>OU612059.1:19225033-20551336 GCA_914767635.1 Melanostoma mellinum
ACGCAGGTACTGCATATATGGATAATTGCAATGTGGTAATGTTAAGCTTTAACGACAAAAGACAGCACTATGTTGCAACAAACCCTATTCGTTTTTTATCACCTCGTGTAACAATGCAGTCAAGGTCAGAAATCGATGAGATTATCATACGGCATCGTCCCAGTTCCACATCCGAAGAGCAAGCACGTGAATTTGGCACCGAATGAAAAGCTCAGGGTTGAGCCGTTAAAAAGAGATCACTTAGATGAAACAATGGAAGAGAATTGGAAACAAAACGAAGCCCTGAGGCTCAACTGCATTAATATATTCAGCCTTATTATGAGTTTCACGTGAACAGCTTTTCGCCTTTTTTTGAAGCTATTATGAGTTTCCCCTGACCAAAAATCCACTTGGAATCTCAAAGTTCACTTCGAAAAAAAACCACGTTCAGTTACATCACATTTCTCGTCATTGCTCTCAACACGCTTTCACATTTCACGAGGAAAATAGCTCATAATAAGACAGTTTTTGTGAATATGGAAAATTTTCGCCCGAAAGTCATAATAAGGGAAAAGTGAAATGGGAACTTTTTCGAGAGGAATTAGTTCACGTGAACCTCATATTAAAGGCTCATTGGGTACCTATCAGAATTGAAACCATCCAAGCTTGCTCGGAAAGGTAGTTTCTAGTCCAAAGAAGAAGAGACTCATCGATACCAAGAGCGTTCATTTTCGAAAAAAGAGCTTGATGCCTAAAGCGCGGGTCACACAGAGCTGCTTGGCAGCCGCTTATTACCAGCGCCAGCGGCTGGCAGTAGCAGAAGCAAGCAGTGGCTCTGGCAGCTCGGTCACACAAACGGCTGCAAACACCGATAGAAAACCAAACCATAATTAAAATTGCCTTTGAGCTTTATTTCGTGCTTAACTATATTAAATGCCTTTGAAATATCAAGCGCGGTCATCTTATACTTTTTCCAAGGCAGAGTAAAGACTGGTTCCACTTTTCGGTGAGATAGGTATATGCCATCAAATCACCAGTGGACCTTCAACACAGTCCTATCCAACATAACGGTGCAAGATCTTTGACTTTACCCACCTGAAGAAGGCCTCTGCTTCGAAATAAATACACTCCGAGTGTGCTCATACCTACTTCTGTCACTGCACACTTACCTACTTCTGTCGAAATTAAAAAAATTCATTTTGCTCCGACTTAAAAAAGAGGATATTACTTTACCCTCTGAAGTCTGGACCATAGATATGTGGTCCATATTGGGCAACTATTTTATGTTGCAGCTACGCTAACAAAAGTGTGTTGATGATCGCTTTAACATAATTGCGATGCCCAGTCTTTCAAATAAGTGTCCTTCAATTATCTCCAATTTTCTTATCAACTAATTTTACACCGTCTAGGTACTTTGCAAACAAAGATTAACTTGTCGCCTTAACTTTGCATTAAACCAGAATTCAATTATTCTAATCCCCATCAAAAGTCGGTCATTACCACGACCAACCTATTTCCGTTTTATTCTTTTCTTCTGAATTTTTTCTTTAAAAACAAGTACCTAACCTTGAAGCAATTACGGAAGGGCGGACGACGAACTGTATTAAGACTTAATGACTGTCTACCAAGAAAAAATGTATAAAAAAAAGCAAAACAGAAGAAAAAAGAAGAGAAAACCTTCGCACAAATCTACCCAACAAAACAAAGCACAAATTAAAATATCGCGTCAAAATAATAAACAAAAAAGTTGCCGCACGGAACTTTCTCGCGCCCTCTGTTTACATTTTGTTCCAGCCAAGAAATCATGAAAAAATGCGTTTTTTCATTATGTAAAAAGTTCATCAACCATCTAGAAAAAGCGAAGAAAAATCGTAATGAAATAGGGTGAAAAAATATGTAAATATGTATATGTATATATTTGTAAGGGTGTTCTTCGTCTGATAATGAGGGGAAATAAAGATGAAGTTTTTTTTTCTGTGTGTTTTTTCTCACATTTTTTCCATTTTATTTGCGAAAGTTCCGCGACACGCTGGAAAGAATGCGAGGAGAAACATCATTACCACAAGACGCTCGTAAAAGAAATGGGACAGAGTGCAGGGAATAATAATAATAATGAAAAAAATCCCCGTCCTTTCGTTCTATGTGTTTGGCAGAAAAATTAAAAATGTTAGTACATAAACTGAACTTGAAAGTTGAAAGAATAAAATAAAAAAATATATATAAGAGTGGAAAAGAAGAAAAAAACAAAGGAGAGCGAGGCGCAACAGTTTCACAATATTAGTAAAATAGCTACAGCTTGGCGATATTCCAAGTTTGTAGTACAAATTCATTCTGTCGTCCTGTACGCTGTAGCTACCTCTGCAACTAGGTGCCATCAGCCATCACCCATCACCCATCACCACCACCATCATTGCTTTTACTTAGCGGGGATCGGGGTTAGGGAGCGGTTTGAATTTTAAAATTGCGGCAGGTCATGATGTCATGAACACTTACTTACTTTCTGTGAATAAATTTATTTTCTTTTCTCCTTAATCAGCACCAACCGCCACGCCGCGCCACGGTGTTGCAAGGGGACTGGTAATAGGTGTTGAAAAGTATGTAAATGAAAAAAAAGAAGAAAAAAACAACTGTACCTTGAATAAAGTGGGCTATGCGGGTGAAGGCAGAGGGCGTTAGAACATCCCAAAATTTGTCATTTTATTTTAATTGAAGGATGTCTGCTGTGATGTCTATTTAGAGCACATGACTTTTACTTTCTGGGGGCGAATGACACCTTTTATCAGAATTATTTTCAAGACCTGCTGAGGACATAGGGTCCTACATATAATGGTGCTTATAGTTCAAGCTTTTTATCAAACTTATTCTCAATCGTAAATTTCCCTCCTCCGCCGAACACTGATTTTGAACTCAAGGGTTTAGGTCAAGGCAGGGGCGTAGCGAGGCTCCAAGCCATGGGGGGGTGAATTTTAATGAAATGCCGACTAGTCTTCAGAATTTGCCGACTGCATCAAAAAATAAATCTATATACATATATAAAATAGGATGTATGTATGTTTGTATTTATGTCCGTTATAGATTGGTTTCTTATGAGATCTTCAGGGTAGACATAGTTCAAACCAGAGATGGTTCCTTTCAAGGTTTTATCTCCATACTCCCACAGGAACGGGGTTGCGAACGGAAACCTAGAAACTACTGAACAGATTTCAAAAATTCTTTCGCCATTGCGATGTCACATAATCCCACAGTAAAAAAAACTTATATTTTATACCCATATTCCTACGGAAGCGGAAGAACGAGAAAGGGAACCTTAAAACTACAGACTCGAGCAACACCGGGTGGCTCAGCTAATAAATAAATAAAACTATTTAAAAACGTAAAAGTGTTCATTTCACAGAAATTCATTTATTAACATAAAATCAGTTTATAATTGCAATATACCTAACGATATAACAACAAAAAAATTAAAAGTATTTATAAGAAATAATATTACAATATAGTATTTGGTATGAGAAAGAGTACATATTCTTTGATTTTAGTCTTTATAAATTTTATCATTATTCAAAAAAAAGTTCATCAATTGGAATTTAAACTCCAACTCTCCGGTGTTTTAATAATGCCCATTTTTTGACGACCTCACTAGGTTGAATATTATCAACAACATCCTTTGAGGAATACAGAAGCATTAATGAATTTAGCCTATCACTACCCATCGTCGTACGCAAATAATTAAGAACTATTTTAAGTTTACTAAATGACCGCTCACAAGAAGCCGACGTCACAGGAGCAGTTAACATGTAGCAAACTAGTTTAAAGGCTAACGGAATCACATATCTTAATTTGATTACCTCTTTGACAATATCATCGAAATTTGAGCATTTCTCACAAGTAAAAAGAAGAATTTGCAATTCCGATAAATAGCAGTCCACATCTTCTTTTAAAAAAAATGGATCTAATTCTATGATAGATTTGACTAGTTCTATGTTGGCATTTGCTCTGGAAGCAGGTATTTAAAAAATTTTTAAGAAAGGTTCAAAAATGGTTAAATTATCTAGATTATCTTTAACGTGCGAAATAAAAGTTTGAAGAACCATTTTGAACTCTTTTCTATAAAATGTTTCTAGATCAAATACAAAAGCAGTTTCAGAATTTTCGTCAATTCTCTTTGGTAACCGACGCGATCTATGATGTTTTAAAAAATCGTTTTCGGGACTTATCTTTAGTTTTTCAGCAAATGAAGAAGAACTTTTTATCAAAGCATTTAATTGAATGTCATCATCGTTCATTTCTTGAAATAACTCCAATGTGCTTCGAATCAGTCATGAAGCGTCAAAAACTCTTCCACCTTTCGGTCAAATTTTTAACTTTAAACCAATAAAAGTTAACAAATGAATTTTTGTTTGCCAAATTCGCACAAAAACGCAAAAAATGTTTGTTAAAAACCCAAAGCAATTGTATAGAGTGGAAAATAAAAATATTCCGTATTTTTTTTGTTCGTTTTTTGTTAGTTTAGAAATGTCAAAAATAGGCCCGTTCACAAAGGTAACAAGGAATTTCTCTTGTATATTTTTGACTCTGTTTAAATGCTGGGGTTGAACTCATATGAGATTGTGATTAATATGTGAGTTGGAAAAAATATTTTGTTACGAATTAAACTATTAATAATAAAAAAATAAAACCATATTTATGGAATACTTAACAATTACCATTTAATCAACAATCTTTCCAATGAAATCTGTGAAACAGAAAATTATATGTGATGTATTATTTCAAAATAGTTGTTTTTTGTATGAAATGTAGTGTTGTATTAACTGTGAAACATGGGGTTAATTCCCGATCTGTGAAGCTGTGAAGTGAAAAAAAATATCATTTCAGTTTTCACACAGTTTTTTCATTTTATCACTTCACGAAACCATCTTAGCGATTCCCGATCTCAAAATGAAAAGTAGTTTTCAAACTGTGTTCTAAAAAGTACTAAAACGTTCTAAATGGTAAATTTTGACAGTTGTCTCCCATTTTCCGATTGGATTCCAATTGGATTTTTCCGCACTTGAGTTCTGCTGCCATTTTTCATTTTCATAATTGAATTTTTTCACCGACTCATACGGCAATTAAAAGAAATTTATCAAATGAAAAAAATTTGACATTTGAAGTTAGATTTTCACTAATCGAGACTCGAATTTTCGGTTAAGCTGTGATAAATGTTTTCACTTCACAGCTTCACAGATCGGGAATTGACCCCCAGGACCCTGATTATAGAATTACTAAGTTGAGACAAAAACGATTCCATTCGGGTCTTTCTGGTTGAGATCACTCGAGTCGGCATGGCAATCGGAAAATCTACTTTGTTTTTCTAACTTAATTTGCCGATTTGTTATTTTTTTGGCAACAAATCCACTGTCACAAACACTTCCATTCGTGTCTTTTTGGTTGAGTTGACTTAACTCGACAAATCTACTTTGTTTTTCTTCCTCGATTTGCCGACTCGGAAAAATCGTGGGGGGGTGCTACACCCCCCCACACCCCCCCCCCCCCTCGCTACGCCCCTGGGTCAAGGCTAGGCATACGGATTTTGTAACCAGTAAGCTTCGAAGTCATGTACAGAAGCTATAAGAAAAGAAGCGAAGAAGAACAAGCAAGGCACGATTAAGGAACTGGACAAAGTTTGTAGCCCAGTTACTGGAGCCTCGCAGGGCCTAAGCGCATTTCTCACAACCATACCTTGTAAGGGAATAGAATTTTCTGCCGGTTCCAAAACATTTTTGCCTCTATTGGGATTCGACATGCTAACAATCACGCCAAGGGTACCTCATATAGGTGGGAATCATATATACCAAAGCCGTTTCCCCAAAGTCATTAATATAGTCAAAAGAATTGTTAGGACAGGAGCGTTTGTCCTTTGCCGTAGTGTACTCAGTGTACAGGGAGAGAGATTTTGACGCTTCTCCCCAGCACCCACAAAAGAAGACTAAAATGAACAAGAATACGAAGCAATAGAAGAATAAAAATTTGAGAAGTGAGAAAAATGTAAAAGAGGAAGAAGAAGACGAAGAAGAAGAATAGTAAGAAGATGTTGAAGAGTAAGAAGAATAAGGAGAAAAAGAAGAAGAAGAGTAAGAAGATGTTGAAGTACAAGAAGAAGAAAAAGAAGATAAAAAGGGAAAAGACGTAGAAGAAAAAGAAGAAGATTAAGAGGAGGAAGAAAAAGAAGAAAATTAAGAGGAGGAAGAAAAAGAAGAAGAAGAAGAAGAAGAAGAAGAAAAAGAAGAAGAAGAAGAAGAAGAAGAAGAAGAAGAAGAAGAAGAAGAAGAAGAAGAAAAAGAAGAAGAAGAAGAAGAAGAAGAAGAAGAAGAGGAAAAAGAAGCCTATTATCTGAATTTGAGGGTATGCTAACCAAACAAGTAGGTATAAACCGGAGAACACACATACACCATAGTGTGTATGCCAGAAATATCGATTGTTTCGAAATCGCAATGAACAATGCCTTGAGCTGAAAACCAAATTCGATCGTATGCGATCCAAGACGAATACGACGATAGCATCGTGCATTCCCCTCTTAAGAAAGAAAATAAATTGGGTGGCACAACAAGGCAATGGTTACTGCGGTGCCCAATGCATTTCCTACAATTCTATGACGTTTTCGAACGGCTAAGTTCGAAAACGTTTTTCATTGCAGTGTGTAATTACTCTCGCACTTGCCAATTCCTCACGAAAGCAAATACCCCTGAAAATAGATTTATTTCTGGAATTCGAAACCCAAACTTCGCACGTAACAGGTAGACCATGCTAAACATTACTCCACAGCCACCAAAGATCAACTTCGTGCATTGAAAATGTTTCTGTGACCTGGGATAATCAATCTTAAAAAAAAATTTGTCGGTCATCGAATATACATATAGGCTATCAAGGTAACCGTCTGATCGAAATTCTCTCCGATTTCCCTCGATTCGGAGACATTTTGCTTCGTGGTAGTTCTCCGATAGTTCGATCGGACATTCTTTCCGAAAAAATACTTTGTGATTAAGTGTTTTTGTTGGATTTATTTTTGACAGAAAAAAACAAACATCTCTCCGACGTCCTCCGATAAGTTTTTGCTGCTGAAAGTGTTTAGTTTTGGGAATGCAATGCGTTTCTGCGTTTGTGAAAAATTTCTTACAATGACAACAGACTGCTTCGAAGCATAATTGAATCTCCGAAAAAGGATGCGTTGCGGAGAAAACTCCGCTCCGACGGTTACATCGATAGGACCGACTATCTAATCAATCCAGAGCTGAGTCGAAGTTAAAGAAACTGAGTAAAATTCTTATAAGAAGAGTTCACTAGCCTTATCTCTGATTACTTATAGGATTCTTAGTGTAACTCGTACTATCCGCTGGCCAGATACCGCACCTGATAGTTCCTATGCATCAAAACTCCTCAAATTACGCAACGAGTCAACATTCGCCCAAGTTTTGGTGTTCTAAAAACCATTCTTATAGTTTGGCTGAATTCTTCATCCAAAAAATAGTAAGAACTTAGAAAACGTATTTTTTTCAAAATGTACTAAAATTAGAAAACAATTTGTCTGATAAATAACGGTGCCTTCCACACAACCGATGAGCTTTCTTTGATCCTCTGTTCTTGTTTGATGCCTCGGCTAACCGTCATTACCCATTAAACATTTTCTTGCCACTTCTGTTTTAATCCTCGCAAGCAAACCTACGAATGAAATTTGACTTACTTCTTCTCATTCCGTGAACACCGTCTGCGTAAGCGAGTAATAGGACTGACTTTTTAAAAATTAGACCCTTATTTTTAACATGGAGTTTTCCATAGTCATTTCAGGAATGGTGTTTTAATGATGGTATGTCCCCATGTCGACATCAAAAGCCACGGTCAGTTCTTTACCTACTTTTACAGAGTTGAGTACGTTCTTGAAAGTCATTGCACGAATGTCAAAAATAAAAACGAGTCTGGTTGCTCTCTGTAGATTTTGCCATACAACGCCACAGCCTTGAAATCGATAAGAAGATTTTGTAAATCGATATTGAATTCCCAGGTTTTGATTACGACCTATGGTCTAAAATCAAATTGATTAACAGCTTTTAAATAGGTGAAGTGGAGTTTCAGGCGTAAAGGAGGATCTAACCTCCATAAATGAAACAATTTTGAGGGTATAAGTTTTCAGGAGATTCCATTCATCTGGTACGCTTAATTCTATCTTCTTTTCCCGTTCATATCTATAGCTGCCTTGAAAAACTCGGCATCAATGCCATTATGCACTTTTAGCTTTCGTAGGTTTAACTTACGAATAGCTATCTTAACTTCTTCCTGATAGAGATCATCGTCACAGTCAAATGTGTCATTCCGCTTGACTGCTGGGACTTATGTCATCATATCCTTTGACACAGGAACTGTATTTTCAGATACTCAGCAGCGCTTGTGCTTCTACCACTATGCGTGCCTTCTTCACAAAGACTTGAGCGCGAGGTTTCTTTCATGAACTTCTAAATTCTACTTAAGGACTATTTCCATGAGCTGGACTAACGAACCACGAATAAATCAATAAAAGTAATTTTAAACTGACTTTGAACCAAGATTTTGCATTCCTGGTAGTTTTCACGACTCACGTGCAGCTAAGGTTTGGATTGCAATTTTGTGTACTTTTGGATGTGCTTTTTATCAACTCATATTCTTCAACAAACGAAAGAAGAAGAAGTAAAGTTATTGTTAGCAAAATTGTCGTCTTTCTCTCATTTAAGACTCAGAAGAGGGTATTTTTTTTAAACTAGCAGATCCCGCTCTAAAGCTTTTTTATTCGAATTCTTTGAATGGCTCAGAGCACTGGCGTCCTCCCCTCTCATTTTTGCTGTTGTTTAGATTACAGCAGTCTAAAATCCCTGTTAAAGTAGTTTAGCACATGGGATTACAATAAAAAAAAATGCCGACGGCATTCATGCCATTTTCAATCTTCAAGCAATGAGTGAATGTGATAATTTTTATTTCTACACAGGTACCTACCTATTTATATTATTCAACGCCTCAAAGTATACTGAATGACAAAGCCCTCTCAGCCATTATCTGTTCATCAATTTGAGAATGCCTTTTATCTAAAGCTGAGGTAAGCTCGTCGGACCAAAGGCTAACGAAAGAAGAAGCAAAACTTTAGGTTGTTGAAGCTAGTTAATTTTCGATGTTCTTAAAAATAATCATTATAGAGATATCCCGTGATATTCATCACATTTAATTTGAGTCATAACTCCGTTTGGCTTGGTAAGTTTAATAGTTTTGGGTGAAGTCTTGTTCGGTGATAGAAGATTCGACTCTGACGTCTGGCTGGAGATGATTCTAAGTGTCAGGACTAGGTTCTCCCGAACGATTCATTAAATGATTCGAGAACGTTTGTTAGGGTTTTGCCCTGAAATAGCAGGAGCCACTAAATTCACAGTCAGATAGCACTATCATGTCTTTTAAGGCAGATAAGATGTTTTTGACCAGTTGTTTATACTTCTCAGCCATCATATTGCTACTAATACGCGACGGTGACGTTGACTTCTAATATGTTGTAAGTTTACCGCAAAAACAAATTAGTTATTTTGAGACATTATGTTTGTCAAAATAAGACGGATTATTTTAAGCATTGTGCGGGTAACTTAATAAAATCAAAACCAAAACGCGCTTACCGCAACCACTAAGAAAAGAGCTCGTTTGAGGAAATTGTGAGATGCCATGATAAAAATGAGATTCTGAAGTTTTACCAAAAGGTAAAAAATCATGCCAGGTTCGCAAGCCACTGAACCAAAAGAAATAGAATCACAGTCGCTACTGAGGATCTGGAAAAATCACTTCTGCAGAAAACTTACCTGCGATGAAGAAAACAATTCCGTAATCAAGCGAAAAGTGCAATTAAACTTGAAAGATGATTAGTATAATGCCATCCTCTCGACCTAGAAGATGTTAAGCTTGCCATAAACAAACTTAAGTCAAATAAGACTGCAGGTGAAGATGGCCTTGATGCAGAACTTTTCAAGGCAGCAGGAGATCAGTTGGAAATGAGCCTCAGTATCGTAAGACAAATCTTAAATAAGTTAGACCCTCACAATTGCTTGAACTATAAACGAATAAGTTTTCTTAAAGTTGCGAATAAAATCTTGTCTGCTCTGATATGTAAACGTCTGAAACCCCACTTTAACAATTCTATAGGTCCTTTTCAATGCGGTCTTAGACCAGAAAAGTGCACAATCGATCACAATTACTGCAGATTCTAGGAAAAACCCGGAAATATACACATAATATCGATGCACAACTATGCCTTGTGAGGGAATGGAGGTTATCTACATTTTTATGCCGATTCCGAAAGGCTAATCGTGAAAGCGTTCTTCATGACAATGACAATTGACAAGTATGACAATGAAGGCGATACCAGCGGTAAAACATTTTTGGTTTCTATTCGGATTCAAAAAACGAACCTCCAGCGTAATAGGCAGACGTGATAACCACTACGCCACGAGCATCTTACCTTACCTTACGGGGTTTGGCACGGAAAACACTTGAGGAACAAAACCCGCTTTGGAAAAACCAAAGTTTATCAGAGACCTTCATCATCCCAGTGCTGCTTTACGGCGCAGCGCAGAAACATGGGCCTTATATAAATTGGATTGAGAAACCCTAGGTAGTTTGAAAAGAAAAATACTCCGAATGATCTTTCTTTCCGTATGCGAAGACAATGCGTGCAAAAGAGGATAAAACAACGAACTGTATGAGCTGTATCGCGACATTGACTTAGCTAGAAAAGTACGCGTCGCGAGGCTACGAAGGCTGAGACATGTATAAAGAGAATGGAAATCAAAGCTCCGGTCAGATGGGTTTTTGAAAGAACATTGCAGAGAAACGCGGAAAGAGAAGACCTAGTCTTAAGTGACGCAATCAACTGGAAGTAGACATCAACCGACTTAGACTGCAAAACTGCAGAAAGCTCACCCGAAATCGAGTTGGTTATTGAAAGATGTTGGTTGATGCTCAGAATAACCCGAATTGTAACGCCCACCTTAGTAAGTAAATGTTATTGCCAATTATTATTTTCTACGGACGACAGGCATATAGGAACCCTTTGCGCTCTCAAAACATAAAGTGTTAAAACCAGTTTCACGAAGAAAAGCACGGACTGCAGGCAACCGGTTTACAATCCTTGAAGCATGCAATTTTTCAATGCCTTGATGGCTCCACTACATATTTACAAAAACCTCTCTGTTGGAAACAACGGAATTCCACTATTTATTTGATCAAAATTTTACGCAGGGATAAGTTGGTACATTCAAAACAGTTTATGAATATTCATACTCATTACTTTCATCAGAACCAAAACTTTTCTAATGGGAATGCATATATCTGCCATACTCAGTTCCCCAGGCGATTCAAATGCCAATTTTAAAATTCACTCGCTTTCAATTAAGTTAATTATCCTCTACACTTCATGTTTCAATAAAACAAAGTAAGTAAGTAACTTATAGCCAAAGGAAAGAGCTCGTATTTTGAAGCTTCTGTTTTCACGTTCCTCGGTATGGGTATACCTACCTTTCTTTAGTAGTTTGTTTGCTACCTTGATATAATATTGGAATCTCAACTCGTTCCTCCACAAATCAATTTCTCACGAAAGCACATCGTTGGAATAGTAACAAAAGACACAAGGTTTCTGGCAAGTGTACCTACCTATGTTTTCTTTCATAAATTATATAAATTGTTTTCAAAATCTCACTCAGAGCGAACAATTTTCAAGATATTTCAAGTTTTGCGAAAACTTCAGTTGGGATCTTTTTTTTAGTGCTGTTGTTTTATATCTTTCAAGTCAAAAATTCTTTTCCCATGTAGGTGGGTGGTATAGGTATACCCACACACATCATCCTTCTTTAGTAGGTATATGTGTGTAGATGTGCAGCCCTGAATATTTAAGTTTTGCCAAAACTTGCAAGTTGCTTAAATGGTGTACGGTGTAGCTACCTACATATAGATAGGTAGAATAGTTTCACTATAACAATTAGTGGCGAGGACACACCCTCCATTTTGTACAAGTTTCCCAAAAATGTATTCTCTACCATATTCCCGAAAAACACGAGTGCCGACGACGAACGTCTTTGACAGAAAGCCCACCTTCTACATATGTCCCACACATATATAACTGTGCGAAGCTCATTAAGATTAATTATTTTTGAGTTCCATTTGCTTTCGCAAACGGCGAAACTCCATAGCATAGTCGGGTATAAAATGGAAAAAAAGGGGATGAGGGTTTATATGGATAAAAGACAATGTGAATTTTGGGGCAAAAGCAAGTGTTCTCATCATAGCAATCCCAAAACGAAAGGAGAACTGTTTTAATTGGTAGGGATTTCTCGAGATGCTAAAAGGATACCTACACGCACGCATAAGGGTGGAGACTTGTGGTCGCACCAAGCACACCAAGTGTAGCACAGTATCAAATATTTTCGAGTGAGCAAAGAATAAGAATTCGCCTTGTGTGTGAAGTATCCATCTACCAAGAGTTCTTGTTTGGCCTCCCCCGTAGCGTCCTCCGCATATCCTCAATCATTGAGTCCACATATAAAGTTAAAGTATCACAAACCGAATTTCTCTCGCATAATATATTGTCTGCGGGGAGGGTGGGATGGTGTGAGGGTGTAGTGGAGGTGTTCACATCAGCATAGCGCCCAAGCTGTATTGATTTTGCTTTACATACACAACGAATTCTCCCTGCCTCCTTTGAAGCCCAAACAATGTTAGATTTATGTGCAAGCTTTGTGAGCGGATACTTCACATGTGAGAAGATAATAAAAGCATCTGACGAGAAAGACGAAGACGTCGACGGCGACGTAAAGGACGAATTTTCAACCACCCACCCTCCGCGCCGCTATCGAAGTCAACCGGAACAGGAACACTTCTAATGAGCATCAGAGCGGCGTACTTGCTTTGTATATGTACATAAGGAACAAATATACACAAGAACTATACGTGAAAACGACATGTAGATACCCAGTGACACCTATAGATACCAACCTATTCCATCACATAAGAGCGAGAGAACAAAATCCAATATTGAACAGAGAACAGGTTTATTTGAAAGTTGGTAGTAGGTACCTATACCTACCATAAGAATATGTGCAAGAAGATGTATCTAAACACACAATTAGCCTGCTGTAGCTAACGAGAAGGACGACCATCGGTATACTACCTTCACATATGCCGATTTCGTTCAATTAATGAAGGCACCTTTGGACCGCTCCGCCCTATCTAGAGTAGGTATACCTAGGTAGGTATATGGCGTACATGGTCTCCTCTATCCATCCGATCCAACCAACCCTTTTCTAAAAACCAATATCGCATAAATAACCAAAATAACGAACGATGTTCGCCACTCTATACGAAACGCGATGTTCGCCACTCGCTCACCACTTTGTTGTAGGAGTATGTATACCTGACTACATATAAAAACCAAAGAATACCTATCTCTATACTCGCGCTCTGTATGCTTGGATCAAGTTTTTGGCAGAGGCTTTCATTTGAACGACGACGACGATGCTGGGACGATTCCACTCACCACAGAGCATCTCAGTCTAGCCGCCAGCCCCAACAACTCGCAACTCTCCTATATACTTTCCACTCTACATCAGCATGGATAGGTGCGGGGAGTGTAAAGTGAAGCGCCCAAGGAATGTGTCGTCCACATATGCACGGACACGAACATGGGATGCTGCTGGGTCGGGTCTCTGGTGTGATGCGATATTTGTGTATGTGTTGGTTGTGTTTTTGAGATATGACGAATGCGCATATGTAAAAGTAGATCTCCAGGAGGATAACATATTTCAGTTTGATTTCCACTTTTAAATGGAACACCATTCGTATCTATATCCATCTCTAGCTCTACCTATGTAAATGCGTCCACTCTTTTTTCTATACTGGCTGTGCTGTTGCTGGTGGTGGCTATGCCTGGGTATTGCTGATACTGGTGGATATCAAGATAGATAGTTGGGTTGATTTGCCTAGAACAGCGCATAATGCCTCTTTTTGGCCGAAGCTCCAGCCTCTAATAATGCCAACCCAATCACTCCCGAAAATATAGTAGGTACCTACTCCCAATCCGAAAGACCATATGAGTAGTTATTGCGCATGCATACAAAATGTGTTCGGGTACATATACTCTGTCCACATAGATCCCATGCCCGTGTGGACAAAGGACAATAACGACTCTTTTCATACTCACAGCCTCTCTCTCTACCTGCTGAAGGATTTATACCCATCCATTTGACTTATTAGAAAATACCTGCAGATACAATATTGACAAGGTATCCACCATATATAGACCTGAAATTGTTTGTATCTCTTTGACTACAAGTCAACCATCAGCGTGTGGGTACCTACCACCTACTTCGTTGATTAGAAGTAACCTCCAGTGAGGTGCTCTTTTTCCATAGCCCAATCAAACATAGGAAATCAAAAAAAGATACATTTTTATCTCTGAGAGATACAAATGTATCTTTTAGCATATTCCAATCTTATTCAACCGTCTACTTTGACTATTTACACTTTCCCACACCTTATCAACAATACGGTGCGTATCCTTTGAAACGCATTTTCCCTTTGTGTCGAAAATATCCCAAATACAGGGATATTTTCTGGTCGCTTCTCCTGTTTTGTCTGCACAATCAAATGGCTTTGGCTACAGCTACAGGCTACCCCTTCGTCTATGTACAACCCAGTAGTGAGTCTGCAATGCATGTAGTGTTAGATGTGATATCAATAAACGATAGATACGAGTGTTGTGTACCCCGCTTATGAGAAGAGAAGAGCAATTTAGACCACACCTTCGTATGGGATTATGCATGAGAAGAACCCTTTTCTACCCCGCAAGGATATACTTTGCATGTTTTTTTTGTTGGTTTTCTGTTTTCCTGTATTTCTTTTTTCTACACTTTGTGTAAAAAGTCGGCATAAAAGGATATATGGATAAAGTTGAGGTTTTGCGACGGCTTTTTAGCAAAAGAAAGTCGTGTTTTTTGGTTGTGTGTTTGGAAAAAATGTCTGTGCGAGGAGAAAGAACCTTGCAGAATTAAGTGAATTTAATGGTTTTTGTGTATATAATATACACGATCTGTAACAAGTACATAATAGTTTTTTTTGTGTGCTTATGTCTAGTTCGGTTTGGTCTCAAAGAGTTTGAGTTTTTGTTTTAAGCATAGGATGATGGTGCGTGTGTACTAATACAAAAAATTTTTTTTTATTTAAATAGGTACCTAGGTAGGTACTCCTTCTCCTTGATAAAAATGTCCCACTTCTAGGTACCTAGCACCTAAGTTCATAATTGAAAGAAAGTTTTTTTTTCTTCCTTCTCGGCGTTAGTGATGCAGTTTTCTTTTCTGAGTGAACTCAACTTTCGGGAACACAGTACCTAGTAGAATTTTTTACTTTTACTTTTACTTAATGGTGAAAGAAAAATGTTTCAAGGTTTTCCTTCTTGGTTGGGTTTACTTTTTTTTCTTCTTTCTACTGATGCTGCTGCTGCTACTGTTGGTGCTGTTTTGGTGCCACCCCACGTAGTAAGAAAACTCGCAAAAAAATATGCGAGAGCTTCAGCACGGGTACACGTTTCATCTTTCATGAATATAATTTTTTCTTCTTCTGCTTTTTTTATATTCAGATGGAAAATGCAATTCATAATGGGAAAAAATGCTGTTGCACTTGACTTTGAAATGCGCGCGAGGTAAACGTAAATATACTGCATATACCTACCTACATAACTTGACTTGGGGCTTTTATTGTATAGTGAATTTTGTCTATTTGGGTAGGTGGTAGGTGGTACCTACCTACAGGGTTTTGTTTTAGATTATAAAATGCTCGTCGTGGAACGCTGTGTTGAATAACAATAGTCCTTGTGGCTAGACGTTCTTTTTGTTTACTTGGTACATTTTTTTCACTTAATTTCATGCCATTCGTTTATTTAAATTTGTAAATGCCTGGAAGTTGGTGCAGTTGCATAGTGGCGAGCTGGTAATGCCGCTTTATTGTCATTCCAAAGAACGATGCAGGTATAGAAACTAGGTATTCAAGCTTTAGTATTGAAGTCATGAGTTCAAAATCAGTTCAAATGGTGGTGGGGGTTTTGCAAGATCCTGTACCTAGTTGTAGGTCGTCGGGAAACAAATATCCTCTGCAGTGTGTACATAAAATTTTTATTTGGGAGTTCTAAAACGAATATAGGTACTCATAGCAATATCAGCTTATGTAATTGCAACATTAAAAGAATTTAGCCGTTCGAAATCGGCTGGATGAGGTGTAGGCCTTCACCTATAGGTACTCAAACCTGAGGGCGGTTGAGATAAATATAATAGACCTTGGCACATTTGAATCTTATTACAAACAAAAGTTTAAAAGTACCTAAACACCTAATAGGGTGGCGCAACAAAACTCGGGTTGTACCTAATGTTTGCAAATTTTTACCGATTCCAAACGGTTGGTTTTTAAATAGGTTAAGAAGGCAATTAAGAAATAAAAACCTCTTTAGGAAAACCACGGTAATCCTTTATAAGACCATCAAAGTTCTGCGCGGAAGCATGGACCTTATCTATAGAAAATCTTTGGTTCCATATGTGAAGACAATGTGTGGAGAAGAAGATTTAAAAATAAAATCTATGAACTGCACTCTGTAGATATATAGAGCAGATGTTTACTAGCGTTGGGGATCGACGGGTTTTTGAAAGCACATTACAGGAAAGTCGCGGGAAAAGAACCAACTTTGAGTTGGAAACTGGAAAGAGTTCGCCACCCGAAATCGAAATTATTGGTGAGAGATTTTGGTTGAGTTCCAGGCTCCAAGGTTTACCCCGAACTGTAATAACCATCAAAGTATGTAAACAGCTAAAAGACGAAGGACTATTCAGGGCAGAATATTAAGTTTCGAAGGACGAAAAGATGCGACGTTCAATAAACCTTTGAAACGCGATCGGGTGCTCCTCAAGCTCCCACTTAGTGGGCAAACACATGCTAAGCATTACGCCGTCATGGGCACTACAACTCTTAGGAATATTTTCAGTTAGTTCACGATTAAGTCTCAAAAAACAACAAATTACACAATAATTCAAATTCAAATAGAAAAAATGACATGACAGTGCTTAGACTGATTCAAAAAGTAAAACAATATAGACGGAAAGCTGTTAATGTAACCCTCTTCAATATTTTAATAACTTAACAACACCTTCTCGTATAATTGTGGTGCAAGATGATGCTCGCACCATGCGTAGTATTGGTAGAACCGTACAAATCCAGCAAAGTCTGTCACGTTATTACCACCCTATACTTTCGAAAAAAAAAAATATTGCGAATCAGAGCAGATTTGGATACAGCCCATAAGAAGCATTAATGATTTAGTACCTATACTTCTGGCTCCAAATTTTATCATGTTAAAAATGGGCTCAAGGATCCTCGCTTTATTGGTTTTGAAGACAAGACCAGTGCGGAAACAAACCGAATTAAACTGCTCTACTTGAAACAAGCCGAAAGAGCACCTACACATACATATGTAGTTCCAAAAGAAGTTCGCTACAATCTCATGTAAATTTTTGAATTTTGAAGTAAGATTTTATCAATACATCAGTACAGTTTCGAGGCGGCTTGACATCACTAAGACGGCCGATAACTCTGATGTGTTTCCGTGAACCAGAGATCGTCAGAGGCTGTCAAAATCCATTTCATCAATTTCAGTAGAAAAAATTGGTGGAAATGGCTTTGTAAAACGCCCACCAACGAGGAAAGTTTTTCGTAGATTGAGCCTTAGGGGTGCAAATGTCACATTCTCGTCTCTGCAAAACAAAGACTGGGAGTAAGATTCTTATTTGTTTTTATGTAATGAAGGTTCAATTGCCAGACTTCAAAGATTGCAAAATAAAGCAATGAGCAACATTTTGAAATGTAGTAGATACTCATCAATTAGTTTTATGTTAGAATCGCTGAAATGGTTAACTGTTAAACAAAGAATCGTTATGAATATGTTAATGTTTGTCTTCAAAATTAAAAATAACTTGATGCCAGTATATTTAACAAGATATGTAAATTATGTCCATGAAACTCAACCTTATTCTCTCAGAAATATGAACGATTTTAGACTACCAAATTTTGTAACAGCGAGAGCTCAAAACTCACTTATTTATAAGGGTTTTAAGATTTTCAACCAATTACCAAACCCCGTAAAATGTGAAACGAATGTGATAGCAATTAAAAGAAAAATAGTAGAATTTGTAAGACTGAAATATTGATTAAGTAAATAAACATTTTGTTAATTGTTTTATTTGTGTATTTAAATTATTTAATTTGTAAACTAAAGCCTAAATTGTGCTAATAAAGAAACCTATCTATCTATCTATCTATCTACACTAGCTTTCCAGTCTCCTAAACTTTTTTGCACTTAGCACTTGCGAACAGCAGTCGCGGTGGGTGAATCATTTCTGTCGCAACTTCTTTTAAAAAAACGACATTTTTGGACTCACTTTTAAATAATATTATTCTTTTACGCAATAACTATATTGTATAATACAGACGTTTCCTTATAAGGAAATCGAGGAATACAATTTCTTAGGTTCTTACCATGTGCTCAATTGTTTTTGTCTTTTAACTTTAACTTTAGTATTCAAGCATAAAATTGACATTTATCATTTACCGACGGGAAATGGATTTTTTAAAGTAAAGCGCAGACAAATTTGACTTAAACCAAAATTGGTATTAGCTTTTACGTAAGCGTAGTTAGTGGCATACTTTCTAGAACTTTAAAAAAAACAAATTCTGTAAAGGAGGCTTTAGGCACGTGAAGACTGATAGAGATGCTTAAATTTTGAAATGCCTAGTCGGGAGAGATTGCATTTGTTTTTCAAAGAAGTTTGCAAATTGAAGTCCAAGCCTTTCTGATATGTCTTATGATGTCTAGTCTATATTACGGACATTTACTGGAAAGCGTTGGACAGATGTTAACATTGTTACAGTTTATCAAAAACTACGTCTTATTTGGATGAAATGGGAATGGATCGTTAAAAACCGATGATGAGCGTATTTCTCCGATAATTTGGGTCTATTTCGATCAAATTGAAAAAAGCGCAGAACTGAAGTTTGTATTTAAAGTAAATATTATTAGTTTTGTCTACGTGTTCACCCCTTTGACGAGCTACATCGTTACTGAATAACTTCTTCGAATCCTTAAATAGCAACATTTACAAGTTCCGTTCGTAGTGGAAAATCTACTACAAAATTCGAGATTCGTAGGATTTGGTAACACCAGCCTCGGAAAAACTTGAAAAACACTGTCTTTTTTGTGCCAGTTTCTTCTGTCGTAAAGCGTAGACTGATAAAAGCATTGCAGCTGAAAAGTGTTAGAGTTGGTTTATCAGACAGTCATTAAACTTAGTTTATTTATAATAACAGAACTATCTAAGCTTGCTCATGTCTCGGAAAAGTAATAAAATTTTAATTGTGAGAAAACGATGGACTTGAGCCAGTTTCTTACGGGAGACTTAATCAGTATTTGGAGTTTTCCTTCTCTGTAATTTATTGTTAGATCTGTGTTATAAGTGTAGGAATTTTTTAAACTATTGAAAATGCCATTTGAGTTCACAGAAAAAAAACACAAAAGAAAATGTGGTTCCCAAAGATGTTATTGAAACTAAAAAACAAAGAATTAATGATGGAAAACTCTGAGCTGGGACTTATACGGTAAATATATTTAGAAAACATAGCTATTCAATATAAATTTTCTCAACTATCTAATATTGAAGAAAAAAACAATTGGGTGACTGTTTTATCAAATGTAGCAAGCTCAACAAACGAGTATATATAACTAGCGAAGGCCAAAAGCAACAAGCTTTATAATGCAACATTGGGTCTTAAGTCACAAAACATTTATGACTTCAAGGAAACTGGTTATACTCATGTTAAAAAATGCCAGAAGGTTCCAGCAGATGAAAGAAATTGCCCCGAAAATCTCTTCAGAGCAAATGTTTTGTTTTTTGTTCACTCTTGACTATGTGTATAAAATAAAATTAGTTCTAATTGAAAATGAGTTGATGAAATTTACATGGAAGAATTTAAGTATGATCAAGTCTCCCTAAGAGGGTGGTTCCGTCTCTGGTTTAGAAGGGAGACTTGACCAACAAAAACATGTTTGCTTGTATCTATCCGTTGGCAAAAATCACATGTGTGCAGATTTAATTTATAAGACTTGTTTTAAAAAAGATAACTGTATCTTTAAAATGATGTATCCTGAATGCGGCTTTAATAAATAAAAAAGTTTTAACTTAACAAAAAATTGTTCTAGTATCCCGCCTTCCGCTTAATGGTTCTGGAATCGCGGACTGAGCACAAGTAAGGTTAGATTACTATAAACTGTATAGTTTTTAGGAACAAAAACGCGTTCTATCCGGCCGAGTAACATAACTCAAAAACTGATGAAATAATTGAATTAAAATTTTCCACATGTATTTTTCACACTATTTTTTATTGCATGAACCTTAAAAATGTAACCATTGTTTTGAGCGACTTTTTTTTACAAGAAAAGAGTTTTTTTTCGTTTTTTGATCTAAGAATGTCAGTGTCACATTGTCATTGTCATTTGCAAAATATCGCACGTGGCATGTTGCATGTACCATGTGGTTTAATTTTATTTAAACTTAAATTTGTGTTTTCTTATAAATTTGTGTTTATTATATGACGGGCGTAATTAAGGAAAATAATAAATAAATTGAAATTTATAGAACCTTCAAAATTAAAGTCGAAAACTATTCGATTTCAAGCTGTCTGAAGATTTTTAGATTCTTTTACTGGAAAACTAGCATCAAAGAGAACGTAGATCCTATCAGAAATGAACTTTTCCGTTTTACCTACAAGAAGAACACATTTTCTGGATGTAGGCACATATTTTACTTTTGCATCGACTTTAGAACGAGATATTTTCATTTGCCTGCAATACCTTCGATTGACACCACCAAATGTTTTCAGTTTCAAACTTTCAACGATAATATTTTTTTCATAATCAACGTGAATTTTCATTCGCATATCTTTTGATTTTATTTTCATGAAAATCGGCAATAACCTACTTTTATCAGATCTCTTAACCATAAAGTCTTTTTAAAAGAAGAAGTAAAGTGTCTAAGACGTTTTTTTTTAACCTATAGCTAAATATCTCAAATACACGCTCATCTAAAATGCGCGGAAATTTTTCCAAGAAAACTGATTTAGTGAAGTAACGGCGACGATGAAAAGACAACGACACTCATACCAAATAGTCATAGTATTCATTCATGCTTAATTTGAAATTCTATTTCGATAGAAAGTAAGACGAATTCGAAAGAAGTGCATTTTGTTTGAGATTCGAACGATTCGAAAATTTACGTGTTAACTTTAGAATTCCATTATAAGCATAATTTAAAATTGATGCCTTTTTGATTTCATTCGATGGAAAATCTTGTTTTTTGCAAAAAATTATTATGTGAATTTATTGGAAGTAGGACTGGGTTATAATCCCATAAGAATGAATCACATTAACAAGTCAAACAAATAAAGCACATTTCAAACACCTTTTTATAGCTGTATTGCTTTAGCCTTAAAAACATTCTCAACTTCTAATTCAACAAATGTTAGTTATCCTTCTCCTAACTTAGTAGGTATAAAACAAAGTCACGATGCTTAGATCTTCATTACCACAGATCGGATATTCATGCGGTTTTTTATCGTTTTAAATGTGTGTATGTAGGATTTTATACCCATATTCCCACGGGGCGGGACTTTGTTACTAAAACACGTTTTAATACTTAAATATGAAAGCTAATATGCCACACAACATTACAAAAAACAATTCGCAAACCACACGTGAATATCCAGACGATCGTATCTGACTCGGTATTGTGAAACGAAACTTAACTTCTAAGAAATGTCAATACATATCTTGCTTTATCACAGAAAAACTAATCTCAGGAAATAAATTTTATGTTGTAAGTATAACCAGAGGCAAACTTTACGCTTACAGGAAAAGAAAACCCCCTATTAAGAAATGCAGATTTTACAAAAACACACTTTTCAGAAACTTCAAGCGAGCAGACCAACTCACTGCGACAAGATCAGTTATGTGAATGATCTAATTTTCAATAAATCTATCCCTCGAAGTAAAATAAATAAACAACACTTGAATTTGAGTCAGTAACCTTTTTGGCAGTGATCCTTTTTGCAGCTTAGGTAGAATAACGATAACACACACCAGTCTAATCTTTTATTTGGATATTTAATCTAGTCTAGGCCATGGAATGAAATGAAATATAAAATTACTTTTGTAGCCACAATTATGTTTGGATCTGCCAAACAAATCTAATTTGCATATAACCAGGCAGATGTGTATTTTTTTTTTCAAGTTCTTCCTGGATTTTCGTGTCGTCCTCATCTAATATGCAGGACACATTTTCATTCCAGCTCAGCCGTTAACATTTCCTGATACAGTATTGTGATTATGCAAAAACTGGCACGCGGTTTTATTAATAAAAAAAGATTTGTATACGAGTAGGTAAGAGGAAATAACGATTATCTAGTTCTCGGTCATACGATGTAGGGCGCAAAGGATAAAATTTTGAAGAAAAAAAAAAAAAATCATGTAGAAAAACCCTTTCACGGTTCATTGCACGAAAAGGACTTTATTTAATTCAATCATGCAACAGAACAAAATTTCGATGCAAGATGTGTTTGGGACATCTATGTTGTGATTGATATAGGAAAGTGGTAAGTGTGGGTATGTTTTGTATGTGGTAAATGATATCAAATTTGGCTGTGTTCTAAGTCTGTTGCCAAACTACACAGTACCCTTAGGTGCTTTGTTTACAAAAAATCAAACACGAACAATTCTTAAGAAAGAGTATAAGGAATAAGGATACTAAGCTTATTTTGCTGAAGATCTTACGGGGCTAACTGCAGCAGAAGAAATACCATTCCATTGTTCTTCCAGGTATGGACCAATTTTTACAGATTTTATATCATCGTTGACAACATTTAAGAGACCGCCATTTGTGAGCCTGAGTTTTTGATTCAAGAAAAGTTGCACTCCTTTTGTTAATGAAATACCAACACTTTTACGCCATTTTGATGATGTAGAAGCTTTAACTTTTGCTGTAGTGAGCACATGATTGAGATTTGTGTTGATGCATAGTCAACGACAACCTCGCATTTATTAATATTTGGTCTAACAAATGCCGCCTTCCATAAATCCACTGAAAAGTAAGTGCCTCGATATCTATGTATAAGAGATTCAACCGACTTCCCAGATATTCTCCTAGGCGCAAGCTGGTCGAAAATATAATTTGTAAATACTGCTGATATAAGACCCGGGCATCTGTTTTCACAGAACATTGAGTTGGAGTGGCCGTATAAATCAAATTGCTGGAAAAGCTAACATTGCTTTTCTATACTTTTATGGCCAACAAGAAGTTTCATCTCGATAGATACAAAAAAACGCTTGCAAAAACACAATACATTTCTGGTCATTGCTCAAGCCTTAAACCCTCTAACTACTGATTGGAGTCAAGGCAGCTCGCTTGTGAGCTGTGCTTGCACGGCATGCGGATACAGTGATTACATTTAGGGAAAATGTTTTGTTGCACACCTCTCTGGCCTAGTTGGTATACTAGTGTTTTGCTAAGGTTTTGGATTTCTAATTGCAGTTGATATGAAAAAAAGCTTTTCTGTTTATCTTTTGAACTTAATCAATCTTTTTATGAGTAAAATTCAAAGCAATAATAGGGCATTAGACCTCGGGGTCTGACGCATTTGAAGGACCTACAGTTTTATGTAAGCGATAAAGCGCTTTTCATGGCGGTTTTCCTATTCTTGTGCGGCATATACACTGTTCAACTGCTTGACCAGCATGTGAGAATGTATTAGTAAATTCTATCTGACTTTGGATATACACACTTCAAGCTTGAGTCTTCAATCATTGTTGGTGTTGTTGTTGTTTTCCCCATTAAACTAAGCGCTCTGTGACGACGAATGTTCGCTTTGCGGTGTCTTTACGAAATGTATGCTGGATCAAGCATTCAATCTCGCCTATACACTCTTCAATGATTGAAGCCTGATTGAAC
The DNA here is from genome assembly GCA_914767635.1 of Melanostoma mellinum. Taxonomy (NCBI): domain Eukaryota; kingdom Metazoa; phylum Arthropoda; class Insecta; order Diptera; family Syrphidae; genus Melanostoma; species Melanostoma mellinum. The sequence goes on from OU612059.1 coordinate 19,249,129, forward strand.
GAAAATCAAAACGATTTGATTTTGCTTCCAGCATACACACAATGCATACGTGAGTTATTTTCACTAATACACTCTTACATGCTGGTCAAGCATTTGAACAGTGTATATGCCGCATTGGAAGAATAGCCAATTTTACTCGAAAGGCAATACCTGCAGGATACACACTATTTTTCATTTTTCTGGCGGGATTCGAACCTCCCACGTAACAAGCCAGAATGACATTACTCCACGGGTACTTGTCATAACTAATTTAATGATAAGGTCCTTGTATGAAAGACCTTCATTTAAAATTAGTTTTTACACAATTAAAAAGAGTAAATATTTTTATATTTTGCTTGTAGTCAATGCAATACAATTCTGCAAAACTACTGAGCCGATTTGAATGAAATTTAGAACAGAGATGGTCCAGAGCCATTCTGAGACTAGAGACTAGAACGTAAACAAGAACTTACGGCCAATTTCTTCACACAGAACTAACGATAGATCTGGTACTAGTCCTAAAAATAACAAACAAATCGGTATCAACTCATTTCTTCACATCAAAAATTAAAATAAGTTCTGTCAGTTTGAAACCGAGTACTACTTAGGACCCGGTATTAGTTAGCTCTTCAAAAACAACAAAAAATATATTATTATACCAGTCATTAGTACTCAAATGAGTATCAACTCATTTCTTGACAAAACATAAACACACAAGTTCTGTCAAATTGATACGATAAATTAAATAGTACCCGACCAAAATTAGAACCAAAAAATTGAGGGTCTAGCATACAAAATCAGGTCGTTTCGTTAGAGAAATTTTTTTAGGTTCAATTTTTTATTCAATTAACTACAGAAGAATTAGCACACATGCAAAAACGGTATTGTAAATATTATTTGTAGAGCATTATAGCTAATTGTAAACTGGATTTTACACAGATCTCGTTTTATATCACCGGAACAGGACCTTCTCGTTACTTTGCGTTTCATGGCATGGGGATCAATGCATGTGTCGGCCTCTTGCGTTTGTCCCATATTACCAAAAGTCTGTATGGCATTAATATGACATTTGAACTAGTTTGTGAAAATGCCCGCAACATTCACAGAACAACAGAGAGCCTCATCTGAATTTTGCGGGATTGCCCAGTTCCCACGAACAATTAGTTCCATTGACTGCACCCATGTTATAGTTATAATTAGTTAGTAGTAATAATACGGCTGAGCTATTTTAAACAGAGTGAAGGGCTTCGTTGACGCAAATGTTGGTTTTCTTTAAATGTGCAAACAATATTGTCGGCCGATTTAAAGATATTGAATGTTGTTGCTCGTTGGGCTCGATCTGTGCATGATCAAACCATTTTTTGACATACGGAAGTGCGAGCTAAATTTGAAGCAGGTTAATCTGAAAACTACACATATGTATATTGATTGGTTGAATGCAAATACGAATTATTTGGCAACAACATACACCATTAACAATCCGGATATGAGTCAAAATCAACAAATGCAAAATAACCAGAGGGGAATCGTTCGTACCAGAAATGTTGTTGAGAGGCAGTGGTTGAAATTCAGACCAGAATGAAGTTGGACAACTTGTTTGATGAGTGTGGACGCTATGGGTTTTTCCCGTCCAACTTTTCATCCAACAAATTTGACAAATAAATTGGACAGTGTGGACCCCGCTATTGGTTATAGTGAAAAGCTATTTTCTTATTTTTATCATGTTTCCATACAACTCTAGATGGTCATAGCGAATTTGGATCTGTAAAATGGATGATAGCGAAAAGCTACTGCATTGTTTTTCTATACAGCGCTAGATGGCCTACAACTAAAGCTACAAAAAAGCATTTTTTTCTGTTAAATGACTTGAGAGATTTTTAAAAAATGCGGTGTAACACCGCATATTTTTTCACTCATACTGTTTTTATACATGAAAAGCTACTAAAAAGCATTCGATCCTGTCAAATGACTTGAGAGATTTCTTTAAAAAATGCGGTGTAACACGAACCTACTCGATTTATTTCCACTATGACTTGAGAGGTTTCTAAAAAAAATGCGCTGTAACACGAACCTACTCGATTTATTTCCATTCGTTATTTAAAATGCGGTGTTGTGGTTATTCAAAAGTGCGGTGTAACACCACCTAAACGAACTACACCGTGGGTGCATTTAGACACGTCAGGGCTCTATATGTAGGTATATTTTAAATAAACTTTATGTATATGCAATTAAACGTTCTATTCCTTGTAAAAAACAAACTACATACATAAATATGACGGTACTTACCAGATCAGTCACATATGTATATATCTAATCAACCGATTCAAAAAGTCAAACCAACTGTAACGACAAAATTTTCAAAAAAAAAAAACTGAGAAATTTGAAGTTCAATTCAAATTTATAATTTTAATTGTCAATCAAATGTCGTAAAAAGGATTCGACCAGTTTTAGACTTATCAAGTCACTAGTACTGAAGTATGAATTTAGATCTCGTATCAATGATGTGAAGAAATGGAGTTTTATGTAGGACCAGGTATTAGAGCTAGTACCTGGTCTAGCTAGACCGGGTACTAGACCGCCTTAGTACTAATGTGAAGAAATCGGCCGTTAGAGTTTGTTTTGAATAGACTCCTAAATTACTGAGCCGAATTGAATAATATTTGGAACAGAGTTGGCCTAGAGGCTGAGAAATGACAAAAGCTGTATTTCATTCTTACGTTAGCAAATGAGAGTGCCTAGATTCCTGTGTCACTTCAAACTATGGCCAAAATACGATAAGAACGGATCTGAAAGGCTACTATCTCTGAATAGGCATCAATACGATAGCTTATCCAGTATTATAAAAGGACATAACTTACTAAGCTACCACACACAGAAAGTGGTTGAACTTCATTAAGGATACAAAATGGTTGAAATTGACCAACCATTAACTCATTTTTTAGGACGTTACATTACTTCAGGGTATCACAATGGATCTACATTGATCGAAGTGTGGCAGAAGTAAGATCAACCGTCAACCTAACCTAACCTAAAGGAACGGGAACGTAACCGTGAACTAAGAATATACCGGACCGATTTTAAAAACTCTTTCATTGTTAGACTGCTTTATCCCTAAGTAGCATTGACTATGTTTCATCCCCATATTCAAACGGAAATGGGAACATAAAGAGGAACTTATGAACTGCTGAACAGAATTCCAAGATTCTTTCAACATGCTTCAATATTCTTCTGTAAAAGATAGATTTTTTTATTTCAGGTTGCGAGCAGAGTCGATGCTATAGTTCTGATCACCGTGTGACCCGAGCTACGCCGGAAGGGTCAACTAACTGTAAATAAAATGTTATAGGCTTTAGTGACCTTAAATACATAAATAAAAATAAAAATATAAAGAAGTCTAGTACTTCCGGACATAGTTTGAAGACACAAATTCTTCTTCCTCTTAGGCACAACTCTTCAAAATCATTTCCTTTTTTCTGTCGGAGATTTTTAAAATACGTACTGGAGCACTGTCTGATAGCATCTTTCTGTTGTTATAGCTTTTGAGATCTTCGGAGAAAAGCCAAAAGACGCTGCCGTGATAAGGAGTCTAGATACCTAGCTCTCACCATGTCTGCGCCGAGGATCTGAAACGAAAAAATACAGGACATTCACAGAATAAGAGCTTCGCGGTGTAAACATCTTCTCCACACGATTCACAGAGAGCGGTTTGACTTAAGCCTTACCTACATGTTAAAATGCTAGGAAAAAGGGAAGTGCCAAGTGCCAACGCCAAATATGGTGCCCTGGTTTTATCACAGCCGTATAAAATCAAAGAAAATGTTTTGTGGGGCCTGCCACGTGTGTCTTACCAAAAGGTCAAACAAGATGTGTCCAGCTCGAAGGACCAAATGTTCAGTCGAAGCTTATTGATAAAGTTGAAATAACTCTTATTTTATAAAACAAACAAACACGAGTATAATCTATCTACATACATTAGTTATGTAAGCATTTTTTGTGTTTGTTAGATAGTTGTGTTGCCATGAAAAGCGCATTCTCAATTAGCCGTTCGGAACCGGCGAAAAATTGTAGGTCCCCTCCATTCCCTCACAAGGCATGGTTGTGAGAAATGCGCTACGCCCAGGGGCTCCTCGCTCTGTTGCGCCACCCTATTTATTTATTTTAGATAGTTGTGTTATACAAAAGTTTACACTTTCACTGTTTGGCAACGTCAAACTTATAGTTTTTTAACTTTATTAACTTTTAACACTTGCATTTATGATGAAGAGCGTAGATTTGAACGTACATGTGAATTTACTCCAAGCTCAGTGCTCCTTCTCCTCTAAAGAAGATAAAGAAAAATTGGCTTCTTATCATTTTGAATGTTTTTGTTTAGCTTTGAAAATATTGAGTTCGTGTTTTAATTCGCGTTGTTGAATATTCTCGTTTTGATTTTGGCGGAAGGTATTCCTCTTTACAAATAGGATCCTATTGGCTTCTTTCAGTTCAAAAGTACAAAAACCAATTAATAGAAGTCCTCTTGGAGAATGTGTATCTACACATCTCTCTATTCCACTTGTACACCTTTGTGTGTCACCATGAGAACCATCCAAAATGACATATCAGCAGGAACTCACCCTTTTCGGTGAAATTGAAATTTGATGTCATGATAGCACACACATATGCGCACACACTTTATGTTACTACAAGATATCCTTGACAACCCAATTCTCAATTTCCGATTGTCATGTTCGGTAAAGGGGATGATTTAACTTTACTTTTTTTTTTATTTTTCTTTGCATATTTCTAAATTCCTGTCGATTCCAGAAAATGTTCAATTCTACAATTTTGAATTCCTTCTGAAATAGGAAACAACAAACAACGCACATGCACCTATATCTCCCTTTACCTACCTTTTCTCCACCACCCCCACCCCGTACGTGTTTTTGTTCGTTTTCTTATTAAAATTCCAATATAAATATTTTTCTATTGTCTCTTGAATCATATCCTCTGACATTCGAATATAAACGTTCACATGTAAAAGAACTTTTTTGTATATTCTCAATCATCGTTGAGAAATGATGTGTTGTTTTATATTTTTTTATTTTCGACATTTTTCTAACAAGAACATGTCGCATACTTTGGATGAGTTCTGTAGGAGAATGTTGCCTTCTTGCATCAATCTAATATGTAGCAGCTTATCCCTGGTTATACTTTGCTCCTCGTTTTTTTTGTTTAGTTTTTAACTCTTTTTTCAAATTGAATACTTTAGATAACGGATTGCAAGGAGTATTTATAGGTATGTGGGATTTATGGGAAATCCCTTTCATGATTTCTTGAAAAGACAATTTTGAATGATATTGGTTTGGAAATATATTTCCATATCGGGATATGCAATATTTATTTTTGAATTTTCCGCGAAATGAATAAATTCAATTTTGCTGAACAGATAACATCGCAACATTGTGTATAGTTCTTTTTGACAAGGACCTCTTGTTGGAATTTTGTTGAGGCTTTACCGCGATATTGGCAATTTGTTAACTTAAGTGGAAACAGATCGGAGGAAAAGAACCAAAAATTGACATTGATCTAAGTTAGACAAAAGACAACAATCCAATGGCTTACATGTGTATATAGCTATTGACTAGCAATTTAAAGTTTTATTAAAAATGGTGGTCAAAAATTTTATTTTATACTTATATATGTGCCTTTTCACATGTATTGGCAGTCGCAACAGATCGATACAAAATTCAAATTTTGTACAAAATGCATCGCAATTTTTGGTGTAAACAAACAATAAGAATGAAAGCATTAACAGCAGGAAATCATTTTCAAATGTTCAAACCCATCTCCAGTCATATAAAGCAGCTCTTTACAGCTCATTTCAAACCCATCCCCAGATGCTTTCTCACTTTCGGCCATAGATATATACACTGTTGGTAACTATCTTCTCAATAATCTTCTCTTAGGTTAGGTGGAAGTGGCTGTAATCACTTACTGATCTTAGAAACCCGATGTAAGATTAACGAACTGATCACCCATTTACTTTCCATTGCGGGACTAGCCGGTTAATCACCCGCTAGTCGAACCACGCGGAACTTTTAATGCATTTCGAAAGACTTTGAGGGTCTATGTAAGCAAAGCCGCTAGTATCATCGAAGAAGAATTCACCGAAATGAGTTTTCCTCCTATGAAGTAGTGTAGGGCACGAGCAAAGAAGGTTTCGAACGGTTTCCTCCTCCTCTTCGTCCATGCAGCTTCTGCAGAAATCGTTGGAAAACATGTCTTTAGGCGTGTCTTCCTATTAGACAGTGTCCCGTAAGAACACCTATGGTAGAACCTAGATACAGGCGGTTCAGGGCCAACAAACTCCTTGATCGTTTTGAATTTACACACAGCCAAACTTTTTTGGTTGTAAGACAGTTGTTACTGTCAGTCCATCAACTGTTTGTTATCCTCGAAGCGTCTTATTTAAATGTGTTGGACTAGATGATATCCAACCTGATTTTGTAAAAACAATTATTCCTAAGATACTGAAATACATTACGCATATTTTAAATACCTTCTTAACCACCTCTATTCGGAAAAGGGCTAAAATAGTTACGATACCGAGAAACTCAATATCTGTTAGTGTTTATCATCCTATAGCAATTTTGCGCTACTACTCGAAAGTCTTTGAGACAATAGTGAGCAAACAAATCAAGGAGCACGCTGAAAATTTTAGGTTGTTGAATCCTTTTTAATCTGACCTTAGGTGGACACAGCTGCACAACAGCCTTGCGAAAGGTCTCGGATGAAACTCGACAAGCGGTAGATAGAAAAAATTTAACTTTAGTAACGCTGCTGGATTTCTTTAAAGCTTTTGATTCCGTATAGAGCCAACTTTCTTATGCAACAAACCATCCACTCTATTTAATTTCTCGATAAGTGCTACTCAATTGGTTTTTCGTTATTTAGATAATCACGTTCGCACTGTTTCATATAACAATAGTCTTTCCCCTACCTACTTTTAAGAAGAGGGGTGCCACAAGGCTCAGTTCTTGGTTCTCTACTCTTCGCTCTATTTATAAATGCCATCGGGTTTTTATTATAGCAAATACTACATATATGCTGACGATGTCCAGCTACCAGCTATACTTTGGTTTTTCTACTGTTCTTGTTGAAGATGCCGTAACGAAAATATACGATGATCTAGCGTTGATAGTAAAATGCTATTCTATAGATCTATTAAATGCAGGTAAAACAAAATGTTTACCTTTTGGAAGACACCTACCTGATTCCTTAATTTTTCAAGTTTCCCACCCATCTTGTTAAAGGAATCGCAGGTTGAATGGCGTCAAAGATAAAAAACCTAGGAATGATCTTTAACAGTACGCTGTGCTGGAGCGACTATATCAATAGCCTTGTTGTCAAAGTTAATAGCTCACTTGGCAGGTAAAGTATTAGTCATACCCATTTTGAGCTATGGCTGCGAAATTTTTGCTGACTTAAACTCAGCTTCGTTACGCAAGCTGAAATTAGCCTTTAATTAAATTAGGTACAATGTTTGTTTTCGGCCTCCGGAGGTTTGATCATATTTCAGAATACTCACGGAAAATCGTCCGATGAACTTAAAATTGCCTTCTTCGCTATAAATGGATAGCTTTTCTCGTCAATATTAAAAAAAGCCAATTCATCTCTTTGACAAATTAACTTTTCTTAGTCAGTTCAAGGTACGAACTTAAGACCTGATACATACACATGTCCGACAAGGCGTCGTCAATTTTTCGTTGACTCTAATAAACTTTGGAATCACCTCCTTTTCACCGTAAATACTGAAAATACTAAGACCAATTCTATGAAGATTCTCACAAATGATTGAAATTTGACTCTTAATTTTTTAATAATTTGCGTATTGGATACAGTTTACGCTCTCTTTCTAAACGAAGTTGTGAGCTGAATTACTCTCACGTAGAGTAACAAATCATAAACCAATACAGAATCCACAACAAGACCACTTCTGAAGACTGCTTAGCGATAGCGACGGTGAAGAAATAAATTCCGCTGTCAAGCAGACTATCCCATTCAACTTGGACGATGTTCAAGAATGCCGTCCTCCCGACCTGGAAGAAGTGAAGCTTGCCAAATGCAAACATGATCAATAGGACTGCAGGTGGAGACTGGAGATGGCCTTAATGCCGAACTTTTTAAGGCAGCCGGAGATCAGTTAGAAAGGAGGATTTAACCAAGTGATCTGCATGATATTGTCGGAAGAAAATCTGCCCGATGCGATGAATGGAAATTCAGTATCGTATGCCCGATTCCAAAAAAGGAGACTTTCACAATTGCGCAAATTATACCTAGAGGAATAAGCCTCCTTAAGGTCACCTTTAAGATCTTGTCTGCTGTAATATGTGAATAATTAAAGCGCATGTCCAGAAAAGTTCACAATGGAAAAAGTTTTCACATCACGGCTAATATTGGAAAAACCCGAGATATGTAGGTAATTTCATTTCCTCGTATGGCAGTATTTTCAGAGACGAGCTGTACAGAGGACAGAGACATGTCTAGTTTTGGCATTACTTCGAAACTTGCATGATGACTTTGAAGAATTCAAGATGCTCTGTCTAGGTCGGTAAGGAACTCACAGAGACTTTTGATGTCGAAATAGTATTTCGGTAAGGCGACAAACTGTCATGCGATTTCTTTAACAACAGTTGTGCGAAACTCAAACGTCAACGTCGAAGGTCTGAACAATTATTTGCTTACACAGAAAATATTGATGTAATGGGAAGACTTGCAAGAATGATGCCTTAGGTGATTTTTCGATCATTGAAACAGGAGCGTCGAACATTTGTTTATCCTGTCATCAGACAACAACAGAAAACATCAACAAAATGTCACAACTTACTTACTTACTTACTTAGGTGGGCATTACAGTTCGGGGTGAACCTGGGCCTCAACCAACATCCTTCGATAACGACTTCTATTTCGGGCGAGCTCTCTCCAGTTTCGCACTCCAAGTCGGTTGAGGTCATCCTCCACTTGATTGCGCCACCTAAGACGAGGTCTTCCCCTTCCGCGATTTCCCTGCAATGTGCTTTCGAACACCCGACGAGCCGGAGCGTTTGGGTCCATCCGCTCAACATGGCCCAACCATCGTAGCCTCGCGATGCGTACTCTTCTGGCTATGCCCATGTTGCGGTACAGCTCATACAGCTCGTTGTTGTATCTTCTTCTCCACACATTGCCTTCGCATACGGGACCAAAGATCATTCGGAGAATTTTTCTTTCGAAACGACCAAGGGTTTCCTCATCCGCTTTCGATAAGGTCCATGCTTCCGCGCCGTAAAGCAGGACTGGGATGATTAAGGTCTTATATAAGGTTACCTTGGTTTTTCTGGAGAGGGTTTTGTTTCTCAATTGCCTTCTTAACCTAAAGAAGCAACGGTTGGCAAGAGTTATTCTCCGTTTGATCTCCGCACTGATGTTGTTGTCCGTGTCTACAGCGGATCCTAGGTAGACGAAGTCCTGTACTACCTCGAAGTTATGTCTGTCTATTATATATAAAATGTCACAACAGACAGACATTACTTCGATGTAATAGGTATATGTAGGACTTCATCTACCTATGATCCGCTACAGACACCCACCAACCGATGTTGCTTTGCTTTGAAAGCAATTGAGTAATAAAACCCTTCTAAACAAACCAAGGCAGTCCTTTATAGGACCTTAATCATGCCAGTCCTACTTTACGGCGAGGAACGAGGGACCTTATCGAAAGCAGATGAGGATATCTTTTGACTTTTTGGTACCGTTTGCGAAGACACAATGTGGGGAAGAAGAAAGATCAACAGTATTAGATGTACCGCGACATTGTTAGAAGAGTACGCATCGCGTTTGCGAGCCATGTAGACGACAGGAACTCAAACGCTCCGGCTGGATGGGTTTTCGAAAGCCCATTGCAAGAAAATCGGGGAAAGGGAAGAGCTCGTTTAAGTGAAACAAGAGCTCAACCGTCTTTCAGTTCAAAACTTTCGGAGGAGCCAAAGCCGGAGTCATTATGGAAAAATATTGGTTGAGGCCCAGGTGCAACCCAAACTGTAAAACCTACCCAACTAAGTGCGTAAGTAAATCATTTGACTCATTGTCAATCTATTCAGTAAGCTCAACATTGTCGGCATGATAAAGCGCACGAACAAGCAACGTCTGCAAATAATATATCTTTCGAAATATGGAGTCGCTGAACATAACTTTAAGACCATTAACTCCAATTTTCGGTCGTATTTCTCGCCCTATTAGACAGGCAATAGCAAGTTAAGTGCAAAAATTTGAGTCTACATATTCGTTGTGTGAAGTTTCTTTGTCAGTCGAATAACGGGTTGGTCAAAGTGTCAAACATCTCGCAGCAGTTCAGGCGTTCATAGCAAATGATTCAAATCATGCAATTCCACGGCGCTCAATTGGGTACACGGAATTCACCGCTGCGAACGTACAAATGGAATGAGGCAAAAGATCAAACGTACAAACGTGTTTGAACTGAATTGGCTATGAGTTCAAGCTCGATAAGTTGTCAAGAAATACATAGCTCCATACTACACCAAAGCAGAAAAACAAAAAAAAAAATTTTTTTGACTTTGTTTTACTGGCTTTCAATAGTTAGTCAAAAATGTTTAAGAAACGTCAATTGGTGCAGAAAAACCATAGTCAATGAAGAAGAGGCACCTACTTACCTTACCTAAATTAAAAGGCATTCATGGAAACATAAGCCGCGAAACAATGTTCAAATAATTTGAGTCACTCAAATGCAATTTCAACCGTCATCATTTGACAATTAATGAACAAAATAACTTAAATTTCGCCAGTCACTGCTATTCAATTAAATTGAGTATTAATTGAAAATTTTACTGAAGTATTCGTAAGGCCTTAAGCCTTTACACAAACATATAGAAGAAGACCACTCCAAAAGCTAATGTATCTCTCTTGAATTATACAATGGCATGTGCTAAAATGATTAATCAATCAAGGCCCTCTACTAGAATATCACATTACCAACATTGACTGACTGGTTCATCCCAAAAATGACAGTGTGGTCAATTTTACTGGGCACGAACCGTACACACTTGTAACCTTTAACATTAATTTCCAAAAAATTTGGTGCCAACAAGGTTTTATCATATGACTGCTGGTTAAAAAACCGGTCAAACTTTATTTTTATTTTTTTATTTTTCAAAAACAAATTCATACGTTCCCAGTGATTTAAAGGCATGACTAACATCTTCCCTAATACCGTGATAATTTTACCCTTATTTCGAATTAACGAATGACCAGAGGATGCGCATTGCGCACAAACATGTATGGTTATTTTTTTTAGGGTGGCTGGCCACTGGCCAGCAATAAATTTACTTTGGAATGAGGCTGGTGTACAAGGGTCATCCATGGTCTGGCTATTGAAGGGGGTTAATGGTGGTTGAGTGTTTGCAGGCATGCAGGTAGAAAAGTTCACGCCCTGTACTTATAGCTTAGGTTAGGAATATGTTAAAGATTTCTCTACTGCGTTTAATATGAAAAGCTGAATTTTTAATTAGAAAAGGGTCTAATATGTAAATGAGGGGATGTACGACTCAATTTTCTGCAGTTCGCTTCAGTTTTAATGGCGAATAAATAAGTCACAGAGCAATCTGAGCAATGTACCTAAGACCTAACTGTTTCTATGGCGTTTCGAAAAATAATTTTCAATGATGGTTACACTTAATTAAAAATTATGCAAAAGTTTCGTCCAGAAACTCAAAACAAAAAAAAGGGTATCTAATATAATGCGTCGTTATCAAACATTTTTTTTTATTTTTACTATTTTGGCTGTTCTTTACCGGCTGTCTTAATTTAATGGAAAAATTGTTTCGGCAACTCACGGACCATAAAACTAAGAATTGGACGAAGAATATTCACACAAATCATCAAAGTTGAGGAAAATTATATAAAAATTAAGCAACAAAGTGGCTCAACAAAACAGGGGGAGAATCGGTGCCTAACGTATTTCAGGGATACACACTTTTTTGCCGATTCCTAATGGCTTAGTGAGGAGGCGCTTTCATGCCTCTAAACATAGGGTGGGGTAACAGAGCCGTATGCCTCTGGGTCTAGTGCATTTCTCATAACCATGCCTTAATAAGGGAATGGAGGGGACCTGTATGGCAGTGAATTTCCTATCGCATGACTTGCCGATTCCTTGCAAACGGCGCACTTTGGTCCCAAAATGCAAAAAACGCGGAGAAAATGTAAAATTAAAATTAAAATTCGTTTTTTATTTCTTATTAAAATATAAACAGGCCTTCAAAAACAAAAAAAAACAAAATTTTCTGAATTTTATTTTGACATACAGAGCTTTTCGAAGTTGGCCAATTTTGTTTTTGGGTGAACAAAAACAGAAAAATATTGTTTCTTTTTTTATGTAGTTTTTTGGGTTTGAGTTGTGGTTAGAAAAATGTCTGAAGGAGTCATGCGGAAAACCGACCATGGTAGTGGACCTCAACTATTTGTTAAGTCATATGTAAAATAGTAGCTGCAATAACTTGCAATCTTGGGAGATATATTAATTTGTTAAAATATGCTCTCACTTTGGTATAAAAACCAATTTTTCTTTTGGCGAATATTGCAATTATTTGTGACGTAAAAGAACTGAGAGCGTGAAATTTGCTTCTTATATCACTTTAAAATAGTTATTATTTTATGATATAACTAGCTGACCTGCCCGGCGTAGCTCAGGCCCTACGTTCATCAAATTGAAAGTTAAGTAAAGTCGTTTCAAAGTTTCTATTCTAGTGGGGGAGTGAGGATCAAAAATAGTTTATGTTACTCAGGGACAATTAAGCACTCTAACGATGACAGAATTTGTGGGATCGGTATAGCATTTTCCAAGTTCCCGAATATGTCCCAGTCCCCGTTCCATTCCCATACATAAATATAGTCTATGTAGCACCGTATTGTAATGGCGAAAACCGTACTGAAATCAGTACAGTGGTTTTTGAATTCCGGTTCCCGTTCGTGTGGGTAAATGTTGAGGAACTATAGTCTATATTACTCAGGGAAATTGAAGCACTCTTAACATGAAAGAATTTTTGGAATTAGTAAAGTAGGTACTTTTCAGGTTATTGATTATGTCACCATTCCCGCTTCCGTTCCCGAAAGAATATGTAAAGAAAATAATTATAGTCTTTATTACTCAGGAGCACTTTACACTCTAACGTTGAAAATTTTTTGGAATTGGTCCAGTATTTTCCAAGTTCCCGCTTATGTTCCGTTCCATTCTCGTGGGAATATGGGGATGACATCGTACTGTAATAGCGACAAAAATTACAGTTACAGTTCGTTCCAATGGTTTTTGAATTTTCGATCCCGTTCCCATTGCCTCTCACTCTTTAGTATCGCTTTTTTCACAAACAGTGCTCTAGTGAAATAGTCAGTTGCATTCTGAAACAATTTAGCCGCCACACCCACCTTGCTAAGAATGCCCATCAGTTTTACCTTGAGCCCAACTTCGGGCGTACAGTCAAGTATAGAGGTTCTTATTTTAGTCGAACCACCCGTATGTGGAATTGTCAATTTTACTATATTCCAATTCCATCTGCCGGGCTGATTTGTGAATCTAAACCATCCAGGGCGCCACTCAAACGCATACAGAAAAATTCATTTAAATCGGTCAAGCCGTTTAGGAGGAGTTCAATTACATACACACGTACAGCAGAATTATATATATAAAGAAGATAAAGCGGGTAAGAATTATAAATTTTCTCTGGAATCCTACATTGGTAAGCCTTAATTTCTCAGGTAAAATAATCCGAGTGCTAGTACATTATTTGTGTTAGGTAAATATTTATAAACAATGACTGTGGATAAATAGTGTTAGTTTTGAAAAGTCTTTACTGAAGAGCGGAGCGTACAAGTTAATTATTAACATGAATACTTCAAACAGAATAATTTTTGAATATTTTATAAATGTATCGAAGAATTTGTAATTTCTATTCTAGGCGAATAAGAAAATAAAAAGAGAGGAAAGTGAAAACGACGAAACAAGAAAGTCTCTTAAAAATTGAGGTTTTCTTTGAAAACCAAGTGGATTAGTAGTTTTAGATTAAAGAACAATTTTCTATTAAGACACTAAAACTTTTTCATTTATATCATATATCGCCAAATACACCCCCCCTCAATAAATGCAAAATAAAATAATTTGGTGTTTTTATAAGCATGTATTTTTTCATTGCAGAACACTTGTATCGAAAAAGCATAATTGCGTAGAAAACAGATTTTTCATAATTATAATTGGATTTTGCGAGATTTTATCGCTGCAAATTCATCGATGACATCATCAAAACTGATTTACTTGCAACTTCATACTCGATCGATGAAATTGCTAAATTAGTCAATCTTTCCTGACTCATTGTCGATCTCAGATAGTTTTCAACGAGTTTGAGTTCGCTAAAGCTACGTTCACACGTAGCTATAGTTACAGGCATTGTCAAAAAAATTTGTAATGCAATATCGACATTCGGGTGCGATTCTCTCAATTCATTATAATCAAGGATCAATTGATGTAATTCCAACACCGTCGATTTGGCTGCTTTTCTCTATTCAGTAGTGGTACTGGTCATTCTCTGCAAGGACTCACTAGACAAAAATCCAAAATCATCAAAAACCACCATCATTTTCTGATACCTCCAGCTGATTTCAGTAATCAGAATATCGATGGCGTTTTTGCCCTCTAAGAGAGTTTTTGTATTTCTGACAAATTTAACCCATCACCTTTTTCTTCGTACAGCTCCAATCGCTTCTTCTTGCTTGATCGTTCGCCCACACTTTTCAATCCAGTATCAGCCAGTTGTGGATGCGCGTATGAAATTCTCTTCAAATTCCGTATCACGAAGTTCTTGAAGTGAATTCTTCAGTCTAGAAATCAAGTGTGCAGCTTTTTCCACGAATAAACTTTTCGCTTGCAAAGCTGCAGTAACACGGTCGATTTGAATCTGATCCCACGCATCGAGAAAAAAAAAGAAACTCAATAATAATAATAATAATAATAATATCTTTAAGTACTCCATGTAATTCTGTAAATTGAGAGGCTTTATTGCATTAGCCTTCGAAGACCATCTGACATCGCAGTGCCTTTTCAGTGAAATTTTCAATGCCTTAATGAGGATATTCGACTTGTCCAACTCAAAAAAAAAAAAAAAAAAACATGAAAATGTTTTCAACTGTTTGGAAAAATTTCTTCATTCAGTACATTCTACTCTTGCTAAATTTAAACAATGGCTTGCACACGGTATGTAAACTGCGAGGTCATTTTTCTCCTGGATGTGTGCTTGTACGCCCTTATATCTTCCCGACATATTGGCTCCGTTTCGTATCCTTGGCGTCCTTGCATCTTTCATCTTTTTCTAATTTCTTGGTTATGTCGAAAGATAATCCCTCGCCAGTTTTTTCTTCAGTAGAAATAAAGTCGATGAAACTTTCTTGAATAGATACTTTGCCATCATCAATCTCAACATAACGAATGATTTCTGCCATCTGTTCATTAGAGACATCAGGTGTGCAATCGAAGAGCAAACTGTAGTAGTTGGATTTGCGAATTCTAGGTAAAATCTCATTGTGAACTGTAGGTATGTCTTAATAAACAAAGGAATTCCTTCTGAATTTCTGGTCATAAGTAGTTGACTGAGCCTTTTTTATGACCGGAAATGAACTATTTCAAAGCTTTATCACACTTGCCGACTTGATAACGTCTAAGAACACACCAGCTCCTTTGCTGAAAAGTTTGGTGTTAAAAAATTTTTGCAAAAAGAAATTTTTTCAATGAAAAGTTGACCAAATTTCGGCGCCCCCGCTATACGATGGCACCCGATTCAAGCGCCTAGCTCGCCATATCCTCGGCTCTGCTGAAAACTAAAATGAAAAAAGTTTTATTTTTCATATTTTATTAAAAAATTTAGGACTCATTTAAAGGCTTATTTCATTTGAACAAGTCAATTGGGACCTGAGTATTGCGATACCCATGGAAAAACGTTTCTGCTGGTATTGGAACCATGAAATTCTAACGTAACAGGTGATTTTCAAGGCTTTGTAATTACTCTCGGGGACTTGCCAATTCATATGAAAAGACGATACTCGTACAATTTTATGTTACATCGAATTCCAACGTCACACGATAGGCTAACCATTACCCCAAAGTAGAACATCCAAAAATGGCAAGGACTTTAGGAAACGTTGTACGAATCTTCTCACGAAGTTGCAGCCAGTTCAGAGCAACTAGATTCAAAAAGTATTGCTTGATACAATTCAAAAAAATAAAGACTGTTGGCTGATGGATATCGAGTTAATATGAAATAGCAGAGAAACAAGAACACACTGCTTTGTAGCAGCAGTGGTCGGTCAGTGTTTCACCAACTTCTATAGAATTTTGTAAGCGCGACACAATTTATGCTTACTTAAGTGGGCATTACCTACAGTTCAGGGTGAACTTGGGCATCAACCAACATCTTTCGAGAGCCTTTTTTAACATCAAAAGTTTCGTTTTTTACCGACCTCAAAGAAACAGCGAAAATTCACCCAAGCCATCCTGTCGTTACGGGTTTCGCAGGGTTACAGGGATGTATAGTCGTACTAGCATCGCAAAGAAGCTCTGTGTGCTGATCTATCTGTGCAACAAAGCAGTGCAAACAAATGTGGATGTGACTGAAAATCTGGCTGTTTACACGTAACTCAGTGTATTTGCCAGAGCCATTTCAAAATTCTTTACTGAAGCTGATGAGAGAATACATCGCGTGAACCCATATACTAAAGAAAGAATGGCTGGGTAAGTATTTGCAAGTCACAAAGAGCAAAGCCTACGATCTTGTCTTCAAACACAATTCTAATGACTGACAATGTTGCCAGTAGATGCACACTTCATTCAGTATGAAATAACTACTCAGCGTAAACAAAAACTAAAAGGTAAACTCATGGTAGCGCCCTTTTATTTAGAACCAAAAAGTAATTCCTATCAATTCCTTTAGAGGGCAAACAAGTTGACAGTTACTACAGTTCCGATTTAATGCTCCCAAAGAGGATTACCTAAGGTTTTCATTTTCATTACTGAAACAAGTCTCTTCAAAATGAAGTCCGTCAGCGTCAGGAAGAAATAAGTTTGCCATTTTATTTTTGCTATACAAACACACCCACACAGTGTGCTTCTTTAAAACATCACCAAGTAAATAAATTATGTGCAAGTAAAAAAGGCGCATTTCCTTTCATATTTTCTATTTTCTCTTTTGTGCGCTTATACATATTTCATTAAGCTCCAGCCGCCAGCTCACGCACAAAACGAACGGTGGCACTAGGAAATTTCTATATAGTCGCGACGTCGAATTAAAAGAATAACGACCCCGACCTTGACTGGATAAAAATATACCCTCATTATGCTATTGCTGCGCCGCATGCCTCCCTCTATCCACCTCCCTTACCCCTCCTCATCCTCCTCCACTCTATCCATTCCATCATTTCAGTCTCTCAAGGATGTATACTTACATATTTTTTTTTTTCATTCAACACTTCCTTGCAGCTGGCTGCTGTTTTTATTTCCTTAAAATAAAGAAATTTCTAAAGGGGACATTTTAGCACTGCACATACCTATATACAAAGTCTTTTTTTTTATTCCAAAAATAAAGAAGCACTAAGTCTGTTCTGAAGGTAGGTACTAACTATGTGGATACAATGACTTAACAAAGTGTTTTGGTCCTGATTTTTTCTTTTCAAGGGCGAAGGATGAGAAAAGCGTCCTTCTCACTTAAAATTATCTTGAAAAATTGTGTAAGAAAAGTTCGTTAACGTTAACACAAAAAAATAAAAGAAGGAATAAAGAGTAAAAGTGAAATAAAAATATAAAAATGTAGACGAAGAAAGAAACGGATTCTCACGCCCAACTATAAAGTCTATTGTGTACATGGTCCTGGGTGCAGTTCTTTCTTTTGTTTTTGTTTTTTTATCTTTCCTAGACGGTGTCGACCTAGTTTCATGTAGTTGGAGCAAAGTAGACTTTCTGCTATTTGCATTAACACATTAAGGGACTTTAAAGTAAAGGAAAAGGCTTGCGGAAATGGTTTAAAAGAGTATGCTTACAATTATCGACGAGAACATGAGGATTTATTGATAATTAATTGTTTTTTTTTTGCAGCATAATAAATGCGTTCAGCGTTTAAAGTGACATACTTGGAGATGGTAAATTTTATAAGTTTCACGAAAGTGAAAGCTTTTTTTGGAAAGAGTAAATCGACAGTCCCAGAATCATAAAATTGTTACGTCGCCTTTGGCGGCAAATTATATAATCCTGCGATAGTGCCCGTAGAAAAAGGCTTTTTTCCTTTAACTGCTTGGAATTTAACAAAAAATTCACTTCCATTTCTCACAAGGATTTAGGTTTGTTTGCTTCTATATTTCCATTGCGCTTTGTGAGTATTTAATAGGGCCCATTAACACACATATGCTTGACGTACTCTCGTGTTGCACTTGAAATTGAATTATCTGTGTGAGAAGGTGTACTCGGTATTGAAAAAAAAAATGTTTTCTTTGATATTTCTTGGATTCGAACCTTGAATCTCCCAAATAACAGACAGATATGCTATAGCCATGACGCCAAAGGCACTACCATTTTTTCAGTTAATGTTCCATGATTTGGAACTGGATTTGGATATTGTCCCATTCAAGCGCTATTTTGAGTGAACAGTTGCAAGAATATTTATGCCTTTATCTCCAAGATGACGAAAGACTGATTAAAAGGATTAACTTTCTTTATGTAACTACATTTTGAATTCTTTTTGAAGTCTGAGGAAAGGATATTCTCTAGTAAATAAACAAAGCTTTTGTTGTGACGAAGCCAGTAATGCTACTTGAAAAGATGCGTCTGAAGAGGGAACCCATGTAAATTGCAAATTAAAATCGCCTAGCAAAAAAATATAGCATTTGCAACAAGATAATTCCATTACATAATCTAAAACTAAAGAATGCCCATTATAAGCTGAACTAGGACACTTTGGAGGAATATAGAAATTTACCACAACAAAAAAATATCCAAAAAAAAGTTCTTTGAGTCCTGTAAGAGGCTTCTGGTGTGGTGAAAGAGTTGTTTTAATGCTATCGAGGCGATAGTTACAAAACAAGTCACAGAAGCTTTCCAAGTATAACCTGAGCTATACCCAGCGATAAGGCTGCGTTTACCCGTGGCGGAATAGTTAGTATTTGTTCCTGTTAACCGAAAGGTTAGTGGATCGAGTCCTGAAGATGATGAAGCAAAAATATTTTACTAGGGTAGTAAGTTCATGTTTTTTTTTTTTTTTTTACTTTCCGTTTTATTTTCTGCCTTAAACTGAACAGGCCGAAATATGTCTAAGAAATAACGTGGTAGAACTGCTGCGCTGGAGGGAAACTCCGCATATCCCGAAGTCTCCCTGTTGGGGCTGTAGTGAACTGCGCTGCCAATACAGAAGTTAAGAGCCTGTACGTCATTTCTGTCCCTAGAATTTGCTGAGGTCGTCTGAATCGTCTTCCTGCTGTCGGTGTTGGTGACATGTTTGTCGCCACCGTCAAGAAGGGAAAGCCTGAGCTCAGGAAAAAGGCCATGCCTGCTGTGGTTACAAGGCAAAGAAAATCTTTCAGGAAGAGGGACAGGTTGTTTATATATTGTGAGGATAATGCCGGGGTGATAGTCAAGAATAAAGGTGAAATGAAAGCTTCAGCTATCATAGGTCCCGTTGCAAAAGAGAGTGCTTATTTATGGTCTCGTATAACATCAAATGCAAGCTCGATTGCTTAAGACATGAAAAATAAAACCTCTTAAACTTCATTGCTGTGAAAGCACTTTCTCGATTAGCCGTTCGGAATCGGTTCCCTCTATTCCCTCATAAAAAGCAATAGTTATAAGAAAAGCGCAGCTCCTCGCCCTTGTGTTTGTTGTGTCATGTGCCAACCGAATTATTTACTTTAATTTAAAGCCCGCGTTCAGTTCAGTTTCGCCATTCGGAAGGGCGCATTGAGCGCTTGTAAAATAATTGTATTTGAGTGTATATAAAATAAAAGATTTCTTGAAACTAGACATATTACTTTATTCAAACTTTTACACCTAAGGGCAAACATTTATTTAATTTAAAATTTAACCTGTTAAAACAGATTTTTCTAAATATTATAAAATTTGTGGGTTTTCGAGTTTACTTATTTATGAACTTTTTAATTATTGTTTTGTTCGACAGAGAAATTATATTTACTAAGCATTTCAGAAAGAAGTGACCTAAAAGTCAATTTATTTCTAATCACAAATTTAAGAATGTTCAATTACTTTCTAGGCAGCAATATACAACAGTTTTAAGCCTGATTTTCTGTTTTCAAAAATATTAAAAAAAATTTTTTTTAAACCGTCAAAAAAAATGTCAAAATTTGAGAAACGCACTATTCAAGATTTTTTTTCTTAAAATATGACCAAGAATCACATCAAAAATGCTTTGATGTGAATTACGGGACACCTTGTATAACTGTTAAAATCTTGTCCTCGAGAACGCCTATCAAAAGTTAGGTTTCTTCCATCCATCTTCCATATAAAACCAGCGAAGTTCGAATTGAGGCAATACAACACCAATTTATACCCATTGTTCTGAAGAGTCCTCCTTAAAAGCTTTTTTTTAATCGACCTTCTTATGAACATCGTATTCAGCTTTTACAATTGCAAACTCTTACTCAAAGACGAACCAACAATAAGCTTAAGTTTCTCCATCAGATTATAGCTGGTTTTATTGATGCCTGCCATACTTGCTCTCGTCCGACGCAGAGATCTGAGCCGGACCAGACACATAATTTTTTTTACAATTTAATTTCTATTGAAAAGCTCGTTTGAATTACAATATTTGATATAGGTATACAATGATAAATTTTTAAACTTAATTTTTTTTGTTTTAAAATCTGCGGGCTCTGCTTTGTAACGTTAACGGGTTTCATAGATTTTAAATGAAAAGATATCTGTGTATAATATTTTTTTGGTTTTTAATAGATAATTTTTATGTTCTCATTGCGTCAGCTTGAGCAGTGCTGAGGGTCGTTGATAAGCCGGACCAAACACATGAGTATGATGTGCAAAACTACAATTATGAATTACTGTTAAGCCTTTATTTTGTACAAACAAACACTGCCATTTGCATTTAATCAAAAATTAGTTCAAGTACATAATCCAAAAATAGCAAAATTCAATATGTATATTTTTTTGCAAAGATGTATATTCAAATAGAATCCAGCAAAAAATAATGAAAGTGAACAATCACTTAAGAATTTAGGAAAGGGCGCTTTTTGAAAATCTTGCACAGACGCTATTCTATAGCTTGAACCAACCCTGCCTCTGATATTAAATAAAACTACGCAATATTTTCAGAGCATTGGAAAATGCAAAAAATCTGTCCACTCCATTACAAACATTTTTGTCAAAATGTACAAATGAGGATTTTTAGTAAATTATTTAATATTTTTTTTAATAAAACCAACTAACTAACTAACTAACTAGTAAATTATTTGAAAATCTTATAAGATATGAATAAAGAAAATTTTTTTTAAGAAAAGAAACTGATCATGGAATGCCAAATAGTTCAAAGACTTTCATAGTAAGCGATGATGATCTAACCTATATTACATAATTGTATTTCTTGGTTTTCGAAAAGCTTCTGATTTGCCTAATGTGTTTCGTCTAGTACTTTTTTTTCATCATTTGAGTTTAATTGCAGGATTACTGCCTCTTTAATTTATATACATATGACCCCTTTCGGTATATCACTTTCTTTTTCTGTTGCCACTATTAAGGAATGTAGCCATCCTTTTCATTATAAGATTAGAGGCCGCCATTTCGCCTAGAATAAACTAAAACATATGGTGTGGCCCGACAGAGCGAGGAACCCGGGGCCTACCCCGTTTCTCAAAATCATTGCCTTGTGGGAGAATATAGGAAACAGTTTTACTTCAAGTTCAACTGTTAATCAATTGCATGAAAATTTTAGCTATCCAAATGAAATTATGTGAACAACCCTAAGCGATTCTCCATGTTTTCCTTCTTATCAGCCAATATCGTTTTCCAAATCAAACATCAATGAAACTCCATGTCAACTGAACCAAGAAACTCCTCAGATTATGCACAAAGAGTGAGTTTTACAATGAAAACAAATTAACATCCCTCCTTTCAATTTTCTTCCAGCACATAAATCAATTTTATTTGACCGCTTGCTGACCAACATTTTCGATGAACGAACATTAACTCAGAACAGGTTAGACGCAAACGACAGCACACGAGATGTTAATTGGAAACGTGTGCAGGGCGTTAACCGTATCCCTCTGGTAACAAGTTTTTGTTTTGCACTTTGACCTCTTGGTTTCTTTTTATGAGCAGAAGGGATAGTAGTGTTTTGATGGGTTTTGCTGTCTTTTTAAAGATAATTATATTATTTTTTCAGTTTTAGGGAGCATAACACTTTATTGACTTTAAGGACTTTCATCTGAAGAAAAGTCTTTTTTTGTCTTGAAGTGGTTCCGGTGGCATTTAGTTTTTCTGTTTTTTTTTTTTTGAAAGTATAAAATCAAGAACATTTTGAGTGAAGCCAACGCTACCTTGATTCATCCCATTCACCGTTCGGCGATACTTGTTCGCCGTTCGATTGAAAACAAAAGAGCTTGTGTGCAAACTTTATTCGTTTTATTTGGAATAAGACTTGAAAAAGTTCCGAATTCCAGTTCAATCTGTGAAATAAGTGCACTTCTTGAACTGGCAGTATGCATAAGTGAATTCCGACAACTTGTTAGAATCCTTGACAGATAAAATATTATTTTACGCTTTGAATTAGTTCTCAGTATGACATTCAGCTTTGGGTAGATAGATGCATACATGTGTATGTAGAATTCTCTCTACCCTTTGTTGGTTGCGCTTGTAAGAACATTCCAAAACTGATGTTCGTTTGACATAGGTACAGTTTAATTAAAACATAACCAAGCCCGACATCACATCGCAAGACAAATTAGAACTGTTTGATCTGTGTAACAATGCATTGTTTTGCTTCTGGCAGACAGCACGCAATCCAAGCAGAAGCAAGACAAACCAAAAAATTCTTAGAACACCCACTTCTGCCCATACCTCCCGCGTTCTTATGAAAACCACAATTCTAATGAAGATTCGTATCCTTCTATGCATGCAAGGATGCTCTTCACAGCAAAGCCATATTTGTTCGTTGCGGTGGCAGGCGGTCTTGAAACCTCCCCCATTCTGCATTCTCTATGAAACACATCACAAAGACGAATGAGGATTCCGAATAAGGATCCCACAAAAGACATAAAAGAACATTAATATGGGTGGCTGGGTAATAGTTCTGTGCGAGTCCTTTTCGGCATTTATCTATGTAATCAAACTTGAGGATGGTGAATGGGAGGATGGCTGCTGTTGCTGCCACTGCTGCAAATGTGGGCAGAAACGCTGCGAACGTTGCGAATTAGTTGGAAACACCTTGTTCTGTCATTCCGGGACACGACTTCCTGTAATGTCTTTCTCTCGTTAGC
Organism: Melanostoma mellinum; assembly: GCA_914767635.1. Taxonomy (NCBI): domain Eukaryota; kingdom Metazoa; phylum Arthropoda; class Insecta; order Diptera; family Syrphidae; genus Melanostoma; species Melanostoma mellinum. The sequence continues at coordinate 19,272,658 of OU612059.1, forward strand.
TATAGCTGGTGCAAAACTAACACAGATGCATACTCTCGTCCTTTGCTTCAGAGCACATATGATATGATGTAGCTCACTCGGTGGGTACTCCACTCCACCCGTTCTCATATAGCCGTACGATATACGAACAGGCTAAGAGCCGCACGCCCATTCTGGCTGCCAGGCAAACTACTTTGAGCTCTGCCATCATTTTCATTGTGAAAGTTTTAATTAATGCCGTCGTCCCTAATGAGTTCATATATGGAATATATATATGTGCTACATGTATAGTGCAGATGTGGAAATATACGTGTTTAATGTGGGGGGTTTATTATGTATGCTCGATGTGCCTGCTGCTGCTGCTGCTTCTGCTTACTGGCTTTGCCATATATGAAGGTAAATGAACATTTGCCATCCAGCTTCTTTGTTCGGCCAGTTGAAAATACAAAGCAAACTTAAAATACGTAATTCCAACTTCGCAAATTATAAACATATATAATTTTTTAATTAAGGACCATGAATTAATTAATGAACATCTAACAGAACTTGTGTTGTCAAAGGAAAATAGAGTTTCATTGGACTATAAGGAGAATATCTGTTGTATGGCTTTTGAGAACTATCCCTCGCTATACGTTTACTTGTGACTGCAGTTGTTTTCACAATATCGTGTTAAGATGGGTTTTAGTTTTTTTTACTGTCATAGATTTATCAATAAATTGATTGTTATTTAATTTTTTATTTTCACTGATCGGTTATGAGGTCTGTCCCTTATGAAATGCTTAAGAGATTAAAATAAGCTGCCGATTTTAGCGCGGCAGCACTTCTCAAGTCATCAATAAATTTTTTGATCATTTGAGCCGTATGTGTCCAAATTGGCATTCGATTTTCCCAATTTTTCCTCAGAAAGAGTGAATAAGTAAATTTAATTTGATAAAAAATTTATTATCACTGATTTGAGTTCAATTGATTGTGTCTCTCTTCTTATTTCGAATAGACATGAAAATAAAAACTTTCCTTGTTTAGAATTCAGCCTATCCTTGCAGTCGTTTGAGTTGAAAGTTTCAAATTGTTGCCAGGGCTCCGGCGAATTTCATTGAAAATATTGTCCTCGGCTCCGTTTTTAATGGTCCATTCGGAAGGTCCAATATCCCGAAACTATTTCCAGTATTTCGGCCTGTATACTCCACGTGTGTATACTTATGTGTGTTAATATGTTATCCTTTAAGACATCAATCGTGTTCGGCTTGTTAACATAGACTTTATAAAAGCCCACAAAACAAATAATCAAAAGGTGTTAAGTCGCATGGTTTTGGCGGCCAACTCACAGAGCCAGTTCGAGAGATAAAGCTGGTCACCAAATTCATCCTTCAACTTGTCCCCATTGTTTCACGAGCTCTGTGGCATGTGGGACCGACTTGATCAAACTAAAAGTTCAACTCAGACAACTGGGGGAAAAAGTAGCGTTTCATATATCGATATCGTTTACCGTTGATGGTAACGCTTCTTTCACGGTAGTTTTTGAAGAAAAATGAAGCTATGATGCCACCCCACCCGCCCATAAACCACACCAAACTGTCGCTTTTTCGGAATGCATCGTAATTCTTGTATGGCATGTGGATGTTTACCAATCCAAACTCTACAGTTTTGCTTATTTACGTATCCGTTGAGCCAGAAATGAACCTCATCGCTGAACAAAATTTTTCGATAAAACAGCGTATTCTCACCGGCTTCAAATCTTGCAGAAGTTGAATTTTATAGGCTTTCTAACCCAAATCGACACGTAAAATTTTCCCTAGGGTTAAGAAACATTATGCCTAATTGCTGAGAACGGTGATAAATTCATTTTTTACGATTCTTATTTTTTTTGCAGTTTAACTTTTTCATTATTTTAACAATATTTGATATACACAATTATAAGTTCCTAGATTCTCATTTTTTGTTTTAAAATCTGCGAGCACAGAAGGGTTTCTGCTTCGTTAAGGAGGTATTCTAGTCCAGAAATTTGAAAAAATCGAAATTTTTAGATATTCGAAAATATTTACCAAAAAGGATTTTTCAAAATTCAAATTATTTCCGAGGTTGTAGCCGTCTATTGACGTGGAAGACGGAGTACGTACATCCAACAACGCTTCAAAGGAGGCCAGAACTGCTCGATTAGAAGAGAGAAGCGCAGAAAACAGTTTTTTTTAATGTAAAAGAAGGTCCTATGTATATGAAGCAGGAATGGCAAATTCTATAAAAGTAAGTGTAACATATCATGACTTTGACAGCGCAAAACTTTACTCGAAACTATAAATGCGTTTTGGTCAGAACATACTTTTTCAATATGATACCCACGATTTTTCGAGTTCTACCTGGCCGATTCACTTGAAATTTTCAGAAAATCTTTTTTATAGACCTCTCTCGAGCATTATGACCAGCCTTATCTCCAAATTTCATTTTTTTGTAAATTCAAAAGCTGTAGATCTTTCAATTATCTACCACTTTTACATTTAAGTTTTTTTTTTGATATGAGGTACATTTTATACTCAAAAAACAGTTTTTCTACCATTACGCGCTACATAAATTATTATTTGAACAACAACAATTGAAAAGTCTCCATATTTTAAAAAAACATTTTTTTTTTACGTAAAATTCGACGCAAAATACGATGATGATAATTAAAATTCGATTCATTTATTTATTTATTTATTTATTTATTTACAAAAAATAACTTACAAAGTAAATTTAATAAGCTATTCATAAATTGAAGACATCGGGGCAACTTGACCATAGATGTCGTGAGAGTGGAAAAATGAAATTTGAAAGTAATTTGGTTTAGAAAAAATTTTAAAAGATGAGTTAACAAGAAAGTCTTAGTTTGATATTATATCTCTTTCCATTTGTTGTGCTGATCTAGAGCTTTCTTAATTCGCTGCATGGTGAGAGCATCAGAAGGGTTGAGGATCTTTGAAAGTTTGTTCATTTTGGGGGCAATTGTTAAAAATCGATTAAAACAATTAATTGTTAATAACAATATGAATTTGTTAATAATTTAAAAAAAAATTTTTTTTCTTAAAGTTAAACTTTTTCGCTACAAAAGTGCCATTGGTAAAAATTTTGTAGCTCTTCTAAACATTGTTGAAAATGAGTTACCAACTATTATGAAATTTGTTATAACTTATAAAATTGAAAAAAGGCGATTAAAAACGTCTTTTTTCGTTTAGAACCATGGTTGTATTAGCGTTAAGCTTTAACAACGGCTTAAAATTGTAGTGGGGTGCATTGAACCCAAATTGGTTATGCTGTACTAGACCCATTGAGCGGCATAGAGAGCGAAGTTTGTTGAGGATCAGCATTTCAAGTAGTTTGCTGAGATTTGGGAGGAACGAGATCGGACGAAAACTGTTTACAGAATTCGACCCTAGTTTCTGGGAATATATAAGTTATTTTCCATTTGCTTGGGAAATAACTGTTGTTAACACAGTCATTAAGAATAATCCTAGGGATTATAATTGGCATCGGAGGAAGTTTCTTTGTTTCGAAATTGGAGACGTTTTTAGGTCCCGAAGATTTTTTTGAGTTTTTTTTAATTGAATCGATCAATTCAATGCGATTGTTGCTGACCGCAATAAATAAAAAAAATGGGCACGACTGGGTCGCACGAACATGCGATTGTGTTCTAAGTACGATATCAAAATCTAAAGGCTGAGTTAAAGGTTTTGGTATAAGCTCTCCATAATACATTTTGTGGTACAGGGTTGCCAACTACACATTAATTATGAAAATTGAATTAAATCACGTAAAATAATGAAAAAATTAAATTAAATATTCCAAAGGTTTCAAGCAAAAATCTAAAAACGCCATTCTTTTGCAATCGCTGATACAAATGAATGATGAAAATTTAATCAAAATCGTTGGACCAGGTTTCCAAAAAACGGTTTTTTATTTTCCACTTTTTTTTAAAAATTGTTTTTTAAAAGTCGAGTATGCAAAATTTTAGATCTTAATAAGAGTTGTTTTGACAAAAAATTTGAAAAAAAATCAAAGTTATAGTTTTGAAGTAATTTCAAAATATCAAAATTTTTTAAAAATATTTTTTTAAATTTCCACAACTAATTTTTTTTTTTAATATTGATATGCAGTCTTTTAGTAACAATTTACGACTTCTTAAATCCAAAGTTTCGTCAAGATCGTGTAAGCCATTAACGAGAAAGTCGGCTTTAAAAAACACGGTACTATGGGAGGTACCGGTTTTAGGCTTTTTCCAAAATTTTTTTTTTTACATCATATGAAAGAAAATCCAAAATTAATCCTTCACACAAAATTTTATCGAAATCGTTGGAGCCGTTTTCGAGAAAAATAAGTATTATCATATCGGTTGTATGGCAGGTACCGCTATTTCAAGACCTAGAGACTCAATTCCAAAAACCCCTCTGTAGACTGCTCCACAGACCCTAACTGCAAATTTTGAAGAAAATCGGTGTATTAGTTCAGGCTGTAGATCCATATACAGACAGACATACAGAAATACAGACAGACAGACAGAATTGCAGGACCCACTTTTTTCGTATTCTCTATCATCGTAATGTCATATTTAATTGTTATCCCAAATTTTTTTTTCTGCACGATTGCAAGATTTGCCTTATACATAGTACCTATAATCGCAAGTAAAAATGGGGGCTTCTGCCAAATACTACCTTATAATTTTAGTTTCTTCTAGCACCCCAATTACAAACATTTCGATGTAAGCTTCAATAAATTGCATAGCGTCTTCACCATCAACATCCTTTTTTTGATTTTTGAAATTTATCCTCGGTTGTCGAGAAGACTGATGAATTTTCTTTATTGAATGTTTAAGCCTCTTCGAATTTTGAGAAGCTAGTAATTAAAAAGATTGTGAAGATCAAATCACCTCAACTCCATACCTGCGTTTCGGCCGGGCACAACGATAGGCTCATCAGTTAGATGTTGTTGTTACCCTTCTAAGACGCAAACTTTGTTTGGATTACACCGACACTTATAAAATTAACTACCTTCTCATGCTGTGAAAGTTACAAATCAATATTTTAAAAAAGGCATGTCAGATCGAGAAGATCAAATGACCTCAATTCAATGTCTGCGTGTAGCCCAGATACGACAAAGGCCTCATCATGGTACGACAATGGGCTTCATTGTTGACGTTTAAGAAAAAGCAGGCAAATGAATGGAGAGATAGGGGTTGAAATTGCTGTCGAAGAAGTCAGCAAAAGCGGTCGTTTTCTCTTGGTCGGATGCGATAGTTTGCCATTTGCGATGTCTCCTGACTTAAACCTAAAGCAGACAATACGTTGTCAATAATGACAACAAACAATTGAATTTCCAAACATTGTCCAGGTGCTTTGGGTATCAAAAAGTCTTTTGCTGTAATTAAGCTGCTGAAATGGTCATACTATGTATTTCACTTGCTTCATCTCGAAGACTGTTTGCTGATATTCTCCTCAGCCGATCAGATCTTTGGCTCTTACTTCAATATTTGAAAGTATTCATTAAATTGCTTACATATAATGATTTTTGTGGGCGTATCCCGTATTAAGATCTTGATCGCACCACTGTAGCGTAGCACTAAAACCTTTGCAGTATTCCTTTCTACATAATTGTTTTTATATACAATCCTTACTTATTGGTTGTTAAGACTAGTTCGTAAGCCTTACATGGCACCCTTCCTTTTTATCCACGTTGTTGTCTTTCTAAAGTCGCCCAGTAGTGATAAAACTAAATAAAAGTGGCTTCGTAACTGCTTGGGTTGACCAAATAGTGTCCGATAACCGCTTCAAAAACTGAATTTTTCGAAGTTTTTATAAACTTGTACACAAAATGATACCAAGAACAATGGTCAACGAAGCAATCGGAATAATCAGTAAAACAAAGGCTTGATCTAACTTTTGATTCTGTATTCAATATTCTTTCCCTCATCCCACAAAAGGCTACCTAATCCTGAACTCTGGGGAGATGTTGAAAAAATTTAAATCCTTGAATTATCCTTTGTTATGTTTGCAAGGCTCGGTAGACCTGAAAGTCCTCAAATCATTATGAGCAGCAAAACATTCATCATTGAACAAAGATAATTTAGAATTTATCTTATGGCCTTCGAATCAAAGCAACGTTCTCTCTGATCCTAGATCATTAAATAGCTTTGACATTTGAAATGCTTCAAAAGACATAACATGTGCACGTATCATGAACGTTGATTAACTTTTTTACGATAGAAGATGAGAATTTAAACAAACGGCTGTGTTCTTTGAAGGTTTAGTTAAATGAAATGCTGTAGTCAAAGTTTGATCCTTCCCAATTTCTATATTTTCATCAGAAATATATTCATGGTGCTTAGAAAAGATATTAGTTTCATTTCACAAAAGGGGATCCGGCTCTTCTATACGAGAACATTCTTATGTTACTTCAAACACCATATCTACTTACATACGTTCCTCGGATTCGTCCTAAGGTACCCACCTATACATAACTAAGTATAACAAAATAATTGGCTCTAAATAATGTTCCCAGTAGCAACGGGTGAATACTCTTTCTTTATTTCAATTAAGGTACGTCAACGACAACGACAACGACTACGTCGACGACGACGACTGGGGTCCTTCAGAACGAATAGCTAAGCAACCGCCCCCATCCACTCAAAAAGCAATCCATGGTCGCACTTTCGAATGGTACATCTCAGAAGAGCTCACATGCGTGCTCAACGGATTGGGAGCTGGGGAGGCATCAAAGACCACAGACGTATGAGCAAGTGTGTGCTGATTACCACACAGTCATGCTGAGAATGCGGGGGTGGCTTCATTCTCGTGGGGGCCTTGGATCAAATTAGTCCAGGCTTTTTCGGAAATGGTAATACAAAGTTGATATATCAAAAACCAGTGCAATTTTTTTCTATTTCAAATTCTCTAAAAAGTACTAACAATGTTCCTGTCTGGAAAAGGAGTGTATCAATTCGCAAAAGCGAATGCATCGACAGAATTCAGAGTACGCGCTGTCACACTCGACTAATGTGTTATCAAAAATGTTAGAATCCAATCCCAAGAGCCCTCTTGCGGACACTTAACAATGATGCGGCCCTTTTCGCAATTCACAGAGATAAGACTACTCAAAAGCAACCCTAACTCCTCAGCCAGCTAGTACATTCTAGCAATCTATTTAAATTGAGAGCAGAAAATACAAAAAAAATAAAAAAGGACGAAATACCGACAAGCAGAAAAGGAAGCAGAAGAGGGAACACATGAGAACTCAAAAGCGAGCGGCTACATACAGAGTGAGGTGCGGTGTGGGAGGACGAAAACGGATGAATACAAAATAAAAAAATAAGAAGAAAAAGAAGAAGCAAGGAATTATGTCCCAGCGCTACTTCACATCCGTCGAGTTTATATCCCAATTTTTAGTCCTTTCACAAAAGTTCACATGTGTACGACGTACACACACAGCCCATTACCATTCCACACACCCCACGACGAGAGCTCCATCTTTGATGGCCACCCCTGTGTGTTGTTGCCTGCTGCTGGCAAGCAACCCCCTCTGCGATACACCTCATTGCTGGCACTTAGACCCGTCGTTTTTCAAAACTTTCTTTTGTGTTTTCACAGAGGGGCGGCAGAGAAGATTGTAGGTAGAGTAGGTATGTGGAGTGGGTGATGGGTGATGGGTGAATGAAGGTGGCTTATAACACATGAAGCTGGAACTTTGCTGGGGCGATACGTGAAGTCGTACACATGCGGACAACGTCGTCGGAGGGCCGGGAGATTGTATTTAAATTCGACCCTTATAAAATGGAACAAAGGGACACGAGTAGGTATGTATGAATGTATGTGATGCGGCTGTGGCACTGGATCTGTATCTGGATATGTGTATGGGCAGGGGAAGCTGTAAAGGGTGCGACATGGTGCTTTGCTATAGCCCAGCTAGAGCTCCCCGAGGAGCTGAAGAATATAAATGAAAGGCGGACTAGTTCCTGGATGGCTGGTATTCCCATCTGCTACGGGGAAAATAAGAAACAACATCTGTGCGAAAGCTTTTTCCAGGATGACATAGCCACACAATCTCATGAGTGGCTTTGCGTCCTGGCATGGGACCGATAGGAGGTTCATTTGGGGGTTTGGGGGTAGGGGCAGAGGTAGGGGATGTTATTCGTTCATCCTTGTGCTCTCACCAGTGTTATGTAGTACTGTACGGTATGTTGCGCTGGTTTTTGTCAGTTGATTTTCAAGTGACGCGGCTGTGGTATGAGTTCCAAAGGGGATCTATGCTATAGCTATAGATATCCGTTAGTAGGTATACCAGCCAGCTACCACATCGTGCGCACAATGTATTGCAGAGGCAATATATCAAGCCCGGCACTATGGCAGCGATCCTTGTCACAGAATAAGCACAGATACACACAATATCAATAGGCAATGGCAAAAGCGGTGTTTATATGTTTTCTATTTAGTTCTCTGGCGCTGAGTGAATGTCAGGCATTCCACTCATATGGCTTTTGGGGTTATCTAAAACAAGATGGCCGACGGCCTGTCATGTGATTGGATATACAAAAAGCACCGAACACAGTTGTTTCTATATGTAGATGGTACAGCACGGCCAGGGGGTTGACGATGAGATTGAAAATGTACAGCATCTCCACATATGATGTATGTATGTAGGTGGAGAGGACCATTCGTTCGTTTGTATTTGGCTATGCGGCGCTTTCAATGTTGTGTATCCAATGCCATTATATATTAGAAAGTCGTCCTTTCTGTGTATGAAAAGGGAGTAGATATGAGACTATATGTGCGCTCTGGACACACAAAGAGACGTTTTCAGCCAGCAGATACCCCATATGAGTTAGATACTTTCATCCTTCGTGTGGTTATACATATCCTTGTGCCGTACATAATAGCAGATACCTATACTGCACCCTCCCTCCTACGAGGACGAGTTGGTTTTACCCGTACATTATTTAGTTGGTGCGGTGGTGATTTTTGGATACATGTGCGGGGTGGACACTGGCGTGTGTGTAGTACACATGGACGTTTTATACGTTTCTGCTTTGCCACTACCCTTCTTCTTATTTTTAGGGGATGAGGATGAAGACCAAGCAGTCCAAACTAGATTGGCATGGAAACCTTTGATGATGATGATGCTCTTTTATCAGCTTTGTGTACACACCCTCCTATACATACGACGATGTTAGCTTTAATACTAAGAAGGACGAGTGAAATGCCATTTTGTGAAGTGGGCGGTATAAAGGGTTTAAACTTTTTCACTGAATTCTGGTAATCTCATGAGAGATTTTGAGGTTGTAAATATACAAATGGATATAAGGCAAATAAAGTGCAATTTGGCATTAGACAGAAAGCGTGCATTGTTTAAACAGAAATTGAGATAAATGTGTGGAGCGTAGGTACCTACTTATATCGAATTCACTTACATCTCTATGAATGATTTTCGCAGACAATGATGAATGTGGCAAGGAAACATTTTTTGCCACAAATGATTGATTATCACTTTGTAGAAATAAAAAAAATAAAAAAAATGTATGTATTTAGAAGCAAAGTTTAAAGATTTCTGTTGATATACAAACATGTTACAACTTTGATGGTAAAAAATCGCATGTGTACGCCATAAAAACCATGTAGGCATTAACTATCGATATTATGTACATAACTTGCAAAATGATTGTTAGAGATCAACTAAAAAATTGGAATGATATCAAGTGTAGGTAAGATGTAGATGGGCATCTTTTTGAAAGAATAAAAACAGTCGAACTCACTGGTCATGGATCGGTCACGCATAGAAAATTTTCTGGATTAAAACTCCCACCGTTTTATTGTATGCGATAGGTGATTCGATGCACCAAGTTTCATAAGTTTGATTGCAAAGAATGAGACAAATTAGTATATAATATTGGTATTTGGACAGCGAGATAGCTACATAGAGAACGAGAGAAAGAGAAAGAGAGAGAAAGAGAAAGAGAGAGAGAGAGAGAGAGAGCGAGAGAGAGAGAGAGAGAGAGAGGAGGAAGAATGAAAAAGAAGAAAAAAAGAAAGAGAAAGAGAGAGAGAGAAACAGATAAACAGTTGGACTTCAGACAGACACAGTAGAAAGAGAGAAGATCATGTAGTGAGAGTGAAAACGATCGTGAGAAAGGATTACAGTAATATTGAAAATTAGAGTTTAACAAAAACAAAGTTTGACACTGAATTAAGAAGCTCTGGTTGAAGAAGTACTAGGTAAACTATTTTGAAGAGATTTTCTAAAAAGCCATTTACGATAGGTCATTCCACGGTAACACCCGAAACGAAAACTTTTCGACTCATAAAATTGTTAATCCCTATGCTGATATTTTAGCGTTTAAATTTTTTTTTACTCTACGTTTTTAGTTGCTTTATCTCAATTGAAAGATTCGTAGATTTAAGCGAAAGGATTAATAATTTTATGAGTCGAAAGTGTTCGTTTCGGGTGTTACCGTGGAATGACACGCCATCATAAGTACCTAAGTAAATATGATCGCTCACGGTGTTATGACCTAGTGCGTAAGTGTATCTAATGCAATGAAAATCAATAACGTGGTCGTAAGCCACACTCGATGGATTAACAGATCGAGCGAAAAGGAAATGAGAAACGCAGTACTTTTTTTAATATTGACTGCTACAGACAAAACAATCCTTTGTTTGGGTCTAGATTTGCCCTTCGAGGATGTAATCATAAGCTAACATCCAGCTAACGAACGCATGATGACAACTCACATCTGGGTGAAACTTGGCAAAATGCGCCTACCTTCCGAAATTCGGAAAATCCAGCGATTGTTTCAATGAGATTTTTTTCGAAAAGTTTAGATTTTCTCCATCTCAAAGTTCGTAGGGGTGTTTAGGAATTCGATTTTAAGGAGTTCAAATTCTCCTCTTTCTTTTTATTTATTTTTGAAGAAATGCTTTTAGCACCGTAAGGAAGTATCCATACTTCCCCATGTGTCGGACTCTCCAAGGTGTACTAAGCTTGAACGACACTAAAACTCCAAAAGTTTCTCGGGACCACTTGCGCATTTCTTCGAGGGGGGGATCCGTGTCTAGGTGGCAGGTTCTAGTTCCTCAATTACTCTTCGTGTTTCTTTGTTTTCAGGATCTGTGTCAGATACAGGCTGATTTGCCTCCAACTCTAATCGTCTCTCAGCATCTGGATGAAGGCTGACCAACATCCAACAATGAAATCGGGGGAAAGCACAACCGCAATGTTCTAGAAGCCAAACATTGAGGCGGACCAATATCTTGTTCACATCCAAGATCCAATCCAATAAACTTCAGCCAATTAGTATAGCTTCGAGGAGCTACAATCGTTAGAGATAGCTACTGTCATCTACATAGATACTCCATACTCATTTTTTTTTTCATTTTCATTTCATTTCATTTTTATTCATTCCAACTTAAAGTTAAAGCTAAGCAATTTAAATATTAGTAATAAATAATTAAGTACATCAAGTGGAAGAAATAATCATTCAGTAACTATTTAAAGTTAGTGTTGAATGATTCATAAAAATTAAAATTTTAAGAATTCACGGGACTGTAGTGGGGTAGAAAAATATATAAGAAAAGAAATAAGAGAGAAAAGCAATTAAAAAAGGATTACATCATTTAGAATAAGAATGCAAAATTAAGCTACTCGAGAAAATATTTTTAAGACACACATCGAAAAATTGATTCAATACTTATATAGTCGATATTAAATAACCATTGTTTGACCTTATTGAGAAATGAATGGAAATTGGAAGTTTGTCTTACAGCAATCGGTAGTTTATTAAAACATTTAGGACCAGTAATGGTAAAAAAACGACAAAATTTGGTTTTATGAGCAACTGGGACAGTATAACTAACGCTTGATTGTTTACACGTAAGTTATAACAAACGGAGTTCCTATTTATAGTGTTTCCACTTTGTTTGAAGAATTCTCTAAGAACTTTAAAAATATAGAGATGCCTTAATGGAAGAATTCTCAATTCTCTAAAAAGCGGCCAACAGTGTGCAAAGCGATTTCTACCACAAATGATTCTTATTAAAAATTTTTGAGCTTTGAATAAGGAATCAAAAGTATTCTCATATGAACCTCCCCAAGCAGTTATACCATACTGCAGTTTGGAGTTAGCAAGCGCGTAGTAAAACATAGATAGTACCTTACGAGAACAATACGGTCTGAGAAGGAACATTTTTCTTGCGACCAGTAACAAACCAGATTTAATTGTTTGTACATGAGAGATCCAATTCAAATTAAAGTCAATTGTTACCCCCAAATATTTTAATTCCTTTACTGAATCTATATTAAAACATTTATTCGAGCATCGATAATTATCATCAAAGTTTTTGATACCACAGGTATGCACAGGTAAACAAAATCTATCACAGTCGTGAGAATGAAAAATTATGTTAAAATCAATTAGATCACTTCCTTTCATTTTGAAAGCCATTAATTTAGTTTTCTCACTAACAATCAGCTTGTGAAAAGCAAACCATTGCCTTAGTTTCTGCAGATCTTCCTCGATATTAACTATGCAGTCTACCAAAGTGTTTTCATTATATGCAAAAGCTATATCATCCGCAAATGCTGTGGGTAGTCCATTGAAGGTTTGATCGAAAAGTGAATTAATATAGATTAAAAACAAAAGTGGACCAAGGACAGAACCTTGTGGAACACCATTCAATATTGTCAGTGAACTGCTAAAATTTTCATTGATTTTAACAATTTGCTTTCTACCTTTGAGATAAGAGCAGAACCATTTATAAACATCACCTCTGAAGCCAGAGTTATACAGTTTATCTAGAAGCAAATTCTGATCTACTAAATCAAATGCTTTTGACATATCTATGAAAAGCGCCATGGTAGATTTTGAGTTATTAAACCCTTCATATAATGTGGTACATAATTTAAGTATAGCATCTTCTGTAGACTTACCAGATCGAAAGCCAAACTGATTGTTGGAGAAAAAGTTCTGACCATCCAAAAAAGAAATCATTCGACATTTCACAATTTTTTCAAAAAGTTTTGTAAAAGTCGGAAGTAGAGAAATAGGTCTGTAGTTTTGAACATCTTTACGATTTCCTTTTTTATATAGCGGTATAACTTCTGCACATTTTAATGCCTGTGGAAAGCATCCCTTGCTTATACAATAGTTATACAAGTAACACAAAATGTCACTTATATTGAAAGCAATTTTTTTTAAAAGCATATTTGTAACTCCGTCGCTAGTACACGAACTTTTATTTTTTAAAGACATTATAAGTTTAAATATTTCTTCCGAAGTGATTGTATTAAAAACAAAACTGTTCATTGACCTGCTATCTGCATTGAGTGGTGAAATATTGTTGCACTGGCAAGAGTAATTAGACTCAGTAGAGGGCTTGAGGCTCTCTGAAACTTCAATGAAGTATTCGTTAAATTTGTTTGCTATGCTGCCTGAATCAGATAAAATAACATCATCTACTACCAAAGCATCAATAGGTTTTGGCTGACGATTTTTTCCTAAAATATTGTCCACAATTCTCCATTCTTCCTTGCTATTACCTTTGGCACAATTCATCTTATTGATATAAAAACAATCGCGTGTATCAATGATTTCTTTGTTTAAAGCCTTACACATTTTTTTATAGTATTCCTTTAGTCTCAAGTTTGAAGATTGCTTAGCGCACTGAATTCCTATTTTCTTTTTCTTTTCTATTTTTTTTAATAAAACTTTTGTCATCCATGGTTTAATTGTTTTGACATTTTTACCATTTGTATCAGGTATGGACACAGAAGTGCAGTCATCGACGTGTTTCCTTAAAATAGATAAAAAAAAACGTCATATGCAACCGAAGGATCGTCTTCAGAGAAGACGGGTTCCCAAAACTCGTATTTTAAACACTCATTTAACATGCTATAATTTATACGAAGGCTGTCACCTAAGGACGGAGAAACATTAGCAGGTATTAGTGTGCTTTCAATGTTTAAAGTAACCATATGATGATCAGTCAGTTTATAGTCATAAACATGACCATGAAAACAAACTTGATTATTTTTGTGTATTCGCATGAAAATATGATCAATGCAGGTCGACGTTGAATTAGTTACCCGAGTTGGTTCATTGATAATACTTTTGAGACCATATGAAGCCATTAATAATAGATAGCTCTCAGTGTCTCTATCAGACTCATTTAAAATGTCAATATTAATGTCACCTAGCACAATTAAGTTTTTAGCTTTTGTTTCACACAAAATTGAATTGAGTTCTTCGATGAAGACACTTTTACAATATTCATGCAATCTGTAAATGCATAGTATCACATAGGTTTCATTAGCATATGCAATAGACAACTTCACTATATCGGCACTGGGAATGTTAATCAATGAACAATCACATATAAAACCAAACTTGACATAAACTGCTACGCCACCGGCTGCGTAAGAATCATTGCATTTTCCATAAAGTATATAACCCGGAATATTATAAAAATCTAACTCATTTTGGTAAATCCATATCTCACTTAAAACAATTATAGTAGGTAGATTCACGAAACTTTCGATGTGTGCTAACAATGTTTGAAAATTTTTTCTTAGACTACGAATATTCTGATGTAAACAAAAGGTTTCAAAATCATTTATAGAAGAGGAAAGAGAGGGGGTGATTTGTGTTTTGTTAGGACAGATGATAGAACTAATCATGCTAGCCGAATTCATAGCTTATCAAGCTTATCTTAGAAAAATTCGATTAATAGTCTAAATAATATTTATGTGACCCGGCCTATTAAAATGGGGCTTATGACTTAAAACGTTATTTTCACTTTTTTCTGATTCGGATAGTTTTTGAAACGCTCTTCACATGGTCGAAACCAGAAAGTACAAACTTGCTTTGATGTGTACTGAAAATGTAGAGAAATAGCTGATAACATTATCAGACTCATTTCAGGGACCCTACTCTGTATTTCGTTTCCAAAGCAATAATTTCCGAAAACGAATGTTTTGCTCTGCCCCCCTTATTTCTGAAGCGCATTCGAATATACTACACTCAGAATAGCAAATCCAAAAAACAGATTTTTCACACCTCACCATTCGAAGTACGTAGTGAATTGCAATTCACTCACAATAAAAGCAATGGTGATTGGTTGTTGGTTGTGTTGAGTCGACACAATTTTCAACCAGTCAATATATTGTGTAATGATTTTATAAGAGGTCCAAGCCAAGTTAATTATATTCCATAATTAAATAAAATGTAAAATTTTATCACAGCACATAGTGTTTGACTAGACATTTTTTTTCACAAAAAACAAAAGCTGTTCGAAACAAAAACTGTTAGCCAATGGAGGTTTGAACATCTCGGACGTCAAGTAAACTTTTCCAACAATTTATGGGACTTAATACCTACATAAAAACAAAAAGTATATCTATGACACCCAAAAGATTCTGGCATATATTTACAAAATATTCTGTTTATTGCTTCCATCCGAAACTGTTTTTGATTTTACTTAGCACATAATAAAAATGTTTTGTTTAAGAACTAGTTTATATCTTGTTTGCAACTTCCAAGTTCCAACTTGCTAAGAGGTTTCTTTCTCTGTTTGATATGACAAATCTCATGAGAAGTATAAAAAATACTTCGAAAATCTATTCCATAAATGAAAATTGCACTAAGCAATTTTTGTTCGATTCGAAAGCCTTACGGGATATGAATTCATAAAAGAATCGAAAATTACTTTGGAATAGGATCGTCCTTCGAAAGGAAATACAGAGTATGGCCCCAGAATTACCGATGCGAAAATCCGAAAATAGCAACTTGAAGCCTATTCAATACCATAATATTTGGAGCAAAAGCAACACAGCATCTCTATTGGTGCCCATGAACAACGAGAGTACGAGAGACACTGGGAAACCGTAAGGAAGGAGACCAACTGCTGAGAAACCACGAGAAAATGATGATATGCACTGTTTATCTTTAATAGCCGTTTTCTCGCGTTTTTGTCTCTGAGTCATAAGCCACCTTTTCATAGGTCAGATTACATATATTAACTCTAAGAAACGCGTTATTCCCTTTACATAAATTTTAAGATTTTAGCATTTTATTTTACTTTACGATAAGACTGACTTAGTTAACACATCCGACCTCTTTTGATTCTTTTTTAAAACACTTTTAAATGGTTTCTAAGACAATTTCAAAACAATTGATCATAAGTGGGACGCAAATAATAAGTGTTTAGGTTGTGATCCTTTCGAAACCACAATACTTATGATAGCATTATTTTTTTTTCACTTCTCTGCAAATGTCCAAATTTATCTTAAGGACCTAGAAACAGCTGAAAAATTTAATCTTATCTGAATGTCCTACTTTTTCCTGAGGCGTCAGTAATAGCTATAAAAAAAACGAACCAATAAAAATTTTCAAATAAAATAATAGTTATGTTTTTGCCAGAATCGCACAACAAATATTAAACCAATCGTTGACAAATAACTCAAAGAAGTTTTCATTTTTCATGTCAGTTGATTGATATTTCAGTCAAAATGGAACAAATCGTTCCAATTCTTTGTGCTCTATTATGAGAGAAACACAGCGGAATTTTTGTTCGTGTGCATTGCATAAGGAAAACTATTAGCTGGTTTGTGGTGAAGATTTGAATACCTAGCAACTGAAAAATATTTTCCTGCTCACAATAAACGCATAGTCGAACATCCTCAAGTTCGTTTAGGATAAAAAGTTATCCTTTTTTTTTTGTCTTTTTTTTTCAGGAGGAAATCTTCAAAAGACACTTCCAATTCCATTCGACACCAAGTAATGTGGGATTCTTACCTCACTAAAAATTCCTCGTAATCAGAACCAATCTATAAACGATCGACAATAGATTTTTCTTTCTCAATAGTATATAGTCGCTTAAGGGGAGGTTTAAACTTTTAACGCTTCCCATGACTATTAGCCCATTAGCTCGCGTGCTTGGTTCTTCTTAATCTCCGAACATTGCCTCTCGTATTTAATACGGACTCCATTTCAGAGTTGATATGACTATGCAGTCGCTGATTGGGTGAAACTGCATGTTTTCTTACAACTTCTGCAACCGTTTCTATTTGTAGGCCATGATGTAAATCGCTATTTCTTGTATACCATGGTGCATTTACTATTCCATCAAGATTGTCCATTGTTTTGGAACTTTTGGATGATTTCAGTATTTGTTTTCTTTGTACAGCCCCATAATTGGACTCCATAGGTCCAGACAGGTCTAAGTACTTGTTTATAAAGCACTATCTTATTTTCGACAGATAAGTCAGAATTTCTACCGAGTAACCAGTACATTTTTCTATATTTCAAGTTGAGCTCTTCCCTTTTCTTTTTGATATGATCTTTCCATCTTATCTTAGCATCTAAATTCATCCCAAGGTATTTGGCCGTATTGGCGTAAGGTACAGCTTGATTGTTGATGAATATTTGAAAGTAGCTAAACTTTTTATTTGTAAAGTTTATATGTGCAGATTTAGCTCAATTGAGCTTGATACGCCATTTTTTGGTCCAATCACTAATGGTGTCGACGACATTTTGCAAATTCTCAGCAGCCTTGACGACGCACTTACTAGATGCCAAAATTGCAGTATCATCTGCAAAAGTAGCCATAATGATGTTGTTATCCACTGGAGTATCCCTTGTATATGGCAAATACAGGGTAGGTCCTAGGACGCTTCCTTGTGGAACACCAGCTTGTATTTTACTTAGCTTTGAATAATCTTGATCGTACCGTACTCTGAAGAGCCGGTTTGAGATATAAGATTTTAGTATTTTATAGTACTGCTTGGGTAGGTTCCTTTGCAGTTTGTACTCTAGCCCCTCATGCCATACCTTGTCGCATGTTTGAGCAACATCTAAAAATATAGCCGAACATACTTGTTTTTCTTCTAATGCTTTTTCAACTGCATCCGTTATTCTATGAACTTGGTCTATCGTGGAATGTTTATTTCTATATCCAAACTGATGATTTGGGACTAGATTTATATTTTCTATGACTTTCTTGACTTAGTCTTTTCAGCAGCAATTTTTAAAAGACTTTTGCCATTATTGCGATATAAGCGATATTTGTCTGTAAGTAATCTCTTGATAAAAAAAAATTCCCAATTCCTAAAAATCGAATATCTTAACTCAGTAGCTATCATCTTTTAGAGTTTCTTCTTTTTTTTCTTTCAACAGGGTGTTTTTACGTCCTAAAATTGATCTTTTGCCAAGTGGCGCTAAAACTTGTTTCAAAATAGTATGTCATCGAAGAAGTGGTCCATTTCCAATTTGATTGGAATACAGATGTGATAAATACAGACATTCGGTATTAGATGCATATGCACTTAACATTTTTCCTCTGTAAGACTAGTAGCCAATTTTTTCGCTCTTAATTTAAGGATTTCTAAGTTGTTTATCTTTATACACAGGCAAAATAAAAATAAAATATTATTAAAACTATAATTATAAGAAAAACTTTCTTAAAAACATAACGATTAGGTCCTTAAAAAAGATTGCGACTGAAACACTACATTGTCATAAAAACAAATCAAAATAAAAAAAACTTAGTTTTGGAAATGGTTTGTCTTCAACATCGGTTGTTGTTTTCTTTTGTTTTTGATTTTGCCTCGAAATTATCAACCAAATATAAAAATTTCGACTGAAGTTAATGATATTTGGACGTCGGGTCGGAATGTTATTCAAAATCGGCGACAACTTGTAAGTAGACCTGTGCTGAGTTAAGATGCTTTCATTGCTAATTTAATAGGAACAGTAAGAGCTCAGTTCATAAGTTTTGGCAATTAGTTATCTTTTCCGAACGCTTTTCCTTGACATGTTAATTATAACTCCAATATGTGTTGCAACGGCTCTCCATTACAGCTCCATATATACAAACTTTTGAAAGTAAAGTAGAGAAATCATTTGAAAGCGTAAAATATCACGTTTGCTGATATCAGGCAATAGATAGCGGAATAGAATTTCCTTTTTTCCCGACTATAAAGTAAAGAAAATGAAGCACTTTACTGTGGTTAGATATAAAGGAAATGAAACAGAGCATGAAAAATCCACCAACACACTGCATGTGCTTTCTGCATGAGAAAATGAGAAATGGCGGCATCATCCTTTTAAGTGCAACTTTGCTATACAGCCCTACAGCGACCAAACTTTGCGTCTTCTTAATCACACAACTATCGAGCCACTTTGATGTTGCACATATGTACGTTTGCATAAATTTTAGCTCTAATATGGGAAACGCCGCCATATCTCATATATGTGTCCTGAGATCTTTTTTTCGGGATGGGTTGGCTGATGGCATGGCAATGTGGGTTGTGGGAATACTCGACGTATCTTTATATAGCTACGACTGTAAAGTATACGAATTCACTTCACACAAGTGCCGAACTAACAAAATGTTCTTGTTGTTCGTTCAGCTTCTTTCGTTTAGTTTAACTGAACTCGTTTTTTTTCTGTGTTTTCTTTTTATTTTGGATGAAACTTTTGTAATTAGTAAAACTTTGCAATTTCTGTTAATTATACCGCTTCGGGAGAGCGTAGTGTGTGTGAGTGCAAACTTTTTCGGCAACTATCACATATGATTGTGTATGTGTACGAGGAGGTTTATTGTGTTCGTAATGAAGATGTTCTATGAAAAGTTTTAAAAAAGATAAAATGATTTTTACTGTTAAAAGTTCACTTTCTTGAGAAACTACACGTAGTACAATGTACAACACCAATTAAAAGGGTAAGTCCATTCACAGGGAATTTCGTCTTCAAATTGATTCTTTAAACAAAGTGATGGAAACAGAGATAGAAATAGAGATAAAGATAGAGATAGAGATAGAGATAGAGATAGAGATAGAGATAGAGATAGAGATAGAGATAGAGATAGAGATAGAGATAGAGATAGAGATAGAGATAGAGATAGAGATAGAGATAGAGATAGAGATAGAGATAGAGATAGAGATAGAGATAGAGATAGAGATAGAGATAGAGATAGAGATAGAGATAGAGATAGAGATAGAGATAGAGATAGAGATAGAGATAGAGATAGAGATAGAGATAGAGATAGAGATAGAGATAGAGATAGAGATAGAGATAGAGATAGAGATAGAGATAGAGATAGAGATAGAGATAGAGATAGAGATAGAGATAGAGATAGAGATAGAGATAGAGATAGAGATAGAGATAGAGATAGAGATAGAGATAGAGATAGAGATAGAGATATAGATAGAGATAGAGATAGAGATAGAGATAGAGATAGAGATAGAGATAGAGATAGAGATAGAGATAGAGATAGAGATAGAGATAGAGATAGAGATAGAGATAGAGATAGAGATAGAGATAGAGATAGAGATAGAGATAGAGATAGAGATAGAGATAGAGATAGACTTTTAGACTTTAATTTGTTTATGTATTAAAAGATTTTTAACAAAATTATATGTTCCCGCGAAGCCTTTTGGCTTGTCTGCAGGAGATTGTGTTTCACAAAAATAAAATTTTAAGCAAGTTTTTACGTTATATTACATAATTACACAAGGTAAGTTAAGAAATAATTATGATTTTACTCATGTGAGTTAAGAAAGAAATTTTTAATTTGTTTTTTTCTAGTTTTGAAATTTTCAATATTTACTAAATAACGAGGTAATTCGTTGATGGTTGAAGGGACGCTGTATAGGAGTTGACGTCTTCCGTATAGGTTGTAGTTGGTGGGCAATTTTAGCATTCCTTGAGCGCGTCTTCTGGTGTTGATCGTATGGTCGATTGGTCGAATGAATCGGTTGTCATCATAGTACTCCAGTATAAGGGTCATCTTAAAAATTTGCTCGACGTTGAGAGTTTTAAATGTGCAATCATTGTTTCGCGAATATCCGTTATTTATCAGTTTTAGTGCTGAGTTTTGTATTTTTTGTATTTTTTGAATGTGAGTTTTTGCTGCATTTCCCCAGGCAAGTATGCCATACCGAAGCTTAGACTCCACTAAAGCATAATATACTTGTTTCAAAACAGGAACCGTGGTATAGAATCGTAAATGGGATAGTGCATATAAAGCCTTTTTAAGATCCATGCGCAGCTTGTTGATGTGTTGGCTCCATAGAAAATTACAGTCGATGACCACACCAAGATATTTGTAAGTTTCTACAATTTCGATTGTTTCAATTGGGGTGTTGGGACAGGCATCATTTTTGACAAGTATTCTGCTTTGTGTAGATTTGAATTGTGGGCTGCGGATATGCATCATCTTAGTTTTAGAGGCGTTGATGACCAAGCCATTGTCGTGACACCAATTAACAGCAGCATTGAACTCCTCCTGCATTATCATCGTCGCCATGTCCAATGATCTGTGGCGGACCACAATCGCTGTGTCATCAGCAAAGGCAAATGGAATGCCCTTCTTAAAAACGCGAAGTAATTCGTTGGTGTAGAGAATGAATAGGATCGGACCAAGTTTAGATCCCTGAGGAACACCATATTCCACGTACTCTTTCTCGCTCTCCACGTCTTTAATCTTGACCACAAACGACCTGTTATGCAAATAGTCCATGATCCAATCAGCCATTACTCCTCTTATTCCAATCCTGTTTAGTGCTTGTACCAATTTTGTATGGTTTAAAGTATCGAAGGCTTTACTAAAATCCATGAATATAACCAGGACATGGTGACTTTTATTTAAGCTTTCATTGACACAATTCACAAATTCGCTTAGCAGTTTTCCAGTATTTTTGTTTTTCTGAAATCCGTATTGACTTTTATCTATGAGCGATTGTTTATCAATAAAACTCTGTAGTCTTGCCAATATAACTCCTTCTAGACACTTTTCAACTGCAGGAAGTATCGAAATTGGCCTGTAATTACTAAGCTGATTTTTAACTCCACCTTTATATATTGGCCTTACTAAAGCAGTTTTCATAGTTGACGGGATTTTAGACTGTGTCAGGCTTAAATTGATGAGCTTGCATAGTATTGGAGCAAAAATTTCTATGTTTTTTCTAATATCAGCTATTCTTATTCCATCAATTCCTGGCGACTTATTTTCACCAAGTGACATTACCATACTGCGTATCTCCTGTATATTTGTAGGACTAGCAAATATAGTATTTTCTATTGTATCACTAATATGGTTCGATGTGACAAATCTGCAGTGGTGAATAATTTGCGATATTTGCGTTGCGAAAAGTTGTGCACATTCGTTTGACAAGTTTTGTACTGCAGTGTTTGGAAAATTGTTTGCCATTATTTCGTCGACATTTGACTTTTTTCTTCCTAGTATTTGATTTATTAATCCCCACGTCTTTCTAGGATCTTTTTTAACCTGAATAAACTGGTTTTTATAATAACTTGATTTTTGGGCTGCTATCAATTTATTGGTTTTGTTTCGGAATCTCTTGTACTCCATTTCATAGCCTTTATTGTTTCTATTGTTTTTCCACCTTCTATAAAGTTCATCCCGTTTTCTACATTCTTCGATGAGATTAGGGGTTGTCCATGGGCAATTATTTCTTTTGTTCTGTGATTTTCTAGTTAAAGTTGATCTTTTATATATAGCATCGAGTTTGCTGACGAGTTTGTTGTACATCGTTTCAGGATCTTCTTCATTTAAGACTTCCTCCCAGTTTTCTTCACTTAGTAGATTATTCACTTTGTTATTACATATGTATGAAGTGTTTACTGCGTGATTTTCTGACGTCGATGAAGTACCAGTGTAGTATAAAGTTGGATAATGATCGGTTATGCCGCTTTCAATCACAGCAGAATTAATTTCATTACCATTTTCGCTTACAAGGATATGATCAATATATGAGATAGAGATAGAGATAGAGATAGAGATAGAGATAGAGATAGAGATAGAGATAGAGATAGAGATAGAGATAGAGATAGAGATAGAGATAGAGATAGAGATAAGGATAGAGATAGAGATAGAGATAGAGATAGAGATAGAGATAGAGATAGAGATAGAGATAGAGATAGAGATGAGATAGAGATGAGATAGAGAGGTCACATTGCCTTAGAGGATTTGCATATTGTGTAAGTTGACTTCGAAAAAGCATTCGATCGACAACCACGAGATGTGATATGGGTGGCCCTCAGACACCAAGGAGTTCCTGAAGCCTATGAGCGAATAATTATGGACATGTACGAAGGAGCAGTTACAAAAGTGAGATGCCCAGCCGGAGTCACCGAAGAATTCCAAATAACAGTAGGTGTACATCAGGGAAGTGTCTTGAGTCCACTGCTCTTTATTGCTGTTCTGGATTATTTGCTTGAAGGAAAAGTAACGGACAATAAAGTACAACAATTATTCTTTGCTGACGATGGAGCCATCATAAGCGAGGATCCTACATCCCTGCAACGAGCACTTGACGTTTGGATTGATGTTCTGGAAGTGGGTACCGTATTAGCGCTAAAAAGACTGAATACCTGTGCTGCCCTTTTTTTGATCCAGACAAGCCTATTCCAGACATTTATTTGAATGGAAATGTGCTTCCCAAGTGTGAAAAGTTTAAATATCTGGGATCTATGATCAATAGTGAAGCATCTTGTGATGACGACACCAATCATCGAGTAAGCGTAGGGTGGATGAAGTGGCGAGAAAACTCCGCTATCTTCTGTGATCGAAAAATTTACCTAAGTTGAAGGGAAGACTCTACACAGCAGTTTTCCGTCCAGCTCTGACACACGGTTCCCAATGTTGGACAATGTACAAAAAGTATGAGAGCAAATTGACGGCAGCCGAAATGAAGATGCTTCGGATGACAGCAGGAGTAACAAAGCTTGATCGAATTAGAAGTACTAAGATCCGTGGAAGCCTTCATGTCAAAAGTACCATCTTGGACAAAATTCAGCACGACCGGCTCAGTTGGTATTGTCATGTTCAAAGGAGAGATCCGCAGAACCCCGTCAAAAAGGCAATATCGTACAACGTTTCAACAAATTCGCGACGAAAAAGAAAAGGCAGGCCAAAACACTCCTGGTACAAGCAAATGCAAAAACAGCAGCATTTGGTTGGCCTCAGACATGGAACAATCCAAAACCGGGAGGCTTGCCGACGATTTCTGAGGTCAACGCGGCGTACCCCACAGGCGGATCACTAGTGTGAAGCAGAAAAGTGGGAGAGTTGTGATCGCTTCAAGATCACTACTCGTAACGCCGGAAATGAAAAGAAGAAAAAGAAGAAGAAGACAGAGATAGAGATAGAGATAGAGATAGAGATACATCATTTCTTTAAATTAAATAATACATTCCAAGGAATAGTGAGCACTTATTTCAAACAACTTTCCATGAAACCATTTCCATCTGACACAAGACAAAGAAGATGGCATTGCAATTAGCATTAGCAAATATATTTTGGCACCATCAAAATATGCGACAAACTTTGATGTTGCTTGCGAGTGTTACACCAAGTAGATAATTGTAACTATTCAAACATTACCTCTTGTTTTCATATGCGAGTCAGTCAGAGAATAGGTAACTCGATCAGTTCACTGCCCCTTGTTGCACATAAAATTTCTTACAAAGCGCTTCCGCAAAATTCTTTACATCGATCGGGACAGAAACGAAAAAAAGGTTCCTCAATGGAAGCCCATTGTTACTCCATTCCAAGGTGTTTATCCCATTATGCATCCTTCAAATTTATATCTTGGCAAATCAATGATAGGTAATATATTTATTTTCCAACATCCTTTATTACCAACGTGACAAACCGATCTAATGTTGCAAAACAACCCTCTACACTACACAAATCTTCGAGTACAGGGATTTGGGACATCACCACCACCACAGGTAGCTCAAACAGTAGACAAACAGCCAAAGAACAAAGTTGCCGTGCAAAAAATTAGTTCACATCGTGCAGAACACCGTGTGAGAGGATTTTACTCATCATGTTCGTATCTTTTTGAATATAAATCATCCTTCATCCCTTTGCCAACATTTCCAAACATTGAAGAGCATTATTATAGATGATCTTTTCCTCTGTCACTCATGGAGGTCCCACAATAATTGAACCCTTTCGTCTATCGGGTCCTTTATCATAGCAGTCATGCAAATGGCATAACACATCAAGGATTCACGGTGCGACGGCATCGGCTTCGGCAGCCCCCATTCCTTTTGAAATGAAAGTAAAAAGGATATTTTTTTTTCTTGTTATGTGTATTTTGCAATGCACAGAGATTATACACTCAGGGAAAAGTGCTGGAAAGGGAAGTGCATTTGAAAGATACTCGTGTTTTGTTTGATTGCAGGACTACGGATTAAGGTATTTGTGCACGTATAATTAATTAGATGTTGCATATGCATGGATTGATATTACTGAGCACGATGACGGTTATTTTGCGGTTTGTTAGCTGCACCATGGATTAATTCGATTCAAGGAACACACACAGAAGGCCGATTGCAGTGCCTACCTATTCTTCAGACAGTCAGTGGTAGATAGGTACATATACTTCGATAAACACATCAACAACGACAACAAGAGCAATAAAAAAAAATTCTTGAGAAACTAAAAAATCAACAATTTTTCAATCCAATCCTTTAGATGCAGCTTCTGGCTCTGTAAGGAGGTTTTTCAGTTCGTTAGTTGAATTTTGTCGATGCCTTGACGCAGACATCACGTTCATCGCAGAATATACATTCGTTACCTGATGGGCTCTGCGGTCCTTGTTCACGTACTACAATAAGGACCTCTTCTTATCCAGAGGCGCATTGCATTATTATTTGTTTGGAATACCGAATAGCGACATTATTATATTATTATTAGGGAATCTCTTTAAGCACATTGTAAAATCCTATAGGTAGTGTATCTATAAGGATTGTATGCAAGGATACTTCTTTTAACAAAAGTATTTCGGCGTATTTATTTTTCTAAAGGCTGTGCGCTAATACATGCGAGAAATTATTTTGAGAAAAGCTATAAGAAAATTCTATGTTGGATGAGGTGCTTGGGCAGAGACACACAACTTAAAGCTTGATAACACCAATTTGGGGTATTTTTTCTCAAAAAGCGCTTAAATGGAATATTAATTAAGTACTACATGCGAGTTATTTAACAACGTACTCGTGGTACACGTGCCTTAAGGGGACCCGGTGGTCTAGCGCACGAAAATAACACCTATTTTCACGATTTTTTTTTTGCTATTAAAAATAAAAAAAACGATGTTCTGACTTTTCGAGCTCATTACTACTTTTATTAATCATATAAAAAAATTTTGTTTTTATTTTAAAAACAATATGTATTATGTTAAAAATGCCGCTAAAGATGATCCTCTCGAAAAATCGGATCCGGACCCCGTAGATCATTTCGAGACTTCTACTCATCTGAAACAAAAAATCCAAATACATTCTTAATCAGAAAGAGTACAGTTATAGTCGGAACTAGAACAAATCGAAAAAATTGAAAATTGACAAAATGGCGGACGTTGAAAAAAAAAGTTCGTAAAATCTTTCATTTTTTTCACTAGTTTTTTAGTGTAAACAATAGGAAATTGTTTGAATAAAATTATGATTCTAGTTCCGACGATAGCCATACATGTTGTGAACAACATATCCAAATTTCAAGTTATTCGGTTGAATAGTTTTTTTATTTTCACCCCCGGCGTGCCGAAAAAAGTCGTTTCGAGATAAATGAGTTTAAAGTTTGAGGTATAGGAGCGCGCGGACCGCTCTCTACCTGGTTAATGGGCTGTAGAAGCTATAATATTGGTAATTTCCGCATGAAAATTTCACAGTATATTCTTAAGATACTATACTTTCGAAATATTGAAAAAACGAAAAATCGATTTTTTGAAATTTCTAGACCACCGGGTCCCCTTAATGGTTGCCATGTCTGCCTGTCTACGGGGAGGTTAGTTTTTTCACGGGTATTGCCTTTCACGAGGAGCTGGTAAGCCCCCCGATAGAAAATTCATTGCCATGAAAATCGCTTTCTCGATTGAAGTTTGGAACGGTCTAAAAGTTCTAGGTCCCCTCCATTCCCTCACAAGGTATGGTGGTTTATTTATTTACTCATGATACATATAAAGCCCCTGAAATTAGCTTTCAGTCAGCAGCATTCACAATATACGGTGGTAGTCCAGTGTAACGAACGATATACAGTCGTATTTATAAAATTTCCTTAGAACATCCTTAGACAGTTGTCCAGCTAGACGGTGTCTAAAGAGTTGGTCAAGCCTTAGCCAATTTTGTATTTATAAATGCATTTCAACAGTTGTCTAAACAACCCTTCAAACTGTCAACTTCGAAAGAAAAACTAAATGGAAGCGTTCATGATGCATCCGTGCAGTACCATTGTCTGTGTTTTGGTATACGAGTACAACAACTATAAGGCTCTGAAAGAGAGTGGCGTTGGACTTGAACTAGACCAAAAAAACAACTGACTTGACTTTGTGTTGCAGCTTTTCCAAGTCTCATAAAATGATCAAATTTGAGCAATTTATAAATGGAATTGTTGAAAGTAGTATTTTTTGCAAACTACTTTCAATAGTTTTTTATAACATGTTCAACAAAATTGTTTTTTGCTGTATCAATGGTCACTTTAGCCATAGTTTAGACAACCAATTTGGGTGTCTAAAGTTAGACATTTCTTAGACAGCGATGAAAGTGTTTATAAATACGATTTGTAGTTGGACACTGTTCTAAGAGCTGTCCAAAGTCAGACATACTTAATACTTTGGAATGGGATTATAAATACGACTGATAATGTCCAGAGTCAATTCGTTATATCGAAAATTCGCTGTATCGAAACGTTTTTGTCATACAAATCTTTAGGTACATTGAACGTACAATGGTATTTTCCTTTATTTTATTTCATACTTCATAAAAAAATGAATACATACTTCACTTAATGGAATAAAAAACAAATTTAACTTCATTTACATGTAAGGAAACATTAGGAATAGTCTTATTAGTTTTTTTTTCAAATTATCTATGTACAATGTACATAAATAGTAGGTACATAACATACATACAAGTATTTGTACTAAAATAAAAGAAAAAAAATCGTTAAACAGAACGCGAACAGTCCTCGGGAGTTCAATGTTAGAAATCATATTTTTTGAGCATGGGTTACAATTCACAAAAACAACAAAAAAGCACGAGGATCGATTAAAATTTGAATTAGAGCTCCCCTCCAATACTTCAACTCTTTTTTAATCATAAGTTTTGTCGCTCACTAATCTTGGCGTTCTTTGGAAAAATCTACGACTTGAGTTCGCCCGTTGCATTCTTTTTCACTCCCCTCCATTAAACAATTTTCGGTATGATTCCGAGCTTCATCTAAAACGAGATGGATAGAACTTTTGTTGGCGTAGCCGAACCTTGCTTTTTTAGAAAAGCCAATCATTATTTATAGCTTGAAACAAAAATCCGAATTTATAATCATTTCCGATGATTAAAAATACGTGTTTGAGAGTCCATCTTTTGTTCACAAAAAGTCTACAAGGAAAAACCAAGTCTTATGGAGCTTAACGCAATATTCTTGGGACAAAATTGAGACATGTTTGAGTCATCTTTTGTTCACAAAAAGTCTACAAGGAAAAACCAAGTCTTATGGAGCTTAACGCAATATTCTTGAGACAAAATTAAAGATTTCGAAGCTATTACATATATAGTGACAATAATAACTCTTGTGCCCATTCGACAATGAGAATGAGCGCTTTCATAGAAATAAGCACGACTGGGTCGCACGAACTTGCGATTGATTCATAAGGAGGAGTAAAAGGCTTTAGTATTCGCTCTTCATACTTTTTGGTGGTACAGAGCTGCCATCTACACATTAATTATGAAAATTGAAATTAATTACGCAAAAATATTGAAAAAAAAAAAAATTTAAACATCTAGAATATTTATCCAGATGTTTCAAGCGAAATTTGGAAAACGCCATTCTTTTACAGTTGCTAATTCAAATAAATGCTAAGAATTTAATTAATATCGTTGGACCAGTTTAGAGAAATGTTTTTTATTTTAACTTTTGTTCAAAACGAGTTTTTTTAAAAGCCAAGTATGCAAGGCATTAGATCTTGCTAGAACATATTTTGACAAAAAATTTGAAAATATTAAATATGAAATTTTGAAGTTACATATTTCAAAAAATCATTTTTTTTAAATAAAATTTATAAAAAATCCAAAAGTTCAAATGTTGATATGTAATCTTTCTTAAGACACCTACGACTTCTAAAATACAAAATTTTGTAAATATTGTGTTAGCCATTAACGTGAAATTAGGTTTTCGAAAAAAACCGGTACTATGTTAAGAGTTTTTTTTTTTAAATCAGCTTTTTAAAATTCAAGTATAAGGTTTCAAAACCTTGTCAGAAGATGTTTCGACAAAAAATTTGAAAAATATCAAAGATACTTTTGAAAATATTCAAAAACTAAAGTTTTTCTTAAAAAATAATAAAATAATATTTTGCAAAATTAGAATTTTTCAAATATTTTTTAGCAATGTAGAGCAATATAGAGCTTCTTTAATACAACATTTTGTCATAATCGTGTAAGCCAACAACGAGAAAGCTGGTAAAAACCATAGGTACTATGGAGGGTAACTTCGACTTTTTTCAAAAACAAATTTTATATCATAAGAAAGACCTTTAAGTTATAATTCTTGATATCGTTACAGCCGCTTTCAAGAAAAATAAGTATTATCATAAAGGTTGTGTTGCAAGTACCGTTCTTCCAGGGCTAGAGACACAATTCCAAAAGCTCTTCTGTAAGCAGCCCACAGACCTTGACTGCAAATAAATAATAAAAACAAAAATCGGTTCATTGGTTCAGGCTGAAGATCCATTAACGCACAAACAGACAGACAGAATTGCAATACTCACCTCTCTCGTATTCTCCACTATCGTAATGTCATATCTACTTGTTTGCTCAAAAATTTTTTTCTTCCACGATTGCGAAACTTGATTGAAAATTTGTTATTGATTTAGCGGTTTTTTTTTTGCTTCAGTGTAGGTTATAAACTATCCAGCTCTAGCTTCCGTATCCTTTTTGACGAATATCGTCTACTCGCCTAACATCTATTGTATTGTCAAAAGATTGATTCATGTGACTTCGCTTTTTAATTTCTATGTCAAAAGCAACAGCAGTCAGATTCAAGAGCAAAAGACTTATGCAAAGGAAACACACGTGTCTCACAAGTCCTTCATTTACATAATACTCTCGATTGAATGAATTCAAATGTAATCGATTTTTGTAGGACTTCAATGCAGTTTAAGTTGGTAATAGAAACCGCACCGTCGCAATTTCTTTCACTCATAACTGATATATATATTTTTTCCTTCTCAAACAAAGCAAAGTTGGATTATTTTGCGGACTCAGAATGCAAATACTCAAGTTGTGAGACATATTTTAAATTTTCATCAGAAAAAATTTACCCGATATGATTGGAAACAAGTCAAAATAAGCTCTCTCTCTCTCTGTTTGAATTGATTAATTAACACATTTAGCGTTTATTTTTTATAACCTTTGATATTGAATCGAAATGATATTGTGTATGAACTATGAAGTTCTAGTTAAAGGTGTGGGTGTAACGTGTAAGTGAATATTTGGTACACGTTGGGTGATGACTGCCATGTCTAGATTTTACGTGAGAGGTTCGAGGTGCAAATCCCAGAAACATCTAGGAAAATATTGTTTTCCATGGGTATAACCTTTCTCGAGCAACTAGCAATTTCTGCAGACTGTTAAAAATTTTGGTGTATATTTTAATATTTTATGGGTTGCATTTATGACAGCATCAAAAATTTATTAGAATTCAATAAACTGCAAATATTGAAAGAGAGCAATTAAAAAATTAGTAAAACAGATTTTAAAATGTAATATATAATGTTGAGATATTAAAAATAATCCGTATATTTTACGTGGCAATTTTGAATTTAGAAAATTATAGTATTTATGTTGACTTTTGGACTGGTTGTGAGCCTATTTTCTCCGGTCCAACTAAGCAGTCTCCATTCCAAGCTATTGGTTTCACCATTGTGCCAATTCCTCACGAAAAGGCGATACCCGTCGAAAAACATTTTTACCTCTGTTGGGATTCAAACCACGAACCTCTGGGTTAACGGGCGGACATGCTAACCATCACACCACGCGGGCACCACCAAACTTTAGAATTCAATGTAATACTGATAAACAATGCATTGACAGCAAAAGGAATAAAATAACCTCTTATCATTGAATTATAATATAGAAGAAGTTGAAAGCTAAGAATTATGGTATTAAATTTAAATAGCAAATTGGCCTACAATTCTAAAAACAGTGTGAATAATTAGATTTTAACACTAAGGTATTGTTTTTTAATCGTGTTGAATACATTTCAATCGGTTTTGTATTACAAATTGTAAACCTAATACAGAAATATTAAAATGAAATACAAAATAATTGAGAAAGAAAGTTAATACTCGTATTTAAGAGATATTAAAAACTGATTTTGACTGTATTGCATAGTGTTGTAATACAAGGGCTGTATTAAAAATATCCCAAAATTTTTTACCGTGCATAAAATAAAATAAATAGGGTAGCGCAACAGACCGAAGAGCCCCTTGCCTTGTGAGAGAATGGAATATGGAAGTTGTAATTTAATGCTATGAAAAACATTTCCGCAATCAGTACGTTTACGGAAACGGCAAGAAAATAGTAGGCTCCTTCCGTTACACGGTTTGGTTGAGAGAAGTGCGCTGGGCGCCGGCTATTTTTCGTTCATGTAATTGTTGGGGAGTATGTTACTCCTTGTTTCTTATTAATAAAATAGTTTAATGGTAAATAAAAGTTAAAAAAAAATAATGATGATGAATAAAAAAAATGATGGTCTACTTTAGCTTGGAAACTCATCAGATTCTAAAGGCGGTTGGAGTTCTGTGAAGTCGATTGCCATCATCGATTTCAGATATTAAAACACTATACACGTCCGCTGCAAAAAAATCAAACGGAGAATCCAAATTGAGTTCCTATGTCAAAAACTTTTGTTTTCCCTAAACGTACAAATCGTTGTCTTTTTTTGAATACAAACTACCTGATTTGTTAGAGCTTTTAAACTACGGAGCTCTTTTGAGAGGGGGACATTGGCCATTTAGTTTATCTAAATTTTACTTAGCTTCACTTAATTAATAAAATCAGGGGCGTACTTGTGTTTTGTGTAATATATAGAAAGTGTTTCTTTGGCTCAGTATCCGGTGAGCCCTTGGAGATCGCTCATCAAATTGAGAAATAAGCATGCTGAATGAGTATGATAAAGGTTTTTGGTGTTGAGAGCAGTTTCACACATCTCTTTTGCACTTGGTATAATGAAAATGTGGTACCCGTGCCGTGATCGTAAGCATGTCCACCTGCTTATCCAGAGGTTCAAGGTTCGAATCCCAGCAGAGGCAAAAATGTTTTCCCACGGGTATCGCCTTTTGGCGAGGAATTGGCAAGTTCTTCGTTAGTAAATTCATTGCCATGAAAAGCGCTTTCTCAAGTAGCCGTTCGGAACCGGAAGAAAATTGTAGGTTCCCTCCATTCCCTCACAAGGCATGGTTATGAGAAATGCGCTAGGCCCAGGGGCTCCTCGCGCTACCCTATTTATTTATTTATTTGTTTATAATGAAAATGAGCTAAACGTAAACATAGCATTGTTAAAATTACTACTCTAAATGACCATCTGAATCTCATTAAAAATTAGATGATTTGAAACAAGTACCAAATTTCACTTACCTATATAATACCTACCCCTTGCCCGCACTTGCATCCCAAGTCTTTCGTTTGATTATTCCTTAAAAACTTCCAACACATGAATCGAAAATTTCGTAGGTATTGAAAACGGCCCTGCATTCCTTGTGGCTTATCTATGAGAGAGTATAAGGACGACTACAAGTTAGAAAATACGAGTACTTCTGTTTAGAACAAAACTTTACCTCCCTTCTCCAACTTACCTTCAACGATCTCTGCCTCACATTTGATATAAACTTCGTCGTTCAAATTCCAAACACGAATGCATGTGACATTTGATACAGAGACTCACCTTCAACCCCATTTTTATATATTCCAGTGCAAGACTTTCGTACCTCTGTAATTTCAAACACAATGCCTTTTAATTTGCAACTCAAAATTTATGTTCTTTCAATAATAATGTATCCCGCCAAACGGTAGCACACCACGCTACATTGCTTTGCCAATGCCATCCCAAGAATTCAATCAAGCATCGCGATGCTGGAAATATGATTTGCCATACACACCAATGTTGTCCTTATTCAAATTTTGCATAGACGAGACAAAAAAATAAGCGAAATATTACCCTCACAGGAAAAACAAAGAAATGCAAAAATGGTAAAAATAAAACAGATAGTTACTACCCTTGCGTATGAAGCGAAAGTAAAAGAAAAAAATTGAGGGTACCATAGCTGAGGGTAACGCATCGTTTTGGTATGTAAATCAAATATCCTTTGTTGGAATCCTTTAGTGTAAAAAATAATAAATTACCACATATGATAAGGGTAGTCATAGTCAGTGTACTCACTGAAAAACTGCACACACAAAAAAAAAGCGCGACCCCTTACATTAGCATTTAAATCAAAGGAATAAAGGGTTAGGATGCAAGGATATAGCACACGCAAAAAAAACAATAGATATATAAAAAATCAAAGAGATACAAATGCCGAGATGCAAAATCGACTCAGATCTAACAACTGGAAACGGGATAAACATGACACCCAACTGTCAATTGGTCCTTCGCGGTTGTTTTGCATTACCCTGGTGCAATTTCGTGCCGCTCATTTGATTTATGTCAAAAATTAACGAGTTCGATGGCTCCCTGTCCCTATATGCGGACAAAAGAAGACCAAAAGGAATATTAGAATCAGATAGCGAACATGCCATGGCAGCCATCTTTTGTCGATTAATCAAATTTTATTAGATAAATGTCAAAGTTGTGAAATTCGAATTTTAAACACTTTTTCGGTGTGACAACTATCGATGATTGCATCAATAGTTAGTTATAAATGAAGACTATTACAAGTTGTACTGAGCCACGTTTCTTAGTCTTTGAAGCAAGTAGGACTTGGGGTGAGTGTTTAACAGCATAAACGCAACCGATTAGTTCCGTGCAATTTGGACAAAACCAAATCTCAGATCATTCAACAGCCAACCAAATTGACCATGTTGCGATCGACGCAATACAATCCTTTAGTGTTATATAATTTCCCAAAATTTCCGGCATTTTGTATCAGAATTTCGAATGAGGATAACTGGTTCACCACCCACTCGCATAAAAACTGTCCAGCCATATGCCTTTGGCAAGTTGCTGGCGCAAGAAAAAAATAATATGGTCATGGTCTTTCAAATCGAGTGCCTTCTTAAGGTAGGGTGTCCATCGTGTCTCTTTAAAAGAGAACACGTTCTCTTTTTATGGCCCGATCTTTTTTACACTATCTTTTCTTGCAAGGATCTTTTTTTGTTCTCTTTTTTGGCAAAACTCACTTTCATTTTATTTAAGTTGTTCAATTTAATTTCACCATAAAATATATAATTCAGTCACCTAAGATCAAATGTAGACGTAAATTTCATTTATGTAGACGTAGTGTAACGAGTATTAAAGAAATTCACTTCGTTCTACTACAAAAATTCCAAAAGGGCTTCTATAAGTGAATATGCAATTTCGAAAAGGGCACATATCTGAATATTTAAACTTTCCAGGAAATGAAAAAAACTAATTATTTTCTAATTAAGTATAATATTTAGCAAAAATATTTTTGAGTTACATTTTAGGGTATCGTAACCCTCGAAAATTACAGAAATATATCGATGTTAACGTTATTATATATGTATATTTCGATATTATAAATTCATGAGATGTGCCCTTTTCGAAATTTACCACGTTGAGTATTCATAATTTAATGGTGGATGCTTAACCGCACGTGTTTACTAGCTTTAGATGACTACTCAGTGACTGATGGATGACGCAATAAGTTTGTTGTTTTATATCACAAAAACAAAAGAGACAGAACTATTGGGGCAGTTAACGGACTTTTATTAAAACAATAAACTCGAAAAGGGCACATCTCACTCAGAGTTGTAACTTTTTCGAAATTATTTCTCACATCTACCATAGAACGAATATCGGAGATATGCTTTTTTCGAATATAATAGGTGCATACAAGTAAGTATTAAGAGCACAATAACATGAAAAAAGGTTTTTGACAAAACATCCGAGATGTGCCCTTTTCGAAATTGCATATTCAAGTGTATACGATGGCCAAACCTTACTTCTACTGGCGCTCAAGTTCCTTTTATTTACTTTGTTGTTTTCGTAACACGACAGAGATAAAAAGAAAGCAAAAATACGAAGGCGACAAAAATGAAAAGGTTGAACTGGTCGAACAATTTATATAAAAACATTTTACTGTGATGTATTCAAACTTCATTTAAAGATTTAAAGACTTAGAATTACTTATGAACTACCTTATGTGATTTGTAATTTTTTTGGTTTTTTAAAGCTCTATTTTTTTGTTAAATGAATAAAAAATTTTATGTCATACATATAATTTTTTTTTTATTTAGTTTTTTCTGTGTACTCTTTTTTGTTCTCTATTTTTTTCAACAAAGTTCTCTTTTTCAATAGTTTTTAGAGTGACTTGTCCTCTTTTTTGGAAGTAGCCAGATGGACACCCTATCTTAAGGTAACCTTGTGATAGAATCGTAGCCGCTACTGAGAATATGTAAAATATACTCCTGCAAGCTGCAAGGTGCTAACGATGATGGCGACAGAGATCCCGCTAACAGGCAGAAACTTCAACGATGATCAAGAATGCCGTTCTCCGTCTAAAATTGCAATATGTAGGGTAAAATGAAATTAGACTGCAGGTGCTGATGGCCCTGACGATAAGTTCTTCAAAGCAGCTGAAGTGCTGGAGAATAGTTGAAAAGTAGGAAGCCCTAGCTGATCTGCATGATGTGGTAGGAAGAAAGCATACCCGATGAAAAGAACTTCGGTAACTTCGGTCCAAAAAATTGAAATTGGACTAAGGTTGTTGGTTGAGGCTCAGGTTCACGCCCGACTGTAACGCCATCCTAGCATAGGAAATAGGAAGAAGATAAGTGTTCGGTTTTCCAATAAGGACCTGACAACTTTTTTTACCACACAAACTCTTTCAGATATATTTCAAATGCTTTACTATAATACCATGCCTTGTGAGGGTTTTGGATTACCTACAATTTTCTGCTGATTCCGAACGGCTAATCGAGAATACACTTTTCATGGCGATGAATTTACTATCGGATTACTGTTGTTTAAATGGTAGACACGTGCACCCCAGAGGACCCTAGCGTTAATAGGTTTTTCTTAAAACCCACCTCTGTCTATCAACTCCTATTCTCACCTTCACGTGGTGACCATCGGGTGCCTAGTACCTCAACTGAAGATTGGGTCTCAACCCCAGTGGAAGGTTTTTGGTGGCAGCAAACGAGAGGGGGGGGGGGAGGTGTTCCCACTAAGGCACCTCTTCTTTCATCCAGACGGCAGCGGAGGAATTCCCTAGATGGAATCAACGGTGGCGTCTACAGTTCCAGTCAGGTTGAACTACTTAGTGAACACCTTACAGGGCTACTACAACATATTTGGAGCTCAGGCCTATAAGGAACGGTTTATCCGGCTCCCCATCTTTGGAGTTATACAAGGATCTGGCCCTCCAGGTTGGGGGTCGTGCTGTTGAGGTGAATTCACGGACACGCAAAGCAATTGTTAGTTGCAAAGCACCATCAAGCCTCGGATACGGACGGATTTACTGATCACGAACCTAGTAAACGAAAAACGGACAACGAACTTCGGATCTGCACGTGGAATGTTAGGTCCCTTAATAGACCATGTGCAGCCGAACAATTAGCGGAAGTCCTCAACTACTACAAAGCAGATATTACTGCTATTCAAGAAATGCGATGGGATGGACCAGGTAGACGCAAATTAAAAGACTGCGACATCTGCTACGGCGATTGCTACCAAGAACAAAAGCAGCGACTGTTTGTATGTGGATTTGTTGTTGGAACTAGACTCAGGCAAAAAGTCTTGAGTTTCAACTATGTGAACGAGCGCATAGTAACAATCCGCTTCAAGGCTAATTTCGTCAACATAAGCCTCATTTGCGCACACGCCCCCACAGAGGAAAAGGACGTATTCTACGGGCTTCTCGACAAAACATAGAGCAGTGCCCTGGGTATGACATTAAGATTGTTGAGATTTTAATGCCAAGCTAGGAAGAGAGGATATCTTTAGTGAAATAATCGGAAGATACAGCCTGCCCAACAACACCTCCGATAACATCGATTTCGCTGGGGGGCGAGATGGTAGCTAGTACGCGGTTCCAGCACCTCAATATCCACAAAGGGACATGAAAATCTCCTGATCAATCAACCGTCAACCAGATTGACCACATTGCGATCGACGTACGACACTTCTCCAGTATAGAGGATGTCCGAACATTCCGAGGGGCCAGCATTGACTCGGACCACTACCTTGTTGTAGCCAAGGTACGACTGCGGATATCCCGATCCAGGCCAACACAAGGAAATACTGTGAGACCATTCGACGTTGGACGACTACAATCGCAAGAGATCGCCAAGTCCTTTTCCAATCGAGTCTCTTACAACCTCTTAAGGAGTCTTATGCCGCCAGCATCAAGTATAGAGAAGCAGCACTGTCAATCAGCCATCAGACATGCCGCCTCTGAAGCGCTGGGTTTCACACGGCCAACACAACGAAACCCCTGGTTTGACGACAAATGCCGGCAAGCACATGCAGCAAAACAGGAAGCATACAAAGCGGCGCTACACAAAAAGAATAGAACTGCTTATGAGCTCTACAAGCAGAAGAGGAGAGACGAACACCGGTTTCTCAGACGGAAAAGGAGAGAGCATGAGAAACTCGCGATCGAGGAGATAGAAGGGTGCCACAGCAGGAATGAGGTTCGGAAGTTTTACCAGAAGGTAAAAACAACACCCTCGGGCTACAAGCCCCGAGCCGAAGCCTGCAAAGACGATCAAAGGAACATCGTGGTGGAACCGCAGTCAATGCTGAGGATATGGAAAGACCACTTCTCCAAGCTCTATAACGGCGATGATGGACCCAATTCTGCTGTTAGACAGATAGAAGCAATCGATTTAGGTGACGTAGACCAAGAATTCCGCCAACCCGACCTAAACGAAGTGAAGACAGCAGTATCCAAGCTAGAGTCCAACAAAGCTGCTGGAGCTGATGGCCTCACTGCCGAATTGTTTAAATCGGCCGGCGATGACCTGGTCAGGAGTATGCACCAGCTCATTTCCAAAATATAGTCGGAAGAAAGCATGCCCGATGAATGGAACCTCAGCATTGTTTCCCCGGTCCTCGCAAGAAAGGAGACCCTCTCAACTGCGCCAACTACAGAGGTATCAGTATTCTTAACATCGCGTACAAGATCTTCTCTGCCGTATTGTGTGAGCGTCTGAAGCCATTCGTCAACAACCTGATAGGTCCTTATCAGTGCGGCTTTAGACCAGGAAAGTCCACCATAGACCAAATCTTCACTCTACGGCAGATCTTGGAAAAAACCCAGGAGCTTCAAATCGATACCCACCACCCACCACCTTTTTATCGATTTTAAGGCCGCATATGACAGCATCTATAGAAAGGAGTTATATAGAGTCATGTCTAGTTTTGGCATCCCTACCAAACTTGTTCGATTGTGTAGGATGGCGATGGAGATCGCACGCTGCTCCATCAGGGTCGGAAAAGATCTCACCGATACATTCGATGTCAAAAATGGTTTTAGGCGATGCACTGTCATGATGCGACTTCTTCAACATCGTTCTTGAAAGAATAGTGCATAACTCCCACGTCAACACAAGAGGCACAATCTTTCAAAGATCCGTTCAATTGCTCGGATATGCCGACGATATTGACATAATTGGAAGAACACAGCGTGATGTCAATGGCGCGTTTATGAGCATTGAGTCGGAAGCGAAGAAGATGGGTTTTGTGGTAAATGAGGGCAAGACTAAGTATATGCTGTCATCAAGAAAGGACACCCAACACCGACGTCTTGGACAGAACGTCACGATTGACAGCTATTACCTTGAGGTAGTTAAGGACGTCTTTAGGTAGTAGTTAAAGAAGTCTTCGAATCCAATCCCGAAGGACGGCGCAGTAGAAGAAGACCGCGACTCAGGTGGCGCACGCAAGTAGGAGAGAACCTCAACCAACTTGGTGTGCAAAACTGGAGGCAGCTAGCTATTAGGGACCGAGCTGGATGGAGAAGCATGTTGGTTGAGGCCCTAGTCCGACCCAGACTGTAGCGCCACCTTAAGTAAGTAAGTAAGTATTACTTGAAAATTCCTAGCTATAGGCGATACCCGTGGAAAACATTTCTTGTTTTCTGTAGGGATTCGGCCCATGAACCATCCGCGTAACAGGCAGATATGCTAGCTGTTACATTTTTTTATAAGAGTATTTAGTTACTTTGAGATGATTCATAAATTAATCTACACCTTTGGGGGTTCTTGAACTAACTCAAATGCTTTCAGAATATTAAGCGTAATAACTCAATTCTTCAAGAACAGTGTAAGAAGTGGTTCTACTTTTTGGCGAGTGTGGTGCTCGTAGAGCAATGGCTTGCATGGGTAGTCTGTTTGATACGTGCATATGAAAAAAATTTGCCCTTTTGATATGAAAGCTATGCTGTCGGTGACGAAATAGCTCTTGTTCTTTAGAATATTTCATAAACTGACCCTGGCAAGAAGAAACTTTAAGGGAACTGAAAAATAACTGGAGGAGAGAAGGATTTGATGTTTTTCGTGATATACGGCAAAAGACTGCAGCTTCTGTCTGCAAAAAAAAATTCTGAATAAACAGTATAGTATGGTATAGTATATATACTATGGTATAGTAGTATGAAAAGTATATGCATGGTTTTTTGCATAAGTTGGACAATCGACAAAAAGTGGCTAATATGGTCTATATCCCTCCTTTTAGGCGGGAGGAGTAGTTTTATAAGAAGTTGGCATATTATTAAAATTCAACCAAGCCACTTACTCCCAGATATTAAGTGGTTTTTGAATGCAAATACTTTGATCTTTTATCCATTTCAGTTCATGTTAAAAGAAGGTTTAGATAAATAGATATGCTTATTAAAGAACGTGACGGCCAACTGTCCTCAGCTTCAGACAGCGTTAAACACTTAAGGCTGTTCTAAAGTTTCGAGGGCTCTGAAATTTGATTATAAATACTATATGTGATTATAAATGCTATATGTGATTTACGATCACTTCCTTTAAGACCGGAGATCATGTAGCTGTGAAAATCAATTGACTTAGGAGCACTCTGGTTTCTATTCAGATCATTCGCATTAAAAAAGGTTTCGCACTATCAACAACACAATAAACATGATTTGAGTGTAATATATTTTTGGTACCTAGTCAGCTTCGCATTAAGTGATACTTTCGTACATTATATGGAATTCTCAAGCCAAAATACTTTAGGACAAGCTTCGACTGAGAATCGTTCTCGCTTAATGTGGCAATAAGTATCTCCACACTATAAAAACTCTCAGTTCGTTTAACTATTGAAAAACAAAACGCCACGTTCGTTCAATGCCATACCCTCAAAAACAAATTAGATAACACGCATGGTGACATTCAAAAGAGCTTCATAGAGATAAGGCATACACGCCAAAGAACACACACATAAATTCACCCCTGCCCTTGGAGTAATATTTTCGGCGGAGGTCGTCTTTGTACCTATACAAGAATGTGTGTTTCTCTATGTGCGGGGGTACTTGTCGAGATATTGCAAAATTCAGCAAACACACAAAAAAAAGGATAACAAAAATACATTACTGCCACCTAATAAAATGTTAATGGCCACTTTGAAAGCATCGTCCTGGTGCTTGTAATCGAATTTACCAAAAAAAAAAAAAAACCATAACCCCATTTGGTGTTGGCGCGCATATACGGATACCGTGTGCGGCCATATCCTTACACACACATTACTGAATGTAGGTGGTAAGCGAGTTTGAGTAGGATGTGCTGTGGGGTGTGTTTGGTGTTGGGTGCTGGCGCTGGCGCTGGGTGGTTAGGTGGTAATGGGGAGGGTGGTTATCGGGTGAATTGTTGGATACATTTGCTGTCAAAGCAATGTATAGGGGTGAGCCGGTGGTGCTCGCACAAAGGGCATCGGGTATCTCGCCTCACTACCCTGTCAGGATATTAACGACGATATGGAAATGGAAGCGCTTTTCTCTTCATAGTGATGTGGGCCGGGGCTGGGCATGAACAGGAACACATATTCTGTGTGTTTTGTGCTTGGGTACAACAAAATGGCCGTCGTCATTCGCCATTTATAAGCCTTCGTTCGTTATCGTGTGTGTTTGTAATACCTTGCTTGGGAAATCACCCCCTCATGCCGGAATGTGATTATATCGTTGTTTATATTTTAAAATCACCCATTTGCTGCCACCCTTGTGTCCTATGCCACTGGCTATGGTTTTTACTTGGGAACGCTCTTAATGCCTTTCATATGTGGGCCATGCCATCCATGCCCGGACCCATGTTTATACTGCATTTCCATTAATATAACATATATTATGTATGTGCATATAGCTGTGTATGAACAATCGAAATGAGGGTGGCGTTGGTTGAGTGGGTGACGGATTGTACATATACCTCACATGCATGCGCATGAGTAAGCATATCGAGAGTACTTACCTTCCCACTACCAGAAGCGAAGCATGGACGTCATATGAATTAAGAATCAAATAATGGCCACTTCTGTATAATTTGCAGTCATGGCAATGTTCTGCAATGAGAAAAAAAGCAACCCCACTGAAAACATTAATAAAATTCACAGTATGTGCAATATTGAAAATTATCAAATTAAGACATAATTTTTATAAGTGAAAATCGACAGTAAAAAAGGTAGGCATACACATAGAGTTTCAAAAGTATGGTAGGTATACAGCATCGCACCTGACTTCAAGAACTGCTTAACTTCATCTTAAAATGTTGAGGTAATTGTTTTTAGATACTAAGTTGCGAACTTTTAAGCCGTTGTTGTAAGCTATGAAGCCTATTATTGCTAAGATATAACATATAAGTTTAAGAAGAAATGATTTTATAAAGTTTTTGATAGCGTTCTAAGTGCATCAGAGTCATGAATATAACTAAACTTACATGTCTGTAAATTATAGTATGGTAGATGAATATATAAATAAAGAAAATACTGAAAAATAACAGATGTGAAAGTATACCTTAGTCATATTCTTTCTGTGCTGCCATTTTGTGTAGTTGATAAAAATCTGTGCAGGATCAAACTCAATGAGAAGCCCTAGGCTGAAGGCCATTCTGAGCTTGCTGAGTTCTAACGTATGAGGTGCGTAAAAGCTTAAGTTAAATAGCATTGGTGTGAGCTCTGCCATAAGGTATTTAAACTTTTTACTAGATTTTACCTTGGTGCAGTGCAATAAGGCCCGCGGCAATAAACCCGTGGGTCATATTTCATCTATGTTTTCGAAGTAAGACACAATTGGGGGTTATTTACATAATGAAATGTCAGTAAGAGCCGCGAGCCCTAGTTCCTTTTACAGTGAACTCAAATACTATTTCGAAATTTAAAGAAGTCTCATTGTTTGCATTTGAACTTATTTTCAATGTTAATAAACTGTCACAGGAACGTAACTCCACTAGACACAAGGCCATACTCTGACTGTTGATTATGACATACCAAAGAGGAACACACGTCCATAACAAATACTTAATGAACTACCGATATAACTCGAAAAAGTTGAGAAACTTCAAAAAGGTATGAGGATTTACCCTTCTTGTTGACGGATAAAATTAAAACTCATCATTCATGAATCAATCATAAATACTGGTATTGTTAAAGCATGACAATTTAATCATGAGATTTGATTTAAAAAAGCCTGTATTTGTACGTAACTCAAATTTTACCTATGTCCCAATGCACAGTGGATCCACCATAGGCAATTCAAAAAATTCATTGCAACGGTTATAGTAAAAAACCGTTTAAATAACCTGAGAATATCATAATAATAATAAATGAAAACCTAAATGCCGTTAACTATTTATTTTCGAACACGTGACATTTCAATTTTAGTGCCCCAAGTGTTAGTAAGACTTTATTTGTTGGCTTTGACGTATTTTTGTGGAGTTGTTTTTTTTTTTGTTGTGGATATATTATTTGAAGTTAAAACCTTCTCTATTTTTTCAGAGTCAATGTTATAGTCAATATAAGCGTTTATAAATTGGGCATAGGTAGAAAAAGAAATAGAAAAGTTTAATGCTTTAAACTTTTAAATGTTACGCCCCGTAACGCCCCAAAAAATTATATATTGCCAAAAAAGTTATTAAATGTACAGCTAAGTACACGTTCAATCAGCTGCAGAAACTTGCGGATTGATTTTTAACTAATTTTTGAGCGACCTAAGTAATTTAATATTTTCCTCAAATTTAATCGTGAATAACTTCTAAAGGAAGTACTTTCTTGAAAAATATTAAAACATTTTTTTGTAGAGGATCAAATTTTCTCTAAGAAACAATTTTTGTATATTGATTTGTTCGTTAATTAAACAAATTCAATGTAAGCAAAAATTCAAACCAGTTTTTCAAGCTTTATTACTTGGAAACGGTGAGCCTGACAAAAATTTTCAAAATAATCTTTTTTGAAGGAGATCTAATTTCCTTGGAACCACTGCGCAATGGGTCAGTATTCCACTGAGAATTTCAAATGTCCAATCACAAGCCCGTATTACAAGGAGGCAAGATCTTGGAAATTTTTTTTTCGCTTCGCTTTTAGCTTTATTATTCTATCCGTGAATAAAAAGCGAAGCGAACGAAATTTGACTCTGGGTAGTACGGGCTTGTGATTGAACATAAAATATTCAAGTGATATTTTAGTTTTGCTAAGAGCAAAACAAACATAAAGAAAGTAGATTAAGTTATTATGTGATGCATAAGAAAGTGGACTGAGTTTCCACCGTCCTATGTCACGAAGTGACGAAGTGGGAAGCAACGTGAGCTATGAAGAAAGCTGAAATAAGTGTCCAAAGGGTTAAAATTCTGGCTTCAAAATACTGCTTTTCAAACTTCAGCTTTTAAAACGAAAAATCTGCTTTCCCAAAAAAAAAATACAAAAATTCTGCAGATTTTCTTTGATTTAATTTTTTATTTAATATAAAAAAAATAAAAATACAATCAAAAAAGAAAAAACGCAAGCATGAAAAAAACAAAACATAAAATAAGTTTAGCTTTTTTTTTTTTTGCAATAAGCCTGAGATATCCAGTGTGACTTATATCTCTTCTCTTTTTCATAATTATTTTTATTTATTTATTTTTCAAAAAGTAAGAGTAATTTTTCTTTATCCTTTCCTCATGCTTCGCACGCTGGATTTCTGCTTTGGCACTGATAAGCTCCTTTCGTAGGTCTCCAATTACTATACAACACCTGCGTGGCTATGGCCAACTTCAACTTTAGGCCGAAGATGCCAAGACTCTTCATTGTTATGTGTTCTTGGAAATGCATATTTTTTTCATAAACAGTCCAAAACTCTG
Source organism: Melanostoma mellinum (assembly GCA_914767635.1). Lineage (NCBI taxonomy): Eukaryota > Metazoa > Arthropoda > Insecta > Diptera > Syrphidae > Melanostoma > Melanostoma mellinum. The sequence continues at coordinate 19,317,173 of OU612059.1, forward strand.
GAGGATATTTACAGTTGCCTCTTACATAGCTGTTTTTAAACCAATCGACCAGAATTTGTGTCAGAATTGGCGTATACCTACTAATTGGAACTATAAAGAAAGTTTTTTGTGACCTTCACTCCATTTATGCGTATCGCCCAGGTACAACAGTGGGCTCATTGTTGTACCTGGGCGAAACGCATAAATGGAGTGAAGGTCACAAAAAACTTTCTTTTTCGATTTTTAAATCACAATACTCCAACTAACAATAATAAAATTCTTTTATTATTAAATTTTTGTATGTAAATTGGAACTATAGTTCTAGGTTCTAGTACAATTTGCCTTATTGATTTTTACTATACACTTGCGCAATGCGCAGTACGAACTGAATCCTAGATACTTTTAGGTTCTTTTATAATTGAACCCAGTTCCTATAGATTGAGGATCCATTCAATAAGAATATCACCAAAACTTTGTTCAAATAAGTTCACTTTTATATGAACCTAAAAACGAGTAAATTGAAAAATTTAAAAGCTCTTATTCTTTATGATTAATTATTTCTGTACTCTACTTTAAAAAAAAAGCATCCGAACAGTCTAATTGCACTTTTGTGTGACGTTTACGAAACTAGCTGAGTCCCCTTAAATTACGATTTTTTATATTGCTACATCACATACCGTATGAATCACTGCTTTTAATAAAATTCGTCACAATATGGCCACATTGGCCTTTTTTTCAAATTTCCTTATTTCTTCTGCAGTTAAAACTTTTTTGCCCCCATTTTGGACTGAAATCTGTGGCAAACATTTTTTATTGCTTAAACTTCCCAGCTAGCTCTAATCTACGTAACAGATAGCGACCAACTATTACTAATTTTACAGGTGCGCCTAATCATGTGACAACAAAAAAAAAACGGTACTTTTTCTTGGAGCATAGACAAAAGAAGGAAAAAATATCCGATAGTTTCAACTCACCTTAGATTTTTTGTATTATTTAGTTGAGAATTCAATAAGCTTTCAAATAAATGCTATTTTTTGATAATTGCTACCCACACTTACAAAAGAATTAGGTTTATGTAAAAAAAAATTTGTGCGTCTAATCAAGTGAATTGATAGAAGAAGTAGAATTTTTTGTCGTTTTCCAAAATTATTTTCATTCTTTTCTCCTTTTTGTCGACTTTTGGAATTCGTTTTAGTTTAAGTTGACTGATTTGAAGTGATTGCGTTAATAGTGGTAAGTTTTTTAGATTTTTTATTTTATGTTAAAGCTAAAAACAAGAATCGTTCAATTGAATTTTAAAAATTATTTATTGGTCTTATAAGGAAAATTTGTTATCTATCGCGGGCTTTTGGAGCTCAGGTTTGCTTTGACAAACAGTCAGATGAAAGTTTGTTTATGAAATGGTGTTCACTCCTTTGTCAAATAGAAATGGGAATGAAGAAATCACCCCCAAAATCTAGTCCAAATCAATTTTTAGAAATCGTTTCGGGGTGAATTGGAAACTTTATCTGTCAAATCTGTCACTCCAAGTCTCCAATTCACTCCCGATTTTAATTTTGAAAAACGACATTTAAAATTTTAAGTTTTTCAATTTTTTTTTTTGCAGAAAACGATGAAAAACACGTTCTCTCGCAGTTTTTGAAAAAATGGCTGCCATTTTGTGATTTATAAAAAAAATGGTATGATATCCGCTACAACTATAGTCTTTAAAATTATGTGGTTAAATTTTGGTAAGGTTCGGATCACAACATCAGATATTTCATCAACCACTTTTTTACCAGCTTTCTCCATTTTTTTGTACAAAAATTTAAAAAAATAAATATAAAAAATTTGTTTAGTGAATTTTAAGAACATATTATTCATTCATATTTATGATTTATACCGGTGAAAAGAATTCGTGAAAATAGCCTTTTTTACCTGGCCAAAGAGGGCAGACCCCGTAATGGTGGTTTCAAGTTTCAACTACTGGAACTTTTTCAGCGTTTGATTTAGGCGTGGGGCAGTAGATTTTTTGCACTCACTCACTCAACGTCTTTTTTAGGTTTTGACCCGTTTTACTCTTCAATCTGATTCATCAGCAGAGAGATGGACCATTTAAAACTGATGCAAAGCTCGCTTAGTAGCGAAGAATTGGTTGGTTATTTGAAGAATGTTCTGAGATTCGCGGCATAGTAAGTATATTGCAAAAAACACATGTTTAAACTCACCCGAGCTTACCCTACCTGTTCTAATTATACGCAATTTAAGCGTTGAGACATAAAAGTGTCGCTATAAATTGTTTTCCACACACTCTTTGAATTTTTCTAAATATATTTTCTTTTAATGCCGACAAGGTATCTGTACATATCGTCAAGGCTGTATACACGTAAGATTTCCTTAGGCAACTCATGTGGCACCTATCTGTGCACTGTGTGTTTCATGTGATTGCGAGCTTGAATAAGGAGCCATTAAGGTGCTGGACCATAACTGATACTTCGAGGTGCTTCAGACTACAATCACATTACTTTCACTCAATTAGTAGTCACTTCCGTATTTACACTTTTATGAACGCTTGTCAGGAAAATGATGTGATTATAGTCTAAAAGGCGCATGATTTCCTCATTTGATTAGCTGAAAGAGGGCCCTATTTTTATCATATGGTACACTAAAGGTGAGTGCTTAAAGCATCTAGATGGCTTGATTTGAAGTATGTATTAAAATAAGCATCCTCAACAGAAAACTCTCTCCTATTGGGATAACCAATACCAAGATAGCTTCAAAGTTGGAACTGAATTCTGATGCAGATCACATTTAGTTCAGTTTGATCTCAAGGAGAAGACATACCTAAGTAGGTACAGTTTTTCTATAAGTTTCTAATGCCAATGAAAAGAAACAGTTCTCAGAACTTAGAGTTATGTAAATCATTCTCCCAGCGAGCCTTTTAAAACAACTTTCATAACTTTACAATCGAACCAGCTCTAGAAGCACATCAATAGGAGCATTTCTTTGACATAATCACCAACTAAGGCGTTCGGTAAAGTTATTTTTTGGTCCTATAGAAATTGATTACCACATGAGACCTAAATCTAATTTCCTTACACGTTCAATTCGGATGATATCTATGCGTGAAGTGACTAATACACACACTTTATTGCCGTTCTTTGTTCAGTCATAGAGGATGTGATGCTTAGTATAGTATAGGCCCAAGCCCAGCAGCACAATACAACTCTTGAATAATATTCGTATATTATGCCGATAAAAATGATATTGCCTTGGGCCAAGATTGCGTAACAACGCGTTCTCGCTTGATGGCACATCTCCTTCTTCAATCCACCGGGATTTTATAGATTATGAATTTCCTCCAGAAAACACAACTGAACAGAGAACAGAACATATACGAGTATGGAAGAGAGGGTAAAAGAAGAATATATCTGCAATATCTACATCCAGGATATCCAATACACATCACAGCCCACACATAGCCATAGGGTGCCATTTTGATTAAGCTTAGCAGCGGCAACCATTCGCGCACTAGAGGACATTTTTGTCATATCTGTGCTCCATATGCCCGATTACCGTACACATAACAGTTCCAAACGGGATGAACTTCCATCGTATAAGCCGGGGAATAAGAACAAGAACAAGAACAAGAAAAGCAAACTTTTTCATCCAACCAAGAACCAACCCCCTTCCCAGAATTTCAAGATCCTGACGTCTACAGCCGGATAATCATTTTTTATTTTAGTGCCGCTCGGAAGCGGGTGGACGGGCGCCTCAAGTTGTATGTGTTCCACCTCTGCTTGCTCTGAAGATATAAACAATCTAGTCGCAGGCTCGGTTGGTTTGCAAAAACGTATCTTTTATCTTCGCGTGGTGTTCTTCTGTTCATCCGCCCAGAAGGTGGTCGGGCGAAATTGGGTGGTTTATACGTACATTTGAATATATTATATATGCAAAGTATTTGCCAATTGGTTTTTTTTTTCTGCTTTCATTCTGAGCATTTGCCTATGCTTTTGCCTTTGCTTTTGCCCATCACCTCCCTTTTGCACGGCCATAATGCTGTAGATTCTTTATGTGCCGGTTTTCGGATTTCGGCTTTCGGCAGCCCCCTTTTTTGCCATTCTGAGGATGTGCAAAAGAGCCTAAGATAAACATTTTCCTTTCGTCCTTCGCGTTTTTTTTTTACTTTTCATTTTTTGCCTTCAATTTTCCTGCTCTGCACGAATCTATTCCAATGGTTACATGTGGCTTCGGGGATGGTAATAGAATTTCAGTATAGTGAAGGTGTTTTATTGTCATGGTAACTGGATTGGGCTTCGGTTAACACACGTGCATCCCATAGTATCTGTCAGAATTGAAGGGAATAAATGATGTGTCTTCAGTGATCATTTGGTTTATTTTTCCTCATCCGTTTTTGCTTCTGCCTTTGGATTTAAGTGATGGAGAGGTGGATGGGGCTTATCGGGCTTATTACACGCACCGTATATGTATTCACCGTTGATGCTGCTGGGGGAGAGGAAGAGGTGTAACTGTGCGAACCAAAGTTATATTTATGTACCTATCCACCTATCCACCTACTACCGACACTTCACACTCGTATATCTACCCATCTTCGGGTTTCGGGAGTGAAATTTTATATAAAAAGTTATGCGGGAAGTTTTTCAATTTTCTATATTGGTTTAGGGATTCGATATCAAATTGTCTTCATCACCCTCTTCACACACTACCTGCCATGTTGTCGGTTTACACACTTTTCTTATTGCGTAACCTATAAATTTTAAATTCAAACGAACAAAGGAAACCGTTTCGTTGTATCGTTGATGGATTCAAGGAAAGTGCGGTCTTCTATAAGTAAGCCGATGTGTTTATTTCATAAGTGATAAGTTTTAACTTCTTTCCTTTATCTTGAATAAGAAGAGACAAGAGAGCAGAAATGAAAACTGACAAATATATTTAAAAAAGAGTTTTCATGAAAGTGTGAATTTAGGTTAAAACTGCCTCAAGGTAAACCTATCAGAGATTTTGATATGAATAGCCACTCAGGTTTCCGATTTCTTGACGTGTTGTGATCAAAACTGTTGCTACGCGGTTATTTTTTTTATGTAAGCTACGTATTAAAGAACACAGACATATGGCTTCAGTATAGGTAAAATTTTAAGTTGAATAACAATTACTCAAGGAGCGGACTTCGCGAAGTCTGAGCCCTTAGAACTTAATAGGAGATATCGATGCTCATTTGATTTGAATGTCTGTTCAATGCAAAGGTAGTTGTGGTATGGTGGACCGCTCTTGATAAAAGGACCTACTGCGATAATCTGAGCAAAGTCCAACGAACAGCCTGTTTATGTATAAGCGGAGCACTGAGATCAACACCCTTAGCTGCCCTAAATATACTAATTAATCTCATACCACTAGATATCTTCAGTAAACAAATGGCCGCAAGTACGGCCACTCGTATCAGAGCTATCTCCCAATGGATCGATAACAACATCGGTCATGCCACAATCCTGAATACATTCAGATCAATCCCTTGCCACTCTGACTACACCATCCCCCAATTGGTTTTTGATAATAAGTTCCATGTCTCAATCCCAACGAGAACGACCTGGGAAGACGAAGAATTTTTGAGAGATGATTCAATTCACTTCTATACAGATGGGTCAAAAACCGAGGAAGGGGTTGGCTGCGGGGTGTACTCAAAACGACTTAACGTAAGTCTCTCTTTCCGCCTCCCAAACCATTGTAGCGTGTTCCAAGCGGAAATTCTGGCGATCAAAGAGGTCCTATCATGGCTAAAAGAAAACGTGATAGGCTCAGCGAATATCCGGATTTTCTGAGACAGTCAGGCAGCCCTCAAATCACTCGGCGCCGTTTCCACGAACTCAGTAACCGCCCTTAACTGTCGCCAATCTCTTAAGGAGATGGCTGAACAGTTCAATATTCACCTTATTTGGATGCCGGGGCACAGAGATATCGCGGGCAACTGTAAGGCCGATGAACTCGCCAGAAAAGGAACCGTTCTACCGATATCAACCAGCAGGTTGAATATCGGTATACCAATCGCTACATGTAAACTTATGCTAAAGCAAGAGGCAATGGATAGAACAAATCATTGGTGGAACAGTATCACCACGTGTGTGGCAACAAAACAGCTATGGCCAGGACTTGATCCAAAACGCACAAGGCATTTGCTATCCATAACCAGATTGCACTTTAGCTCCGTAATCAATGTCATTACAGGACATTGTCTGATAGGCAGACACGCCATAAGACTTGGTGTTCCCTCAAATGACTTCTGTAGAAGTTGCTTAGATGAGGAGGAGGAAGAAACTATTCCACACCTCCTCTGCTCATGTCCTGCAGTCTCCATTAAAAGGAAACGGCATCTTGGAAAATATTTCCTCGATGATCTAAATGATCTGGCGAACACAGATATCCTTCATCTCTTTCGCTTCATAAAAAGCTCCAAATGGTTTTGTTATGTGGTGTTCTTCCTCACTTAATTCTTATGGTATCACAACGGACCAAATACTGGTCTAAGTGTGTCAGTTGGTTTTCCTGACAACCATTTCAACCTAACCTAACCTAACCTCAATGCAAAGGATGGAAAAGGCTTATATATAACGAGTGTCTATTTTTTAATTAGCCTGAGATTGAGCACAAGACTCCTGTACTATGTCAAAATTGATGCAGGGGAGGAATACAGCTGGTCGTCTTTCCTTAGCTATTTCATCCCTTGTTATTTTAAACACTAGATCAATGAGCCAAAAGTTAGTAGCAAGAGCCCATGCCCAGACACAAGAATTGTGTTCTGAAGTCTTGGGAGAATTTATAGGCACAGAGCCTGATCAGATGATCTTGTATCGTCTTTACCTAAGTAACGGGTTTTCCATTGGGGAACGCGCCCTTAAGGTCTTTCGACATTCTGTAAACGTCAGATTGCTCATTAAGGTCTACCATTTCATCATGGTGAGTTACACGAATCAACAACGTTTCCAAATTGTTAAAGCGTACTATCAAAATTTTGATTCAGTCGCTGCAACTTTAAGAGCGCTAACTCCGATTTTTGGTCGTTATAATCGTCCCGTTTTATTTTAGTGCAAAAATTTGAATCCACGTTTTCGCTGCACAATGTTCCCGTGCCAGTGAGACAAAGATTAGGACGGAGTGCTGAAAATATCGCGGTCGTAAGTGCATCCGTTCAGAACGACCCAAATCAGTCAATTCCACGTCGTTCACAGGAATTGGGCATCGCACAAACCACATTGTGGCCTTTTTTTGGCGTCAATTGCGTGGAATGGATATTAGTGACATGTGGTTCCAGCAGGATGGAGCTACAGCCCATACAGCTCATGCAACTATCAACATTTTGAAGAGGAGATTTGGTCAACGTGTTATCTCAAGAAATGGACCGATCAATTGGCTGCCACGCTCGTGTGATTTGACACCATTGGATTTCTTTCTTTGGGGCTATGTCAAGTCGTTGGTCTACGCCAACAGGCCAGAGACTTTGGAGGAGCTTCAAGCCAATATTGAACGCGAAATTGCCGCAATACCGGTCGATATGTGCGAGAGAGTGGTCGAAAATTGGGTTCAACGTATCGATCGCTGCAAGCGCGCCCGTGGAGGACATATGAACGAAATAGAGTTCCATTCGTAATGGTATTGGGTGTACTTTAATATGAAATAAATTTTTTTTTGATATCTCAAATGGCTGGCGTTTTTATTTAAAAAATAAAATGGATAGCTCTTAATGGAAAACCCTGTATTTGCGGTATTTTTTGACGACACCTAATGTGTGTTTCTTCTAAGGAAGGTGGATTTACCCAGAACGCTTAGTTGCTTCGTTTCTGCTCAAGGTTTTGATGACACGAGTTTGCGTATTGAGTTTATAAGTTATTTTACTCCATAATCAGTTATCAGCTGCTTAAGCCTCATTTCTCAAAAAAGAACTCAGCCCAATAACTCAGCCAGACTCAAAAACTGAACCAGCAGTAACAGATTGCTGATCTAGGGGGGCTTTCTTCCAATAATTCTTTGGTTTAACAGGCCTCAAATGCAAAGATTCTTCTAGCTGTCGCTTCATGACCAGGGAAGTGACAGTTTGAGTCATTAGCACGACTGTGTTCAAATAGCAGGCTAATCAAAATTAAACTCTTATTTAAAGACAATGTACAGTGACAAAACAGAGAGAACGGGATCAAGGACACCCCAGTCATTATTATTATAAAATGTTAGCGTTTTACCTCAAACGCTTCATGCAAAGCTGTTTCTTTAAAGTTTAAAGAATATGCTGCAGAAAAGCTGGTTTCTCCAAAGCGATTTTAAAATTAGTTCCTCTGATGTTTGGAGAGATATCAGGCCATTACGGCTCCAGCTGCTACAAAGCCATACTGTTGAATGTAAAGAAGCCATTTGGATTGAAGGGAACTCTTCAGCTAGTAATTAATCAAAGATTCATAATAAGGGAAGGAAGGGATTTAAGTGCTATAAACGGTAACTGGGCTAGGACTCGTTAAGACCTAAGTAAAACCAAATACAAAAAAAAGCCCTACGAGTAGATATGATTCTGGCTATAGGGCTACTGGAGCTTTCGTATTGTCAAGACGGCTGTTTAATAGCACACAGCTTGACGATGAAAGCCAGAGCCTGACCTCCCACATGCCCATTGATAAGAGTAGAGTACCAACGATTATGCCATGAGCATAACGAATAATAAATTTTATCTTGTACGAGCAAATGTTGAGGCCGAATTACGGAATCAGTTAGTGAGTGAAATTTTTCTCTTAAAATTTGCTCTATATTAGGTACACAATTTTAGTCCTTTGTTCATCTATCGAATCAAATTCCGTTCGATTACTGATGAAAGAATATCAAATCATGTTACTAGATTGCTCGATAGCGTGAGCGATAGTGTCATACTCACGTACTTCAGTCACGTATCACTCGATAACGTGTGCGGTAATTTGACACCTGTTCTTTGCAAACGAAAATTTGTTAAAGTAATTCCAAAATTACAAGTTTGTCACAAAAATATTAGATTTTGAAGTCTTACTTGATAATATTTAAAGAGAAAAGCTGTATTGAGCCGTAAATAGTTCCTTCGTCCTTGAAAACCTACTTAATCTGCAGGATAGTTGTGGAGAATTCACGCTGCTCAGTGGTCTCGGTACCTTTGATGTTGAAAATGACTTTTGACATAATGACGCACTGCCATTCAACTTTTTTAACATCATACTTGAGAGATGGTTCAAAACTCAACTGTCAATACCAAAGGCATAATCTTTCAGAAGTGCAGACAATTTTGAGGTATAATGGAAAGAAGTTTGCCACAGGTGTTTTTACCGGCATTGAAACTCATTTTGATGTGGAAGGCATAAGACTGACAAAGAACAGTTCGGCGGTACCGCTAATATACCACGTCTGTCGTAAGTACATATAGTGTCTGCTTCTTTATAATATTAACGTCGATCCAGTTGCGAAATCGAAGGAGCTCTTTGACTTCTTTGGTTCAGAAGGTCGGCCAAAGATCAGCATCGTCTCAAAGCTGCGCTAACAATTTCTAATGACTGTCTAATGAAATTGTGCACCGAATTCAATCGTCAAGGCCGAAAAAAAAGTTATTTCTTGTTTATTGCACATAAATTTTATTTTAGATTTAAAAATTTTAGTGACGATGGTTAAGAAACTTAAAGGAACACTTGCTGAGCTAAGCTGAAGATTGTCTGAGAGTTATAAGTTTCCCGTTCCCCTGGAAATATGGGGATGCAATATAGTCTATGCTTCTGATGGACAATCTAGCTTCCTAAAGGTGCCTTCGCACTATGCCGAGCGGCATCAATCGGCACATGCCGATCGGCAATACCGATTTAGTGTGAATGTCCCGATCGGCCTTCCTCCTTACCGAAAGCCGAACCGAATTCGAACAGAATGAAATGGATCCGTATGCCGGTCGGCATAGTGTAGACGCACCTTAATGTTGAAAGAATTTTTTAAATCGGCCAAGTAGTTTTCAGGTTTCAGCTTTCCTTCCCATAGGAATATGAGGATAAAATAGACCCTAGGTTACTGAGGCATAAAGTTATAGCATCCTAATGTTCAAAAAATATTGAAATTGGATCAGTAGTTTCCAAGTTATCGTTCTCAATCAATTTTTCGTGAGAATATGTGAGTCAAACTTATACAGGGTTCATCCCTGGAATAGAATATACATACACACGAGTGAAAGCGGTACGAAGCAGGGCACAAAGAGAACTTGAACATCAGAAGCAATGTATTATGCTTCCTATCTCATGAACTTAAAAATGTTGAACAAGAATGTAGAATGCGACTATCTCGATTGTTATTTGAATAAAATTGATTTCTGATTTGGTGCGTCACGCGGAAAAGTTTATTACAATCGAGAAAGTAACAGAAAGTTCTATTGGAGGGCTACCTGCAACATAAATGAAAGAAGGCTTAGCTATTCCAAATAACTTCTTTACTCTTAAAATAGCTTATTGCAAATAAAACTTGTTTTTAGATAAATTTTAAGTGTCCCTTCCAATAATTGAAATGTCAAAAATGGATTTGAAGAACATTCTTTTTTCAGTACACGGGAAGCTTTTCTTCGAGAGCAAATTACAGGGAAATCGCGGAAGGGGAAGACCTCGTCTTAGGTTGGACAATCAAGTTAAAGAAGACCTTAACAGACATGGAGTCCAAAACTGGAAAGAGCTCGCCCGAAATCGAAGTCGTTATGGAAGGATGTTGGTTGAGGCCCAGGTTCAACCCGAACTATAATGCCCACCTAAGTAAGTGGTACCCGTGGCGTAATGGTTAGCATGTCCACCTGCTAACCCAGAGGTTCGAGGTTCGAATCCCAGCAGAGGCAAATGCAAAAATGTTTTTCCACGGGTATCGCCTTTCGCGAGGAATTGGCAAGTCCTCCGTTAGTAAATTCATTGCCATGAAAAGCGCATTCTCAATTAGCCGTTTGGAACCGGCGAAAAATTGTAGGTCCCCTCCATTCCCTCACAAGGCATGGTTGTGAGAAATGCGCTAGGCCCAGGGGCTCCTCGCTCTGTTGCGCCACCCTATTTATTTATTTATTTATTTAAGTAAGTAACTTTAACTTTATTTTGGATTTTAAATCAAAATTTGCAATGATAACTTTAATAATCTTTTCCTCAGAGTGATACCTATGTATTTTTTGTTCATTTTTGATGGAAAATATCCCCAAGATACTTAATTGACTGCAGCTTCCTTAAATTAATATCCTGTTAAAAAAAATACCTTCAAGCGACGAGTTTCCTAAAAACAATACATCTCAATAGGAATTGCCATCGCTACATCGCATCGGAGGTGTACATATAAGTAGATCTCTAAACAATTTCCCAAACCTTAGTTTTACAACTAAATGAATATCTAGGTATATACACATACTCCCAAAACTACTATTCCTCTGTTGTTATTAAAAGACTTTTTAATTTTCGCCATTATTCTAGAGGCATGTATACTTCACTGTTATTTCTTATCTACCACACATGAGTTCAAAATGATTCTATTCGGCATTCTAAAATATACGAGTACTACGGTATAACCCTTTTTTGGCAACACATGCGTGGTAAAGGCCACAATTCATTAGATAGCAATATTCCAGCGTCCTTACATAGGTTTAGTTCCATTGCATATGTGTTATGTTATGTGTATACATATATACAAGAATCTACTCTATCCACAAATTGAATACTTAGACCCATATAGAGCTGGGCTTTGGGGGGTTGTGATGGGGGTGGAGGTTTGCCTTAAACCACAGTCCATTTGAATACAGTTGCTCCGTCAAAACTTTAATATGGTTTCCGTACGGTTTTTTGATCATGTATGTGTGTTTTGTAATTAATTACAAACAAAGGGATTGAGTAATTAAATAAGAACAACATAGTGCGCGAAGCCAGCGGGTGGCTTTTCTTAATGGCAATGGCATAAACATTTACCATTATTTTGGTTCTACTTTAGGTGGATATATGCGCCCATAAGAGGGGTGTTTAAGTAAGGAAGGAGGTATATTCGTATCCAATTAAATATCTGATTAGATGCGGTTTGAAAAGCTGCTATTTAATTTCCGGCCAAGCTTATTGTTAAACAAAGGACTTATGATTTTGCAACGAGATCATGGCAAATAACGAACTAAGACTAAAGTAGGTAAGTGGTTTTCCTTAAAATATTTAAAATAAATAGTTTTTTTTTCAAGGAGTGGTACCATGTTTCGCTAAATTTTTTTTTTTTTGGATTTTACTGCAAGCCGATTTAAAATTGATTATTTATAACATTTACCTACATTGCTTTTGATTTTGACCAGGTAAAGGTTCCGCCATCTAACTTTTTTTTTCAACTAGTGCTTATTTCGTGAATGGTAACACTTAGCTCATGTCTGATTTGACAGATAATAAGTTTTATCCTTCCGCTGAACGATTATGGTTGTGTATACGCTTGAACAACGCTGGGAAGTTCAGATTTTAGAGGCATTTTTGGGCCATTTTTGTTTGAAAATGAGCAAGGAATGGCCGTTAAAGCCAATGGCGATCGTTATCGGGCCATGTTGAACGAATTTTTGTTCACTAAAATCGAAGAGGAGGATATTGGCAACATTTAATTTCATCAGCAAAACGACGCTATACGTGCCTTACAGCCGAGCTACACTCGATGTTTTGAGCCCTGTTTTTGAAGATCGCATTATCAGCCGCAGATCTGATGTCGTTTGGCTACCTCGGAGCTGCGATTTGACACCGTTGGACTATTATTTGTTTGGTGCCGTAAAAGATAAGTATTGCGCCAACAAGCCAGACACAATTGACGCTTTAAAGGACAATATTCGTGAAGCCATTGGTGAAATACAGCACACAATGAATAAATAATGTGCTTAAAAATTTGGACCGATCGTGTAAGCTATTGCATGGCCAGCTGAGGCAGCCATTTGAATGAAATTATTATTAACCGGAAAGATTGTGCTTTCAAATAAAAAAAGAAATTTGAGAAAATGTTCTGTACTTAGTTTTTTTTTATAGCATTTTAAAAAAAAAAAAGTTATTGGCCCTTTAGACTAGCCAAACCCAAACTGAAAACAAAATTATGTCGTAATGAGCCTCAAAAAAAGAAAGAAAAAAAAAATAATAATCCGAAATTGTTTTAGAAAGATGTTGAGATAGGCCCAGGGTACGCTTATCTTAAAAGAAGAAGAAGCGTCGATCATTTTCTCGAGAGGCTCTTCAAACTTAATCAACCCTATAGCAATATTTTAGCTCCTCTAAGCTGAGGCTTCTTATTCATTTTCGACGTCTCGAGCAAACTGATCATTAAGGGAGGTTTTTGATTGTTGAATGTCTGAGGTCAACCAAATTCAGTGGTCGAATTACCACACACGTGATCGAGTAATAAGTGGCTGAATAACGTCTTTGTCTTTCTTCTTGTACATGACAATATCAATACTCATTTCCAGTTTTTTTAATTTTTTCAAAATGATATTTTTCATGTCATGCATGCAGTAATATCGAGCTATCTTAATTTTGTTGCCATTTGGAGGATTGCTCTCAGTTGCTGTCAACTTATGTCGCTTTCCATTGGTTTCTCTCGGGAGAACACTCGCATTTAAATACCAATGGAACACCTAAAATTATTTCTGTTTTGTGGGTGTTGCAACAATTATAGCTCATGAAAAATATTCCTGATTCTCACTTCAAATCGAGTTGTGGCTGACACTTCTTAGAATGACGAGTAGCAATCTACTTACACTAATTGAACGTTGCAACTGGTGGACTGTGGTGGGATGACGCTGCCTCAGCGTAGAAGGTCATTACTTCATTACATCGTTGTTGAATGTGTCGTCGTCCATTAGGGTCATGGCATCTATGTATCTTGGGTCCGAGTGTCTGTCTTTTTCTGCTATTCTTCTTACTAAGGGGCTTAGATGGTTCAGGTTTTCCAAGGGGTGGTCTTCTCAATTCTTCTTCCTCACAGAGTTTTCTATTGCTGACGGTTTTCCTGCGTATCGGATCGTAGCCAAGTCCTGTGCATATGCGCAGATCCTTCTCGAATACGTTCTTATGAAAATTAGCTCACACCTTGCTGAATTAATTTTGATTCCCCAACGTTTGTATAGTACTCGAGAAGCTTCTTTATGTGTTCTTCAACTCTACGAGCTAGGTTAAAGAGCAAAGAGAAGGTAAGTGGCATTTTATGGTTGAGGTTTGTCCGAGTTGAAGATGCTATACACGAAAGGACCTAGCTTCGAAACCTGCTCAGATGGGTCTGGTTGAATTAAGACATGGTCTTGTCTACTTGCACGTAGAAGGATCTGGAATGAAGAAAATCAAACAAAATTTTTACTAACGCACCTGTAAAGAGTAAAATGGTTAGTTTATGGATAAGTCCCTATATCCAGACAATATCAAATGCCTTCTCACCGACCTAGAAGCATCCAAATGTTGTTTGGTGGTTGTTGAGTTTCCTTATAACGTCCCCTTGCAGCTTCAGGAGTGGATGAAAAGTGGAGTGCGTCTCCCTGAATCCAAACTGCATATTCGGAATTATGTTGTTGTCGTTGCAAAATGCCTTCGAAGAACCAGATCCTTCAAAATTTTGCTAACGTTGCTGAGTAGGGATATGGGCCTTAAACCAGACACAATGTTTCTGTTCGGTCAACGACCGAATAGCCATAGCACGCAGAATGCTGACGACACATTATTTAGTCATTAGCCACCCAAGCCAACCAACTACACAAGCCACCCTCACCGCCTACACATCGATATACCTACTTGCCAGCCACCTCTCAGATGACAACATACGACGACCGATCGTGAACAGTCAACCTAGCCGCAGCATAATGTGTATATGGACACACAACCGCACATAGAAAAGTATCTGCCAATGCTTTGGTACGATACTTGTGCCTGAGACGATTGACCCATATCGCCACTACTTGGCTGTGGGTATCGGATAAACATTTGGATTCTCATATGCCATAGGATGGCAGTGTTTATTCTGTATAAATACTGTGGCATCGATGGCAATGGGAAAAAGTATAACCAAAAGACGAGAAATACAATGTCGCCACTTAGGATCGGTGCCATTATCGCTGGAGTCGGCACATTCTATTTCATGTGCCGGTGGATTACTAAGGCATGGAGCTGGTATCAGCTCTTGGACTCCCTGCACGTGTGGGAGTTATGGTGACGCTGCGCATTCTTCATGGACGAATGGCTGGAGGATCAAGTATCGGGGTGGTTTTGGTTTGACGGCTTGGCTTCGCCTTTTCTTCAGTTCAACTTGGATACTCAAACGACGTGGTCATAAACAGTTCAATCTTGGCATTCAACGGACTCAGTTAGATTTTCACATCTCAACCGACGTGGTCGACTCAAAGTTTACATTTTATTCTCAACGCGACGTGTTTGTTTTTGGTTACTTGGTACTTACTTGGTTGTTTGATTAAAAGACATACATTAAAGAAAATTGTAAATCTAAGGTTCCAATAAATATATCTTAAACTAAAGGTGAAGTGTTCGGCAAAGTGCCCTCTTGTTTGGAAAACCCCTTGTATTTCACTTTCAGCTCTCTCCTCCCTCCCCTGACGTACACGGAAGTATAAGTGCCCGTAACATTTGGTGCCTCCTGTGAGGAAGAGTGAAAGTAAATAAGTAAATTGTGGATGTGCGTGGCCACATATTGTGTGGTTTGGTGTGCTATCGTAGCACTTGCAAGTTTAATTCGGGCGATAATTGTGGTCTGGGTATCCGCGTGAACCCAACAGACAGCAGAGAACAGTGAACTGGAACAGTGCAAAGTGAAACAAGTGAAAAGTGAACTCAACCGGACGATGTCAAGAGGTGCGGTAAACAAGAGACAGGCGGCATGCATGGGCATCGAGCGCCTCCACGTCAAGGTGCATGACCCAGAGGCTGAAACATGGGATGAGATTCAGCTCCATGCCCATCAGCGATCATTGAACGAGATGTTTTCTCGCTTCGTGGATGCCCACGAAGATCTCATGGATGATGATTTAAGTGAAGAGGATATGAAGTCTCACAACGAGCTGTGGGCTGCAATCGAAGCCCAAGAGATCGAGGCCCAGGTAACGATCGAGAGGCGGTTGGCGCGCCTCAACATGAGCACCCCGCGAGGAAGTGTAGATGGACATGGGCACTTCCTCCCACAGCACAGCCGGCTCGACATGAAGCTCGACCCGGTGAAGATCCCTAGCTTCGATGGGAAGCTCGAGAACTGGTTGGCATTCCGAGATGCCTTCGAGTCTCTGGTACACACGGCCAGTGTACCAGAGGCGTATAAGCTGCAGAAACTAAGGGCCGCGATCGACTGCCAGACTGTGGGTTTGGTGGGGAATGTATACGGCGGCGGATACGAGCAGCTCTGGAGCGAGCTAAAGACCCGCTTTGACAACCCCAGGAAGCTGTCTAGGGCCCACATCAACCGCATCATCCACCTGCGACCCGAGCCGGTTGAGACGGAAGCGGCCCTACTTAGAATTGTGGACACTGTGAGAGGCACCTACAGGTCTCTCAGGGTGATGAAGATCGATGTCGACAACTTGGATGTCGTCATTACGGCACTAGTAGAGCCAAAGCTGCCTAAGGTCACGGCAGAACATTGGTCCTACAATAGCGACCCCAAGGACCTGCCTACGGTAGAGGCACTGCTCCAGCACTTGGAGCACCGAGCAGCCAGCCTGACGGGACAGACCCCAGCAGCCCCAGCAGCCGCAACCACCACAACCAGTAAGAAGCGAGATTGGCCTGTACAGGCTACAACAAGTCGGCCCTCGGTGGTCCGTACCCACGCCGCCGTAACAGCAAGTGACCGAGGGGGTTGCTCCTGCTGCAAGGGCCCCCACACCATTACGCACTGCCGCCACTTTGGAGCCATGACAATCATGGAACGGCTCAAGGAAACCCGGGACAAGCGAGGCTGCTTCAACTGCCTCCGCCCCGGTCACAACGCTCCCGACTGCCCATCAAAGACGTCATGCCGCAACTGCAACGGGAGACACCACACAATGTTGTGCAGAAAGGAATCCTCCGCCGGATCGAGCAACGCGAGGAATACATCCGCGAACACCGCTGCAGTGGAGCTACCAGGGCCAAGCACGGCCCCATGCAAGTACCAAGCCGGGCGACATGGTCCGCCAGAATTGTTCCAAGAAGAAGAAGAGCGTTGGGATTGACTTATCAACCCCAACAGCACCGTACTCCTAGCCACAGCCCTCGCCTACGTGTACGGTGACATCAAGCACCAGTTGTTGGTTCGCGCACTATGCGATCCTGGATCGCAGGTAAGTTTTGTGACGCAAAATATTGTTCACAGGCTACGCCTCCCACAAACCCGAGTAGAAGTCGCAATCCAGGGCATTGGCGCTTCTCCCAAGATGATGACCCAAGGCCAAGTGACGCTGTCACTTCGGTCCACCCGCTCCAACTTTTGCATCCCGCTGAAGGTACTGGTCCTGCCGACCATCACCGCAAACCTTCCCGGAGCACAGCTTGACACAGCGCAATGGAAGCATTTGGCCGGCCTTGCCTTGGCCGACCGACATTATGGAACTCCTGGCGCCATCGACATGTTGCTCGGCGCCGACATCTGGGGTTCGCTGGTACGAGGAGAGGTGATACATGGAAGACCTCATGAGCCCCATGCGCAACAAACGCACTTGGGCTGGGTGGTGTTCGGCCCAGCCACTTTGACGCAGTCACAACCACTTCGCGCGCTGCACTGCCAACCGGTAGTGGAAGATTTTCCCAACCGGACCTTAGAGGATTTGGTCCAGAAGTTCTGGCACTTGGAAGAAGTGCCCGTTGATGACACCCGAGAAGACGAATGCAGCCGCCATTACCAGAAGACACACTCCCGGGCGCCAGACGGTCGATATACAATTCAGATCCCGTTTCGGCAGGATGCCCCCGCTCTTGGAGACTCCTATCGCTCGGCGCTTCGACAGTTCTACAGTTTAGAACGCCGACTACAAACCAATCCAGAGATCCGCACAAAGTACATAGACTTCATGCGAGAGTACGAGAGTCTTGGACACATGAAACGGGTTGGTCAACATGGCGACCACCCCAACTGCTACTACATCCCACACCACGCTGTGACAGCTAAATTCCGCGTGGTGTTCAACGCCTCAGCCAACACGACCACTGGTGTCTCGCTCAATGACACCCAGCTGGTTGGTCCGACAATCCAGGACTCACTCGTCAATGTGATCCTGCGATTCCGGCGCTACAGGATAGCACTAACCGCCGACATAGAGAAGATGTTCCGGCAAATCCTGGTGGATCCTTCGCATCGGGACTATCAGCGGATTCTTTGGCGTGAATCCCCTACAGACAACCTGGAGGTGTACCAACTTACGACGGTCACCTTAGGGTGTCCATCGTGTCTCTTTAAAAGAGAACACGTTCTCTTTTTATGGCCCGATCTTTTTTACACTATCTTTTCTTACAATGATCTTTTTTTGTTCTCTTTTTTGGCAAAACTCACTTTCATTATATTTACGTTCTTCAATTTAATTTCACCATAAAATTTATAATTCAATCACCTAAAATCAGATGTAGACGTAAATTTCATTTATGTAGACGAAGTGTAACGAGTATTAAGGAAGTTCGCTTCGTTCTACTACAAAAATTCCAAAAGGGCTTCTATAAGTGTATATAGCTACTTTCACGATGGCCAAACCTTTACCTTGGCGCGCAAGTTCCTTTTACTTACATTGTTGTTTTCGTAACACGACAAAGATAAAAAGAAAGCAAAAATACGAAGAAAATAAAAATGAAAAGGATGAACTGGTCGAAGAATCTATACCTATAAAAACATTTTACTGTGATGTATTCAAACTCCATTACAAGATTTAAGGACTTATAAGTACTTATGTGATTTGTAATGTTTTTGGTTTGTTAAAGCTCTATTTTTTTGTAAAATGAATAAAAATGTTTATGTCATACATATAATTTTTTTTTTATGTTCTCTTTTTTGTTCTCTATTTTTTTCTACAAAGTTCTCTTTTTCAATAGTTTTTAGAGTGACTGTCCTCTTTTTTGGAAGTCGCCAGATGGACACCCTACCTATGGCATGGCATCAAGTCCCTACACATCCGTTCGCTCCATGGTGCAATGTGCAGAGGACAACTACCGCATCGTCCCAGATCCGGACCGCGCGCAAGCGGCCAAGGAGACCATCGAGAAGGCCTTTTATGTGGACGACCTTCTCACAAGCTGCAACAGCGTCAAGGAAACCGTGGCCTTGGCGAAAGACGTGGATCAGGTGCTCAAGAGTGGGCACTTCACACTGCGCAAATGGAACTCTAATCGCGCAGAGGTAACTAAATTACTCACTAACAATGTCTCTCCTTCTCTTTCCACAGAGCTCGTTATAGAATGTCCGACCGCCACAGTTCTTGGTTTGCGGTGGGATCCAACAGCAGACGAGCTCTTCTTCTTGGTGACCCTGGACCCTCCTAAGTCGGTACCCACCAAGCGGCGTGTGCTCAGCGAGATAGCACAATTGTTCGACCCCACGGGACTGCTTGCTCCTGTAGTCATTGTCGGGAAGATGTTCATCCAGACACTGTGGACATCCGGTATCACGTGGGATACCCCATTGCCAGACGAGCTGCCCAAAACCTGGACCGCGTACCGAGACGCACTTACGACACTCAACCATGTTCGTGTCCCCCGGTGGCTAGGCATGCACAGCCAGCATGTCACCACTCTACATGGGTTCTGCGATGCCAGCGCCCGTGCCTATGCAGCAGTCGTCTATGTAGTTACCAGAGAAGCAGGCGATCGGGTACACGTCTCATTACTGACTGCCCGCACCAGGGTAGCACCAATCAAGGGCGCTACCATCCCTCGACTCGAGCTATGTGCAGCTCACCTCCTGGCCCAAACTTACGACAGCGCCTGCCGCGCTCTAGGACTTCGGACGTCCCCCTATTACCTGTGGTCAGATTCCAGCATTGTCTTGTGCTGGTTGCGCAAAGAGCCCTCCACGCTCAAACCCTATGTTGCCAATAGGGTCCGACAGATCTTGGACATCACTCCTCCCGAACATTGGAACCATGTTCGCACCACGCAGAACCCCGCCGACTGTGCCAGTCGGGGTGTCACGGCAACTGAGCTGATACAGCATCCATTATGGTGGCAGGGTCCCACTTGGTTAACTACTGGTCAACTTCCCCTCAGCCCAACCGGGCAGCTACGAGACCAAGACTTGACGCAGGTCTCAACTGAGGTGAAACCAAACATCTTTGCTGGCGTCGCCATTCGATGCCCAGCACTCACAACTCGTCGTCGCGATGGCGTTGAGATTCCTCTTGTGGAACGCTTCAGTTCTCTCAACAGACTACTACATACCGTGGCCTACATCTTCCGATGGCGGAATCGACAGGCACGGACAAACCTGGTGGTGACAGCGGACGAGCTTCACCAAGCCCAGCAACGACTCATCCTTTTGGAGCAAGCAAGCGCTTTCCCAGACGAAATACGTGCAGTGAGGACTCAGGCTACTTTGGCGAGCACTAGCCCCCTACTCTCACTCAACCCTTACCTGGATCCCAGTGGAGTGCTCCGAGTTGGAGGACGCCTCACTCATGCCGCACTCCCACATGAGCAACGGTTCCCGATCGTGCTTCCGAAGGTCGGAGCCCTGGTTTGGCTCCTCATCATGCACACCCACAAGACGACGATGCATGGTGGAGTCCAATTGATGCTGCAAACGCTCAGGCAGCAGTATTGGATCTTGAATGGCCGAAAACTGGTCCGGACGGCCCTCCACAAATGCGTCATCTGCCGACGCCATCGAGGGAAGTTGATCAAGCAACAGATGGCTCCACTGCCTAACCATCGAGTCAATGCCACCCGCCCCTTCCTGGCCTCCGGGGTGGACTACTGTGGCCCTTTTACACTTCGAATTGGGACGAAGAGATCTCGCACTACAGTGAAAGGCTACCTGGCTATCTTTATCTGCATGGCCACAAAGGCTGTCCATTTGGAAGCCGTCGAGGACCTCTCCGCACAGGCATTCTTAGATGCGTTTACTCGGTTCATCAGCAGACGTGGTCGCTGCCGAGACTTATACAGCGACAATGGAACCGCATTCGTGGGTGCCAACCGGTACCTACAAGAAGACTTGAAGACGTTTCAGAGCGAACAGAACCAGCAGCACTTGGCTCATGCTGGCACTCGGTGGCACTTCATTACACCGGGTGCTCCTCATCAAGGCGGCCTCTGGGAGGCTGCCGTCAAATCAGCGAAACATCACTTAACTCGCCTGGTGGGTTCGCAATCACTTTGGTACCACCAGTTCCACACCTTGGCGACCCGGATTGAAGCCTGCCTCAACTCCCGGCCTATTGTTCCTCTACACGATGATCCAGACGAGAAGCTCGCACTCACCCCTGGCGACTTCCTCATTGGGCAACCTCTGTTGGCTATCCCGGAACCAGCCAATACAGAAGTACCACTCAGTCGGCTCAAGCAGCATCAGTGGATCAGGCAGATCCACCAAGAATTCTGGAAGCGTTGGTCTGAGGAATACTTGGTAACCCTTCAGACACGCAATAAATGGGAAAAACGGGAGCCAAATCTCCAAATTGGAGACATCGTTCTGGTACGACATGACAACCTACCTCCCACTCACTGGCGAGTCGGTCGAGTCACAGCCGTGCATCCGGGCAGCGATGGGCTGGCCCGGAATGCCACCTTACAAACCGCATATGGAGAATGTCGACGACCGGTGCAGAAACTTTGCCGGCTCGTTGATACCGAAGCTGACCCATAGTTCCCGTTGGAACTTCATCTATCCGCCTACTACCCCCTACGATGGCGGACCCATCCTACATTCTGCACTAAGGTAACTTGTAGATACCTTTAAGTCCATTGTAGCGACGAACGCATCATCCTCATCAGGGACCTTTCCTTGAACCCAATGGTTCAACCGGGCATAATGTTCGGTCAACGACCGAATAGCCATAGCACGCAGAATGCTGACGACACATTATTTAGTCATTAGCCACCCAAGCCAACCAACTACACAAGCCACCCTCACCGCCTACACATCGATATACCTACTTGCCAGCCACCTCTCAGATGACAACATACGACGACCGATCGTGAACAGTCAACCTAGCCGCAGCATAATGTGTATATGGACACACAACCGCACATAGAAAAGTATCTGCCAATGCTTTGGTACGATACTTGTGCCTGAGACGATTGACCCATATCGCCACTACTTGGCTGTGGGTATCGGATAAACATTTGGATTCTCATATGCCATAGGATGGCAGTGTTTATTCTGTATAAATACTGTGGCATCGATGGCAATGGGAAAAAGTATAACCAAAAGACGAGAAATACAATGTCGCCACTTAGGATCGGTGCCATTATCGCTGGAGTCGGCACATTCTATTTCATGTGCCGGTGGATTACTAAGGCATGGAGCTGGTATCAGCTCTTGGACTCCCTGCACGTGTGGGAGTTATGGTGACGCTGCGCATTCTTCATGGACGAATGGCTGGAGGATCAAGTATCGGGGTGGTTTTGGTTTGACGGCTTGGCTTCGCCTTTTCTTCAGTTCAACTTGGATACTCAAACGACGTGGTCATAAACAGTTCAATCTTGGCATTCAACGGACTCAGTTAGATTTTCACATCTCAACCGACGTGGTCGACTCAAAGTTTACATTTTATTCTCAACGCGACGTGTTTGTTTTTGGTTACTTGGTACTTACTTGGTTGTTTGATTAAAAGACATACATTAAAGAAAATTGTAAATCTAAGGTTCCAATAAATATATCTTAAACTAAAGGTGAAGTGTTCGGCAAAGTGCCCTCTTGTTTGGAAAACCCCTTGTATTTCACTTTCAGCTCTCTCCTCCCTCCCCTGACGTACACGGAAGTATAAGTGCCCGTAACAGTTTTGTTTTCCGTTTTTGGGAATGGTCACAATTCCACCTATCAGAAAAGGGACAGTTCTTAAAGTTGTTCATCACAATAAAAAGGGAGATCATTACGACCTGGGAAAGAATCTTCAGGACAAATTTTGAATCAATTTGGATCAAATCCAGTTCAAGGATTTTGAAAATGGTGCCTTTTCACTGGGAGAAGTCTCGATCACAAGGTCTTCTGAGTTGCTATGTGAACACAAACTTTAAGCAACACGTTCACTGTAAAATCGAATGACGACTTTTGCTCCGTGGAAATAAGCTGGGAGAATAAGTCGCTTTCTAATGGGAGAGTTGCGTGTGTTTATTGCGTGACCACTGAGATATCAGCAACAGGTAAGCACTGACATAATTCAAATCATTAGCCATGACGACATGTTTCCTGTACTTTTTATTTAATATTAAGTTAGCCGAGCTGACAGTCACTTTAACCTCAGTGTACATTTACAATACAACTACGTATTTACTATTGCTTTGCTGCTACACACACACACGTTATTGCTCACTTCCTTATCTTCAAAAAATTAACGCAGTTGTTGAATTGAAACGCAGTGATTATAGAGTCAGATCTTTTCTAAGTTGGAAATATCGAAAATATTCGATATTTAGAATTTGTTTTCAATCAGTTCTCTAACCAAATAGAAATTACAAAGCATTTTTAGTCAAAATGCAACAGAGCTACCACTACGTTATTTTAAAGCCCTAACTTCATAGCCCCTGGTTTCAAAACGAAAGTCTTAAATCGACTGTTTTTGCGTTTAAAATTGCCTTGGTATACGTACCTATCGATATTTTTCCTGATCTCTCGTGCATTTCCTTAACTATCTAAATTTATATGCGGTGTAATACGTTTCGCTTACCTGCTTTTGTTGTTTCAAAAACAAGTTCCATGCCTTCGAGAGTTGTTCTTTTTAAGGTAATCAACCCTTTCTCTTTCTTTGTGCAAATGACCTTTGCACAATTAAATCAACTTGATAGCTTGTAGAACTAAAACGATTGCATGCGTATGCGTATATCCATGGAAATTGGAACAAAATCCAAGAAACTTGAACACTTCAAGACATTCACAGTAAATTTTTTCCTTGTAATACTTCTTTTATCCTCGTGCAACAAGAAAGCCGTGTCAAAAGTGCATAGATGTCAAACCCTTTAACCCCTCAGAAGAAAATTAAAGTGAGTATACCTACATGCACACGAAGATGTTTGACAAGAGGGCACAAGGTAAAAGGGTTGGTTCTTTTCTTTTTGCATAAACTCAGCCACTAAATCCGACATCCAAATGAAACTGATTTTTAAAACAATGAGCAATTTGATTGACATATAATTTGAGTAGGACACCGCTGGGCAATATGGAAAAATGGAATGCGCACATATGTAGGTACCATAAGCAAGGCCATTGAGTTCGTTTTAAAACAATGCTAATAGTATGTGACATTGGTGGGCCACCTGCTGTTTCCCAAACATTTCATTTTCCTAATTGTTTATGTTATTGGAGTGCCCTGTCAAACTACATTATATTTCATTTTAATTGAATGCAATCCATTGAATTGAACGCATATGTATATGTAGCACAAATGACACACAATATTTGTGGAGGGGAGCGTACAAATAATCCAAAAACGTCACAAATCAATACCATCTCCTGGCTCCGGCAGAAGGCATCTGGCTATGGCTAGTATGTGTGTGTGTACCTATGTGTGTTTAAAATGTTTGAATAAATTAAATTTGAGAAAATCCGCAGGATGTTCGTCTGAGCGTTCGTTCTTTTCCTTTTTCGAAAGTGGTACAGCAGTACCACTGCTATACAGAGGAGCATATTTTTACCTTTATTTTGTGTTGGTACTCTGTGTACACCGAGTGTATTCATATTCGATATGCAACGACAGTCTTATATCCTTTTCCTGGTGAGACTTTTGTATCTAAGTATAAAAATGTACTATAATGGTCGTTAGCTCGTTATTCGATTTTTTTTTCAATTTTAATGACTGCCAAGGTACTGCTCCGGATGTTGGGGTGGAAAATAACTCTGGCAAAGTGGTCGCAGCTCGCAAGTGCGGAAGTGCAGCCAGTCTTTTTTTGTCATAGATAGGTATACAAAAAAATATAGCAACAGTCAAATCTCAAATGAAATTCAAAATTGTTCGATTATTGATGTGGGTGTTAAATTATTGTGAATATGTTACCTAAGAAGTTTTGGATATTAAAGAAATATGGTTTTTGTTAGATGTCGAAATACATCTAAGCCTGTGACAAAAAATTGCAACTAGGTACTTGTAATACAACTGAATTTTGAAAAATTCTGTAACACAAGGCTACAAGTAGGTATATTTTTTTTTATATATATAAAAAAGAAGAGGCTTATATGCTAACCTGGAGAACTCAGACTTAATTACCGGTCCATTGTACTACCAGGGTAGCAGCCTTCCCTTTTTTCTGTGTTGCAGTAGTGGAAATAAGGTGTTATAGTTATTTCACATATAACCTCAAGGGCGGCGAAACTAGGAGGCTGAAAGAAAAGTAGATGCCCAGAGCGGGATTCGAACCCACGCATCCGGCCTACCTCTACCACTGCACCACGGCCGCCCTTTACAAGTAGGTATGCTTATAGTTCTCTATAAGTATTATAGAGATAATCCTACAAGTGGCTGTCGACTTGTAGACTTGTAGCTTTTTGTTGAAAGCCCCAGATAATAACAAAACAAATTTTAACGGCATGAGAGTTTTTAAAAGAATCCACATTTCGAACGTCAGGACGAGTAATAAATCGATGACCTCTCATCAAGTCAATGTATAGTTCTGAAATTTGTTAAGTGATTCGTTGAGTGTGAACAATTCGAAATGGGTTCTAATTTTTTGCTTTTTTTTGGATGTCAGTGATAAAGATATTCGTGTACCCTCAATTAGGCAATTAATTTGGCTCAATAACGTCAAAATAAAACGAAAATGTTTCAACATTTTTCGATATTTCGCTTTGTTTTCGAAATATCGAAGTTCCATTTTTTTATTTTGCTTTATTTTTTCGACTTCAATTACAGATATTCCGAAAACGAAGTGAGCTATAGAAAAACTTTATTTGACATTTTTTTCCCAAGGGCATTTTTCCTTATATGTCTCTTCATGTTGCGACCCAGTGATCTATGGCCTTCGAGAATACCAATCGACGGAAGGAGCCGAGGTCTGCTAACCTGAATGAGAAATTTTATTTTTTTATGTCTTTTGTGTCTGTACATTAAAAAATTAAATCTTATTACAAACACAAACAAATAAATCATTTGTCATCAGAGAAAGGGATTTTGACAATTTTTTTTTTTCAAAATCTCCCGACATAATTTTTTTGGTGTAAAACCAAAACAACGATTGAAAATGCACCAAATGAAAGTTCCCTAAGCAGAAACACATCGTTTTCTAAAAGTAATAGAAACGCAAGCTTCGGGAGTGCTTTGAGAGTGTATAAGAATAGAAACTTGAAATTTGAGTAGGTCGTGTATATTTACGAAAAATTGTATTCGAAGTATTGAATTCGAATGTTTCTCTTCCTGCCACCTGAAATAAAGGAAATTGGAAAGCAATCAAGTCTTATTTGGTGTTCAAATAATTTAGCGTAAAAGGAAAATGTAATCATATACAGGGTGATTCGCATAAGGTGTGACAAAAAGATAGGGTGTGTAGGTTGGACCTAGACAAGCAAAAAATCGTATGGGAGAGGGGGTCCATTTTCCCTCGTTTAGGCGGGAGGGGCAATTTAAGAAAAAAATCACTAAAAATGGAAAAAAATTATTTAAAAATAACGGTAATACCTACAGAGTCGTGCTATAGCATTTTGAAAAGCCAAAAACTTATACATTAATTTAAATTTAAAAATAAGTTGTTCAAATAAATATTTTAACCTGTAGTTTTTGAGAAAACCAAAAATTACAAAGACGACTTTTGTCAAATTTTTTTATTAAGCTTTTTTTTTCGTTATTGGATTTTTAAGTGAACTTACGAAATAAAGGATGAATTTTCTCTTTGCTTTTTTTATTGAGAATTCACTTAAAAATCCAATAACGAAAAAAAACTTTAAGAAAAAAATTGAAAAAAGTCGTTTTTGTAATTTTTGGTTTTCTCAAAAACTACAGGTTATTTTGACATTCGGTTTTTTGTGTTTGATCAAAAATAAATAAGAGCATTGAAAATAAGCCAGAAAAATACTACTTAAATACGTAAAATTTGGGAAAAAAGTGGTTTAAAAAAAATTAATGTTTTTTTTCAAAATTTTGACTTTGAAAATTAATATTTCTAAAACTATTTATTTGAACAACTTATTTTTAAATTTAAATTAATGAATAGGTTTTTGGCTTTTTTTTTTGTTTCAAAAACCATATTGAAAATATTGTTTAGGATAGCTAAAAAAAACTTCCAAAAAAGTTTGAGTTAAAAAAAAGAGGTCTATATCAATCGTGTTTTATATTTCTTAGACCTAACCTTACTTGAGCGTAAAAACTGTTCAATTATTTTGAGCCCAACAAATTTAACGACAAATATTTTCGTATAAAATTTAATTTCCTTAAAAAAAGGTCTTGTTAAAAATTTTTCTCAGACTATCAAGTTCCGAGTAATCAAGCTTTTAAAATTGGTATGTTTTTTGATTTTGCTCTTTTATTTTGTAGTTTCTTAACTCACGTACGTATGCGAGAAATTGCAAACATGTTCCTTAAAGAAAATTTAATTTTCTTTAAAAAAAAGTCTTTTGATAATTTTTCACAAAGTGTTTCCTTCAGAAGTTATTATTATTATAAAGTTGAAAAAATAAAACGCTCTCGTTTTTTTTTCGTTTTTGATAATTTTTTTACTGAATGTAAAAACTGATAGTCGAGATCATGGAAAATCATTATTTTATCTATTATTACTATTGAAGAAAATATTTGTTCATATGCGGTATTCGCACACTTAATTTTCTTTTTACTTTCAATCGGCCCCCTATCGAGGTAATCGTCGGATCAAAATTCTCTCCGATTTCCTATTCTATTCGACAAAACACAACGTTTGACGCTTATAGATATGCATGCGATTAAGTACTTTTGTTGGCTTTATTTTTGACAGATAAAAACAAACATTTCTCCGACTCCCTCTGATAAGTTTTTGTTCCAGAACGGGTTTAGTTTTGCAATGCGTTGTCGCATTTGTGGAAAATTTCTAACGATGACAGCTACTTCGATGTTTAAATCTCCGAAAAAGGTCGCGTTGCGAAGAAAACTCCACTCTGACAGTTTCCTCGATAGCGCCAAATATGTCTTCTAAAAAAATTCTAAGTAAGTTTTACTAATTTAATTTTTTGACATATTCGTTCGTGTTTATAATACATATGTATTTGAAAAATGGAAAATGTGAATGTGATTGCAAATATGTTTTATTTGGAAATAAATAGGCTTTTCATTGAGTTCTAATTGGGTTCTAATTAACACACCGTGAGCGGAGTATTCCTTAAGATTTTATAATGTAAACTGTTTTTTTTAATGAAAGAAACATGTTTAATTATTATTAATTGTAGATTCAGAAACGCTGATAATGTTGGGCCCCTTTTCGATTGTTGTAGAAAGGAACTTGGTTCAATTCTAGAACACCACAATGCTATTTGTTTATTAATTTTAACACAATAAAAACATTGTATAAAACGACTCGAACACCAAAAATGTAGAAGTCAGTTACAATTTACAAAAATCGTTGACTCCACCCAATATAAAGCAAGTGGGAAGATTTCGGAGACACAAACTTTTCGAATAGTCATCTCATAACATTATTAGATTTAGAAGTCAACCCCTATACAAAACCCTACCGGTTCAAGAGTTGAATTCTCACGATATCATATTGCCTCTGAGCCTTGCAGGTTATGGGCTATAAAGAAGTCAGGAGAATATATTTTTCCTTCTGAAGAGATATTCCTGATTTATAATTAATATAATAATTAATTTATTTTGATAAGTTTAAAGAGATTTTTTATGTTCTAAAACTTTGTACTGGAGTAAAATTGAGATAAAATTTAATTTGTTTTATAAAAAGACGAATTTGAGCAGTTCTTAACAGATAAACATAATTTACACCAAGAAAATTATTGGCTTTCATTTTCTGGATAGTACGATCGGATTAGTAACTTGGCAAAAAAAAAACGAAAATGTAAAATAAAATTTTTCGAGAGCTCACTTCGTTTTCGAGATGTACGTGAAATCGAAAAAAAATTAAGCCAAAAAACAAAATTTGGACTTTGACTTGCTTTGATCATTTAAGCTTCAAAATTGTTTAGTGAAGTTTTCCAACCCTGATGTAGGTTATCGTCTCCAACAAAATCCTCCACTTCCTCCACAATAATCCGTTCAATGGATCGTTGAGATCCGAGTGAGGTGTTACCGCTAACCTCACCAATTTTTTTTTTTGATAATTTATTCGTTAGACTGTCTTTATTTACTCGTAAGTAGCTCTAAAATCATCAATGAAGCAGTTAAGTTCCTCTTAGTGCTTGCTTCAAATTTGAAAAGATGACCAATGCACCGAATCTAAGATATTCGTCGGTAGTTTTAAGGTTGTTATATGTCAGTTAATTATCGTGAGAGAACTTGTAAAATTCTGAAGGTATACATTAGCTCCGTGTCTTCAACATTTTTGGTTTATGGTATTCTTTAGCTAACAAAATATTTCTGCCAAAGGCCGGATTACGATTTATTTTTAATGATTACTGTATCGATATTACGTGTTCTTGCAGTCATTTTCTTCATATTGCTGGAGAGCAAATGTGCTGTCTATCTGTGTAAAACAGAAAAAGCTCCATACAGTGCTAATGAAGCATCCTGGGATGCCGAGCAAGGGTTCAGGTCTTAAGAAAGCCATCTGAAATCAATGTCTAGCAAATCCATCGACAATCCCGTTTGCAGCTATGCCGTGGTTGCCCATAGACGCCGGAACCTTAGTAAAAAAATTTTGTCTTTTGACCGTATTCAAAGAGGTCTTGCAAAGTTACAGTCTTGGAATGACAAAATAGACTCAAAACGTTGTGCTTTTTACCATAAATTTCTTTCGTTTTCGCTAACAAAAACTATTGCAAAATTACAACAACGACTCAAGTACTTACTCTTTAACTTAAACAAGCTTCCTTGTTGTTAAAGGGCAATCCAGCTCGAATTATTTCTTTCACTTATGTGTAGATATAAGGTATAATCATGCGAAAGCTAAAATGCGTATACGAGTAGGTATACGTCTATAGAATCGACATCGTTTGCCCACACATATGGCAGCCATTGCAAAGCAACTCACGTATCTGTTTGTATCAAAACTAAATATGCAAAACTTTCAAGCACCAAACTAGATCCTTTGAAACGATGATAAGTAGGAGATATACGTATAAATGCACAAGCACATCCTTTGTTGTCCCAAGCGGGAGGTGAGGCGGTTTTTAGAGTCCTTGTCGCTGGCTGGCTGGGATATGCTACTTGTCTTTTGTTATATTTCTCTCCGGTTTTTTGTGTTTGCCTCCTCTTGTGTGTCTTATTTGCCGGTGCACAATCATAATGCCCCACGGTTGTATGCAAGTTGGCAAATAAACTAAGCAGGCTCTGGCTCTCTCTCTGCACTAGTCCGCTCTTTGATATGCTAATCCTGGGTCTTTATCTATATATGTACTTGACATTATTGTTGACTAACTCGCTTCTCAAATGGTAATTAGACAGAATAAGATAATTTAGAGTACAAGAACGAGTGTGCCCTGTCTATGCAAACATAGATCCATACCTACGAATACTCTCCCAGATGTAGAACAACGTCTGGGTCGCCAAATACCCTATTCTTCTTTGGCGTATAGGTAGAGCTGTTCCGGGAAGCACTCTGAACTCGATGACTATAAAAAAGACTGCATCGCATCAACGCAAACCTTAATCTGGCCAAAAGTCTATTAAAACAAAGGGTGAGCCTTAACAAGCTAATAATTCATAGCATGATCTGACCATGTTTTGACCGTGCGTCCAAAACAGAATATTTTTCAGTGGGCACTTGTACAAATTGTCCATCGCGGGGACATCGAATGGAATTTTCATAATTCTTTGATTTATGGCTGTTTAATGGAGACAACTCCTCTGACCGGCCATTAAAGTCACTCCTATGGCACGCGTTTTTCCAAGAGCACACACATCACTAATTGTGCGCAATGACCAATGGTCACTCGGTCACGTTTACCCAGCAGAAGGGTTAACATTCGGCTTGGCCTCGTTACGCTCAAACTAGATCCTGTTTTATATGAAAAATTTTTTACACATAAACGATAAACAAGGATATGGGATGTAACTGTGTTGACGACTGAGCGGTGTACACAGTCAAACATTGAATAAATGGGGTGGCCCGGCCTTGTAGTTTCGTTTTATTGATGGCCGGCTCACAGCTGGATGGCAGGAGACACACACACATCCTATTTCGAGGGATGAAAGGTCAGTGTGCGAACTATTCGGACTCAATTGACCCTTAGTTCGTGCGTTTGGTATTTGGTAATGTTTATTTGATAATGCGGCGTGGCAGGGAGTAGGCATATTTCAAAAGAAAATTTACTTAGCTACCTTTTGGGAAAGCATCGACTCTTGACCGCTGGTCAATGCGCACACGCACCATGTGACATCCCTCGAAAGTCAACGGAATAAATTTTAATGGAAGTTTCTTAAAGCAATTTCTTCTAGTTCATAAACTTATTTAACACATCACTGATTTGCTTTGCTAAAGGGTTGACTCCTGGCGATGCTCTTTCAGTTTTTAGGCTTAAATTAGACAATTTAGTTGAAACTAAAATAGATTGGAAGGTGAAAGAGGAATTCAAGGTTTGGTAATGGTGCGATGTAGTAGTTCGGTATAAAAAGTAGGTATCTCCGGGGAATGAAAGTAGCCAACAGCCAAGGAAATGGAGCAATACACACCACTAAAATGATAATTATGATAACAGAATGAAGTGCAAAAAAGGAAGCAGACATTGAAAGCTCACTAAAGCCATATCGAAGCTGTATAAAAACTTTAAGTCTATACCAATGCTACTCATTGTTGGTCAGAACACCGATATGTTCATTTCAAGGCTCTTGTTTTTGCAGGGTTAAAAATTCGTGTGCCATTTTTTGTTTGTCTGTTGGAGGCTTTTAAAATACTAACTAAAGCAGTCAGAACAAAATAACGGTCTATTGTATAACCAGGTAAAAACCTTTTTATGAAAGTTTTCTAAATGTTCGGATAGAACCCAAAATAGCTAGTTTAGGTCGCTCTCACCTTTCATAACCTGATTTGAGATAATGCAGGACATCCACAGAGGAATTACTCAGCGGTGTAATCATCTTCCCCAAAGGGTTCACAGAGTGTGGTATCAATCAAGCCTAACACGCTAAAAAGTTTGGAAAACGAGAAGTGCCTCGTGGCAAGCCAACATCTTTCTACAGTCTTTTGTGCTACGAAATAGCAAATATGTGGCAGTATTCCAATTAACGTTGGGGAGCATACGTTTGGTCTGTCTGCTTCCAATGGAGCCATGTTATCAACGGTTGTGCTCTTGACAGATCCAATCGTTGATTGAAGCCCTCACTGAGGACCCTGGCAGACCAAGCAACGGTTCAGGTCCTGAAAAGCTGTCTAAGATCCTTGCGCTGCATTTTCATCGACGATCTCATTTCCAGTTATGCCGTGCTGGCCTGGAACCAAAACGAGATTCATTCAGAAAGCTCTTCCATTTCTAGATTACTTTCGTAGTAGTTAAAGGATTGAAAAGGGCCTTAACTACAGCTTGGCTGTCGCTGCTAACACAGAGTTTCGATAAGATTCCTGCCCAGGCTCAGATTGTAGAGTGGACCAGTTCTGAACCGAAAAAAAAAGATTAAGTCTTGGGAGTATCATGTCAGATGGTGTGTTTAATAGACGCGAGTCTAAAGATATGCTGCTTGCGAGTTCCTCAAAACTCCAAATGCGAATTGTGCCTGAGACCACACATTCGCGTGCCATAATTTAAGATGTGATTTTTGGTATTTTTTAAAATTAAAAATTTTCAGTAAAGCTCGATTTTCGACTTTAACATTACTTTTTCATAATTCAAAAAAGCTAACTTTAGCGTACTCTGACCAATATTAGGTATGTTCGATTTCTCTGTCAGACCTCTGCAGAGACCTCATTTTGATATTTGATATTTGATATTTGATATATTTTCACTGTTGCAAATTCATCGCAAAAAAATTCATTGAAAATACTAGGAACTTTATACTAACAGGCGACTTCGATATTGAAATGTTTTTGGAGGTAACTTCTAACGGTTTCAAGAGATTGGATCAGTATTAACTACAAGAGCCAAAGGAGGAGCTGCAACGACAATAAGAATTTCCACCTTATGCTGGTCTTCTATCAGCATAAGGCGCTTGGCTCCACAGTTAAAAGTTTCGAAACGAAGAATTTCCAGAACACTGCTCGGCGAAAGTATGCATTCATATCACCAAACACATGTGTAGAGTTTGGAACTACTACCGAATGATTTTGAGATGATACTAGATTTTTGTAACTGGTTGCTAGAGAGAAGCTTGAATGACAACCAGTTTATAAACAAAATTTCTTGGACAGACGAATCCCCGTTCATAAGAGATGGTATCACGAATTTTCATAACCTCCATCCATACATGGGCTTAAAAAAAAAAAAAAACATTCAAGACATTCATGTCAATATTTTCTTTTTCTTTTCTTTTTGAAGAGACACAATAAATATCATAAGTAAGGGTGTGCAAATAGTTACAACATTCCTTAAGCACTGTGGCAGGAATGCCGTCGGGGCCAGAGCTAGAACTAGATTTGAGAGATAAAAGTGCTGTATTAACTTCTTCGAAACTGAACTGAATGGATCCATTATTAATGCTACTGTTCAGTTGTGTGAGTGAACTTTTATTAAATCTAGATACGAAATAAACCGATTCAAAGAAGTTAGCAAATAATTCGACTGTGGAATCTAAGTCCGAGGATTCGACGCCACTGTAATGCATAGTACTTGGAAACCCTATTGATTTTCTTTCAGAATTTATGAAAGACCAGAATGATTTCGAATCGTTTTTGATATTGCTTTCAATATTTAGAATATAAGCTCTATAAGTAACTTACTAAAGTTTTCGTAATCAGGTTGACTTTTAGGTTTACTATATTCTACGTATGCTTTTCGTTTTTGTTTTCTTAAATCGCTGAGTTATTTATTAATCCAAGGTGAATTCAAGGACTTCTTTCTTGCAAAAACCGGTATATAGCTATCAAAACCCAAAAACATGATTTCAGTGAAGCGATGATACTATGGTTTTGTAGATCAAAACATACAAATTCAGGTCGCCAATCGATATTGCAGAAATAATCATTTAGACCGGTGAAATTAGCTTCAGAGAAATGATACGATTTTAAATACTCTGTTTTACATTTTTTGATACATATGTACAAAACTCTATTTCAGAGAACAATTCCGTGTGATGAATAGAATCATTCAGCAAGGAAAAGGAAACATTAAATAAATTAACTTTTAGATCTTCACAACATATGGACACTAAATCCAATATCTTTCCTAAAGAAATTGGGATATGATTAAATTGCATAAAATTTAAAGAATATAGATAATCTATAAAAATAATTTCAAAAGTTTGTTTCATGTTAAACGGCAGTAGCATTTTCTCAGATTCTGAATATTTCCACTTTAATTCAGATAAGTTAAAGTCACCTGATACACAAATATTGTCTGAGTCAATGCAAATACTGTTGATAAAATCAATTTTGGATATATGTTTTTCATACAATTCTATAGAGCTACTTAGAGGCACATAGCTTACAATAAAGAATAGATTTGACTTATGTGGCATGTTTATTTTGAGAGAGATGCAAACCTGTTCAATGTCTACAGATGGCAAGCACTGTACAGCACAAATGCAAGCGCACATCAGCAACAATTATCCCACCTCCTCTATCAATAGCTGATTGACAACGATCACGACGATAAGTATTGTAAAGTCTACAAACAAAAAGTTCTGTGGAAGCTATTCTATTGCACAGCCAGGACTCCACAATGAAGATTATATCATAATAAATATTGCTTGTATTTTTGAAAAGATCAGATACTTTAGTTCTGAGACCTTCTCGAAAGAAAAATAATCCTTATCAGGAGCTATATAAATTTGCAGAAGTTTTTTTGAAATATAATTTTTTATCAGATCCACTGAAGTGGTTTTTGAATGCCGAGAAATAGAAATGCTCTTGGTAGGTGGCAAGGCAATGAGTTCTTCCATGCAAGATACGTTCAAAGTTGGATTATTATCGTAGGGTGCTATTGCTAACGTATTAGAAAACCCTTCATCCACAATGGAAGCTGTTGGGGTATCTAGTGGTCCATTAGCAATTAATCCACTGGAAAGATCACAAGGGGTTGAGGCACTTACGACGCGTTTATCTACAGAGTTTTTGGACGTTCCAAGTCTTAGTACTCTGGCTTCAATATGTATCCGTAACTGAAAATAAATTCATCGGGCCCTTCAAATAACCACCCCGACTAAAACAAAGTAAATAACTGAATAGGGTGGGACAGCAAAGCAGGGATCTCCGGGCTTGGCACAAATCTCACTACCATGCCTTATGAGGAAACAAAGAGGACCTGCCAATTCCGACCGGCTTATCGAGAAACGATTTTCATTGCAATGAATCTAGTATCGGAGGACCTGCCAAGTACTCGCGGAAGGTGGGTACCCGTGGAAAAACATTTTTTGTTTTCTGTTGGAATTCGAAATGCTTACCATTGGGAAGCGGGCATCACGGCGAAATTCAGATCTAGTCTGTTTTCAGGCCCTGATGGAAATCTTTAATTCATTTTGAAGCATTTCAATGAGGGCGCTTTGTAAAATTTTTGCACTGGACGCCAATTCAGCTCAAATATTGATGTGGTCCTCAGTAGGTCACAACGTTGTTACTTGACACTTTTAGGAAAAATCGAACTGTTAGTTTCAATACCATACCGTCATCTTTGCTTTAAGTAAGTTTGTGGGTTTTTATTAAAAGTGATAAATTGGTTTCGAGTTTGAGCTTTGAGATATTTGTTCCCTAAGGTTTTTCCTTAATCAAAGTTTAGCTAAGCTAAAGAAAACAAATACGTTTCTGCAAACCACATCCACTAACAGGAACTTTTCTTTAGAAATATAAGGATTGGTGTCCTTCTATGCCCTCTATGTGGTGTACAGAGGACCCGGCTTACACAAACTTACAGAATAGAAGGCGGTTTCTTTTTAAGAACATATTATCCTTTCTATAAATGAATACTTTCTATGGTGTACCCACTTAAAGAAGACAGGCCTGGTGGCATCAGAATAAGCAGCACTGCTTCCACCATTCTATAAGTGAGTGAGCTTAGCGTAGGTACATATCTCGTATATTCGTAACAATTTTTCATAAATTATCTTATCCAGCATGTTTCCCAGGAGATAAGAGAAAACTTCAAAGTAAAAACAACTTGAGCCAGGATAACAAGATATACCTTCATGTATAGAGAAAGAGATACACGCGTTGCCATGCATTCATATACTTACCATACCAATAGATGAGGATGAGATGGTGAAGAAGGACCTCCAAATTCCTTCTATACGATTGTACCTCTAGTTAGTACTTACATGTGTCACATTCACTCGCACCCATTTCTGGCATCGACATGGGATGGTTTAATTATCCTTTTTCATTCCACATGTCACTTATACGACGACGACGACAACGACAACGAAGAATACTACTTCTGAATAAGAAGGTAACTTGGTAGGTAGGTTTACCTAGAAACGTCAAGAGCTTAATACGCCAACATCAGAGCGAAAGAGAGCTGTCCTGGCTGGATTCCACGAATCAAGGTAAATACCACTTTTTTCTTTCTTACAATTTCTTATTTCTACTTCTTTTTTTTTGTGTAATTTTGTCGTCCTATACATCTTTTCTAATTTTCCATTTCATTTGAATACAGAAATAATCCTATCTTAAGTTTAAATGGTAGCATCTTTATCTGCCGTATCAAGGATGGCTCTGTGCCTCTGTATGGCATGGCAAGGGAAGCTATTAAAAGTTGGTATCCTTGTACAAGATTTGGTTTTGGGGTTTTGTCAATCGTACCTTACATGAATGGCTGAAACAGTTTTATTCCATTTTTGTTTTGGGCGATGTTGATGCTGCTAGGTAGGTAGGTTGGTAGGTAGGCAGCAATAGTGTTCTTAAGAGGGGGTGGCTGCGATGTTGGTTCTTTGTGGGGAAAACCCAAATCCCTTCTTGAGAAATAATAGTGGAACGAATTCACTCACCCGGGTACTCACTTCTTGAATAAATGGTTTGGCCCAGGGCTTATCACATGTAAGTTAGTTTACTTTCGAAGCTTATGTTTATATAGCCATGGGGGGATGGCTATGGGTTAGGTATATATGGGCTGAGTATGGTGGTAATATGTACCGGGGGCGCTTATCTTGTGCTGCTCCATCAGTTTCGGGTAAAACAACTATCAATGAAGTTTACTTAGCTTTTTTCGGGATGTTTGTTTCCAAAAATACATATAGATACCTACCCAGTACCCATACACAATCGTTTGGCAGTTCTTAAGTAAGAAAAATGCTCGCTTAATGGGAAACATTTCGGTAACAATAATTTAGGGTTAAGATGATTGTAAGTGTTCCTTAATTTGATGCTTGGGAATAAGTATACCTATACCAATACCTCTACTGTCAAGGGAATAGGAAGTACCGATAGTTCGTAGAATGTTGATGGTTTTGGGAAGAAGTGATTTTGCAGTTTTTTTAAATGTAATATGTACTC
This sequence comes from Melanostoma mellinum, assembly GCA_914767635.1. Classification (NCBI taxonomy): domain Eukaryota; kingdom Metazoa; phylum Arthropoda; class Insecta; order Diptera; family Syrphidae; genus Melanostoma; species Melanostoma mellinum. The sequence continues at coordinate 19,354,942 of OU612059.1, forward strand.
CTTTTGTGACAGAGTGTATTATTTATATTGCTCTGTTTCGTCTTTAGTAGCTGAAGATTCGTTTCAATTAGCCCAAAAGACAAATAATGCAGTGCCATTTTCTTTTCTTTTTCAGAGCAAAACTTCCAAAAAAGTATGTTGTCCGGGGAAAGAATGCTTAGTTGTCAAAAGCGGCCTATTCACCCGACTGAGTTGTGTGCGGCAGTTTCAAGCACCCGGTGTGAATAAAGTCTTACTGCTTAGATAGTTTGTATCAGAAAGCTCATAAGCACTGTATACTTCTATGCACCAGAAAAGTAATGTGTCTAGGTCATTTAAGTCCAGTTTGAAAACACCAAAATGAAATGCCTCTACATGTGCAGAGAATGATTTTTCTGTATCACCTATTGAATAAAAACTCTTTTTTAGTTTATTCTCAGTCTAAGTTTTTTGGTTTCAAAATTGTGATCTCAAAATGTCAAAGAAATGAAGCTCTTCCAGAGTGCAGTTGGCAAACCTATATACCCACCAAATATATTAAGAGCGAATAGTAAAACCTTTTACTCAGCTTTAAGATTTTGGTATTGTACTTAGCACACAATCGCAAGTTCGTGCGACCCAGTCGTGCCCATTTTTTCATTTGATTCAAGGCCTATTTTTGATTTGGCGATGTGTTTTGGTTCAATGTGTATAAAACTATTAAGCAATTCTCTACGGTTTGGCCAAAGTCCGTCTACCAGGTTGACATTCGTATTATTTTTAAGAATTACAAAGGAGATTTGTGTTTTCCACTTTCTCATGGCCTTTCTTTCGAAAAAAAAGACACAGAAATCGGTGTGAATTTCATTCACAGAAATCGGTCTGAATTTCATTTCAAACCTCATCCGATGGCTGCACAACATTGTCAAAGCAAGACAATAGCTGACTGACTGAATATCACCATTGAAGTCCAAAAATTCTTCTTCTTGCGGCTGAACAAGTTTAGAACAACACCAACTACACTTTGTGAAAAGTATAAAAGAAGACGTCAATCGTTGGGATTAAGCATAAGCTTTGCTGAAAAGAAACCTTCAGAGTCAAATCTTAACAATAAACTCACTGGAATTAGCCGTTTCATAAGTATTTTGGATAGCCAACGGAGGCATCGAAATTAAGATATCTGGCTCCTTTTTAAAAATGCATAAAATTTCAGTGCTCATACTCAACTGCTGTATCATCAGACAGCTCATGCTGTCGACAGGAGCTCAACTCGTTTAAGACAAATACAAAATACAAATTAGCAGATTGCAGCGAACAACGGGTAACCATTCAAACAGAGACACAACGCTTTCAGGACATTCAACTTTTTAAATAAATAAATAGTCAGGTAAAATAAACTCAGGGATGACGGAAGCCTAGGAAAGAGTGTCCTAACCATAAGTTGTTTAGAATTGTTTAGATTGTGGGACCTAAATTTTTTTAAATTCCCCTTTTAAAAGGCCATACCCGCGGTACAAAAAACATTATATGAATTGAATGTCGAACTTCTGTACAACAGGCATACATGCTAACCATTAAGACACGGGCACTAGGGTTGAGTGAAAAGATTTTATTTTTTATTTTTCAATTGCTTAGACTGAATGGGTGCCAAAAGAAGACTGAAGTTAAATAAGCCTGATGTTCAGAAAACTATTTCTGCAGAAGCACGTACCATTCCATAAATCAAATGCGAGTCAAATTTCCAAATTTGGGGATTGCTTGTGATCGAACTGGGGTATCTGCGAAATGCTGCTATAATCGCTAGTACCTAGTGTTTTGAAAGAAGTTGGCATGATATCCCACGAAGATCAACAAAAGTAATAGATCGTATATTTCGACTTAATTAATTGGTAGGATATAAACGTTACTGAGCCCCCTGTAACCAAATTCCTGACCGATGAAGCTTGTTAATAGCGGGGATAATGTTAATGAAGCTTACCCTCGGGGTCCATGTCACACTCAAAGCGTAGAACTATGTGTAAAGCTAATAACTGAAGCGTTAGCGGAAGTTTTTGGGTACAAGAACCGTGATGGTCAAAATAAGAGCAAGAATCGCTAGAAAAAAGATGCCTGAGTTCAATACAAAAAAAAAGTTTTGTTGTGGAAGTATCATACGATTAAAAGAAAACTGAAATGGTTGGATGTTTGGGAAATGTTTTGGGCGGAACTCAAAAGCAACTACCTCCACTTGATTTGGAGAGTTGTGGTTTTGTGAAAAAAAGTCAGCGAAATGCTGCAAAATAATTTATGTTTATCTTATAATTTCAAAGGACAAGCGTACATATTTTCAAAGGGCGGCCGTGGTGCAGTGGTAGAGTGTTCAGTAGGTAGGCCGGATGCGTGGCTTCGAATCCCGCTCTGGGCATCTTCTTTTCTTTCAGCCTCCTAGTTTCGCCGCCCTTGAGGTTATATGTGAAATAACTAACACCTTATTTCCACTACTGCAACACAGAAAAAAGGGAAGGCTGCTACCCTGGTAGTACAATGGACCGGTAATTAAGTCTGAGTTCTCCAGGTTAGCATATAAGCCTCTTCTTTTTTGATATAAAAAAAAAAAAATACATATTTTCAAGTGCGTTGTGTTCTCTCAAGATATTTTCTGACAGAGCTGAAACTTGGTTTCAACTCTTTTGGTACCTAATGGCACCTATCCTTGCTATGTATAGAGGAAAAAATAAAACAAAGTTGAGTTTAACGCCACCCTAACGGACACCACTACTGGCCATACAATTTACCAGAATAGATTAATGCTGGAAAATTTTCTCAACAATGTAGAACAAGGTAGGAGCATTTGCTATAATTTTTAAAAGAAATGTAGGACATTCGCTCAATATGTCCTTGATATCGAAGTTTTGCGATGAGTACGCTTTCAGCTATGCTCATGTCTATGTCGCGGCAAAGTTCACACAGTTCGTTGTTGAATATTCTTCTCCACATTTTCTTCACATATGTACAAAGATCACTGGGAGCATTTTTCTTTGGAATTAACCAAGGTTTTCCTCAATCGCTTAGAAAAAGGGCCATGCTTCCGGTTTTAGAGAGCTACCTCGGTTTTTCTACAGAGAATCTATAAATCTGCCTTCTTAGTCCAAAGAACCAGTGTTTGAAAAAAGTTTTTCTCCGTTTAGTCATCGTCTTGCCGCTATATTCTTTCTGGATTTGAAAGTTTTTCTACTTTTTGAGTTTTTCATCAAACAGGAAAGATTGTTAGCATAATCATTGTGGGAGAGCTTTTCGAAGTCAGTTGCATTATTTTGCATGACGCGCTGAAGCAAATTTAAAGTATAAAATGTTTGCATGTTCTTAAAAGCCATAAAAAAGCAAACCAAATGAGCTTCCCTGGTGTCAGTGAGAGAAGCGAATACTCCACATTTTCTATACTGACTTTATGTTTCCTAAATCAAGTAGTCAGACAACCACTTCTTTTGTTTCTTCCAAAAAAAACTAATGTGGAACTGCGATGCCGCAAACCAACAGTCAAGAACAACTGATATGAAGATGTCTTCAGCAAAATAGGCTTAAAGACTACTTACTAATCAAAATCAGAACCAAGATTTGGTATCAATTTCACGGAGAAGTAAAAATTTCACACTCACACAGGGACGGAAAATCATTACCTATATATAAATAAAGTGTGGTGCAACAGAGCGAGGATCCCAAGGGCAAAGCGCATTTCTCACAACCATCCCTTGTAAAAGAATGGAAGGACCTACAATTTTTCGCCGATTCGGAACGGCTTATCAAGAAAGCGCTTTTCATGGCAACCAATGTACTAACAAAGGACTTGCCTTTTCCACGCCAAAGGCGATACCAGTGGAAAAACATTTTTGCCTCTATTGGGATTCAAAAAACGAACATCTTACGTAACAAGTAAGCATGATAATCATCACGCCACGGGTACCTACCACAAATGGAGAATTTGCGCGAGGAGATAACAACGTCTGGACAAATAGTGATAACAGCTTACAGCATAACCCATCTGTTGAGGAGGAAATATGGCTATTGCCTCATCCTTCAACTCACCATTAACGCAGAGTCATATCTGCGTAGGAAACCAGTAAGAGCCAAGCCATTACCGACAAAAACTGACGTTCATATGGTGTTCCCATGTTAAGACTATCTTGCCAGAGTCGTGTCGACTCTGTGTCAGTTATGTTTTTCGTAAAAGAGAAAACTAATGTCAAACAAATTTTGAGACACATTGTTATTGTTCACATAATTTTGACAATTTTGGAGATGCACCAAAAAATACAAAACCAGTATCGATAAAATTTTTTTTTTCTTCCAAAAGCATTCGATGTGCCTTGATTTTTTTTTTTTTTTTTACTTTTGGTTCAAGAACTACACGTTGAGCTATGGCACTTCTTTCATTTCTTTTAAGTAGAAGAAATATGTGAGAGAACAATGTAGGTACTTCCTTTGCCATAAAGAATAACTCAACGAACGACTATAGTGAGTTCTAGAGTTAAGAACTGCTTCAATGGAAAATAACAGGATTTCAACCAATAACCACGGAGCACCACTTAAAATGTGCAAAAGATACCTACACTTTTCCAAACATTAAATTTAGGAAATTTGAAGGATTCTTGAAGAAGCACTCTGCCCTCAAAAAACACATTTCTCGCTGTCCCGTTGAAGAAGATAAATGCTTTCTTCAATCCTCAGATCGAAAATGCTTTTAATCCGTAGAACCTAAGAACCTAAAAGTAAATAAACAGAGCTTCGATATTCCATTTCCTTTCTGAGAAACTGCCTACTAAAAAAAAAAGAATCAACCTTCCTCTGCCTTTAACTCACAAACTGGTCAATTTACAAAATACTCGTAAAGTGCCTGCCGCATGTTCGAGAGCTCTGCAGCCATCATTGTGATGATGAAAAACCACGGGCAAATTCTCTTCAAATTCCCATTTGAGTCCATCAAAAGAAAATTTAGAGAAAACGCCAAACTAAATTGGAAAAGTGTATCAGTATTTGTCTATATCATACACCCAAACACACACCATGACAGGGTGTGGTCAATATAGGTATTTCGTCCATAGAAAACATTTTACCTAAAGCCAAACACAACTGTAAAAGTACATTTCAAAAACTACATCTCCCATTTTACTTTGGCTTTTCTCCGTCCTAATGCCAAATCCCCCTTTCGTATAACAATCTCAGTATCTCGTATTGCCGTAAAATAATACTATGGCTATGCGGCCAAACTGAAAATGGACGACGGGCGGCAGCAGTGCGACGTTAACCACATACCAACAAACCAAGTCCAAAGTACCTAAATTGGGAATACCATAGGGAATAGATTGTCTGTAAAGCACTCTCCAAAGGGTCGAGTGGTCTTTTCTATCGATTAGAAAGCTTTACTTGGCGGATTTTCGAAATGTTTACGTGCCAGCAGTGTGATGGCATAGCATTCATCCCCAACCCTATCGTTTGGACTATCTTTCCAATGTAAAACCTCCTCCCCCACACTTTTCTTTTCAACAGTTTTTTGCCTCCTGTCCTGATGTATCCGGGGATGATGTTTTCCATTTGCCTCTAGTCATATACATACCTACTTATACCTACCGCGCGCGCGAAAGGACTTCGTACGGTACAGTGCCATACTCGAACGGGCTCAACACATGTAACTCACAGGGCTATATAAGTCAGGAAACATACATAACTACACTGAATCGCCCTCGATATCCAATCTACGGTACAATCATGAGGTTCGTGCAAAAACCTCCTACGAGTTAGAGGAGCGGACTTGCAATCGCGTTTTTACATGAAGGCGCCTGTTTCGTGATATATTCAAGGGCGATTGGCTGAACAGTTCAAAGTGTACAAGGGTGGGAAAAATTAAAGGGGTCGTTTTGTTTTTACTTTTACCTTGGTGCAGATCTGACAAACTACTCTTTGAGTTGACAGATAAATTTTAAGCTTTCGTTTCTCGAGGACGATTATTTCCCGAAGAGAAGTTCCTCAATTTCGATTTATGTTCTTTAATTGAACTTACTTCAGCAAAAACTTAGAATATGCTTAGATTGCTGTCAGGAAAAAACCTGGAGTCGAATTACCGCATCAGTGATCGAGGGAGTGAGTATTATTTTTGTTTCAAAATCCGCTCTATGTAACACAACAAAAGTCTACAGTTCACTTATAGACTTCAATTCAATCAAATACTGACAGAAGAATATCAAATTGTAGTACTAAAAGTGCTCAATGACGCAAGTAATGCCAAAAACGCATTATTCAGTCACGTATTACTCGATCACGTATGCGGTATTTCGGCCTCTGGGCTCTATGAATAACCCTTATCGTTTAAATTTTACTTCGGGAGAGGGCTTCAAAAGTACTGATTGGTTTCTGGGGCCTGTAAAAAAAAACTACAAGTACCTACTTGTAATACAAGTGAATAAAGAAAAGTGTGAAAAATGTCTGCGACACAAAGCTACAAGTTTGCTTTTTTTCTGCCAACAACGTTATGAACTTTAAAGTACAGCAAGTGCTTTTTTACTTGTGGACTTGTGGCTTTCCAGGTATTACAGGCTCCTGGGCTGACGCTCCGACATCTCTGAGTAGCTTCTTTTAAAAACTAAGTCTGAGACACGAATCTAGAGATGACTCCAGTCCGCAACCCTTACTAGTAGCACTTTCTCTTCATTCGTTTCGAAGTTGAAAACCTGATTGAAATAGGAGTGAAGAAGCTGATCTGCTCTACAATTTCGACAATATTATTCCAAGTAATCGCAACATCTCACGAAATGATAGGGAAACAAGGGCTCTTAGCCCATAAGAAAGTTTAAGGATTCACAAGCACAAATTATAAATAGTTTGAATTGAGTGAAGGATCTTCCAGTTCAAATTGAACGACAAATGCGGACCTGTATTAAAGTCTGTGTCCTTTTTGCTCAGCAAGCATTTCGATTTGTATACCTTGCCTCCTTCGTCCTTACGTTACGAGTTTGTTGTTATTGGCCTTCCATGGCTGCTGATGTCGATTTTGCAAATGGCATTGTTGGTGGTAATGGCAATGGTGGTGTGGTGGTGGCGATGGTGGTTGAAGGTGGTACTCGTTCTTCAAATGACAGGAAGGGCGAATGGTAATATCCATCAAATCCACCACCCCTGTGAATGTGTTGTGTGCGCTATGCTCTTCTCTGCCGAAGCCGAAGCCCATGTTGATGCTGAAGCTGAATGCTTGCAGGCTTCAGTTCAATAATGTTGTATGTGTCCTTTATTGAGTTCGGTGGTGGGCAGTCGCCAGTTATGTGTTGGTTAGTGGTAGGTGTGCTATATGTGTTGCCTTCGAATTCAAAACTCAATATGTATTTACATACAAACATCATATAGGTATACCTACATTTTATATAAATTTTATTTCATCCACTGATATACTGAATAGCGATGCTATTATAGCCAACTACGTATATACACACATAGGTACATTTATTTGTATATGCGAATCCTTACATAAATTGTCCGTGCGTGGTAAAAAGGATGCAGGGAGTTTGTACAGCCAGCAAAATGGACTGGTCATGTTGTGAATTATTTATGTGGTTCGTTGTGTGTTGATGGGGAGAGGGTGGAAATACATAACAGCAACGTTGCTAGGGCAGGGAATAGACGTTTAAAAGAGTCGCCATTCCGTGCGAATATTTTATGTGCCATGGGGGATGTTTTGAGATTTATTTGCATATCCATTTCGATATTTAAATAGAAGCAATGAGTAGGTAGGTATACTTATTTTTCGTTGGCGTTAAACAAAAGGATTTGCGCTTCACATATTCAGGGAAGTTGTCACTTTAGTTCAATTCTTGTATTTTACTGAGCTCAGAGAGTTTCATTTTGAAAGCTTTTTCAAGTCGTATCTTAGTTTATTCATTTTTTTGTTTATTAGATACATGTGAGATGAGACTTCCATTGATTTTTGTGTCGATTCTCATTTCGAGTCCTTCTGCAAACGTAAAGGTAATTCTACGAATATGAGCAAATGAATATGCAAATTTTAGAGTCTTAATTTTGAACAAATTGAGAACTGAACTGAAGTCGGACTGACTTCAAAAAGAGGAAAAATTGATTAGTTTCAGAAATCCGTCTTCAGCCAGTTAGGTTTCTTAGGTGGTGTAGGACCTATATGAACTAAGCTCGGATTTGAGTTTCACAAGTCGTTAGAGTATATGATAGAGATACCTAGTTGAACCATTTCTTACTTGAAAGGAGTTGAAACCAAAGGAATGAGCTGGTTTCTTTCAAATTTTAGTAAGAAAAAAAAAATAATAGCGTTAGAAAAATAGCACAGTCTAAAATATGTTAAGTCCAAGTGGTCCGACTTGTCCATGTGCAGTGGTGTAGGAAGGGTGGGAGGGTGTGCCCGCCCTAAAGCTACCAAGAAGTATAGGTACATGTATATCATGTATGTTTGGCAAAGAATTGCGATGTTGTACCTAACCTAACTACCTCCCAGTTTCTTTTCCAGAAAAAACTAATATATTGACAAGCCTTTTTTTAAAGTATATCAGCTTGTAGGTATTCTTATTATTTATTGTTTGTTCGACTTATTGTTTTTTTTTTTATTTACTTTAATTGTTTTGCAGATGTGTCGACAAGAAAAGTAATTTTCGGGTCATTCTCGGATATACCCGAACTTTGTTCAGCGTTTATGAAAATAATGCTCTACTCTATATGAGGATATGAATCTCTGAAGATGTTGTAAATCACAGCTGCAATAGGAAGGTACTAGGTAGTCATTTTAGAAGAGAAGAGGAATTACTTTTTTTTGTCTTAAATTTATGAGTTAAAATTGATTAAAAACTACTCGCGGGTAGCAATTAAGGAAGAGTGGCTCAACAATCTTGAATTTTCAACTATCGAAACAGTGGGGTCACCACAAATAAATTTTAATGGCGCTATAAATGAGTTTTTTGCTTTCAAATCTTAGAGGAAGATATTTTAAGCTTACGAGGTTAGGGGCATTCAAAAAATTTATTAAAATTGTTTTTTAATTATTAAAATTTAAATAAGCAACTCACTACCGCACATATCATAATGTTTTTGAGAGCTAACACTTTGTTCTTTAACTGACATCTTAATTTTCTTTCTTAAAAATCAATTGTTTTTATTAGGTTTGAATCAAACACAGAAAACCGAACGTAGCGATTTATGGTTATTGAAAAATTTAATAACTCGAACACTAAAAAAGAGTTAGGTAACCTCTTTTGGTTTTCTGTTTTTGATAAGTATTGATAAGAGCATTGATTCATTTAAAAAAAAAATATCTGATTTTTCTTTCTCATTAAAAATTTGGTATTAAGTCTTGATTATTCAAGAACTATTTTCTAAGGTCCAGTTGCTCAATCGAATTATAAATTTAAGTTCTACATAACGTTTTCATTTTTGTATGAGACGTTCCGGAATTCTTAAGTTCTACATAAAATCCCCATACTAAAGTAGAACTTTATGTAGAACTTAAATTTATGATTCGATTGAGCAACCGGTGCTAAATAAATAAATAAAAATTTGGCCTTGTGTCGACTAAAAACGCTCGAAGAGTTTGTTAGCCCTGAACCGCCTGTATCTAGGTTCTACCACAGGTGTTCTTACGGGACATTGTCTAATAAGAAGACACGCCAAAAGACTTGGTGTGTTTTCCAATGATTTCTGCAGAAGCTGCATGGACGAGGAGGAGGAAAAAACCAATCAACACCTTCTTTGCTCATGCCCTGCACTAATTCATAGGATGAAAACTCATCTCGGTGAATTCTTTTTCGATGATACAAGCGACTTAGCTTACATAGACCCTGAAAGTCTTTCGAAATACCTACATTAAAAGTTTCGCGTGGTTCGACTAGCAGGCGATTAACCGGCTAGCGGCTAGTCCCGTAATGGAACATTAATAAGTGATCAACTCGTTAATCTTACTTCGGGTTTCTGAGAGCAGTAGGTGATTAACTTGCTGATCTCTGTGGTATCACAATGGGCCCTTGGGGCCTAAGTGTGTCAGGCAATGTACTCATTGGCTGACAGCCACTTCCACCTAACCTAACCTAACCTATTCTCTAAATGAGCTGCAACTAAAATGTTGGTTAAAAAACAAAATATTGACTTTTAGAAACATTATAATATGTTGTAGTGATAGTGTAGTTGTAGTGGGTTAAAATTTAAATAAAAGGCTATAACTTGGCATGATTTTTTTTTAATATATTTAGAACCGATTTAGGACTATCGTGGAAAAAAATTCGGAAAAAACAAAATAAGGACCACCCTAATGTGTATATGTACTTTAGTTTTAGTCTTTTTCCTAGTTTTTTATTTAAATTTCTTTTATTTTGCTGTTTTTCGTTCTGGGGTGACACCACAATTGCCACCCATGCTTGCTTCGCCACTGTTCTTATGATGAAATCGCGGAAGAATTTTTTAGCAGCAGTATTTTACAAGCAACGAAATGGATTACAATGTCTATTTTGGTGAATGAAGAAATTTGTACTAACTGGTCCAAATTACACTACACTTTACTCAAACATACATATATTTCTGTAATCAAAATTGATCATTGTCTGTTAAATGACACAAAGAAAATGTAATTCCAAGTAAACCTAGTCGATTATTTACAATTTTAATAGATAAATGAAGAAAGTATCCGTTCCAAAGTTTCTACTTTTCCAAACAATATGGACAAAGCTTTGGGGTCTACCTTCTAAGGACATGATCTTCAATTCGCATCATGGTCCAACTACTCACACCATACTATGATTACAAACTCAGAAGAATTTTTTGACGTTTAGAATGATCCGATTTGTGTACTCCAGCGTTCTCACTGAACGGAATTAATGTCAGAAATGTCGCTTATCTGAAAGGTACCATTCCTGGATGCTTCACTTAAAGTGATCTAAGAGGAAAAAATTTCACAAAATTAAGTTCTACTGCTGTTTTTCTGGTATTTAAATCATCTTTCATCTTCCATATCGTTATTTGGTTGCAGCTCAGAGACATTTTGTGATACAATTATTCGCTGGTAGTGAAATTTGTTTGGAATTCAATTCTTTAAAAATCTGCCCACAGCCAGCGACGTAACTGTAGGTCACACAACAACAACTAAGGGTCACAGTCTTGAAGTTATCGTTTTCTGGCCCTAGCTGGCTAATTACAAGAAAAAATGGCCACCCCTGGGTCGCGTGAACTTTAAATTGTGTGCTCAATAGAACATCAAAATCTTAAGGCAGAGTTTAGAGTTGCCAACTACACATTTATAATGAAAATTGAAATAGACCACACATAATATTTAAAACAAAAATTAAATAAAATATTCCAAAGGCTTTAGGCGAAAACTTAAGAGGCCATTCTTTTTCAGTTGCTTATACATAAAAAAAAAACATTATTAAAGCTGAAAATTTAATCAAAACCGTTAAGCCGGCTTAAAAAAAGCGATTTTATTTTTTAACTTTTTTTAGAAATGAATTTTCGAAAAGTAAAGTATGCAAAGTAATTTGAAAGAAAATTTAAGATACAGTTATTTAAAAAAATTTTAATTTTTTTATAAAATTTATTAAAATTTCAAATACTGAAATTTTTCGCATCTTAACATCCAATCTCTCTCAAACTACCATGGATTTCTTTATTTTAAAAGAATTTCACCAAAATAGTGTAAGCTATGAACGAGAAGGTCGGCTTTGAACGAAAAACTAGCCCACATAAAGTTAAATCGAAATCGTTGAAGTCGGTTTCGAGAAAAGTTAATGGCAAGTAGGTACCGTTATTTCATGACCTGGAGAGATTGCAAAACTTGCCTTGCAGTATCTATAATCGCTATAGTAAAAAATAAGTACTTATGATCGACTAGCTTAGGACGGGCCTGGATCATACCCCGATACGCACCCCGATTTTCTTAGTGATGGCCCTACACCTTAACAACTTTATCGCCAATACAACTTTCACTGTTCTGATAGTAAAAAGTGTAAGTTTTCAGAAATAGAAATAGAATATCCAAGAAATGTTGGTCTCTACAAGAATTATCGACCTTATTGACCTTTAAATATCTATTTTTTAAGGACTACTTTCATTTTTAAAAATTATAGCCGTCCTTGCTGGAAAAGTGTCAAATAATGACGTTTTGTGGTGCAGTTTTATTTTAGCGGCTTTTTGTCTGTCAAAGTAAACATAAGAAGCTTGACAGAAATAGTGCAACTGTGACGCTATAATAGTATTAACAAAGTTTTTATAGCTTTACATACTTAACCTAGAGGGACTCTAACAAAAATATTCGAGTTCTGGCGCAGGAGCAGGCAAGTGTCCCTGAACTGAATTTACTTTGATTCGTTTAAAAGGAATGTAAGTACCTACTGTTGAAACAGATTTCAGAATTATCTTTGTTTAGAAATATTTCTCTTTAGAAAATAAAACCGTGCAAGTTGGTCTTACGATATCCAAAATCCTTTGAAGGTGATTGTTTTATTTCGGAGCCACTTATTCGAAGTTTGGAAGTAAGGCCTAAATTAAGATTAAATATTAAGAACAAACTTGTTCTCTACCCTTTTAGTGCCTTATAAGATGTGCATGTTTGTGTGTTAACTTTTGGACGTTGGTCCTGTGCATAGTAATACAAACATATATATACTCGTATATATATAAACCAGATACAATCTAATCCCTCTTATGCTTGTGAAACTTCTTGGTGAAATGAATCCTTAATTAGAATCAGTAAACCTACTTATTTGTGGTTGAAAAATGCTCGTTCTTAAAAATATTTCATTTAATAAATCTTACACAACAAATGATTCTCTTATCCTGCTCCCAGCCTCATCTGCACAAGCACATACCTAACTACCTACCTCTAGCAAGGATTTATGTTTACTGTGTGTGAATATAATCATCAGTCCTTTCTGCTTTACCAGAAGTGAAAAATGACAAAAACAGTCGAAAGGATAGCCCTCCTTCGTATGCAAAGACGTAAAATATGTGTTTTCTAAAAGCACACAATACAGAGGTGCCGTAAATCTGTCGATATGTATCCATCAAAGGGGAGCTTTGTACAATAGTATACTCGTATCTCGTACTATGTGCGTAGGAGTATTGAACAGCGGGTATCCTCTAAAGTGGTCGCTTGTTATACATACTTGGTGTGACTCTTTTGTGTTGGCGATGTCACGTATGCGAAACTTGGAATAGGTATATTGTATGCAAAACAGTGTGAATGTTGGTTGAGCTTTATATATTATAGATGGTCCATATGGGTGGTAAGGTGGGACGGTATGTATGTTGTGTTTTAAGTCATGACAATACAACAACAACAACGACAACCCATATGAAACTGTGTACTTTGTACATAAGAGTTTACTCAGAGGATCTCGTCGTTTGTTATAAATATATGGGGCGAATAGATGCTTTGGATTCGAAAAAAGAAAAAAAGTGTCTATTTCAAATCAAAAAAGAGACACATATCTATACCTAGCAGTTAATATATGAATTAGATTTGAATTTCTACTTTTGGTTATGAGAGTAAGGCCAGCAACATGTACAACGGAATGCCACTAAAGTCATAAACGTCTAAACAAAGAACAATTAAAACGTGTTTTTGAAGGCCGAACGAAGTTTTTAAGAATTAGCCACAAAACTTTTTGTCTTGGTTGGGAAGGGTTATATCCGAACGTTTTAGGCATCATATAAAAATCCTTTCCCAATGACATTACAGTTTGAGATGATAGCGATGTGAAGATTGAAACACGTGCACCTCGCTCAAGAAAGGTGAAATAAAATGCGTATGACCAAGTGTTATGGTCTAGAATATACCTCTATTAAAAAGATAAAAATTTGTGAACGACTCCAACCGCGAGCTTGGAAGTAATCCTCAATCGAACACCCCTAGATCTCTATGTTCCAGAATCGGAAGCAAACAACGGACTAAGGCTAAATCAGGGTAATGTCTGGAAAACTAGCACAGATCTTATCACGACACGCAGACAACAATATCTGCACTGATTACATAGCTTTAGACCACTAGATGAACGAGCCGTCTATATCAACTTATACCGACGCCGACGGCTCGAAAATGGAATCTTAAACAGCTGCAGGTTTCTTTTCCGAAAGCCTCAATCTTGCCAGTTCCTTCAAACTTCCAAATCACAGTGTCTTCCAAGCTGAGATCTTGGCAGTTACAAAGGCTGCAAAACAGGTGTCTATGATGGCGCTATCACATGTTGGTATCAATTTTTTCATTGATAGCCAAGCAGCAATAAAAGCGATTTCTGTCACTCTTGTCAAATAAAAGTTTGTTCCTTGCTGTCGCGAAGAGCTAAGGGTTCTTGGCACACAACTACAGCATAACGTTAGATTCTGCTGGGTTCCTGGTCACAGTGACATACCGGGAAACGAAAAAACGGACCATCTAGCCAGGAAAGGCTCAGCAATTGACCCTTATCTCATTGATCAATCAATCAGGGTCCCACTCTGTAAAATTAAACAGATCGTTGATAACAAAACAGAACGAAAATCCAATGAAAGATGGAAGTTCTTAGACCTGAAAGGCTTCTATCTCTGAATAGGCCTTCATTAAGATAGCTTATCAGTATTATAACAATATACTCGATACAACTTACTTGGCTACCACAAAAAGAAAATGGGTCTTTGTATCGATGACTTGTGCAGAGGATGCAATGACGAAGATGAACATGAGGATACCACTCACTTCACTTGTCACAACAGGAACAAAATTTCTAGGCAATTACTTCTTCAACGAACCGGAAGAATCAACAGACACTCTAAGAAACAGCTTGTTCAACTTCATTAAATCCACAGAATGGTTAAAAACTGACCAACAATAAACCCATAAGTTCTTAGGACATTACAGTACTCTAGAATATCACAATGAATCTACATTGATACAAGAGTGACGGAAATAATATCAACCGTTAGTCTATTCTATTCTATACCTAACCTACCTAGCCTAAGCTTATAAGCTGTACCCTCGGTATTATGGTTAGCATGTCGAGAGGTTCTTGGTTCAAATCCCAACAGAACCACGAAAAACAAAAATGTTTTTTCCAAGAGTATCGCCTTTGGCGAGGAATAGGCAAGTCCTCTGCAAGTAAATTCATTGCCAGAAAAAGCGTTTTCTCGATTAGCCGTTCCGAACAGGCAGAAAATTTAAGGTCCCTCCATCTCCTCACATGGTATGGTTGTGAGGGAATGGAGGGGACCTCCTTCTGTAGCGTCCCCCTACTTATTTATTTATCAGTTAAGCTTTCAGCTCAACTGATGTCTAAATGCAATAACTGAAGGGTTTTGCTGAGACTGAAACTGAAACCGATGGAATTGCCATAATTTGTCGGTTCAATTATTAGCTTAACTGACGACTTTCGGCTGCTCACAAATAAAATGAAACCTCAACAGTAATTTTGAACTGAACTGACAGCTGAACTGAAAATTTAACACAAAACTGATTGTCTAAAAGGACATTTAAATAAGATTTCAGTCAAGTGGCCACCGTTGCCGTTCCTAACAAATTTTTGACGAAAGTCCCAATTTTCGACCACTTTTTACAGAATTTTGGGGCGTAGGTCAGCAATAATGCGACGAATCTTCTCTTCAAAACTGTCAATCATCTCAGGCTTATTTGCGTACGCAATCGGCTTCACATAACTCCGTAAAAAGTAGCCAAGCAGTGTTAAATATCACCTGTTCTTGGAGATAAGCCTCATCAGGTTTAAAACACGAAGCTGTGTATCGGAAGTAATGCCTTAAGTCGAGAGGCGTCATGAAAAAATGGCAAATCAAGTGACAGTTGTTCAGAAAGACCAAGAAAACCACATAACAGAATAAAACACACTTAATGTGTTTAGTGTTGACGAAAACCGATGTCCTTTTCTCATCGATCTTTGAAATTGGGATCTCGATCAAACGAGGTTATATCAAGCATGAAAACTTTTTTTATTGACCACAAAATATCTACTTCGCGTGCACCAAAACAATTTGCAGTTTCATCCAAAAACCGTCTTCAACTATTTTCAACTTAGAGGCTAAATGGTAACGAAATACCGAAGAATTATTGTTGATGAAAATCCTTTCTATTCTTAGCGTATGACTGTTTCGTGTGACCTTTAACCTAGCCGGGTCATTGGACCATACTTTGTCGAAAACAAGCCTAAATAAATAAAAAGAATCGAAGCCTAGCGCATTTCTTATAACCATGAGAGGGATTGGAGGGGACCTACAATACTCTGCCAATTCCGAACAGCTAAATCGAGAACTGTCTTTTCATGGCAATGAATCTCCTATCGGAAGAATCACCAACTCCTCGCGAAAAGTGATACTCGTGGAAAAACATATTTGCCTCTGTTGAGATTCGAACCACGCACCTTAACAGACTTCCAGACCTTCTAACGGGTACCCTACGCTACTCTATAGCTTGACACAAAGTCACTGTTTCTTATATTTTATAGTCGTAAGGTGTCTTTGCTCCGTGTCCGTTCGTTCGGAGCGATATGTTATAATGATAACTAATTTTTTTGGCCGGCCTTTGAAGATCATATAACTTGGACGATATGTGTTTCCACTAAGTAACGGCAACATGCCACTCAACATGACCATCAAAATCCTTGTTGTAGGATAAGTTTCGGCGATTTGACACCATTCGATTGCTTCTGTGGGGCTATGCAACAGGCCGTGTTTGCGAGATCAATCCCCAAACTTAAGATCCATTAAAAACCAGCCTTACTAAAACCGTGTACAGGATAGACCCCGAAAACTTTCTCTAACGAATCGCATGGTACAAAAATTACCGTGAAGCGGTTATTTTAGTGACATCAAAATCATATTGAAAAAGCAGATAGGTACCTATACTTATTGAGAAAACGATCATCTTTTCCAAACGTTATTGCTTATAGAAGACATGAAATCTTCCGCATTTTAAGCAAAAGGAAGGCTTTTTACTTACCAATGTATGTACTTATTTACAGCCCAAGTAAACAAACTCAAAAATGGTTTAAGTAAAGCTCAAACTTTGTATATTTAAAAATATACAGATAATCCGCCTTCGAATAGTTAACAACTCTTTTTACACACCAGACCGAATGAGTAGGTACAATTTATTTGAGTTTATTTTCCGCAAAAAAAAAAGGATCTGTATTTGATTGAGTGCACTTTATGTCAAACAATACAAGGGTTGAATGAAATAAAACCGTGTTTTCATTCCCACCTTGAAATAAGACGAACCTTGTATTTGTTTCGCACGAAACGAACAGTAGGTATCATTCTATATGTACACCGGTGTGTTATGCTGTACATGCACCATCCATTCAAGGGGTAAGAATCCATATCCGTCCCAAAATGAGACGGAATGCAATATGCAAATGCAAAGTAGGTCACAAATTTGGCAATGTGCGTAATTTGAATATTCAAATTAAATTTCCAACAAAGGCCAAGAGTTGAATAAAAAAGAAAAGAAAGAAGAAACGGAAAGGTTTCGATGCAATTTCTATTTGCAAAATTGATTTTGCCTTCAAAAAAGGGTCAGGTAACATTGTGTACCTAATGGAAAATAATGATTGGGTCTTGTCATTACAATTTCCGGCATATGCCATTTGCTAATAGAGTCGGTACTAATCCTTTTGAGAATTTGCATTTGCACATTGCATAATTTAATAGTTGCAATTTGGAAAAGAGTATGTTTACCTTTATGAAGGGGGACTATATAAAAATACCGACTTAAAAGGTAATCACTAAAATGTAACTGCAATGAGGACTTCTGTGTTTGCTTGAATGCTTACTGCATGTAAGATTGGGATATTGAGGTATCTATATCGGTGGTGCCATAAGTGGCGTAATGGTGAGCATGTCTAGCTGTAACGAGAGAGGTTCAAGAGAAAAAAAAATTTTTTTTCCACTGTTATTGGCTTTTGCGGGGAATGGACAAGTCTTCCGCTAGCAAATTCATTGCCATGAAAAGCGCTTACCCGACAAGACGTTCGGAATCGGCAAAAAATTGTAGGTGCTCTTCATACCCCTGCATGGTTGTGAGAAATTCGATAGGCCCCGGATGTTCCCCTGTGTTGACTGTTGCAACACTATATTTATTTTTTATATAAGAGCGTGAAATTTGAAACGTCTTTCGTTTTCGCAGGCACACGAAAATGTTGTCATCGGGTAAAATGTCCTTGAAATTTTAATGCCATGATTTGGACGACGCACGATAACTCCCCTGGATATCAGGTTTTCGGTGCTTTTTATAAAAGTCAACAGCGATTTGGTTTTAAGGCGATCTTTGTCTAACAGCCACTTCTTCATTGCTTTTCACTTTGTTTATGAATAGTGAGAGATTAACTGTTTTCCAAAAGAAATCTTATAAGAATACGAAATTGTTTAACCATAGCTTAACAGATGCAAGCAGCTTGACTTATTTAATTTCTGAAGTTATGGAATCTTTAATTGAAATTCTGATCAAAGATGGCAGATGATATAAGGAAAATAAGAGATGACAGCTGACATATGACATATGACAGATGACAGATGACAGATGACAGATGACAGATGACAGATGACAGATGACAGATGACAGATGGCAGATGACAGATGACAGATGACAGATGACAGATGACAGATGACAGATGACAGATGACAGATGACAGATGACAGATGACAGATGACAGATGACAGATGACAGATGACAGATGACAGATGACAGATGACAGATGACAGATGACAGATGACAGATGACAGATGACAGATGACAGATGACAGATGACAGATGACAGATGACAGATGACAGATGACAGATGGCAGATGACAGATGACAGATGACAGATGACAGATGACAGATGACAGATGACAGATGACAGATGACAGATGACAGATGACAGATGACAGATGACAGATGACAGATGACAGATGACAGATGACAGATGACAGATGACAGATGACAGATGACAGATGACAGATGACAGATGACAGATGACAGATGACAGATGACAGATGACAGATGACAGATGGCAGATGACAGATGACAGATGACAGATGACACATGACAGATGACAGATGACAGATGAAAGAAGACAGAAAACAGATAACAGATAACAGATAACAGATAACAGATAACAGATGACAGATGACAGATGATAGATGACAGAATACAGACGACAGATGAAAGTTGACAGATTGCAGATGACAGATGACAGAGATGACTGTTTGTATAGGATACTTTTTGGAAAAACAGTTTCTGGTCCAATATTTGCTTTTTCTGGCGTTCCCCAAGGAAGCCATCACGGACTTCCCATATTCGTGGTTGTATACAATAACGTCGACACTAATGTTTCTGACTCTGATCAGTCTATTAATGCAGACGACAGACATCAGCTATAAAAGTTATATCCTTTTCTCAAGATTTCTCGATTCTTTAACAAGACATAAACGCTTTTCTCACTTCGTGTTATAAGAACTTTGTCGAGCTTAATATGAATAAATGTCAATTCATGACTTTCTGGTGTAAGCGGAAAGCGCTTACCTTCAAGTCTTCGAACGCATACTTCTGCAGCGTACCTGTCTTTTCCTAAACTCGGTTCGGGGTATTTTGTGATAAGGAGCTGAGTTCCCACTGTCACATTAGCTACCTATATTATTGCGAAAGCTTAAGACTGTAAAGACGATTTGATTACACGAAAACGAAAATGATTGGGAGATTTTTCATCAAATAAAAAGGTACCATATATGTGGCTTTAACTTGCTTGGGGAGGGCTGGGGCCTAATCATAGTTTACGAGAAATGAAGTGGACCTAGGTACTAACATTTTCCAACTCCGATGGGCTAGATATAGCAGCGTAACTTCTCTCACGGGGCTTGTCAGTTCCTCGTGAAAGGCAAAACTTGACAAAAATTGAATGTCTGTTTGATTCGAACCTCGAACTCCCACGTTAAATAAGCTGACATGATATGACGGATAACTCAGAAAAGTTAAAAAATACAAATACACAAAAAATAAAAATACACAAACATTTTAAGACTAAACTGAAAATCGGCATTGAAATATTGGGAAATAATAATTTTCAAACAAAATATCCACCTACGTTGGTATATGTAATTATATAAATTGTATCCACCCCTAAATTTTCAGTGAGTAGATTGCTCTGTAGAATCAAGTGCACTTGAACGAATTTCCTACTGCACATTTTTCATCCACCGCAGACACAACATCGTTGTACGAAACGTGCATTCTTTCAATAAAATCATTCATCCCGAGTGACCACACCCCTGAGCGCATTGTTTTCTGACCCCTATATGGCTATACAGAAGTGAAGTAGTACAGCCAACCAGAGAAGTGGAAAAAGCGAGATTTTTCACTTCAAAAAGGATATTTTTTGTATTAAAATGGAGGATGTTGAGGATGCTGTGTTCTTCACAGGAAAATGGAGATCTTTTCTATCCAATTTTTTAGGGTAGGTTTCGCGAGTATTGTGAAAATGTAGGCTTTGTTTATTTACGAAAACTATTCTTAGTTATAAATTTAAAAATTTGTATAAATTTTTCAATTAATTTATTTAGCAACTACTCTCGCTTTTAATCTTTTTAGGGCAACTGGCTTGTAAATTATTCCTTTAATTTTTCCTCTAGAGGAAAACACTTAAACTATGACAATCAATTTTTTTTTTATAGGTATTCGAATTTTGTATTATATTCGAAATTGGGATTTGTTAAGACTTTGCTTGTAATAAAACGATGAAAAGGAGTAAGAAAAACAGAAGCAACCTAATGTGTTGCATCTACGACTAGGTACTCCGCTTTATAAAGTTTTCAGTAGGTCCTGTTCTTAATCGAATATTCTTTCAAAAATTTCCCACAGTATCGATTTGAGAACCTCTCTATTGGCAAATTGATCACCCCGAGCGCCCTAATCAAATTACACAATTTTATCTGAAAGACAGAAAATTTCTTAAGTCTCCTCGAATCCTTTCTCACCCTGCCATTTGCATTTTCTTCGTTGTACCCTTCCGCAAATTATCGCTTTCCAGATGCATACGAGGATTAATTTTCTTATAAATGCCTGTTCGAATGTGAATTTGGCAAAGAGCTCAAAGGATTGATCCTTTTTGCATACCTATAGCAAAATTTGAATGATCAATGTAAAATCGTGGGAAAGCAGCCCTAAGATACTTCGATGTGATTCACATTTTTTTTATTATTCTAATCAATTGTGATGCAGGAAAATCCAACTGTCTAACGAAGGGCTTGTGTGAGGAAATTATATGACAGAAGGCGCGCCAAAAATTATTACCCATGCAAATTGTGACATTTGCAGATTGGAGTAGGTAAATGTGTTTTTGTTGTTCTCGTTGTAACCCTTGTTTTTTTTTTTTAAGTTGGGGGATTCGACGTCCTGTGTACAGCATGGGTGCATTTTCACTTAAATTAAATTTAGGTAGGTATGTATAAGAAAATTGGTTAGTTCCTGCACATATATCAACGTCCTTAAGGAACATTTGAAGCTGGTTATTGTCAGGAGCGAATTTGATAAAATAGCGAGTTTAAAAATGATAATTTTTAAACCTTAACAACTTGTTCTCATTGCATTTTTGTTCAAAATTCTTACCTCCAATAACCACACTATCCAACATCGTCAAAACTCATAACCGCATGTTACCTCGAGCTTGAGCCCAATTTCAATTCAATTTTCGCGCGCTTTTTGTTTGAATTTGGTGAATGTGCTCTTAAAAAGCCATCTACTCTATTCCTTTTAGGAATAACCCTTCAGGTGTCCCAAATGTATATCTACTTCTACTCATTCACGCCTTGAATGGATACAAAATTGAAACACTCAAACAACTTCGTAGCAACAACGTTGGTACATTTTTTTATATTCAAAAATTAAATATTCAAAAATTCTTGAGTACCTCTACCTATGCTCTCTCGCTATAGACGGTTAGATACGTAGTACTGATTTGTTGTTTGCCATCCCTTTCAACGGTCAAACGGGGTGAATACCAATTAAATATTTCAGATGCTTATCAATACATAACGTACTTTTCTAAGAAGGCGATGAGTTGAAAGAATTAAGAGCACTTGGTGTTTTTGGTATCGGAGTACTCTATCGACGTACACTTGAAAGAGTTTGATGGTGGTGAAAGATTGTACTTGCAACATTTTATGTATTTTGCCTTAAGGGATTGAAAGTAAATAGGACACATTGTAATTCAAAAATAGTTTCTATATAATATATAGACACATGGAATTGTGTCAATGAACTTTATTGGTATAGGTAGCTACTAAATCAGCTTTTTAAAATTTTATTGGCATCAGACTAGGTGTTTGGGGCCTTGCTTCCCTTCCACCTTCAATGTTGTTTTTAAGGTACCTACTCTTCATTCTGATATTTTTTTCAATTGTGATATGATTGTTAGATGAACAAACTTTATGTCTAGGTATATACGTCTTGTACATTCTTTTAGAAATAAAATTCACAGCATGTGAGTGCAGTGAATTTTATAAGTATCGGTGTAATTCGAACAAATTTTGCGTCCTGCAATGACACCGAGGCAGGAGGCAAGACTACCAGAAGTGACCAATATCGCCAACTTAACAGACACCGAAATTGACGGAGCGATCCACGGACTTTAGATTGCAGTCAACAGTGCTTTGGACAACCGAAAGACCCAGAAAATATCAAGGGATAGATTCATGAACCTTCCCGATAACATCATCGCCATCAACAACCACAGGCAAAGGCTAAGGAAAAGGCTCCAGCGGAGCTATAATACCGAGAATCAAGAATATAAGAGGACCCATTCGGAACTGAAGTGTACCCAAGTTTTGTTTGACCGGGTGGTTAATCATATAAAGGACTCACAGCTACAAAGAAGACTACAAGACATCAAGACCAGACTGCTTCAATAAGATAAATGCCACCGTGGAAAGAAGACGAAACCTTCCGAATGCTATCAGCCATGGACAAACAACAGCACATACCCCAGCAGAAAAAACCGAAGTTTTTGCAAACCACTTCGAGGCAAATTTCACGGACAATCCACTAGCTCATCTCCCAGAACTCCTGATGGAAGTTGAATCAAGAGCGCATGCAGGACTTGCTTGGAAAGAGATATAATACCAGGCTTCCAGTATGGATTCAAGGAAAAACACTCGACGATACATCCCCTTGTTGGACTTCACAGCAACACCACCGTGGGATTGATTAAAAGGAAAACACCATAGCAAGTCTGATAGACATACAAAAGGCATTTGACAGCGTCTGGATCAATGGACTCATTTACAAGCTAATGGAATTTGGCTTTCCAGGATATTTGGTAAAAATAATTCAAAATTTTCTTACTAATCGCCTCTTTTTTGTGCAGGTTTCCAGTGAAAAATCAGGGCTACTACACATCAAGGCCAGAGTCCCGCAAGAGTCAAAGTTAGGCCTCTTTTTATTCAACATCTGCACCGCAGACCAACCAGAAAACCCACCAGGCACAAGGACTTAGCTTTTTGCTGATGACTCTATCACCTACTCAACATCTTAATCGCCTGAGATAGCAGCCCGAAGAGTGCAGAAGTACGTCAATAATCTCTGGAAGTACTACCTTAAATGGGGATTGAAAATCAACGCCAGCCAGACGTAACTGATTCGCTTCAAACCACCACAGACAAAGACGAGGGCCCGAAGAACAATCGCTGAAAGGAGTAGGAAAACCACTACCTTATTTCCAAACAACACAGTTGTCACAACAAAGGACAGTGCCAAATACCTGGGTGTAAATTTACCCATCGGATGAAGTTCATCAAACACGCCACAGGTATTTGGAAATGCGACAGTTTCTCGTTTCACCTGATACATCCTCTACTAAGGATGCAGTATGGACTAAACAAGACGACAAAACTACTGCTGTACAAGCATTTCATCAGGCCCGTCATCACATATGCCTGCCCGGTCTGTTTCAGCATTTCACCGTCAACCATGAAGAAAATAAAGATCTTCGAGAGGAAAATACTCAGAGTTTGCACTAGACTTAATCGGAACTCCCTCACCAGGAAGTACTGCCCAAATAAGATGTTATACGAGGCAGCTGACATGGTACTAATAGACCAATATATGATGGAACTATTCAGCCGAATCTTGAGGAACCTCGAAGGACATTCAAATCCAGAAGTGCAACAGCTACTGCAGGAAATTTACACCAGCCATAGGTATCTACTCCCAAGAGCAATCATCGATGCCAGATTCCACGATGTATCGTTTAACGAAGGAAGACCTTTCTACAAAAAAGCAGACAGTGTACACGACAGGGGATGAGACCGGGAGTTCATATTATTTTTATTTTATTTTTTATGATAAGTTTCGTGACATTTCTATCTTAAGGGATAATTTATAAAATTTATTCTATTTTATTTTCAAGACTTTTAGGCACGCCATTTTTATTTTATTTTGTTTTCATGTAGTAGATTAAGTAAACAAAAATATGTATTTTATTTTATAAAAACCATCCCTTTAGACAGTAGAAATAAGTTAGGCCCCTTCTGCCCCAACAATCTAGTAATGGTTAGTTATGAACGTAGCTTGAAGTCAATAGCATATAAAACTTAGTGAAATATAAACAAATCTTAATCTAAATAAAAACAAATTTTGCGTCTTGGAAGAGTATGGCAACACACTAACTGATGAGCCCATTGCCGTACCTTGAGGGAGCCACACGATCAGTCAACATTTCTATTAACATATTTTTAGATTACGTTGGTACTTCAGTTGTGTCTTCGTTTTAAGTCTACTTGGCCCCTTGCAGTCTTAGACTGCTTTTTAGGGTTAAAAGACCTGCAATTCTATTCAATCTGTCCTTGTCCTGATTTTTCATTCAAAACTTTTGTATCATTTATCTAATTTCTTTTTTTTTGCTGTATAGGTAAAAATTATATCGTCCATAGTGCAAAACTTAAAATTATTCATGCAACTTCAGCCTCCATTATGCTGTACGCATTATTATTATTATTATTTTTTTTTTTGCTAAAAGTAATCTATAACCAAGAATTGAAATCAAAAAGTACCAAATAAAAATATACTTACTTCAGACAATTTTTGAGAATTAACTTTCCGAAGCAACTCCAAAATATAGGTAAGCAATAAAAGTAATTATTTTTTGGTAAAAAACGCAACTTTTTGTTTAAACAGTAACCATATTACGAATAGTTGATATATAACTATTATCTTGTGTACTTCACTAGCAAAACAAATGTCGAATATGAATTTTTTTTTTATTGTTCGTATGTTTGTTTTGTTTGTACACTTACATTTTAAGATACAATATCTTATAAGCTAATTTAAGTTTAAATATGAAATAATTTCTAAGCTTACTTTCGGAAGATTATAGTACAATGAAAAATTAGGCTCATCAATTATCAAATTGTTTTGATGTTTTAATGTTCTTACTTTTGCTCTAATTATTTCTACTGTTTTAGATGTTCTTCGTAGAAACAAAAAAAAAAAGGCTTCAAATACATGCTAAATGAGCAGCTAATTTAGTTTCAAAGCTTCGGGGATCTATTATACGTTTAATATTTATAGGAAGATTATTCTATAAACCAGCGACGTTGAAGAAGAACTGTCGTTCAGAGGTTAAACACGTAAACCGTGGTTGTAAAATTAGTTGCGACCTATTAGAAGAAGATATTTGTAATCGATCAAAGAGATAAGAAGGTTTATGTGTTTGCCTTACCCGAAATAGTAAGACTAAGGTCCTGTCCCGGATGAGGTTATCAAATGTTATGTTGTAAATATTTTTTGAGTAAACAGATATTATACTATCATACATTTTAAGCACAAATACATACAAAGCAATACTATTGTACGCAACATTCAGCTTCCGTCTGCTATTAGAGTCGCAATTGCAATGAATTTCACATCCGTTGCGTTGGTCAGTATTGGTATAACCAGTGTTTTAGCCAGCATTAGCCTAGTTTTCAGGGGAGTATAGTTTTGAGCCACTCATAACATGCGGAGAACCCCTTATGCTCTTCCTCTAATTACATCAATGTGTGTGTCCCATGTTAGTCTCCGGTTAAATATCATACTTAGATTTTTTGCAATCTCTACGTATTCTACTACTGCTCCGTCCAGTTAAATTTGTGGAAAATATGAAACAATTACTAGCTTCTTGGAAATTATGAGATATTTAGACTTACTGTCGTTTAAGAAGAGCCCATTTCCTTGGGCAAACGGTGAAATTTTGTCTAGGTTTTCATTAATTGTAAAGACAGAGTCTTCAATCAATCCGAGGGAGCAACTTTTGTATAGTTGAACATCGTCTGCGTACATTTGAATTGGTGATTGAGAAACGATTTGAGGGAGCTCATTGATATATAAAGGGAGAAAAGTAGTGTACCAAGAACCGATCCCTGGGGAACACCCGTTGTTGTAGATAGAAAACTAAACATTTGACTGTTTGCATACACATATTGTTTTCTTCCAGTCAAATATGAATCCAATAACTGAACCGCAGAAT
The DNA here is from genome assembly GCA_914767635.1 of Melanostoma mellinum. Lineage (NCBI taxonomy): Eukaryota > Metazoa > Arthropoda > Insecta > Diptera > Syrphidae > Melanostoma > Melanostoma mellinum. The sequence goes on from OU612059.1 coordinate 19,381,380, forward strand.
TTGAAAAATTAAACAATGTAACAGCTTATTGCAAAGGTTGACATAATCGGCTGTGTCGAAAGCTTTGGAAAAATCGAGCAACAACAGAAAACTAATCTTACCACTATCCAAGGGATTCCGTATATCTTCAATGATATTAATTAGTGCAGTGGAATAACTGTGTTTCTCTCTAAAACCAGATTGCTGTGGTGATATTATATTATTTCTTCGAAAGAGTTGATTTGTATTTGAACAATTTTTCCAAATACCTTTGATAAGAAGAGCAAAATGGGAATGGGTCTGAACTCATGTGCAGTTTTCCATACAGGTACTATCTTCGCCATTTTCCATTGAACAGGAAAGACACCAGTAATCAAAATTGTATTGAAGGTGTGAGTTTATGTGGTAAAATGATAGGTAAAGGGCGTTGATAAATTTAGGATGGACGCCAGGTATTCCAACTGCGTTTAACTTGGTCAACAACAGGCCCTCAACAACGTCTGTGCTCTCAACACTAGACAATTAAAAAACATTATTGAAGTTGTTTTGATCATGTCGAAACGGAACCATAGCCGGGAGTGTAGGAAAGGGTACATTTACAATTTTTTGGTTTAGAGCACTGCTATCTACATCATCCAAATTCGATAAACTTCTTTTCTTTGCTACGCCTATCTCTCGTAAATTATTCCATAACTTCTTTCCACTCAAAGAAATGTTCAAGCGGTTACCATAGAAATCTTTTTTTGCTTATCGTATTTTGTAGATAACTTGATTTCGTAGATTTCGATAATCTTGTTTAAATTCTTCAAGTCTATACCGTTTCCAATTGTTAAAGGCTTGATTACGACTACTCATAAGTTGACGGATTTCTAGGGTAAAACCATGACCGTTGATCCTTTCTGCATATTCTCGTACGGAGGGGAACATTTGTATCAAATAGTGATAATTATTGTAAGTTCATGAATTCTATTTGATCACTCGGAGAAAGTAAATAAGAATTGTTTCAAGGACTGCGTAATGTATCCGGCCGTTGAACATCTTTTTAAGATACTGGTTAATGTATCATATTCTACAGCTGCCATTTTGTTTTAAAATTCAAATAAAATATTTTTTTTTTTGTACTTTCGAAGAGTTGCCCTAATTGATTATTGTATTATTTGTATAACCTTTTTCCCAAAATCTATTTAAAAATTATATCCAGAGAAAACGCTTATTTTTTAAGCTTCTTTATAGGTTTAAGTATAACCAATTAAGTACAAAAGAACTCTTCTGAAAAAAGGCTCCGCTTTTAACTTCATATTTGTTGGACATTTTCTACGACATTTTGGGGAGGGAGCGAGAAAAAAATGTATGCCTATATTTTTTGGTAAAGTGTTAAAGATAGATGTAAAATTATGCCTTTTATAGAGAAAAAGGCAGTCTCAATGCCCTAGCCAGTTGAATAATGCCTCACATACATGGACTGTTATGAAAATAATGAAAATATTCACTGCAGTACTCCTGCACAGGATCACAAACTGGGTAGAAAATAATGATTTACTGAGCGAGTTCCAAGCGAGTTTCAGGAAAGGATACTCAACTGTGGACAATATTTTTTCTCTAACGTGCATCGGTAAATCGTATTTGGATAAGAAAAAGAAATTATATGCCTTTTCGTTGACTTCAAAGTGGCATTTCACTCAATCAACAGGGAAGCACTTTTCTACAAGCTCAGTTGCCTAGGAATGTCCTCCAAAATGATAAAAGCAATAAAATGTCTCTACATAAACAACATGACGGTCGTATGGGACGGAAACGAAGGGTCTACTTGGCTTAAAACAACATCTGGAGTTAGGCAAGGCTGTCTATTAAGTCCGCTTTTGTTTTCCCTGTTCCTAGATGATTTGACATCGGTTCTACCAGGTGGTATCAATATTGCTGGCACGTGGCACCAACGTGAAGGCTTTGATGTATGCTGACGATATATCGTCATATTATCAGAATCTGCAGAAATGTTACAAATGATGATCAAAAAGCTTCAATCTTACTGTCACCTGTGGAGCCTAACGCCGAATACCAACAAATCAAAAGTCATGATTTTCCTAAATGGAACAAGCAGATACACAGTAAATGAGAAGTGAAAGTGGGAACATGTGGACCTGGAGGTTGTAAAAGTGTACAAGTACCTTGGAGTCATCTTAACACCGCAGCTGTCGTTTAAAAAACACCTGAGCGCTAAACTGATAGAATCAAAAAAGGCCATAAATTGCGGAAGGGTGTAGCTACTTGGTAAAAAATATGTAGCTCTGAGTGCCAAATATAAGCTTTACGAAGCCGTAATAAGGTCGATAATGTGTTATGCTTGCCAGGTTTGGGGGTTCCTCCAATATGAAGAAGTAGAAAAGTTGTTGAGGTTCTTAATAAAAAATTTTCTTGTTCCCGGAAAACACGCCTACGTTTATGTTACACCTGGAGACTGGTGTTTCGCCGTTGTATATATTTTCACTTAAGGTGCACCTCAATTATATTTTAAAAGTTACGGAACTTCCCTCTCATCGTCTTCCTGGAACCATGGCAAGGCATCTGCTCAACCATAAATCTCAGTCATTAGTCAACTTGGGAGCGGACTCACAATGTACACTGTACAGTTACTGGAAACCGGGACGGAGTCTTGGAAACGTAGCTTTGAGGACAGTTTCTCTAAATTTACGGTTTTGGCGAACCGGAGCGAGACTTGAAGTATGTACAAGTGCCTTCAACACAATCGTGGATCAAACTGTTATTTTGATGATTCCTACAACAACAATAGTCTCTAGCTATTTCAACTGTATTCAAAATGAGAGGAGAGTTACTGCAACTTAACTATCGACCGTATAGCTCAGAAGAAAACACGGACTGTACTCTCTGTAGCCACCCAGTTAGAGAAAATGTATTCCACTTTCTAGGAACGTGCCCAATTCTTGCTTCAATGAGAAGACAACACTGGGGAAAAAATCTATTAACTATAGATGAGGCCAAGGAAATCCTAAATTGACCGGATTGGAACATTTTAAGCAGTTACGTAAAAACAGCGCTGAGATACATCTTAATCATACCTTCTGTATAGCAACCAATAAAAACAACTCCTTAAGATTATGAACGAATCAAAGACTTATTTGCCTATGTATTAATTCAACTTAAACATAGCTTGAAAATGTTAAAAACCTACATAATGTTGTACTATCGATTTATTTGTTTAGATTATACTCTTTTTTTCTGGGTGACGGCAAAAGCCATGCCATAATTGTGAAATTGTAAAACAAAAAAAAACAACTAAAAACCTTTAATTTTGTTAAATCAAATCACACTACTACTACTACGACTACTACATGCACGGGGTGGTGCAATAGAGCGCATAGTTCCAGAACCTAGTGTATTTCTTTCAACCATGCCTTGTGAAGGAATGGAGGGATCTACAATCTTCTGCCGATTCCGAAAGGCTAATCGAGAAAGCGCTTTTCATGGCAATGAACTTTACTTGCCAAAAGCGATAAACGTGAAAAACATTTTTTGGTTTCTGTTGGTACCTATTCAAACTCGAAACTCCAGCGTAACAGGCCGACATGCTTTGCTAAAAGAGGAGAAGAGAAGCGAAGAGTCTAATTAGTTTTATAAAAATATTTAGATTCAAAAACAGCTCATTCGAATTTTGCAGCTTTCGCACAAAAGTCATTCAGCAAGTTTGCGAATCATAAATTGTTCACGTTACTTCACCACCATTATAATATGTTGTCCATCTTTAAATAAAATGTTACAAATATCTAATTTTATTGATTTTCTTAACGTTTTTCGTATCTTTTTGTGCTTAACGATACAAAAAAGTAAAATAAAAATGTGATACCTTTTTACAAAAAGCTCATCAAAAGCATTTGATTTGACAGTATAAAGTTTTGGCGACAGCCGAATTATGCACAGCACTATAATAGTGCCGTAATGGCTAACATGTCTCGCTGGGAGTTCCAAGATCGAATACCAGAAGCATTATTTCAACGGGTATCGTGTGAGATGGAATTGGTAGATCCTTCAACAGTAATAAAATTGCCATAGAACCGCTTCCTCTGTCCGGAATCGGCACATATTTGAAGTTCCACTGCATTGCTGTCAAGATATGGTTGAAAAAAGCGCTTGGCGATGCTCTACTGTGCCACCCCCTCAATTTACTATTTTTTTTATCTGTGCATAACTTTTATTTTGTTGTCATCACATTTGTCCTTCTTCCTGCACAGTGTAAGTACGAGGTAGCTACTTACTTACCTTAATTCCAAAATTCTAAAATGTTCTCAAAAAGAAGATTCTATATTGAAACTTAAATAATAAACAGTGTGCCCTTTATACTTCAAAACTACTTATTCAAACATCGTACTCAACTAAGTTGTAGGTGAAAAAGTCATAAATCTCTTTAAATCGAATGAACTTTATGCTTTCCTTTTATTTTTTTAATGCATCACTTTCCATTTCAGTTGAACTCCTCACCAAACAACACCCCATTTCGCAACCCCAAATTAAGTTTGGACATTTTTTTGCACTGCCATATAAGAAGCTAGGCTATGGTATACCAAAGAATTCCGTTGTAAAAGACATTTATTTCCAAAAGCGAGGCGTAAGAGTATCCTTCCGAAGGATTTTCCATTTTGAAATTCGGCTTTCAATATTTTCCAACTCGTCCATTTGCATATTGACTACACACACATACTTATAAACGATTTGATTCAGAGAATACCACCCCAAGTAAAAAGAGAAGAACACGCAATCCATCCATTGCAACAAGAAACAAAGGTACCTACACCGCACAGAGCAGAGCAGAACTGAACAGAAGCAATCCATGAGCAGCAGGAGCTCCCTGGCAGGGACGGGTGGTTCAAGATTTATGTACGTTAACGAAAAACCAATGGTATTGGAATCACTATATGGCCGGTGCTATCTTCGTCCCTCACACACCCACTCTGATTATTCGCCAAAGCATGTTTGCGAAAATAAAAATGAAAAAAAAAACGCGAATATCCTCTTCAATGGCAGCGGATGGGATTGAATCGTCCTCGTCGTCCTGGTCCTCGTCTCAACCCTCATAGTGATGTTTTATTTGCATTTATGTGTATACAGTTATACACATGATAGGGCGAAGTCTATATATACATATATATCTATGCCCATTAGGCAGAAGTGGCAGCGGAACGTAACAAACATGGACAGGACAGGAGGCGCGGGGGGAAATCGAATCAGCTTAAGGATGGCGGCGGGCGGTAGTGGCTAGGCAATGCGATGGCGTTGGTGGTGAGTGGTGATTCAATCCTTCGTCGTTGTCGTCGTCGTCGTCGTAGTCCTTTTTCCTCCCTCGTTCACTCGAAACTTGAAAAACTCCGAATTCTTTGCATACACCAGCATCGCTGCTGATGTCGAAGCTCGTATGTGGCTGTGGGTTTATTATGGCCGATAACGTCCTCGATTTTATCCATCCATTTCATCCACCCTCTGTGTCGTCCTTTTGGCATTCACCCCCCTTAAGAGATTTACCCACTCATGGGGTGTACACTGTACACTGTACAGTAAAGTGTACGTACAGTTAATATACCCCAGTGTATCGCACACATATCTTTCCCACCGACAGCGACACGACTTTGTGTTTGTATATAAGTAAACTTCATTTTGAAAACTGTTCGCAATGTCGCTGCTTCCATCAATCTCACGTAAAAGCATTCGTTGACGTCCCCCCATTCTTTATACATTTGTGCCCAGGCCCATCACACCGTCCCCATTCCACCGCCCAACTGCGAACTGCCACCAGCCCACAGTCACATTTCACATACCATACCGTATATTCATCAGCCTCCAAAAGAGAAGTATGTGGAAATTGTGCAAATGGAGTTCATCCACTCTACGTTTGTGGACAGACTTTTTTAACTGTCGCATTCAAAAAACTGAAGTCCCTTGATGTCATCAATCAGTTTGAAAAATTTCATGGCTTTACGAGTGGAATGTGTGTTTGTGTGCAAAGTGTGTGTGTGCGAGGCGAGGCGAGCGAGTGTTTTCTTTTCTTCGTCTCCAATTCCAATCCTCGTGTTTTTACCTTTTTGGTCGGATTTATAAGTAGAGTAAAAAAAAAGAGGAAATAAAACAAGAAAAACACACACACAAGTCATTTATAAAACTGGGATACTGGAATGGGAAATGGATTTGGATTTCGATTGAATTGAGAAATGGAATTTCAATTGTGGATCCAAAAGTAATCTTTTACACAAACCTTTAAAATGAATGATGAAGACGTAAGCATTGCATAAGGCTAGGTGTTGCCGTTTTTTGCTTTGTAAAGCGAACACAATTTCTTTTATGGTTTCAATATTGGATGGATCTGTTGTCGTTTTTCAACTCTGAACTGTTTCACTTACGATCTTGAATGATTATGTAGCATAGACACATCTCCTAGCAAGGTCTCGAACCTTGAAATTAGAAGACTAGGTCTGTCCGGTTCCGTTAGTTCTACATTTGAATTTAAATTTGATCAGAATTGTTGGATGCTAATCTGGTTGGAATGGAAATGGTTGGAAGAAAAGTCTGCTATTATACGGAGAAATTTGTTTCATGAAACTGTTCGAACATCATAAGTGCAAAAGAGAACGAAAGTTCGAAAAAGAGAGATGGACAATGAGCTACCCTGTGTCGCATGGGCTATGGTTTGGTGAAACAGCTTTGACGTTTCTCTTTTAGTGATGTGCCAAACCGTAAAATTTACAAACCCAGTTAACCCGAGTTGGATTTTGATTAACCCGAGTTGTAACTCGAGTTAGCTATAACTCGGTTTACAAAAATAATTTGCGCTTTTTCCTTCAATACTATGTTTTGAAAAATAGAAACAAAGCAAAATTTTCAATCAAAATAAACGGATTTTATCAAAATGAATTAAAAAAAAAAGTCACACAAGAAAGAAATTAACGCAATGCGCAGTCCAACTCGGTTTGACTTGACTCTGGATATTTTACAGACAATTAATTCCTAACTCGAGCAATATGTACCCAAAACATTCAAACCGTCTACCAATTAACATACAATTAAAAAAAAAAAAAAAACATCTAGTTTAACAGATGTGTGTGTTTCTGTATGCCTGCGCAAGTAACTCACTTGCTTTGATGCTTTATATACTACTACCGGTCGACTATGGACTTTATTGTATAAGTGCATTGTGTTTGGCACAGACCGCAACTAAAGGAGGGTAGTTTTGATTATGTTCAAGTTAACTCGGTCTGCTTGCATTCATTTCATTTTAATTATTTGGTTGACGGTTCGGTTTTTTCTTCGGTTTGCCAACTCGGTTTGGAAAAATGTAAACCGAGTCAACTCGGTTTGGGTTCAACTCGGTTTGACTCGTTTTATGATACCGACACATCACTATTCTCTTTGTCTATGTTCGTGTTTTTGTTTATTCTGTTTCATTTGGTTCAAAAATAAGTAATAATACTAATAATAATGACTTCTTTGTTTTTCAATTGCCAATAGAAGAGGTTTTGAAGCAACCAGGCACTACTAGATAACTATTTTTCCCCAAAAATAAAAACAGCGAATGAAAGATAAAGAGAAATGTGAAACTAGTTTCATGAAACTGGATTTCATCGTATAATAGCACTTGCGACACGGAATGACAGAACAAAGAAGAATTCGAAGTTGTTTCATGAAACAAATTTCTCCGTATAATAGCAGACAAAGATTCAGTATTCCTTTTGAAATTACTGTTCGCATCAGTGGTGCCAAATTAACAGATTGTATTTATTTAAGGACAAATTTGCTACGCAGAGCAGATAAAAGAGTAAATCAATTGCGAAAAGGTAGTGACATTTTGCTTAATTCGTCTAGTTGCCTTCAGTTGACTTTAAACAGTTTGAAAAAGTGAGCGTTTCTTTTTCATTTTTGGGTAAAATTTGATTTTGTCAGAAAACAGCACCTTCCATTAGTTTCCTTGTTTCTTTTAAACCGACTTTCTCATCTAGAGGGGGAAAGTCCATGTAAAATTTTCAAAAGTTCGATTTTTTTGAATAATTTTAAAGCATTATATTTATGTACATATATATGTGCAGGAAATACACAGACTCGCCTAGGGTCGTATCTGATTATAGCGCGCTTTTCAAATGTTATCAATGACTTGTTACAGTTGTTCCAAAAGATGGCACCAACCAGCGAAGTTGAAAAAAGTAACATTATTGTATTTTTATCGATCAGGCTGACATTTGAGTGATTGAAATATTAGAAGAAACAATTTATTTTCCTTAAAAGAAAGAGATTAATTAGATTTCCTTAGTAGAACAAGATTGAAAAGTTAACTCAAAATGTCGTTTCTCTGTTTTACAGGTAATGTTTGTAACCATAGTCTAATAAATGTAAGTGATGTGAAAGCTAAGATAGAATATTTGTTTTACAGAGCAATACACGGTTTAAAAAACTTATTATATATTATATAGTATCGGGTGCTTTAAGAGGTTGGTTTTTGGAATAGGGATAAAACTGACATCTTGTGGTCAAATCGGCCAACTCTAATGTCATTTATGTTCAGTTTGGTTTGGCAATTCATCATGAACAGGTTGACTAAAGAACAACTCTTCTTAATAATGCAAATTCATTTCGAAAATAATAGTTCAGCTCGCGAAGTTTACACCAAGCTCCGTCCTTTTAAATGGTCGACATAGGTAACCGTCCATCAGAGCCAGTAGTTGTTGAAGAGGACTCAAATGAATCGATTCGCCACCGTGCACAGCACTTAGAGCTTTGTCCAACAACTTTATGGAAGATTTTGCGCAAAGATCTTGGCTTACGACCTTAAAAAATCCAGCTTGTGCGAGAATTAAAGCCCCTATACCATGCAATGCGTCGTGATTTTGGTGTATGAGCTGAAAATGAGATTGATTTCGATGCCGATTTCCATCACAAAATTTTGTTCAGTTTTGAGGTTTATTTTTAGTCTCCGTATTTGAAGTGAAGAGAATCCACATGAGTACCTTGAAACGCCATTACATCCACAAAAACTTACTATTTGGTGCGCTCTATGGGCTGGTGGAGTCATTGGGCCATTCTTTTTCTGACATGATGCTGCCGAGCCAGTTGCTGTTAATGGAGACCGTTAAGGAGCCAGAATTACCGACTATTTTCTTCCCGAATTGGATGTCATGAATGTGGATGAGATGTGGTTTCAATAAGACGGTGCTACTTGCATCATGCTACACAGCGCACGTCACAATCGATTTATTGAAGGAAGCATTCGATGAGTGCATATTTTCGCGAAATGGACCTGTCAATTGGCCGTGTTATCTGACACCATAGGATTAGTTTTTTTTTTTTGGATATGTGAAGTACGTCAACAAACCAGATACGTTAAGGGGCTTGGAAGCCAACATTCGTTGCGTCATACTTCCTCAAATGCTCGAAAAAGTGGATGAAAATTGGACCTCTAGACTGTCTTTATTCGCGCAAGCAGCGGCGACCACATGCCCGTAATCATATTCAAATCTTAATGACAAAAATCCTTCCAATAAAGCCAAATTGAAGGACGTTAAAACGATTTTCTTGTGTTTTATTTCAATTGGAAGTTCTATACCTCTTAAAAAAAAACACCCTTTATGTTGAGCACGTACTGAAAAAATTTCAAATGTTGAAGATGTTATAGCTAATTTAATGTATCGAGCCAGTGCCCCTGCTCTGTAACTATCGCCTTGGCGATAACGGTGGAAAATGGAACGAAATCCTATGAATTTAGTAGGATTTCGTTCTATTTTCCTTTTATCGAGGCGATAGTTACAGAACAGGGGCCCAGAGCGCATATTGAAGAGTACCGACAGAGGTAGTTGGAGCGGTTCAGATGGCAGTGTTCTCTCTATTACAACAACTGGAAATATTTCTTCTAACTGGAAAACATATATATTATGTATATACTATATATTGTATATTTACAGTGAATATTGATTGGAATAGCAATTGCAGATTGCAACCGGAAGGACTAAACAGGAAGAAATATTTAAAAATATTAGGAGGAGGAAAAGTAAACATAGGAAGGAAAAAAAATTAAAGAGGGAAAGTAAAACCTTCCCTGTTCATGCCCCGCTTTAGCTCACAAACGTAGGATACACCCAGGCTCGAGTTTTTTTTTTTTTTTGATCCTAGTTATCCTACTCACATCTTTACTACTGGAACGAGGACGGTAACCCTATATTATGTACGGCTACGGGAACACACACGGCTGCTAAGAAACTGCTTTACTGATTTCCAAAACTAATCCACGAAATCGTCTACAACCAGATTAATGAAACAGGCTAAATTTCTTCCTCATATTCCCCGCAAACATAACCGGAAACTTCGAAAATACGGCACCGATCTTATAAAATCTTTCACTAAGTACAAGAGTGTTTCACTAACTCCGAGTAAAATAAACTATACATCCCCATATTCTCACAGGAACAGGAAAGGAAATTAAAAAAAAACCTCTAAACCTATTTCTAAATTTGTTCATTACTATGTGGAGTGGTTAACCCCGAGTAACATTTTATTTCAACCGAATTTTCAAACGGGAACGGGACGGAAACGGCAAAACAAGACGGGAGCTTAGAAAATACTTGACTGATTTTTAAAATTCTTTAACTCTATGCTTCATTTTCCCTGAGTAACATAGACAAAATTCAATCCCTATTGTCCACTCGAAAGGAGAATTAGAAACAACTTAAGTTAGTATATGCACTAACGGTCACCGTAGGACCCGAGCTAAGACGCCGACCGCCGCCGCGCCGTCCGCTTGTTATTCTCATAAAGGCTTCAAACTCGTTAGTAATTCCTGTCTAGAATGACGCCAGTATTTACCGATTTCAAAAACAAAATGCCACCATAGTTATTTGGGTCGTTATATATATAACATTTTTGCGAAAGTTATCTGCAACGTTTTTGGTATTAAATATTCAGTTTTATGCCTTGGTAAGTTGTGGTGTTTGTTCTATCTAGCTACTTGTTATTATTCTACTTGTAACTAATTGTTTTATATTCGATTCTCTACTTCTTTGACATTATTCAATTTGTCATTAATTATTTTTTCATTCGACTTTTTGATTTCATTAAATAAACATCTTATAGTTTTAATTGTTCAATAGTTCTTTGTTTTCTTTAAATATACAATAATTTGGCGACGAGAGAAAAAAAAAATGGATTCCAAGCAATTGAATCAAATTTTACAAGCTTTTCAAGATCAACAGAAGGTGATAACTGACCTTGTTGCACAATTGCAAATACCTTCAGGTCATTCAAATATTCAATCTTTTGAAAATTACGACGCCGAAAAAGAAAAATTTTCAAATTATCTAGAACGTTTCGAAAATTATTGCAGCATGAAAAACATTGCAGACGAAGCCAAAAAAGCACAACTCCTATGCGTTTCTATTGGTTCACAACATTACAATAACCTAGCTGCATTTCTAGGACCTGAAAAACCTGTAAGGAACCTAAATCTTAAGGACCTAATCGAAAACTTCAAAAAGATGCTAATTCCAAAGAAGAATGTGGTAGTTTCTCAACATTATTTTCTTAATGTTTTTCAAAAGGACAATCAAAATATCACTGATTTTGTATCCTCGCTACAAAAAAACATTCTTGAATGTGAATTCAACGTGACATGTGAATGTCAAAAATCTGTTTCCGTGTCTGAAATTTTTCTACGTGCTCAATTTATTCGTGGTCTGAGAGATGATTGGCTACGCGAACAGGTTTTACAGTCTGAAAAGATTACATTCGATGAAATTCTACTCAAAGCAACGGCTCTTGAAGCTTCAAAAATCGAAAGCAAGGAACTGCGACAAAATTCAAGAATTTTCAGCTCACACACTGACATCAATAAAATTTCAAACTCAAGAAGCAAGACGACTGCAAAGAGTCTTTCGAATTCCATGTGTTCTTCAAACAACAGCCCAAAGTCATACGGTCATTCCAGTTCAAAACATCAATTTATCAACTACAAGAACCTGGGTATAGAAAACTGCTGCTTAAGATGTGGACGAAACAATCACAAAGTTTCCTCTTGCCAGATCAACAAATCACAACTCAAGTGTAACTCTTGCAAAAGAGAAGGTCATGTTTCAAAGGTATGTCTTTCAACACTTTTATCTAAAAATAAAAATTCCAGCAAACATTCTACGAATGCCGTTAATGTCCAAGATTGTGCCGACGATTCAGCTGAGCATTATGGACTCTTCAAGTTAGAATTAATTGAAGACGAAATAGTGGATTTATTCGAAATCAACAATTGCGACAAATACCTCATTGATGTTACTCTCAACAATAAGACTCAAAAATTCGAAGTAGATTCAGGTGCAAAATACTCACTTCTAGCCGAAAATGATTTTCGTCATCTTAATTTAAACCTACCTTTGACCAAATCCAAAGTTGCTTTTCGATCATACTCAGAAAATATTATCAAACCATTAGGAAAGCTTTCGCTTAATGTTGCTTACGGAGGGAAAGAAATGATTGGTGAATTACATATTGTTCCAGATGGTCATGATGCTCTTCTAGGAAGACAATGGATTAGAGGTCTAGGTATCGAACTCAAGGCAATTGATTCAAAGATGTTAAACCCGTCAACCGTGTTTCAAATTCAACTAAACAACTCAATCGATGACATTCTCAAACCATTTTCAGCAATATTTGAAGAAAAAGTCGGTTGTGTTCCAGATTTTCAAATTTCTCTTCAACTCAAAAATGGTGCCAAACCAATTTTTACCAGAGAAAGAAACGTGCCCTATGCTCTACAAGAACGAGTCGACAAAGAACTCAATTCACTTGAAGAAGATGGAATTATTACGTTAGTTTCTGCAAGTGATTGGGGTTCTCCTCTGGTAGTGATACCGAAACCTGATGGTGGAGTACGTCTCTGTGTGGACTACAAGTGTGGCGTTAATGAACGACTAGTACAAGCTAACCATCCTATTCGACGAATTGATGACGTTCTACACAGCCTACGGAACTCTCAATATTTTTGCAAGTTAGACCTGTACAAAGCTTACCTACATTTGGAAGTCGACGAAGAAAGTAGAAAAATTCAAACCATATCAACACATCGAGGCACTTATCGCATGAACCGTCTTAGTTTTGGAATCAAGACCGCACCTTCAGATTTCAACCGAATACTATGTCAAATTCTCAAAGGACTTCAAGGAGTTGAAGCTTATTTCGATGACATAATTGTCCACGGTCCATCACGAAACGAATGTCTTCAAAACCTTGTTGCATGTTTACACAAGCTCACTAAATACGACCTTCATATCTTCTTCTTCTTCTTCTTCATTTTCGGCGTTACGAGTAGTGACCTTGAAGCGATCACAACTCTCCCACTTTGCTGCTTCACACTAGTGATCCGCCTGTGGGGTACGCCGCGTTGACCTCAGAAATCGTCGGCAAGCCTCCCGGTTTTGGATTGTTCCATGTCTGAGGCCAACCAAATGCTGCTGTTTTTGCATTTGCTTGTACCAGGAGTGTTTTGGCCTGCCTTTTCTTTTTCGTCGCGAATTTGTTGAAACGTTGTACGATATTGCCTTTTTGACGGGGTTCTGCGGATCTCTCCTTTGAACATGACAATACCAACTGAGCCGGTCGTGCTGAATTTTGTCCAAGATGGTACTTTTGACATGAAGGCTTCCACGGATCTTAGTACTTCTAATTCGATCAAGCTTTGTTACTCCTGCTGTCATCCGAAGCATCTTCATTTCGGCTGCCGTCAATTTGCTCTCATACTTTTTGTACATTGTCCAACATTGTGAACCGTATGTCAGAGCTGGACGGACAACTGCTGTGTAGAGTCTTCCCTTCAGCTTAGGGGGCATTTTTCGATCACAGAAGATAGCGGAGTTTTCTCGCCACTTCATCCACCCTACGCTTACTCGATGATTGATGTCGTCATCACAAGATGCTTCACTATTGATCATAGATCCCAGATATTTAAACTTTTCACACTTGGGAAGCACATTTCCATTCAAATAAATGTCTGGAATAGGCTTGTCTGGATCAGAAAAAGGGCAGCACAGGTATTCAGTCTTTTTAGCGCTAATACGGTACCCATTTCCTTCCAGAACATCAATCCAAACGTCAAGTGCTCGTTGCAGGGATGTAGGATCCTCGCTTATGATGGCTCCATCGTCAGCAAAGAATAATTGTTGTACTTTATTGTCCGTTACTTTTCCTTCGAGCAAATAATCCAGAACAGCAATAAAGAGCAGTGGACTCAAGACACTTCCCTGATGTACACCTACTGTTATTTGGAATTCTTCGGTGACTCCAGCTGGGCATCTCACTTTTGTAACTGCTCCCTCGTACATGTCCATAATTATTCGCACATAGGCTTCAGGAACTCCTCGGTGTCTGAGGGCCACCCATATCAGATCTCGTGGTTGTCGATCGAATGCCTTTTCGAAGTCAACCAACACAATATGCAAATCCTCTAAGGCATCTCGGTGTTTTTCCATAATGATCCTTATGCTTTGGATTGCGTCTGTAGTTGACTTACCCGCGACAAACCCGCATTGGTCATCAGACAGCCTTATTATTTTCCGCAGTCGGCTATCCAAAACCCGCTCAACGATCTTCATAGTGTGGGACATCAACTTGATCGAACGATAGTTGTCACAGCTTCTGGTATCTCCCTTTCCCTTGTACATTGGAAGAAGAAAACTTTCCCTCCATTGATTAGGCAAACTGTCACCTCTTACAAGTTTGGAGATGAGAATCGTGAGCCATCTTAACCCGATGTCTCCCATATTTTTCCAAAACTCATATGGTACCTCGTCTGGCCCAATCGCTTTGCCTTTTTTGGAGTTCTTAACTGCCTCCCTAACTTCTTCGACTGTGACGTCGGATACTTCCGTAAAGTTAGGTGCAGCTGTTGGAAAGTGGCGCCGAGGAAACTGTTCATTCAAAAGATCATCACAATACTGTTGCCACCTGTGAAGAATTTTGTCGTCATCCACAAGTAGCACTCCTTGAGCATCATTGATGAACTTCGGCGAACGAATCTCCTGCGCATTTCTCCTTCTCTGAGCGGCTATTTTGAAAATACGACCTTCATATCAATATGAAAAAATGTTCATTCTTACAACAAAAGATAAGTTATTTGGGACATGTAATTGAATTCAACAAAATAAGCAAATCTCCAGAAAAAGTACGTGCTATACAAGATATGCATTCTCCTTCGAATCCTGATGATGTAAAAAAGTTTCTTGGCCTTGTTACATATTACTCTCGATTTATCCCAGATTTCTCAACTATGTCATATCCTCTGCGCTGTCTTCTCCAGAAAGGACAAAAATGGTACTGGTCTTCAAAATGCGAATCAGCGTTCATCAAACTAAAAACCGAACTATGCAGCGACCGAGTCCTCATGCCTTTTGATCCTACCTTGCCTATCGTTCTAACAACTGATGCCAGTCCTCATGGAGTAGCTGCCGTATTGAGTCATACTTTAAATGGAATCGAAAAACCCATAGCTTACGCTTCACGTTCTCTGACGAAATCAGAACAAAATTATAGCCAGCTGGACCGCGAAGCCCTTGCTATTATTTTTGGTGTTACTCATTTTTACAAATATCTATTCGGCAGACATTTCCTACTTGTGACAGACAATCAGCCCTTGTCAAGAATTCTTCATCCACATAAAGCATTGCCTCAGATGACTTCAGCTCGACTTCTCAGATACGCTTCATTTCTATCCGGATTCAATTATTCTGTTCAATTCAAACCAGGGGAAAGTAACCAGAATGTCGATTGCTTCTCTCGAGCTCCAGTACAATACCTTAATTTTACAGCTGATCAATCAATTGGTGAAGAAGTCGATGTGTTATACAATGAAACAATTTTACAGATTTCAAGCAAGGAAGTTACTGCTCAAATCATCAAAGAAAAGACTAAAGAGGATTCTGATCTTCAAAAAATTATCATCGACCTGAAAGCCCATTCAAACGATTCCGAGTTTACACTCAAAGATGGTATCATTTTTCGGAAAGATAGAATTCTAATTCCACATTCTTTACGCTCAAAAATTCTGACAGAACTGCACGAAACGCACTTGGGTATCACTAAGATGAAACAACTTGCCCGACGATATGTATATTGGCATAATATTGACAAGGACATCGAGCGGTTGGTAAGAAACTGCGAAAATTGTGCAATCAATAGATCTAATCCACCGAAAGCTCCAGTGCATCCTTGGGATACACCTCAAGAAAATTGGGAACGAGTGCACATCGATTACGCTGGACCTTTCCAAAATTTCTACTTCCTCGTTTGTATTGATGCAAAATCAAAATGGGCAGAAATCAGAGTAATCAAAGATGTTCCAACTAGCTCGAGTACCATACAATTACTTCAACATATTTTCGCAACTCATGGATATCCTCAAGTTATGGTATCCGACAATGCTTCAATTTTTCAAAGCGATGAATTTCATTCATTTTGTTCAAACCACGGTATTTTCCAAAAATTTATTGCTCCTGAACATCCTGCAACAAATGGACTTGCCGAAAGAAATATACAAACGCTTAAACACCGATTAAAAGCTCTCTCACATGATCGAACACCAATACATACAAAAATACAAAATATACTTTTACGATACCATGCTACACCCCTCGCCTGTGGAAAATCACCAGCTGAACTCTACCTGAGCAGAAAACTAAGAATTCGAATTGATGCTATCTTTCCATATTATCCAAAACCATCCCAATTGGAATGCAAACAATCCCGTTCATTGCAAGTGGGGGAGAAAGTTCAAGTCAAAATTCTTAATAAATGGCAGTTTGGAGAAATCAAAACTAAATTGGGAAAGCGTCATTACCTCGTTACTCTTGACTCTGATCGCACAGTCAAACGACATATTAACCAACTTCTAACAACTTTGGTCAAAAAGAAATCCGTTTTATGTGGTCCAAGTCAAAGTTTTAACATTCCAAGACCAAGTAATCCTAATCCTGGCTCCATTATCTCCGTTCATCCTCAAGATAATCCAGCTCAAGAAATTCCTGCTAATTCTTCAGCATTAATCAGTCATAAGCCTCCAGTTCAACAAGAAGTTAGAAGATCAACCAGAGAAAGACACCCTCCAGTCCGTTTTGGTGACAGTGTTCTTTCCTAAATATCCTTTACTAAGTGGGGGAGACTGTGGTGTTTGTTCTATCTAGCTACTTGTTATTATTCTACTTGTAACTAATTGTTTTATATTCGATTCTCTACTTCTTTGACATTATTCAATTTGTCATTAATTATTTTTTCATTCGACTTTTTGATTTCATTAAATAAACATCTTATAGTTTTAATTGTTCAATAGTTCTTTGTTTTCTTTAAATATACAATATAAGTATTTCAATGAACTTCACGTTGACATGTTTAAAAAAAATCATACGAAACCTGGTCTTCTAATGGAGCTTTGTTCATATTGCATCGGTGTATCACTTTAAAGAACTTAACTGGCTTACTGCGTAAGTTTTCGAAATATTCAGCAAAAACATTCGTAAGAACTTTAATATTTTAAGCGAGAAGGGCTCAATTGAGGGATCGGGCTATTTTCCAGAACGAACGACTGTCGATTACTTCAGATAACTTTTGGATTAAGTAAAGCTCGAGTATAATTTCTGTTTTTCTTTACAAATCCTTTTAAGAACTTTGATCGCGTCTTGGTGCCGATAATACCATAATACCACTAAAAGACCATATCGAATTCATGAATAACGCCTCTCAACCGTTTGAAAGGCTCATGAAAATAATTTAGTTACAAAATTATCAACTGTGCCTTATTATGATATCTTGGCAGTCTCAAAGGAGGTGACATTTGAGAAGATGTTATGAAATAATGCACCCATGTGGTGTAATGGTTAGCACGCCTGCTTGTTATACGTTGAAAGTTTCGATGTTCAAATCGCATAAACATAAAAAAAAATGTTTTTCGCGGGTATCCTCTTTTGCGAGCATTTGGCAGGTTCTAAGAAAGAAATCTGTTATGAAAAACGATTTCTCACTCAGCTGTTCGAAATTGACATAAAGTTTTGGTCCTGCGTAAGGCTCAAAGTTTCCATGGCCTTCTGCGTCACCCTATTAATCCATTCATTTCTTTTTGTTTATATGCAGAACAATTGTAGCATCAGTTTCATAAAAATAGTGAATCAACTTAATTAATGTGTGTTTCTCAATAGGACAGGATTATTAGCAAAACATTTCCTTTGTTTCACAATAATGCAAAAGTAAACAAGCAAATTCATACAAAACCATACCAAACATCCTAACAATCAAAACATCCACCCAGCAATCGTAATTGAAATCAAAGCGGTTATAAATCAATCATTACCATTCGCAGGGACTGAATAGAAAACACACTGACATTTGCCGGTGTAGTAATTTTTTCCGTAAATAAGAATTAAAAATAAAACTCTCATTAAAAAACACCACCACCGACCGCACAAAGTCACTAGACCGGAAAACCATCTTTTGAATTACTCAACGCGGTGCGTTTTTATTTACATTTTTTTTTTTTTTTGTTTTTTTCCTTTTCTTAAAGTCCTCAGATTTTCATTTCATTTTCCTCCTCTAATTACAACACGAACAAAATTGAACACGATTTGGGGGTGGTAAATACACTTTTGCGCGGAAAAAAGTACAATGAATAAATTAGGATCAAAATTAACTCAAAGCCGGGGGTTGGATTCAGCGATTTTCATTTTTTTTTATTTTCTTTCATTCATTCAACTTTTAACCGCGAAAAAAAAATTAACAGAGAAGAAGCATTCGTTGACGACGACGACGTCGCGACGCGACGTGCTGCAGGTCAGGGATTTCACGTGACGCAATAGAAAGATGTACCTATATAATTTTAGTCTCCTTTTGAAATCATTTTCCTGAAAATATAAGGATAACGACTCAAAAAAAGAGAGGGTGGTGCACAAAAATTAAAAATTCAAGGGCACTTTTTTTTATTTATGTTTAACTTGTAGAGTGAAGCTTTCTCATTCCACAGACACCCAATTCGTAAGGAAGTTTAGCTAGAAAAAAAGTTTTGATATTTAAATTTCATTAAAGTAAGAAGAAAAAAAATAGTACTGAGGACTTTCACTTGTTTGCCAAGGATCAACAGGTTGGTCTGTAGGGACATTTTGTGGATGGAAGAACTATATTTAACGGTGATTTTTATTGCTTTAGGGATTTTCTTTTCTTGTGAAAATGTTGTTTTCCTTTTAATAGTCTTAAATAAGTTTAGTCAGACGATCAGGACTTACACACTCATAAATGACTTCAGTAGTTGAACTTAGACTACACTGGGCAGATTGGTTTGAGGCTTCAGCTTAGAGGAATTATTATAACTTCAGAACTGCCTCTAAGCAGATCCTTTCTATTCCCATGTTAGAACGTTAACTATCAATTTCTGAGTACTCAAAAGAATTGCTCGTCGATTAAGTGGACATTAACTGAAAAGTTTGTTCGTGAAAAGCAGCATCTGATTGATTAACCAATTATATCACTTCTGGATGCAACGCACGTTGGAGTTGAGGTCACTTCATCTTCAAATCGAATCACTTACAAAGTAAACCAAAACAGAGAATATTTGCCTGAAATTCTTTGCTTTTCGCCTTTCATTGTGAATGTTGTCGCTTCTAAGATCATATTTCAAATTCACATGTGTACTAAGCTAGTCGCTGTTTCATACAGAAAACTTCATAGTAGTGACATCTATTTGTTAATAGCTCTTGAATAGTTCAAACAATAGCCCCTAGATGTCTTCGCACAAATAATTTCCCCTTCATTGTCCTTGATCCAATAAGAACGTTCAACAGAATGAATTGTTAAGCCCAACTAGAAATGGCAAAGTGTGTATATGTGACAAGAACCCCAAAAATTAATTCCATATGAATGTGAACATGCGTGCTGTAACTGTGCCCACCCCTAAAGCGGCCATGAGGGTAAATTTCAGTGGCAGAAATGTGTCACTGAACCACTTCCAATCTACTATATGCGCGTATCCTTCATTTTGGCTTTTGGTTTAAATTGTTATAGAATTACGAACCACCTTTTACGTGGGTTGATATGAGTAAGGAGCTACACATGGAGTCGTGTGTGGGAGTAGAGATAAACACTAAGTTTAACCATTCGAATAAAAAAGGCTATGACATTTTCAATGTAGGTACACGAGACACAGCCACAAAAGGACTTTGTAAAAAGGCTTTTTTTGTGAAATACAGCAACAATAATAGTAGTGGCATTCTTGAAACTTTTTTCGGTTTTTCAAAAGTAATCTTAATTTTAGAATGTTAACATCATTTTGGCGGTGATCTCCGTTATGCTAGAGGACCAATGGCTCCAATAGCCAAAGGAAAAAATTAGTGGTAGCGTTGCAGTGGTAGTAGGGTTGTGTTGACTTTTAGACTGGTGGCGAACTTGTTATCTCCGTTCCAAGCTTTTGGTCTCACCATTGTCAATATAAAAGCGACTTCTGTGCCACCAGTGTCCTTCCCATAAGACATAAGGCCCATAAGATGGTTAGATTGCCTTTTTGACCTACTATATATAGTTTATATATACCTACAATGATGATAGTTTATTTTTGAACTGCAGATTTGAGAGCAATAAATCACATGGTTTTGGCGTAACCTTGAGAGCCCAGCTTAAAATTCAGTACTTCAAAGGTCTCTTCCGTTGACTTACGTTTTCCAACTGCTAATACAGATGATAATAACTAAGATTAGGTACGTTAGGTTTGTGGGTGCAGACGCAAGCGAAAATTTCTTTATTGTCACAAATTGCCAAGTAAGTTTCGTTATTAATCGATTTGTATAACTCACCAATTAGTTGCAACTTTTGAACGACTCTTTTATGACCGAAAGAGAACCCGAGACGAGCCGAAGAAATTTTTCACAGCGTGGCAGATAAAATGGAAAAATCGATTATTTATACTGTAAAAGTACTTGAAAATTATTAGTCTCACTGTAAAGTATATTAGTTTCCTTAAGTTACATATGAGTTGTTTTGCTGAGGCCAAATAAAGGCACATATTAGGCTCGTTCGTTGAACCCAGTTTTCCTTGACAAGCCTGTGAGTTGTCAAAAAACCTGGGTCTTAAATCCAAGAAAAATGCTAATCCACAAAATCAGCAACCATCCCTGTCATTTGAACAAAAACAAATGCCATTTAGACAACGGCCTTGTCACCCGAAAAGAGTCGGTTCCCATTAGAACACCGCACCGTAATTAAATCGGAATGAGCGCTGTTAGTGACAAGATGGGGAACCGTCTTGTACTACTGCGTGCTGTTGTCATGTGTTATTTGTTCTATGTAGTATTTGTGTAGTTAGTCTTGTGGTGTATCAGCCAAATGGTCTTTGTCGCCCGGCTGCAAACCCCCTACTCCGCAGATTTATGTGTGGAGTAGGTTTCATGTAAATGTAAATGTAAATGCCATTTGACAGCCCTGTTCACTACCTAAACTCGCTTTAGTGAAACCCTATCGGGCGAGGAAGGGCAAACCACTAAAAAGCACTCAGTTTAACATTCAGGGGAATTTAGGTTTTTCAGAAAAACGCTTTGTCGCGACCACAGGGCAACGCCAGGGCTTCGAGTCATGTTATAAAATAGTCAAATAGTCTATTACCACAATTTGGCTTTCCCTCATCAGTAATCGAACATTCGACGCATAGAGTACATGCATACAAACTGGTAGACGACCCCAGAGGCCATAATAATTACGCTTAAGAATTATGTACAAAAATGTTAATATGCAAAAAAATAAAGAAGCCATTACAACTAAACAACTAACTATACATACACGTGTAGGAAGGTGCAACAGAGTGTTACTCGATCACTTGTGCGGTAATTTGGCCCTGGGCTTCTGAAAAAAGGGTTTACTTTCATTTTCATTTCTTAAAAACCAAGAAAATGTTTTAAGTCTGGTTTTCTGTGTTTGACTCATAATTAGGGGTTGAATTTTAAAAATATTATTTAAAAAAAAAAAAATTTGATTCTTCTTAATTTTGATTTGAAACTTGATTCTTCAGAGACCGTTCATAAAATTCATTTAAATTACATATGTATATTTTTTATTAAAGAACACAGTGCTAGGTTATGAAAACTATATAATTTGTGGTAGAAATAATAATGTGGTATAATTTGTAGAAAATCAAGTCAATTTGTTATAAATTACCCCTCCCTCCCAAAAAAGTCACTCGATCACTGATGCCAATCACTGACTCTATAACGTGATTCTGATTTGTAATTCGGTCCCTGTTTTCTGAATTATTTATATCGGAGTAAGGCTGCTCTTAAACGACTCAGAATTTGTTACAAATCGAGATTATTGAACTTTATTAGTTTCAGTATAGCATTTGAAGATCTAGGATCAAATTACAACTCACGTCATCGAGTGAGTGAGTGACATTAGTGATAGAGTTAAAGAGTAACTATTTTGGGATTGCAGCAAATGTAATCTCATATATCCTTAAGCTATTTAAAATTGAGCTAGTAACTTCGAATATTCACTAGCATCTTTTGAGTCTCTATTGATTCACAGATGTCGCTGATGTCTCTTAAGACTATTTTTTTTGCAAGCGAAATTCATTCCTTTAACAAAAAGGATAACTAGAGTGAGAGTTTAAAACCAAGAGAAAGTTAAAACATCAAATGCCGATGTTCTTTTGCAGTGAAGTGATTATAGTGGATAGATAGATAGATAGATTTCTTTATTTTTTCCAGTATTAGTTATTTTATAAAAGAATACGGACGTGGCTACCTGAGCCGTCTGCCGATATTGAAATTTGATTACATTAACAAATCGATAAAGAAAATGAAATACATTTAAGGAATTTAAAATAAAAAGATAAAGAAAATAAAAAAAGGTTTGGGCTGAAAATAAGTCATATACAATATATACATAGATACTGAGAATTACTATTTCAATGGACAAATTTAAATTAGCTTTTTAGTATGAGATGCCAAAGCGTGAAAGATGGAAGAGCAAGGATATTGAGTGAGTAATTTTAATGATTTGCAACATAAAGTCGATTAATTTTGATGTGATTTAAAACATAAAAATATTTAGAAGCCGTTGCGGTAGGATAAAGCCTGCTTGCAGTATTTGAACAGACACTCCCAGCCCCGACTGCCATTCAGAATCACGTAAAGACCGTTTTGGTTGAGGAAGCTTTCGTTAAAATAAAATCTTCTTATCTCTTGCAGGATAGGGCAGACTGCACTGAAATGGTTCACATTCTCAAGTTCCCTTCTGTTACATAGATCACAAGATTGCTGTCTATCATTGCGATGCGGGATGAAATTGAGATCCAATAGTTCAACTCTCGCATTGAAAATCACACTGATAACTTCCGCAGAAAAACAGTTATTGAAGTACATACTTGTTTTCTATTAGCATTAGATGATTAAGATTTTTGTAGACTGCTCTGGACTCTGAAGAGCAGGCTTTGATTATATGTTGATTGAATATTTGTTCGTCAACCTTAGCAATCACCCTGTTGAACATATCTTTCCATTCACCCACGTTAGCTATAGACGTTGGCATTGCGAGGTTATGTGATAAGGCCATCTGATTCCATTCCCTGAAAGGAGAGGCGTTATAGTTACCATTAGTTTTTCTAAGATTTTTCTGTGAAGACTGTTTTCATTTCCACGCATAACTCTGATAAGGTAGTCCAAGTGGGCTTTTATATTTCGAATGTATATAGGTGGCAAACCCGATTCGACATGAATGGCATACGTTGATGTAGAGTTTGTTAGTCTAAACAAACGCTTAAAAAAGTATCTCTGCGTCTTCTCGAATTCCTCAATCGGTGAGATACCAATGGCTTGCACTCCGTAGCACAAGCATGGTGTTTACAATTACATCGAATATTTTGTATTTAGAAACAACGTCAATATTTGGATTTGCGAAGAGCTTTGGCCACATCAGATAAGAAGCAAGCTTGGCGTCCTGATTTTTCTGTCTGGCATGGTTATCAAAGTTAAGATTGGAAGAGATGGTTATGCCAAGATATTTGAAATTTTAAACTACTTCGATCCTCTCACTTCCGATTTTCCAGTTTTCTTCACGTTGTCTAAGTAGCAGAGAGATAAGAGTTTGTTTAATTGTAGTTGTAGAGAGAAAGGATTATCCGCTAGAAGTGATTATAGCTTGCTGCTTTCGAATGAGCCGCTGAATTTCATTATTCGACTTGGTGTGTTGTCTTCTATAGTTCATTATTCATACCTCTGTCGAGCTCCTTGCCTTTTGGTTCAGTTTTTTCCCCCTTTGATGGGAGTTTGGCACTGTCGTTCTTCAGAATCTGAAGAATCCTAATTTTGGTACGGAATTCTTCCGTGTATTGATCTGTTATTCTGCTATTTTAACCGAATGGCAGTGTGACGCATAATAATAGATACGGATAAGAGAGATCATCTGGGTGCTCCTCATGTATGTCTTGTGACTCAAAGAGAGTCCACAATTCTGATAATTTGTTCGTTAGCTTCTCCTAATAAGCCAAGGTCCTCCTATCCAGCCCATCTTTCTTGTAGCTAATGATGAGCCTTTGAATGCGGTCACCGATTTTTTTTTTGTCTTGACGGCTTTTCTTCTTGTGCTGGAATTTACGGCTTGAAACTCTATGAAGATAAATGCTTTAAATATGAAGTGACTGCCCCTTACCACGGGTAGAGGGAAGCAAATAACGTCGGTTCTCCAAAATGTACATACTCGTTTGAATTTTGAATTTAATATTATTTTTATTCCTTGCAGCAAAAACTCAAACTTGTAGAAAAATCGAAGAACTGATCAATCGAAAACCACACAATTAGATGAGAAGTACAAGAATGAATGATAGCTTTATTAAGAATTATTATTATTATTCTAGACATTTTAACATAAAAAAAAACAATAATAATGTTGTCCCAGCGTCAGCAATTTTAGGCAACTCAATTTGTGGTATGCGTCGCAATGTTTTTGATGCATCGTCGGCACTATATGGTTTTGGTTTGGTAGGTTTATTGGCATTTTCGTGTTGTTATCGTTGTTGACTCACTGCATATGGTTATGGTGTTTGTTGTTGACCGATTGAACAAAGCTATTGGTTTAACCATTGTGTGCATAAAAGCGATTGCTACCCCACTGACCGGTGCCCTCCGCTCCATTATAGATTGTTAAATCGCTTTTTGAACTTGTTATAGTTTCTATATACCTATAACAGAACAATGCTTTAATTTGTTTAATTTTGGGCGTTTTTCTCAAAAAGTCTGAAATTGTACTAGATTACTCGACAATGTGAGCGATAATACCAAACTCATATAATCCCGTCAGAAGTAAATCGATACTGTGTGTCTATTCAGATACAACCAAGCAACACACACAGCTGAAGAAAATTTGAAATCTTCACTTATGTACCAAGACTAGTCTATTTCTGGCTACAAAAGATGACCACTCGGGCTCGAAACAACTAACTCCGTATCGATAGGTAGTGATGTCTGATGTTTAAAACGAGTAATGGAGTAACCCTCACCTTTCATCAATTAGTTTCTTAGAACACTTATATGGTGAAGACATAGATATAAACTCCCTTTACTTCTTTCTTTACTTTCAATTAAATGTCCAATCTCCTTCTTTGTCATTTCTTTTTCTTAGACCAAAGTTAATCCCTAATCGAACCAAAACTGATCATTTAGCAGACTGAGAACCGCAAAATTTATTTTTCCAAAAGAATCAATGAAAATTAGAGTTTGTTTTTCGACAAATGGCAAATATCTAACGCTATTAATTTGAACCATTCATCAGTGTGCTTAAGAGAGTTACTTTTGTATTCGCTGATGAATTATTTTAATGGGAAACTAAACACAAACGTAAATAGCAGAAATATCCAAGGGAAACGAGTATAAGCACTCTACACAAAAGCTAAACCAAACTTTACTCATAGGCAAGTATACCCACTACTTTATTACTACACCTTGACCTTTTGACCTCGCCACATCTGCACGCCAACCTCCCTTTCATCGATCTAACTAATTTAAAAGGTGCATGTATCTAAACGCAAATGGTCACAATCTATTTTCATATTGTTTGGATGATTATTGATAAAACAACCAAAAGATTGAGAGCCCAAAACCACCCATAGTCAACAACCACCCTCATGCCTCATACCCAACCAACCACCCGCACCCCAAACCCACAAAATGAGTGTATGGCACTCCATGACCACTCCCGGAATTTCGTCGCATGGCAGTCAGAGGACATCACAAAGCAAAAGTTATTCTTCGGCAGCAACAGCAACCAACAAATAACACAATTTTGCTAATCGATGTTACTACGCTTTGATGGTATGGCGATGGCGTATGGTAGAAGTAGTACGAGGTGAAATCGTCGTCGATGACTGCGACTAAACAAAATGATGAGAGCAACTACTACACAAAAACTATAGATACTTTTAGCAGGAACGTGCCAGGACGTGGCGATGGCGATACTACTTCTTGCATATAAAGAAAACGAGCGGGTGATTCGTGTCCATGGAGCCGCATGGCGACTGGTACGCTGGGCTGGGCTACAATAATTTTCTCTCCAGAATACCCGTACATTAATTTTGTTTCACGCTAAAGCCGAATTCCAATAATTGTCAGTTGCCAATAGTAACTCGCTGATCAACTGAAGTCGAAGTGATTGTTTTCTTTTTTCCTTCCTTATTTTTTATTGAGAGGAAGGCAAATACCTAGTAGGTCCTTTGTTTTCGATGTTTGCAAGGGGACAACGAGCGATGGTTGTCTTGGAGAGAAGTTTGTAAGTTTTAATAAGTGGGCAGTGGAGTTGTATCTAGACATACAAAAGCACATAAAACTCTACTCGTATTTTAGCTACAATGTGAACTTTTTGTATATATCGATACTCTTTGTGTGCTGCTTTTTTTATGAGTTCAATGTGATTTATGAGCGAAATGACTTAATTTATAGCTGTGTATCAAATGACATTAGCATACGAGAACGGTTTATTGGATGAGACGTTTTTGCAAACACATTACACGCAGACATTTCGCCATGGAAATTTTAATTCAAGAAAGTCAATATTTGTACAGAATAGGAATAGAAATTGGAAGTAAATAAAAAACCACTTTATTGATATGATCTTCTAATTTTATTGCAAGGTAGATACTCTTGTGTAGATGAAAGTATTTAGAAATATTACAATGGCTCTTTTGAGCGACAAATTCAATGACCGTGTAATCTCACGTGGTCCCGACGTCAATTGGCCACCAAGATCATGTGATCTGTCACCGATCGTTGCACTTCCTTACCTTTGGGGTTATTTGAAAGAAAAGGATTAAGTCGATAAGCCAGCATTAATTAAAAAGCTAAAAAATGAGATAATTAGGCATATTAACGACATAGAAACTCTATTATGCTTCAGCGTCATCGAAATTTTGGACCATCGGATGGAGGTGTGCCGCCGAGATCGCGACGTCCATTTGGCCGATATTTTGAGCTACAAACGTAATCTACCCATACCAATATTATAAAAAAAAGAAATGACAGTTATTTTCTAAATTATTTCTGTATTATTCAAAATCAACACCGGCCTTTTAAATTGAACCACCCTTTATAAAGGGTTTTTAAAAGGAACGCTATAAAAGTAGAGCGACAGGGACAGCAAACGACGCCATATTTTTTGCTGCTCTTTTGACATTTCTCTTCAGTAAGTTTTGTCATTTCATGATAAAAGATATACCAGTCAAAAACGAGTCGAAATTATTAAAATTTACTACCGAAATTCGGAGTCAGTGGCCTCAACGTTGAGAGCGCTGCGTCGAATTTACGATGAAGCTTATTTCTGGCTGAATGGTGTCGTCAATTAACAAAATATGCGGTATTGGTCAGGCAACAATCCACACGGGACACTGATCCCATGAGTCATCATTGCATCCCGAAAAAATTACGTTTTGGTGTGGTTTCCGAACCGGCGTAGTCATTGGGCCGTACTTCTTCCGTGATGATCAAGACCGGCACGTTACTGCGAATGGGAATCGCTGCCGTTAAATGATAACCGAATCCCAACTGGATGATATGGACTTGGAGGACATGTGGTTCGAACAAGACGGCGCGGTGACACAAGCCACACAGCGAATGTCACAATCAATTTATTGGACACCAAGTTTGAAAAACGTGTTATTTCACGAAATCAAAAATTCTTTCAACTCTAGGATGTTACTTATGCCTCAGTGAGATAGAATCACATTTCATTCACATATTTACATGGGAACGGAAGATTCCCACATGAACCGGGTTGAGAACGGAAACTTAGGAACTACTGGACAGATTCCACAGTAAGAAAGATTATATTTCATCCCCAAATTCTCACGTAAGAGGAAAAACGAGAACGGGAACCTTAAAACTACAGACCCTAGCAAAGCCGGGCGGCTCAGCTAGTTTAAAATAAAACTTTTGTATCGCTCTTATTGAAACACCCGACATTTCCATCATTAGATTTTGTGCTTTCTAGGCTGGCATCGAGGTCAAAACCACTATTTCACAAATGTATTTCACATCGCCAAAAAAGCTGTACAACGATACAAGAACACAATATTTCTCAAAAAAAAAAAAAAAAAAGTGTTGCATGAGAACCGCTTGTTTGAGGAAATTGAGAGATGCCACCGCCGTAATCGAGCATCCGCTTGCTAAGGCGGGGAAGTGCTGGACATTGTACAATGATGTGCAGAGATGCTTCTTCACTCTCGAGGCATAGTCGGCAGATTGAGTTAACTGTCAACTCCATGTTGTCTAGATGTTTTCTTTTAGAGGAGAATGGTCAATAAGCAGTCCGGTTTAAAGTTTTAAGAGTTTTTTTTTTTTTGTTGAGGTTCAACAGGACTTGGACGTTTCTTGAGTTTATACTGGCATATAAAGCTGTGAACAAGTTTGACCAGAAAAATAGAGGATAACAGAGTTTTACCTAGCCAGTTTGGAGAGCAACACGATTGTCTCTTGGACTAGTGTGGATCTTATTATTGGTGAGCTTAGTGCTCTTAGTGCAGATTGGCTGTCTGAGACGACAAGGATGGAAATGTTTTTTGTATTCGATGAACTTATTATTCTCATTGACTGATAGCAAAGACTTCGGCCTTGAATGACTACCAAGACTTACTGAAAAGTTCGTTTTAGGTGAGTCGCTGAAAATTCGGAACCAATTCCAGTTTCTATTTTTGAGCCGTCAGTATATGAAAAACCTTTAAGGGTGGGGTTTTGTGCTCTTCCAGTCTTCCCTGGAATGGATGACTATGGAGAAGTTGGGTTTGAAGCTGTGCACTGGAATAGTAATACCCAAACACATACTAACGTTTCAAGTATGTGACAACAAATCTAAGTTGTCCATCATTGGATTCAAGATGGTGTGCTTTTGATGGAATAGACGATGGTTTTTCAGACTTGCTTCCATTTTTATGAAGAGGTGAATAGGTGGTAGTCGTAGAATGACGTTTAGAGCAAATGGGGGTGCGGCAGACATGCAACCAATGATATGTGTCGTTGCTAATCTTTGAAACTTTTCCAGTTTCTGAATTGCTGTTATTTGTTTTGTTTTATGCCATCATACCACATTTGTCATATTTGGTCCTACTATACAAGCCTAAGAGCTCGTATATCATTTTTGGTTTCAGACTCCAGTTTTTTCAACATATGCTACAGCAAGCCCATAGAGACTTTGTCACTCTGTGGCAGGTGCATTCTTACTGTGGGAAAAGGCAAAGACAATGGGTCAGAGAGCTGCCATATAATATAAGTTCTGGAAAAAACATGATAGACATCGTGCTTAGATGGCTCCAGATTCTAATCTCTAAGGTTTAAGGAGGCGATAGTCTGTTGACAACGGAAAAAACATTAGAGCTGACACAACGGGTGCGGTTTTGTCACGAATAAGTCAACAACTGCAGCAATCCAAAATAAATGCAAGGATACTCATAGGGAATCATCAAGGTTCCTTAGAGGAAAAGCATGTTGGTTAACTTCGAAAGAGAATTCGTTCGACAACCACGAAATCTAACATGGGTAACCCTCAGACAACGAGGATACCGCAAGACCCCACGTGGTGATTTTAGAGGACATGTAAAAAGGAACGGCTACGAAGGCAAGATGCCCAGCTGGAGTCACCGATACTTACCAATTCGCACTAGGTCCATCAAGGAAGCGTATAAAATCCTAGTTTATACCCTGCGAGCAGTTAAAAGGGAGAGCTGTGAACTGTGATTCCTTCGAGGTCACGATCCCCGTAATGTCAGAAAAGGAAGAAGAAGAAGAAGCGTCTTGAATGTTAAATCATCCCCTTTTTAAAGCCCTTGACTACTTGTTGGAAGAAAAACATAAGAAGGTGCTAGGCTCCATATAAGTTCAAAAAGACTGAATATGTCCGTATTTTGATTTAAACAAGCTCAGTTAGTTTTGTCATGCTCGAAGGAGATATCCAGAAAACCCGTCAAAGAGCCATATGGCGCCGGCCTACCCCCCTCCCTACAGGCGAATCACTTCTGTAAAGCAGATAAATGTGGTTGGCAGAATTATGATCCCTTCGAGCAGGAGCGGCAGAACACTATTTTTTTAGGTGGGGAGCAACGACAATGTCATCCTCGTGCCTGGTGTACATATATATGAATAATCAGTGAAACGTACGTTTTATCATATTTTTAAAAAAGATTGACTAAAATCAAGGAGAAAAAAAGGATAAGAATTAATTCATAGCGTTGAGTCTGTGACCGATAAATAAATGATTCAAATCACTTGGTCAGTCTCAGTCAATCGAGCAAAAATTAGTATAACAATGTTCATAATTTCATAACATTTTTTTGCCTCATTTAACTAAAAAAAAAAAATTGGTATATTTCCAAGGCCAGAAGGTGGGGTACACTCCATGCTCAGAAAAGTAAGGTGAGGTCTATACCCCACCCACCCCATACCTTCTGCCGTCCCTGCCTTCGAGGCCACGGTGCTTACAGCTCTAAAAAGATAGAAGAAAATTTACAGAACTTTTCGTTTACCTCAAATATTTTAGTCGCTGAGCTGAGTTACTTGTGAGCTTCTTTCAAAATATCATTAGTTGACAAAACTGATAAAGAATAACTCTACCAAAATTGATTTCTAGGGTATTTTCAATTCAACTCTGAAAGTTCAACTAATACAGCAACATTTTTTGGTTTTTTTATCTTCATTTGATGGACGTCTCACTACAAACATGAGTTGCGTAGTCACTCACAGATTGCGGTTTGTATTCCCCAATCTTTTATTCATTTTTTCTTCCTTGCAGTTGTATAAATAAGAAAAAAACAAGGAAAACTGTAAAAATAAAAATCTACAACGACCAAATCCACAAACCATTCGATTCACATGCATGGCCGATCCTAATCCCGTCCGAGCTCAACGTGATTTTTTGCTGGAATTTCTTCTCTCTTTTTTTATAAGACATGGACAATTGAATAGATCCTATCCTTTCTATTCGTTATGAGATTTCGACAGCTATTATTGGGAGATTCACGTACCAGGAATCCATCTGTGGGATTGGATGGATGCACATCTTTCGGACGATTGCGTAAAATTTAATCCGATGTTTTGGTTTAAGCATTTTTTTAAATGCATCACCCAAAGATGGACCACACCTGCGGAAAGTCAAATGAGCCCACACTCGGATGGTAAATTAATTCGAAGGGAATTTCTTTTGAATGATGGATTCTCATTGTTTCGGTCACGATTGCCTTTGACCAGAGGTACACTGGAGTTCATACGTGAATATGTTTTTGTAAAACAGAAAGGTTCTGATAAAAACATTCTAAAAAACGAATGCACCCGAGTGATCATAAAACAGACAAAGTTAGGTGGTCAATGATGATCTCAATCTCGATTTGTTTTGGTGGCAACTTTTCTTATGCTGCCAAACGAGTCCTAATTTCTGCAGTAATACGATGCGATGAATTGAAATAAATCAGCTCATTACAAGCAAACAAATCTGGTAGACGTGAACAGTTGCACCTTCTTGACACGATGCACAAAAAACAATCGGATTCACACAATCACCCCGCAGAGGTTAAGATCAAATGCAGCACGGCTAGGAGAGTCAGTCGCGCGGTGGTGCACATTTCTGGCCCACAATATGTAAGCCATTCAACGTGGTCTGGTCTGAGACTAAAGTCTCTCTTCCACCTTCACTACAAACCAGTCAAGGGGAACGGTGACTGTGAAGCTCCTGCGCAGCAAAGAGAATGCGAGGCGGCGCGACGCGATGCGACCGACGTTACCCCTGGCGATTTGGTCTGGTGTCGGACCACAGCTTCTGCTCGCGGATCCGCAAAAGGAAAAGGCGAACGAAGCCCAAAAGAGTGCATAAGCATGTCTTTATGATGTAATAAGTTATTTTATTGCAAACGGTGTTATATTGAGAAGTATGCACACGTACATTGGTGCTCGTGACTTCTGAAAAGCGCATGGACTTGCACAGCAACAGCACTAGCACCAACAGCTATTTTCTGGCAAGGGAGCAGCACTACAGTACATAGACTGGAGAGTATAGCTACTATACCAACTTTACTATGTGGAATCATCCAACAAACGGGACGAATAATTTTAAGGCAACAATTCGGCGGGAATGACCAAGCCTCATCGTGTGGTGTTGAACTTTTCCGTTTAATGGTATTTGGTTCAAAAGAAGAGCATGCTGTTGACTTTAGAGATGAGCCTCAAACACAACAATCTGTTGACACTTTTGTTTTGTTTATTTGTCTGTTTCTCTGGTCGATTTTCAACCCAGAGTCTAGCATTTGAAGTTTTTGAAGGCGAGGTCTCGACTTGGGTGCTTTTTTATAATGCCAATTTGACCATCCTTAGTTTATTGTCATGCTGAAAGCCATAAAGTGTTTTGCAAGCTAAACTTTTAATTGCACGAAGTCTGAGGAATACATACAAGAATGCCCAGATAGTCCATCATAGTTTCATAGCTTTGACCTCTTAGGAAAAGACCACTTCTTACATCATTTATGAAAGTCATTCAAATAAAGATATTGCTCCAGACATAAGCCATGAAACGTAGAGCAGGGGTAAGTTCAGTGATCCGTGACTAGACTTAAGGTCTCATCAAAATCATGGTGGGTCGTGGGTGTGACTCCCCAAGCACCAGGTTCTCTTTCCATTGGTCCTATTTACAGTGACCTCTTCTCAGAGGTCGATAGTGTTATGGTATCAAAGTAGGAAATGCAGTGCAAATTGGTTTTCTCGCTATAGTCTTGTTAAAATGCAATTTCTTATGCCCTATATATTTTTGGAATAATCGGAGGAAGTGCTTCGCAATGTCACCGTGTCGTCGTCATCTTTTCCACAGCATCATCCCCAAAGAGAATTCTTGGTTTGATTCAAGCTGTAAAGAGGCGATAAGGGATCGAGAAAGTAGTTTTCGAAAATTTAAAGATAACCCTACTGTAGAAAACCGAAATTTGTTCAAACGGGCCAGAAATAGCTGAAATGCTCAGATACAAAGGGCTAAGTCTTACATGACCAAAAAGTAAGGCAAAAAATACTATTGTGTCCAAAAGGAAGTAAAATCTTTTGGTCTTTTGTGAAGAACATTAATAACTCGACCACGTCATCGGTCCCAACGCTCGTCTTCAATAACTCTCCGTATGTCAGCTCCATCGACAAAGCCAATTTGCTGGCAGCTCAATTTGCTGCCAACTCGACACTTCCTCATAGCATATTGGCTCCACCTGAGCTGGGATCTGCAAATTCTTTGATGAAGCAGATGTTTTTTCGAACTCGCTCGGTTGCGAGAGTCCTTAAAGATCTCAACATACATAAATCCGCTGGTCCAGATGGTATCCCCGCCGTTATTCTGAAGAGGTGTTCTTCTACGCTGGCGAAACCTCTGCGTAAACTTTTCCATCTTTCCTATTCTGCTGGGATTTTTCCGAGCAGATGGAAAACTGCATTTGTCCAGCCGGTCCCTAAAAAAGGCGAAACTTCCTCCCCTTCCAATTACCGTCCAATTGCACTTACGTCCCTTCTTTCCAAGGTCATGGAAAGGTTGATATACCGTCAACTTATGAAATATCTTGAAGAACAAAAGCTTCATAATGACCGTCAGTACGGCTTTCGTAGCAAAGGGTCTACTGGTGATTTGATGGCGTATCTCACCGAAAAGTGGAACCAATATTTACATTGTTTTGGAGAAAGTAAGATTATTGCACTTGATATTTCTAAAGCATTTGATAGAGTTTGGCTTCAGGCTCTTTTATCGAAAATGCGTGCTTTTGGTATCGATGAGTATCTTCTTCGTTGGATTAGAAACTACCTTTCTGACCGTTCAATACAAGTTTTTTTGGATGGTTTTAAGTCTGATACACACTTAATAGATAATGGTGTGCCCCAGGGCTCCGTTTTGTCTCCAATTCTCTTCCTCATTTTAATAAATGATCTCTTGTCTGAAACTTCTAATCCACTTAACTGTTTTGCTGACGACTCGACCCTCAGCTTTTCCTATTCGTTTCCAAATTCACGTCCCTACTCTTCGGATGTGGAACTGGAACGGTTGCGTATGATAAGCTCATTGAATTCTGTCCTTGACAACATTGTTGCATGGGGTCTTATGAACCGAATAGAATTCAATGCTTCGAAAACTCAATGCTGTCTCTTGTCGTTGAAGCTTAACATTCCCCCATTGCCATTATCCATGAATGGCACCTGCATCCAAGACACCGAAAAGCTGTCTGTGCTTGGTATGTGTGTAAACGATGATCTTCGTTGAAATGACCACATATTTGAAGTCGCCAAAAACGCTGCTAAATGCTTAGGTTTCTTGAGACGATGCAGGAAGTTTTTCGCCTCTTCTAATCTGGCTACAATTTATAAGGCCTTCATCCGCCCAAAACTGGAGTATAACTCCCATATCTGATCAGGTGCCGCTCAAACATCTCTGCACCTGCTTGATAGGGAACAAAACAGAGCGTTAAAATTAATAGGTGATAGTTCAATCGTAGAATCGATTGATTCTCTTGAACATCGTCGAAGAGTCACCTGTCTCACTCTGTTTTATCGCTTTTTTCACAAGCAGTGCTCTAGTCAAGTAGCCAGTTGCATTCCTCCCCTGAAACAATTTAGCCGCAACACCCGCCTCGCTAGGAATGTTCATCAGTTTTACCTTGAGCCCAACTTCGGACGTACAGTCAAGTAAAGAGATTCGTATTTCAGTCGCACCATCCTCATGTGGAATGCCTTACCTGGCTCTGTGTTTCCCCTACATTACGATTTAGAAAGATTCAAAAGCAACGTGCATCGGTGTCTCCTATTAAATCCTCTCCCCTACTTTCCTAAATGCTCGCACTGTAACATTATAAGGGTAGTCATAACCCCTTGATGTGCGCGTTAATTATAAAAAAAAAAGTTCTCAGAGTGTGGTATCACTTAAGCCTAACACATTTAAATAATTCGCATAAAAAGTACCCCGTGGCAACGCCAATAAGCTTTCTACAGTATTTTTTGCTACGAGATAGCACAACTGTTGCAGTTCTCTTGGTAAAATTGGGGAGTATGCGCTTAGTTCTGTCTGCGTCCATTGAATGCCATCTACGGTCATATTTTTCACAGATCCAATCGTTAATTTAGGCCTGCACTGAGGACACTGGCAGACCAAGCGCCAGTTCAGGCCCTGAGATAGGTGTTTGAGAGCCTTGCTTTGCCTTGTTGCCTTGTTATGTCATAATGGGCTGCAATCCATAAGAGATTCAAAGAATTTGGTTTTCCGACAACATTCAGAGCGGTCTTGCTATCCTTTATCACTTCCAAAGTAGTTAGAGAGATGAGTAGCTCTTTAAGAACAGCTTAGCTGCAGCTGCAGACACACTTATCCAAATTCAACCATTTTCTTAACGTAGTTTATAGCCATTTGGATAGAGTACGCGCGTGTTCCAATTGGGCGTGAAGTCTTTTTTGAAATCTTTTTTTTTTCTTAAAAGCAATCAGTTACCCCGAAAACAGAAATAGTTGGTGAGAGCAATAGTAATACTTAGACTTTCTCAAACTCAGTTTTCGATCAAGTTAATAACTCAATAAGGTTTACCTTTGCATGAGACTTAAATTGAAAAATCATAAGCTCACTCATAACCAAACATCCTCGTTTTTCCCCGTAGCTGACATCACAGAGGAGATCAGTCGACTTCTCAAAACTCTAATCAAAATCATAAGTGTTGTAATAGAATCATCAAATCTTCGACTAACCCAAAGGCTCGTTGACCCTCTTTGAAAAAAGGATCGCAATACTTCTCCCTTCCTACCTGTTCGGTTCAGATTGATTCGATTTCTTTGTATCTTTTGTGTTCGTTTGTCGTAAACGCAAGATGGACTGCAATTCTATGCAACTGCATCCAAATGGAATTAAGATCCTTTTTTTTGCAAAAGGGTATTTGAGCACAACAATAACGCATAAGATCTCCTATAAATCCTTTGTTAACCCATTTCAATTGTGCAAAATTTGCAAGGCGTTTGATTAAATCTCATGGAATCTAGGACTTCGAAGATGATTGTCTCACAATACCTTAACCTTTCAGGATGCAGCAGGGAATGTTTTTTTTAATAATTTTCCAGCTTGACGATCACATGTGTGCAGCTTCCCTTTTTTTGTTGGTGAGACCATAGAGGAAACACATTACTTATTGAATTTCCCACCTCTTCATTGCTGTAAGAGATCCAACTAAAGGACTTGTAGCGATGACAGCAACTAAACGACATATATTTTGTTCAAGAAACTATTTTCAACATCCGCTGAATTTTTCCAATTTTACGTAACAACTACTTGAGATCTCCCCCACCAACAACAACAAAAAGAATGTAAGTCACAGGATGTTTACCATCAACGTCGAAGAATAACTCAGGGCCATAACGACACGAACACATTTTTCAAGAGGCGCATTATTGGTTTGTAATAACCTAGAGTTACTTTTGGTTCACTGTATACGTACCTATACCTACACATAAATGCGGGGTCCGTTGATGGATAATTATAAATAAAAATGAAGAAGGATTTGGTTAAATTTTGGTTTCTATTTTCTCAAATTCGTGACATCTTTTAGAGGTCCTACACTAATGTCTGTCAATCTTCGAGCTCAAGCATACACAATTATGTTCAAGTGTGTGTATGAAAGGAAAAGGAATACTTTTTAATCGAAAACGTTTTTTCGTGTTCGTCTATCCTTTTTTTGTGACAAATAGCTTTTTTTTTATTTTAAAGATTTTATTTCAGCAGATCTTTGTTTGTTTATTTATGAGAAAAAAAAAAATTGTGTTTTACCCCGTGAAAGAAAAATAAACAACTGCGCTAGCAGGAATCAAATAGGACACCGCACCGGTGCTGTCCAAAGGAGTGACTGTATGTGTATGTGGTGTGTACATTTTTTTAGCACATAATTAGATCCAGAATGACTATTTTTTCTTTATCTTTTTTTTCTAACCGTAGTCCTTGGAAATGTTACATTTAGGGTAAGACGTTTTCGAAGAGCTGATTTTTTTTCATTTTGTTGAATAGAAGAGATCGTAGTTTCCATTCCTGTATAAGATCTATTATTTGAGACCGGTAGCGGCGCCTGTGGTTGGTGAGCCCTCAAGCGCTTAAAAAAATGCCCATCACAGATTGCTAAAAAGTTCTCAGATTCACCATCAAGAAAAACTATTTATTATTATTATTATTTTTTTTTTTTTGTTGTATACAATTAAAACAATAAAATATTTTGCTGAATCTAAATTTTCTTATTTAGATGAGTAAAGTTTGTTTTCAGGGTCTTTTCTAGAAACCTGATGAATTAATGAAGAATGGAAATTGAGTAAAAACAGTTTCATTGGATTAAAGGAGTACCAATGAACTCCTCTAGATGAATGTGCATATTAAGGTAAAATAATTTTTTTTTTACAATTTTAATTAATATATGTATATGTAATACAAGGTTCATCAAAAAGATTAATATGAGGAAAGCTGCAGTCAGCTATGAACACTGTGCAAAACTGGTGCTTAAACAAAGGCCTTGGAGCAATAAGCCTGATGTTTCCCATGATTTTTCGAGACTCATATAGAATCTCTCTGGCTAAGTACCTTTGCTTTTTAGAAATTTTTACAAGTCTGTTTAGTTAGGTTCAGCTTCTGGAATATCTTGGAAAATGTTGGTTCAAAAGGCCATCACAATGCTGTCACCATCTGTGCTGAATTTCATTGTCATCCACAAGAAAATCTTTTAACCATCCTTAAAGAACTTTTTTTCATGAAATAATGTGACCATTTTTCCTTCTGTAAGCAGCTATTTATATTATCTACTTGTATGTATCTACCGCCTCGGCAGCACCTGCACATTTCATCCAATTAGTTTCCGCGATTAGGTAGCGCGTCCCAATTCCTCATCTACCTCATTTGGTTTCAGAACTTGCATATCAAATACGTGTTTATTCGTTTCCAACTCTCTTCGGCTCTCATTATCTTTTGGATGATATTATTTGAGCTGATTTCTCCTGTGCCTCTGCTTGTTTCCTGGCGGAGAGTTTCGCAACTACTGCAAACGAACACTGTACGGTAGGCTACATCTGTCAACGAATCTCTTTATTGGAAGTTGGAACCAAGACTTTCTTCTGTTTCCAATTTTGTGCAGAAATGCTTTGAAATACCCGTGTACGGTGAGGAACTGTGTAACGGAGTAGTTCACTTCACCGTGTTTCCGCTTACTCCATTCGTTTAATTCTCCGATCAGCTTAGCAGTCCAGCGTCCTTTGTTTTCTGACTCCAATCGTGTCTCCCACTTCTGCTGTGTAAACTCTTTTGCTACAATATTCACCGCTTATACCCCGCTTCTACATTTCTCTACATTTGTCATCACCCTGGATAAATAGCTTGGAACTTTCGATGCGCGTTCAAGAACTGGTCCCAAAAGTTCAGTTTCTTGTCGAGTTTTAGCGCTTTATATTTTACCACGTTTTTATTCTTTACAATTTCGGTTTCGATGCGGAAGTCGAAGACAGTGTTAAGTCGTTTCTATATAAGTAGTAATACTTGAGTCTTCACAGTAGCCAGAGACAGCCTATGCTCCTCCATTCAGAAATTTGACCTTCGCGTCATTTATACGTTTTTAGTGGTATACTTCCTCCATTTTAGACTGTGCTGATAGTGCTAAACAGTTATTTCTTCATATTCAAAAAGAATTTCATGTTTAAATAATAAAACTAAATTTTTTTAGTAGCCTTTAAAAAAAATCCTGCCAGCTGAAGAAAATGTTGCTGGATGACAACTTCAACACTTTGCAGTCGTTCATACAAGACTTCAAAAGTTTGGTTAACAAATGGTCTCGTTTCCCCCACTGTTATAAGCACAAAACCTACAGAAAAGAGCGATAATACCTAGTGTCTTGCGCATACTTGATAAATCTTCTCCAGAAGGATTCCTGGTGCCGTATCCTTTGCCACCTTGGCCGTCGTTATTGGCATGCATCTACTTTTCGAAATGTTCATTCAAATCTCCTTCAATAAACACAAACTTTTTCCTTAGGACATTTTGAAGTAAGTTGGGAAAATCTAAGGAAAATTCATCTTTTTCCACTTCGGGGAGTATGTGCAATGACAATACTCACAAAGTCTTACAGACAAAAAACGATCACTAAACTTTAAAATGGACCATACGCTGTTAAATACCGCACCGATTCCGCTCCTACCCTGATTCGTTCCGTATGAAGACATCTCTGCCTTTGTTAACAAAAAATGGACACTGTTTAATGTAGTCCGCCGTTTCATTTTCGGGACAAACAAGAATTGCATTATTTTCATCAAACATGCAAACGCTCCAGATTGCTAATCTCGAATTTCGTCCAATATGTTGCATTGTTCTCCCGGATTCTATATATAGCGCCTACACGAACGTTTCTGCACAATTCAGGATCAGTACCCTGCATAGCAGTGGCTCGAAATCTTACGACACTTCGTAAACCGTTACTTTTTCGTTTTTCCGACAGTTGTGTGTTTCACTTTTTCAGTTTCTTCACCTTTACTGCACCGGTGATCTCCGGCCGTGTGAGTTCTGGGTGTGCGGCACCCTTATGGGACACAGTTTTGTGTCTCCAAAGATGATTTTAATTGTCTAGATTTAATATCTCCTCTAGCTGCCTCTAACGACAAACTGGGAGTCGCTTCAAGTAATATACTAACTCGTCATTGCAACAAGCATATTTTTTTTTCACCTAACGTCAAGAACTAGTAAGCAGAGGTATTAAATTCTGATACATTTTAATATAATCGAATAATCTGCAACAAAGCGTTTGAATCTGTGAATCCAATCAAAACACTGAACTAAACCAGAAGGGTGGAATTTTGACGAAGGGAAGAAGGATACTTCAAGATTGGGATGAAGGATTTGGAAAGGTATTGTGATTTATAATTTTCTTAAGACAACCAGGCAATTTGATCGAAATTGTAAAAAAATTTAGCAAACTCGAAGTTGAAAAAGTTCGTAAGAAATCGTAACATTGTTGTTAAATGTTACGATTTTTTACGAACGGAATTCAGTTCTAAGCAAAATCTATTTTGAATTCTGAAGCCGTAGATAAATATTTTTCAGAATTAAGAGACATTTAAGAAAGTTAACAAAAAAAAGTGGTTCATTCTTCAATCCTCATAAAACTTCTTTGAAGCGACGACTAAAAAGAAATTAGTCGAGGCAATAAATTAAAAATTCGAGAGCTTCCCACAAACTGCATATTCATCCGGTTTTAAAAAAGAAATTTAAAAGTCTGTAAGTCATATAAAAACACTCTTTGTCGATCACATCAATTTCAAAAGCATTTAAGTTCGTTTTCCTTGTTCTTCTGTCCAGTAATCTATTTAAGGATGGTATGCAACAAAAACAAAAGTCCCCGTGCAGTGTCGGGTTAGAATAGCACTGCAGCGCCTCCCCGCTTGTCGTAAAAGGCGACTAAAGGAACAATCATATCTAGACGACTAACATCAAAGTGAGTCTAGCGACACACATACCACCTAAAAACTCTCCCCAAGTATGCATGCAGATCCCGGGGTTTACACGACTGGAGATCACCGGTGTAGTAAAAGGGAAATCAAACTCATTAAATGGAGCATGCATGTGTCGAAAAGGATGAAAGAAAATTTTTGAAAAATTTTGAGCATTATGGAAGTACTTGCGAACATAAGAAGCACTACCCCGCCAGGCAGTTCCATTGCTATGCATGGAGCTGATCCTGGACCGAGCAGCAATGTTCGGGTCAGAGCTATACGGATTCCGGGGGCTAGCAAAGTAATGCGACGAGTTGGACGAAAATTTAGAGTCGCGAGTTGGAACGTTGGAAGTATGACTGGTAGAAGTCTTGAACTCGAAGAGATGATGAGAAGGAGGCGAGTGGACATCTTGTGTGTTCAGGAAACGAAATGGCGAAACACAGCAAACAAAGCCCGTTTCTTAGATGCAAAGACCAAGGCTTACAAGATGTTCTACTATGGAACGGAACAAGGTAGGAACGGAGTCGGTATCATCCTTGACCAAAGTTTATGTAACAGCGTGTTGACCATTTTGAAGTCCAGTGACCGTTTGATGTCTCTTAAATTGGTGATGGAAGGAAAGGTCTGGAATATAATCAGTGCATATGCTCCCCAAATAGGGTGTGAGCAGGAGGAAAAAGATGCATTCTGGCTTGATTTTCATAACCTACTTAAGAACATCCCAAAAGAAGAGTATTTGTTTGTTGGAGGAGATTTGAATGGACATGTCGGGAAGACAAACGAGGATTATGAAGACTGCCATGGAGGTTTGGGATTCGGCACCAGGAACACTCCTGGTGAAGATATTCTAAGTATGTGCAAGTCATACGGTCTAATCGTACTAAATACCATGTTCATCAAACAAGACCGACACCTTATCACTTACAGCAGTGGAGGAAATGAAACCCAGATTGATTACCATTTGGTAACCAATTACATGAAATCTCGGGTGAAAGACTGCAAAGTGATACTAGGAGAAGCTGCCGCTCAACAACACCGTCTTCTTTTAACAGAATTTTTTACGGATGCGGTAAAGGAAGTCAAACAAACAAAGGCTCCTAGGAGAATCAAGTGGTACAATCTGGAGAAAACCAAAGGACAGCAATTCATTTCGTATATGCAAAGTCAGCTGTGTAATACCATCGACGCAGTTTCAAATGCAATCACGGCACAAAATATGTGGGATCGCCTACAACGAACCTGCTTAGAGAGAGCCAAATCACTGTTAGGAGTCTCAAAAGGACACTACCAACAAGCTAAAGAAACCTGGTGGTGGGATGATGAAGCTAAAGCAGTGATTAGAAAGAAGAAAGCAGCTTTCCAAGCTTGGTCGAAGTGCCCCTCAAGAAATACAAATGAAAAAGCGCGTTTCAAAATGGAATACAAGAGCTGCAGAAAAGAAGCGAAGAAAAAGTGCGCCCAACTTCAAGCAAAAAGCACGGAGGGCCTGTATCGAGAGCTGGAAGAGATTTCTGCCCCAGCTGCTGAAGCAAATCAGGCAATCCAAGAGCTAAGACAAAGCAACTTGAATAAGGGAGCAACCATTTTCAAAATAGCCGCTCAGAGAAGGAGAAATGCGCAGGAGATTCGTTCGCCGAAGTTCATCAATGATGCTCAAGGAGTGCTACTTGTGGATGACGACAAAATTCTTCACAGGTGGCGACAGTATTGTGATGATCTTT
Organism: Melanostoma mellinum; assembly: GCA_914767635.1. Lineage (NCBI taxonomy): Eukaryota > Metazoa > Arthropoda > Insecta > Diptera > Syrphidae > Melanostoma > Melanostoma mellinum. The sequence goes on from OU612059.1 coordinate 19,424,083, forward strand.
TGAATGAACAGTTTCCTCGGCGCCACTTTCCAACAGCTGCACCTAACTTTACGGAAGTATCCGACGTCACAGTCGAAGAAGTTAGGGAGGCAGTTAAGAACTCCAAAAAAGGCAAAGCGATTGGGCCAGACGAGGTACCATATGAGTTTTGGAAAAATATGGGAGACATCGGGTTAAGATGGCTCACGATTCTCATCTCCAAACTTGTAAGAGGTGACAGTTTGCCTAATCAATGGAGGGAAAGTTTTCTTCTTCCAATGTACAAGGGAAAGGGAGATACCAGAAGCTGTGACAACTATCGTTCGATCAAGTTGATGTCCCACACTATGAAGATCGTTGAGCGGGTTTTGGATAGCCGACTGCGGAAAATAATAAGGCTGTCTGATGACCAATGCGGGTTTGTCGCGGGTAAGTCAACTACAGACGCAATCCAAAGCATAAGGATCATTATGGAAAAACACCGAGATGCCTTAGAGGATTTGCATATTGTGTTGGTTGACTTCGAAAAGGCATTCGATCGACAACCACGAGATCTGATATGGGTGGCCCTCAGACACCGAGGAGTTCCTGAAGCCTATGTGCAAATAATTATGGACATGTACGAGGGAGCAGTTACAAAAGTGAGATGCCCAGCTGGAGTCACCGAAGAATTCCAAATAACAGTAGGTGTACATCAGGGAAGTGTCTTGAGTCCACTGCTCTTTATTGCTGTTCTGGATTATTTGCTCGAAGGAAAAGTAACGGACAATAAAGTACAACAATTATTCTTTGCTGACGATGGAGCCATCATAAGCGAGGATCCTACATCCCTGCAACGAGCACTTGACGTTTGGATTGATGTTCTGGAAGGAAATGGGTACCGTATTAGCGCTAAAAAGACTGAATACCTGTGCTGCCCTTTTTCTGATCCAGACAAGCCTATTCCAGACATTTATTTGAATGGAAATGTGCTTCCCAAGTGTGAAAAGTTTAAATATCTGGGATCTATGATCAATAGTGAAGCATCTTGTGATGACGACATCAATCATCGAGTAAGCGTAGGGTGGATGAAGTGGCGAGAAAACTCCGCTATCTTCTGTGATCGAAAAATGCCCCCTAAGCTGAAGGGAAGACTCTACACAGCAGTTGTCCGTCCAGCTCTGACATACGGTTCACAATGTTGGACAATGTACAAAAAGTATGAGAGCAAATTGACGGCAGCCGAAATGAAGATGCTTCGGATGACAGCAGGAGTAACAAAGCTTGATCGAATTAGAAGTACTAAGATCCGTGGAAGCCTTCATGTCAAAAGTACCATCTTGGACAAAATTCAGCACGACCGGCTCAGTTGGTATTGTCATGTTCAAAGGAGAGATCCGCAGAACCCCGTCAAAAAGGCAATATCGTACAACGTTTCAACAAATTCGCGACGAAAAAGAAAAGGCAGGCCAAAACACTCCTGGTACAAGCAAATGCAAAAACAGCAGCATTTGGTTGGCCTCAGACATGGAACAATCCAAAACCGGGAGGCTTGCCGACGATTTCTGAGGTCAACGCGGCGTACCCCACAGGCGGATCACTAGTGTGAAGCAGCAAAGTGGGAGAGTTGTGATCGCTTCAAGATCACTACTCGTAACGCCGAAAATGAAGAAGAAGAAGAAGATGCAACAAAAACAAAACCAACACCAAATTGTGTATTCATCATCATTAAAACTATAGCTAAGCTGCTGGGATGCATTCCCGAAAACCGACAAAAAAAATCCACTCCAACGTGGTCCCCACATCAGTAGTTGCTTGGGATGGGAAAAGGAAACATTCGAAAGAAAAACTGCCCCATACGATATCCCTTGACGTGGCAGGGATATTCTATTTTCACAGATGGAATGGACATAAATAAATTCTCCAGACAAAGTGGATGTCATGCATTTTTCCATCAACGTACGATTGCAATGACAAGGGGTACCGCTTATTCGGTACGGTACACCATATACACCAGCTCAGCTATATTGCCACCGTTATAAGACCGTGTGTGGAGTGAGTTTCCTTTGGTCTTCTTGTTGGCTTGCCTTGCCCCATCGCCGCTCAGTGGCGGCGGCGGCGTCGACGACGGCGACCAGCTAGTCGTCGCTGGAGCGCTCTTTGTCAATATGCTGTACGGTAACGGCAGGCAAGCAGTTGTTATGGCCTAACTGTGTCCCTAAAAAACACATGGGACACTAAAAATAGCCACCCTCATGATCTAAATGATGGGAAGAAGACAACAACGCCATTCCATAGGGTTCGACCAATATTTATTCCGCGGCCCAAGAACACAGCAACAAGAATTTCAAGAACAAAAAATAACACACATCTCGTAAGCAACAAGAAGCCGATGATGCTGTCCCTGAAGATGCGTCGGTCGATGCGATGGTGTGGTGGTGTTTGCTCCCATTTGTAACACAACGGATACACGCATCTACGGGAATTTTATTTATAGACCGCGAGTAGTCTCTTGTGTGTCGAAAATTTTTATGTGCCGGGTCGCTGGGTAAATGTCAGACGTTTGGCACTGCGTTTTCCAATGTTTACACATAGACAAGACAAGGCACACATCTCCCGAATCTAAAAGTACAGTCAAAGTCAAGTTCAATGGGAAAACTCAACCGCGACTGTCACAGGCGTCGTTTTTCTAATTGTGCGCTGGAAAATCGGGAAATCCATAACGCAACTTGAAAAACTGTGCATGGTGTTGAGGGAGATGGGACTCTTCTCTCTCGTTCTGTCTGTAGGTGTGTGATCCACAACCTGGGTGCTTACTTAATTTGTTGTCCAAAACGATCGGCTATGGTTTCGATTTTAGAGCGCATTAGTGAGCGATCTGGTTTCGAGTGGATGATGGCGCATACATACCTATACCCTTACAAACACAAACACACACTCTGATGGGTCTATTTTCGGATGATCTGATTTTTTATGGTGACATATTACATCGTTTACTACCGAAGTGTATTCAAACAAAAATATGAGCCCTAAGCCATGTCAAAAGAGGATTCTGTTTGATGGATCCGTTCGTTTTCTTTTCAGTTTGATGATGACGAAGTGAATGATATGGTGAAGCATGATAAACCACCTAGGTTGAGTTAAACGATCAAGTCTATATCGTAGGTGGTGGTAATAGCCCTTATATCACACTTTTGCTCCTTATCCTTGAGCTGGTCGGAAAACAGTCGAAATTAATCTCTGTCCCGCATTGTTTCCCATGCACCAAGTCCTAATTAGTGGGAATCCTTTTGTCTATTTTTCTATCAAATTATGTCATGCAATTGAAATTGCATAAAATTGGCGTTCACTACTGATACCAGCAGTGTTGTAATTTTTGTCGAAATTTCAAATGCCGGTGCTTCTAATACGCCAACTATGGCGCATCATGAGATGACTCTTTGAATCAATCAATGCGATTCTTCACGGTTTTCCATCATTCTGATGGCAGAACTTCAAGGCAAACGCAGAGTGCCCAAGATTTTTGACACAGAATCAAAACGCTGGGAAAAAAAGAACTTGGCATAAACAATTATTCCTCCCATGTGTATGACACATTGATTAGCAACGGCCAAGGACAAAGGGCAAAACAAAGAAGCCATACATTTCTACGAGCAAACCATGATCCTCGGGTGATTCGTGCCTTACTCGTTAAACAGAAGGAGAAAAAACTGTCATAGAAACAACAAACAATATTTTGGAATCCTTGACAATCCCACAAATAAACCCACGACCACCACACACCGCACACCACACACTACCGCCACCGCGCTGCATTAATTGTTATTCATCGATGCCATAGAAAGGGGCACTATCATGCGATTTATGTATGTAAATGACGTGTGCCACGACAATTAATGCTGCCCAAGATATCTTCAATCTGACCAGACCACTAAAGTCAGTATCTGTGAGCATTGATCACCCTCCCTTCGATGGATGCATTTTTGTCCATTTTATTTGAATAGGAAAAAAATCGAACAAAAAGAAAATTGCGAATCATTCAATCTGAGAAGTGTTTGCCAAATAATATCCTGCAACGGAGCACTGGCAGGCAGCTGCTGTACATTTTATTACTGAATTGATGCGTACAACCGGGAAAATGTATTCGCAGCATTTGAATGGTAATGACCTTTTGAGGTTTGATTGACCTCTGAGCTGGGTGTTTTGTTGACCATTTCGTTTGGTATATGGTCGAAGAATCCCGAGGGATTGTATCTATCACATTAGGGTATGAATTGTGAGAGGATTGATTTTTCTTTTTCTGTGTTCCTCAATCGTTCGAATATAATCCTCCCAGGTCGATTGTTGTCCTTTTTTTTATTCGATTTTTGTGGAATTGACTGGAAAGTAATTTTTTACAAGCAGTTTATTGTTGGTGTCCAAAAGGGACGATGTTGTGCTGTTTATTTATCCTTGTAAGGCACTTGTAAGCTCCATGTCTACTTAAGCTCCATGGAGTATGCAGTTAGTGTTATTCATATTAGCGCAATCAAAAAACAAAACTAACGAAGCAATGAACTTTGAACAATTGAAGTATTGCTAAGATGTCAACTATTGCTCCTCTATGTGTATCTATCGGTAGAACCATCATTTAGACTGCAATCAGTAGGTCATAGTTGTTTTTATACGAAGGTGAATATTCACGACCGCACAACACTTAAAAGATGCGATTAGAGAATTTGAAGGTCCAAAAAACGTGGTGTTTTGGTAAGAACATAGAACTTTTACGTGCCAAATCGGGCTTTGATTCCTATTTAAATCCAACATCGGTATTGTCTTTTATGTGGCAGTGCAAATATTCCGTTCGAGTAAGACCGGACATTTTGAATCTACTCCACCTCGTCATGGAATGGTTGAGAAATATTGACTGGGTTTTGGCAAGCTCTCCGAGCTCTTGTTAGCAGACATATGCTTTTTTTCATGACTTTGAACACAAGTGACCGCCGAGAACGTTTGCCGAAAGAGATTAACTTTTCTGCAGGGCTCCGTTTTCTCAGCGACTCTCTTCCTCATTTTCATAAATGATCTCTTGTCTGAAACTTCTAACCCGCTTGATTGTTTTGCTGACGACTCGACCCTCAGCTTTTCATATTTGTTTCCAAATTCATGTCCTTGCTCTTCGGATGTACAACTGAAACGGCTGCGTAAGGTTGTTGCATGGGGTAGTAAAACCGAATTGAATTCGATGCTTCGGCAACACGATACTGTCATTTGCCGTTAAAGCTTAACAGCCCCAAGCTTGCTATTATCCATGAATGATACCTGCATCCAAGAAACCAGGAAGCTGTCAGTGCTTGCTGCTTGGTATGAATGTAAACGATGATCTTTGTTGGAATAACCACATATTTAAAGTCTCCAAAATGCTACAAAATGTCTAGGTTTTTTGAGACGATGCAAGAAACTCTTCTTCCCTTCTGATCAGGCTATAATTTATAAAGCTGACAACCGCCTAAGACTTGAGTAATTCCCATATCCGTTCAGGTGCCCCTCAAACATCTTCACACCTACTTGATAGTGTATAAAACAGAGCGTTGAGATTGACATTGACAGTTCAATCGAAGGATTGATAGATTGTCTTGAACATCGTCGTAACGTTACCTGTCTCAGTCTCTTTCATCGCTTTTTCACAAACAGTGCTCTAGTGAAATAGCCAGTTGCAATGCTCCCCCAAAACAGTTTAGCCGCAACACCCGCCTCGCTAGGAATGCTGATCAGTTTTACCTCAATCCTAACTAGGGGCGTACAGTAAAGTATAGAGATTCATATTTAAGTCGCACCATCCGCATGTGAAATGCTCTACCAGACTCTACTTTCACCCACATTGCGTTTTACAAAAATTCAAAAGCAACGTGCATCGGTTTCTCTTTTTAAATCCTCTCCTATTTTTCTAAATGCTACCTACCACTGTGTTTTAAAACATTAAAATAAGGGAATTCATAACCCCTTGATGTGCGCGTTAATTAAATACATCAGAAAACAAAAAAAGTTTCTAATCTAACGAAGAAGAGATTTATCAATAAGATGAAAGACTTTTACAAATGTCTTAGAAATGTTATGAGCAAAAATCTTATTTACCCCAAAACAGTGTATCGATTGGCGCTCCACTTTTCAGTGAGATTTGTCATCAAATCATCAGTGGACCTTTTGCCCGAAAGACGCACTGTCGCTTCCTACAATGACAATAATCCATGCCAATTTCGTCCTGAAAAATCGACTTGAAAACTCGCCGATTGATGGTAATTGAAAGTCTTTCCATACGCATATCAGTGCGATTTCAGAAAGGCTAAATTTTTCTTCAAATAAACTCAATCTTTGTCCTTGCTACTGATGTCAGTCAAAGTAGAATCAAAGCAGCGGAAAAAACCTCTAAAATAAGACACAGCTTAATACACATTCTATTTTACTGTTCCCATCCCGATATTCTTCCATTTTGATCTGTTTCCAAAAAATATTTTGATATCACTGAACTCCAAAAAATGTTACTAAAGACTCATTTGAAAGCTGTTTGCTTTGCTTAATTAGATTTCTGTGTGTTTTTGAGATTTTCTTAAGCCAGCAACAGATGTCCAAAAACATTTTCTGTAAAACGTAAAATATTTCAGAACACATAAACTTAAAGAACACAACACTTACCTAATTTCAGTTCATCAATATCCATGATGTATCCAATGAATAAACAAACAAACCCCTGAGTGGCTTTGTATTTTTTTCATCGCTTTTTTTTATCCGTGACACAATAAATGAAAATGCGATGATGATCGTTACCGAAGGGAGCATAAAAAAAAATGCCCAATATCTTTTCTTTAACAAATCTCCGTCTCAGCCAATATTTTCCCAAGCATTGGTATTTTTTTTATATGTGCGTGGACGAAACAATAAAAAACAAAATAAGGTCCACAATAAGAAACCGCTAGGCTGCCCTCTTTATCCGTCCACTATTCGTGAATGAGGATGTTGATACCGCTATGTGAGGATCTTCTCATATATCCAAACTCCATAAAGCGGGCATTTTGCGTTTTTTGATTGAAAAGAGCTCTGATTTTTTTACCCCCGTTTCCTTCAAATAACAATAAAAAGGCGTTGTGTTTTTTTTTCTTTTCTTTTTGATCCTCTTAGAAGTCCTTCGAATATAATTATTATGCTCCCACTATGGGGTATTCATTAAAATTTTACAGTGCGTCTTTGGTTACGCATAACGGGACTTCAAATACTATTAGAAAGGTTCTTCTATACTTGAGATGAAATTTAAGTGCGTGAATATTACTACGCCGCGCCACTTGTCTTTTAGAAATATTTCATAGACTAGTGGTCTTTTCGGTGAAGATGAAATACCTAATGCCCTTTGTTTGTTAGGCTATGCGGATTCGATAGACGTTTTTTTAAGGACTGTGAGAGTGTTTGGGAAAAAAATTATGGTAGATAAATAGATTTTGTTTACGGTTATTCGAAGAGCCTTATTTGGTTGTTGATGATTGCGTAGATCTGATCTACGTTTTTTCACGAATGTGTGTACCTAGTTTATTCTTAAGTGCGACCGGTGACCACACGTACCTTCTCATATCTGGATACAAATTTGGCGGTGAATGGATATTGAAGTGCTCACTCTAAGGTTATGACAATTTTCACACAACCTTAGTTTTGAAGTCGAACCTCATGTACTTCAGACCCTCTGATGGTCGTTGGCGTTTAAAGATAAATTTTTAGGTGAACAGGACTTTTTTTAAATTTTAATTGAGTTCTTTGTGAGCTGCATCGTCCATTCATTTATCAAATCACAGGAGTCCGCACCCGTAAGAGAATGATAATCCACTGCAAGATAAATTCTCCTCTAATGAATCATTGCATCTCGGATTTCACATCACGAATTTCCTCTCGGTGTTCTTTTTTTCAGGGATCCTATACTCGAATACACTCTAACATGTGTGTTACAAATTCCCCGTGCGTTTCAAATTAGAAACACATGTCCCTTACCGGAAGCGTGGTGGTCAGATCGGAAAATCAGTCACAAATGACCTCTACTTACATCCTGCACAAGGGATAGTTAAAAAAAAAGAAATATGTACGTGTATCCAAACAAGTGGTTGGACGATTGCAACAAGTTACGCCTGTGTTCTTGTGCCATTGCATGTGAAGACGGAAATTGTTTACAAAACACATCCTTTCAAAACATTGTAAAAAAGTTGTTCTTCTTCCTACCTGGCAATGCGGAAGGATCGCCGATGGAATAGGAAAAAAAGGCAAGAAAAATTACCAATTAGCAGTGATTTCACGCTCTGCGCAAGGATTAGGTCCTTCTTGTGGTCAGAGGGCGTCCTTCTTTGAAGCAATTGTGCGGTTTTGTCGTAAAAAAGAAAAACTTTTTTTTCTGCTTAGTGAGGTGACACCTTGCCATTAATTTCTGATTTTCTTTTCTTTCGTTTTATTCTAAGTATAATTTGTGCTTCGAAAGGAGCCAAGGATTCGAGATGATTGTGTTTTGATTTGCTGCAACGAATATGAATTCAATTGCTTTGAGTTTCCTTTGAATAAAAAAATTGTCGTTGTTGGAATGCAAAAAACGTTACCAGAAGCAACCTTCAGTCAGCCTCAAACATGAATGACGAAGAACTATATTACGCTTTTCGTAATAATTTTGAGGGTCGATCAATTGAGGGGCCGAATTACCGCATTAGTGATCAAGTGAGTGCCATCTTTCTTTCAAAATTGTTTCAAATGCTGCTGAAAAGAATGTCAAATTGTAGTACTTGATTGATTAACGTCAGAATAAAGCCAAGCATAATTCAGTCATGTATTACTCGATCACGTGTGCGGTAATTCGGAACCGCATTGTTTTCAGGAAAAAGATGTCGATGGAATAGTATCCATGGCTTAGCCATTGCGGGTGGCTCCAATTCCACGCACGCTAAAAAAATCTCCATTTTATGATTTAACTATAAGCCACATTCACAATTTCTACCACTTTTTGTTTCAATATCCTTATAAGCGAACTAAAAGTTGAATCAAAATTTTACTGTCATATTTTTGGCCACCATTTTGAGAAGTTTAAATGGTCATTGCGTTCTCCTGATTACATTTGACGATGCCCTACAAATACAAAATGGCCGCCTTTAAGACCCGTTTGCCTTCGTGAGAAGCAGAAAATTGATGGCAATGGCTTCGTAGCAATGAAATCAATTGGTTATCATATCAATTACTTGTTCAAACAGTTCCTTAATGCATGTGAAATATCGTCCCATTTTTCCTCTCTCGAAAATCATTTGAAAAACAAAAATTCAAATACATTTTAATTAAGTGCGGGTTACCCATAGAAGAGTTGCATTTGCATACGCGCAATCGTTTCACAAGGCAGCAGTTTTTTTTCTCATAACCATAAAAAAAAAACAGTGACCTCCCTAAGTGAGGGTCATTATACATAACTTCCTGCATAGAAATCACAGTCAGAATCAGGACCGAGGAAGTAATGGATTAAATTACATTACTTCCCTTCGATGCAATACATGCATACGTAGCTATGTCTCTTCATATGCATGCATAAATCAATGCTCCTTGTTGGTTGCCGCGAAATCAAAAGTGCAAACACACCATACAACTTTATGCTCACTAAACACCTTTAAAATTTTACCATAAATTGTTGCATGAACAACCCAGTGTCAGCTCAACTAGTAAACACAGTCTCATAAAAAAAGATCAACCCCTCAATCTCTTTGTAAAAAAAAAGAATGTAGACAAAAAATTCACCAGGGGGTTAGAACTTGATCAAGCGAAATAGGAAGATAATGGGAAAGAAGCATAAAAAATGATGTGACCCATGTCAAGACCCTCAGGATATAAATAAGAGACAAACAGATCTGAATATAAAAAACGGATGTGTGCATAATCAAAAGGATGGTTTATTAGTTTCAGGATAGGGGTAAGTGAACGTATCCTAATTTCGCATGAAAAACCGCGTCGCCACAGTGAGAAGAAGATCCGTGAGACTATATAAAAAAATGCATACGTTTTCATAATGGCCACGGTCCGGATGCATCTGGCAGTACCACTTTTTTTACGGAAGGTCTTTTCAGTTGATTGTCTTTTGAATTTCTTAATTCTTGGACTTTAAAGACTTTCTAGTAGTCTGGGAATAGTTCTTTTTCCAGCTGTTTGGGTTAAGTCAGTAAATTGTATGACAAGCAACTTGGCTCATGTGTTGAGCCATTTTTTTTTTTTTAACCACTTTAAGTAAGGAGAGTAAACTTCTTGCCGCTTTATCGTAATAGGCAGAAAATTGTAGGCCCCCTGCATTTACTCACTAGACATTGTTGTGAGAAAAGCACTAGGCCCCGATGCTCCCCGCTTTGTATATATGTCCACCCTATGTCTGTATGTATCTTTTGCGTTGTGTTTTTAGGGGGTAACGAATCAAAGAACAGGTTCTTATCCCCGATGGGGGTCAGCTCTTCTATAAAGATAGATTTTCAAAACTCCCGCATGGTTTTGAAAATCTAACTTATTATAGAAGAGCTGACCAAAAAACTTTCTTTCTTTAATTTCAGTTTGGTGTGGTTTGTAGATGTATTGCCGGTTACTCGTATAAAGTTATTCCTGCCTCTTACGCGGGAGGTTTGTGTTTCTAATCCCAACAGAAACCAAAAACGTTTTTCCACGGGTATCACTTTTCGGTTTTTCATCTGCTCGGGAAGAGCCCAGAAGAATAGGATGGATAGAAAAACTTACGCAGTGGCTTTGCCAGCGTATAAGAACACTTCTTCAGAATTACGGCGGGGATACCATCTGGACCAGCGGATTTATAAAAACATTGAGATGTTTTAAGACTCTCGCAACTGAGCGAGCTCAAAAAAAAATCTGATTTTATCACAGAATTTGCAGAATGCAACCTCAAACTCAGGTGGAGCCAATGAGCTATCAGGATTGAGGAAGTGTCGAGTTAGCAGCTTATTCAGCTGCCACCGAATTGGCTTTGTCGAAATATGAAGATTCAATAAAAACGAGCGTTGGTACCGACGACTTTGTTTTTGCTAAAGACTGAAAGTTTTTGCTTTTTTTGGACACAACAGTACTTTTAGCCCTACTTTTTGGTCCTGCAAAATATGTGAGCATTTCAGATATTTCTATCCCGTTTGAAAAAATTTCAATTTTCTACTGTAGCACTGTATAGGGTTGTCTTTAAATATTCGAAAACTCTTTCTCTATCCTTAATGACTGTTTTATAGCTCGAATCAAACTACGAATTCTTTCTGGGGATGATACTTTTTGTCGTGTGAGGAACGAAATTTCTAATGGCTTTAGGAATTACGTCACATATCATATCAGCTGATGCACAATGACCAATTGAAATTTCGAAATAAATTATTAAGGCCGTCCCAGTTGGCTTTCTTGTATTGCCACAAAGTTTTTTTAGGGACTTTACCTTTTTTTACCGTGAAGGTAGACGAAAAATCTACCGATTTGACTCAATGGTCCGATTTGTCTAAAGATATGATACTAAAGCCCTGTATTTTTCGGGATTAGAAGTGAGAAATAGCCCGCCATTTACTTCGGTATTAAAAAAAAACTAAGCGATAACTCTTAATTATGAAGTCAGCGCATCGACCTCATTAGAAGTAGAACTGCTATCTAAATCGGGGAATCGTTGAATGAAATAGTAGCCGTGTTTTATTGGGAATCCTTAAGCAGGTTTGCAAAACATCGCACATGGGAAAACAACAACGATTAGTGAAGAAAATAAGTCTGTGTTCAGGAGCGAACAAGCTGGCGGGTAAATGGTGTTTATGGAGTAAAGTTGTATTAGTTAGAAGTGAGTACAGTGCTTTATTGAGACTCATTACTGCACAAGCTTAAAGATTCTCAATAAAACGCACTTAATAATTCATCGACATTTAATTTAAGCCGCATGAAGTTAAAGTTCGTACTAAAACAAAGGCTGTATTGCGGTAAAACTCAATAAACAATATTATTTCGGATGGGATTTTCTCTGTGTCTGAGAGTCATACCGTTTTGAAAGTTCCTTTAATACACTCGAAATAAATCCTAACTAATATTATAAATGTGAAAGTCACTCTGTCTGTCCGGCTTTCTATGTTACCGTCTCCTGCTCAGACTACTGAACTGATTTAAATGAAATTTTGTACAGAGATAGTCTAGAACCTGAAGAAGGACATAGGCTATATATTTTATCCCTATATTCCCACGGGAACGGGATCGTATACGGGAACTTAGAAACTGCAACACCGATATCAAAATTTTTTCCACCGATAGAATGCTTCACCATCCTAGAGTAACATAAATTTTAATTCATCCATATATTCCTACGGGAACGGGAGTCCTTACTAATATAATAAGTGTGAAAAAAGCTCTGTCTGTTGGTCGTTCTATGTTACCATCTTCCGCCCAAACTAACAAACCGATTTAAATGAAATTTTGTACAAAGATTGTTCTGAACTTACAGACGGACATAAGCTGTATTTCATTCGAATATTCCCACGGGAACCGGTCCTCACTATAATTATAAGTGCAAAAGTAGCTCTGTTTGTCCACCATTCTATGTTACCATCTCCCGCTCAAACTAATGAACAGATTAGAATTAATTTTTGAACAAAGATTGTTCAGAGCCTGAGGAAGAACATAGGCTTTATATTTTATCCCTACATTCCCACGGGAACGGGAATGTACACGGGAACTTAGAAACTACACCACCGATTTCAAAAATTTTTCCACCGATAATATGCTACACTATCCCTGAGTAACATAAACTTTAATTCATCCACATATTCCTACGGGAAGGGGAGGCCTTACTAATATAATAAGTGTGAAAGTAGCTCTGTCTGTCCGTCGTTCTATGTTACCATCTCCCGCCCAAACTAATGAACCGATTTAAATGAAATTTTTTACAAAGATTTTTCAGAACCTGAGGAAGGACATAGGCTATATATTTTTTCCTTATAGTCCTACGGGAACAGGAACGTATACGGGAACTTTGACTCTACAGCACCGATTTCAAAAATTCTTCCACCGTTGGAATGCTCCATAATCTCCAAGTAATAAAAACTTTTACTCATCCCCATATTCCTTACGGGAACGGTCACCACGTTTCCACGGGAACGGGAGTCTTTACTTTTATTATAAGTCCGAAGTTAAATCTGTCTGTGTATTTTTCTTTGTTACTATTAAACGCCCAAACTATTGAACCTATTTATATTAATTTTGGTACAGAGACAGTCTAGAACCTGAGGATGGACATATGCTATGCAATATGTTTTATCCCTGTATTCCCATGGGAACGGGAACTTGGAAAATACAGCACCCATTTAAAAATTGTTCACCGTTAGAATACTACACTATTTCCGAGTAATATAAACTGTAGGTCATCCTCCGGAAACGGCCCTCATATTCCCACAGGAATGGAAGACTTTAGTAACATTATAAATCCAAAATTAGCTCTGTCTGTGTGTTTTTCTTTGTTTATATTTACCGCCCAAACTATTGAACCGATTAAAATGAATTTAGGTACAGAGATAGTCTAGAACCCGAAGATGGACATCCTTACTAATATTACAAATCTAAAATTATCTTTGTCTGTTCGTGTTTTTTTTGTTACCATCTCCCGCCCAGACCACTGATCCGATTTAAATGGAATTTTATTCTAGAGCCTGAGAATGGACATGGGCTTAATAAGTAATCCCTATATTACTACGGGATCGATACCGTTAACGGGAACCTTAAAACTGCTGGATCGATAATAGTTCTTTCACTGCGGGGTGATTTCTGTCAAACTCTTGAAAATACATTTGACCTGAGAAGAAATGTCTATCTTGATCTTCAAATAAACATTGGCAATGGCTGTTTGAAAGGTCGATTTCAGCGCCGACTAATGAGATAGTTAAACATAAAAACTAATAAATTATGTTTGATGTATTGGGGGGTGTTGGCGAATGTCTATCATGTTTCTCAGTTTCCTAGGATTATTAGGAATGGCAGCAAATTGGTGTTCCAGTAATCCAATAACGAGTAATCCAGAATTGTACATAGCTACAAATTACACATCTGGGATGCGGCACTATAGAGATTTTAATAATGACTGGAACGACAAAAGGAGAAAACGTTTTGATTCCCCGTTTTCCTTTTATTCCCACTGATTGGTCATTATAAATAAGGCTCAGACGCTTTAAGTTGCAGGTGTTCGTTTAGAAAAAAATCCCATTGCAACTTTATATTGCAGAATCACGTTTATCAATCCCACAAAACCTTTTTATTTCGCAAAAGATGGAAAAATTAAGAACGTCGTGTGCAAACATATTATACTTAAATGAAATAATATAACTATAAATTATTAAAACGCATGAATATGTAGCCTAAAAACTAACTAACGCAAACTAAGTAGCCTAAAATATTAAGAATAGGTACTGCCGAAAGTCACTATTCCACGCGGATGAAGTCGCGGGCGCAGCTAGTTTAATATATTTTTAAATGGAAATTACGAACTCGGGCTTTAAATTGCCGTCAAGAAATTCATAGAACATGAAACAGAGAGACGGATTTAACCAATATCTGCCTACCAATTTGACCAACTACTCATGAGCAACAAATTTACTGTTCGAGATGTCGATTTTAATTGCTTTTCCATTTGATTTTGAAGAAGCACAATACTTCACAAAAGGAAGGGAATATATAATTTTGTTTTTGTTTTTGTTCCTTCGTTTGGGCGCCTATACCACCCTTCCCTTACTGTTTCTACTCTGCAAAGCAATGATGTAAGAGAACGGCACTTTAAAGTGCACATAGTGGTGAGTTTTACTATATGTGAACACCATTCATTTCTGTGTGTCGTCATGCAGCTGCTAATGTTGCAGCGTCACAATAAAGGTAATACTGTACTACAAGCGCGCTCAACACTCGTCACGTTTTCCGACATCATGCCGGAATTTGTCCAAAGTGATAGGCATCACATTGTTTTTCAATTTTTGTTTTGATTTCTTTCTTTTTTATTAAGTTTGCCAAAAAAAAAATCATGTTTTTCTTCATTTGTTGTTTTTGTAGCGATTGCGGTGACTCTTGACTGACGAAAATCAAATTCAGTAGCGCACACTGGCATTTTGCATCCGCATTATGTTTGGTATGAGCGACTGTTGCTGCACGGCACATTCTCTCCCCATAAGTCTAAGCTAAACGGCCATAGGCCCACCCCCTTCTTGATTTACTAAGATTGATAACAAATTTCTGGTGAAAAACAAGTCCACACTGGAGTCCACCTGTCAGTGTCAACAACGGCGAACAACTGAAACCATTTAGCGCGGCAAGTCTTGTTAACACATTCAACATGGCAACAGCAGAGATGGCTTAGAGGCGCGTAGAAAGATACCATTGGTACCCCGAAAAAAAGGTAGAATCTTTGTGAATGGAACCTTGTCGGTGGAGCTCCTGGATTTTCACATGGGGTCAACATTTTGTCATGCCACATCTCAGTGATGGAAGGCAATGATATAAATAACCCGCAACTATTCATGCCACGGTAAGACCTTCACTATGAGTGCAGCTCCAGCTCAGTAGGTACTGAGCTTTAATACCTTCGCTTGTGGTAGGAATTTCTGGTCTCTGGTTGTTGGTAGGAGCGAAACAAATCAGAAGTCAGCTGTAGCATTTGACCAAATGAGGCCAATGTTGGAGTATAGATGACGACAACGAACGGTGCTGGCGAAATTCTTCACCCGTCCTATGTGCTAATAGTTGTAAGTTCGGAGAGGCAGTTTCATTCTGGTCATGTCGCTTCATCCATTGCCATGATGAGTGGGGAACAAATGAAATTTTATTGCACAACGGACCCAGCTCTGGACTCCGGAGTGGACTGTCGTTGTTCCAGCAACCAGCAACAATAGAAAACAAAGGAAACGACACGTTATACGGCGGACATTGGCTTCCAAGCCAAAATAAGAAGTGGCCAGCTTGTGTGAACTTCATGGCTCGCCTAGAGCTGCATTTAGGGGCTCAGTGGTGGTGTTGGTGGCTGGTTACTTGCGGTCCCTTTAAGCCAAAATGAATCTCGGATTGTTCCCATGTGCGCCCCAGCACTCAGTGTGTCTACACTCGTTCTGTTGATTTTGGCCAAATGGTTTTCCGCTTCTTTGGTCTTTTTTATCAAAAGTCAAAATCTCGGGTGGCTGTGAAACGTGATGCAGTAGGAAATAACGACGACGACTACGATGATGATGATGATGATGATGATGGCGACGACGGCGACGCCGAAGATGAGACCTGCTTTCCAGAGCGCTCCGAGGATGAGTGATATTTAAAAAACCAAAGCTAGGATCAGTGTCAGCCAAATTAAAGAACACAACAGCAGCAGTCTAGTGTTTGGTTTTTTTTTCTTCTCTGAGAACCAAGCCTAAAACAAAACAATGCACAATCGACACGACGCGACGGACGCGGCAACCAGGGGCAGTAAATGTCTTCAAACCACAATGAGAGGGGTTGGCTGATTGGTGAAGGCAAGAAGCTCCCAATTGCTAAGCAATTTCGGAAATAATTGGCGTCACACATTGCGCGAATTAGAGCGTGGGCAGCATCGATTCGGAATTATTGGCGCGCATACTTTTTTGTGCATTATGGCTGCCTGACATGTGACGGAATCAGATTTTTATTTTGTATTCCTATTCGATTTTAGTGATTCAATCTGCGGCATGAATCTCACGGGGAACATGACTTCCGTAGTTGTCAAATCAACGCGATCGAACCGGGGCAGTATGAGTGGAAAAGGAGCACAATATTCATAGCATCGCACGGCCTGTGAATTCGTATACTTCATGGTGTGGGATTGATATTGGTGGCAGAGGTGCTAGATTTGTGGCCATTAAATGGTAGCCTGATATCGATGACGACTGATGGCGGACGAGTGGATATTTATTGGTGGATTAGCCTCTCTTCTGCGAAGTGATTGCCTAAGGCTAAGAACAACTTAATTGCGGCCCACAGTAAATGGAGAGTTAGTATAGATCTGACAAGAAGGAAGCGCAGGGGCGCTTGCTTCACGACCTGCGTATCGACCGAAGCCATCGCTAGTTGTATTATTATCTTGCCAAAACGCGAAGTGCAAATGGAAACAACGACCATTGAATTACGTTTCAGTATGAAGACTTCAGTGTGAGCATATGCGTGACGTAGTTGAAAATGTAAGAGTTCATTAAGCATTTCATTCATTTTATTGCTTCACTTGATAAAGCATAACTGTGCTTTAACTGACTATTCAAGAAGTGTTTCAATTTATCCTCGTACTGGAATCAGGACTACGAGCTGATTCAGTGCCCACAATCCTGGTTTGCTTCAACATTCTGGCCACGCAATACGTGAAGGTAGGTATGTAGTATGTTGAGATCCTCGCTGATTTAAGTCATTTAACTCAACACTAGAGTTCCAGATATTGAAGGCCGCATGGGGTAGGCATTTGAGTTAGAACTTGAAACACATAAAAATACACCAGACGGGAGTTTTTAAAGGTACAAGTGCATTGATCTCCTGAAGCATCAGTAGCCAAATGGCTGATGATAGATCAGGTGTCATATGTACAGATGACAGATGACAGATGACAGAGAACAGATGTCAGATGACAGATGACTGATGACAGATGGCAGATGACAGATGACAGATGACAGATGACAATTGCTATTGATTGTCATGGCTGGTAGTAAAAACAATGATTAAGGTATCTGATCATGCTCTTGCGCTTGAAATTTTTTTTTTTTATAAAAACGTGATGCTTAAGTTTCCCCAACAGATATGCATCAGTTAATCTGCATGACATGATCGTAAGAAAACATTATCGACGAATAAAAAATCCTTATCGTTTGCTTGTTCCTAAAGAGTGGGTAACCCCTTCAAGCGTAGAAGTCTTCTTAAATTGAAATCCACTTCTCGATTGGAACACTATCAATCAATTGGATACCCTAAAGGCAGATGACTTGTAAAAAGCAGATACATATTTAGAAAAGTTTTGATGCTGCTGGTAAAGAAGAAGAAGATATCACCAACTGAACACTTGTTTCAAGAAGATTTCTTTTCTCAAGATACATCATAAGTTGAGATGGCTTATCATCGTGGTTCAGGCTAACCCTAAAAAAAAAAAGAAGTTGAAAGTGATTGCCAATAATGTCAATAAAAACTTTACTTAAAAACTCAACTTTCTTAAAAAAGAAATTAAGAACAAGTCGTCTACAAAGTATTTGTTGTCCCCTCATAAAAGACCTCCCAGGCCAAAGCCTGGCAGTCGCTGCAGCGGTCATTGCAGTTGTCAAAATATTTGAGAAAATACGACGTTTTTGAAAAAAATTATTTACTTATTTTGAAAATTGTTTTCAAAATACTTTTTTTCTTCAATATTTTTCAGTTTTCTCCATGGCGACCTTGACTAGAGTCTAAACGGGTTGACGGAAGTTATTCAAGTCGCATGTCTCATGGCAGTTTTAGATTTTTTCACATTATTCGAAAACAGGCTCTACAATGAATAACGTCGATAATCTATACTCTATATACTCCATGCCATACTCGGTAAGAATTCAACTAATTGGAAAATTAAGTTAGGACCTTCGCGTTTTAAGTGAGGATCCAACCCACAAAGGACGAAACCACTGAAAGGAAACATGTACTAAGTTGTGTCTATTGGCGTCGAAACAGTTTTGCATTGCTCCGAACTGAGCCATCTTTGAATCGGCTGTGAATGAATATTTCGTGTTGACCAGCGAAACACTATTGACTCGTTATTGCTACTGCTACATCAGCGGAAACAATTACCAAAGCCTTAGATTTTTTGAATATAAGGATCAACGAGTTTTTTGAAATTAACAGTTCTGATTTTTTTACGTTCGTTGTGCCACAATTACTGGCTGGACACCATGCAGGCCCATCAAGGAAAATGTGACTCAAATTTAAACGACTTGCAAAATAAGAGTTCCTTAAAAAGCTAAATTACCTACTCAAACTCGAAAAAATTTACACAGAATGCGAGCTGACTTTTCACGAAATCATTCATTTGCTCATATAAGTTTAGAGTTATATAGCAAACAAAGTTAGCTGGTTATTCTTTGTCCAATGAACTTCGAAACGAAACATAAACCCAACTTTTATATAACAACTTGCTGCCATGACAGCATGCTTAAAAGCTGCTAAGTGCAATTTCAAATAAATGTTGCAATCAAAAGCGAAAGAGTGCATCACATCAACGCGTTGTGTGCAAGAAATTTGATAGTTCAGTTATTAATACTTTTCTATGGATATCAATCTTTTTATCCAGCTTAGGTTCAACAATCAACAAGGTCTCGCGCCTATAGATACCTCAGTAAGATGAAAATATGTAGAGTGATGTAACATTTAGCATCTTTATGAGCAAGTAGCTGACAGTAATTATGGATACAGTTTGTGAACGGATGGTTGGATATTCTGTCCATTAAATTACTTGGATTACTAATGCCGGAGCGAGTTAATGAACACGAAAACATTCTTCACTTTATGAAACAAGGACACTCAATGAAATCGGAGCACATATACTCGTCTTAACTCGTAACATAATGATTTGCAGCTCTAAATTAAATAGAAACATCTTTTGCAAGTATTGCTGCTGACAATCCGAGCCAGAGTCTGAGCTAACCACAAACATTCAGAGAAAGGAACTTCACGAAGAGCCAACGTCTCCTCCAACTCTAAGAAGAAGACGATCCACCTCCAAATCGAATGCTGCACAGAACAGTAAACACTGATCACACAAATCTCGGCATGAACACATCTTTAATGGTCGTGAGTTATTTTTTGAAAACATATGGCCAGCTTTTGGGGAACAACTCGTATATATACCTTTTAACTCACTTACTCTTATGTTGTATCGTGAAGAGGGCCGGGGTGCAACAAGTTGCGCGACTAGGAGCAGACCATTCCTCCACTAACAGTGCGCCCATGGACACGGACAGAGATGAATTGCCAAGACGTTTGCAAATTTGGTAGTAATTCGTGTTGAACTTTGTTATTATTGCTTTCGTCGCTTTTTATATTTGTTTAGATTTTTTTCTCATTTTTTTGTTTGGGTACTTAGGATGGAAGATGAAAAAAAAAAACAAAAATGAAGAGGAAAATAGTAGGTGAACACTATGATGGCTTAAGGTGAACGGAACATGTCTGAAGCGTTGCTGCTGATAGTACAATTAAATTGTACATGAAGTAGCCGGTGCTAAAGGCAGGGATTTTGGTTTTTGTTTGGTCGTTTATTGGGTCGACAGAAGCTAAACGACATTGAGAATAAAACATTGGCATCTGTGAAGCTTTCTCTGCATATGTCTGATGAGGATAGTTGGCATTGAAGGGTTTGAGGCTACTTTTGAACTATACGAATTGAAGCATACGTCGACTGTTTTGGTTTTCATAAATTTAGAATGGTTAAATGGCAGTTGGAGGTAGTTATTCCGATTCTCCATTGCATATCAAGGCAGTGACCATTTTGAATCTATCGGAAGTGATATGAATTAGGCTGAAGTTTTCGCAGACAGAAGTATGTGCCGTGTGAAAGCAGCACAGTCGACAAAGTACTAAAGTTGAAGAAGAACTTCTTGGTCATAAATAGTTTAAATTAATAACTAGCCCCCTAGCCATGTCAAGCCGCCCTTCACTTTACTACTCAGTGGATCATCGCTTAAAAGAAATGCAAGAAAGGAATATTACTTGAATGAGTTAACTTTTATCACAATCTTATAGTTAATTCTAATCTATTAGATTGTGATAAAAGTACACATTATAAATGTATGAAATTTATTTTTCAAATGTAATTTACGGCATATTTACGCCGGCTACGAGTTACATAACCCATACTCGATCAATCCAATGTTATGCTTCTTTCTCCAATAAAACTGCCGTATGACGCAATTGGTGCCTTGAAGTTGGCTTTATTTAATACTTCTAGGGCTGATGGTTTGTCTGCATAAACCAACGCAGCCCCAAAAAAAATTGTCGCGAGATGCGTTAAGCCGCATAAACGAGGGCGCCAGTTAACAGGACCAATTCTGGAAATAAAGTTTGGAAGTTTTTCGAATTTGCAATAAATTGATGGCTTAGCGCCCTGTATTGCTAATCGATTGATTTTTGAAACAAAAACCATAACTGCGGCTTCTTCCTCATTTCGATAGAGATAAAAATTACCCTTTGGATGCAATCTTAGACTTCTTCGATGTCGTATTCTTATTAAGGGTGACTTTTAAGAGCATTTCGAATAAAACATTCTAATCCCATCATATTTTGAACATTTGTACCTATTGGAGTCGGTGGATTGGCCATTTACGTTTAAAAGATAACTTCATGTAAATATGTAAATATTGTCCGCGGCTCTGTTTCAATGGTTCCGATTGTTCGATTTTGGGTCACTTTTTCCTGTAAGGCTTCAATCGTGTTCGGCTTGTCCATATAGAATACGACAGCAGATTTCCATGGAGCTGTTTTAAAGCCCATACACCAAAAATTAGATGATGTGGTAGCTCATTCCGCTTCGATTCTTGCAGAAGGTGAGGCTGTTATCCTGTGTGAGCACAGGCTTAAAATCTTGTGGATGCGACATTGACAACAAAAAAGCTGCAAGCTACACGGAAAGCTACAATTCAAAGAAATAGTCATAGCCTTTTCCAATCGAGTATCACTTCAAAGATTCCTGAACCAGGTTCAAGTTGGCAATAGTCCCAGCTGGTCATCGAAACAAAAGTTTGGGATTTATGGCTACGAAGAATGGAGCAAAGCAGACAGGCAAACGTAGCCAAGTCTAGACTGGGTACAAAGAAAAAACAGGCCTACTTGTGAGCTCTAGGGGCAAAAAAGAAAAAAATTATCATCAACAGCCTTCAAATTCTCCAAATCTTATCCCTGTCATGATTTTTAATATTTTTTTATTTTCACTTTGAACATTCGACGGAAAGAACTTCTTGTGAAACAAAATCAAGACTTCAATCCGAATGATACGAAAAGGACTGATTTTAATAAAGAATCAGAAAATGAAAAGTTGAAATAGCAACTGGTCAACAAAGATTTTGAGTTTCTTATTGTTGTTCCGTAACGACAGAGAAGAATACGATCATTGGACATCCTTTTCTTTTGGTCTTTTCCCGAGCAGATAAAATCATCAACTGTCCATCTTATTCCCCTTTGGCCTTCGGAGTCGATAGAAACAAAAGGGCTGATTGCACCCCTTCAAATTTGACGTTTATCGAGTTTGCGCCGTGCAACCCAGGTTCAGGAAACAATCTGTAAACCTTTATTTACTAAAATATGTTTAAAAAAAAGATGAACCCAAGTTTAATAAAAAAAGAAGTGAAAACAAAATTTTGAGACCAAAAAGCAAAAAGAAGGTCAAGTTGATTGCTTCATTAGTTTTTGAGCTATGTTGCACGGCGTGGAAAAAATGCGTTCAAAATTTTTGCTTGTTTCGAGTAATTCATGGTTACTTGGGCTAAGTTTGCGATGCTTAAACAATGCAGTAAGGTTTCGTTTCCATGAAATGTTTGTTTTCAACAGTTTTACTTTTGTTCGGGCTCAAGACTTAGATAAAGTTATGAGGCAGTAGTAAACGGTGCAGAGTGCAGATATACGCATTTATCTATCAGCTTCAGCCTTCAGGACTATCTAGAGACTTTTGAGGCTTCCTAAAAGATTGAAACTACTTGAACTCTTTTTCAACTACTATAGTTAGTTTAGAATTTACATTAGGTATAAGAGAATTTTTTAGGCAATAAAAAAACTGCAAGGAATCAAATCTAGAATGTTGTCCCCCTAAAGTTTTTTAAAACGGCATGCTTGTTTTCAAAGAAGTGGTTTAACAAATTGTGAAAATTAAAACAGCGGCTTAAGAATTACTGGTAAAACTTTTTACTATGACATATGCATATAAGCAAATATATTTAACTGGCATCTTTTGATTCAGTTGAGTATGGTGTTGATGTAGCAGAGATGTGATTTCGAGAAGATGGTGCAACATCCTACATAGCGTGCGACACCATCAGTTTATTTGCAGGAAGTATTCGGTGCGTTCATAATTTCGTGTAATATACTTTGTGAGCTTGCCACAGCGATTGTTCGATTACTTTCCTTGGGAATATATGAGGTCAAACGTCTACGCAAATAAGACGCTGACATTGGACCGCTTGGAAACATATACAGCCCCAGTAGCACGAGAAATTGGTCGAAAATTGGACTTCACGATTACGAGTAAAAAAAATCTATGTGTTTTAGAGAAAAACTCCTTGTCATTTCTACTACAGCCAAAAAAATCCTACCAACGAAAAAACTAGTTTTTTTCAATCATCTTATTTTACGACACAAAGTTTTCTACTGCTAAGCAAATAATGAAAAATACAGCAATTCTAAATTCTTGTGGGTAGAAGAAAAAGATAGCAGATGGAACATAATACATGACATGAGAGATGACAGATGACAGATGATACATTATTGAATATTTTTTATGTCTTTACTATATCCTTTCAAAGAAAGCGATCGAATTATTGTTTTCATGTTTTTTTTTTTTTGTATAAAAGTAAACTATCACTTGATAATTAAGATCGTGGTCTTTCTTTCTTTTCTTTGTACAGCGCCAGCAGGGAAACGTTTGCAACCTTTACAACCTTGAACCTGACTCCGGGAATATCACCGACAGCGTGGCCCTTAACGACCGAATCCTGAAACTAAAACTTCATCGTTCTCTTCAATGTAGTTCAAACTACCGTCACGAGGTACGAAAGCTGTGATTTTCTTTCCGTTCTTGATCAGTTGTACCCTGACACACTTCCTAATGGCAGAGTTAGGCTGTTTAGCTTCGACTCCTACCTTTTCTAACACAATGCCTTTGGCGTGGGAAGCACCTCCGAAAGGATTGGCCTTCCATCTGGTTCCAAGATGGGCCTTCTTGAAGTCCTTGTCGGCCCAACGTTGGTCACGACGATGGTTAACATGCTTTCTGGCGGTTCTTAGACCTCGTGGTTTACCCATATTTCGCGAACTGTTTCAGGCAATGGCGGAAATAAAAAAAAGCGCTCGAATTGAGCTAAGATAAAAGGTTAAATTTTTTATTATATGAAATGTTGATGTGGTTCTGAAAAACATATTTGATGAGCATTCTTTAAATGTACCTAGGTTTGAAATTCTCACGTATTTGTCACTTGTCTGTTTTTCTTCACTTTCACTGGTTTTGAAAACGACCTTCTAAAAGTCTAGTTTGGAAGATTTAAGATCGTGTTAGAACTTCAAAGATACGGCTTTGAAAGTATTTAAAAAAATCAATATGTTTTTTATAAAATTTATAAAAAATGTTGTTATGCAATCGTTCCCAAACAACTCACGACTTATAAAATGCAAAATTTAATGAATTTGGTGCGGGCCATTAACGAGAAAATAGGTTTTGAAAAAACGGTCCTATTGGGAGGTCCCGTTTTGAAACTGTTTCGAATTTTTTCTTACATCATAAGAGAGAAAATCTAAAATTTATCCTTCACACAAATATTAATCGATTTCGATGAAGCCGTCCGCGAGAAAAATAAGTATTATCAAATCGGCTGTATGGCAGGTACCGTTATTTCAAGACCTAGAGACTCAACTCAATGCCTTACAGACTTTAACTTCAAAATTTGAAAAAAAAATCGGTTCAAAAGTTCAGGCTTTAGAACCATATACGGACAGACAGACGGACAGAATTGCAGGACACACTTTTTTCGTATTCGCTATCATCGTATGTTTGATTGTATTCTCAATTTTTTTTTTTCTGCACGATTGCAAAACATTACTGATTTATGAAGAATTAGATTTACAAAATACAGGTGTATTACGGCACTGTTTTTGGGTTAACATTCTGCCTGCTGCGCAGAAAATTCGTGATTTAAGTCCCAACAGAAAACAACACTGATATCGCCTTCCACTAGGAATTGGCAAGTCCTCAGATTGTAAATTTACTGTCATAAAAAGTGTTTTTTCGATTCGAAATCGGCAGAAAATTGGAGGACCCCTCAACTCCCTCACAAGGCATGGTTGTGAGAAATAAGCCAGGCTCCGACACTCTTAGCTCTGTTGATCACATTTCCCTGCCCATTCCCAAGGTTCGCCAAGAGCTTCAGCTCCGTAAGGCCATGACCAGGTATTCCTGATACAATAAAGACGACGTTATCGGTGTATGCAATCACTTTCAATCCCTCAACTTCCATATTGACTGGAAGTTCTTTTACGGCTCTATTCTACAAAAGGGGGTGTAGGACTGAACTCCGGCTCGCGGTGTTCTCCTACTGACAGATCTCTTTGTAATAAGAGTCCTTAAAGTTGTGCTAATTCTCCTACTTTTTAACACAAGATTTATTAAATAAACCAGTGAGCTATCCACCCTACGACAAGACTTCCAATACTAAAAACTACAGACACAGTAAATATGTGGATCAGGACCACTTTTGACTTACCAGTGGAAGTCATAACGAAAAGAGATGACATAAAGATTTGCCCAACATTTTTCGAACACTAAGCAAAGTTCTATGTATACAACTTTGAGCAAAGTCTAATTATCAAGTAAATACGAAGATTCCAAATCAAGAACTGAGAGGCTTAACAATATGCAGACTTCAAAATGACATTCCTTCAAGCTAAACAGTGATTGCTTCCATCTACGGCAAGTAAAAATGTAGACAGCACTGAAGTGATATTTCAACTAAATTACAATTTTATTCTAAATACTGTTTGCGCATTTGATGTGACTGCTGCTGCCTGCCTGATGCTTGCTGATGCTTGAAGTCCCAATGGAAAGTGTTTCCGATTTCTTGGGCACATCTCTGCGGTGGTAATTAATTTCGTCTTTTCGACGTAGGTGTCAGCGCATGACTCTCGCATTGAGTTTGAAACTTCATTCATGACGGCCCGGCTCGGTTTGGTTCAACTATAGGCTTGCGCAGTGAATTGCGATGGGTAAAATAATTGAATTCAAAGATTTCACAGTGTGTGACTTGCCTTAATTTTTGTATTTATTGTTATTTTATGAATATATGGTTTTGTTGGAGCTAGCTCATCCCATCATAGACTTCGGAACTGGGTATGGGTATAATGGGTATGGCCCAATAATATAATGGTGAGTTGTACTGCTCGGCGGGAATTGACAGCGTTAACCAGATATCGCAATGTTTAAGTAAAATAAATGATTTTTATTTTCGCTGATGGAAGTTACGGCAAATCTAATGTTGCTTGCTGTTGCCCATTCCCTCGAGGTGTGGTATATTCTCTGAATGACGACTGCTGCACCAAGTTACCCACGTAGGTGATGAATTTTGTGCTGATTAGCAATTCTCTCTTGGCATGGAGCAACACCCGCGCGTTTCATCTGCGCAGACCGTCGGTCGGGAGGCACCTACATTTTGTCATAGTGTACGCGAGTATATCTACACCCGTTTAAGTCCGCATGCGTGCTTCAATCTATACGAGGATAAACATTAAACCTTAACTACTCGAGGGGATAATTGATTGTAATTATAATTCAATTGCTTCGCTATAGGTATAATAACTATAAGGTATTCTCCAGCCCACGCCACGTGCTGGCTGGATGTGATATGTTGAACAAAACTGACACTTTTGTGATTGTTGGAATGTGATGAAGTTGAAACTTAAAACCGATTGATCTCAGTAAATCACTGTGGTGGAATTCAGAATTCATGCATACTCAACGAGGTAAAAAAATTAAAACGATAAACGACATAGAATAATAAAATTGCGGTCGGAGCTTTTATTGTTCTAAGTCAAAATGTCAAAGTTTGATTCCAAATTTATCAAAAACATATACCTTAGCACTTTTTACCTTTACATCTCAGTTCTCCCCCAAAGGATGTCTTTTCAAAAGCCATCAAAAGTTGACGTTTGTAAACATTGTAGTCACGTTTTTTTAGACCACCAACTTAAAAACCAGGGTCACTGATCACTCTGAATTGGACCGTAAAAGTTGTAGACTTTTACGAAATTTTTTGAAAGAGAATAGAGGAACCCCACAGGGAGGAGTATTATCTCTTCTCCTGTGGAACCTGGTCGTTAACAAATTGTTAATCGACATAGAAGATGAAGGTTTCAAGACCATTGCCTATGCCGATGATGTTACAACTACTGTTTCAGGCAAGCGCCCACAAACCCTAGCTGAGCTGCTTCAACCAGCACTACACAAGCTTAACAACTGAGCTGATGACTGCACACTGAATATCAACCCCCACAAAACGAAACAAGTTGGAGGAAATACCTACCTACTCAATTCCGGACTTCACACCCCCAACTATTTGGGGGGTAACTCTCACACCGTTAAATCTATAGCTAAATATCTAGGTTTCACTTTTGACAAAAGATTGTCCTGTAAAACCAATATAGAGAAAAGAGTAAATAAAGTGTGTTCAGTGAAGTGCGTGTTGTCTGTGATGTTCTCCTTAGTTTCATGTGTCTTAAACTTTCTTAAAAACTTTCCCTAACACAATCCACCCTAACTGCGTCTGAGCGGTTGGTTTGACTCCAACTGCAGCTCTTCTCACTTCTGGAAGGAGTATATCAGCATATACTTCGCTACTGAGAAATATGTTAAATGGTCCAGGAACGTGGATATTAGGATCTGCCAACGTTAACCCTTTAAGGTGTTGCCATTTGTCAGGTATTATTTGTTGGGCTGGAAGATGGCCCAGTGCCCTCACCGCACCTCCATAAGTTGAGTTGCATGACGCAAGCTCAATATCCAGTATCCACGCATGTTGGTGTTGTGCTACTGACTAGGTCGATCAGAAATGGTGTTGCCGACCATCGGCTGCTCGCACTTAACAATTGTTGTCGCTAAAAGCACCTGACGTGACGTGTGGTAATTTAAAACTTGACCACTTGTAGAAGCTTATTGTACTTCTCGTGGCTGAAACTCCAGAGCGATTGCATAAAATGATGTAAGAACTACATTTAACCTCTTGGAGATGTCGTTAACCTCGACGGTTTCATGCTATTTGCACGCACAGCTGCGTTTTGGACCACGTTTGCTTGTAAAAGCGTGTGGTGACGCTGTTGACGCTACAAAAGAAGCCATTGGTGAGAAATGGGGTTTCTATCCCAAAATCACCCTTTGGCTGTTTACTTCGGTAATAAGGTCTTTACTATGTGGGGCCGCACTAAACAAGATGATTAACTACAACAAGCTGGCTAAAGTTCAAAGAACGGCTACTTTGTGTATCAGTGGCTCACTGAGAACAACCCCATCGGACGCCATCGCCATCAGTGTACCTACTACTTGATCTCACACCCCGTAATATCTTCAGCAAACAAGTCGCAGCTAGCTCAGCTACTCGACTCAGAGCTATCACAGTGGACCAATAATCAAATCGGTCACACTACTATAACTTTAGATTCCTACCGAATCGATCCGATTACACCCTACCCAGACTGTTGTTTGATAACAATTTCCAAATCAACATTCCCTCGAGATCTGTATGGGAGTATCGTACAATCCTGGAAAATGAAGCAATACACTTCTACAATGATGGTTCAAAAACCAGTGGAATCCACTCAGGAAAACTGAAACTTTTCTTCCGCTTACCCGATCATTTTAGTGTGTTCCAAGCGGAAATTCTGGTGATTTAGGAAGTGCTGTGCTCAAAGAAAACGTCATATCCTCCACGGATATTCGAATCTTCTCGAACAGCCAAGCTACCCTTAAATCTCTTGCCTGTCTCTACAAAATCGATCACTCCAAAACAGTCCGAAACTGTCAAATGTCTCTGAGGGAGATGTCAAATTGCAGTTCAACTCATAAGTGCCGGGACACAGGGACATACCAGGCAACTGTATGGCGGACGATCTAGCCAATGGAACAATACAGGTATACCTATCGCTGAATGTAAACTCCTACTTACCCAAGACGCTTTAAGTCTAACAAAAACTATAGATATGGACTGAGAGCAAGAACAGCCTTGCAACCAAAAAAGTTCGACTCAAAATGCTCGAAGAGTTTGTTAATCTTTAACCGCCTGTATCTAGGATCTTCCATAGGTTTTCTTACGGGCCTGTCTATAGGAAGATACGTCCAAAGACTTGGTGTGCACTCTTATGATTTCTGCAGAAGCTGCATGGATGAGGAAGTGGAAGAAACCGTTCAACACCTTCTTAGTTCAAGTCCTGCACTAATTTATAAGAGAAAAACTCATCTCGGTGAATTCCATTTTGACGATACCAGCGACTTAGGTAACGTAGACCCTAAAAGTCTTTCGACTTCGACCGGCTGGTTCCGAAATGACAGATTAATGGGTGATGTGAACTGTAGTTAATCAATCTAATATCGGACTTTTTGGGATTAGTAGGTGATGTATTCGCTGATCTCTGTGGTATCACAATGGACCCTCGTGGTCTAAGTGTGTCAGGTAATGCATGTACGTACATATACAAATTAGCTGACCAGCCGCTTCCACCTTATTTAACCTATATGCAACTATTCTGCATGTTATATGAAAAACAAGGCATAAACATGGAAATTTGGACATTAGCAAACTTGTAAATGTGTCCGAATGTGCCACTGCACTGTATATGCCGACACATGAGCCTTTGAAGAATCTAGGAGCTGTTGGCGACATGATATGATGTAACATGGCCTCGACATGTAGTCATAGGTAACTGAACGAACAACTGAGGCACACTGAAGTGATTACAAGCTATTTTACGTGAAAAGTCGATTTTTAATGAGAAATTATCTCACCATATCCAAATCAAATGGTTCAAAATCATCAAAAAGCGTCTTACTATGCCAGAGCCTAACTTAAAAATCTCTCAACTAGGGTAAACACACCTTTAATGTAAGTAAATGTTATTGATATGCACTCTCGTTAGTAGATTGCTTTCGTTACACCATCATTTATGCTCAGTCACCGAA
Organism: Melanostoma mellinum; assembly: GCA_914767635.1. Lineage (NCBI taxonomy): Eukaryota > Metazoa > Arthropoda > Insecta > Diptera > Syrphidae > Melanostoma > Melanostoma mellinum. Next base: position 19,453,979 of record OU612059.1, read on the forward strand.
CTCACCACTTGCCAATCGACGAACCTTTTTCACATCAACTTTAGACCATTATGCCGCATTTAGTACCTTCAGTGGCAACATGGCAACAACCAGCAAAGTTGATGTGGAGCAGAAATGACGACATGATTTTCATGTCATCCTCATGTAGTACCTAGTCCCAATCTGAAGAGCATTCCTTTTTTCAAAAACATGTCCTCTCCACTCATAAATATCCAATAGCCAAATACAAATTCCGTTAGCCTCTGACGTTCCCAGGGGTTCCATCTTCTGTCTTCGAAGCAACAAGCTATAAAGTGCGCTATCTAGAGTTTGATCCCTGCCTTACATCCACTGTATAGTCCATCGTATAGGTCCTATAGCCAAAAGGGGGACATAGTGGGGATTGGGGAATTCCCAAAGCACGAGAAGCACGAACAAATCTTGTAAACCTTTATTCCTGCATTTTTCATAGGGATTCTTATAGAAATAATTTTTCCTCTAATGTACCACGAGAGTGGTTGCCTAGTTGTATCTGTATGCATCTGTATATGCCAAGACCTAGCTGCTGCTGAAAGTGGTCATCACCGTTGTTGTCATCTGCAGAGAGTCGGGTCATCTCTTGAAAAATATCTCCGTTTAAAGCTGCTGAGAGAAGAGCAATGAGCAAGCCACTCGTACTATTGCAGCAGTTCAGTGTTGCCTGCCGAAAATGAGACAACGCGACAGATCGAACCCAGTGGTTGCGACTGCCACAATGTGCCTCACGTCTCTGCGACCAAAAGAGATACAAATGGTTCAGTCGCCACCACTCCACGGGGCAGTGGTTCAATGTAGAGACAATTGACGTAAAACTCAGGTAGGTATAAGCTTCCATGTAGATCGTTTTGTTTGCAAAGACGGCCATCCTCTAGAGCAAAAAAGAAGATATGGAGAAGGTGCTGGCCGGTATGACTTCTTCATCACGTACTGGGACGCCGTTTATTGTGAACATTTAGTCCGCAGTGTTTGCGCACTTGCAATCATCTTTCAGGATGGTCTACTATTACATAACACTACTCTACTCAGTCTGCCTGTCTAACCACCGACCGACGAGCGACGACGCGACGCGACGCGACGAAGACCGATGATGGGGAGGCATTAAAAAAGTTTAAGCTCACGAAATAATTGTAACGGCGGCCACTGAGCTCTGCAAAAATGAAAGTAGAATAAAAAAGGGAAAAACAAATATTAAAAGGAAGTGACTAAGAGGGAAGCCTTTGGTCCAGATTCAAAACTTTTTTTCTGTAAAGTTTAATACAAAATAACTTTGGAAGGAGAAGAAGCATCTCACCGTGACAAGCAGCGAGTCCAATGTGATTACAAATGAATTTGAAAGAATTTACGATCACTAGAAATAAAGGCCAGCAACGTATAATAGTATGTCAATGCACAGCTTCAAAACGAACAGCATTACGAATCCGTTTCGGTATTTTGGTTTTTTATAGATAAATGCACTTTCAAAATTTGATAGCCTTTGAAGCTCGAACTTAATATTTACGTTTACTATTTATTACCTACCAATTTTCAACCTTACGGCGACAAAGAAGTAGCCAACGAAGACATTGATGATGATGAAAATCGTTTTTTGATTGCTACGCTACGACTAATTATTGTCTGCAATTTTTTTTTTTTTTTTTTTTTTCTTTCAATAAAACATACTGGATGCTTCCATAGTATCAACTTTCGATTACTTTGCTTTAAATTGATATTTGTGTTTTGCTTGGTTGTTTTACAGGGTGCCGTGAAATAAGGTCGAAGGCAATAAGGCCGAGTCGACCTTATTTCCCAAAAATTGGGAAATAAAGTCGAATTTCTTTTTCGACCTTATTAACAATTTTGGGAAATAAGGTCGAAAATCATTGTGGCACTAAATTTGGCGAAAACAGCGTTCGACTTTATTTCTCAGTTGAATTCGACTTTATTTCTTTGATTAATATTTTGCGATCATTGTTTTTAAAGGCTTTTGCTTTTGGTAGAAACAGAGGAACAGTTGATTTAGTAGTTCTGAAGAACATTGGATTTAAGGAGTTGAACTTTTCATCCGTAAGGGGGGGGGGGGGGGGCGGCCGGCGTGGCGTGGGTTCGGCGTTGCGTGGGTCGGCGCAGCGCGGGGTGATGCGCGGCCGGCGCGGGGTGGGCCGGCACGGGGTAGGCGCAAAGTCAGCGCGAAGTCGACACGAGGTCGGGGGTTTATTTTTTTTTTGTGGTTAGAAATTCATAGAAAAGTTCAACAACAATTCGCGCGAATTTTAAGCTATTATTAGTTTTGTGGTTAGAAAATTAAACTTTTCTATGAATTTCTAACCACAAAAAGTTTCATTTTCTAACTACAACACTAATAAGAGCTTACACCGAAAAATTAAAACATTTATTTTACAACTTTAGGGGGTCAACTCACAAGTAACTTTTGAAATTTATTCTATAGAAACGCCCCCCAACCTGTAAACAAAATTTCAACCCCTCAGTCCCGTAGCGGAGAAGCAAAGCGAAGCGGCCCCATAAATTCTTTCTTCTTTATCCAACAGAAATTAAATTCGATTTTATTACTCAACGGATTTCGACTTTATTTCTCAACTTTTGGCATTCTTATTTTTGTCAAATAATTTCGTTTTTTCTTTTCGACATTATTTCCTTTTCAATAGGAAATAAGGTAGAAAAATATTTTTGTTGTTATTTTCGGCCTTATTTCCCAAAAAAGGTAATAAGGCCGATTCGGCCTTATTGCCTTCGACCTTATTTCACGGCACCGTTTTACAGATGCAGTACAGAAGCACTACTGTCCTTCTTTAGAGATATGAATGTTACTAAACACTTCGACACACCTTTCAGTATTCACCCCAAGATGCTTAAGAGAAAGAGTAGGGGAATTGTGCTCAAGATGACATACTTTTTGTTTAAAGTAAGAAATAAAATTTTCTACAAACCCTAGCGTTAAAATCTTTACATAATTAAATAATTAATGATTGTATGGAAAAAATAAACTTGGAATGAATAGTTTAAAGTAAAAAGAATTTATTTAAAAAAATTAGTTAAAAACAGTCCGAGGCTAAAGCTAAGATGACATAGTTGGGTATAAGATGACATACTGCATGAGGGTAAGATGACATATTGTAAAAATGCCTGCTTTATTTGGCTTTTCAGCTTCAGTCAGTATATAACTCACATTTTCAACTTAGATTTTCGGCCATTTAGCTTTCATAATTTTTGTTTTATGCTTGGTGAAATATAATTATGTACTTTAAATTTGCATTTAAATGTTTGAATTAAAAAATAAGGTTTGTGTTTTTAGTAGGAATGTCATAGTATTTATATAGTATGTCATCATGGACTGATAAGCAATATGTCATCTTACCCGATAGGAAATAAAACTTTTACAACCATTCAGGAATCAAAACATTATAATTTAGGAGCCAAATCACACAAAAAATATTCTCTATACACATAAATGCAAACATAAAACACAAAGGATATAGAAAAACACTTAATTTTTTAAGCAATTCTGAAGTAAACAATGACTCGCAAAAAAATTTATTCTCTAGCTTTTTCCTTTGAGCCGATCACGATGACAGCAGGTAGTATACTGGCAGCTGTAAGTTTATTCTGGCAAAACAGATAGAAAAAATGCATGTCTGGATATGTTCGAGAGAACTGTGGCGGCTTTATAAACAGAGAAAATACGAGTATGTCATCTTACCTGAGTATGTCATCTTGAGCAGAACTCCCCTACAGTTTTATGAAAATGACATCTAAAAAAGTGTCACATAGAAGACATAGGAGAAAGACAACTGACTTCTAGAAACATTAAGTAGAGCAAATCAGTTTAAGCTTTGACTTTCAACAATCGCTTATCGTTATCACCTTAGCCGACCGGCATTTGTAAAACCAGTGCCGGTTTAGTATTATCAGCGCCCCAAAACGAGACTCCTGTGGCGCCCCATAGCCACCATTCAAACTTTCCTACAGAAAGGTAAAATGAATTATTATATATCCATATGAAGGAGTAAACATTCAATAAAAAAAAATAATGAAATTGGAGCAGTATAAGAAGCCTAGAAAAAATCCTATCCCTATCCCCGATAAGCGGGTGGACGGGAGAGGGGTGTCGAAGGAAATTTTGTAAGATTGGTACATATTTACTTCATTTGATTGTTTGAATCTTTCACTCTCCATATACGAGCGGTGTATAAAAGACAGTTGAATAATTCGGACTCAATTTTCTTCTGAAAAGGTTATGGGCTCATGGCGTGATTCTTCTCCAGTTGCTGAGACTGAGACAGACAATTTCTTGTTGTGGCTTTTAACACACAATTTAAATTTTTTCTAGGGTAAAATAGCGTTTTTAAAGCATGTACTTCTTAAATCTTCAAATAATGTTTTAGCTCTTTTCAACATTTCCTTACATTTAAAAATCCATGTTGTGGTGTGACGCCCCTTTATGTTTAGCGCCCTGGACGATTGTCCTATCGCACTTTCTTAACGTGCCTGACTTTCTATCAACAGATTTTTTTTTTTTCTCTAACGTATAGGTGTGAAATTTTTAATTTGGCTTTGCGTTAGAAAGAAGTAGTTTCGAAACAGTTTTTTGTAGGTTTTTGTAGTTTGAGATTGATTGAAAACTGCGTATCTTCAAAAGTAAAACTAACATCATTTATAAAGCAAATCATTCCACCAGGTGGGGAAGTAAATCTATTTAGGTTGTGAATAGAGCGTTTAATAGGTGAGGGTAGGATGATGGATGGGTTGCTACTGTTTCAAAGATTGAATAGCTATACATTTTCGAAATCTTTTTAATGATTAATAGCACTTTAAATAAAAGTAAATACTCCGTCATGTGCTATGTTTCAGACTTAAATGAATCCACTCTTTATTTTCAAAACATCGAAGAAATACCGACAATGCTGAACATTCGTGTGTTTAGTTTGTTGTAAAAAAGCACTTTTTGAAGAGTCCCAGAAATTTGACTATAAGCTATACTTTAAAAGGGTGAGCTTTGACTTCGAAATTTTGTACCTTTTCAATTTCTGTAAAAGTGTTTTGTCAATTGTGAGGATGGTTTTTCTCAAGGACTTGGATATCCTTGTCGCGACCATTCGATAGTGTTGGTGTTGATTTCGCTGGCCCACTTTTCTGCTTTGATGACGTTAACGATAAGTTAAAATTCACGACGGTATGCATCGCTATCTTGACCTGATCAGCCGTACGAGCAGTTCACCTTTAGTTAACGAGAGGTCTATCTACTGAAAACTTTTTAATGATTTATTGGCAGACGTGATAATGTCCGATAACGTTCGCACTTTCCGAAGAGCTGCAATAGAGCTGCGTAGCCCCGACTGTTTTTCTGGGATGAGATGGTTATTCAAGGATTTCTTTTAAGAAGGAAGATACGATGGCAATTCATAGTCGAACGAGCCCCTTGGCAATTGGTGGGGTGGGTTCTGGGAAAGACTCATCCGAACTATGAAAAACAGGATCAAAGTCACAATTGGTAAGGCAAAACTTGATTTGAAACAGCTTCGAACTAACATTACAAAAGCTGAAGAGATCGTAGCTTATTTTTTGGTTGACCCCGCAGATGGAATTCAGAGACAGTCTCCCGAGAACCTGATGCAGAATCACCGGACCGGTCTCGAAGGTCCGGTTATAGCACCAATTACGGAGCAAGGATAACAAACGTTGGTTTGGTACGTTTTAGATCAAACTCTTGCCAGATCTTTCTTCAGATCGAAACTCACAAAGGTTTTAAAGATAACTTGACGAAACCCCAACTAGTGAACAGAAAATGAAGAAATTTGACAAAACTTTGAACATTTTGTGTAATAGACCGGCAGTCTGACTAACCACTTCGAGGCTTTCAAGTCATCGATTCGCTCTTTTTTGCTAGCAAACAACAATTCGAAGAAGTTCAACAGTCATAAAAAAGTTTTACTACACACTGCAAGAGTGTGAACGAACCCCGCGTCCTCATCTCTGCAATTACACCCCAATAACACACATGTAAGTATTTAAATTGATTTAACACGTAACTATGATTTACTCCCCGAGGTCCATAGTGTGTATCGTTCGATTGAACCTTCCCGAGTGCATCAACTAAAGAGAGTAATAAAAACCAAAACAAAACTTCGAAATTGATCGTCATAACCCTGGAGTAGACTGTAGACATCTACGGACCAACATATCGCACCACATACCTACTCAAAGTACACCAAAAGTTGCCCGCATGAATGGAGTTAACAGGATGAATTCATGTCGCATTCACGGCAACCTGTTCATTTGGACAAGTTCCGTGTTCGCAGCCGTGCTTCAGATTTTGTAATGAAGATGAAGAAATATGACTGAAGCTATCTAACGTCTCTAATTATGAGTCATTAATCAATGAAATTGTCCATATGTCTGGTGGTGCTCGTTCCTCATTGCCGCGACTATAATATGTCGGATGCGAACGGTCGCTTATGGCTCTGGGGATAGCCACGACAACTGTGCAACCAATGCAACCAGATACAGAAATACACTTTCCTAATTCTCATTGAAGATCAAGTTTGTCGATCGTTGTTGGATGGACGTTATGCGCGAGCCGAGCGTCGCCGTCCCCATCGTCATCGCCGGTCGGGCTGTTTGGGTACATCGAGGGCATAGAGTATAGAGATGATGCGCAGCTTCAAGAGGAAAGCATAAGCTTCATGAAGTGAAGGTTCCAATAAGTACTCAGATCGTGGTCTCACTAATGCTGGTCTTTAATGATCGCTTCAAAACAAAACATGAAGTCCTTTTGCATTACACAATACTCATACACAGACACACATACAATAGTTATGTGCGATTCGTGATTATTGTTTTTTTTTTTTCTATTTAATGTTTCTGTTTGGACACATGTGGAGAGTTGGGTGCTATTATGACAGAAACTTTAAGGAGAGAATGCCACCTACGACAATTGGAGTCACTTAAGCTTGTGCGATATGTGGAACCGTTTTGAGATGTGTAAATTGACACTTTTGTTGCATCATTGGCATCAACTGTATTTTTCTAATCAAAAAGTCCAAATAATGAGCCTGGCGAGATCCGGGTATTTGATAAGAGGGTTTGAAAAGCTTTCACTTATTGCCTCATTTTGATTTTATGCTACTCCACAATTTAAAAGCTTTTAAGCAAAATCATGCACCAGTTTTTGTAACGAGGATCGTACCTCTTTCAGTTTTGGTAAAACGAGAGCTTTAAGTGCCGTCAGAAGACTACCTTCGTATTTGAAATGTGAATTTATTATGAAAAATATTTGCTTCTATTCTGTCTCTGAGAACTTTTAAATGAACCGCAAATGGTATTCGTTAAAGTATTTTTAACGAACTATCGAAAACATCTTTGCGCATTTATTCATCGCATTTTATTGACTTTTAAAGCTGCTTTGTATAGCTATTGGCCAAGCTTTTTAGCAAAATTGACTTTTCATTGTGTCTCTTGAAAGCTTTGTGTCCCAGCCTCATTTTCTTCCCTCAACAAGTGCAGCATTATTGAAAGGTACCTTTTGAAAGACTTTTAAAGTAACCTCAAACAACATATGCGTAATAATGTTTAAAAAGGGTAGTAAAGGTCTATGGAAACCATTCAAATTGTGTAACGAACCATTACCATTTCACCCTTACTGAATTACACAAACAAAACAACTTCAGCATACGCTGCCTTACACACCGCAGAAAAACAAGAACACACGCACTCCAGTTAGAATGCGTTGAATGGTATATTCCATTCGAGTTCGTTCTTCAGTTCAACTCACACCCAGTTGACACCAAAATGTGTATAAAACTACCAATTTAATGCAAAGAAAGGCAGTCCCCCACCCTCACCCCTCTCCATCAAAATATAATGACAACCGGACTTGAACAATCCGAGAGAAGTAAACATCTGACGAAGAGACTAACCAATCACAGCAACAATTTATTTTAATTATTATTTTTTATCTAGGTCAATGTAAGAAAGTTAGGCCTCCTCTGTGCCAACAAAATATAAATACTCACATTGTTAACTTTAAGTAGAATCAAGCAAATTGTACATATTATATACTAAATTCAATAAAAATAATGCTAATGCTAAAAAAAAGAGGAAAGGCAGTCCCAAATAGAGAAACACCAGCGACAATTGGGACAATTGTCAACTGAATTATAATTAAGAATTTTTTTTTCTTTTCGGCTACATAATATTAAGTTATTATTTTAATTCTAGACAATGTATTTGGCAAGGCTCCCTGTGTGCCAACATTCCTACATTATCATTTTTTTTATTTTCTAATATAAGTATGTATCAATTGTATATATATACATACATATAACAAAATAATTATTATTATTGGAAAAGCGCAGTCTGCGCCGCTCATGGCAAAAAAGCGGTCATATAGGAAAGGTACAGATGAGCTTGAGCATCATAGAGTCCAATGCTGTCTCGCTGGTGAATTTTGTGGCCCCTTCTATCTCAGGGCCAACCCTAATAAAATCTAGTATCATTTCAGAAATCACCGTATCAGGAGAGAACTACCGAGACCCAGCGTAATTCTAAGTCAAAGAACGAAAGACACAGAACAAAGAACATTCATCGGACTATACAGAAGCGCAGTCACAAGCCCGAGTCCAAGAACCGAAAACACAGACCCAAGAACCATCATCACCAATTGAGTCCGAAACCCACGACCTCAGATCCCAACTGTGGACGTCATTCAAGAACCAAGTCGTGAAATCCGGACTCCTCCGCATCCCAGCTAGACTTCAGAGTGGATATATATCTATCCAGACCTACCTAATGCTTTGCAATTATGAACCAGAATTGAATCTTAAAACCATTGTATCAAAACTATAAAAGAGAACTATATTTTTTGAATATCGGAAATAAAATTAACTTCAATAAACTAAAGTCTTGCGGCAGAAGACCCTGGATTCGCTGTGCCTACCTTACATCCATTGGCTCATCCAGCATTTGGAGGCGCCCTCCTAACCCCATTAAGTTGGAATCGTCCAAAAAGGGTGACAGCTCAAGGATCTTGGAAGACGTCATCAGTGCTTTTCTTTTCTGCAAAAGACTAATCAGCAATCGGAAGCACCATCCCCTGTTTTTGTTTGTTTTTGAAGGCCCTTATTGAACGGAGGACATAGGCCGTCACTTTTATCAGCCGTCTCCAAGTACTGTAGCTGTTGTAGCACAGCAAGAAATCTTCAGTGAAATGTTCTGTTGGTTGAACAGATTCGGCGAACAGTATTATGGCAACATCGTAAACTTCGACTTCTTCCTGTATAACATCATCGTAATCACTTCTAAGCCAGCTCGGACAATGAGCCCACAACTCAGAATTTTGCAGGATCCTCCCACTAACACCTCGAGTAAGGCTAAGGCCACGCAGTCAGCGATAAGCGAGCGAGCGATTGAACGATCAGCGATTAAGCGACAAAGTCGAGCGACGAGTGGCCTTTTCGTGAGCGACATTTCTTTAGCGATTAGTTGTTAGTTGTTGTTGCACAGCAGACATCAAAATTTCTGTATTTACTTTAACCATCTGTTTCTCTTGACGCTAAGCGATAAACTTAAAATTAGAACAAGTTTGGTGACAGAGAGACGTCGTTCAGTCGCTTAAAAAAATCGCTCATCGCTCGCTCAATGCATGGCCAGTTCAATGCAATTTCATTTGTTTTAATTTTTTCATGTCGTTCAGTCGCTCGCTCGCTCGCTTATCGCTGACTGCGTGGCCTCGGCCTAAGAAGATCTGCTTAGTTGTCTTTTCCCTTGCAGTGATTCCACTGTGAAACCACAGTGTGCCTGAGTATTTCGTCAACTCAATTTTGTACGTATGGCTGCTATCGCTGCTTTTCTCCTTGGCTTCAATTCAGTGTTATCCTCGAATCCGTCCAGAGGAAGTTTTTTACTCAAGTAAGTTTTAGACACCTCCTTAGGTATGTGTGCAGTCGTGAAACTATAAGTGCGGTTGTAAGCTCCAATTTAGGTAATGTTAACTCACTAGAGCCATCCATCTTTAAAGGGATAACACGGTTTTTGGCACACAAAAATGAGACGCTGATTTTCCTATTGCAGGAAATAGACTTTATAAATGCCACTGAACCGTATGCCTTTGTGCTGGAATCTGCAAATATGTGAATTTGGAATGTCCCTTCGCTTAATACAATAGAAGTTGCTGCTCTTGGAAACATCATGTCCTTCAGTTCAAGGACTCCTTTTACGTAGTCGTCCCATTCTGAAAGTAGGTCTCCCGTCAAAACTTCGTCCCAGAGTAGCTTCTGCTTCCACAGTTTCTAGAAAATAATTTTAAGTTTAACAATCGTTGGACTAATGAACCTATCGGATCGAATATCCTCGCAATCTTTTTAAGTACATTACGTTTGGTCCCTTCTGTTGATTCGGAACAAAGAACGCCTAACATCATCGAATTCATCGGCACAGACAATTCATCGCTGTGGGTGAACGCCATGCCAGTCCTAACACCTTTTGCACAGAAGGGGCATTGCCAACATTCATTGCCTCCACCATCTGACCGCTTGAATTCCATTTGTGCAGATTCATTGAAGCTCTTTTTATGATATCTACAGCCTCGGAACACATCTCACTTCCTTTCTTTTCGTAGTCTATACTGATGACTAGATCATCCATGTTTGTATATGCTCTCCATAAGTATAGCACAAGTGGCCGGAAAGCACTTTGCTTCAAGCTTTAGGTGGTGTTATATCGTTACACGGCCAGAGAGGGAGAGAGCAGAGAGAAAGCATTATATTAGACTAATTTTTAATAACTTCTGTGGAATCTGCATGCGGGCGAGGAAGAAGAGGAAGCTGTTCCACATCTTCTGTTCACACGCGCTGTTCTCTCTCAGAGAAGTAAAGCACATTGTGCAGAGCACTTTTTGACGATCCAAGTGATCTTAGAAACATAAACATCTATCACCTTAGCTCATAGTGGTTGAAATAAGAGGCACTTCCTCAAAATCTTGTGGCATCACAATGAACCTATTGTTGGCCTAAGTGTGTCGGTCGTTTTTTGTCCACCACCACCTTAACCTAACCTAACTTTCGGTTACAGAAAAAGTCACAGAAAAAGAGCTAATTGGGTTATGAGCAGAACTTAACTATAAACTTAGGAGTAATTCAAAGTTGTGTTCCCAAAAAATTAAATCGTCGATTCTTCCGAAGAAAAGGTAGTGTAACTCAACAAGTCGTAAGCCCCTAACACAACCCAACCGCAAACATTGACCGAAATATCCCCAAAGCGATTTCTAATTTGACAAATTCAAAAACACGAAACAACTTTCCATAACGATTTAGACTTACTCTTGTTTTCAAGCCATCAATTCGTGAAATCCTAAAGCAATTAAGGGTTACATTTGTAGGGGCAGCCAGCAGTGCACTTCACACTTTCACTGGTAAAGACCACTTCTTTAAAACTCAATTTGAATTGAATCTGAATAAAATAATTTGAAGGGTACCTAGCCTACCTACCTACTGTTATGTTCTCATCTCATGCATGGCGTCAATTAGATGTCATGCTTTGGAGGCGCTATCTACGCGCTAAAACTTTATAGAGACACAAGAGATACCAACTCGGAAAGTATCCTCTCTGCAATCTTCTGCGCTGACGCAGATGGTTAGTTTTTCTTGGTAGGTACCGCCGCCGACCGAGTGGTTGACTGTTAATCACCCAGTTTGTGGGCAGCAAGCGTAGAAACCGTATAAACGTTACTTCAAGATGCATCAACCATTGAATTTTGAATTTCAGACAAAAGTTGGAGGTGGTGGCAAAACGTGGCGACAATTTATACTTCTTCGTCTTCTTCATTTTTTTTATTTCCAGCTTAATCTGCACCTCTCTTTTGGTGTCGTCTATTGTATTGTTTGTTGTCTTGTTGTGAAGCTACCTCTCTTGAAACACATCATATGAGACAAATAAATGGAAGAAAAAAATTCAAGCACCAACAACAACAACAGCAAACTATTTTGTGACATATTCACGTGCAGTTGGAACAATTTATGTGCTGTTAAACGAGAAAGTTGAACAAAAAGTTGGAAGGAGAAGAGCTAACCCCTTTGGGTAACTCTGGTGAAAGAAGCCACAAAATTGTGATTAATTTTGAATTGTGTCTGTCGAAATTCACGAAATCATCTCGCACGATTATAAGTCGTTTTCTTCATGGAACCACTTGGTGAACTTAATTGGAATATTTTTCACTTTCACGCGCAGAGGAGACTTTTTAGTCTCCTTCCGAGGGAGTACTTTTTTTTTTTTTTGTTTTTTTTTTTTTTTTTTGACTGAATTAAAAGTATTCGTCTTGGACTGATTTAAACATAAAATGAGAAGGAAGTCTTAAAACTACAGTGTGTGTGGGACTGTGGGAAAAGTCAACAATTGTTATTTTAATTTTATTTCAAACAGCCAGCGAGCGTTCGTGATCCGATTGACGAACAGACAAAGTTTTGTAGGAAGTGCCTAGCCAATGAAATCAATCAAACTGACAATACTTTTTTGGCAGCACTTGTGTCAGATCGACGCACTGAAAAAACTGAAGACGGAAGAAGACGTTAATTCAAAAGCTTCTTATGTGTTTGGCATTTGAACTTGAGGTTTCCTTGTTATGAAGCCTTGGGTAACTAAATAAATAAGTAAAAGAGGAATTTCTCAGCAGAGCTCAGGCGCCCCGGTGCCTAGGGCCTTTCTCTCAATCATAGTTCGGAAGGAATGGGGGAGCGACCTACAATTGTTTGTCAAATCTGATGGGCTTAATGAGAAATGCTTCTTAGAAGTGAAAATATCACTGGAAGACTTGCTAGTCCCTTAAAACAATTAAAAGCATTGAACTGTGGCTGCTTGGGTCTGTCGAAAAAGACAATAAGAATTTTATCATTGCCTTCAAAAAAGGACAAATATGCCAAGTTTGGTGGAATGCAATCTCTCTTTCTAAGTCTTTTGAAGTTAAAGTTAACATAAAACAAGGATGTTTATCAAGTCCGACACTATTTTGCTAAACCTGAGAGACCTCTAGCCCATTAAGTTGTGAATAAATAAAAAGGTGGTGCAGTATAGCGAAGGCTTAGCGCATTTCAACCTTACCTTGCGAGCGAATGGAAGGGACCTGCGATTTTTTACCGATATCGAACCACATTCCGAGATAGCGCTTTTGGCATGAAATAAGTATCGGAAATATTGATAATTCCTTGCTCGGAGCGATACACTACACTAACACTTCTCACAAAAGTGCACAATGATATTTTACTACAGGCAAAACTCCGGATGCTTTCAGAAAACCAATACTTCTTCAAATATTCAAAAAAGGACATAAGACGGACCCGTCCAACTATCAAGGTATTGTTTTTCTCAACTCATCGCTCAAAATCTTCATGGATTGAAAGTAACCATATTCTGAGTGAATTCCAAATAAAATCTAGAAAAGGATACTCCACAGTGGATCACATATTTACCTGCCCAACATTGCAGAGGTGCATATATCTTCGAAGACAAAAAAAACTATACGCATGTTTCATCAACTTTCGAGCCGCATTCGATTCCATCGACAGAAAGGCTCTGATGTTCAAATTGCTTAGAGATGGGACCAGTTTGAAACTGTAAGGGAATACCAATACTTGCAGGTAACCTAAACCTTGAAAAACACCAAACCTTCTTCGTCCAAAAACGCTGTGTGGAAAAATGTGTATCGTGTATGGTAGCATGGAACTAGCATTAAGTGCAAAATACAAAGTTTTTCTCGCAACGTCCAAATCAATAATGCTGTATGCTGCGGAATCAAGGAGCTGGAGTCAGTCTGAAACCACGGAAAAGCTCCTGAGATTCTTTCTAAAGAGGCAGTTTGGACTACCCGACACATTGAAACCGGTCTGTCAACATTGCATCTCTCATCGCTTATACTGCACTTCAACTACATCACCAAGTTAATGTGTAGCCACGATGATAAAGTTTCAAGACAGATTGCTGTTTCGATTATAAAGTCGGAATGAAAACACTTAGCAGACTCTTGTGATATCTCTTTTAATCTAGCTTTAGATAATTTACAAGAGTGGAAGCCATATCTTCACAGTCTACTCAAAAGTATAAGCAAGGTTCTAGTTCACTATGGGGAATTCTACCCCTTGCTTCAGCACGATTTAAGGGAATCCAACTACTTCAAGGACAGCCATAACATTGAAACAATATCATTGATTTTCACTACAAGAGGTGAACATTTGCCTTTTAATTTGATTCCACATCGGCCGGGGCCGAACTAACAACTAGGCAGAATGGGCAGTTGCCTGGGGCCTCCGATTTTAGAGGCCCCAAAAAAATGAAAAGATTTCTTAAATTTTTTTACAAACATAAAATTCTAGAGAGTGAAAGAAAAATATAATCAGAACTGAAAATAAATTTTACTCAAGTAAATAAAACTCAATTGACCGCATTCAAAAGACGACGACCTACGAATTAGACAAAGTTCCTAAAAAGGAAAATTCCGATACATTTGACAAATTGAATGAGCATGCAAAGAAGTGTAGCGAAGTGAAAGGAGAGTATATTGACTAATTAAAAAAAACTATCTCAAAATGTATACTGGTTGTTTTTATTTTGAAAAATTTCGGTTATTTTTGGAACAGACGTCGGCGTCGTAGAGGCCTAGAAGCGGAATCTCAACTAGAATGATGAATGAGTGAATCAATGATGATGGATGACAAATAAGTGAATGCATCAGTAAGTGTCATTTAACAAATACTTTTTCGTGAATGTTCGAGAACAGAAGTTCATGAAAAGGTCGAGAATATTCGAGAACAATAAATGACTGGAATTTTCGACGATATTCTGGAACATTTGAATTTGTATATAAGAGGGAGAATTCGCTGTACGGGGATAGTCACGTCTGAGAAAGTGTAAAGTGAACAACAGGACAAAATATCCTTGTTATTATCACGTGAAAGTTCGCGTTTTTTTCTTAACCGTAGACCAAAACAACACAGAATTAGCTATTCGGATTTTTTTAAAAATTAAGCACAAAATGTTCTGCCGAACGATACTTCTCGCAATTAAAGATGCTGAAAGGCCAACAACGCGACAAGAGCGACTAGAGATGTGTGAGAAATACTTTGTATTGAGTCAGATTTATTAAAGAAAATTGGCATGGATGATATATTTGATGAATTTCCCAAAAACAAATGTAGAAAAGACATGTTTAAAATGTAGATGGTAGTTTTATTGATATTATCACGTTTTGACAATAAAATTCTTATGAAAGCTATTAATTTTTATTTTAATCGAAAAATTAAGGGAACAGACTCCACGTCTGGGCTTACAAATAGATGGTTGCCTAGGGCCCCGTTGAGGGTAAATACGGCCCTGCACATCGCAGTGATAAATGCTCCCTATGCAACACCAACGAGAAGAGAAACGTTGATCGCAAGGTGCCCGATTCTAGCAGAAATTCGGCGAAAAATATGATAAAAAAGTTATTTGGAACAAGCGGAACTCATTGAAATTCTGAATGAAACACATTGGAAAAAACTTTATCAGAGTATTTCAAAATAGGTATACAAGGATTTCTATCTATTAGGTACAATTGGAATTATGGTCCTGACCGGATCGAAGTTGAAAATGATCACAAGTAGGTACTCAAAGGTAATCCTTACTTACAGTCTTTTATTTAATAAGCGCTTACAGACTTGAAGCTCGCAACATCTAAAAGAACAATCATCTCAGCGTGGTCAAAATACATTACCCCACGCGAGTATCTGCTTCTCGAATAGTACGTTTGGGTATTTAACGAATATGACCAACTAAAAGCGCTTCAGATTCTTCATGAAAAAGATGTTAACCCTACGTAAACTTGCAAAAAATTGTATTTATTTTTCAATTTTTTATTTATCAAAACAAAATGAATTTGTTAACCAAAAAAAAACTTCAAGCAGTCAATAGACTCCAAAGCAGCCAAATGACTTCAAATGCATCAACGCATTCAAAAGACTTTATGACCGCAAAGAATGTAAAAGACTTTCAAAAGACTTCCAAATGCAGCCAGTTAAAAAGTATTGCGTTCCTTTGACTTCAAACCAATTGACTACTCTAGAGTCTAGACGATCAAGAAAAGTTAGTTGAGAGAGAATAAGGAATTTGAGAGGCTGCAATGAACCCTAAAATTGTTGTATATACTTGTTTCACCACAATTTTGGTGTTAACATATTTTTTTTAATTATCCACCCTATGTAAAGGAGTGAAATCTATAGAAGTATACGCTTATAGCAACCTAGTTTGTGTCAATAAAAGATTTTCAAAGGGGGTAGGTCGATCTAAGGTGGAATCTTAGACTAACAGTGGTCCTAGTATGAAAAATAAGTCTTTTCCTCAAATTTGTGTTTTATTTTATTATACTTATATAAGATGATTATATAATGTTCAAGGTCTTAAGTCTTCATGTTGTTCAACGTAGCTAGCGTTAGTGCTTATAAAATAATATTAAGTTTTTGCCTGGAATGCCACGGTAATGCTCCTATAGGCTTTGGAGTGCCTCAAGTGGAAATTATTTTTTCGCAATAGCCCTATCCTTATGTATCCTATCCTTTTTATTTTCCCTTACTGTTTTGTGTTCGCAATTCGCATTAAGACCCATTTAAGATATCTTCAAGATCTAAATTCAATAATGAATGGTAAAAGACAGATATCAAAAGAGAATTCCCTTTTCTCACAATTCAGCTGTGTGTTCATGTTACATGTTATTTTTAAATTAAAGTAATCCGAAACACCTATACCTGACGATTCAGCATTGTTGCGAAACAACTGCACGCTAATCCTCATGAGTTTTCACAACTCACAAATTTAGTCTTTTTAAAGGGACGATTAGTCGCCGATCATCTCATTGAAAAGCATCATACCCAGATTCTTATCGCAGATCTTCTTATGTAGTATCTTAAGAGGAAAAATTTCCAATGGCAAATGAGAATGTCCTTTTCAACAGATTTCTTATCTGAAAAAAGAAGAAGGAATTTCATCGCGTCCTTCTAATTGTCCACTATCACAATGACTGAATAGATTGTGATCTGTCATCCCATCAGAGAGAAGGAGAAGGGAGAATGAGAAACAAAAATCTGTGCAAAGGCGCATCAAAACAAAAGGAATTGAATCACCTTTCTAACCTCACGAAAACATCAAAAATGTTAAATACTTTGAGGCTGTTGGAGGCCCCCGAACGGAATGCCAAATTTAACAACTCGATGTAGAGACGATCGAACTTTTGCGGCTGAGAGGGGGGCAGCATACAATCCAATGAAGGTGCAATACCAGAAAGAGCCAGCCAGCCAGCGCCATCGCCAGGAGAATGAACAACTTAAGAGAAGAGGTATTCTTCTCGAGATTTTCCGAAGTCAATTCACATCACATTTTGATATCTAAGTGCAAATATAGACTTTCGGTGCTTATCCATGGCAAGATACTATGCCCAGGTGAGGGAACCCTCGAAGCGCATAGAGTCAACCTGCGATATTATCGCAACGAACGCTGTAGACATTATGGCCTTTGCAAGCGTCAACGGCATCGTCGTCGCCGTTGCCGTTGTTGCTGTTGCTGTTGCCATCACTGAACCGCCACCGCGCCGCGGCAGTGCCGGTGTCTCCTCTCGATCCTCGCGTTCTCCCTGGGTGGGTTGATCGTGGCATTCGTGGTATGACTACTTAGATCAGTTGCGGCTGCGCATGTCATGCAAGCGCGGTGCTCATAACTTAACAAACTAAACACAGCAACAAGTGATCAACTCGGCCAAGTCGCACATAGGTTAGGTGGTTTTATGCGAGCAGATAAGTCATTTAAGCGCCATCAATGACTGCGATTCTAAGCGGCTCAGTCGAGTGTGAAGTGCGCTTCGGGGAATTCTGCTAGTTTGCCATTTCTCACGAGACGAAAATGGGGCTGCCAGGGGAATCAAAGTGGACAGCGATACTTCATTTGGACCAAAAATACTATTGTGAAATCCATAATCGTGCATTGACACACAAATGCCTGAAGCCTCTTGGGTGAATTCCCCATTCATCAAACGATGGTTTTGTAAGTCGCGTTTAGAGTGGGTTGCTATGCAACTATGAGAAACACCGGTCAAGCACATTCAAAAAATAGTTAAATTTATTGAGTTTAACTGCGAACGTATATTAGAAGTTTATATTCAACACCCAAGCTTGGCCTTTCGGTGGAGTTTTCCTCAAAGTACATATAAGCTGACGCAATTCCTCTTCATATCAAAGTAGGCAGATGAAATCTTCGAATCTAAGGAATCGACTACAAAACGTTGCTTAATAAAGTGGTACAGAAATTTAAAAAATTGTGACTAAACAAATTCTTTGTCTCACACTCGAATGCTTGGTGTTCTTTGAACAGACATCATCCAATCAAATGACTTTTTGGTAGTAAAAGACTCTGGACTACTTACGCAAAGCTTAAAGCATTTGTGAAAGATCCACTTTTGGATGTTTTAATGTTTACTTTCGAATGATTATGTTTTTTTTAATTTAAATCGAGTGGTAGAGAAGGCTGAAGGCTGAAACAGGTATAATGAACGCCAATGTTCTTCTTTCCTTTGGTTGAGTTTACAAAGGAGGGTGAATAACAATCTACAACTGCCTCGATCTGTGCAGTGCCTAATCAAGAAATGAAGAGCTTCGTCTTCAATGAAATTTAAGTCTATACCTTCCTTGTCTTGTTTTAGCAAGTATGAAGTGAGATTCGATATTTCTTGATTCACTTCGTCTTATTATTATAGCTGCGGACTCTATTCTCTAAGCCACCTCAATAACTCGCTTTGTCACTGCCATCACTTCGGTGTCATCTGCAAACACAAGGAATAGCGTTGAATTTTTAGTGACTTCTTTACTAACTTAGGTGGGTATTACAGTTCAGTTGGAACCTGAGACGTAACCAACACCTTTCGACAACGGTTTTGATTTCGGGCAAACTCTCTCAAGTTATACATTCTAAGTCGGCTGAGGTCTTATTCCACTTTACTAGTCCACTTCAGACGAGGATTTCGTTTTCCGCGATTCCCCTAATGTGCTTTCTAAGACCAGTAGAGCATAAGCGTTGATGTTTTTCACTCTACATGTCCCAGATATCGTATAGTCTCTCAATGCACACCTTTCTTGCTGTGTCCATGCCGTGGTACAGCTCGTTTTTGTACCTTCGTATCAACTCATTGCCTTCGCTCAAAGCTCATTCGTCGAATACTACCGAGGTTACTATCGCATGGTAATTCGGTCCCATAAGGGTCCATGTCATAATATGCGATTAAGCTCCTGCTGCCGTAACCTCACTGTGACTGAAACGGTAAAAGCTCCACTGGAGCAAATGCTATCATAGGAATAAAGAAAAATGCCATGAGTATTTTTAGAGTTGCTGGTCCCATTGAAGGCTTGAACTTCTTCTTTAGTGCTGGGTCATCGTTAGATTTCTGGTAGGAATGCGTCAAAGCTATATTCTGGTGAGCTATCCGTCAATCCGTTTTGATGTACTTCATCGTCATGAGTTGATACCGGAAGTGGAGCAAATCTGTGTATTGTTTGACGAAATATCCTATTTACAGTCCACACATCAGCTACTATCGAACCAGCCTGCCTTCTCCCATCCCTACTTCAGTGCTGCGTCCATCTCATGATAATGACCATCATCCCAGGCTCTATGTTCTCACACATTTATTTCCTTTTATATCTATGCTGGAGCTGATCTAGGTAAAAACGTGGCCATCGACAAAAAAAACTCATCTTTTAGGTAGCTTACAAGATTCTAGCGGGTAATTCAATACCAGAATTATTTGGCATTAGACCAGTGATGTCTTTCGGTGATTGAGACCCTAGTGTTATGGGCCTTGAATTTAATATAGTTCCAGCCTTAGTAACAGCTGTTTCAAGTTCTTTATAAGTCAATGATTCTCCGCCCAAAGTGTGCTGCAGCAGATACATCGATGATTAACCACTGCTCCCATAACCCACCAAAATGCGATGAACGTGGTGGAACAAAATGGAGATCGCACCATTTTGAGGTAAAAGGTGATTGTTTTTCTGTGATGATGCTTCTTAATATCCACCCACTTGAATTATGCCACTCTTATCCAAAAATGGTGTCAAACTACTTAGCTGGTTGTTTATTTTGCAATCCTCACCCCTTTTCAGAATGCCTTTCCACAGTTTGCTTCCAACATGAAAGTAGCTCGCGATTTTATTTTGCTGGTTTGTCCAACTTGATTCTCTTCCTCTCAACAGAGATAAGGAGCGAATCATCAAGGTAAAGTCCAATCATCGAGCTTGTCAAGTTCCATACAAGTACTCAGGCAAGCAATCGAATACAAAACAGTATTCGCACATTTGGTTGTATGAGAAATATGTAACATAATGGTCCTTAAAGTTTTTTGCCCATCTCTTATCAAATCCAAGAGTTGAATTAGCTTTGCTTGTAGTGATGTTGATGTGTTCATTGAAGTTAATCGAGGTTAATACGAAAAAGGACCCCAAGGTCACGAAAATTCGAAATTCGAATTCGAGATATTGCTGAAATATTGAATAAATTGCATTGCAGTACAGGGAGTCCTTTTGCGTGAGAAATTCATACTTTGAGACTTGAAAGGGTTCAAACTAAGACCGTTTTTATTCCTTAGTATATTCGAATAGCGAATAGCGATGAGCGAATGGAGAATAGCGAAAGCGAAACTACGTTAAACAATCCTTTGAAACAATCGTTGAAAAAATTACGAAGTCTGGGCCGTGATTCTCAGAAGCCATTGGAGTTCTCCCAAAACGTTTGCTAGATGGTCGATAAGGGCTTAGTTCGAGCTTCACCACCCTGTCATGATTTTGTCTCCTTTAGTACAACCTTTGAAGATCATTCCTATCGTAGTATCTCTATTTTTTCAAACAAGCGCTTCTCATGCTGCTTTTTCGGCTTGAGAACCTGTTGTTGTTCCTTTCCTTTCTTGACTTGACTACTGTACGCTCTACTATCTGTAAATATACATAAATCAATGCGCTTGAGCATACTGTGCTTTGTATTAAATTTTCAAACCCTACAAATGTGGTTCATTTTGTTTCGCTTCCACTGCCTGCACCTTCGCAATGCAATCATCACGCCCGCCGTCTTTAGTATTTTGGGCTCGAATCTTCCAAATAGCCCTTTTTCACGAAATTTCAATTAGTTTTTATTTGTCTCTGGCACGCGATTTAATAATAGTTTGATCAACTTTTAATTAGTAAACTCATCTAATGCAACGTATCATTATTAGATGAAATTGATACTGTTGTTGAACGAAATATTATTTAAACTGTTTCTGTTCATTAAATACTTTGTCATATGATTTTTGAAACACTACAAATGTTATGCTTCACCTTAAAGGCCCCGGCCCATAGAACGCGGTGCGTGCGTGCGGCACCGCTTCCAACTGACAGCTCGATTAAATACACACGTTCTTATGAGAGGTGACCCATAAGCACCGCGAGCAACGCGCCGAACGCGCCGAGTAGCCGAACTTCTATTTTGCCGCGGCTCTCACGCGGTGACAGAAGAGAGACATGCGCAGTCACAACCAATTTAAAGTTTTCTCTTAATGGAAAAAGTGACAATGGGCGCGTTCAAGAACCTATCGGATACCTATCTCGGATAGCCGTATCTTAGATACCTTTTTGAACGATCGACAACAGACAACAGCTGTGAAATATTAAAATTCGACTTTTGAAAACAGAAAAACATTCAAAATATCATTGCTAGACGATTATAACTTATTTTTTTCGATTTTCCACACGTAAACAACAACAACAAGCTATCCGGATACGATTCTTGAACGCCCCCATTTTGACTAAATTTATCTGTCAAAACACCGCAACGGATTCTATGGGTCACCCCTATCAGTTGCGCGCGGCAAAACCCACCGCATCAGTTGCCGCGCCGCTTCTACCGCACGCACCGCGTTCTATGGGCCGGGGCCTTTATGTACGCAAAAGAATACGGGTTGAGGAAGGTGCGTGTTGCCTACAACTACGATCACGGCATATCATTTTATCAACTTGTCTTGAGCACATCTTTGATTCTGAAAGCGATTCATATTAGTCTAAAGCGGGGAATACACGATACAATTATCGTATGCGACTTGGATTGCATACGATCGAGTTAGGTTTTGAGTTCAAGGCATTCGACACTGCGACATCGGTACAGTGGTTCACTTCATGCACACACACGATACAATCTACCATGCGATGAACGATTATCGGTACGATAATTGTATCGTGTATTTCCCGCTTTAGAGCATGAAGCAAATTTTTGGAGAGGAGTGATAACCAAAAATAATGCACATTCATGTGTAGATACCCGCACCATTATATCAGATTCAACCGTCTGGCAGGTTTCGTTTTCAGCCGGGGACGGTGGGCGTTCGAAAATGGTAAATTTACAGATTTTGACGTCGAAGTGATAACAACATAAATAATACATCAAAAAATCAGAAAAATTCACCTATCACCTGATTAAAAAAATTCGGTCCCAGACGATTTGGTTTTAGCCTACTGCTTGCCAGACGCTCTTTAACATTTTTTTAAACGCATTTTTCGACTTAAAGTCCTGATAACTTTTTGCTTATCACATGTAACCAAGAAAATGTTACCCCAAAACATCAGAAAAATTTCCCTAATAACAAAAAAATCAGTCCCAGACGATTTGGTTTCAGCCTTCTGCTTGCCAGACGCATTTTAGCTTAAGCATGTTTATCAAATTGAATGAAGATCAAAAATTTAATTTAAATGAAATACTACAAGCAATTATTTATTCAATTTGATAAACCTGCTAAAGCTATAAAGTGCCACTAAGATACTTCAAAAATTTGCTTCCAGCTCTTTGTCTATATGCAGCAGTTGACTAATTTAATATTTTTCAGTTCACTAAACTTCTTTTACGTCGACTTTGTTCCTAATTGCTTTGCTATGGATTTGAAATCCCTTACGTGCACTTTTCGAGTATTTTTGAGTATCATTGTGAACTATACGAAAAAACCATTCGAGAAACGTTGAAAGATACAACAATACTTAACCAAAGTCGGAGAAGTTTGTCCGGCAGTGTCTTCCGTTTCTCGACATTTTGGTAGTTTTTTTTTATATATTGGAGTAGAGAAATTGGTAGGCACAGCAACCATACTAATTGGAAGGATGAGAAAAAAATAACATTTTTCAAAGACTCCAAATTTTCTGTGATTTTCTCAAGGTCTTCACCATCAAACACTTTATTATTTTAGTAGTCACGTGTGGCTCTACTCACTTCATAAAAGACTCATTAAAACTTTAAAAATTTGACTTCATCGCGAAGAGTCTTCCACAAAAATTTAATTCATCAACTAAACAAAAAAGCGATTACTTTAGTGCGAGCAAAAGCAACAATCGCTCAAGTAATTGTGATGACTTCATGTAATTGGGTGTGTTTCAAAAAAACAAAAAACAAAAAAATTAATATGAAAAAACAACATGCAAAAAAGCCCACCAATTTCAAGTAAATCTCCAAAAGACCGGCGTGGCGCACCTATCCACCACCCATCGTTTCATTCTCCCCACAACATATGTGTGTGCCCATCGTTTTCAATGTGCGGTCGGATATGCTTGCTTCTTCGACACATCTTCTCTTTAACACTGGCTCAACCTCAACGACACAATGATCATGGCTTGATCAGTCATTCCCTTTAACGGACACAGACGAAACGTCATGCCAAGCCCTCGTGCGCACCACATACACCTCCCTCGCCCATGTGCGCCATCCCGATATGTGCCACACTCAATAAGTAATTGAAATCGAAACAATAAAATATCATTAATTCGAGGCTCCAATTGTAGGTTTTTCTTGGCTTGATGCTTGATGCTCGATGGTGTGCCCACACATTCGGTGTGTGGATATGGATGTGGATGTTCCCAATGTGCCAGTTCATCGTTTTGCTCGTCGTCGTCGTCGTCGTGGTCGTCGTCTTGGTAATCATCACCGTAGTCGTCATCGTTTTCTTTGGCTGGCTTTCTCTTAGGGATTTGAAGCCATCCATAGAGCACGATGTGATCATACCACGACGACGATGAAGCAAAAAATCCACTGGACACGTTTGTATGTTTTTGTGTTTGAAACTATGAAAATGAATCTGCTCCCTCACGATGATATTCTATAGCATGTGGGTGCGAAGCCATAAAGGGATCACCATCATTAAAGCGGCGACGGGCGCGTTAAGGCCCAGAGCAAAGAAATCATAACTACGATTACACTAAATGATAAGTAGATCGGAACGAAGCCGAGTCACCTTTAACTGCGAGATGGTCCTGCAGAGTGCTGAATCCATCTTTTGGGCTAATCTTGTCACAATTATGCCCTGACACCATTTGTCATAAGCAAATCAAGTGGGCATACGCACAATCTGGAGCATAAATTCTGCCTTGATCTTCAAGTCTTGTACCCAAAACGTTGAGTCTTTTCACACAGTGGCTGATTGAAGTAAGTGCTTATGCGCAGATAGTTGAGAACGCGACTATCGTTGTCGGTCGTCGCGGACAATGATCTCGTTTAATGACATTTAGCGAATTATGTTGGAAACCAATCGCTTAGAGGTGCTTCGGTGCTCAGCCACCGGAGAGATATTTGTTTGGGTTTTCACTGCCATCGTCGTCGTCGTCGCAGTCATAACCATTGAGCGACGAAGTAAGTGTAGTGTGCCGTGAACACCAAATGGAACAGGGCAGTATAGTCTTTTCATGTCAGGAGTGGAAAGTTACACTAATATGACAATGACTTGGGCGCTTCGAGTCGTTTCAATTGAGTGGAAATTGTCCAAAAATCGCGATAGAAAATTTTAATGAGCTCCAATCTACGTGAACACACGAGGTAATACGTAAACGGTTGCAAGAAAGTTCCAGAGGAAAATATTGAATATAGAATTCAGGACTGGTGTCCTTTTCCCACGTTTTACTGACAACAGCACCAGGGTAGCGTCTTCGACTAGCGAAAATGTGATTCCTTTTTGAAGTGCCAGAGATTGTTGGCTCCACAAACAGCTCTTGATGAAGGGAAGACACAGACTTAGTACTTTTCAATAGAAACCCTCCCCTTGAACTTCTGTATTGGTCATTTCACATTGAATTTCCAATCACCTCTGTGCTGATGTATGAAAACATCACGTGCGCTTAAAAAGATATCCTTGGTGAAAAGCCTTAAATGGATTCAAGATAAGCGACAACTCCACCAGTTAGCTGCTATTCACTGACCGCACCAATTTCCTCAAACTTCTCTCTCAAGATAATTATCTTAAAACTCAGCATCGCCACGGGTTGAGAGTCAATTCAATCCAAGAAAAACTTCATTAAAATTACAAAGAGGCTGAAAGGCACTTTAAAGAATTATATTGTCCTCTACAGCGCGGCGCGGCGGGCGTGACGTGGCAGTGAGTTTACAGTTGTCTTCTTAAGTATAAGGGATGGATGATGGCCGAACTCCTTAACCATGACAAACAATCAAAAAACCAACATTAGCTGGCGATGGGGTTGGGGTTGGAGTTTGGAATTGGGATTGGGATTGGGATTGGGTAGGTAATATACTTTGGGTTTAGTGAGTGGAGGAAGTGTGCCCTCATTTCTCAAACCGCAGAACTTTTCTAATTGAGTTTTTATTCTGATAACAGAACAGAGAGCACATCACGACGATGAAAGAAAGCCGAAGAAGATCAAACCCTAATGTGGAAGTTTTCGAGTTTTGGTGATGGTCTGGCTAGTGCTGGTGATGGACTGTTTTTTTATTTCCTTTTTAACAAAAGCACTCTTTCGCACTTATCAGATGGACATCACGTATTGTCGTCATTGAACCCACTTTCTTTGCGTTCTTTTGAACTCGGCGAGGGTTATTTTGAGTCTCTGTTCTGCAGGTAGTACAAGTCTGGTCACATAGTGTGTCGCAGCGACGTGATAAGACAGAGGCGGCGGCGGGTGCGGCATCAGCAGGAATTAATCATATTTCACAGTTTTTCTTTTCAAAGGTAATCGAATCGGCATATCCTGACATTATATCACTCGCATCCTGTAAAAATCTTTGGCTTCTCAAATAACCTCTATGTGTATTCATCATCCTGTAGGATATTCGATTCTTCCTTTATTTTTTTATCGATCCAACTGATGGTCTTACAAAGGTGGGTAATGGGTATAGCCAGCGAGTGTATGTATTGTACATGTTAACGTGTACTTGAAGGCGGTCCAAGAAGAACAATGTCCTCGGGGTATTAAAGTGCAATTTGTGTAGGGATTTTATGTCATTGTTGTCCTCTGATGCTCTTATCATGTAGATATCTAGGATGCATTGTATAATGGAATAGGTACTTATTCAAAAAAGACAAAAAAAAAAACAGAAAAACGTAGATGCTGCCTTGGAAGTTTATTGATTTTTTGTTTTCATTCCTTTTTTATGTTGCCTGGGTCCTTTTTCAATTTGGATCTTATAACGGAACGCATATAAGAGGGACTGTTAAAAATACGATGTTGTCGTTGAACATGTTTGTAGGTTGGAGGAAGAAATGCAAGTAGAGCATCCGCTCTTCTTTTTTTTTCGTTTTGTTCTGAACAAGGCCGTCTTTATAAATTTAATTCCCAAAACAACTCTCCACTGTTTGCCCCTTTTTTGCTAAAAGCAGTACATAGGTGCCATTAATTGTCTCACTTTGCTCACTTCTTTGGTTCAAAACGCTGAAGCCTTTCAAATGTCATATTTTATATCTACTGACTGATTTGGACTAAAATTTCACTATCCGTAAAGTAATCGTACCGTAACGTTATCATTCAGTATGCTATTGTGTTTAATCTCTTGAAGACTTCATATTTTATGATAAATAACAAAGCTAAGCAACAAACGTACCGTTGATGTGCGATGTTGTGACTTAACGCAGCGATGCTGTGACGTAACGTAAGTAAATCGTTCCACTTGTAAAAGGCGTTTTTTAGTTTAAAAAAAAGAAACAGAGACGTAAGTCTTCCATTATATTTCACCAGCATCGGAACAGTCTAACCGTTTTTTTTTTTCGGAACAATTCCTGATTGCTCAAAATGAAATGGTGTAGTTGCTGGCAACTGTCGAAGAGTCCGACTCATTTTAATGCTCATTACGAAGCTATTTAGAAGAGGCACACAAACACAAGTAATGATAGTGGTTTTAAAAAAAAAAAAAACACTCAAACTCAATATACGTAACGTAAAGTAATCATGAATTCAAATGTCGAGATATTTTTGGGAGGAAGGATTTGTCTTCTGTAGATAAAAAAAAATGGGATATTATTGGGTCTTTATTCCCGGTGCCCGTTGCGTTGCGAAATAGCTGGCATGTCTCTATGTTACGCAGGAGGCTCGTGGTTTGAATCCCAACTTAAAAGAAATGATAATCCGGGTGTATCGCATTTCGATTGATTGAGTTTTCTTCGTTAGGAATTTCGATACAATCCAAGGGATAGTTTCACCATGACTAGAATTTGACAAACTAAAAGATTTGCTGTTAGCATTTCAGCTACTCATTTTAATTAGACTCCTTGCTCCTTCAAGTTTTTTAATTGAAAATGGAGCAAGTAAATAAAGAAATTTTAGCTAAGCTTCACCGCATAACTCTAAATAACAACATTTTGCTTAAAAATTTTGCATATTATCCGTTCGTCCCCTTGTAGCTTCCGCTGCT
Organism: Melanostoma mellinum; assembly: GCA_914767635.1. Lineage (NCBI taxonomy): Eukaryota > Metazoa > Arthropoda > Insecta > Diptera > Syrphidae > Melanostoma > Melanostoma mellinum. The sequence goes on from OU612059.1 coordinate 19,481,684, forward strand.
GACATGAGGCAAATAATACAGTGGTGGTCCAGTATAACGAACGATATAATGTCCAGAGTCAATTCGTTATATCGAAAATTCGTTATATCGAAACCTTTTTGTCATACAAATCTTTAAATAAATAAAACGTGCAATTGTGTGTATGTATCTTCCAATATTATCACGACCATACATGCAAGTAGACACATTAAAACACTTACAGTAATTTTTTTTTTATTTTCTGAAATTCGTTATTTGTTCGTTATATAGAATACATAATGGACTTGAAAAAAGTGTTCGTAATATCGATCATTCGTTATATCGGCATTCGTTATACTGGACCTCCACTGTACTGTCTTTCTGGGATTTGTTTGTTAGTTGAGACAGTTCCTTGCATGTAATCACAGCTTTGACTTTATTCCTAAATCCTAAATTGAGTCTGCAGCTGGTCATCTATACGCAAAGCGGATTAGAAGCCCATCTAAGACCTTAAGGAACTCTAGCTTAAGCCTGTTTTAAGTCAGGAATAAGACAGGCTGGAGCAGGAATATGAAGATCAATCTATTTGAATTGCTTTCTCACTTAACCATTCTAAATCAGCCAAAAAGCGTAGGTTCGTGTATTTCTCACAAAGTATGAATGCTACCCAGTTATTGCGGAGGTATAACTCTTCAAGTACTGAAGTTGCAGTAGAACTGACACGATGCAGTTGTAAACGCTGTAACATTGGTTTCCCAAGCTCTCAGCCATGGAAGTGCCTGTATGCATCCACTGTATGTTTGAGTCGTGTAAAGTTATTTTTCACGATCTAAGTCCAGTCATTGGAGTTGAAAAACGTGTGACTCGTGTTAGTTCGTTTAAAACGAAACTCAGTCATTTCTGCAATTTTTATTTGGTCGATCTAAAGTTGAAAATCTCATGGCGTTAGCAAAATTATACTGAACTAAATTTCGAAAGTCTGTAGATCCTTAGCACCGTACGAAAGACGTATGAATATGAATAAGATGTTGAAAATAAGTTGAAATGGTCACCTGGGGCTCATCTGAACCTTGATTGTAGCAATACTTTTCACAAACTTTTCTCCAGTAGATGCTTCCTTTGACCAGCTGATTGTTTTTTCTCCCAACCAGAGGTGGGGGATTTATAAGCTCACAGGGGACTCTCCAGGCTAAGGAATTTGCTTCTTTAGTGTTCCTAGTAATGGATGAAAAACAAGACCATTTGGACTCCGAAAAGACAAGATCTGTTGTATGAGAAGGGCCAACATTCCACGAATTAACGAACAATATTCACTTATGCTATTGAAACGTATGACTTCTTAGTCATTTCTGAAGGTATGGTTGGGTCAGTTAGCTATGGTGAAGATGACTGCTATCAGTTTAGCTGACATTCTAAAGCAAGATCAGACCGTTGTAGTAAATACTCAGCTTCAAATAGCCACTCTATTTACTGATCCTTCTTATGCAGACAATGAAGGTTGAGAGACTGTGCCTCGTATTCTTTACTCAAAGTTGACTCTCAACTTGAGAATTTTGAATTTAGCTTACTGTTTTGAAAATCTTTACTCGACGCTATAAAATACGATTTCTTCACCCCTTTTCTTTCAGGTGTTGGGAAATCAGCAAGTTTGAATCATCGTTTTACTTCTTAAAACACAGAATTGATTTTAGATAAGCTTAGAAAGGAAAAATTAGAATAGAAAATCTTTTTGAAAAATTAACTTCAATAGAACAAATGTCAAAAGTGAAAGTTTTTTGAGCCTTGGCCTTGGTCTCTAGATTTCCACTCGGGCGAGTGCAGGTAATGAACAGGACTGTTAAATCGCATGCATTTTTTTCTAATGACAGGGATGTGTGGTGATTTTGTGGTTTGAAATTTATTGACTTGAAACTAAAAATCCTTGTTTTTTGAAATCTTATAAGATTGCCGAGGAAGATTAATCACTTTCGTGGATACACACAAGATATAAGGTACGTAAAATTTGTTTTTGTTCATCTCTCTTCAGATACCCTAGACATATTACTACTAAACCTTACACCCCTAGATATTTTCAGAAGCTACTCGACTAAAAGCTATCTCACAGTGGCAACAAACAATCAAATTGGTCACACTAATATTTCAAAGAGCATAAGATTCATCCCGGATCGATTATAGACTATACCACCCCTAAGTGTTTAATAATAATTTCCAAATAACCGTACCCTCAAGAAAAACTTGAGAGGATGGTTCGTTGTACTCTGCATGGATATTCGCATGTTCTCAGACAGTCAGGCTGCTGTCGAAGCTAATGCATTTGTCTCTGCAAAATCTAATACGTTGCAAAACTGTCTCCAAAGCAGATGCCAGAACAGTTCAACATTCACCTTTTATAGGTGCCGTGCCGGGTCAAAGGCTACTGCATAGCAGACGAACTCGCCAAAAAAGGAACGACATCTCATCTTAAGTACATATACCTACCGCTACATGTAAACTTTTATTAGAACAGGACACCTCTGTGAAGATGAGCACTACATGGACGCAGAACAAAACATTTCTTATGATTGAACGTGGACTAGAAACGTTTAAGGAACTTATTAAATCTAAGTTGTCTGCACATTAGTTTCGCTATAGGTGTCCTTACAGGACACTGCCTAATAGGTAGACACGCCAAAAGACTTGGTGTCTACTCCAATTACTTTTGTAGGAGCCGCACGGACGAGGAGGAAGAGGAGGCAATCCAACATCTCTTTTGCTCAGCATTTGCTGGAGTGTTTCAACTCCTTCCCTAGATGGGAACCAGAGGGTGATCAACCTTCTGATCTCAGTGGTATCATAATAAACCCTTTGTTGTCTTATTGTGTCGGTCTCCGAAAACCGACTGCCATATCTAACCCAACCTATAACCTAACCTCTTCTATATACTTTCTTCAAACCGTTATAAGAAGAATCATGATTTTGAAGGCACGACAAATTTCTGAATTTTAGGCAAATGACGTAACTTGGCATCAATTTCCGAATCCTTATTTTCAAAAATCATCCGTTCCATTCGTCACGCATGTTGCCAGGCTTTTTTAGGGCAATCGTAAAATAGCGCTCCAGTAATTTTGACTCCTAAGCGCCTAAACAATTGAAGTACAACAAACTTTTCCTCGGCTCCGGTTTCCAGATAAAACCCCATCCTGTATCGAAAATATTTCTACAGTAACTTCTTGAAGTGGGGATATCTACAGCTTAAACTGTCTTCCGTTTCAAGTCTTTCATTGCCAACATACATTCGAATTGAGTTCAACTGATTCCACGAGGATCAATAGTATCTTCCTGGCAAATCTGTCGAGTATCTTCACATACATTACTTCCAAAAACACTCCACAGGAAAAAAAAACTGTTTGCACTTTGTCAGAAGATTAGCCAAATTTGTTTAACAACAGCTCATTAAAAATAAACACTTCATTGTATTTGACAATATTTTTTCTTCTTCTCTAAGCGGGGATGATACTATACAAGAATAGGTATCTCGTTCAGAGGTCTAAGAGCCCAGGTAACAATTTGGGATATCCTTTTCCAAGAGTAGCACCTGTAGCCACTTTCAGATCGAAGATATGTGTCTCTCGTTTAATTTCTGTGTTCATATAGTTCTTTGAGATTTATTGTTAGATGCACTTGGAGTGTAGGAGTAACTCCTGTCTTGCAATAGGTAGTCGGTGGCGGCGATGGTATCGCAAACAGTTTCGGGTGCATCTAAGCATACGCTGTTTTCTTTTGCAACGAGCGGGGCATTGTTAAGGTAAACTGGAGTGAATATAGCTGACCAGGTTTCTTACTAAGAAACTAGGTAGGTACCTCACGGGATTGTAAGAAACGGGTGGTTTGTTGGTTTGTGTATTGAGACCTCGAGTGGATAGTCAAGAAGGAGTCCCAACTAAATAAGAGTTAAGGAAGCGCCACTGGACAACAAAGTACGATAAACTGCTTCGATCATAAAACACCTTTAGACCAGAGCAAGGCAAAGTTTAAAAACCGTTTGAGATTTTTCTTGTATTAATCCCCTCTCTCAGCTACCCCATAGTTCTTATGACCAGGTGAATTTATACCCGCATTCAAAATTGATACTCACAATGGCTTTTTTATTGCTTTGCTTGTGAATGTCCTCAAATAAACCATGTCAAAGGAACAAGCACTGCTCTAGATAATCTCGATGACGAATATATCTTAATCAGAGATGTTGGATCAATATCCTTCCTCGGCCGAACTCCACAATGAAACTTCCACCCTGACGATATACAATCCAAACAAAAAACGATTCCCAGTTGTCCCATATAAACTACGTTACACTAATTGTGACGGGAGCGGCACGGGGTGCCATCCAATGCATACATATAGGGACAATAATAACCCCTAACCCCATTCCCGCAAGTCCACGCGCAGTCACGCTATCTCTTGCGATCGATCTAACAGAACAACGAAAGAATAAAAATAAAACTAATTGTGACACAATGCCGCAGAATGGCTGCTTTTATTTACCATCTCTTGGGTTAACTAGCTCGAAAGTGGTGCTCTGGTGCTCTTGGCTCGTGGCACTTACGTTAAATTCTGACACAAATTTGTATTCAAAAACTATCAGCATGCTGGCCGTCGCTGCTGCGCTGCTGAGTTGATACGTTGCCGCATTGCACTGCAACCGTCACATTCACGAGGTGTGCATTACAAAGACCTATTCGACTATTGGCGCACAATCACCATGGTGAAGGTGAATGCGGGTCGGATAAATGATGATAACCCCTTTTGTCGTATCGTAACATTTACATTGCATAGTACTCGTATTTCGTGGCTGCTGGCTACGCATCGAATTCGGAAGTCATCGCGAAGCGCACCCGTTTGAATATAAACGCAGAAGCATTCACCGCATCCACATCCATGTGGCCATCAGAGTGCACAATAGCGCGCATTACAATCAAATCATCCTTAAGCCCGTTTTGAGTTTTGAGTTCGAGAATAATTTTCTCCTGCGCCAAACTCGTGCCTCAATGCGGCATTAGTGGTCGTTCTATAATAGTTCTCTTAGGGGCTACTCTGTCAGCGGTGGCTGCTGCCGATAATTCTTAAATGACTCAGGGGCAGCAAACACTTCTGTCCCAACCTGAACCTAGCCATAGCCATAGCCAGAGAAGACAAGTAGTTCCCCGCGGTTGATGATAGGTTCGATTCGGATTCAGATGTACCATCGGACAGACGGTCGCTGAAATCGCTATCCGTATGGATGGCGTGTTGAACGAAAACTGGGCTATTCGGCCCATTTAATCGGCGATTATGCAAATTATTTGCACCAATGATGCGGAGAATCCATCCAGAGAATGCCGGACGCACTCTGCCTGGAGAGAATTGCATTGTTTTCTTGTCTAAGACTCTCGTATAATGGTCAGCAATGGGTCTGGCCTATAGCAAAATAAATTACTCTAATTTACCCCTCTAAGTGTAAACGTGAAATTATTCGGCACTACATCGGAAAATAATAAATGATTGGTTGGTCGGTAAGCTTTTGCAATGGAAAAAATAGTGCAGCAGTTGAGTTTTGAGCAAATAAATGAAAAAAATCTCAATTTGTTATGAGTACAAAGGAACTAGCTAGGTGTTGTTGTTGTGACTTTTAATGAGACTTTGTTTTTTGTTTGATATGTTGTCGCGTCTCAACAGAGACAAAAATGTTTTTCCACGGGTATCGACTTTCGCGAAGAGGTGGCAAGTCCCCCGTTCGTAAATTCATTGCCATGAAAAGCGCTTTCTCGATTATTGTTGTGCTCAAAAATTAACAAAAAATCGAATTTCCATACACAATGCTTTCATTTTCATGCAATGACAGATAATTTTCAAAACTAGCTATAACCAACTTGCCAAAAAAATTCCAATGATTCGTTTTAGTGTTGAAAACAAATTATAGTTATAGCTAGCCTCCTTAAGTAAAGGGTGGGCCATCTTATGGCTCCCTTTTACATTATAGGTTATTTTGAGACTGACAGCTGCTTCCCACTATGAACTTATGCCCGAAGTTCAGTATCATACCTCCGCTGGGCAAAATAAGTTGCTCTTGGGTAAACAAGGTCCGGAAATGTTCAGAGCTTACTTCCAAATGTGCCCATGGTCCCCGTGAGTCTTAGAGTGTAAAAGTCAATCCCCGATCATATTTCTATATGCGTCGATTATCGTTGGGCGTTACAGGTGTTAGCCAATTTTTGTTTAATGCGATTGATGACATGGACTTAGACGGCCACCGACTGCTTCATGGGGGATGGCGTGTCTTGCCACACAACCTACCTAAGCCTAGGATGACCAAATCCGTCCTTAATGAAAAAATGACATCGTTAGGAATCTCAACATAAGAAAAGAAACAAGAAGCATTTTCTGTTTTTGCAAGAACGAAAAAAAAAGTTTTAAAAGTCATTGAAGTGACAAAAAAAAAACTAAGAGATGTCTTGTTGATTCATAAATTGTGAATTCAATTCATACAAATTTTTTTTAAAGCAATCATAGCGTCAAAAAAAACTTTTTTAAGTATTGTTTACTGAAAAAAGAGGACTAGTTGGTTAATTTTGGAAAAAAGATACCGGATACAAAATTTAAGGCCACAAATAGGACTTGTCCTCCTTAAAGACGTCTGGTCGCCCTTCCGTTGCCGCTATCATTCTTCATACCGCAATCAGCCCAAATTGCCAATACGTGTTGTCAGTTATCTTGGCCACCCAGTTATCAACTAGCCACCCGGAGCTGCAATTTGACTTCTTTCTAATATTTTTTATGGGACTGTGAAGGATCGATGTTATGTCAGGAATTCAGAAACCAATCAAGCGCGTATCAAGTTTTACGAGAAGCAAGTCAAGAGAACTACACTGCCATGAAAAGCACCATCTCACTTAACCGTTAGAATTCGGCATAAAATTATATAGGTATCCTTGAAATGCACTAGGCCCAGAGACTCACCGAGTTTTGTTGCACGTCTTTGTCCATTTACTCTTTTGCAATAAAAATTTCAAATCCATAGTTGTCTGTAGTTTACTTGCTTACTTAGGTGGGCATTACAGTTCGGGGTGAACCTGGGCTTCAACCAACATCCTTCTATAACGGCTTCGATTTCGGTCGAGATCTCTCCAGTTTCTTCTTCTGGTTATACCCATGTCGCGGTACAGCTCATACAGCTCGTTGTTGTATCTTCTTCTCCACACATTGTCTTCGCATACGAGACCAAAGATCAAGATCAATTTGTCTGTAGTTTAGGTATCCAAAATTGTGAAAAAAAAAATAGTGTAAATCTCGAAAAAATCGGAGCGTCGGAGAAGATTTTGTTTTTTCTTCAAAACTGGAGCGAATTTGCTCCGATCGGATAAAGCTTTGAACGCCGATGAGGATTGAAGTAGAAAAGCAAATTAGTGCACAGTGAACTGTGCCCTTGGACGGTTGGCAGTGCAGAGTTTTTAAGAATTCCTTTCACTGGGGTTCTTACAAGACTCTTCACTAGTCTTGCTAAAGCTCTTCCATAAGGCCCAAACTGCACATTTTTGAAGAACAGAGTACTAGAATTATATTATTATTTGAATGTTGAGGATAAAAATTCTCTGGCGGTGCGGCGTATAAGAACACAAACGAGCCACTAAATATTTTCTTCGGCACAAATGACCGTCATTCTAGTGATAAATTCTAAAAGTAAAAAATTTAATTTTTAGTTCATTGCCAAGATCGTGTCAAAAACAATACAATGCCATTCAATCCACTCAACACATTTTAGAACTTTGAAATTAAGCACTGGCTTACTTTTATTTAATTTAAATATAGTTGTGTTAAATGAGCTTCTCTAGATCGATCTAGATCAGAAAACAGCAGCTTTTTGGTGTTTAGTGACAATTTTCCTGCTCCGAGCAGTTTTTTTTGCACCTGCTTTTGAGTTAGAGCAACTCTTGGCACTAGCTGTCTCTGCTCTGAGTTACCTGACATTTTCCATGTTCCTTGCTCTGCCCTCAGCTGCTCTGCTATGCTTTTTTCTCACCAAACACACTAAACTGTACTAGGTACAGCCATGACTAAAAATATGAGACACCTCTAAAAAATAACCAAATTTTAAGAGCAATTTTGACAGAGTGTGATTTACCAGAAATCTATTTGCATATGAGTAAAAAGAGTTTTTTATTGTTGCCATATCTTTATTTTCGATGGCTTTTGCTGTTTTTATACCTTAACCAATTGCATTTTACAATTTCAACAAACTTTTCTACATTTTTTTGTTTTAATAGATTTTTGATTTTGATTCTCGAAACAAATATTCATTAGGTGGCACAACAGAGCGGTGACCCTCGGACCTAACGCTTTTCTTACAACGCCAACGGTTCCGAACGCCTATTCGAGAGAACCCTTTTTATGGCATTAAACTCATTATCGGATGACTTGCCAATTCTTCTAGGAAGGTGGTAACTCGTGGAAGAACAATTTTGGTTTCTGTTGGGATTCGAAGTTTCAAACCACTAAACTGGGACGTAACAGATAACGCCACGGGCACTACCCGAAGCTCGCTGTATTTAACTTCGGAGTAGGTATAGGAACAAAAGTTTCAAGTGCCAAATACCTACCTTTGGCCATTGATGTATCTTGTTTTCTCATCAGCTCTTCATATTCTATATCTATATCTATATCTATATCTATATCGCCAGTAGTTTTGTGGTAGGTACCCGTGGCGCGATGGTTAGCATATCTGCCTGTTAACTCAGAGGTTCGTGGTTCGAATCCCCACAAAGACAAAAATGTTTTTCCACGGGTATCGCCTTTCGCGAGGAATTGGTAAGTCGTCCGTTAGTAAGTTCATTTGCCGTGAAAGTTCTCGGAACCGGCAGAAAATTGTAGGTCCCCCACATTCCCTCATAAGGCATGGTTGTGAGAAACTCGCTAGGCCAGCAGTAAAATAAATAAATTGGTGCAACAGTGCTCGAGGAGCCCTTTGGCCGAACTCAGTTCTTTCAACTATTCCTAGGCGTTGATTGGATGAACTTTAGAAGTTTTTGATGATTAACGAGGGTAAGGCGCGAAAGCGCTTTCCATGGCAGTGAATTTATTATCGGCTGAAAACGTCGGCATCTTTTCCCAAATTACCCAATATGTATTTGGGTTTCATACATTCATGTTCAGACTAAAATAATCTACATATCTTTCTTTATTTGTTCCTGTTATTGAGTAAAATTTTTGTTTTAGTTACATAAGCGGCACGTGAAATGAGAAGTTACTAATTACGATCAGTTACGCGTAACTATATGAGTAACTAACTTTTACTTAACCGACTTTTCCAACACTGGTATTCCTCTATTCTGTTCTATTCTTCACCAACTTATCGTCCTAACCACCTTTCGTGGGGAATCACTACTCGATACAATATCCGCTTATCCAAATTTTAAATATTACTAAACTGTATTGAAAAACTTGATAGTGACTCTACAAATAGATTACACTCACCCACATGACCATGATACACCTCAAAAACCTTGGCAAGCTCTATCGACTCTATCGACTCCAACGATGGTCGGTATGGTGATCCAATGCTGAATGGCATTTCGAACAATGTTCGCATACTCACTCGCATCTCGCGATCCATCAATGGGCATACAATATCCAAAGAAGACCCACCAAATGGATGACTAATCCGCGCATTGGATTTATGAATGAAAACAGCAAACAACGTCGACCGTTGCGATGCGTCGCCATCGTCTTCGTCGTTGTTGTTGTTGTTATTGTGTCGTTTTGTTGCCATCGGAAATGGGAGAATCCAGGTAAATGTTTCCCAACTGTGTGGTCGGTTATTGATCTCTGTGTAACACACATTCAGTTTTGCTGTTTCGTCTTTTCTTCTTCTTATCCATGCCTCTGGATAGGATTGCCCAAGTGCGTGGGCAGTCACCATCACCAGATGCAAGGCTCCTCTCATCGTAATTCATAATTCTCGGCAATGAAAAATCTAGCGATACCAATTCATTGCTTCGTTCGGCCAGGTCGGCTCTGTGTGCTCGCTGTCGGTCGCCTCCATCCAGATTTTCAACAGCCAAGTTTGTGGATGTGTTCCAGTGTCCATTATGTGTTTAATGATCCGCAGTCAGCGAAGTGTATCTATTCGGTACGATGTACACACCTTTCGTCAGATGCTCACTGCTCGCCCATATATCCCGCCAACTCGTGGTTAATTGTGTTTTGGCCCGTTTGCCGATTGCCTTCTGTGATTGTTATTGTTGTGTGTGACTGTTTGTGATATCATGACGATGACGGTGCGCACACTCCCCAATGCTCGTTTATTTCATTCAATATTCCTTATTCATCTTCCAAACGATGTTGTTGATGATGATGATGATGTTGTATAAGTGACAGAGAATTGAGCAGTAAAAGCGGACAATTATACGAAGTTTTACAGCTATTGGCTGCCAAATACGCAATTAATTTTTTTTTCATTTTTGACAAGTTTATCATTAATTTCTCGCAATCTCTTTTGAGACTTATTTATTATTATTTTTGTCTTTAAATTTCTTCTGAAACTGCTCAACCTGATTGAAGAAAAGAAGATAATCAATTTTTCAATTCAAACGAACTTGGAAGGACTTAAAAGGACCTCTTTTGGTGTGTTGCTGTTTGAAAAACTACACAACGTTCTTCAAAAATTAAGATAAAGATGAAGAACGCACCAGCAAGTTTTTATAGTATCCAAGCCTAATAACTGACTTGCAGGGGTAATAGTTTCCTTTTGGTCACTTTCTAGTCACCGATCAGTCTCTAGTTAGTTTGACAATGAAAAATTGGCTTAAAAAGCCATTTGTTCTGACAAAAATTGAAGATATATTCGTCAGTAGACTCACTTATTTTTCTGAAGTCCCTACACTATTTTCAATACCTACTCCTTGATTGATCCTGAATCTTCTATATCAATAACCAAGACATTGCTGATTAAAATCGAGCTTAATCATTTCTCTGCCCCAACCCTATTGTTGTAGCAACATATGAGGTAATCTTATCAAAAACAAGGCAATCGTTTCTCCAAAATGTCATCAAACTTAAAGTCAATGTAATGGACATGACGTGCGTTTGCTTGTCCGTTGACATTAAATTGTCCCCGTTCTATGATGTTCGTTGTTGCAACAGCTAGCCGAGAATCATTAAGTGAGTATATCGAGCGGAAAACGTACACATGTATGAGGTATAAAATAATCTACCAATCTACCCATACCCATGTCCAAAGTCATACCGACGGACACAAGCTTTGGTTTTTATCTGTTTTTTTTTTTTTTAAGAAGAGCTGAGCCCCAAGCAATTATTATTTTCATTTTCCTTTGGATTCAATCGTCAATTCAAGGAAATAGCCAGTACCAGAGAGTTAGTCATCTTGATTGAGGGTCTATCGTCAACCGATCGACAGTTTATGACAAAATAGTTTGTCTATTGGTAAACGTCTTTTGGTCAACATTGAAAAGTAATTCCATGCATGTAGGTTAGATCGTTGTCGCGGAGAAAAATAATTTGTTATTCATGGAGTTCTCGCGGGCACGACCGATGACGAGAACTTTATTCAATTTTTTTTTATCTTTGGTGGGTGACTTATTATGTTGCTATGGGAGAAGGTGTGTACTCCGAACAATTACTTTCAAAAATGTAAATTTTATGATTGTGTACTGAACTGTTTGGGATTTTCTTTTTGGGTTGTTTAAGTTCAGATCGAACAGATTAATGTGTCATTGCCGAATTTTTGAGGAAAAGTTGCGGATAAGTGGGGCAGGTTCTTGATATTAGGTTGATGTTTTAAAGAATCTAATGAACTTTTTTATTTTTTAAGACTGCGAAGTTCGAATTGGTGCAATGTCAGTCGGGGTCGAAGGTTTACTTAGCTTAGTTTACTTAGGAGCAATGGGGTGTAGTATATAGGGCCTTTTGCAGAAAGAAACTAACAGCTCGATTCAGCCCAAAAATCACAGGATACAACGTTGTTAGCACCTGAAAACCAAATCACAGTTTGAGTGTTTAGTAGAAAGTTGGACTCCACCGCAAAGTTGTGACTTGTGAGGCATCAGTGATTTTGAAAAGAATGGGGTTACAAAGATTCGTCCGAAAGTATCTTTCCAATGCAAAAAGTTGGTAAGCTAGGTACCCTTTATTTATAAACATTTTTGCCCTATTTTCTTACTTGTTCTAGACTTGAGAAATTCACTCGGAGAAGCACTCATTTAAAAAACCAATGGAACACCTATGTAAAATTATATCTGTTCGGTTTTGACAGCAAAGACAATGTTTGAGTAAAACAGTCTTGGTTCATAAAAACTGTTTTTATAGTAAATTTTTCGTTTTGAAATTTGAGAAATCGAGATGCTGCTATCAATTCTCAGAATCGTGAGAAGTGATGTTTTTGAACAAATGAAGCGATTTGATAGGGATGCCTCTAGACCGTTCTTTTCATCCAATGGATAGCAATATTAATTTAACCCACAGAACCTCACGGTCGCATAGCGATCACAAATGAATGACGAACAATTTGTAAGAAATTTTATGATGAGCCAAAGGCACATTTTTCATTTGTCGGGTTTTGTGACAAAAATTGCAGATTTTGAAGGACATGGAACTCCAAACATCTCCAACAACATACTTTACACTCATTTCATGTGACTGTTTAATAGTTCAATTGCAAAATGGGAGATACTTTTTTGAGAATGATATGCGAGTTCAGCTTTAATGGACAATGCTACAGGACTTCTTTTTCTACTAATCAATAATAATAATAATGTAAGACTCAATTGGTATTAGAAATACGAACTCACATTTACACTGCTAGAGAGACTTACCTACTACTTATTGCGTAAACAATTTCCAAATCGTATTGTTTTAAAAAACGTTTGATCAGGTCCACAATGTAGTGGAGCAAACGGTTAGCATTAGCAAACCACCATATCAACATAAGCGGAAGGTCAATATTTGCACAGATATCACAGCGGAAACATTTAAAAAAGCTACGGAAAAATCTATCAAGTTAGTCCATGAGTGCTACCACGTTCACCACTAATTTAAAGAAAAAACCTTCTATCAAATAACTTCCTTAATAAGTGCTTGTCTTTTTTTTTCATTCAAAAGTTTTTCCAATTTAACATCAAGAGATGTCTTTTGGCCCACCCTGAAAAGTCATAACGCTCTAGTCAATTAGTATAAGCAATTTCGATTCAATAATCAAATTGTGATGCTGCTCTCTGCAGGTCAGAGTGCTCAGCGCTGTGACTTTTGGGCTATAATTGGGAGTATATTTGACTAACTGGATGACTGACTTATCACGAGATTTTTTACTCTTATGTCGAAATTTTAACTTATTACATAAATGAGATTATGGGTGTTTTTCCCAACACTCAGGATAAGGTTGAAGCAAAAATCGCTCTAATTTTGCGCGGGACACACAAAGGTAAGTGTTTTTTGAACGGTTTTCTAGCATCCAACATACTTGTGTATGTGTACCTAGTGGTTGATCGATTGGGATGATATTTTCCTTTAATTTGTTCAAAATTTTGGGTTCAACATCAGATCTTTTGATTAACATTCCATGAATGGCCGAAATGGACGGTTATGGCTTTTAAGAGTCTCACTAGCAACTGCACCATCATCTTTTTTTAAGGCGTGGTACAATAAGGTGCAGGGAAATAAGTCCCCAAGAGCTAAGTCCACTGAGGGTCTAAGTTCTCACTTAATGGGAACGAAATCCACTTTACTAACGTGGCCTTTTATCCCATTGAGTGAAAACAAACTCCACTTCCTTATGGGAAATAAGTACACACACGGAAGCATAAAGTGAGATTGAATTTTCAATAACAAAAATTAAAGAGAGAGGGTTCTTAAACCTTTTCTTATGTTTTCTTAAACTTATCTTGATAAGTACGACTATGTTACAGTCGATATTCAATACACTATGGAATTTCTAAATTTAATGATAAGGTCCCATTCTACCAACACACGGTTCCGGAAATGGCTTTGCATACACCATTTTTATGGCTAAAAGAATTACAAGATAAATAGGAGAAATGCCACATTTCAAAAACGCAATTTTGTTCATGCTACGTTCAATGTTGTGCCCACATCATGTGGATACAAACAACTAATTACTATTCATTTCGCTAAAGCATAACATGTAAGTGCCTACCTTTTCGATATTGTTTAATTATTTTCGAAAGCTCGAAAAGTGAATCAAAAAGCAAATTTTCGTAAACTCGTTAATTTTGAAATTCAGTTTTCGAGTTTTGGAAAATTTCATTTGTGCATGTTTTTCAAAATTCAGTTTTCAAAAATAATCCAAAAAATCGCGTGATTTCCAAAACTCGAAAACTGAATTTCGAAATAAACTGAACAGATACCTACTTCAAGAGTATTACCTTTAATTCGAAATTTTAACAATTTAATTAAATAAATTTGGTATCTCGATAGAAGTAGAATATTTTTTTTTTGTACAGAAATGTAATTTTTGTATCTATATCTATATCTATCTATATCTATCTATCTATATCTATACATATAATAAAAACGTAACAGTTTGTTTGTTTGTGCACGCTAATTTTAGAAACGGATTATCCCATCTGGATGGGGTTTTCAGTAATATTTTGTGGTAAGCTTCACTTAACATTAAGTTTTTATTTCATGTCAATTGGTTGATAAATAAAAAAGTTATGCCAATTCTTGCGGACGAAGTCGCTGGCACACCGAGTATTATTTAAATTTAAAAATACAGTACGGACTCGGTTTGCGCAACCCTCGATTCGTGCAACTCCTCGATTTTCGCAACACTAAAATCGTAACACGTCTTGACTCTATAAGTGCAACTTTTCAATTAACCTACCTCGATAAGTGCAACTTCATGTGTTTGTTTATACGTTTTTTATATTCACATTTTTCTTTTGATTCTTTATTCTTTATTCATTTGTCTGAACAATATTTCTTGCAAGAACATGCACAAAAGAGTATAAAAGGCATCTGTGTTTATTTGAGTGGGTTGCGATCGTTAGTGTTTAGGGGCGTTCAGACTATCAAATTTGTTTTTCAAATCTGTCGGATAAAAAATTTGACGGAAAATACCCATCAAACAAATCATCAAACGCCATTCTGATTTAAATTTTAACCATGATGGACATAGTAGGAGCAGCCCTTATTAGGGATGAAATGCAAGAAAAATCAATATACCCAGCAAAGAAAAAATAGTCTTTCCTTGTTACTTGAAATTTTTTGGGAAATTAAATTTCTTGCAAGTTTGACGAGTAGGGTTAACATTTCTCAAACTTGTTGTCCAACTTGCAAAAATATCAAAATTCAACAAATTTGACAAGCCACTTGATGAAGAATTCACATTAAAAAATTTGCTTGACAATCTTGATGCTTGACAAAGAAATTGGAACGTTTGAACGCCTCTTTTACTAAAAAATCATACAAAAAATATGACCCAGTAAGTGCAACAACCTCGGTTACTGCAACTGCCCGAATTTCAATTAGTTGCGTAAATCGAGTCCGTACTGTACTTGGAGAATTACTTGTTTCCCTGGTTAAACATAAGAATTTATTTCACATTCAGAGGGAACTGAAACCCAAAGTTTTTTGTAACGAATTTCCCACTGTACGTGTACATGGGAACAAAGGCCCCTTTAGTAAAGTGGATTTCGTTCCCATTAAGTGAGAAGTAAGACCCTGAGTGGACTTAGTTCCTGGGGATTTATTTCCCTGCACCGTACAATAATCACCGTGATCTCTCAGGGATCTAATTTTTTCCGATTATCTGCTTCGCAATAGTCATTCACAGTTTTGTTTTATCAATCAGATAAAACAAACTCTGGACCCGAGTTTTCTGTTGGCTCTGAGCAATCAGGACGTGAATTGAGGTCCCTTAATCTAGCTAACTATCTTTTGAAGAAAGTATCCTTGAAGGATAATTCCATGTAACTTGAATCAAAGCAATCATACAACTACTTCATTATCATCTTATACAAATTTTGGTGACTTTTCGAGTCAGAAGGACATTTTTCCTTTACTTAAATGTTAGACCAAAGCGGTCGCAAAAGTTCAGCTATCAGGGCCCAAATCGTCTTCGCTAAATTTGCTCTCTACAACTTTAACTCCATAATTCAAAACT
The DNA here is from genome assembly GCA_914767635.1 of Melanostoma mellinum. Lineage (NCBI taxonomy): Eukaryota > Metazoa > Arthropoda > Insecta > Diptera > Syrphidae > Melanostoma > Melanostoma mellinum. The sequence continues at coordinate 19,497,789 of OU612059.1, forward strand.
TAGTAAGCCTACAATCTACAACTACTTACATCCTTAAATCCGTGTTATTTATTCTGTAAACACTGGAAAATGAAAAGGATCCGAAACTATATCAACGAATATTTTCAAATCCTTTGACACAATATCCCAAAGACTTTGAGATGAGTTTCTTGTTATATGGAAAAGCCTTAGTTGATATTGTCTTATCAAGTACTTTCTTAGCTACTTTCGGTGTACCACAAGGTAGTCATCTAGGCCCTCTTCTTTTTATTCTATTTACTAACGGCATAGAAATCGGCACTGACCACTACCGTATCTCAAAGGCCTCGGGCAAAAATGGCAATTTGATGTTCCAAAACGTTTTGGAATTTTACGTTTCCAAGTGCCAGTGAAAGTCCTCACATGAACGCAATAAAACCACTTTCCGTCATCTTTTCTTCCACACTACCGACCCATTTTCTTTTGTCAGGATACACGTGATCTTATTGGCATCACTTGCAGCCATTTGCTTAATTTTCGGTGATGATTCTCAAAATTATTTGTGTACTCAACTACGTTGTTCATTTACCTCTTTGATACAATTGCCAAGTACGTAGTGTGGTCCATTTGGCAATGAGTTCACATTTCCAGAATTAGGTACTGAATTGCACCTGAATTGAATTGAAATCTTTCCTGGGATACTACACCGTTCACAATGAACTTACATCCTGGATGCTGGGGAGTATTCATTTGAATATTGATTGTTTCGGTCTCGAACAAAGTCTTTCGTGATGCTTGAAACTTAGGTAGGTATAAGTTTTAAGATGTTAGAACAAAGAGACGCAACTAAAGAAATGGTAGCTTCGACCTCGTCAAAGACTTAAAATATATAGGAACCTTCCTAGTTAGTTATTCGAACAAATGACCTTCAGTCTACCATCTCAATTCAAATTATTGGTTCTGGATCTTGGAGTCAACGATTATACAAGCCTATTAACTACAATAAAAAAAGAAAAGTGCTTAACTGTGGCACGATTTTTTTAGTTTCGTTATAATTCGAATAGGTATCTAAGCTTTTGAATTTTTGAACGTAAGAACTATTTCTCCAAAAGACGAATGATGTGCATGCATATCTGCTGAGGCGAGGAAGACTTAATAATATCGTGTGGCTTATCCCAAATGCTATTCAAACCTCATATAACTTATCTTGCACCACACTCATCTGTTAATCTTTCCATGAATCACTTTTACTTACACATAAACGACACAGAGGCGCACCTTACACTACATAGTGTACTCGTATCTTTGTTGTTTTGTAGGATCGGCTCGTGTATGGAGATGCTACTGCATTAATTTTCAATTTAATTGCGTGAGTCGTTTCTCAGACTTCAAGTGGGGCCAAACATCACTAATTCAAATGTTAGCATTTCCCCATAGCCAGCAAGACAAAGCCGCAGCCGCGCACACATATAACACTCTCCCTTGTCATCGATACCCATGACCCATGAGTGGCCACAAATGTTTTCAAAATAAAAAAATATCATTTATACAACGAGAGTCGGGTAAATTGATTTTCAAGAGTGTCCCCTGTGAGATTATTCGAACATAAAACATGGTCACCGAAAATCCACAAAAAAAACAACGAAAAAAACTTAAAAACGCTGCCTCTTTCGAGTTGTGTTGCGACTTGCGATGCGATGTTTAAATGTTTGGCTTGTGAACTCCCTTCTTACGTATCGGCTGTTCGATTTGCATGTGGCGAGCATATGTGGCCTAATGGGTAAAAATAAACCACGCAAGACGCAACCTTCATTATGCTTGCTCCATTACTGTGTATGAACTTCCTCCGGAGATGCGGCGATGGAATAAAAATGTGACCATGGGACAGATCGTGGAATGTCAACTTCTCATTTCAAGATGAGTATTGGTTTTTTGTAGAGATACGAGTATATGTACATAATTAGAACAGACATGGGGTTTTCTTGTTTATTCAAACCTAAGAGCGAACTTATGAGTCTTGACATAAAATGTGTTGCAGGATTTGCATTTGCGAAGTGACATTTCACGTTCATTCCCTTAATAGGAAACTACAACTGAGTAAAAGTTACATTCGGGACAACCTTTCGTAAATCTGCAATGAAGGCCGCGGCGCTTCCAGAATATCAACTTACACTTGCGCTCAGCTTTCAAATCCAACTGCAATCGCGATCGACAAGCTGAGGGTTGGATTCGGATCACTGATATTTGATGTGACCAAGGAACCTCCTGAAAGAATAAAAAGACTCACAAAATTAGCAAGGGATATTGCAACAGTACAAGCGCATATCAAAAACAATAAACTTCAAAACACACCGCCGCAAATTACCCGCGCATAGGCATTTTGTCGGTGTACGGAGTACGGTATGTTGCCACACATCTAAGAGCAATAAAAGGTGAACTGATTTTACTCGCGCAGTTGAATCCTGGCCATTTGGTTGAACCATTGTTGAACGATCTACAAAAAACACTTTCATACTTCACAGGTCTCTTCAGATCACGCAAATTGTTGCCGACCCCATTCGAGTATTTGTCGGCTCGGTTTTAGTTCGGCTCTCTTCAATTAATGCGCGAGTGTGATACTGTTTTTGCTTCACATATCCGCACACAATTATGCAATCTATACGCTTGCATTGAAAACGCACAGAACAAAAACCAAAAGTCGGCGAGCCTATTAAGCGCAAATTATTGTTTTGCATTTGCAAACAAATCCTTGTGATGATGCCGCAATTGGGCAATTCAAATTTGGTTACAAAACTGCAAAGTAATTTTGTGCAGTTCGACAGTAAATTTGAATGCAAAAAAAAATTGTTGGTTTGTAAGAAAAGCCAAGAGGCTCATATAGGCCTGTGAGAAAGACATTCATTCATATACCCGCATTTATGGAGGACCGAGCCTATGTAAATTTAATTTCATACCTAACCGAAATTAAGTTATTTTCCTTTCCGGTTTCCTTTCCCATCAACGACAGCAAAGAAAAAGAGTGGTGGTATTAAAGTCGTAAAAAAGTTTTCTTCCGCGCTTCACCTTATAGTGGGTACATTTTCCACCTACAAATTACTCACTGGAGAAATTTGGAAAATATTGTCCTTTCATAAGAGCGTATTCGCCAAAATCCTTTGAGTATTGGAAGTAATCCTATGACAAAAAGCTTACTTACTAACTTAGGTGGGCATTACAGTTGAAAGTGAGCCTGAGCCTCAACCAACATCTTACGCCAACAATTTCGATTTCAGGCGATCTCTTTCCAGTTTTGCACCTCCACGACTACCCTGTAATGTGCTTTTAAAAACACGTCGAGTCGGAGCGTTTGGGTCGGTCCGCTCTACATTGCCCCACGATATCTTCTGGTTATGCCCATGCAGCGGTACTGCTCAGCTCATACAGCTAGTAGTTGTATCCTCTTCTCCACACATTGTCTTTTCGCATACGGGACCAAAGATCATTCAGAGTATTTTTCTTTCGAAACGACCAAGGGTTTCCTTATCCGCTTTCGATAAAGTCCATGCTTCCGCTCTGTAAAAGCTGAAATGGTATGGATAATGTCTTATTAAGGCTTACCTTGGTTTTTCTAGAAAAGTTTTGTTTCTCAATTGCATTCCCAGCCCAATTGTTGGCAAGAGTTATTCTCCGTCTGATCACCGCACTGATGTTGTTTTCCGTGTCTATAGCGGATCCTAGGTAGATGAAGTCCTGTACTACCTCGAAGTTATGTCTTTCTAATGTGAAGTTTTGTCCAATTCGTCGATGTTCTGTGTCCTTGTTTGATGTCAAAATGTACTTCGCTTTTCCTTCATTAACCTTCAAACTCATTTTTGCCGCTTCTGTTTCAATACTCGTAAAAGCACCTATGACATCACGTTTTTTTCTTCAAATTTCGTCCTTGGAATACAGGGATGAAATAGAGCCCATATTTATTCCTACTGAGGAACAAAGTAGCATCCAAATGTTGAAAGAATTTTCGGAATCGGTCCAGTAGTTTCTAAGTTCCCATTCCCAATCAAGCTTCCGCGGGAATATGGTATAATTAAACTTTTACGGGAACCATCCCGGGACTGAACAAACACACGAGAGAAGGTGGTACAAAACTGAACAAAAAGAGAACTAGAACATAACAAACACTGTTTATAATGCTACCTATCTCACTTTCTCCTCCGAACTAAAGAAAATTTAAGCCGATGTACCACAAGGAAGTGTTCTAGGGCCAATTCTGTATCTGTTGTATGCAGGGGATATTCCAGGGGACAAATCACGTCAAATTTTGCGGATGATAAGTCTGTTACAAAAGCTTCACAAATATAACAAAATGGAGTCACTTAAAAGAGTTATTTGCCTCAAAAATGGCGTACTTAGTTTAAACGATGTGACCATAATTTCAAGTCACTACCTCATCGGGTGGTAAGATTAAAACCAATCACAAAATAATGCGGTTTTCATCTTTCTCAGAAAGATCACACCAAAACAAGGCTCACCAAACGTTGCAGCACTTCACAACAATTTCACTAAGTATAAATCATCCACAATCTTCCAGTATCCAGTCCACAATTAGAACCACACTTACACTGGCGGCCAAACCAATTTTGACGTACTTTGAACTTTGTATCTATCTTCATAGACACCCAGGTCAGCACTCGAATCCAGTGAAACGAACAACACAGTTCTCAACCCACAAGAACAAGAAAAAATAAGAATCCAACATAATTTTCTATAAATTGTCAATGACACGTGGTTTCTTTAGAAACTTTTCGGGCTTCCAGAAAACTATGGCCAGATATTTTCAAGAAAAAAAAAAAAACAGAATTTTTGCTCCAGCTCAGCAGGCCTCAACTCTCTCTGTTGATTGGCATTCTGACGGGTCACAACTCATTGGGTACCTACATGATGAGAATAGACAGAGGAGGGATCCTTCCCCTACCCATACTAGGGTAAATCCCTCGGAGAATACTTCTTCGACATCCTGGGCGACATCTCTATCCTCCCACTAAACAGCATCTTTAAACTCATCCATAGGTCCAAATGGTTCCAAAGGGGGATCCCAACTCCAATAACTCATTCACAAACCCAATCCTCTGCCGCCCCTATTCTCCACCCTATCATTATATGCTATCTGGGGAGCACAATGGATCCTTGAGATCCGAGAGATGTGCTGCCGCTTGCGGCAATTCAGCATTGATCTGAGCACATGTTGACTACCTGAAGCGGCAATTGAGGGATAACAATGGAAACAGGTCTACATAGCAAAGAGGCTAGTTTAACCTCTTAACCCAACCAACACCAAATTAAAACCGTCACTCGATAAAATCTTCCAGGAAGCATATTGGTCAAAAATAATGCCAACCTATATCACGCGCCGATCACCCATATAAGATGGTCGAAACACAGCGCCCAAGTAATACCCTTTCGTGTCGCTCCCTGCCGGTGTGCCCTTTACCTATACCTCCCTGTTCACTGAACCTTCGACGACTTTGCTATTCCGTCAAATTGCTATATGGTCCCGTGATGGGTTTTTTTTTTTAAATCTTTTTGGTGTGCGCTTTTGCTTTACCTCATTCAATGTTAAAAATGATTGTTAGAACTCCATGAACGATAACGATATCCTATCAATTGGCCAACATCTAAGTAAAGCGGTCGCCAAAATACTCGTACTTCACCGCAATTGGAAACATCTAGATCGTGATTGTTGTTGGCTGTGTGTGTAAGTGTGCTATGAAAGAAAGCCAAAGCGGTAGCAGCGATGGGCTATAAGACGAGCAACTTCTCAACGATGAAGATGACGGTGACGACAATGAGTTCTTTCCTGATGATGAGCAGATAACGACTGGAAAACGTTATGTTCATTACTGAACGCGAATCTCTTATGTCTTCTATTTCAGTCAGGAATATAGTAGACGATGAACTCTCTACTATGTGACGACACGGTGACGGTAGTTTCACTGTCCAGTGGCTCGCGAACGACAGCAGAGATCTTTTGCCGAAGAACATGACAGTGGCTCCGGTAATAGAAGTAATTACGGGCTCATTGCGTGCCCACTTCACTTGATCGGTATCAGATGAGATCTTACGGTGGCGGAGCGCACTTACCTATCTTTCTTCTTCTTAAAACTGTGAACCTGTGGTGGAGAACGAGCGTGCGCTGCTGTGGTTTATCCGTTTATATCGGGACAGAAGCGAGCGTGCAACGATTGACTGTCATTATGGTATCCACAGGTAGGTACCATATGGGGCGAGGAGCAATCAAGAAAATAAGAAACCTAATTTTTGTGAATATTGAGGTAAATTGTAATAAAGTTGTGATGATTAGCAGAGACTTCATTGTTGATAAAACTGATCTAACTGATTAAAGTATGAACATAATAAATTGTTTGCTTTTGTCATGTGCGGAACTATGCTGGTCTTTGATTATGAACTTGACCATGATGGACATGGCCAAGGAATTACCATTAAAAGAACATTATTTTGTACATCTGAATTCAGATATAGAAAAATTCTTTAGTTGTAGAACTGAATCAGCGAATGGTATTCATGGAAAGACATGAGGTGTCGTGGGTCACCTGTAAGGAACATAGTTTCTAAACCTAAATCTCCAGTAGCGGAGAATAGCTTTTTAATTGTGTTTTTGGATTGAAACTTTTTCACACGCGTTGACAGTAAAATATCTGAGATAGAATGAAAAAAAGGAAGCAAACATTCAAATCAGACAATCCGAGAACATGGGATGACGTGGTCATAACTCTACATCACTTCTCCGATGGGCCAATGGAAACCGGGTTATGGGTATACTTGTGAAAATAAATTTTCTTTCTGACCTTGAAGAAGCCACTGATTGAGCACTTCAGGGGTCTAATGAAGACTCTACAAACGTCAGCTGGACTCGAAAGAGTATTTCAAGACTTTTATATCGCCGTTCAACAGCTCAACGGCAGGCTCAGCAAAACAATATTAAGTAATAATGGTAAACAGATAATTTTTTACGACACCAGATCTGTGGTGGAGAAATTCATTTATAACCGGGAAACAGTGACCCATGTGGCCCTCCATGTAGAAGTGCCGTGGTGGTCGCTAAAAAGAAAGAAGAAAAGAACCATTGTTTTCCCGACATAACAAAGCGTTCCATCTCTGAAGGGACTCTAATGCTCGTAATTGCATTTGGTGTAACTGAAAAGGTCAGGGTCATCCCTTACTTGAATGTCCTTAGAGAACACCAAATAATCAAAAGGAAAAAGAAGTAGCATGAGAAACGCTCGTTTGAGTTGAGAGATGACAGGAATGAGGTTCGGAAGTTTTACCAAAAGGTAACAAGATCCTGCCAGGGTGGCAAACCCCGAACTCAAGCCTGTAAAGACCAGCAGGGAAACATAGTAGTAGAGTCACAGTCGCTACTGAAGATCTTTAAATATCACTTCTGCAGACTGCTTAACGACGATGAAGACACAAATTCCGCTGTCAGACAGATTGCCACATAGAAGCAGTTAGAAGAAGTTAAGTGCCATATGCAAACTTAAATTAAATAAGACTGCAGGTGCAGATGGCCTTGATGCCGAACTTTTCAAGGCAGCTATAGACACCAGTTGGAAAGGAGCATGCACCAGCTGATCTGCATGATATGGTCGGAAGAAAGCATCCCCGATGAATGGATACTCAGTATCGTATGCCCGATCCTAAAGAAGGGAGAAGGTATAAGCGTCCTTAACGTCGCCTATAAGATCTTGACTCCTGTAATATGTGAACGTCTGAAACCCCTCGTCAACAACTTGATAGGTCCTTATCAATGTGGTTTTAGACCAGCGAAGTCCACAATAGACCATATTTTCACATTACGGCAGATCTTGGAAAAAACTAGAGAACATAATATCGATATTCACCATCTCTTTATCGATTTTAAGGCCGCGTATGACAGTATTTACAGAGACCACCTGTACAGAGCCATTTCTAGTTTCGTCTAGTTTCCCTGCAAAAATCGAACGATTATGCAGGATGACTTTGGAGAATTCACGGTGCTCCGTCAAGGTCGGAATAGAGAACTCGCAAAGATCTTTGATATCGATAAAAAGGCTTTAGGCAAGGCGACAAGCTGTCATGCGATTTCTTCAACATAATACTTGAAAAGATTGTACAAAACTCAAACTTCAACACCAGAGGAACAATCTTTCAAAAGTCTGTACAATTACTCGCCTATGCAGACGATATTGACGTAATGGGAAGAAAAAAGCGTGATGTCATAGGTTCTTTTGCGAGTATTGAAACAGAAGCGGCAAAAATGGGTTTGATGGTTAATGAGGGCAAAACGAAGTATATGTTGTCATCAAACAAGAATACAGAACATCGACGAATTGGACAACACAATAGACACACAATAGACGGACATAACTTCGAGGTAGTACAGCACAGGACTTCGTCTACCTAGGATCCGCTATAGACACGGAAAACAACATCAGTGCGGAGATCAAACAGAGAATAACTCTTGTCAACCGTTGCTTCTTTGGGTTAAGAAGACAATTGAGAAACAAAACCCTCTCTGGCAATACCAGGGAAAGCCTTTATAAGACCTTGACCATCCCAGTTCTCCTTCACGGCCCGAAAGAATGGACCTTATCGAAAGCGGATAAGGAAACCCGTCGGCTTGAAAGCAAAAATTCTCCGAATGATCTTTGGTCCGGAATGCGAAGACAATGTGTGGAGAAGAAGATACAACAACGAGCTGTATGAGCTGTACCGCGAAATGGGCATAGCTAGAAGAATAGGCATCGCGAGGCTACGATGGTTGGGTCATGTAGAGCGGATGGTCCCAAACACTCCGGCTCGACGGGTTTTCAAAAGCACATTGCGGAAGTCTCGTCTTAGGTGGCGCAATCAAGTGGATGAAGACCTCAACCGACTTGGAGTGCGAAACTGACGAGAGCTCGCCCGAAATCGAAGTCGGTATAGAAATATGTTGGTTGAGGCCCCGAACTGTAATGACCATCTAAGCTCAAATGAGAACGGAAACGGAAACGGCAATATAGAAACTATTGAACCGATACCAGAAACATTTGTCTGATTATCTTGAAACCTACATTTTTGACACATGTGAATAGCACCAATAATTTTGTTACACTTCCATTACAGACTCGAAATGTATATTTTCTGGGTCGATAAATTAAGGTCTTTAGTTTCTTTTCATCAGGGACGTCAGTTGGTCAGTCTATCCTAGAAGTGAAACTTAATATTTGTGAAATTGTTCTTGCAGTAAAAGCACGGTTTTACGTGTCTGTATGACAAAAAGCAATGTCTTGTAGGAGCTGAATGTCAGAGAGTTATGATCAAGGACTTCAATCGTTGGCAGCAAACAGCTCTGCGTATGCCATGATCTCTGATGGTACCAGTTACACTTTTAATGGAATCACTTCTGTACAAAACGAGCGATATTTCCATCAGCTTATAAGCCTCACATAAAATAGCAAGTATATCCTATCGGTGACCAAACAGTGAACCTTTTTTACGTTGGTCTGGGACCGTAGAACAAGCTTTATTGAAATGTCAAGAAATCTGTCTATTTTCTCTGTCAAAAAGATTTAGACTTCTCGTAAAAAGGACATGTTCCCACCCTACAAGTGTCTTTAGGGAATTCATAAAGGAAAAAAACATTGATCAACGATCATACATCATAGTTGACGATCTTTATTGCTTAGCAACAATTTGTTGATTTGATCTTCCAAAGCGATCTTTGATAGCTCAGATTCAAAAAACACCACCATTGTAGGTATAGGTGAATATCCCCATTGAAAAAGAGGACTTACTTTTATTAGATTTTAGACGGATATTGTCTTGTGGAGAAGATCACGATGGCAATTGTTGCCGAGCCCATCTGCTTGGTTATGCACTCAAACCCAGTGTCAACTTCATAGCCATCTGTAAATTTGGGTAACCAGAGCAAGTGTCGCATCCCCATTTGTTGGGGAATCAAGGGAGGGGTACATAATATACCTGCGCGCGCTTTTCAAACAATTTGTCTTCATAATTGGGATCAAGTATTTTGTGATTAAGCCCGATAAGTATCTTCGATTATGGTCTATTCTTCGCTATGATAAAGCAGGCGAAAAGGCTAAATTTTTTTCACAGTCAACCCACCATTACAATGAGATACAATCGTCGTATGGTTCCATTAGACTTTTGTCCGGAAGATCTCTCCGTTCACATTGTCACAGATCCCATGGACTGACTGACTGACTATGGCTTTTATGGTTGCGACTTGTGAGTGAGTATTCTCTCTTTTTGGTTACATCAATTATTATTTTCTACCAAAGCCAGAGTCGAAAGTGCCCACACAGTTCATGAATGCAGTCCGCCATTGATGAGATAGGTGGCACGTCTTGCAATATGAAGCTGAAGCTGACTGTTGTGCGGACTGAACGGATTGTCCGCCCGTTTTGTTTTTATTTGATGAATTATGAAAAATGGCACACCTTGGGAGACAACAATTCATTTTGGGTGCGTCAATTTGTAGTTTTTTTTTTTATTAAAGAGTTGCGAGGCTTGAGTCAAATTAAAACCATGTTGCTTTGGAGAGTCATTGCTTTGGATATGACAAGTCAGGCAAATGCGTTTGCATTGGCAGTTGATGTAATTTCTGTCCACGCAGGAAATGACTCTTGAGTCGAATTTAATCCAGGATAAGGAATATTTTATGCAAAGTTGTTGAATTCTTTTGAAATGAGAAAAGACTTTTGTGGGACAAATACGTTAGCTGGTCGGTTGCTGATTTAAAATGATTGTAATGAATTCATTTAAAAATTTTTTTGAAGGAAACTTCTTTTTGGACCAAAGATAGACATTAAATGTTTGGAATCTTTTTAAGAGTGGGTAGCATTTTTTACCAAAAACTTCAATGGGCTAGTTTGACAAAGTCTCAGTGAGCTAAGGGTGAAATCGTAAGCCAACCAAGTAACACTGTAGGAGAAGGAGAAGTCTGATGCGTACTTAGTTCTTGATTAAATTAATATGCTTTTTAAAATAAGTATACACAACTTCGATGTTGAAGTTGTTGCGGTCGAAAAAAATATTTAACTCTAATATCGGTCTAATATCCTTCGAAAATTACGAGGATTTGACTAGCTCTGTGAAAGTCTTATTGGCTTGATAAGCACTATCTTACAAGGGAGATCGGCGTAATGGCTAGCATGTCTGCCTGTTACGTGACAGGTTCGAGCTTAGAATAATAACAAAAAACAAAAAACATTTTTCTATGGGTATCGCCTTTCACGTACCCGTGGTGTAATGGTTAGCATTTTTGCTGTTAACCAAGAGCTTCGTGGTTAAAATCCCAACAGAGACAAAAATGTCTTACACGCGTATCGCCCTTCGCGAAGAATTGGTAAGTCCTCCGTTAATAAATTCGTTGTCATAAAAATCGCTTTCTCGATAACCCTTTCGTAGCTTTTAGAAAATTGTAGGTCCCCTCCAATTCCTTACAAGACCATGGTTGTGAGAAATTCGCTAGAGCCCGGGGCTCCTCGTTCAGTTGCACCACCCTATTTATTTTTATTATTATTTTTTCGCCTCGTCCCCTCCATTTCACCGCAAGGCATGGTTGAGAGAAATAAGCTAGGACCCGCGACTCTCCGCGTCGCAAATCATTACTAGTCGAATTTACAACTTTTGAAAAATGTGTATAGTGGAGTGCCGTTAGACATAAAAGTGGCAAAACCTAGGAATCCATAAAATTTTCGGAAATGTGTTTCAAATAGCGTAGGTATAGAAAAAAATAAAAAAGAAAAATTTTCACTGCTCTCAATTTTTCCATTATTTTTATACATAATTAATCATTAACTTTTAAATTTTTCTTTTATTTATGTAGGGTGATTTAGATGCCTTTTGCCGAAGGCTCAGGATAGATAGGTTGGGTTAAGACAAGACACAAATTGTATGGGAGGGGGCGTCTATATCCCTCCGTATAGTCGCGAGGGGCAATTTTATAAAAAAAAAATTACTCAATTTGTTAAAAAATTATTAAAAATCATCTAAGCCAGTTACTTTCTCATACTTTAGTGTTTTTATCATCGCGAAAAGAAGTACTTCAAATTAATTTTATTTCAAAACTAAGCGGCGTTTCATGATCACTGTTCCTCTTCAGCATGCAAGAAGAAACGATAAGTTTTTCAGTAAGCACCTCTCTAATGACTCTTTATTTTGAAAAAGAGGGTGGAAGGACTCGTCTGTACCACTTTATTAAGCTATGTTATACAGGGTGTCCAGTAATTCGTTTTACATACTTTGGGATATAATTCTTGGTCATATTCTAAGAAAAAAATTGTTATACAGTAAAGTCCGTTCCTCAACTTTGACATCACTTTTTGACAATTTAAGAAAAGGCTAACTTTGGTATACCATGACCTATGTTAAACTCAATATCTCTGCCAATACTAATAACAGAGACCTAATCTTAGACTTAATTTTTTGTAAAAATAATTTCTATAGAGACTGTATTTAAGTTGAGCTACCATAAGTTTAGGGTTGCCAGATTTTCAATTTTAAATGGTGTTCAAATTTTCTTCCCGAAGCAAAGTTTTGAGTTTGAGGTCAGTTTTTTACAGAAAATGCATGATAAACATGAGTTTCTTTATTTTTACAGGTGAACAAATAAATAATAAAAAAAAACTCAATAGTAAGTGCACTCACAAACCCATACATTTTATGATACTTGAAAAAATACAAAACGGGTAAAATGTAGAAAAAAATTAAAAAAATATTTTGGCTTTGAGGTTTATTTGAATAAAACAATAATATGTGCACTTTTTTTTATGTATTTTATACAAATGCAATTATAAAAAGTGACTCCCTGAGCCAAGATACCTAAGCGTGATGAACACTTTGGCAAAGAAGTAATTCCAGCCAACGACGAAGCCACCAACTTCTACGCTGACTCGTCAGCATTCTTCCGTGGCTGATGCCACCCCCCACAACATCCCCATAAAGAGGGACAACAGCGAAAACCGGGACGGAACATCCCGAGATAACTCAAATCAGCCGACTTATAATCAAGAATTCTCTTTCTTTTCAGCTATATAATACCAAGTTATTATTTTTAATCTAAACAATGTATTCGGTTAGGCCCCCTATGTGCCAACATTCCTACATTAATATTATTTCCTTAATTTTTAAATTACCTAGTATAAGGATCATTTGTATATATATGTTACAGTCATAGTGATTAAATAGCTATTATACATAATGACTGGTCATTATTTATAATGGCCAAATTCACTAGACAAAGTAATAAATTACCTAATCACTTTGTCTGGACATTATTGATAATAACTTGTCAAAGTTAGTCAAAGTAATAAATACGGTCTAGCCGACTTGTTACCCCTCCCTCTCTTCATCCCACTACCGCCTTCCGTATGCAACAGCTTTCCGCATGGCCCGCTTCGCGGGGCTCATTATTTTAACCCTTTTTTCCGCAGGGTTAAGCTGCTCATGCTAAATATGAAAATAGCAATTAATTTCCGTATGCAACAGCTTTCCGCGTTTATTTTATAATTTAATTTTTTAAATAATCTTTGTGATTAGTTAAGGCAAATTGAAATATAATTTTATAATTTTAAACGCATACCTACGTGTTTTATTTCATTATCCAAGTCATCGAAGCTAGTAGTAATAGCTAGTTAATGTGATTAATTTTGTGTCCATTATCACTTTAACCAAACTGAGTAGATATTATGCATAATGGCTAGCCATTATACATAATATCCAGATTTATTACTTTGGCTGTAACATATATATATCGTTCAATAAACATAAACTTTAAACTTTAATTATAAAAAGTGCTCAAAGTGCCGTCCTTCGTTTTGAATGCATACCAGAGCCCGTTTTTGAATTTCATTGTGGGTGTTTGCTCTCGGTAACTCTTGTCTTACTTGTAGTCTTGTAAACTTCGAAACTGTATTTAAATTGAACTCCTATACGCTTAGGGTTGCCAGATTTTCAGTTAGTATAATTTAAATTTAAAATTTGGAATTCTAGCAGGTGATGAAGTGGGGATCTCAAAAAATTGAAACATGGCCACACTCATGATTTCAACCCTCCTAGTCATCCGAATTGAAAAAAAAAGGATTATTAATCTGCAATGATGTTGCTATCGCATGAACCAGCAATAAGAAAGAAAAATGGCATCTTTTTGAAAAATAAACCAAGATTCTCTGAAAATTTCAAAACAATCGCTCGAGAAATCACGAGTATCATATAGAAAATGTACCTATGTTCTGAACATTTAAAGTTTCGAGTAAAGTTTTTCGCTGTCAAAGTCATAAAATAACTATACTTAGGTACATTTCTTCTATCATACATACGGACCTTCTACTTCAAAAAAAAAAAAAAACTATTTTCTGCGTTTCTCTCTTCTAATCGAGCAGTTCTGGCCTCCTTTGGAGCGTTGGATGAGCATTGGAATGAGTTTCCGGCCCTATTTCCATTCCCATATGGGTCATAATTTTTAAATTTGGAATGAAGCATGCAAACAGCAATAAATGTTGCAATTCCAATTACCTGAATGAACATGTCGAAGAAATCCCAAATTAAGAAGCTTAGAGACTTATTATTGTTCTGAGTTTCAGAATCTAAACATCAAGTTATTAATTCCTCTGTTGATAAAGTGTCATAAGTTTTATAATTTCTAAAACTTTTAAAAATCGATTTTTTTGAAACTCTAAACAGTTTCCACGTTGATAGACGGTTATAACTTCTTATAACTTCGGAAATATTTTGAATTTTAGAAATCCTCTTAGGGAGATAGTTTTGAATACCTTTAGTTTAGATATTCAAAAATTATGAAAAAAAAGTTCGATTTTTTTAAATTTCTAGACTAGAATGCCCCCTTAATCACGAGTCACACACGTCTGCTTGCCAGCGGGATTTCTTGCTTAAATATTATATAAAAATGATCCCAAAACCAATTTTTACGGTTTGCTTATAGAAACTGGCCAGTAGTGTGACCAGTTCTTAAGTATTATCGAAATTAGGTTTTATGTCGTGGGTACGTCCTGTTATACGTCATGAGCCTGATCAATAACGCTTACAGTTTCTCTCAAACTAGAGCATTTTTGCAGTTGAGGCATCATTTTTTGTGTAGCAAAAACAAAAATATATGAAAAAGCGGTTTTGCCACTTTGAGTACAAAAAAGCTTAGGTTTTTGAGGTCCTTTAATCACAATCAAGCTTTGGCTTCGGTTTTGACTATGTTACTAGTGAGCGCTTCGTATTCACTTTGAACTGACGTTGTTCTTAAACCAAGCTAAAGTTCATCCAAACCATACTTTTCACTTTGATTCGGAGTCACGTTTGTACAAGAACCGACCTAACATCACAGGCATAGCGGCTTTGCAGTACGATGTATGGATTTCTTAGGGTGGAACTCATAAACGTCATGTGAAACCTAATTACTTTCAAGAGATGGCACTAGTTGCTATATGTTCATGAACAATCCTGCTTATTTTCAGTTGTTGTTTCGATCTAAAATCAGTCGAATACAAATTTTTTGGTTAAATTTCAATTTCAATTTTGGTTCAATTCAATTAAAAGCAATAGTTTCTGTGTAGCTTAAGGTCTTAGTGGTAGGTATTAGAAGTTACCTAGAGAGATTACTTTAACTGTCCGTTTTTGACCCTTCTGCGTTTAATTAAAAACACAACATTTGCATTATCTTCTTTACTTTATACCTATATTGAAAGAAAATATGTCCACAAGATTCACCACTATAGCAAAATGTCATCCTTAGGTGGGTAGATGAGTGGGGCCCTGATATCGATATCATGGACAAGAACATGGACAACTTCTAATCGATTAAAACTTTTGCAATTATTTTCAATACGTGATCAAACTGATACAAAATACTCGTACCACCCCACTCGACGCACGCCCAACGCAACATCTCTCCACAACGCAAACTGTTTCGTCGTACATGTATTGGCAACACTAAACTCCCAGGACAACAATTTCAAAATTCCCTGTTGTCTCCCTACCTGAAACCGAAGAACCCATTACATTACAATGGTCACCGTTATTTATGTACATTTTCATTGTCCCACTCGCTCTCAATGTCCTCTGCTGTTTGTTCTTTTTTTTTTGTTTTTTTAGAGAACTGTTTATATCCTAAATCTTCTATTTTTCATTTCTGAGCTCGGACTGAACCCGCACTGATCCCAGTTACTACCCCCTCAACATCGCCCTCGTCTGCCCCCAAAAATAGTAAAAACCCGCTCCAAAGTTTCTACATACATAAAAACTTTTTTCGTCCTTCACGTGCGGCATGTCTTAGCAGCGGCCATCACCCCATAAAGGGGTTGAAAGTCAGTACGGCACATCACATCGCAACCCCCTTGCATCTTTCACACACCTCGTGTTTTTCTTCTTTGGTGGAGCATCTATCGGTACTTTTCGAGCTTATTTATCGAGTCTCCGAGGCAGCAGATTGACTCAAAGGGGTGAATATACACATACACAGTCATACTCAAGCACATTCATGTACACACTGTGCTTATTTTCCCCTACTCATTCAGAAAAATTCCACCTGTGTGTATGGGTTATCATTCTGCTCCTTATACGCTTTTCCTCCTATGTAACTGGAACGAAGGGGAAAAAGTATAGTAAAAGCGTTTGCGCAGACTTTCGTATAGAGAGTCTCTTAAGTTTGGCTCTTTTCTTTTTCGTTCCAACTAAGCGTTGGAAAGTTGGAATGCATTGACTGCACGGTTGCCAGTTTGGTCATTTATGTCCAAATCTGGTCATTATTTTTTCACTTGGTCACATGGTCACTTTTTATTCCATTTGGTCATTTTTTCAACGAAATGAAATAAAAGAAACATTTCAGTTTATAGACTTAAAATCGACTAATCGAATTATGTAAAAATTGCATCCATAAGATTGTTCTTTCAATCCCAAAAATTGCTCTGAGGTAGCCGCAATAAGTTCTCTTGAAAAACCTTAGTTTAGCCTTAATACCGAGTTAGGTGTTTTTTGAGCTCTGTGGTCGCCCTGAAGTGGAACTAGGATTTTTTCGGGGAGAATTCAAGTAACAAAAACTGATTTCAAATGACACGTGCTTTTCTTCAAATGACCGGCATGTGTGGTGACTTCGTGATTGAATCTGTTTTATGAACTGAAAACCTAGGTTTTTCGCCAACTGGACATGATGCTGCACTGCTTGTTTCTGTCAATACTATCATACGCTAGATATCCCTGTGCTGTACGAATTTGTTGAAGTGGGAGGTTTTCAGACTTTCACAAAGACAAGACATCGCATCAGACGTTAAGGAGTAGTATTCCAATTGTTAGATTTTCCATTCATTGAACATGGTTTCTCCCGACTAAATCATGCAGCTTGTGTACTCTCCTACCAAGCTAATCACAATCTTCCTTGAAATTTGCGGCGTCCAGACCGTCTGGAAATCCAGTTTTATTTGCATTTAGCTAACATACGAGTTTGCAACCCTAACTTCTTCTGATTTAGCGTATGGCATTCTTGATGATCGTCTAAGTTTCGTCTGCATAATTATCTTTTCAAGATCATCAGAGATGAATGCAGTTCTACAATCTACAGCTGTGTTTGCTTGGTGGTCTTTACGGGCTTGGTTTTTAGTTTTCCACCCTGGCATGATTATTTAACTTTTGGTGCAAACTTTAAAGCTCATACTTTCATGAAATTTCTATATTTCCTCAAACAAGCGCTTCTCATGCTGCTTTTTCCGTTTGAGAACTTGGTGTTTTTCCCTTCTTTCTTCATCGGAATCAATCACAGTTTTGGTCAATTCAAGCTACGTTTGGTCATTTTTATTTTCATTTTTGGACACATATTTTTTTGGCAAGTGGCAACCGTGATTGACTGGCACATTGTTCGCATTATACAACAGAAGGGCATTAATTAAACTTTAGTTCCGCCAGAGTATTTCATTTACTCTTTGCGAAATCAACTTTTTTTCTATCCAGTTTCAACAACGATGAAAAGTCTTTGGGTCAAAACTATGAGCGTGTGTTTTGGAGATTATGAATTAGTCAATTGGTTATTGGTTTGTAAGCAGAAAACAACATTACGACAAACGTTCTCTGATCATATCTATGTCTTAAATTAAGGGCTATTGATTCGAAAGCTCCTTTCTGTCAAATGAAAAAATAAAAAGTCTAATAAACAAAAAAAATATTTTCAGGTGATTCGTCCAGAAAAAATTGTACAACTTATTTACTGTTAAGGAGAACTTTAAGACAAAAAACTACGAATTGAGTCAAATAAGAAAAGGAACCAAGGGCCAAAAAGCATATTATGCCCAAATGACAAGCTCGGGCATAAGAAACGCTTTTCTCGTGGGTATGGACTAAAAACTTAATAAATTTTACTGCATTTACGATAAAGGTTCATATGACACCTAGATCTTTTCACTGTAGCACCTATTTTGACAATTTCTCCATCCAAACAGAAAATTGGCGCCCAACGCAGGACAACCAAGTACGTTATGGAGGCCAACAAAAGGCTACCTCCGTATTTATATTCAGTCAATCAGTTAAATAGTTAAAGGCTTGCACTCTAACATATATGACACTAAATATCTAAGTTCACTCTTATTGCCGATTGAATTGAAGTGTTTCCTCTAACTTTTCCTTCACATTACTTTCAATTTTCTGAATTTTAACAAAATTGAAACATTCGTTTCATAACTTCAACTACAAAATTTTCAAATTAGAACTCAATGCCTGCATAAGACCTGACTTGAGTAACGAATGAGACTATAAGGCTTTTTATTTCTACATTTTATTCCTCCGCTTCTACGAGAATGTTAAACGATTTTTACCCCGCATAATCAACCATAACACTTAAATCCGTTAAAAAATGTTTTAAAGGAAAAGCAACAACTTCTTAGATCGTTGAAGTTTGTCTTTGATGAAACTTCTTTTAGTTAACGATTTCATGTTCTTCTTGAATCGCTCAAGGACAAAGACTCGTAAATGTGTAAATTTTTATCACGCCAACTCATTTTCAAAGGCAATGCTGTTTATCTATATTTTCAAATATTCAGTTCATGGCCGTTACTTAAATAGATTTGGGGTTTGAAAGCTAAGCCGTGGAAGCGTTTTGAATAGGACGATAGTATTTTCAGTAAAAAGTAACCAAATATCTGAGTTCATCTATTGTTGCATTTATTAAGTTCAATTTTACATAGTGGCGTAGAATTGGCGCCCAACGCAAGAGATGAATTTACTTTCCTATGACTTCTTTATTATTTCCTAGATCAATTCATAGCTTATACGATGTGAATCTGCAATATTTACACACAGTAAACACCGATTGTCGATGCTGTCGAAGTTTTTATTCAAATGAAGTTAAATTGGTAAGCAACAATTTTGAGAATTTCCATTGAACATTTTCAATATTTAAGCAAACAGCAACAAGATTCCTTAATTTAGAAGCTCAATTTACTAGTTCAACAAAATTTACACAAATTGGCGCCCAACGCTTGAAAAAAAAAAACAGTTGGGTCACTCACTCGAAATTTATACAACACTGGCGCCCAACACAAGAAAAGAAACATCACTTGGGGAACGTTTACAGTCATATATCAGCAAAATCATGGACATAGGCTGGTGACATTGAAATACAAAAAATCTATATAGCTAAGAGGGTCTTTGTCGAATTCGCAGACATGAACAATGAAAACGAGGATAATTAAAAAGTACTGCCTGTTTGTCACATTTCTGTCACAGCTATTGTTTAAATAGATTTGAGATTCTCAAGCTGTAATCTTAAAACTCTTTCAAAAAATCCTAAAGTTTCAACGAGGACTCCTTCGCCCAAACTCACACTCATCTTTCATAACATCAATTTTGTAATCTTCACCACATTAAATAGGACGTAACACAGTAAACACCGAGTTAGTCTAATATTTCTGCTAATCTTCCTTTCACATTTCCTGTCAAAGTTCTGATTCAAATGAAGTTGAACTTGGCAAGCAACATTTTGAGACTTTCCATTGAACATTTTCAATATTTTAGCAATTAATTTAGCCACTCACTTTACTAGTTTACAAAATTGACACAAGATTGGCGCCCAACGATTGAAAAAAATACTATTGGGTCACTGAGTCAGAATTGATGCAACAATGGCGCCCAACGAAAGAATAGAAACTTTTGTTAATTTCAAATATTTTAAAATTATTACGTTTACAGTGTCAAATTTCAGCTTAAGCATGAACATGACCTGGTGGCATTACAATACACAACATCAAAATATAGCTTCGAGGGACTTTGTCGTATTCACAGATATGAACAATGAACACCGAGGATTATCGAAAAGTACTGCCTATTTGTCTATCATATTTGCAGTCATAGTTTTTATTTTAATAGATTTGGGGTTTTTCAAGCTATGATCTAAAGACGCTATCAATGAGGACTCCTAAAACACCCACACTCATCTTTCATAGCATTAATCTCGCAAGTTTCACCACATGAAAATTAAATAGGCGCCCAACGCAGAGAACTCAGTCGAACTAACAAAACACTTTTAAAAACCTATCATTATGATTGGTTTACACCTTGTTCTTATCATAACTTAATCAAACATCTCTGTCAAACACATAATGCTTCATCAGGCCTCCGCAGGACACTTAAACTTTAAAATGAATCCCATTCAAAACCAGCCACAAAAATACTTTCTTGTTTTATTTTTGTTTTTTCTTTTTTTATTCTCATTGCAAAATAAAGGCTCGTGAACGTGAATAAAATTATGTCTAGCTCTTCCTTACACCGTTACACTCAAAACACGTGCATTTAAGCAGTGGACGACGACCATAAAATCATGAACACAGCACAAAATAACAAAAGAAAAATAAAAATAAACAAAAATCCAGGGGAACAAAGACACTCTCTTACAAAAAAAAAAAATCAAAGAACAAAAAAAGAATATCCTAACCTTGTTTGCACCTTTTGGATGGATTTAAGTTTTGTGCTTAAATCGCGACACTTGTTTTGTGTACGCTATTCCAGTCGTCGTCATACACCTCATGGGAACGGCGAACGGGTAGGAAGACTTTCCCCAATTTGCATCACTTTCTGTTTTTGTTTTTATTCCTCTGTTCTCTCTCTCGCTGAAGTGAACTGACTGGACTCTGACTGCTTTGTATTTCCTTCCGAAGAAGGGGAAAAAACACATGGCTCTATGGAGAGTAAAAACTTTTGCAAAGTCACTTCGTTTGGATTTCAATTTCAACACTTTTTCTGGAGAATAGTGGAAAAAATAAACAGAAAACAGAAGAGAGTTTGACAAAAGAGAGTCCGATTCCAGTTGGAGATGGTTGTACAGTGTGTTAGTGTAGTGCACACCATTAGCGTCGCGCACGCCTTTATATACCATACAATTGGTGGTGGTAAGGTGCCAGTTATTTGAATACACACATATAGCCACCTCACTCTCTCATTTGTGACCATTCGTTATTTGTGTATGCGATGTACCTACTGTAGTTGATTGTGGAAGGGGTGTGGGTTGTGACACTGGCGTCAATGGAATCGAAAAGAGGGTGGCTGCGGTGGCGGATCAGCATCCAAGTTCCAAGCCCACCACCTAGCTACTCAACACACAGCACACAAGCACATGGATGGATTAAGGAGTACTACACTCTAGGTACACACAGTAGACTTTTCAGTTTTGCTTTCCAGAGCACCAGAGAAACAGAACAGCAGAGCCACCGGTGGCCGGTCGTGCAGTGCCATTTCCATGGACTTTTGAGAGGGTGATACACAATAATAGCCGTGGTGGCCGTTAGAGCGCCTTCTTGTGTCGTTCGTCGTTCTCGTTATCGTGTTGTGTTTGTCGTCGTCGTCGTCGTCATCGTCGTCGACGTTGTCGTTGTTGTTGTTTTTGTTTTTGTCTCCACCACCACCGCCGCCGTCGCCGCCACCATACACCGTTATCGTATAGAAGACGAAGAATTGGAATTGAAGAAGAGCGCGCAGCAGAGTGACAGAAGTGGAAGAGTGGCTGACTGGCGACTGCGATTGTGGTGTCGGTGTGTGGTATGGTGTGCCTGTAGCCTGTGCGCTACGTACACAACCGAGTGTATTGTTCCAATCGGCCATACGCGAAATATTTAGATGCATACGGGCTGTCGCGTTGAGAGGACGTGTTTTCGCCGATCTTCCGGAGTGAATTCAACCTGCTATAAATAATTGATAAAATCCTGTTTACACATACATACCACATAACAAAAACACACTCATACAAAACCATACATGGATACACACATGTGGATAATATATAGAGCATTTTGTTGTAATTATCTGTGCGATGCGGTTATCGTCAGCGCCACTTCGCTAAGTGGGAGAAGAACAATCGACGGATAATTGAACGAACGACAACAACGAGTCGCGGTAGTGCCGGATTAGTAAATTTGTGACATCACACCAACTACAAGAGTCGTCGGACATTGTTGTCGAATCGAATCGTAATCGAAGTCGAAACGTCAAAATAAAGGACTTTGTCTCATTGTCATCATCGTAATAACCATCGCTGTATCCTCGCAAAAGTGATAACACATTTCACAATTCGTCGTCCCGTTTTTGTCTTTGTTTTGTGTGGGAAAACTTTTTTCGTAAACATTTCTTCCGCAGGTGAATGCGTTTTCTTTTATCATTCACCTGTTTGTGATTAAAAATAAAAATAAAACATAGTCGTGCAATGTGTCAGTTGTCAGTAAAGAGCTGAATTATTAGTCACTGCCAAATGGGATATTACCGATCTCGATTTAGAAACAGATTCGATGTACGAAACTCGATCACGACTTGCTATACTTACCCAAGTGTGCGCTGTGCAATTCTGTCAAGTGATAATTTTAATTTTTTTCAATTAAAAAAATAAAAATAAAAAAATCCACAATTGGTTCCTACGTACCTACGAGTAAAATAATATTACGATTACGAGTAGATAATGATAAGAAGTGTGTCCTTAAAATTAACTAGTGTTAGTAAACAGTACTAAAGTTTGACATGTCGCAAAAAAAATACAATCAGAAGTGAATGACAGTGTGAAAAAGAGATATTTAGTGTAACACACCACATCACCTGGATAACACATTTTTAAAGCTACGGAGTTCAGACGACAAGCCGCAATCCTGGATAGGAGCAACTGAATTCGTACCAGAACCCCCAGAGATATCAGAAAAATGAGAATCAAAATGCCTGCAGTTCGGATTGCACAAGGTGAGTGAGTTGCTTCGTGGTCTGTCTGACTTTTATTTGTAGGTAGGTAGGTACCTACCTGCCGTGTGTTTGTTTCCTCGAACTGATAAGAAATTACTCTTTCGTTTTTCCACCCAAAAAAACACCCTCAATTACAAATAAGTAATTAAAAGTGGTCGCTTATCTGCGGACGACACCACTGTTTGACACATTTTTCTGTTTTTTTTTTTTTGTGGGGTTCTGTCACTTTTTACCACTTTTGAAGGTTCCGCTACGATATACCTACGATGCTGCCGAAACTCGTCGCGGTCTTCGGAAATGAAAATGTTCTTTTATTGTAGGTTGGGTCTTCTTCGTTTTTTTTGTCTGTTTTTGGTTGTTTTTTTGATTTTTTACTCATAACTCGGGGAGTGGTGTTGGGCTGTAAAGCTATTAGCTTTGATTGCGGCAATCTGGGCCTGATAATGTCTTGTATGCGGATGATTAAACAATTTTAATTACGGCCAAGAACGGTCTTGTTTGACGTTTCGGCTGTTGTTCATTTTTTTTTATCTTTTTTTATTCCCTTGTTGAGGAAAGATGTGTTTGTGATCTGATTTCTGTTTTGGAAGTGATTTTATTTCGCACCTACCAATGGTTATCTATCTTGGTTTTTTTTGTGGTCTGCCAACACAACGACCGCCGCGCCGTGATCGTAATTTTTACGAGGGGGTGTTGGACGGAGAACCTACCTGCCTTCTATCTATGAGAGTACCTAAATGATTTCACCATCTCGCAGGTGAATCAAAAATTTGTTTACACTATTCCGCGTGATAAGGTCGATATCCACCGTTGCCTATTGTTCCAGTTTTTATTTTTTTACAGGTTCGTGTCAGGTGTGTTTAAGAATTTGTCTGATTAGGGTTCGAAGCCTTGCTTTTTACAGAGGTCTTGAGTTTTCTGGAGCTCGGAAGGTTTTTCTAGTAATTAGTTTCTTCTTTACCTCCAAATAGAAAAACAACATAAGAAATCTTTCTCAAGGAATGTCGTCAGACAGAAATACGACAAAATGACTGACACCTCTGTGTTTGAATTGACAGTTGGTCCGTTGGATATTTATTCTAGCGCAAATATTATCTGTTCATTAAGATTATTGTGTCAGCTTTGGGCAGGTGGTTTTTTGCTTCGAACCCCGAGGCCTTGTGAAAGTTTGCACCAGTATCTGTGAGGAGCCTTCCTGTTCTGTGTGGATAATTTTTTGTGACTTAAAATGTTATTTTTAGCTTCGTTCTTTGGTGCTTAGATGCCAGTTGACTTAGAGATAAAAAAACTCATAGAGGAAGTAGGAAGTGACTCAGCATGAAAAACTTTCTTCTTCTAGTTTTTTTTTTTTCATATGTCAGCAAAACAAAAGTTGAAGATTCACTTCCAGTTAGATTTCAAGTTGAAGTCAGTGTTGGGTTATGCGTAGAAGATGCTAAGAAAGGATTGTCTAGTTAGCAAATCAAATCAAAATTTGGTATCAAAGTTAGTGTCGAAAATATTAAGACCAAACCATTTCTGACCGGTAGTCGAAGAAATGAGTTTTTCTTCTCCAACTTATTTAAAATATCTTCTTTCCTTAATTTGATTGCATCGTTTTGATTGTATCTGCATAATGATTCATTCCGTGATTGCGAATTTCTTTTTCTACTTTCATGTTTTTGGACGTAAATCGTTAAAAGATAATGATAATAACCTCTCTAGTCTCCAGGAGTATAGATTCAAATAGCTCTGACATTTAAATCACAAGTTGAGTTTTATTCGTTAAAGAAAAACAACAGAGATGTTTTTCTATTTCTGGAACTCAATTCCTTATTTATTCATTGTGTTATTATGTGAAAAGTCATTTTTGGAAGTAGAGGAGAAAAACATAGGAAAGGTCTAAGAAGAGCTTAAACACCTCCAAACCTGTAATAAGTTAAGAAAATTCTTTCCAATGAGTTAACTGTTTTGATTAGTTTTTCTCTTCTTTTCCTTCTTTCCTTTATTTGTCTAACGCGTATAATAATTTCAAATGATTGTCGTAAAAAATAGTAGATACTTCATTGGATTTCAGTTGACGTTTTACTTAATCCTTGTGATAAGAAAAGGGTGGCTCTTAAAACAACACGTTCAATTAATACTGATTCTACTGTACCAACCCCGTATTATTCAATGCATTCATCATTCTGGCAAAAATTTCTCACAGTTTCATGCTTTCAATAGTAAAAAAGAATCTTGCCCGAAACCATTTCTCACAACCATTCGTCACAAATGTATTACCAACTTCTCTTCTTTTAGAAAATGATTTGGACATTTGGGCTTGCAAGAGAATGGGAGTTTTGTCTTTATTTATGTTCTCATTTAACAAATATGTAGTTTCAACTTGTCTTAGATCAAACTCTTGACAGATTTTTTACAAATTAAAATTAAGTTCTAAGTTCATATAAGGAGGCCTCTACTGAAAAGATGTTTCGATTAGACTTGTAGCTCTCTCCTACAAATTTAATCAGCAATAGCCAAAAAACCAACCTAACAAGTAAAAGTAGTCTTCAGGTTGCTGTGATTCTAAATTTTGTAGCTTACAAAATTAGAGAAGAGTTGTGGTTGACTAGCGCGGTTCACACTGTATCATTAGTTGCAGTTAGTTAGTTGGTTTGAATGACCAATGTTGGATAATGTGAACGACCAATGTTGGATAATGTGAACCCTCAGCTTACCGCTTGTCCAACTTGTATGGTTTTCAAATATTTTTGAAATTTTTGAAGTTGGATGGAGTGGAGGAATACATGTCATAATGATGGACAAGTCTGATAAGTCCGAATGCAAACTAAATTCGACCATTAAACATCCATCAAGCGAAGTGTTTCCAACTAATTGTACAGTGTGAACAATAATGACTAGGCTGAAAGTTTCTAATTTTATTTTCACATATAATTGTTTTCAATTTGTTGTCTCCTTTAAGTTTTGGGTTAGGTGGGTATGAAATGATGTAAATGAAAAGAAAGATGCATATTACAGTCAAATTTTGTTTAAGAAATGTCCTTCATCAGAACTTGGTTTCGTACTTCGAATAATAAAAAACAAAGTGTCTTAAAATGTGGTTCCACCTTAAATTACAGAACAGTCACGATTTATTGAACACATTGAAATCTGAAAATTCTAATCGTTTATTATCTAAACAGAATTATTTTACTGACTTTTCAATGTCTCTCTCCAATTACAACCTTACAACTTGATTCTTACAAAAGTCACAACGCTGTGACCGCTTAAAACCACAATCTGAGTATTGAGTGGAAAGTTGTGACATAATTAGAATGTTGTGATTTGGGAGCCATCAGCGAGATCTGGCAGAATAGGGGTGTTAAGTTTTTAGTGAGTTAAACAAGTGAAAGCTGATAGTTTGAAGTAGAAATTAATAGTGCCTTCTTTTTTTGTTTAATGAGAAGAATATATTCTGCAATACCATGAGCATACACACTCGGTACGTCCAAATATGATGATTATTCTTCAAATAAAAAGGCATTTGTTATCATAAATATATCGATTAAGACGCAAAATATGACCTATGTCCCAATAGGTAGAATTTGGTTGACTTTTTTCTGCATCAAGTAGAGCTTTTTTCTTTCCTACAAGGAAATCGGGGAATCATTGGGGGTAATCATGATGAAAGAAAAGGTTGTCAAAAGTTTTCTCACATCAGGGACTTTAAGTTGCTAGAGTCTCTTCTCTTCGTATTTATGCCATTTAATCAAGGAATGGGTATGTCATGTACCTTGATCTTATTTCCCATACAACAATGAATTTAGTAACGTAGGACTTACTAATTCCCCGAGAAAATCATTTTGCATCTGGCGGGATTCGAACCACGAACCTCTTTGTTAACAGGCAGGCATGCTAACCATCACACCACGGTAGGGTTTTCCTCGCTTTTATTTAATCCGTCAATTCTTATTGTTGAATCTATAAAGGATCTTTGACAACAAATTTTCAAAAAAACAAATTCAGTGCTTATGATTATCATCCAAATTTACTAGAATCCTTATTTGAAATGAGATCAACTTCGTTTGAACAACGTACCCAAAGTCAACTGGCAGTGAATCTGCTTCTTATTAAATAAGAACAACATCATGTCTTACTAGCGATTTCCAGCCACAAAGTCTTTGACTCAAATATTAGCTTGATTTGAGTAAGGATTCAGTTATTCACACAGAAAATGACCATTCCTTGCTACCAAATTCATTCGCTTGCTACCAAATTCATTCGCACGACTTAAGAAATAAGTGTGTCACTTTGTCCTTTCACAAAAAAAAAAAAAAACAAGTAAGGACATCTGTAATTGATAAAAGTATCAGTCCAAACAAAATAAGGGCAACATCAGCCGTAAAGGTGCATGAGCCCATCTTCCCATATCTAATCTAATCTACTCTGATCTATCATTAACCGTTATACGCAGCTAAGAGTCTCTGTCTTAAGGGTTTTTTATAGAGTTTTAAAATCGTGCTATCATTATCTAAACAAGGGCGTTCAAGACTAGGTTAGAGATCTACTTTATTAGTAAGTAATTTGATTCAACCTTAAAATAAAGAAGCGTCGCAATTTATCTTACAATTAAAACTAAATGAGCTGATCCATCAGGAGGAAAGTACTAAACTATTGCTTTTGATTGTGAAATGAGACTTTGAAAGGTTGGTTCTCGTATAATTAATTTTTTTTTCTTTTTTGTAACAGGCATCGTCTGCTCAGTGATGATGTATGCGAAACTATGTAGAACGCCTATCACATTTCAATCTATTGCTCAAAAGAATTTACTCAAACCGTATTTCGAAAACACTTCATCATCTTTAAACTGCCAGTTTTTTTTTTGTTTTCTTTTTGCTTGACTCGAGGTCCTTCTGGTTGTGTTCCTTCAGTTGTCTTTCGAACGGGCCATCTAAGTAGGGGCAAAAGAAAAGTTCATTCACTTGAAAAGGATGGGTTGAAGCCTTAGGTAACTAAATTAGTCCACAACTGTTTGTCAACTACAAAGAAAAACCTCCATTGGTTGGTGTATGTATCACCACTAAACGAACATCCTTCGAAAAGTATCTGTATGTGTTTCAGCATACAAATCTCATCGTCTCGGTGCAAATTTTGCTTTAATTAGATCAGTTGTTCATGCTCGAAGACTTATCAAAATTTCCTTATAGAAGGTCTTGAAAACAAATGCTTCTTATTCCACCCCTTGTATCATGATTTCGTTAAACAATGAAAAATTGGAAGGCAACCTAATAGCAATATGCCCTTTGCCTAGGTCGTAGGAGTAGACTTCCTAACACTAAGCTGAAGTCTTTGGCGTTTGGTTCTTAGATGGAAAACTTGGACGATTTTAATCGATTCTTAAAAAATTATAGCATTGCTATACTATTCTTTTCTTTAAGATCCGTAGCAAGAGAAACTACACAATCCACAGTAATAATTTTATTCGCATATTTAACTTTACCTTTGAAAGAAAAAGTGTTTCTAAAAGAGGTAAAAAAATTCACTGACAAGTTGTTTTGCCGACGGCATTTGTGCATGAGCTGCTACGACAAACTCCGTCGTGGATAAGAGATTCTCTTTTTTTTTTATCAAACTCAACTCTTTTGAGGGAGACATGTTTAGGATCTGCTAAACATTCTATTTACCTTCCGAACGAAAAGGAAAACTCCATTCAACTTTCCTGAAACTCAATCGTTCGTTTACAGAACAGTTGGCTTGATTTGATAGTGAAATTAAATGAAAGGAAAATCCTTTAACTATTTACTCTTTCCACAAAACCAAATCTTGAGTATCCACACCACAGAACTACTTCTAAACCCTTTCCTATTGGCAGAGCACATCCTCGCACCCTCGAGTCTTCCCTAAACCAAAACCAAATCATTGAACCTGAACATAATTTTTCGTTGGTTGGCATTTGACCCCTTACGAAGGATATTGATAAAACATTCAACCAATCGGCCGTAATAAATCTCTTTTAATGGTTAGAGCGGCCTGCGGCGTTGGCGGCCGCCGTGCGTAATAGCGAAACACCTGTTTCTGCCACAAGCGAACATAAGGAACTTGTCGTTTGCTGTCCACCTGATTTCCTTTGAATTTACAACTCCCTACCCATCAGTGTCCTTTTTCCAACTATAAAATGCTTATCGACCAAACCATATCCAACCTCAGTCCATGACCACTGTTCCCATGGCTACTAGTCAAATTAAATTGGACATTTGAGGTAAAAAAAAGAGTAAAATAATAACAAAGAATGATTTTTTTTCTCCGATTGTGAGGTCAATAGGTAGTGTTGCCCTGGTAAATGAATTTCAGTGTTTATTAGGTTTAAACAAAGTTTTTTTTGTATGTAAAATTGCGGACAGCTCTTTATTTCTGGTGTTTCATTAGACACGCAGTGCTGTCAAACAGCTGAAGGACACACACCACGTGGTCGAATTGCAAAAAAGGGAACACAATTATTCCAAAAGACGAACACAAATAATTAAATCCCTATCCCGTCAGCATTATTTTTAACATATTATATGAATGTTCCTGTACTTCAAAAACATTTTTCGTGAATATGTTTAAAATAGAACTCTTTTTTGTATACCAGCAGGATTGTATGGTTTTTATATAACAAAAATGTATATGTGCGGTGTGCTCGTCACAAGGACCACCAAACAAAACTTTAACAAGAATCGCCACAGGATACCACGGATAAGACATTTTCTCATTATAAATAAAAATAAAATGCAGTACTATAACTGAACAAAACTGCTGCGCTGTCAAATGTAATGTCAAAATGAGTCCTTTTTTTTTGTTGTATATATGCTGTGGGGTTTTGTACATTCGTACAGTTTTTTGGTTTTAGTTTAGTCGGAGGAGGTCCATTGTTTTAAAGTCATGTGAGCAAAAGAGTTATTTATCCGTTATCCAACTCGCAATTTGATTGAATGACATGTAAAAGCAGTAAAGAAATAATAAAAAAAGCAAAAATAATAATAAAACAAATAAACATTTGCACATTTGTATATTTATAATACAACTGCATGCTGTGATCCTTTGAAAGATGTGGGTTAGGACCATAGTTGCTGGCGGTGACAGCTGAATTTGCAGTGTATTTAGTGTGCAATGTGTAGTTGGTTTGAAATGTAAAACAAAAGGACGACTTAACGATTGTCTAAAGACTGTTTCAATTGTCTTTTGATGTTCTTTTGTGGTCAAGGGACAAAAATACAGTTTTTTAAAACGCATTGGCTGGGACTTCTTGTCAAGCTTTCTGGGAGTAGCATTTGAAAGTTTAGTATTGAGATCAAGAAATTAGATTCGACAAACACAGAGGACAAGATATTCTATGCTAAGCGCAATTAAAATTATGTGTTTCGTTCGTTAACAGCGAAGGACATAGGTACTATTTCTGTTTTTCTGTAGAAGTTCAAAATATTCTTCTGAGAAACTAGAATATAGACAAATCAAAAAGGTAAAACAACGTCATCCGAACATGTGAAGTGTCTTGCCCCTATTCAGGTATCCGCAAATTTTTGTTATTTTTATCCGGATCATTATGATTTTCTTTTCGATTGCTTCTGGTTTCCAGTAAATAAGGTTATGTTTTTTTTAGAAAAGAGAATGTCGCATAGAGAGCCCAAGTCGCACAACCCGTATGTGGAATGCTTCACCCGACATTGTTTTTCCATGAAAATTACGATTCCAAAGGTTAAAATAAAATTTCCTCATCTCGCACGCACTTATCGCGCTGGTTTGCCCAGGACTGAAAACTTTTTACCGAATTTCATTAAAAACGTATCGCGTGTTTGAAGTTCAGTTTATATGCAAAAGTCTTCCTCCGTCCAAATCTCCGATTCCATTTCATCTATAAATCTTATTCGTATAAATTTGAACAATTTGTAAAGAGCTTAGTTGCCCAATTGAGGATTTGTGACTGAGTGTGCTGTTATTATGTCCCAACAAATCAATTCCTTGAAAATTGTCAGTAAATCTGAGACATTTGAGGTATGTTCGCAGAAAACCACAAAAAAAATGTTATCCAAGCGTTTGAAGAAAAGATTATCCGAAGTTTATCTGGACTTTTATCCGGATTGCAATTATTTTATATGAGTTGTTTAATACATACAGTATTACGTGATCGAGTAATACGTGAACTGAATCATTTGAATTCTCACGTTATCGAGCACTTAAGTACTACAAGTTGACACTCCTTCCTCGGTATTTGAAGGAATTGAAGTCGATAAATGAGACTGATGATGCTAAATTTAGAGTGAACTTTGCAAAAAAAAAAATACTCACTCACTCGATCACTGATGCGGTAACACTCTAAGATACTCAGTCAGACGAAGTTGTTTGAAATGAATTTTGGAAAATTGAGTTCAACAAGTTTTTTTGCTTTTATTTACATATTTTCCAATAGTTTAGGTTGTAGTCCAAAATTTCAGGAGAAGTAGCTAATAGAGTTGGTTTGTCATCATTGTAAGATCATTGTATGTAGAAATTAACAAACCGTTCTAGACCCTGGAACTTATGACTATCAAACTGTGGACATAACTGATAGAATTTTTCAAATATAGTGCATTTTCGATTGTCGCAACAAATTACAAGAGAAGTAGTTGCAATAACCAGGTAAGAAAATAACGATTGCCGCGTCTGCAATGAGGCAAATTCAGGAGTTGCGTGAATCGAGAGTTGCGTTTATCGACAGTCAATTTTTTCGAGTTCTGTAGGCCTCCGTGGCGGTGATGACCTCCTCATTCGACACATTTCTACCCGGCAAATGATTTTTTCAGGTTTGGAAATTAATAGAAGTCGCACGGGGCCAAATATGGAGAATACGGTTAATGGGGCAATAGTTCATAGCCCAACTCAACAAATTTAGCCGCGGCGATGGCGGAGCTGTGAACCGGTGCGTTGTCGTGGTGGAAGAACACTTTTTTCTTCGCTAAATGGGGCCGTTTTTTCTGCAATTCGGCGTCCAATCGGCCAAATAATTCGGCATAGTACTGTCCTGTGATCGTTTTACCCTTTTCCATGTTGTCGATGTTGATCACACTTTGTGAATTCCAGAAAACGGTGGCCATCACCTTTCCGGCCTGGACAGTTTTCGCCTTCTTCGGATCACGTTCGCCGGTCAAAGTCCACTGTTTCGACTGCTCCTTGGTCTCTAGTGTATACCAGTGGATCCATGTTTCATCGACGGTCACGAAACGACGCAAAAACTTCTTCGGATTGCGCTTAAGAAGCGTCAAACACATCTTTAAAGTAGTCACACGGTTGCGTTAGTTGTCCGGAGTGAGCAAACGCGGCAACCATCGCGCCGACTTTTTCTCGTGCCCAAAATTTCATGCATGGTATTTATTCACGCGGCCTTTCGAGATGCCTACTTTCTCAGCTATCTCGCGCACCTCCAATCGGCGGTCTGCCAATACGAGATCGTGGATTTTTGTCACATTGTCCTCCGTGGTAGCCGTTTTCGGGGCTACTGGCACTGGGTGTGGCTCATCAAGAACCGAAACTCGTTTAACCAATTTTTGAGGGTCGCCTTCGAAGGAGAAGAGTCTCCGAACACAGCATCCAACCGTTCTTTGATTTCGATGCGTGATTCCCTTCCAAAAACAAGAACCGAATCACTGACCGATATCTCTCTTCTTCTGTTTTTCTAAAATCCGCTGACACGTTTGCTTTTTGGCTTAAATTTCGACAGTAGCCTTCTACAAAAATGTACTACATTATTGGTAGTTTCTCTTGCGATAGTGAAGCTATTGGGCGGAGTTGCTAAGTACTTATCGGACTGTCCTCGTAGAAACTTAGATGCCAGAATATTATGTGAAGTAGGAAATAGAACAACTTGGCATTAATCGGGAATACCAACCTAATCGCTCTAGGCATAGTCAATGGGTACAATTGGGAATGCCAGCGATCCCACCTATTCATATTCATTCTTTTATTTCGTACAAATTGTTTCGGATCAGAAAATGATCTCAATTTGGGGCTTCAAAAGCAAACATGTCGTCAGTTAAAGTGCAGACAAAAAAATAGTAGTTATTCAAAAAAAAAAAAAGAGAAATCAGAGCCACCCTTGAACATTCTTACTAAGCTTTTGTTGTTCTGAACAATTCGTAGAAAATAAGAAAGATTTAAAAATGTTACACCTGTGTGGAGATTCAGCGAATTTCACTTTCCCGAGAATGAGTGAAATGAGTCACTTTCCATTAAAAATCGATTAAGCTAAAGTAATTCAGTAAGTGAGTTAGTGCAATTGGCTGTCAGTTCACTCGCTTTGCATTTCAGCAGTGACTCTACTCACTAACTCCCTACAAAGTGAAATTAGCTAAATCTCAGCAGTGGTATGTGGTGCGAGTCTGCGTTTTTTGAGATTTCTGCAAAGCGTGCTTAAAATAATTACGAGGTCCTGCTCTTTAACTGACGATATGTCAACTTTCACACGAAACATTCTGTCGGATGACTGAAAATATCCCTGTCTTGGATGAAAAAATAGTATTTCGTGCTTAATAAACGGAATAAGCTCTCAACATGGTCTCGAATTGAATCCCAGACTTTTTGACTGTGGATTCCCATACTTGCCATACATAATCAGCACTATGACATTTTTAAGTCCCTACCCCATCAGGATCCCAAAGAATATTCTTGGCTGAATTAAACGATGAAGACTTCAATGGGATAATGTTTCTAATTTCTTCCCCTAACATCGAACATAAAAAAGCAAAAAAAAACATAAACAAATTCGCTAACCCAAAAGAATTTTCCGATACGGCTGATTTCCAAACTAGGCCAATATACAACTCTTTTTAGGAATCAAAACAAAAAGAAAGGACACGACCGACACGACGAAATCAAACACCGCTAAATACACATTTAAAAAGTAAAGAAAGAACAAAAAAAAATGTAAAAATAAAATCATAATCTTTGTCGTAATCTTGTTTGTTTTCAAAGTGAAGAAACAAGACGAAAAGGAAGCTAAAAAATACAAAATGCTTAACGCATAAAAAGTTTCAGTTATTTGTACGAGTAACTCGCATTTTTTTGTTAGACATTGCTCTTTGGTCTGGTTTGTTTGGCTGTGTATTTTTTTTTTTACTTTTTTTGTTGCTTTTTCGCGCGCGTTGCCCTTTGCCAAACTTTTCACTTTCCACTGGAATAACTCCATCATCATTGGATACTTGGATGCACGCGGGGCATATAGAGGGTAATAATAAAAATAATGGAAAAGGATGGAAAAAAAAATATGGGAAAAGCTCAATGGCGACAACGACGACGATGGTGGTAAAGAAGACGATGACGACGACGACGACGAGGCAAAGTAAAAGTTTTTTTTTTGCCTTCTTTAAATCGTGTAAAATCCACCATTTGAGGCTCGCGAGTAGCAGCAGCTTTGGTGTGAAAACCATGAGACATCCACCCCCTGAGTCATCGTCACAAGTCCTTGGCGGGGTTCTCTGTTTCTGCTGCAAGAGGGCTGTTTCAATTTGAATAGGAGCAGACGAGCCGGCTACACGCGGAGTGATGGTGATGATGATAATAGCAGAGCAGTGCGGTGGTGGTGTCGGCAAAATGGTGATGGTGATGGTTGGTTGTACATAGAAGCGACTGCTCCTCATTTACCTACGCGAAAGCCAGAGTAGCACCTATACAACAAAGTGTCTACTCGCGCGATATTTATACTTTCGCGGAGGACCTTCTAGTACATATAAATGTTTTATTTTGTGCTTTTTTTCTTTCATTTCTTATATTATTTGGCTTTCTCCTTTTTTACTCCATTTTTGCTGCCACCCAAATGTATACAACCGACACGATGCTTGAGTGTTTTTACAATTTTTTTCCTTCTTCTTTTTTGTATGTTTTTTTTTTTACTATGATTTTCTTAAAGAATAAGGAAGCCGCGTGGAATTCAAAATTAACTTTCACTAGTATCCTCGCGTAAGTTTGATGATGTTGCTGTTTTTTTCTTTGGTTTTTTTGTTATATTTTACATTTTCATTCTCACAGTCATTGTTTGTAAAGAGCACAGACACAGAGCAGTTGCATACCGAAAACGTTTGCCTTTGTTGGGCCATTCTTCAACACTTTAGTGTTCATAGTGCACTTGAACGCGGCAAACTTAAGTAGCTGCTGCTTAAGGCGTTCTTTTGTCTCGGGGTGGGTGGTTGGTTGGGTGGTGTGATTCAGAGCGAGGGCTGGAATTGGGATGAGCATCGGAATTTCTGTACAAATTAAAAAGGCGCGAAAAACTTGTCTAGGTTAAGGTTAGTCAACATCATTAGACGCCCCGAACGATTGCTAAAACGAAATATTTATGTAAACAATGAAATTATGTGGTGATGAGGAGCAGTGATTGAATAAGGATATGTTTAAACTAAGCTCGATATTGAAGAATGTTTTGGGTGCATTTGAATGAAAACGAATCTATAATGGAGCTTCTTTTCACAGATAAGGAATATCCGGATAGGTTTTCCTCATCCGCATTTCGGACTGTTTTAAAAGTAACTCAGTGGATAATTTTTCTGATTCACTTACATGATTTGATTGTGATTATGTGGAAGTGTTTTCTTCATTCAAGTTTCACAATATTTTGGGAGTTTCTTTGAATGAATTGATTGTGTTTATCTGGAAACGTTTTCTTCATTCAAGTTTCACAATATTTTGGGGGTTTCTCCGGATAAACTTAGAATATATTTAAATGCGTTTTCTCTCTCTAGGTTTTCTTTGTATATATTTATTAAAATGGTTTTAGGGGAGCTTTTCTTATTCAGCACAATGAATATATTGGGAACGACTGTCCGGATAAGTTTTTTTTTATTCGGATAAGGTTTCTGTATCCGAGTTTTCTAAAAGTTTTTGAGTTGACTCGCTCCTTGTGCTTTTTCTCACCTTATAATTATCTCAGAATGCCTTTGTAAATTGTTTTGAACTTGTAAATTGAACTTTGCCGGATAGTTTTTTTATCCGGTATTTCATAAAAATCGAAGAGGATATCCGGATAAGCTGTTTTATCAGCTGTTTGGATATACGTTGGAGGTGACTATTCCGATGACTATTCGTATCCAGCATCTATGTTCAAGGAGTGGTAGCTATCCGAAGACGATTCTTTTATCCATGTTTTGAAATACCTCTATTTTGATTATCCGAATATTTTTTTTAGCTTCTGTGAGGTTATGGGGGGGAGGGTGATTATGAGTTTTTATGCGGCGTTTCAAGATATTTCTGAAAGAAATTTGTCACTCAGTATTTGATGAGGAATTGAGTATTGAGGAATACGTTTTAATTTCACAGCAATTTGAAACGCTTAAAAAGACTTAATGCACCTTTTTTTTTCTTCGTTTTTCCGGTGTTACGAGCACCGTAATCATGAAGGGACTCACTTAACTGCTCCATTCTAACGACCTCAGAATGTGTCGTCAATAAACTTCCCAGTTTTGGATTCTTTCATGTGTGAGGCCAATTTGTCTATTCCAGGAGTGTTTTAGTGATACTTTCTTTTCTTTTAGATGAAAAGCATGGAACAAGCTGACCTGTATACTGGTTCATTGTACTGCCAAACAGCAACCTTCTTTTACTATAGCTTTTCAGATGTTTGGAGATCGCCAAAAGATTTTGCCATGATAAGAAGACTAAGATACCAGCTATCAGCATGTCTGCGCAGAGTATTTGTCACCTGATTCGAGAAAATGCAGGACATTCACAGAGGAAGTGCTCCGTCATCGTCATCCTCTTCACAAGATTCACAAAGTAGGAAGTCTTAAACGTTTAAATGCTTGGCAAAAGAGAAGTGCTCACTGGCAACGCCAATAGTCTTACTTTAATCTTTTTTGCTACCAGATAGCAAAAATGTTTTAGTTTGCTTATTAAGTTTTGGGAGCATGCGTTTAGCCTGTCTGCATCGAGGCATCTCATCTTGTGTTCTTTGCAGATCCAATCGTTGATTGGAACCCTCACTGAGAGGACCCTGCCAGACCAAGCGTCGTGTCGGTTCAGGTGGTTTCTGGAGAACCTTGCCTAGCAAGTTCATTGGCGATTTCATTTGCAGATTTGCCGTGATGACCTTGAACCCAAACGAAACTCAAAGGATTAAGCTTTCCGACAGAGCTCTTGCATTCCTGGATTACTTTCGAAGTAGTTCGAGGGTTGAGAGGGCCTTAAGCACAGCTTGGCTTTTGCTGTAAGCACAGGTATTTCTCCCCATCCAGCCATTGATTGCAACGTAGCTTATAACCATTTGGATAACATTCGCCTCCGCTTGGAAGTTGGATGAGTATTTGAGTGTATGCAGCCTACAGCGTATGGCAACACTCTTCAAAAAGGCACCATCATCGATTTTGGAACCATCTTTGAAGATTGCATAACAGTTCTTTACTGGCTCAGATTCTAGAGTAGACTAGTCCTGAATCGAAGGAAAGCTGACTGTGTATTTTGGACGCTGTTTGAGCCTTGGGATCATCATGTCGGACAACACTTCCATTAAACGTGAGTTAAAAGATATGCTGCTCACGAGTTCATCTAAACTCCAGTTCGAATTGTGCCCGACAAATGGTCTTAAGGAGCTCGGTTAGTTTCTCGAGCTCAAATGGAGGTGATTTTTTGAAGGCGTGTAAAAAAAAAACTATAGCTTCAAATGTTCTGTAATTTTAAGAATTTATTATTCATATATTCATGTAAATTGTCGCGAAATTTCGAGTTAAAATATTGAAATCCAAGAGAGATATGGACCATTTATTGAACTTCTTGAAATTAGAAGACGTCTATTTGCCGAATTTTTATGAATTTTTCGGGTACTTGTAACAAGAAAATAAAAACATGGCGTTAAAGTAGACCCTTTTTCCCATACAGCCATCTATAATTATAGTGAAGAATTGAAAACTGACAAAATGGCAGCAATTTAAAAAAAAAAGTCCAAATTTCGCCAAAAAAATCGTCTTTCGCTGGCTGCCAAAATTACAATTTTCATCCGGTCGTAAAAGTTGTAGATGGCTGTATGTAAAAACATATGGAGAGTATGCAGTTAAAATTTCAAGACGATTCGTCAACATTTGCGTGAGTTACAGCTGCGGCAAATTTGAAAAATGCAGTTTTGAGAAAAACGCGTTTAAAGTTTCAGAGCAGGAGTTCTAGCGCCCGAGATGCTTCTCTTCTATACTCTGCCATTTCAAAAATATCCAAGATATCATTCCAATATTTTACGACATCATTTTTGAGATATTTACCTATCGAAAAATGAAAAAAAAAATCGATTTTTTGAAAATGAGAAACTAGCTGAGCCCCTTAAGAATACACCCCAATGATACAGGTACCAAGGAGAGGAATATTCAGCAGTGCATAGAAGGGAGTACCCAAATGGCTCAATAATAAGGCCAATACATATTCTGATCAAAAGCAATTTGCACCTTTATAAGCAAAAGCTTAAGTTATTCGGCATTTATCCGGAATTTCAGAATACATCTTTTCCAATTCAATAGAAAATTTGAGAGATGGCAATCAGGATAACTTTGCCTGAGAAAATGTAGGTCCTTGATTGTGCTTTTCTTACACAAACCTTTTTTTTCTGCAGATCAGTGATCACAAACTTCATTTTTATTTGATTTGATCATTGACTTTCATAAAATATTCTAAACCCATGAATCAAATGTTGCTTCTTGGCCCATGACGAAGATTTCGGAATGATCATGCTTCTGAGCTGCTTTTCGTTCAGAGCTCTTTCAATGTTTTGATAGCAATAACTCTTGACTCTCAAAGCAAGGGCTGATGCAATTTTTCAAAAGTTCATAAAGTTCCTTCATAATTTCAAAACAGATGCTTGTCCGCAAGCCACCTCTTTCTGTAGTCCATTTCAGAACGACTTTTGCTTGCCAGGTGTAGAAATTTAAAAAAAGAAAAGCTTGAGTACAAGCCGCATCCCTGTCAGCTTGTTATGGTAATTTACTATTAAAACATAGTTATATGTTAATTCTGTAATAAAAGGTAACTTTTCATAACAGTTTCCTCCGCAGGGGTTGCAGTGGTGCACTTGAGTAAAAACCAAAAAAAAGTCAGATGTTAAACCCGAAATCAAACCCCAACAAAGAGAGTCCCTTTATGTAATATTAGTTACACATGCCCATAAAAGCAGCACATTTTTGTCAGATTTGTTTGACATAAATCAGAGCTTGATTAAGTGTTTGTGTAGTCGCAATCTGATATAAAATGCCGTTTATGCGCAAAATGTGTACTTCAAGTATATAATTAACATTTTTTTGATTTTAAACAAATCCTTCGTTAAAAAAAATGTTTTTCCTCCCCAAATTAAATGTAAAATTATGCAAAACCCTTTCATTCAAAAAGATTTGGGTTTTTTTTTGTAATTTTATTTTTTGATATAAGCAGCTGCATAATTTACGAAAAGAGAAACCACACCTTCGATAGATATCTGTCACGTTGCACATACTACACATCTTTTACAAGTCGCTCACGTTCCCTGTGATCCTTCTAAATAAAATATATACAACAAGGGGTTCATCATCAGGTATCGCGGATGCGCGCCAAGGATAAACTACCAGCAAAAGAGTGATGTGCGCTCATTGCGCAAACCAAAGCAAAAAAAAAATGTGGAAATAAATACGTTTATGCTTGTTTTTCTTGTTTTTTTTTTTTTTTTTGGTTGTTGTTGTGTTTTATAATTCTCATTGTATTCGTATTTTGCCTTCGTTCCTATCTCGTGCTTTGTACGCTTTGTGATCAATTTTCTATCTTTCACGGGGCCTGCGACAGGCGCGTGCTCTTCATCAAAGGTGTGGCGCAGCAAAGAACGATCATGGTTGGAAATTAAACGGTCAGACTTTGTGGTCACGTGGGCACACTCAGCAAGCGAAATTGTCAATCAAATCAATATAACATACACAAGACCAAAAAGAGAAGTGGAGATAGAGAGGGCTGCAAAGATTTATACGGCTTGGCCAGAACAGAAAGATAATTAATGATAGCTTTCGATCTGTGATTATTCTTCTACTCCGAGTCGTGTGGGTGCGAGCAGCATATAGGTGCAGGACAAGAGGGGAGCGACGCATTTCATTAAACGAATCTTTAATTGAACTTACTCTAGATGTACTGTTCTACTCATGAATGAATATTGTGTGTTTGTCCGCAGAAAGTCTCTTTTCGCTCCGCACGTTTCAAGTTGATATTCATAGGTACGAGTATAAACAATGCTCGCGACCCACGCATGTGTTTTTTTTTTTTGCTTAGGTCTGTAGATTTCCGGAGACACGCGTCTTCATTCTTAATTTTTTCTTTCTTTTACTAGAAATATAAATGGTTGGGGGCGATCTGCACGGGCGTTCATTACTTTGGGGCTTGCTGTTGTTTTCTAGTAGTGAGGCAATGAATTGGTGACTGGATGGGCTCGGATAAACAGTCTTTTGGAAGCTTCTTCTTATTGGTTGGTTCTTGTTGTGACTTACCGCATTGTAAATACCAAAGATCCAAACGATCCTAACGAACTGTTGACATTTATTTCCGATGAACATCAATACAAAAGAGCTGATGTTCGAACTTTATTATGATTATTTTCCAGTTCCTGACTTTACTTTTGCTGCTCATCTTTGAAGGCGCGGCACCAAAAGTATAAAGTGCGAATTAAAGGAGATCAGAAGTCACTGACTTATCTGTACCACACTCGTTGGTGGGATGCGCCTGATCTTGTCGTCTGAGTTTAATTTGGCTTCGAATGTTTTTGTTTGACAAAGGATTTGCTTTATCACCAAAATGGTGCACACTCTCCCGCAATCACAACTGCAGACCTGAGTCATTTAGTGTTCCATGTTACATTGGGTTTTTGGCTTTGGTTTAAAATTTAAACTTTTTTTTTGTGACTGTTGCATTTGCTTTGAGAGTCACAGGACATTCGCTACTCTTAATGTGACGCCAATATTGTCCCTATGGCTTTAGAGACGAAGTCCTATACCCTGCTCATATTTTTCCTACTGCTCACCGTCTTATAATTCTAGAGCGTCTCACTCTTAGGTCTGAATGTGTAGTCAAAAGATTCGGTAAGCAAATGACGGATGTCTCAAACAACAAGGTCTTTTAACGGTCTTGTCCCTATCGCGAATGAAGGTGGTTAATGAAAAAACTATTGGATTAGAAAAACTGAAAGATACAGAGATTGACTAGCGAACGTTTACTGTTTCTGTGTTACAGCAGCAGTAGCTTTTAATGCGATGCATCAAAAGAGAGGTAAGCAATCACAATTTGAAAATAAGACGATCAGTTGAGCCTTGGTCTTTTTGACTCTATACATTTTAAGAGACGATCCTCACAGGCAGATAAGCAGTGTGAGTCAGGGAGAGCTGTATTTTTTTTTTTTTTTTTTTTTTTTCAAAATCATAACGCCCAAACTCTGTGTAAATTTCTTAACCGAAAAAAGTGGAGAGGCACTGCCAGCGCAGTGGCAAGTCCTCTGTTAGTAAATTCATTACCAAGAAAAGCGCTTTCTCGATTAGCCGTTCGGAATCGACAGAAAATTGTCGGTCTCCTCTATTTCCTCGCATGGCATGGTGAGGAATGCGTTAGTCCCCGGGGAGCGCTCTGGCGAGTATTTATTCGCATTTGTGTTCCACTCCATGAAACGAATTTTTCAGTAAACTGAGTCGAAGTTGACAAACACAATGAATGAAGTGCAAGTTATAAGAACACTGCCGGGGAATGAATGGATTTCCGAAGATGTGCTTGAGCCTAGAACAACCTTCATCATTTGTCAAAAATAATCACAAAGCTCCAAAAAACAAACAAGTTCCTAAAAAAAGCACTTACTTA
The DNA here is from genome assembly GCA_914767635.1 of Melanostoma mellinum. Classification (NCBI taxonomy): domain Eukaryota; kingdom Metazoa; phylum Arthropoda; class Insecta; order Diptera; family Syrphidae; genus Melanostoma; species Melanostoma mellinum. The sequence continues at coordinate 19,539,783 of OU612059.1, forward strand.
CTCGTCTTGAATAGAACAAAAACTGACCCCCTCTGTCAAGCATTTTGAAATCTTGCCCATGGCCAAAAATAGACTAAGGGTTCAGAATTGTGTCACCACTTTTAAGTGCCTCTGTGTAATACTTTGCGTCTACCTACTTAAAATTATGAACGTCAAGTCGGTTCTTGAAGAACCCTTAGAAAGTGCATGGGATCTATTAAATAAGACCGCGAACTGAAGTCAACCACATTTGCTGATCAAAAAGGTATGATAAATCTTAGTACAGGCGATTCTGAGATCCGCCGATTTTTTAATTCAGATCTGTCGTTACTTTCAATCATTCACTCAATTGGGTTCCAGCAACAGAGTAACACTACTTATAGACTCACTTATTTTGTCCGCTATTCCTGTCGTCCATATTGAGGTCAAGCAATGTAGGTTAGGATCTTGAAGGATATCATGATCGCTACCCAATTCCACTCTAGTCTCAAAGTTTATCCTATTGTGTCAACTAAGCTACCACCGCCAAGCTTTTAATTCAATTCAATTCAGCTGATGGAAAGTAACCGATCGTGCTGATGATCTTCCGCGATTATCTCTCTCATAAATTCATTTATTGGTACATTTACCTTCCACTTGGGTTTGGATCACACCAAAGTGAACGTATCTCGCTGTCATCTGTCATGTAAATCATTTTCGTGACAGAATTTCATTAATTTGCTTATTTCGTTTCGTATCGTCGTCGTGGAATTGATTTAAATAGATCGCTCATTGAAAGCACTTTGTCATAATGTAGGTACTTTCCCAACAACAACAAAATTTGAACAAACCACACTCTTACCTAGATACGGGTGTAAACAACGATAACGAAACATGCGAGAAGCTGCGCGCTAAAGTTTCTCCTGCGCACACCACACACATCGGTATTCTGAGAACAATACTCGTAGACGGATTATTTTTTTTTAGTGAAGTGAAGTGAATGCCAACTAAACTCTTGTATCGGCTTCACCGGCTTTACGATCACTGATCGAGCGAGCACACAATTTATATATGTACAATTTTATATACTGAATTGGCTCTGGCTTTACACACAGTACATGGGTAAGCGGACTCGCAACTGGATTGGAACGGGCGTATCAACTTGGAAACTTGATTTGTGTAAATAATAAAAACCAACAAAAAAAAAAAGAGTATAAAAATCCAACCAGCCAACAACAACAACAACAACAACACAACAAGTTACGATCGAGAAGCGGTGTGTCATTTACTTTGTCGCGCCGTTGGCGTCGGATATACGAGTAAATAAATTTGTAATTTTTATTCGCTCGCGCACAGACGTCGAAGTCGAAGTGAATAACAGCCGCACTCTCACATAGCTGTTGAAGCTTTGATTGGCCATCATCATTCGCGCATTGTATTGTTTAATTCGTTTTTCTTGTTTTTTTTTTTATTTTGTTTGAGCAACCAGGTTTGGCTTTTATGTGCGTTTCGTTCGAATATTGGTCTGACACATTCGAAAGTGTTAGGTGGGTAGTATGGGTACATAACATGGGTAGGTATGTAGGTATATAAGAGTGTGATGGTGCTTTAATGGGCTTAGCACACAACAGGGTGCCTCTTATAACATTGACGACGACGAGCGACGACCGGCGATGAAACCATTTTTGTTTTGCTTTCCTGGTGGACGGTGTTGTCCATGGTCCATGGCCCGACCACATTCAGTTTTGAACTCTCAGCAGCTGCTTAAATTGTTCACTGAATTTGTCAAAAGTCAAGTAGGCACCTTGGGGTGCATGGGAACTTTCGAAACTAAGATACGTGGAATGGTGTTTGCACTGCGGGCAGGGGTGGATTTGTAGGTTTTGATTTGAGTTTGGAGAAAATCGTGAAATTGACTGATGAGAATAGGACAATTGATTCAAAAAGTTGTTTGATTGGAAAAGATGTCTATAGACTGAGGACATAGGTACTCGGTCCAGAAGCTATGAAATGAAGTGGTCTTTTTTTATAATTAACGCTCACATAAAGGGATAACGACTACCCTTTTAATGTTATAAAACACAGTGCGAGCATTTGGGAAAATAGGATAGGATTTGAAAGGAGACACCGATGCACGTTGCTCTTGAACTTTTGTGAATCGTAATGCAGGGGAAAAAAAGGGTCAGGTAGAGCATTCCACATTCGGGTGGTGCGACTGAAATACGAATATCAATACTTGACTGTACGTCCGAAGTTGGGCTCAAGGTAAAACTGATGAGCATTCCTAGCGAGGCGGGTGTTGCGGCTAAATTGTTTCAGGGGAGGAATGCAGCTGGCTACCTCACTAGAGCACTGTTCGTGAAAATGGTGTACGATCATTTTTATATGGCCAATAAGTGACCCAATAATGTCGTGTTTTTTGGAAATCAAATCGAAACAATCATTACCAATTAACATGCATAGCGTTTTGCTTGAACGCAGTGCAAACCTGAACCTTCTAAGTGCCTACCTACCTAAGTACAAGTTGACAACGGCCTTGTCACTTGAAAGCATCGGTTTCTTTTAGAACACTGTAGTTAAGCCCATTTGACCGCTGTTAGTGGTTAAATGGAGGACCGTCTGTCCTCCCAACCGAGTGCTGTTATCATTTGTGAATTGTTCTGTTGTGTTTCTTGCGAGTTTAGGTACCTACCTATCAGCCGACGGTATTTGTAACCAGTGCTACAGTATGTAATGATTCATTTTACAAGTATGGGCATCCCTAAAAGGTTCTTGGTAGATGGCCCTTCCAGTGATTAGTTAGAAAAAACTTCATTAAAAAATGTTAAAAGTTCTTGGTAGGTATAGATGGCCCTTCCATAGCGATAAGTTCTATAGAACTTCTGATTACTCTAGGTAATAAAAAAAAAGTTTAACTATTCCCAAGGAATACCTCTCCTTTTTGCCCAATGCACCTTCAGAACGCACCAAATGCGGGCCTGTCCGCTGGGTGTTAATATACATCTGACAACGATCAGCTATCCAGTGTGGGTTGAGGGAAAATTTAATAATAATTTCCATAACAGTACCTTCTCAATAAGTTGGAAGTTAAGGCAAAATGTATCTTTCTTTCACCCCACCTATAACATAAGGACAATTGGACTGTATGTGTTTGATTGTCCTGGGAAAACTTTTCTCTATCCCACAACAGTGCCAGGGCATCGAAACGTAAAATTTGTCGATGAAAGTTTCCATATACCATTCTCCAATCTTTCCTATCCACCAGACACTGGCTTCTCTGTAGTATAGATATGTCTTCTATTGTATAAGCGCATATTTTGCAAAGGTTTTGTTGTTACTCAATTGGCCAATGGGCTATGGCTACCTATACCTAGTTTTTGGCCATGTCCTGCTGGCATTCAAAGATAGATAGTTATGTGTGTAGTTGGTGCTGCAGGACTATGGGCTATACCTATGATGCGACATTATATTCACTTTTTGTATATGTGAAGACTTATACACAATTCAAGTTTTGGAACTTTCTTCCCACAGTGAATCTCTGAGCGTGTGTATTTTCTATATCAATGTTTGCCGTTGCGTCCGTCTGTCGCGTCGCATCGCCACGTATCGGTCGAGAGTTTATGGATGAAAGAGAAGCAATAGGAGATAAATCTTATATAGATGGAAAAGTTTATGGATATTCTGTAACATTAATACGTGTAAAAGTTTTCTCTATTTTATGTAGTATTGGAAGAAGCCCATGAGCAAGAAGGGATGCACCCTGTGGGAACTTTTCTTTAGTGATTATCCAGAGGAGTGATGTGGTGAGTGGAAAGGACATTCAAAGACGATTTTTTTTTTTTTGGAATGTGAATTTTGATAATAGATTGGCATGAATTGAGAGTGTCTTAAATATTCAAAAGTTGTCAATATTCAATTTCTCTTTTTTGAATCAATTTGAAGGTAGGGTCGGGCGGGGCTAGTTGGGCAGATTTACTTGTAATGTCAAATAAATTTTCAAATTTCTTATGAACTGCTATGAGGCTCTGAACAGTGATAGTAAAAAGATTGTTCCTTTATAGTAAGTGCCAACATGACTCCATAAGTATTGTCGCCCACGACAACTATTCGACCCGAAGATTGGGCCATGAAATGACGGAATCAAGAGTGGGAGTGCCCGAGAATCTCCTTTTCAGCCTCCCAGTTTCATTTGGGCGCCTACTTGCCGGTCACCCGTGGGCTTAAAACTGAAATCAAAACGATCTCATTTCTATTCACACTCTAAAGTAAAAGAAGGTTGCTTTCCTGGTAGTAAAATGAGCCTTTAATTTTGTAGATTGATCAATAAACCTATCCTCCTGTAGCATTGTCTTTCAAGCTAAATTACTTGCAATTTGTGAAGCAACATCTACGTACACAGATAGGGTGGCGCAACAGAGCAAGGCTCCCGGGGCCTATTGCATTTCTCATAACCATGCCTTTTGAGGGGATGTACGGGACCCACAATTTTCTGCCGGTTCCGATCGGCTAATAGCGAAAGCGCTTTTCATTGCAATGAATTTACTATCGGAAGACTTGCCAATTGCTCTCGAAATAGCACGGCGATAGCCGTGGAAAAATATTTTTGTTTTCTGTTGGGATTCAAACCACGCACCTTCCACGTGACAGGTACACATGCTTACCATTACGCCACGGGCACCACAAATCTAGCACCGTCTAACTAGGCAAAAATTAATCTACAAAAGTACTGACAACTTCGTAAAGAGTCACGTGGCCATCAAAGCTAACTCATCCACTGTATCAAAATCCGAATCATTGGAAAGCTATATCGCAGTATTTTAATACAGCTCAGCTCAACGAACACCGTAACTTTGATTTGGGTTTAAAGACATCGGGACTTAACTGGTAATGAAATGGCTCATCAAAATCAGGTTATTACTCGAATCCAGCGAAACGATCGTCTCTGTAATCAAGCGCCTGGGGCAAGAAAAAACAGAACCCATCAGAACACTTTAAATACCGCCAATGATTCGTAGGTTCGTATTTAGAATTTTGCCGGGTTTTCAGAAGCCTATGGTCATCAAATGTTTCCAAGAAAAAGACAGAAATTCTTCTTTAGCTTTTCAGTCTTCGGCTCCTTCTGTTGATTGGTATTCTTGCGGGTCACAACGCAAGTCATTGTGTACTTAGATGATAAGAGTAGACATTAAAATGTCAATAGGATGTCAGGACGAAAAGGCAGAGGAAGGATCATTGCATTTCCTCAGTGAATGGCCAAGCTTGGCCCACACTAGGAAAAAAATCACTCGGAGAGTAACTTTTTCTTCGACGAGTTGTGTGACATATCTAACGTCCCTGTATCTTAAAATAAGAGTCACAGAAGTGGTTGCGCTTTTGAACGATCAAAATATTATCAAAAGTATTTTAAATTAATATGAGAAGCATGTTTCTCGCTCTCAGCTCTTTTGTCTCACAATTGAAATATTCGTTAAGGAAAATTGGTTTTTATTCCAAAGTGAGAGCACTGGGAACGCGACTTTCTTAAACAAATTCAAATATCTCGGAAGATTGCAAGTCATTGCAGCTACAATTTTGCATATAGTTTGGCGAATTGTTGAAGTCAACTGCTAAGTTCGATTTTCCGCATAACTCCGCAAAATGTTTTTTTTGCAGTAAAATTTCAATTTGCTTACTAGATACATGAAACTACTTAAGTATATTCAGCAAAACTAAGATTGGTCGTTTAATATTTCGCAACTGTAAAGAGAAACCAAAGAAATTAATTTTTTTTACCCTAAAACAAAATTGGTCAACTTTCAAAATAAAAATCAGAAAATTTGTTTGTTGCTTTTGAAGCTCGTTTTATAAAAAACAAAACATTAAATCCATAAGGCATCGAAATTTGCTTTTTTGTAGCGTTTTTGCATTTAGGAACCACAATGCGGCGGCATAACGCATTTCACGGACCTACAACTTTTTTCTATTGCGAACGACAAACCAAGAAAGCGGTTTTCATGACATTTTTATTACTTTCGGACCAAAACTTGCCCATTTATGGCTATTGCAGATGCTTCTGAAAATCAATTCTCGAACTCGCAAGCTAACTACCTCCCCACGGCCCCCACTGTTTCTGGAATTCTGTATTTAAAAAGAAGTAAAATAGCCCCTTTATTAGGTAAAAAGTTATCAAATTGAAATCATTCTCAAATATTTATATGAGTATCACCATCAAACGAGGGGTTGGTTTAACTTCCATTGTTTCACTGATATAAGCAGAGGAGTCATTATTGAAAAACCATTAAAGTTAAATTCTTAACATAAATTATTTCCAAGCTTTTAAATTGCCAACACGAGGTACTGTAAAAAATCTTCCCTGTCATTGCAACAGTTGCAGTTAAACAGAAAAAAAAACATACATAGGTACTTGTATATGTGTACGCTCTACTCGTGTTCAGCAAGTAATAATAGCGAGTATAGTGACTTGGGGAAGTTGACAAGAGTTTTTTCTCTGTTTTTTTTTTTTTTTTTTGCAATGGAAAGCCTGTCACCCTCAACATTCATTGAAACTTATTCATATGCGAGTGTGTTGCAGCTTTGTTGTTTTTTGCTCCTCTGTTAGTAGTTATCTCAACACGCGCGAAATAACAATAATTGGCTGACTAATATGAGTCTCCATACTATTTTTACTTATTTTTTTTTTTACTTATTGTTATTATTTTTTTGTTTTTCTACATATTTGTTCTATCAACCCGAAGGCAGTGTGCTGACATCATTTTAAACGTATCTATCTATCTTCACATGTAAATAAGTGACACTTATTTTTGTAGCACAATATTGTGTCTATTGGACGAGGTCTCTAACACTTGGAAGGGCATCTGTGCATCGTAGAGGGATGGATGGTCACTCAAAACGGGTGTTCAATGTGAAAAGACAAAAATATTTTGTGGTTGATGATAATTAAGACATAGGTACAAGAAGTACTTTGGTACAAACTATACTCAAATATAAACATAATTTGACCCTCAATGAAAGTGAAGACATCTCAGAGAGCCTGAAATAAAAACATTCTCAAAACAATGCTGGTTTTTCTACTTAATTTTCATTCAGGTTTATACTCACATCCTTAAGTGGAAGGCAATTAATAACGAAAACTTAACTGAAGCGGAAAGCATACTCATTTCATGCGAATTCAATGTTTGCAGTGTAAATGTAAAATGACTGCGTAGCACAAGGCGTCCCATATATACACACCTAAGCAAAGGAAGCGGAATTGAAACGAATTTTGAAAAAAAAATTTGTGGTAGTCGTTTAAAGAGTTCAGAATTTAAAAAGCTTTCCTATTTTAATTTTTTGTTTTTTTTTGTAATGATTGTTTTCTTTTTCTTGATGAGTTTTGTCCTAAAAACCAGTTTTTTTCTGGAAGCCTGACTCGATTCCTAGTAAGCTGTATTAGGTAGGTGTTATACTAATTTCTATCTGCTTTAGTTAATTCATATTGCCATAGAAAGCGACAGAAAATTGTAGGTCCCATTCTTTTCCTCACGTTCACTACTTTTTTGCTCCACCTTGAAACATTATGGTTTTTGATGTGGCTCTAAAAACACGATCTTTGAAAGCTGAATGTTTTTAATTTCGAACTTCGCCAAGTATAGCATTAGGTGTGTTTTGTCGAAACTCAGCAGTCCTATAATCAGCTCTGCGACGTAATTTACCATTGAAAACAAAAAATGCTCAGTATGATTTGTTTTTGTGTTCAGTGTTGAAGTGCAATGCTGAGCTGATTACATGATTGCTGAGCTTCGACAAAAACGAACCTATTTTCAATTGTTTTCGATTTTGCAAGTCTCGTCACTTGGCGCTTCTAAATTTAGATTTCTTACTGTCAGCATGTTTGAGTAGTTGTATTCGTTGAATATTTCTATTTCTCAAAGTCAACCACTATAACCATGCGGATGAGTTGTCATTGGCCAAACAATGGCTTGTGTCTAAGACATCAGTCAATTCCACCTCCCAGGACCTTGTTTTTTTTCCATCAATGAAGAAAGCGAAAAATAGTGGCCCTGAATGACATCTTTCCCCACAAGCAATTTCAACCTCATTTTTTTCAGTTAGATGGAATCCGTTCAAAAAAGCTGACTTTGTTTGAGCATGAGCATTGAGCATACAAACCTTTGGTGACCCTTCCAAATTTCAGTACATAAAAAATATATTGGGGAGTAACGGGGCCTCACAGCCATTCCTTCTAAACATTACAGAGGACCTTCAATTTTTTGCCAATTCCGAACTGCTAATCGAAAGCGCTTTTCATGGCAACGAATTTTCGATCGTTCGTAGTTTTAGTGAGTATCTTCAATGAAGCATTCAAAGCTGCAAATTAGTCGAATGTCTATTCTTCATTCTTTTGGCAGATTTGAAAGGATCAGCGAGAAATTTATATTTTCGGCAGCATTAGGCTTGAAGGACATTCTAATTCTTCAGATACTTCTGAATACCTCCGAAAAAGCATTGGATATTACTGGGCATCGAACCCCGACCTCGAATATCATACCTAGTCCGACATGATCCAACTGATCTAAACACATTTTGCGAATTTATAAATCTAAAAGCTAATGATATTTTCAAATTTAAGTTCTTTGTAATAAATTAAGCTTTTTTTCGACACCAGTGGCCATTTTCTGAACATCTTTTATTGCCTGCCTGTCGTTTTGGCTTTCACACGAAATTTATTATACGTCCGATTGAGAATTTTGTCAATCTTTGTTTTATTTCATTTAATAAGGCACTTTATTCATACCGATTAGACGGCTTTTCTTTGGTACCTGCAGAGGTTCCACGTGATAAAACTCAGGTTTAAATACCCTGATTCGGTGCGAGGTCTCACTGTCGTCTGGATCTGTAATTTGTTGGCTTGTATATGTGGTGGCTAAAAGATATTTCAACTGGAATTAGAAAAGCATTAATACAGTGACAAGAAAATGAGAATTTCCTTGCATGCTTCGCTTTTAATATTCATTTACATTCTTTCATTAAGAAAACAGTGGTGCCAAAACGAATAAAATGGGCTTAGTTACGTTTTCTCGTCAAACATCAATAGAGGTGTTTGATCCAAATCGAAACAGTCTTTGGTGATTATATTTACTATTCGAACTAAATTGTTTTATTAGGCTTTGAAAAATAACTCAAGGCAAAGAAGTCATCCGTGGTCTTAAGACGCTGTCTTTCTTAACCAAATGATTCTACCAATGCTCTACAGCTTATGGCTAAGTAATGACTTTTTCAACACATTTGACAAGAGTTAATAAAAATGTTTTGTAGGTCTAAGAAATTGTTCTTCCCTCACATTTGTCGCCTACGTTATGTAGAAGACGTTTTTGCTTTCCCGATAACTCTTGGGTATTCTGGAATTCAACTTTAGGTGAACTTGTTTCCCTGCACTGCTTAGCAATGTAGTAAGCTTGGCGGACCGCTTAGTGCAGAGGACTAAGTTCACTTACGGACCTAGTTTTTACTTTGTATACTCCTCCCCTGAAACAACACCCGCTTCGCAAAGAATACGTATCGGTCTTTTCAGCCCATCGGTCGTACATTTTAGTACAGAGATTCATATTTTAGCCGCTCTAGCCTGATGTGGAATGCTTTACCTAAGTCAATTCTTCCCACGTATTACGCAGAAGTTCGAGAATAATGTTTATCGGCATCACATGCGAAATGGGAAACAAGTCCACCTTCCAAAGTAGGTTGGGTTAACGTGGCTGTCAGCTCGGCTGAGACACTTAGGGCCGTTGGGCCCATTGTGGTACCAAGGTTCCAAGCTTAAACTCAATGAAATAGCCTGCCTTATTTTGCTATTTCATTCATAGGCAATGCGTTCTAAATCGGAAACTAAAAATTGTATGACGGACTGTGACTCACAGTACCTACACAATCCTTCCAAGGATCAAAAATGTTTGATCTGAAATACAAATGAACCGAAAACTAATCTCTTAAGTTAAACTGGGGAGATATTTTGGAATTTATTTCTCATTCCGAGAGCTAAGTCCACTTACTCAAAGTAGGAAATTTCATTTCTAATCAAGTGAAAGAGCTGTGATCCTTTCGAGATCACAATACTCGTTACGCCGGAAAAAAAGAAAAAGAAGAATGAGAACTTTGAAGTACCTAAGTGGACTAATTTCCCGTGATCTAATTTCCGTGCACCAACTTAAGCTATCATTCTCTTCTTTAGATTCCCACAGTAAATATGGGCTTTCTTATGCCCGTTTCCTCGTATTCCACTGTGCCTTTACTGACCAAGAGCATCTCTCTTTTGTTACCGTCGCGTCGTTCTCAAGCCCTGTCAAACTAAAAATAGTTCTTATGAAAAATTGCTCATATCAACTGTAAAGTTCGTGGTGTACATTCTAATTGGCAGTGTCGAAAAAAGTTTGAAAAAAGCGAAAAACCAGTTCACCACTCATTTCTGCTCCACTAATCCTCTTTCCTCTGGTTACTCTCCAACCGGAACAGCTTTACATAATTGATTTCATGTTTGGACGTTCATAACCCAATATACGATCCACCTATGCTTGGTTCTCACGGTTTTTTGTCAGCTTAACTCCCACTAATTTAACAAATGTCTCCGAAACTCGCTATACCCACAGTGCATCATTCTTCCAAACCATGATGGTCTGCAACTAGGTACTCGTATACAGACGTGTGTTGATTCACTTTCTGGAAGTTGAAGAAGAAGTGCCACCAGCCTCGCGCGCGCACGTCCCCGAAATCCAAAAATGAGAAATGGCAAAGAAATAACCATACATAAAGAAATGAAACCTATTGTGTGTTCCATGAATAATGAGACATTTTAAGAATTTATGGACAATTGCTTCACCACAATGAGTTCGGTTTTGGTTCATAGAGTGTATATCTCTTTCTCCTATTCGCCCGCGCGATTAAAGGTGAGAATTGCTTTAGATTGCACAATGCACCAACACACACCAGTAGTGGCAGAGCAGAAAGCTGGCGCAACACAGACGATCAGCCACAGTATAAGAACAACAAAAACATCAACAGAAAACGATGTTTGAACGAAGTAAAATCGTGAGTCCGGTGGGACACAATCTTATATTGAATTCACATAACAGTCAATGTGTATTGCATCGCTGTAGATGACGACGGACGACGCGATGCAACGCGACTCGATCAGCAAATGAAAGCGGTAGCGGTTTAGCGTCTTGTCCTATGCTCTTCAAGCGGCCATAGAAGCTCAGTCATGCTCTCGCCTTTTCGTCGTCATTTGCTATGGTAAACGCTTAACCATAAGCCCGATATTATGAACTCTGCATGCAAACGACCGCATTTTTATTTTACACAAAGTTTCGCACACCGTTTACATTACAATCTAGGATTTCCAGCAGCAGCATCGCTGGCCCAACCACACTCCCATATCTCGGGATCAATAGGCGAGTAATAGAAATTTTTATTTCCAATTGATATAGGCCCATGCTTAAATACCTACTTCTTTTTTTTTTTTTTCTTGCAACGAAGCTCGCTGCGTATAGTGACGACGAGACGGATACGCAGAGCTTATGGAGTAAGGTGATGATATATTTTTCATATTACAAATGAATGATGAACTGCCCACGATGCTGATGGCGACAGCGACTATAGGCAGTGGTGCTGGTGGTAACCATAACCACCATCGCAGAGACATAAAACTGCGGCAGCAGATGATGCGGTTATTAATTTGATACCAAGTATATGCTACAATTAGATGGATATGTCTGCCTGGCAGTGTATCGAGAACGATGGACGGACACGTCGCTGTCGTCGCCGTCAACGAATACCTAACCAAAGTACTCGTAAAGTTGATGTCAACATTCGTTGTGGCTAAGAGTCTTTGAACGGTCTCAATTGTGTTGTGCCAGCTTTATATGTGATACCCGAGGGTAATACACTTTCAATATTTCAGTAGCGATTTTACTCTTACAATCGAAGTGGGAAAAATGTGCATGCATCTATCGGTGCTACGCATTTGCGAATAGCTAAATGTTTTGGTCAAAAGGGATTAGTTGGGTGAATGCTTCTCAAATGCCGCGAGAAATGATAAAATTCAGAACGCTAAGGGACCACCTTTTTGAAATCATATTCAATCACGAAAAGACATTTTTCAAACCAAATTCAGTGTTGAAAGGGGCTTGTATTGAAACCATTTATCCACAGTTATTGGAGTTTATCCCATCGTTTTCTATCACCAAAAAGTGTTTCACAGTGAATCGAAACGTTTCTTTGTGTGAAAATGCATCAAGCTTCAAGCTTACTAAAGGTTTCAAATACTATCCGAAATTATCTGGATAAACAATTTTTCAGGTGAGGTCCTTTTTATGGCTTTTCTGTGAGATTCCTCCTTGTGCATTTGAATGTCAAAGCATTTTCTAAGTTTCAAATAGTTCCTTCTGATTAGAAAACAATGAATTAAACTTTCCACAGCATTATCCGACCTTTTCCGGATAATAACTTATACCCGAAAACCTATCAAACCATTTGCGTTTTAGGTAAAGCCCCAGGGTTACAGCAATCGTTCGCATGACAAGGTTCTGCCTCGCTTATTTCCGGGAACAATGTAATTTTTATTACTTTATCCGGGTTTCTGTTTATCAGGCTCTGTCTTCTTATGAGTTTTTTCGTTCTACAGAGGAAACATAAAACATTTTCTAAGTGAAACGAAGCTTTCCTCTTCATCATCATGTATTCAAATATTGTATTCAAAGCTTCCAAACATTATCCGAACTTTTCCGGAAATACTTTAAACTTAAAAAATAAGCATTGTTGGATTGTTTCTTTTACTATTGGGTTCGAATTATAGTCAAAATAGAAGTATTTGCTAAAAACAACTTATTCCTCAACTATTTCGTTGTCAACCTCAAAGATAAGTCCAACAGTACCTAAGGCTCCAACTCTCCGGATAAAGTTCTACGTCTCGTACTAACCAATCCAATTCTTTACTCTATTTTTACCGATGCAGGTAATGGTACGTCTTTCTGATATACCCAAGGCGTTCCTTTCCACGAAAATCTAAGCATATGTTTTATACCAACCTTCCGAATATTTATCCGAACTTATCCGGAAACACTTAAAACTTAAAACAAGCATAGTTGGAATTCTTTCATTACTATTTAGTCGAGATTTGGTCAGAATGGAAGAAGTATTTGCTCAAAATCATGTTCCTTTGACTATATCAGGGGGAACCTCAATAATGAGTAGGGTCTAGGCAGGTCATATGGCTCCAACTCTCCGGATAAAGCTCTATGTCTCATACTTACCCATTCCTTACTCTCATTTCACCGAAGCAGATGATAGCACAAATGTTTTAAGCCTTCCTTCCAATGAAAGCCTAAGCAATTGTTTTATCCGAACCTTCAGAATATTTATCCGAGCTTATCCGAAAACACTTAAGACTTAAAAATAAGCATAGTTGAATTTCTTTATTTACTATTTAGTCGAGATTTGGTCAAAATGGCAGAAGTATTTGCTCAAAAACCATGTTCCTTTAACTATACCGGAGTGAACCTCAGTAATAATTTTGGTCTAAACAGTACATATGGCTCCAACTCTCTGGATAAAGCTCTATGTCTCATACTCACCCATTCCTTACTCTCATTTTACCAAAGCAGATGATAGGACAAATATTTTAAGCCTTCCTTCCGATGAAAGCCTAAGCAATTGTTTTATCCGAACTTTTAGAATTTTTATCCGAGCCTATCCAGATAAACATTCTAACCATTTAAACTCATAAATTTGATTAGGTGATCGACTGGCTCAATTTTAAACCTTATCCGAAGGAGTACTTTAACATTGCAGAGGCTTTTGCTCCACCTGTTCAATCCTATGACAGTAGCTACTGGATAATAGTTTGAGTTATTCGCTAGGTGCTAAATAAATCTGTTTGGCGGGCCACTTTTCATACGAGTTCTCCTTGTACAATTGAAAGTCTCATGTAAATTCCGAATAATTCGCATGCTCTCCCCAACCTTTACCCCTCCTTTTGATCAGAACAACTAATACAAATCGGTCCTCATTTCCATTTATGTCGCCTAATTGCACACCTTAACTCAGTAATTCATGTTCTGCATCCGTTTCTGTAGCATTCTCTTGCTATAAGACTAACCGCCACAATTCGATCGCCACCATTCATTGTGGTCATTACAATCGTTTAGGCACAACAAGATAGCCGAAGTCTAACAGCCATAGAGCATTGTTCTGCGTCCGGAATCAAATTAAGTTATTGCCCCATGAAAATCCCGTATCGCCGTATAACAGACAAACATACAACCGGCCACAGAGACAGGACACACTTTGGCCAGCAACAGCAAAAGAAAACGTAAAGACAAACGCGAAATTGTGTCCCATTTGGGTCGGCGGCTTTGGTCAACTGTCCGACGATATTATAATTTTTCGATTGTCGATCGCGAATCGATTAAATTGTTGTCTACCAGTTGACGTACATGCACGTGAAAATGCGTCTACCAGTAGTGGGATCATTCATGCTTATAATTGGTGTAGACAAACACGGTGCGGTGTAAGCTAGACATTTACTACCTATATGCGCTCTTATAGCCTAAAGATACAAATAAACCATCATCGTTCTGTGTGCGACGATTGTAATTGCGCCGGTGCCCACTAAGGAGCCTATAAACATACACACAGTGTGCGCCACCATCATCGGCCAGTTCTTGAGTCGTTGGCTACGCTTTAGCAACCAAAAGGCCATCAGAGACAGGGGAATCCAGCACCAGCACCACACTGTTGCAACAGAGAAGAAAACCAAAACATTCCGCCTTACATTCGCAACATAACAAAGCAGATACCGATCTCAAGTCAAATGTCTGTCCCTTTGTTGTATGCTTCTTCTTTTTTGTGTTATTATTGGTGTAATTGAGAGATTACGATCGATTCGGTAAAGCTAGAGAGACAGGGTTCTTCTACAATTCAGAATAAACTCGGCCTAGAAGAAGTACGTACCTATATTTGCGGTATCATCATACATGTGTGTGGTGTTCTTGTTTTAAACAGCGTTCACTATCAATCGTTGTGGAGGGAAATGGACTTTTTGCGGCATCAGACGTTTGTCCGTGGTGCAAATCTAAGCCTTTTGTTGACTGGGATGTAAATCCGTAAATTCACTTGTTGCAGTGTCTTTTGCGGAGAGAGAGATTGTGTCCAGTATTTAGCCGGCCGTATGAAGGAGTATTGATCTTTTGTTGATCTGGATTGAGGATTAAGGCAATACGAATATCGTTTAGTTCTCATTACATTGAAAGTATTGTGCGGTGATTGCATCATATTGTTGACGAGAATAACTGTCTCAACGGGTTTATACCAATGTCGCAGATGAGCCACTTAAGGAATTGTTGGATTGTAGAAATAATGGGTCATTGAATGGTAAAAGATTGCATTTTTTCGAGCTTCAAGGGTTTGGGATTAAATTTTTTTTCCTGAGACTTAATATTAAGGTCAGATGATTATTGAACTCAACTCAAAATGATACCCACAAATTCTGATTCTGATGATCTAAAAGATCCTTGTATCTAAAGCAACCAAACTGAATACTTGCATATCCGGATAAAAATACTCGAGTGCAAATGTAAAAAAGTTTGCAGTTCAGAGGAAGCTCTATTTAAATGACTTTTTTCACTTCTTTATTGCTTCAAGGAATGGCCTTGGAACAGTAGTAAGCATGTCTGTTTGTTACGTTGGAGGCGCTGCTCGAATCATAGAAACATCAAAGAGAGACTTTCAATTGTGCAAGGAAAACTCATATGGAACCTAGCAAGTAACTCAAACTTTTATCTTACATAGCTTAGTAGGCATTGGATGGAACAGAACAAGGTGAAGCAAATGTCTTTTATTTGAAACGTTAAAGTACTCCTTCTGATAAGGTTTAAATTGAGCCACTCAATGACCTAATCAATTTCAGGATTTAAAGTGGTAAGAATGTTTATCCGGATAAGCTCGGATAAATATTCCGAAGGTTCGGATAAAAGATATGATTAATTTTTCATAGAAAAGAAATCATAAACTAATTCAGAAAGTCCTTGAACTATCGCGTGTATCGATAAAATTTGAGTAAAGAATTGTAAAGTAGAGCCATAGAGCCTTATCTGCAGAGTTGGATCTTTTTGCACTAGAGTTTTGTTTGAGGTTCACAACGAAATAGTTAAAAGAAAATGTTTTTTGAGCAAATACTTCTATTTTGAACAAAATTCGACTAAATAGTGAAGAAAGCAATCCAACTTTCCTTATTTCTAGGCTTTAATTATTTTCGGATAAGTTCGGATAATGTGTGGTAGATTTGAATACGCTCACTATACTGATATCCATTATCCAACTCTATCTGAGGTGAAAAAAATCATTCCTTCTTTTGAAAATGCCTACAAGTCCTGCAGGCATCATCGGAACTTATTCGGGTAAAATTTGTTTGTAAATTTGTAAATCGTTTTTGGAATGTGGAATGGTAGGAATGATAGAAAAAAAATTATCCGAAGCCATTCCTTTATCATTTGAGCACTGAACTCAACTGTCTTTTTGTTTTGAATCTTTTATCCGAAATATTGCCAACCATCAGAAATTTTATCGGAGAATTTAAGCAGTTCGTTCTTGATCTTCAAAGCGTCGTCTTTAAAACTTTCTTAGAAGCATTGTTATTATTGGTCAACCAAAGATCCACCACAAACGCAATTAAGATCGTTAATTCTCTTATCCGAGCTTAACCAAGCTTATTCGATCTTCCTCCTCTTTTTAATTTGTTAGAAAATAAAAATTCATCGTAAATTTGTGTTTCTGTTTTTCCTTGATTCTGGTTTGTCCACCCACCGCTTCTACACGTTATCCAAAATCACCCGGATAAAAATTCATGAAAAATGTAAGTCGTCTTTTTTATACGAAACAGTTCAATAAGAACTTTATCCGGGACATTTTAAAAGTCACTCAAGGCCTGACCATCCTCTTGATTTCAGACATTTATCCGAAGTTATCCGAACTTATATCAGATATCATGTGTATGTTCATCACAGAAAAAGAATCTTGAACTCCTTGAAAGCCTAGCATGAATCAGCTTTATTCAAAACTTTTCAAACATTTTTCAAGGAGGAGCCAACTGCATGAACTGAAAAATTCCTAATGTACTTTTCTTAAGAACAAATAAAGAGCACTGGTTTTCGGTGATCTTTAGAAGATGTACTAAAAAGGTTTTAAAGATGTTTCTAATTGAGTGAGAAATATGAATTGAGTAGCAAAGAAAAGTTTTAGAGCAGCGATGAATGAAGTTTCTTCTTGTGATTGAGTTGTGTCCTAAAGTGTTGTTTTTTCCAACTAAACAAAAGCTAAATACATAAATGTATAAAATTCAAAAAGTATCTTCAAAATCACTTTATAACTGTTTTTAAACAGTCAGTGAAAGATCTTTAACGACCTCTAAGCAAACGCTATATTAGAAGGTTTAGATAAGTTTTGCATAGTGCCCATATGAAAAACGCTTGCCAGGGAACTATTCAAGACATCTCCGAGAGTTTTTGGTTACACCTAAAGCAAAAACCAGTTGTGAGGAGTTTGTTAAGAGGTTATTAAATAGAATATATTATAGTATTCGTAAGACTAAATTGAGTGCTTGTTAGTAGTTTTGTTAGTAGTTTTTTGAATAACCCTTAACGAGCTTGTGTGTTTCTTGGGGACTTATTGAACCTTCCGTTTCAATTTATTGAATTACTTAAAACACAATCATTCAATGTTATCCTGATCTCTTCCTCTGTTCTTAATAAGATTATAAATGTTATAATGCCACAGATATTTAATTTAGAGTCATGGCAATGTAATTTGAACTCAAAGCATCAAAAGCCTTTCGATTTAAAATTTTTATTCGAACTTTTTGTGGCATTGTTTCAATTATGATTTTTTCTTATCAATGTTTTTCAGCTCAACCAAATCGAAGAATCGAAGAAACTGATAAATTTTCTTTCCGAAAGTTATCCAAATTTTATCCGAGTTTATCAAAGAAACTGATAAATTTTCTTTCCGAAAGTTATCCAAATTTTATCCGAGTTTATCCGAGAATTTTTAAGGTTTTCTTTCAGCGTTTAGGTCCTTAGATTGGTTAAAAATGAAGTCAACTCGAACCTATAAGCGTTGTAATTTGAACAGTCTGCAACATTGTCTTATGCAAAGCCACAAACACCTTGTTCGTGGCTCTTATTAAACAGCTTTCTTGAAACAAGTGGTCTCTTTGCTGATGTCTTAACCAAAGCTACTGTTGAACGCAATGGATCCTTGAGATCCCAGTGAAGTGTTCCCACTTGCGGCTGCACCCCAACTCCAACCTAATCTAACCTTACCCAAAGCAAATAGAAACAATCACGTAGATCTAAACCTTCAGTTAAACCAGTACGCACCTGTAACTCAATAAAGCGTTCTTGAATGTTCCCCAAGGAACCTATTTCTGACACTGATGTCGCCTCTTCATTTACATTTCAATTTTAATTGGTTTGGTTGGTATCCTTTAATGTTGTGCGCGCAGCACGCTTACTGCTCTTGCCAAACAAATGTCAACTTACGCCAGTTGAACATCTTCTTTTGAAAGCTTTCATCGATGGCTGACGTCCACTGCGCTCTACCAAATCAACGCATGCTACAAAGCCGAAGGCCAGGGCCAGCGTGTGTGTGTGTGCGCGCGCGCATTGACAACAAATCAATTAGCTAAACGTAATGATATGATTGCAGTACAAGTATATCTTTGTGTCTTCTGTTTTATCTGACGAGCAACCCACGTTAGCATTTCAACAAAGTATAAAAGCCAAGAAAAAATCCCTCGCATACTGACATCACATACTCCGCTCACTTTGGTGAGCCTAAAATTGATGTCCATAGACAGCCGCATCAGAGACTCCTCGCTTTGGTTTTGGTTTAACAGAATCGTGTATGCACTTACCATGACTCCCTGTCCAATTGATATACATTTGCGAGTCGCTGTCGACATGGCCATTTCAAGCATTCGATAATTTGTTTACTTTGCATGCGCATCAGCGCACGTCCAAGTGCGGGCCATCGGCTTTAGCAGCATCATCACCATCGTCATCATCATCATCGTCTGTGACATGGCGTAAATTTTGCAAGCAAATTGAAAGTTTACTGCAACGAATCTAGTTCCGAAAGCCTTGAACAGGAGACTCCATCCACAGAGAGGTCAGTTAGATTTTTGTTTCCGAAAGACGCCGCTCTGTCAGTCACAACCGCAGTCGTACACAATCGTTCATTGTGAACGAACGCGAACGAACTGATAGTGGAATCTTTGTTCTGACAAACAAAATGAAACCATCTATAACAGTGGGTGAGATGTGAAATGTGCCGTTTTAACCATGGAACACATCTAATAATTATTCAGGCGTCGTCCCCTTTACCTAGGAGTCGTGAGAATCGCCAACTAATTAATTGTGCTGGCAGTTACGGAGGTCCGAGAGAGGACGGAGCTTTCGCCCTGCCACTCCGTTGCGCACTTGTCGACCCCTGGATGGTGGATGGCGGATGGATAACGACAAACAAGGTGGCAACGTGAAAGCGCCGCACTCCGCCTCACACGAATTTATGAGATTTTGCGCGTTCGCTTTGGTTTTCTTCCGCGTGATGCCGTTGTAGAGGTGCTTCATTTGTTTTCCAAGTGCATTTTCATAATTTTTCTGTGGCAACATTTGTCCATTGCAATGATATGAGGACATGAGCATTGCTGACTTCATCGCCGCTGCTGCTGCTGCTGCTGTTGTCATCCTCTTTGGTGGTGCTTGTGCTTTCTATATCTTCGCGTGGTGCTTGATGTCGTGCACATTCGCTATACATCGTCGTGGCACCTTTGCGCTCTATTCCAACCAAAAAGCCATTCTCCTCAACCCATCGTCGCGTCTCGCGTCGCCGTCGCCGTCGGTCGGTCGTTGTCGACATTGTCGTGGGCTGCATTTTGCAGTAGCATCTTCTTCTGCATTTGTGTGCGAATGTTGTTACCACAACACAATGCAGTGGACACTCGCTATGATACTAGAGTAGGTTGTGTGAGAATGTTCTCACTATTGTTTCGAGTTTACGGAAAGTCTTCTTCTGCTGCTGCAGCTCTGCTTCTCTTGCAGTCTTAGCTTCGAGATCCATGACACCGAATGTGAATCCATCTAGCTGTTGATCTAATTTAGTGCTAGGTGGTGTGAACTAAGGGCTTTCCTCCTCTCCTCTATAAAAGAGTTTCTACACTTGAAATTAGAAAGAAAAAATAAGACGAAGATGATAAAAAAAAATCAACTGACTTAAACCTTTGGGTAATCGCGGGAGGGGATGCTTTTTAATTGTCTTCAACATCACGAATATCGCGGCTGGGTAATTTTTTTTCCTCTGTTTTTTTATTTTTTGAATTCCTACTGCTGCTGCGCTTCCTGCAACTAGATTTCGTGGAAACTTTTGCTTTTTTTCTTGCTTTTTAGTGGGATGCATTGTCTTTTGCTCAAGTGCAGTTGGAGGTTCGATATTTTATGGGAAAAGGTTCATTGGTTTCGGACTGAAACAGTTAGTTGAGATTCTTTGACTCTATTCGGGTAATGTATGGAATTGTGGCTGATGATTACGCCGGAGTTGCTTGGCGACTACTGTAGTCAGTGGCAAATTAGTACGTTTATTTGAAAAGTAAATAGAGACCTTTTACATTGAGGCCTTAGCCAGTGCGTTGGAACATAGAATGTTAAAAATATGAATATTCACCAACCAGTTTCGCAATGACTGAAATCTATCTACAGACCGTCTGAAAGTTTACTTGGACAACCTCTGAGCTTAAAAATTTTCATTTTTATGTGTGGTACACGTGGCGCATGTCTGCCTGTTAACCCAGAGGTTCCTGGTTCGAATCCCAACAGAAGCAAAAATGTTTTTTCACGGGTATCGCCTTTCGAAAGGAATTGGCAAGTCCTCAGTTTGTAAATTCATTGCGATGAAATGTGCTTCCGCTATTAGCCGTTCGGAATCGGCAGAAAATTGTAGAGTCCCTCCTCACAAGACATGGTTGTGTTAGAAAATAACATTTGGTGTCTGTTCGAGGTCTGAAACCCAGAAACATAAAGAACAAATTGTTTTTCTACGGGGACTTTTTTCGAGTAATTTGCTATTTCTCCTGAAGTTAATTCGTGCTTTGAAAAGCACTTTCTCGATTAGGCAAACAATTGTAAGTCCCATCGCTTTCCTCACAAGGCATGGTTCTGAGAAATGCGGTAGGCCCTAGCCCCTACGGTTCCTTGCTATGTTGCTCAACCCTATTTACTTTTAATATGGTCTATAGAGTAAGGTCGGTAGCAGTAAAGAATATCTCCAGGGTGCGTTAAATGCTCGTTGTTTTGATTTGTTAGTCTGTGGCAGGTCAGTGGTAAGCTGCAATCTTCATTGACTGGCGACGCTCATAAGCGGAATCGTGACTGCCATTCTCTAGATGATCTACTACAATGTTATCACTTCAATATTGTTGTATGAACAAAGTGTTTCCAATTACCTAATCCGCTTTGGCCTCCGATCAGCCTATAGCAATCCAACGCCCTCTGCTTTACATCGTTCATCTCACTTCTGTTGTGCAATCGCTTTTGCTTCCGTTTTCGCCGCTTCCACGTCGATTTCATGTTGGGGCCGTTCGTTAAACTTTTCCCAGGGTTGACCCTGGTTTTTCAGTCCTCAAAGAACGCCAAACCACAAATCACCACACATCCTTGTCATAAAAAAAAATACATGCCATTTGACAGCTCGCCACAGGAAAAGCTAAGGCGAGTTCATGGAAAACCTAGGTCAACACTAGGGCTCAATTTGACATTAAGGGCACTTTACTTTTCTCAAAAAACGCTTTGTAGCGACCCCAGGGCGACCCTAGGGCTTCAACGAACAAACCTATTCATAACACAAATCAACATAAAATGACAAAATCTTGACATCTTTCTTCTGCCTAAACATGCCTGCATCTCCTCGATTTGATGTTGCTGGTGATCATTTTTTTTCTTTAAAGCAAGACCTTCTCATCCTCCTTGCGCACGATGCTCGAGCTTTCTTTTAAAGTCACCACTTGTAGGGCTCTATGTTTAAATTCTATTATGAAGCTACGAGATTTTTCTTAATATCCAAAACATTTGCCTGCATAAAAAGATCCCTAAGGAATGTCCTTGAAAACTTAAACCTCATTCTTAACTGCAAATGATGATTCAAATGAAATGATTGTCAATCGCGGTGAAAGGTATACTGTTCTGTAAGAATTAAGTCTCAAGAACTCTCAAAACAACGTTCTTGCATTGATTTGTAGGAAAGAAACCTGCACATTGATGCACAGATTCAGCATATCACAAAAAACAACGCAATCATGGGAAATTTGACCAGGAAAAAAGACTTAGTGTTTTGTATCTGTGCGAGATACCTACCAGAAAATTTTTTCCGCAGTATGCTATTCTCACAAACACTGTGAGGGAATGGAGGGGACCCACGATTTTCTACCAAACGGCTAATCGAGAAAGCGCTTTTCATGGCAATGAGCTTACTAACGGCGGTCTTGCCAATTCCTTGCGAAAGGCGGTATGGAAATATGCTTACCCCTAATTTTGTCTGTGTTTGAATTCACTAATTTGGCTGCTAATCTTGTTCAAAGAAAGCCAAATGGAGGTTCTCTTTTCTGCGACTCTGAAATGAAATTGAAACCGATGAATTTTTCTTCCTCCTCCCTTCACTCATGAAACAATTTGAAAATTTATCGAAAGGCTTCATTTGCTTTCACAAAAAATGGAGAAAAACAATTGACTGTCATGCATTTTCTAGTTCCGAGTGTAAAATGTAGGCTGTAGTCTTTCTTCTCAGTTCCAATTGTGTAATAGAATTTTCACAGCAGTAATTGATCCCAATAGAAGGTATACCAACCTACTTCCTTGCAACCTGATAAAAGGGTTCGGCTCATTCAAACTCATGCGGGTATGTCTATATACAAACATAGATACACACAGTGCGCAGTGCCAGGAACAATAAAACGCTCTTAATTTGTCACAAGCCTTTTATTAAGTTATTATCTCCCGCATATTATAATCCTCCTGCAGTTTTCCTTCTCTCTTATTTTTTTATGTTGTTATTATTTTGAAAATAAAGTTTCACATGGCACATGGCATATTGTTGCAGCTTCCTTTGAACATGCGTCGGTCGCACCATATAACCAGCGCCGACTTACTTAATTCTGATCACGCAGACTGGGCGCGTTATATGAGATTGTTTGGACACAAACTACAGTTTGCCGTGTATAACCTACTCATATACATTTTGAGAGAGAACAGATAAAAACTTAACACGTAAGGGTACACGGTCTCGTCGGTCGGTCATATTCACATCAGCATCTGCGTACCTATCTCTGAAAAGTACGTGAAGAGATTTTTATTTCATCTGTGAATGCTGAACGTTTAAATAAAAGACAAACTTGCGCTCTTCTCCGATGCTCGGATTCTATTGCGCGAAGCACCATCTCCCGTTGTATTGTTAGTAGTTGTTGGAAAACAAAGAATTAATGCACTTCAACTGAAAATTTAGCCTTAATTCCATCACTGGGGATACTTATTTCCAACAAAAACTACAACAAAAGAACAAAACAAATACAAATCCTAACCTACCTACAAAAGGTTGGCAACCGGGCGCGCATACTGAACACACTCGGTGTGCAGTGTGCACCACTGCAGCGCAAAAGACATGCAGTGCATAGTGCAAAAGTGGTTAGTTCCATGCACCCACCCAACCTCTGAGTCCGGCGGAACTCCAAGTTGGAGATCTAATAAAAGTTCGTGAGAACTAGATGCTTATCGACGACGATGGTAACGAGAGGTATTTCAATGGCTCTTCTTTCCTTCCTCGTCGCTTTTGAAGACGACGTCGCGGTTGTCCTTCTCTTAGAGTCGTCGTTTTTGTTTTACTTTTTTATTTCCTCGTGTTCTCATCTAGTTGCCACACTGACGCGAGGCGGCAGCAGCAGCCAGCCTTTGGCAGTAGTAAGTATGGTAAGAAAAAAAAAAAACAAAAACCAAATGCAACTTAGCCAACAAATCTCATAAACTTACTGCCAATGCGCTATACACTCGTATACCTACCGCTCGCCTTTTAACCATCCAGTGTGAACATGAGAGCGTGGAGCTGGAGCAGTGCTTTTGGCTACTGTTATAGCCCACTGAAGTAGCGAAAGGTCTGGAGACATTTTGATTAATTTTTCGCAACATTCTATGCGCCCGCCACTGCCAGCCCCAGCCAGCCGGATACAACACACATTTAAATGAATTTGTTGTGTCGTCCACCAATCCTATTGTATGGACTTATCTAGTCTGAATCTGAATCAAATCGCGATGCAGCGATGTCCAATTGGGATAAACTTCCGCTACCGGATAATGATCAAATTCAAAAGCGAAGGCGAAGGCGAAGAAGAGTTCCCACAGAACTATAAAAAGGGTAACGGTATTGCTATTGATTGCAGCAGGTACAGGTACCAAGGTAATTATTGAAAAAGGATTCCCAAAGCAAAACAACAATAATAATAAAATCAAACCAGATCCTGGAAGTCTAATCACTCAATTGCACTTTCTGTGCATAAAAGGACAATCACAATGATGCAGCGGAAAATGCTATACAACCACCTGCTGAATTTTCCCATGATCGTCCTTTGCAAATTGTGCGTGCAGAGGTACAAGCACAAAATGTATAGTAAATGTGTCACCGCAGTATGTGTGCGTGTATATCAAACAGTTCCTGTCATTATGATTGGATAGTCTTGGATTAGACCGGATAAATCTGAATTCTCGTTCGCGTTCATTTGAAGTCCTTTATTCATATTCTTGTATTTGAAGTAATTATTGGTGCACAAGCAATTCGGTGTGTACCGAAGGACCAAAGCAGAGGCACACACAACAATGGCAACTCAAGTGTATATTCGTATAGCCTATCAATATATATGAGTTTAAGGGTTTTTTGGGTCACGAAAATGTGTTTCGTTGTTATAGCCTAACTACTCCTGCACTTTGAAGGATACCCTGCCGATGCGAAATCGATGGATGGTCCTACCTATAATGCGACGATAATGTCGTGGACAATGGAGATTTTGTTGTCCCTCGGTTGGTCTGTTTACTATGGAAAGATGATGATGATTTCGGTGATTTACAGTTATCGAATGTGGGTTGTAGACTGGTAGGTACCAGGCCATTGTCCTTTCTTTCTTTTATCCTGTAGTCAACAAGCCCACAGTGAAACTGTACACCTTGCTGGGAAGACAGTGTGCAATTTGAGATCGATTTCGAATTTGACAGGTTTTTGTTGTTTTTTTTTTTATGTATAATCAAAAACTAGTGCACCTGAGAGGATGTAGGGTACCTACCTCTCTATCAAAAAGAAAATTTGATTCCCGGATGAGGGCGAAACTAGATTCAGCGGCGCAGAAAATGATTTCGCTCGAGGGAGTACCTATAAGACTATAGCTGCGATCTCATTATTATCATTTTCTTATGAGCTCATGTTTTCAAACACAAAAGTACCGAAGGGTCCCCCTTTTTGTATTGCGTTTTCTTTTTTAAGGAAACGTAATTGAAAGATAGCCCCGTATCTTGGGTGCCGTCGTGAAGTGGCTTCTCGAAGTTAGGTTTCAAGTCACGACAGTATGGAAAACAAATGAAACTAATGATCAGATATGTTCCTCCAGGTCTCCAAAAGTCTTATCGACTTCGAGGGGCTTCTATTACACACAATCCTTCAACAGCAAATGTCGGAAAACCGATCTAGACCACCATTTGCGGCAAATAAAACTAAGCCATAATTTCAAGAACCTGTAGACGACGCGACGGCCTTTTCACTCGGAAACATCAGTTCCCTTTAGAACACCGTAATTAAGCCGAGTTGAGAGCTTTGAGTGGTTGAAGGGAGAACCGTGCGTCGCCGTCGGTATATCCATAAACGCGTGCTGTTGTCATTTTTTAGTTGTTCTGTTGTGTCTCTTGGGGGTATATCAACAGACGGTATTTGTAACTAGTGCTGCAGTATGTTTGGTTTCATCAGGAGCCAGAAAAATGAAACCTAGAATATCATTCGGGATAGGATTCAAACGTTCTCATACACAATGTTGAAAAGGAATAAGCATAATTAAGGTCAAATTTAAGATCTTTAAAAATGTGAAGTGTCTTTTCCGAAGTAAAGCCTTAGGAGGATAACTGTTTCCTAGACTTTTAAAATCAGGTTGGTCAACGAATTTAAAACAAAAAAACTTACAGTACTGTTTCGTAAATTCGTTCTTAGTTGTCTACTAGAATGCATTTTTGAGTCAAAGTAAGTGCCCATGCCCAATAGCAATGCGATAGAGTTTCAAAATCCACGAACAAATTTTTTCGATGTAAAACAGCTTTGGGTATCCCAGGCATAAGACGCTTTCTATATCATTAACTTAATGTCATCAGAGAACTTTTAAACTACTGTAGTAGGTAAAAACTTAGGTTTCTAGCCTAAGTTTGTAGTAACCCACAAATTTCGGCAAAATAGAGACCAGAGGACGTTAACCTGTTGTAAAACTTTAATCATAATCTGCTTTTTTTATAGCGTAAACAACCTATGGCGATTGAGCAAATTAATTTGAAAAGAACCCGAACAAAAAGCATTTTCCCCTACCCATGGTAGGGAATTTTAAGTTGAACAAAACAAACTCTTGCTTTCTCTGCACTTGATCTTAGGTAAAACCTAGGCCAAACGATTTCAATCTTTTTAAAAAAGGCAGCTTCCGGTTGTCGGTCATAAACAAGAGGTAATTGGTGTTCATTATCAAGTCTTTTGGAAATACGTTCCCTTGATAGACTTGGTAGAACACCCTTTAGTCTACCAATTCGCGCTTACTTTTACTTTTCGACTTTAATAATATCCTCATTTATTTGATAAAACAAAACAAAGATTGCGGAAATTCACATCTAAAAACGTACACAGCCTCGGCTAGTTTCATCCTCAAAACTCAAAACATCACCAAAATATGGTGCAAGGCGATTCTTTTTGAATAATCCAAATAAACGACTCGCCCGACTCGGCGATTCTTTTAAATTATCCCAATAAACGACTCGCCCACAAACAAAACGAAGTAACTGTTCAGGTACCATAATAAGGGCCATAAAATAATAACAAATCTGGACACTAATTTCTTTGAGTTGACCGCTGGCCGTAGTCCTTTTTCGAAATAAAGGTTTTATGACACTAAACAGAACGCCTCCTTGTCTAAGTCGAAACGGTAATTTAGTATTTTCATGTTCTTTCGCCAATAAAACAATAAATAAATTCATTATTGAGTGACAAACAATAGCTATACGTCGTCGTTTAGCAGACTTTTTCTCTTTTGTCATTTGGATGACCATCCACGGGAAGAGATTTTTTAAGGTGATGACTTTTTTCACAAAAAAATACTCGTACTTTAGATTCGCAGAATTTTGGTAATTTTTTATTATTGTCGCCTCATTTGGGTACCGCACTATTTTACTTAATGACATGTTTTCACTCAAAAAAAATATCCGTGCGACACACCTTATGGAATACTGTCCATGGCCAGCCAGTGTACAGTGTAGGTACACCTACCTACCTGATTGTCCATCTAAACTTGTGTTTGTATTCACCTCAAAGATTGTAGATAAACGAGCAGTTTCATCTCATACGCCGGACACGTATGAAACGTTCCGAATTTGTTTTTTTTTTTTTACATTTTAGTTTGTCATATTGTTGTTTACAAAATTTTTCGATAACATCATGAATGGAGTAGGAGTTATTGTATAAGCAACTTCATCTTGGGACTGAATTTTGGTTCTTTTTTTTTTTTTTTTTGAAGCTCCATTTCTTTGTTAGTCAACATTAACACGCTCTTTGAAGCCATCGAAAGGTGACACTATTGCTCGTAAAGGTTTCTTTATATGATTTTGTTAGCTGGACAGAGAAACAAGCGACTGCGACTGCGACTGTGTGTAGTTATGCCGAAATATGAATTGTGACCAATCCTTAATGACATGTCAAAAATTCTTTTGACGAGTTCTGATTGATCTTTCTTTGACGTGGAACTGATGTCCAAAGAAGATCGCTTGGCAATCTATTGTTAGACGTGAGTATGTGGATGTGGATGTCCAGGCAAAATTGTTGGATAATAAATGAAATGAAGGTTTTTCAGTTTTTTTTACCTTCACTCTCTTGTTCGTTTTTCGGTCGAACGAGGGTGTGTGAACGAACAGGTTAGATTTGTGAAAAGGTTGTAGAAATTATGTTAAGTCAAAATTCACTTTCGTTTGTGAATGGCGCAGTCAAATGAATAATAATGCAATTTTCACTTCTCTTTTGGTATGCTGCTCATTAATCTGGAGAGGGCATGAAGTAGTTTGAAGAAGTAAAATTCAAGAAGGTGGTCATTCAATGATATAAACTCAGTAGATGAGATCTGGGAGAGGTTGAACGGCAGAATCTAACCTCTTTTCTAATCAAGGATGATTTTTTAGCAAAAAAGAATGTTTGAAACAGAATTACACGTTCAATTTGATTAAATGAGGTCGAAAAGTACGTTCTATTGAAATTATTGGATTTCTTGAAAAATTGTACCTTACTACTAAATGGGATCCAAAAAGTATTTGGTACCACGGCCAACTCCACTGTCAGATCAGACTGTGAAGGCATTGCATAGCCAGCCTTGAAATGAAGAATAGGAGAGGAATTCAAAGAGTCTTTCGTTGAAAACTTTGTGTCTCGTTGGAGTTTAAATTGAATTTCTTTCCGTCGTGTAATCTTTAACTTTATTCATTGTTTTTAAAGATGTTTTATAGGTTTTGAAAAATCTTGATCACAACGAAAATATTTGAAAGCTTTTTAACGTCCAAAGAGTCATAGTTTTTGATACAGGCACCTATTTTCACAATTCGGATTAAACTTTTCCTCAGCATTTTTGTATATGCATCAATGCTAATGGAACTAGCTTGTCTTCAAGGATAAGAACGGTTGAAAAAACTAGATACTCTCCTTATACATTCACACAAGAACCTCTGAAGAAAATTGTTCTCTCGGAAAAAGTTTTTTACAAAATTAACTCTGTTTTGTTTTTAAATTTTCCTGATTTTGATTTCAGGTTTAGAATTCCGATGAAGTGTTGCTAAAAATGTGCGTGAAAATCTGATCTCGAAGCGCATGAAATATCCTAAAGAGTGTTTTCCAGCTTTCAAAGAATTGTTCACAAATAATGATGCTGCATAGCCCGAATCAATACTATCCGTCGTTTTGCCTCGGAAAAGTTTCATACGTAAATTTAGCGTTGTTATTAAAATGACTTTTCTGATTTATTTTTTTTTAAAGAACTTCAGTTTCCGATACTCTTTCTTAGTTTGTAAAAAAATTTTGAAATAAGTCTTTTTTGGTTAGTCATAAATAAGATTTTCCTAGTCCTTCAAGAGTGACCCTGATACCAAGCCTCAGAACTTCAGAATCCTGCTATCAGAAAGTGTTTTTACAAAACCAAATTTTGTTAATGGGTGACGATTTGGTAGTTCTGATATTAGTCTTCAACTTTTGATGTTTCATTCCAATTTTGAAATAAGATTAGGTAACTTTCAGCTTAGAAACATCATGAAATGACTAGAGTTGCGTATTAACGCATTTCTCTCAACCAAGGAAGAAACTTTCAACCGATTCAGAACGGCAAGTCGAGAAGAGTGTCGAGAAGGGAAAAGTAACTAAGAAACTAGATTTTGGTCGTTCCGACAAACTGCTTTCATTTCCTATGATGTTTCCCGTTAAATACTTACGTCTCAAGGTTTCAAAGCTACAATATTTACCCTTTTTGCTTACGCTCAGCTTAGACTAGGTTAGGTTAGGTTAGGTTAGGTTAGGTTAGGTTAGGTTAGGATGCTTGGGGTGCAGCTTAGAACGAAAATTAAAAGTGTTGGTGTTGCGGTAACCTGCTTCCGCATCTAATAATGTTCCGCGAAAAATCTAATGTAAGGAATTTTTTAAGAATCCGTTCTTTTAAAGAACTGTCCTTACGATATGGTTTCGCAATTAATACTCTCAGTTCCAAGTATGGATATGTTTCGGAAAACGTTTGTCATTAAATATTCGTTGTCTAGAAATTTATTTTTAGTGATTCCGATGTAAATTGTCAGTTTCCGATGAAGATTTTTATAAACAACTTTGAAATAGAATGTGAATTCGTTGATTGAATTGTTTTTAAAGCCATGAAATAGACTGTAAATTTGATCAATCAAAATTATTCCAAAATAGTGTTTCGGAAAACGTTTTTTATTAAATAATCACTATCCAGAAATCGATTTTTGGTAGTTCCGATGTATATTGTCAGTTTCCGATGAAGATTGTTATAAAAAACACCTCGAATGTGAATTCGTTAAATGATTCGTTAAATGACTAGCCTAGGTACTTGAAATAGACTGAGAATTTGATTATTTTTCGGTTTTTAAAGTCTAGGTTCTCTATATAGTCGTTTCCGATTAATTACAAAATCGTTGACATGGGTCTTCGAGCTTCAGACCGAAACTGCAGTTAACAGCTCATTAATATGGACGTTACGAAATAGCTTTTTTTCTATTATTTCTAGAAATTACCATGCCTCTACCTACTTACTTCTTTTATCAAACTTGGATCTAGCCACACACTTCTCACTCTTCAGTAAATCACCTATCTATTGGCCTAGGAAGATTCCTATCTCTTAACTCTTTCTTTGATAAAAAAGTCCCCTTTCAACCAACTAATTGCTTCAAGATTTACATTTTTCAGGTCTACCTTGACTTTTTTTTTATAGAAAAAAAAGAGAATATTGTTCACTTTGTTTGTGATTTATTCAATAAAAAAGTCGCTTAAAAAAATAACCAAACACTCATCCTTGAGTCTTACCTCAGTAACCGTTAAAATTAAAAAAAAAACACGTTCCTCCAAAATGCATATGGAAACAAAAAACAAAGCACAAATGTCTTCCGTTCACTTCCAACCTATGAGAAAAAAAAATTATAATAAATTTCGAGGAAATTAATCTAAATCAATGGATTGTTACTACGATTCCTGCTTATTGTTAGCCGGCGGCTTTTATTTCCTTTTTTAAAAATAAAAGAAAACTGGGACATGTCCTATTGTGCAAACTGCAACATCCTCGTAGATGATAGGTTACCTTACCTTTTTTTATCATGCTAAAACGCTACCCAGCACTGGTATAGCACCCTGAGTATCTTAAGATTCCATGGGAAAATCTCACCCCACGGCAAATAAGTTTTTTTTTCTCATCCCAAAAGCGAAGAGATACCCTTGCATAAAAAAAAATCTCAATAAAAACTATTTGCATAAAAAAATTCCGTTACACACCGTGTACCCTAAGACATATCGACAAAGGACAAAAAACACAACAACGACGGCCAATCTTTAACAATTTTTTAAAGATACACAAGAAGAAGAAGACTAAACAAGAAAATCAAAAAAAAAAAAAAAATGATATACCTAAGGGGTGAGCATTGAGCAACCCGATGAACAGCATCAGCATCCATCCCTCATAAGTGTTGTCCTCTGAGATATTCACGACGAAGATCCAAGGTAATGGTTCCAATTCCAATCATAATCATAAAAAAGGGACAAAATCCAGTCTTAAAAATCATTCTCCAGATCGATTAGCCACAGCCGCAGCTCCAAACCAACACAAATCACGCACATGGCTCTCTGTCTCTTAAAAAAAGGATCTTTCGGAATTTCTTTCTCCCAGCGAATCCTTCGTCCCCTTCTTATAAAAAAAAAACAACATTTTTGCACAAAAGAAGTAAATGATCTTAAAGAAAATACATCAAGCTGCAAAAAAATCTAATCTAGGGGTAGGCAATTTTTTTTTTATTAATTGAAACGAAGGGTAACGAACGACGACAGTTGATGTGTGAAAAAAATTTAACAAAAAAAAAAACTCACGTACCTAGTTCCTTCGGTTTGATGTAATCCTTATTCCTCATCCCTTTGCGGATATGGTCGAGTGAATATGTGTTGTGTTCTTGTTACCCTTTTACGAATTTCTTTAAGACGTTGAATTGCGTCTCTGCGAAAAAGTAATTAATAAAAAAAAAGAGGAAAAGAAAATCACTCACTCACCAACACAGCGAATAAAGAAAGACCACAACTGAAACCTAATGCACACCTATATGACGATGACGATCGTTGTTGCTGCAAGCAACCCCTAAAAAAAGGACCCAACAATACAAAAAAAAACCTACTCATTCCATCTGTGTGTATCAAAATCGGACAAGGGACCAACAAAAATTACACATTTTCGTCTATTGGTTCTACTAGTAGACTACATAATTTTTTTGTGTTCTTCGTTTTCTATTTTCGTCCTCAGAGGTCAGGGTCCTCAGCTCAGCCAGCAGCTACCCCTAGTGTATGTGATGTAGCATCCGTGAGTTTTTCGCCATCAAGTCATTGAGCATCCTCGTCTGGTCTCAGTCCACAACTATTCTTTGAGGGGTCAGCACATCCGATCCTGAGTCAGAAAATATCGTAACGGTTTCAAAAAAAAAAAATTAATAATATTGCTTTCAATTCAACAATCGTCAGTGCGTGTCGAGAGAGTGAAGAGTGAATGTTTATCGACAAAGGAACACTTTTGAGTTCATCAGTGATGTGCCAGATATAATTAAATAAATTTATTAAACAACAAAAGGATATAAATAATAATAATTTAATTAAATGAGAAACAAAGCAACAATTATGTTGTCAGTTAGTGAAGATGCCGGATTTCGTTCGCTTAGCCGTAAGTGATTTTGTTAATTAATTTATTTTTGACGAGTGGGGAGCCGCAATGAGAATGGATTACGTTTATTGTACTTTGGATAAAAGGGGATTTGTGGTTTTTAAACTTGAAAACGATGAAAAGTTTCAATGGAGCTTTGAACGACTATTACCAGTTAGGGTTAAAAAAAAAAGTTATCGATTTGCAAAACTACTTGCATTAAGTTTCTCAAAGCTCTTACACCCGTGTCCTTTTGATCGTGCTTGTGTAGGAATTCAGAAAGTGTGTGCCTTGATGTTTTGATCTCAGTTCTGCTAAAAAATTTAGTCTTGGAAAAGTGATGGTTTGAAATTTTCTAACAAAAGCCTCTATACATGGACTAAGTTATTAGTGTGTCGATAAGCAATGCGACTTTATACCTTTCCCTGATGATAAAGACACGTTTTATAGAAGATGGTTTTTCTATTTTCTTTTTCTTTTTAATTCACCTTGCACAAGTCGCTATCGAGATTATGTTTGACAAACAAGAACAAATCGGCCGAAGTCCTATTTTTTTCTGGTCATTTAATGTTTACAGGTTTAGATAACGTGATTTGTTTTTTAGTGGAAAGATTGTTATCATCTTGAGACATTTAAGTGGTTTTTGTTTTTTGTTTGCTAGGTGGTAAATGGTTTATGTGATTGTAAATGTTTATTCATCAAAATAAAAACAAACATCCTTTTTAAAGATTTCATTGAATCCAACCATTCACTGCTGTTGAAGACATAGGTGTTTGTAAAAGTTAGTCTCATACTTATCCTCAAGCCATTTGACAGCACTTTTATTTATCTGAATAATTTTTTAGGCGCTTTTTTAACAACACAACCCAATGCAAATTTGACATCATCTCTGAATCTTGTGTTTAGTCCTTTAGGGAAATTCTAAAAAACTACAAAAGTAAAAACAAAATTTATATGGTGACCCAACAAATCGAGCAGATTCCGGGCTCTAGCTAGTTTCTCTCATTTATACTCTGTCAGGAATGGAGGGGACCTAGAATTTTTTTTTTTGCCGATTCTGAACGGTTCAGAGCTTTTCAAAGCAGTGAAATTACTAATTGAGGACTTGCCAATTCCTCGTTAAATTCAAAAGCCCTAAAAACATTTATATTTTTGGAGCTGCTCCCACAGACACCACATAACAACCAGAAGTCAAAATACCGCATTAGTGATGAGTGAGTACCACTTTTCTCTCGTAATTCGCACTATTTTACACAACATCAGTCTGCTGTTCATTTATCCACTCTAATTTGTTCATATAAATTTGAAAAAATGTCACTAAAGTAGATATTTGGATAAGGCGAGAAGTAATGCCAAAAACACATAATTCAGTGACGTATTTCTCGATCACGTATGCGGTGATTCGGTCCCAGATTTTGGTATGTGTCGTTATTACTCATTTGGATTGTCGATTTCGAATAAAGGTTGTTGCTTCTAAACTTCCCCATTTCGATCACCTTTTAAGACAGAGTTTCAGTTCAGTGGATGATCCTCCTAGTCATAATTTTGATTCAAATCACCATATAATGCTAAGTAAAGCTCTGGTTTTGTCGTCATACTCAGACGATTGTCCACTTAAAAACTGGCTCTTAATTAAGAAAAACGAAAAAAATACGCATTAAATTTTAATTATCTTGAATATTTTTCTAATTTGGAGGTGCGGGTAGGTGATTTATGTTGATGTTGAAGTTCTTGAAGTAGTTTTAGTTGAGATGGAAACTGTCCGTATTTTCTTTAATTTAACAACAGTTGATTTTAGGTACTTATACTTACAAAGAAGTCATCTTTCATAAAGTAATAAAATTTCACTACGCTCTTATCCGCTTTATCCGGGAACGCTACACTGATTCCTGGTGAACTAATTATAGTATTTAAAAATTTCACCTATAGTTAGTAATTCATGTGTCTGAACTTATTTCGCACTCACAAAGCCGTCCAGGGGTCGAATTACCGCATTAGTGATAGAGTGAGTGAGTATTATTATTCTTTCAAAATTACCCAACATTAGCTGCTTTTCATTAATCGACTTCGTTCAATTACTGTTGCAAGAATGTCAAATTGGGGTACTCTTAAGGTGAGAAGTAATGCCAAAAGCACATAATTCAGTCACGTATTACTCGATCACGTGTGTGGTAATTCGGCCCCAGGATACGAGAAGAACTATACTTACGTTGTTTATACGGTACTGGATAATGGACTGCTTGCCGAGATCCTCATAAAATCTTTCCTTGAGAAAGCAATGAACACATTTGGCGATAGATAAATCACCTAATTATAGTAATAGGGATATCTTCCCATGAGCTTATCCGTTTTATCTGAGAAGCTTACAATCGTTTCTTATTACAAAATGAGTTGATTTTTTAATATTTTAAACACAATCGACCCAACAAAGGCAAAAATGTTTTTCCGAGGACATTTCCTTTCGCGAGGTATTGGCAAGTCCTCCGTTAGTATTCATTGCCATGAAAAGCGCTTTCTCGATTAGCCGTTCGGAATCGGCAAAAAATTGTAGGTCCCCTCCATTCCTTCACAAGACATGGTTGTGAGAAATGCGCTAGGTTCTGGGTCTCCTCGCTCTGTTGCTCCACCCTATTTTTTTATTTAAACACAATCGACCGCAAAATAAAACTGACCAAACATTCTCAAAATGCTCCAGTTTATAACATAAATCAAATTTGAATTAAAGGTTCTCCCAAACCAAAACGCTTTTGCAGGTTGTGGCAGCTGCAGAAACGTTGTTGTCCTAATTTTTGCCGTCGCGACAATACGAATGTATAGAATCGCAACAGATTCTTTGTTGTCTCGGTGTTATTATTCTTAAACGTCGCTGTATAACTTAATTTTAACAACTAAATTCGCAGCTGTCGCGACTTCAGAATCGCTTTGGCTTGGGAGATCCTTAAATTGGAGAGCTGAGCGACACAGCCATGTGGCTTGATTATTCATTTTATTCCAGTTTTGCCGCTTAGCTTCTCAGAACGTGGCCGTGACCTAAGACTTCAAAAATAATATTCAAAGTCAGAGCCGCATCACTAACTGCTTCCAAAAGTTCTATAAATTATGAAAATCCACACTTCAACGCTTATCCGCTTTATCCGATGGCACTATACTCATTGCTCATACCAAAAATCAACGCAGTTTTGTCTAAAAATTAAAGTAAACTAACAATTTCCTTATCCGAAAACCATTTGAAGTACTTATGTCGCCTATTCACAATGTTTTCGGAGTACGGTCCAATCTCAAGCGTTTCAAGCTGGTGTCACCATTTTTGCCGTCGCGATAATGCAAATGTAGGTATAGAAACGCTACGGTTTTTTGTTGGCTTAGTGTTGGTATTCTCTTAATTTCAACAACTGAATTCGCAGCTGGCGCTACTGCAGAATCGCTTTGGTTTTGGAGGTCCTTAAATTGAAAAGCAAAGCCACAAAGGGTCGCTTAGTTACTAATCTTTCGAATTTTACCACTTTGCCTCTCTAAGACTTCAAAATCATATTAAAAGTCAGAGCCGCATCACTAACTGCCTCCAAAAATTCTCTAAAAAAGTGAAAATGCACACTTTAATGCTTATCCGCTTTATCCGATGGTGCTATACTCGTTTCTCATACCAAAATCAACACAGTTTTGTATAAAAACTTAATCAAACTAATAATTTCATTATCCGAAAACCATTGGAAGCGCTTGTGTGGTCTATTCACAATGTTTTCGGAGTATGGTCCAATCTCATAACCGGATACGTTTTTATAATTGATTTCTAGTTTCAACATCATTAGTTTGCTCATTGCTCTACAAAAATATTCAATTGCAAACACAATACCGAGTCCCTTCAAAACTTTCAAAAAAAAACCCTCCAACTGTTCGAATTAACTGTCGGTGTGCGGGTGCAGCAAAACCACCTAACTATTGCCCGTTATCGAAACTACATTTGCATATACAAACGTAAGTATATACTTCGGTCGCTATCATCATTCCGTCAAGGTTGCGCTCATTGCAAATATATAATCCATATACCGTGTCAACTACGGTCGCCACGTATCGCCAACACAACATGCTGCGGGAACCTATATTAATGCAAATAGTTCCAATTCAAACCTCACTATGGCTTGGCTTCTCTTATCACTACTTTCAACGGTATATTAGTAACTTTGAAGGAAATATAAAAAAAAAGTCGTTAACTGCCCCACATACGAATGCGTACACCAACCAAACCCCCGATGTTAGTTTATAATTCGTTACCAATTTGTTTCTCTGGTTTTCCACACCACCACCGCCGTAGTAGAAAAGGTTTTGTATGTTTATTTTTAGTGATAACACTCTGTTAGTACAGAGAGTATTCACACGTATCCCACCTACGCATTGAACTAGAAATTCTTACGAAACTCGCACCCCCTTTCAATATAAATATACGTACGAGGGGTACGAGTGGAGTACTGTGTATCTTCTATAGATAGACACGAGCAAAGCTGGTCGCTCCAAATGTGGCGACAAAAGGTGCAGAGACGTGCCGGCAAAAGAAGTGTCTATAATTGCTGTTAGTTTCGGCCGCTAACCGCGGTTCCTCTACACAAGGTGGCTGGCTCTGGCTCTTCACACAAATGCAATCAGTGTTTACATTTCCATGTGTTTCTTTTTTTTCTCCCTCAACTTCTCTCCTACTACGTTAACAACAATGGAAAAAATTAAGGCTAGCTATCATGCTAGAACACTGAGTAACAGTGATACTACTACAATGGGTGTTGTGGCCCGCGTTAACAAATATTTGCACTGTTGAACGTTTTTACTTTTTTGTGGTTTAATTTTGGTGTCTTATTTGAGTTGGAAGAAAAAAAAAAAAACATCGGTCGGTCCCTGATGGGGCTCCACACGCAGTATAGAGAAATTCGGAGCTCATGTATGGCCCTCTTTGATAGGCACATGTCGCATTTAATTGTATTATTAAAATATCTAGGGGACAACAATACCCACACTTACGACTGCCAGTGCCAGGTATGTGGGACACATGCATATTCATTTGTAGATCCCGTGCCTATTTATCATTGTCGTTTTTATTTTTTGTTTTTTATCACCTTATCGTTATCATTATGAAGCTGGCCCGTTTTGGGTTAAACAAAATGATGAACAAATATAGCGACGATGACGACGCGGCTATGAATACAAAACATTTGGTCAAATATTACACAGAAAATGAACAAATAAAATGTTTTGACACAACCAACAGAAGAATTGAAAGAAAGAAAAACACGATCGAACGAAACAGGAAACGCCCATTTCTATCCGAAATCCTGTTTTTCCCACAGTGATACCACTCGTATCCTACAATCAATAACCCCGAGCCGAAAAAGAGTCTGTGCGCCAGATGAAGAATGTGTGTATTGTAGTGGTATCCTTAAACGAATTTATTAGCCCATTCGAGTCAAAATCTAACGAAAACACAGGACAACCAACCAGCCAAGCAAGCATCCAACCTAGTGGGTGGATGGGGTGTGTCTTGAACTACACCATATCACCGAAGACGACCAAGTAGAGCCACCAGGAAGCAATTACATCACAGAGAGTAGCGATATAAATAATAACTTTTTCTTTTTTCAATTCCTTTTTTATATACCCTATGGTTGCAGGTCCTTTTGGTCGCGATATATATAGAAAATTAGCTGATGGGAATGTGTGGAAATATGGTTGTGCGGTTGTTGTATCAGCAATTGGTTTCACTCCCATTTTTATTATTGCCCTGTTTTTGCCGATGATGCTATAGAACGATATATGCCTATTAATATGGAAATTTGATGGGAAATATCACCATGCGGAGCACACCCTTCCAATTGAGTTCAAGGATGTGTTGTGAGATAAATTTGCGACGACGACTACGACGACGACAACGGACGGGAAGAAGAAGCAATCCTTACGTTTATAATCGTTAACCACACTCAAGCGAAACTGTTTAGCCATTCATTTACGCACAGGACTATGGGCTTTATCCTTCCTTAAACGTGCATAAATCTCGAAAAAGTGGTTTTAGTTTCTGAGATACATTTAGCCATACGTACCCACACCACTATACTCTCCAACTATACTATATTATAGTCGATGGCTAATTTTCACTTCTGAGAAATGGATGTGTTACTCATTAATTGCACAATGCTTGCTCGCGAGAGTCATGGGGTAATCTTGTGGCAGGATAAAGGAATAATGGTCATAACTTTCAGCATTTTCTGGGGATATTAACACACTCATACTTTGACAGAGGCAATGCGTGATTTTTCGGCATTGTTTGCAATTATGTGTGTTACACAAGAGGGGGTTTTCTTCTTTTTTCTTTGTTATGAACTGTCAATTGACATGTCACCTTTTATCAACGCATTGACGACAGCAACAACAAAAAAAAAAATGTAAAGAAAAATCAAAAACAAAATCCACAACTAATGGTGTGAAAATGTGACAGCGTTAATGTCATCAGCTGCATCATAAGGTTAACCCTTACCCTCGAAACCGAACTCTTTCTGCCCTGAAGTGCTTGCCGGACTCACTGAATGTGACAATTTTATTATTACTATTTTTTTTTGTCTATCGATATAATCGGCTCGGAATAACCCTTTCTTCATAGATTTTTGATTCGATTATGACTATGGAAAGTTGCGTTAAGCAATTTTTCATGGTTTCTTTTGTTTTGTTGTGCTCCAGCATTTGACAAGTGTTTGAATTGGAAATGATTTTCGACACATGTCCTACTGTTGTATTCATTCGCAAGGCTGAATTGGAAATTTGGTCCAAATCAAGTCTAAATTTTTACAACGAAGCTTTTTGACCTCTTGAATTATAGCTGTTAATTAAAGTGCTGGCGTTGGGTCGAGTCGTCTAGTGCTAGTTTTATAGCTTCTGTTTCAGCAACTTCTTATTTTGAAAATTTTTGAATTTTATTTTGATTCACAATAACAAATGAAAATGAACAACCCGATTACCCCGACAACCCGCTATTCTCCAATGAACAGTCAGACTGTGATGTTGCTCTAAGTAAAAGATCTGACTTCTGACTATTTGGCAGAATCGATTCACAATAACAAATGAAAATTAACAACCCGATTCTGCCAAATAGTCAGAAGTCAGATCTTTTACTTAGAGCAACATCACAGTCTGACTGTTCATTGGAGAATAGCGACCAAGCTGGAACGTTGTGACAAGTTGGGAATCAGTGTCGTCAGGCTAAATCAGGCTTTTAGAATCACTAACGCTGAATGGAGGAAGATTGAATGCTAAAAGTGTTTCAATTAACTGAGCATTTGATTGAGAAACTAATGATCATTGAATTTTTTGTACGTCCTGCATTACTTCTTCTTCTTCTTCTTCATTTTCGGCGTTACGAGTAGTGATCTTGAAGCGATCACAACTCTCCCACTTTGCTGCTTCACACTAGTGATCCGCCTGTGGGGTACGCCGCGTTGACCTCAGAAATCGTCGGCAAGCCTCCCGGTTTTGGATTGATCCATGTCTGAGGCCAACCAAATGCTGCTGTTTTTGCATTTGCTTGCACCAGGAGTGTTTTGGCCTGCCTTTTCTTTTTCTTTTTTGCATTACTATTGTGAATTTGGCCACTTAGGCTGCTTATCAGTTGTTTGTTTTGCTTCAGGAAAAATAATTCAGTTTTTGATGTCAAATCGGGTGCAGGGACTTAACTCCTCGGGACATAAGTCCATTTTAGGCTTATGTTCCACCGAGGCCTTATATCCCTGCGCCGCCGCCGTGAAATCGCATGTAGAACATAGGCAAGGCAATCCTCTCACCTAATTGTGAACTACGAAACAAGTTCACAGTAAGGTGAGACCTTTTTTTTTTTTCTTAGTTGAAGCTGGTTAATTCTGTCTGCCGATGTTAAAAGACAAATTCAGAATAGAAAAACTATAAGGAATAATCAGAAAACTTGACCGAAGACTTGAATTTATTTTCAATTCACAATTGCAGATCATTTTTCAAAACAACTAATTATATGTTTTTATCACTGGAAGTAACTAAATTGAGCTCCTCCAGATTAACTGGGACGGTATTGGAAAAAAGGCCAAGAAAAAAAAATCCAGTGATCACGATTCAGAAGTTTTAGCTGCTATTGTGAACTACTTTTTTTGTAATTTAACTTCTAAGATATGTTTTGCAATAATAAAGTTTATTTGAAAAGACGAGAAGAAAGTTGAACTTAAACCTTTTGTTTTACTTTTATGGTATCACACACTTTCTTGTAGTTCAAAATATTGTGCAAGGGCTTTCCGTTTGTAGAAGCAGCTGCTTTTCTGTGACTCACAGTAACGATTTTAGAATATTTATCAGCATTTGAAGCCACTTTATTTATCTCTATCTTTCATAAATGGTAAAACATTCGAAATAAAAAGCAACTTGCCAGCATTATTTACATATTTTGACTTTTGTGAACTGTTTTCAAACAAGATAGACGCAGACCTGCTAATTCTTCCGTATTAAGTTCTGTATTTTAAAGAAAACATATTCGATAGGGAAGAACAGCGGATGACTAGGTTCAGTTATTATTTTCATGGCATCATTTTCTTTCTCGTAGTTCACAATAATGAAAAATATCAATTTCGTTTTAGAACTTGCTTGTTTTAGTCTGATTTTAATACCCAGTAAAGGAGTAACAAAACCTTGAAAACAGTTTAACCCTTAACTTAAGTCGTGATTATTTCCTACGCTTCTTAAGTCGTGGGTCCAGTGGACCCAAGCCGTTTTAAATGTCAATAAAAAAAAAAATATAATATATTTTATAAATTTTTTTTATCAAACTTCATACTTAAACAATAACAAACAAGTTTTTAAGAAACCAAACACAGGGACTATCATTTGTACTTCAAATTTGCACTTTCGCCAAGCAGTCTCAATTTATATAGTTTAAAAGTAGTGTGTTTAAAAAAATTTAAAATTAAATACTAAAAACAAAGTTAAAAATCCATCAATAGATTTTTTGGCAATTTTAAAACCAATTCTTTAAAACTGTAAATTCAAAAAATTAAAATCAGTTTCTGAAAAAATTTTGACAATGGTCAAAGTCAGACAAGCTAAAAACTTGAAAAACATACTTTTTTCGAACAGGCCATACAAATGGGCAGCTTGCACTTAGCACACAAATGTACCGTCTTCGATTTTTTATTTGCCAGACACAAATAACACCTTTTCTTTTGTTTCTTTCGTCATCTTGGCCATTGTCTGACTATTCAGAAGACAATTCTGAGTCTGAATGGTGATCATTTCAATACCAAATCGTCGTCACTGCCGGCAGAGAAATCGTTTTTCCGAATAATTGCTAGAATTAAGATCAATTTCTTTTTCTTCGTTGCTAAATTCCATAAACAGCTGTTGCTCCAACATGTTTTCGGGATATCCAGAAAAACTTCTTTGATTTGCAATTATAAATCAGCTGAAACATTACAATAAACTGAAACAATAAATAAAATAAATAGCCGAAAAAAAGTAACGTAAGTTAAGTTGTGGGTCCAGCGGACCCATGTACACGCCAAAACACACCTAAGGAGAAGCGAGCTAAATGCGTCCTTCTCACTACACATACATTGGCTTACTGTAGGAAGGTACTGAGAAGTTGAGAGAGCTGCGGTGACTGTGCCGTTTTCTATACACATTTATAGATTGTGTGTGGGTCCACTGGACCCACGACTTTAGTTAAGGGTTAAAAATCAAATGGAACTAAACGAGGCTTAAATGGTTTTTATTATTGTGAATTTAATCGCAGTTTGCGAACAATTGCGAATATAGCTTTTTTGTTGAGGAAATGCCTTCATTTCATATTGCTTTGATTTTCTCGTGTCGTTTAAACTAAAATTTAATCCGATTCAACTATTTAAAAGAAGAAATGTGAATTAGCTCTTGATTATTGTGAATAATATCTGAAGTTAGGACGCAGTGCTACGGCTCGGTTTCTATTTGAAGGATTTACTTGTTTTTGTGAAAAATGTTTTTCTGTTCTGATTTCTCTTAGAAGTGATAAAGTCTTTATTAAAACAGAAAGTCATCATTGTGAACTAGTTATTTCAAACTGTCGTGGTTTTCTGTTACAGGAACTGGACAAAGACTGAAACCGTTGAGTCTCAACTAGTAACTACTATCAAGCTCTTCATCCTACCTACTGTCAATTGGTTTTCCTGCTAAGCCATTTTGTATACCTACCTTCCTTGAGAGCTGCCTCATACATAGTATTTCCTAAATTCCGCTCGCCTATTTATAAAGCCATCCCATATACCTACCTACCTATTCAGAGCAGTCCTAAAACCAGCCTTTGTATATCCAGGTACATCCTCACCATTCTTCTCTTCCAGTGGAGGCCTTCCTTTGTTCCACATACAGGCCATATGATACCTAGTTATCCTCCTACTATTTATTGTTATCCTTTCTATTCTCATATGTGCCACTCGACTCGACAACCTACCAACTTGAATCCGACCAATCAATTTCAAACATATACACACATTCCATAAGTGATATGTATTTAGGTATCCCTGACTATTCTCTTCCTACTGACCAATGGTCAACCCTTACTACAAAGCATTTTTGTTTGATACACGCACACTCAATTCGCACCCGAAAAACTGGTTCCTTTTTGGAAGTATCTCCAAATTCCATTGGTCATTCATTTTAGGATTGTGTGTGATTCCCTCTTGGATTTTTTGGGTTTATTTTCGGGTTTACTTTAGAAATACCTACACTCGCACTCGTATGAAGAGATAGACACTGCCCACGAAAAATAAAAATCCAATTGGACTTTTTTGTTGACTGTTTTTTTTTTTCTTCTTCTTTTTTTATTGTCGTGTGGTGAATATTTTATTTGGGTTTTGTCGGGATGTGTTGATTGAGTTATTTTGACGAAATTAGTTGTTATCTTTGTAACTTGATTGCAGCTATTAAACCCCGTGTGCCGTCGTCTTGAAGTAGTACCTAGGTACCTTTTTTAATAATACACCACGCAACTGGTAATCCATTTGACTTTCCTAATTGAGCCTGACATATGGATAGCCCCGATTACGACAAACATATTAATGACACAACAGAAAAAACCACAAAAAACCCCAGAAAAAATGAAGAATATTGATAAAGAATAAAAAAGAGGGTGAAGTGAGCACAAAAAGTATAACTGTATATTCCATCCCAATCAATCAGAACTTAACTACTGTAATGTTGGTCTGGTGACCCCTATACATCGCCCACACTCTACCTCGTAATGAAGCAGTCCTATCATCCCCTTAGGCTACTGAATTATTTACAGGGTTGACATTAGCCGAAAACGTCGATAATATGACATGGTTGTGGGATAATTGACAGGGACACACACGCTGAACGGATATGTTTTTTATAGGTATTATGACTTTATCCTCGGTGTACAGACAAAAAACAGACAGAGAGCAGAAAAAAAAACAACTCAAGTTAGGGATGTCCTCCATGTCCATCTAATCAAATTTATTACGTGTTAGTTAGTCATGGGTTTCTATTTGCACCGAACAAATTGGTAAAGTTTACTCCAAAACCAAAAAGAAAGGAAGACAAAGTAATAAATAAATAAACCGGAAATACCGCCAGGGGCGATAACAACACCACAGAGATAGTTTTTGTTTTTTTTTGTTTCACTTTCAGTTATGTTGTGTGACCAAAACAAACACATATGCTGTGTCATACTCTCTAACACCTATTTTCGGTCTCGAAGAAGATGTCATTCCATACCTAACTGCGGAATATGGCCTTAGGCAATGTATAAGTAATCTTGGGCTGCCAATTTGCTTACTTACGATGT
The DNA here is from genome assembly GCA_914767635.1 of Melanostoma mellinum. NCBI lineage: Eukaryota > Metazoa > Arthropoda > Insecta > Diptera > Syrphidae > Melanostoma > Melanostoma mellinum. The sequence goes on from OU612059.1 coordinate 19,584,344, forward strand.
GTGGCAATCTTAGGATACATCCTGAGGCGAGAAAACTTTTTTTATTTGCAAACATTTTTGCGGCTCGCAGACCCCCTTCTGCATCACACATTATTCGATCTTCAATAGCAAAACTCAAAATACCCTTAACTTTGGTCGGTCTTTGTCGGTCTACAGCAGTCGGAAGTCGGAACTGACCAAATGAAAGGGGTAGCATTAGCATAGCACCACGATACAGCACTTGATGAATTTTTACTATCGAAATTCAAAAGTCCTTGTGCATATGAACAACGACAACACTGTGAACAATCGCGATATTGGTTCGTTCGTTGCTCGTTGGTCGGTTCACCTGAAGTGGAGGTGATGAATGTTGTCACAAATGCGAGATTAAAATTATTTGCAATCGGGTGAGTGCGAGTGGCATATTTTTCAAAAATATACGAGAAGGGCTCTACTTAAAAACGTTGCTTTGAAGCGGAAACTTTTACCGCCGATTTATTATGGTTGCCCTCTGTGTCGTCGTCGTCGCGTCGTAGTCGTAGTCGGTAGTTACATTGTTGTTTTGTGGAGTTTCGTTTCTTTTTTTGTGTTTGGCTTAAGTTTAGCGAAAAATCATTAAATTAACGACCAGCGGATTTGGTCGGATTATTGGTTTGTCTGGCCAGAAATTTGCATATGGGGTGGACGGTTGCTAAGCAAATAAAACTTTTTCGCCACTCATTTGGGAGTTTTGGTTTATCGTTGGCCGACCATATGTCGACTTTTGCTTAAGTATAATTATGATGTGACCCCTAGCCCCGAAGCCCATTCATACCTACACCCCCAACGCAAAATCGAAATGAGACAGAAACATTATTTTTATTTTTTGCGATAGGTGGGGTTTTTTGTTTTATTCGATTCGATTTACGATGAAATCGGCGTCGCTGTTGACGATTGAATATGCCAAAAATGCCCAATCAATTCAAAGTAGGTACTAATAAACGTAAGAGTATTGATATATCCTGCAACCATACGACTACGTGTATCCCCATACAATTTAAGAGAGTGGGGTGGAAGGGGGGAGGGGGGCTACGAAAAGGAATTAAGATAAAATTTATTGAACAATTTATTTTTGTGTTCGAAATAATAAATGACGACGGCGACTGTTATACACATCCCTGTGAAACCGTTTAATCAAGAGCAAAACCAACCAAAATTGAGTTCGCTTCTCCTCTTATGCCGCCAATTCGAGAGAATTCATAGCAATTTGTAGACGCGGAATGGGATTTATATAGTTTAAGCATAAATCGATTTTCATCTGAATTAAAACATTCATTGGTAGAAAGCTAAAGTGAGTTCGTGTTTCGAAAAGAGCTGTGAATAATAATATGTACCTATACATTGATAGATTGAGATTTATATTTGCCTGGATAAGGTTACGTCAGTTGGATGAAACTATGTAAAAATTAATCCGATATCGGTCATCAAATGTGCGGGGTTTTATGTGATTTCTTCTTTACCTTTACAGCCTGCTCGTAATAAATCACTTAAACTATAAGCAAATAATGAAAGCACCTGTGTTTTCTAACCACTTCCGGTTGATTTTATCGGGGGAGACTATAAAAATAAGAAGTAGAATTCAATATGTACCTATATTGCTGATGCCAATAGCTCTGCTTTACAGGTGCTCGCAGAAGAGCGTTACAATAAAAGTACAAGCGTAAAATTGTCTTACGAGCTGTTATTCAACAGAACAGTCGTTTATAGACAGGAAACTAACTGTTAATTTGAGTTTTTATATCAAATGTATCAAACAAGTTTCGGATAAGAGATTTGTATGTGATTGAATGTCTCCAAATTGCTTCCTGTTTACTACTATACTACTTAAGTTGGGAATAACTTCTTATCCGAGGATCGAAATGATTTCGGATAAATGTTTTCTTTGGGTAGTGAATGGCTCAGAGCTGTTGCTATCAATTAGAGGAAGAATAGTTTGGCAGCTTTTCCAACGGCACGCCCTTTCATCAGTTTCATCGATTCGAAACTCTGTGATTTTATGAACTCTTTCCAGGCAAACCCGATACAACATCTTCTTTGTATCGGAAGTTATCCGAGTAACAAAATGACTTCGGATAAGTGAAATTGAAGTGAACTGATGTTTACAAATTGTTTGCTGCTGACTATGCTGTTATCCTAGAACCAAAATACTTTCGGATAAATGCATTTATCTTTCGTAGTTCTTTTGAAGCAGTTTATCCGAGATTACCTCACTCGAAATGATACATGGTTTATTGCTGCGAATCTAGTTTTTTTTACAGTTTGTACAGATTCAATTTCTTCGTGTTGTTGATCAACACAGCAAGTTATCCGAGTACTAAAATCAGCTCGGATAAACGCTTTTTAGCGAACTGAACGCTTTTGAGCTGGGGCCGAATTACCGCATTAGTGATCGAGTGAGTGAGTACTATTTATCTTTCAAAATTCGCTCTAAATCCGCCTGCTTTTCAGTTATCGACTTTAACTCGTCCAAATGCTAAGGAAAGAATGTCAAATTGTGATACTTACGTGCACGTTAACGTTAGAAGTAATGCCCAAAATACATAATTCAGTCACGTATTACTCGATAACGTGTGTGGTAATTCAACCCCAGAATTTTTTGCAGCAACTTGCTATCCGTGCTCTCAGTGGTTCAAAATGATTTTCTATAAATGTTAGTAAATCGTTGAATACTTTCAAAATAACTCTTATTGCTCGGTAGAAAAATAAAGTAAACTTTTTCCCCGTAGCGTAGTGACAAGCATATTTACCTGTGGCGTGGAATTTTGTGGTTCGCATCTTAGATACAGACAATTGTTTTTTCATGGTGTTAATTTCGCAAGGGGCTAGTAAATTATCCGATAGTAGTCTAGCGGTTATCAGAATGAAAGGAATCCCTTAATTTCTGTCTATTTATAGTTGAGAGAAATGCATTAGACCCAAACGTCCCCAATCCCTTTGCTCCTGTCTATTATCTTCGTCTATTTTTTGAAAAATAATTTACCGGTGCCTTACTCGAAATGATTCAACTTTGGTTTTGGTTCTAATTTGGTCAGTGTAACATTATCAGAGCAAACAATTTTATTTAACTTTATGGGCAACAAAGTATTTCAGAGGATTAAAACACCAATCGTTACTATCCTAGCGCCATCCTTACTTCGGATAGTTCATATTGCAGCTATTTTCTGTCTTTGAACTGTTTAAAAATCATTTAAGGGAGCAAAAAACTGACTCTTGTTGCGAGTTCATATTATTGTCATATCATGCCATTTCTGAACTAATTGTCATTTCTCTTTAGAAAATATAACAGATCCCTTTCTTGCAAACAGTCGTTATCCGATATCACCGTTTAGAAAGTGACACTAGTTTTATTGGTTCTTCTTATTATATGCATTCAATTATAACATTTAAAAAAAAAACGAAATCTACGCCAAAAGTACTTATCCGGGACTTCTTCCTTACCTTCGCATCAAAATCGTATTTTAAAAGAAATTATCCGAGTGCCAAGTTGCCCTCGGATAAGTGATATTAAGGCTACCTCCTTGGTCTTTATATTGATTTGTTATTGATTCAAAAAAAGGAAATAGACTGATTCTTTTTTTATATGGTTATCCGAGTGCGAAAATTATTTCGGATAAATGATATTGAAGTGAATGCATACAGCTTCGGATATCTGTCGAATCTAATTTGCCTTGGGCCATGCTTATCCGAAGTATCCTTCATCAAAATGAAGCCTAAGAGTCTGACGTGAGCACCAAAATTATGTTTTAAAAGAAAATGAAAATGATATCTAGGTGATAGTTGATCTTTGTGCTAATTACTATTGATTCAAAAGATGATCTTTTTTATCCGAGTGTGAAAATGATTTCGGATAAATGATATTTAAGCTACATTCAAGCTTCGGATAACTGTCGAAGTAAATTTGTTTGGGAACATGCTTATCCGAAATTTCCTTCATCGAAATGAAGCCTTAAAGTCTGACATCAGCACCAAGAAGCTACAAGGGTACCGAATTATTTTTGTATAAAGGATTTTCTAGTGAATGGATGAAGCTTCGGATATCTATCGTAAATTTGCTTTGGAACATGCTTATCCGAAACATCCTTCATCAAAATGATAACAATGTTAGTGCCTTAAAGTCTGTCATAAGCTACTAGGGTACCGAAATGTTTTCGGATAAAGGTTATTCAAGTGATTGAATGCTTTCGATCGGTCAGCTTTTATTCCAAATAGAAGAAAAATTAGTTCTCTCTTCTATGTTCTGAAACTAAAGCTAGCTATCCGATCATAATATGACTTCGGACAAATTTTATTTTCACTACCCTTAAACCCTTGGTTTCCGTAGTGGTCAATTTTTTCTTAAAATTTTTGAGTAATAGTTTGAAAAAAAAGTTTGTAAAGTTATCTGAGCCTTTTTGAATTATCAAAAAAAAGTTGTACTGGATATTTTAGTTGAATTTTGTAATTCAAAAAAGGAAGAGCATCACAACCTAGCGCAACTTTCTTTTTTTGAAAATTCAGAAAGGTTCGGCTAACTTCAAGGACATCCATTACCACTTCTTTTTACCAAAATTGGTTTTCATTCAAATAAGAAAAGGTCTCTATCTTTTACGATTGTGTCCAGTTTTAATGTTTCATTAATTTATTAAAATATTTCTTCAATTATTTTGTATTAATCCATTTCCTTCTTTTCCTTATTCTCAACAGATTCGGAATCTTCTGATGCGGACCCAGCTGCGCAGGATATTTTGACCTGCGGATCATGTCAGAAGGCATTTGCGCTTTCTGATATCGTCCGGTTTATTCAACACAAAGTTTTACAATGCAATAAAGAGAACTACGGCCAATGTCTAACACAAGGTTAGTTCCAAAAAGCTTAAAGAAAACGCATTTTTCTTATTTTTTTGTTTTTTTTTGTTTTTGTTTTGTTCTTATGTCAAGGTCCCGCCAGTGATAGAGACGCCGACGATGGTCGACCTTTAGGTCTCGTCAACCGCAGACCATCCATATCAGCTCCGATAACAAATCGAAAGCCATCAGGAACCCGAATCCATACACCGCCGCCTAGTCCAGCTGATTTGTTAGCCGATGGAGCGTCAAGTACCCCAAAGCGGCTTGTTGATGGTAAGTAAAAATCAAATTCGAATCATCGTCATTTCATAACTTAAACAAAATACACATTTTATATAGAAAATGATAACACAACACCCAAAATTGACAACTCATCAACAGACCGAGCTGAGAGTCCGCAAGTGGACGAGCACATAGAAAAGTCATCCACCTTAAACGATACGGACAGTGAAAAGCCTCAGAGTTTGCAAATCAAAGAGGAACTCATCGATTGCGGACTGAATCCAGAAGATCGCAGCCGAACACCATCAGCGTCCAATGATTGCCAGCCACCAAGCAAAAAACCAAAAATCGAAGTAGCCGACGCCGAATCGAACACTTTGAACAGTGGTAAGTTGCCGAGTACATACTGCACCCCATACTGCTCCTCCTCCTTTTTTCCTTCTTCACCAAATCAAACAGAAAAATGTTTTTATTTTGCAAAAGTACCTTTACCTATCCCAAACCATAGCACCTACTCACCTGCCTCTGATGCATCCCCTTTGCTTTATGGTAGTTCCGAGTTCCGACAGAACTTTCAAAAAATCTCATTGAAAATTCTCTATCAAATGCGACACCGCTACTACGTGTGCAAAAATGTTTTTGATGTTTCCACTCTCACATATCAGCATAAAGCCGATGCCGCATAAAGGTACAAAAACAAAGTTTATCACCCCTTTCGGGCATGTTATAGGATACTCTCGACTATAACATCATCATAGGGATGTCATTCGTAGATATGGCATGCAGGTTGAGCGTCATTGATGACTTTTTTGACCATTCACTTAACCTCTTTGACACGAATGCACAAAAATAATAATAAAAAAAAAGGAAACAACAAAAATAAAAAACCTCTGACATCAAAAGTCTAATGGACAACAAGGATGCTGGTTGAGGGCAAAGGGGGCTAAAATAAAATGTTAACCAATGTCCTTTGACATTTTGTGAAGAAAAAACAGGAAACGTACAAAAGTTAAAGTCGTTGTGTTGGTCGGATTGAGTTGCTCGTGTGATTTGAGAATTTTGGGGTGATATGCGAGTTTGTTGCTGACAAGCTCGGTGGAAATGCATAGCTGAACTTCACCATCATGACAGCGGGAACTATCAAGTCATGAATATTTCTTTTATCAAATAAAGCACAACGCCAATGTGCAGTCCCTAGGTGAATGTAAAGAAGACGGAATGTGCTCAGGAATTCGATTTCATTCTATGTATGGCACAGAATACACAAAAAAAAAAAATACATGTACATCTTCTGTTTAACTTGATCTATGATGTCCATCAGGTCTGACTACACAAAAAGGACCTTAAACAAAGCAAAAAGCATATTCAAAGAGAAAACTCCCAAAGCATGTCCTTCAAGCAGGACTTGAACAACATAATGCATCACAGTCACAGCATATTCCCCTCGCTTGTTGACCACACATCACAACAACCACTCGTTCGGTGTTCGACTGGACAGCACAATAAGGACGAATAAATTATTCAAAAGGATTTTTGACGTTATTTTTTTTTATTAGAAAATATTTATTTTTATAAAAACTGACCTTTTGTGTGTTATAAATTGTTCGCGTGCCTTACTGGAGCCAAAGAGCAAACAGAACGGAGGGGGTTAAACAACTTTTGGTTGACATCCTTTTGACATCCTGTCAAGTAGTGGAAAAAATGAAATAGCGCGCCCACCTGGTGATGAAATGAATAAGAAACCAGTTCCCTTTTTTTGATTGCACAACACATGCATTTGAACCCTTTAAGGGAGGATTAAGGACACGGCGATAAGCCGATTAACCAACTCCTTAAAGAGTCTCTCCTCAAAACGTGCAGTTGATTCTTATTGATAGACGTTATGATGTATATCCTTTGTGTGTAAGTAAACCCTTGTGTTGCGTTGGCGGGCGACATCTGAGCACACACATATGCTCTTCTCTTGTCTTGGCCATTGCAAACAATTGAAAATGAAACACGTCATATACTAGCTAGACTATTATCTACTGGAGAGCTTATATTCCTGTGTGATGTTGGCAAGAACAAAAAATACAACAAAAAAGAGTGAATGATCCTGAAGGAAAACGATGAGAAAAATCTAATGAGACAATGACAAAAGCAAGAAAGCACTTCAGTGTTAAACAATCGTATCTGTATGCGAAGAAAAAGATAGAAGGATAACCCTAAAACCACAGCATCATCATCGTTTACAAAAGAAAGGACATCCACACAACACCAACAAAAAGCCGACAAATATCAAAATGTCACATTGCTATTCATTACCTTTGCATGGTTGACCTTCAATACATTTCTTTTTTTCTTTCTTCAGTTCAGAGTCAGAGTCTTTTTTTTACTGCGTTTTTGTGCTTAAGAGCGCGTGCATGTGTGTAAAAGGGAAGATCCTGGCCGAGCAAAAAAAAAAAGACGACCAAAAGCATCATCATTGCAGGACGATTTTCTTGTTTTGATTTTCGCTTTTAATTTCCATCTAAGCGAAGTAGGTAGGTAGATGGTAGAATGTCCTCTGGACAGAGAATCGCACACACTTTTTGCTGTCACTGCGCGACAATGACGAGAGCCACCCACCGCCCGTCATCCATCAACCGTTTCGTTATACACAAGTCCATGATGTCCTTTAATCATTTGCATGTGAAGTGTTTTTTTTTTTCTTTACTTTTTGTATATTTTTGTTCGTCCTTTTTGTGGAGAGTTCAAATTTATTAAAATTACTCTGTGCAATGTTATGCTAAAGAGATGAAATGGAATGTGTGTATAGCGCGCGATGGATGCTACACTAATGGCGGTCATGGGTAGCACTGTGCGAGAGGACGTTGAAAAGGACATTCACCACATGAATTTTATCCTTTGTCATGTGAGTTAAAACTCTGCTCGTTTGATATGTCGCATGACAACACATTCGAAATTAACACAGTGAAACTGTCATCATTTTTTTTTCCTCCATTGTTTTGTTATTGTTGTCGCATAAATATATTTGAGCCAGTGTACCAGGCCTTATCTGATTTTTTTTTTTTTTTGTGTTGCGTGTAATGTCAGCGGTTTTATTTTCAATGAGCACCACTTCCTACAATAGTCTATTTTTACTGTTTAAATTTTTAATTAGACTAATGCGTTGCCATTCAAATAATCCCAATTAGCATCAACACGCTGTAGGTCGCATAGGATGGATTTCTTCTTTCATTTCAATTTGCTTCGGATTGAGTTGGTAATTATTTGCGAGTTAATTTATTGGTCAAACCGTTGACAGTGGTTACACTCACGCCATTGTTGAAAGGGTTTTTTTTTCAATTTTATTTAGTCGTGTGGGGGAGGTAGTGTGGGTTTCTCAGGCCAGAGGCTAGATTGACGTTGACATGTGCCATGCATAGGTACTCTTAAAGTGGATCAACAAAGTAAAACCCCATTTTGCTTTTTAAATTGGTCAAAATATCAGCACAGCAAATGACCTTTGATGCTGATACAAATCGAGGTCTACTATGGGGCTTTGGGAAACGTAAAGCGGGAAAACCCCTTTTGGCAGTTTTATCACCAGAACAAGAAATAAACAGTTTCTCTGTAGGATTTCCTAACATTTACTTGAATCACCCATCATTTCCACAATTCAGCAAGATAGAAACCTTATCGGATAAGCAATCGAAGTTTCGGATAAAAGGTTTTTTTGTCTCGGATAAACCTATATGAAAGTTCATGATATAAAAAAAACTCTGAATAAGAATAAAGAGTTTTGCTATACTTCCGTAAAAGAACGAAAATGTCGCTTTTTGGCTGTCGGTGCATCTCTTTATTTTTGCAAACGTGCAAAAGTTTTAAAATTTGACTAAAGAGGAGCTTTTAAACAGAATCAAATCTATCTACTGAATGAATGCAAGATCACTACTCTGCTAAGCTTTCAAATAATTTTTCGAATAGCGCAAATCACTTCGGATAATCCACACGAAACGTGTTTTGAAAGATCTTCGTTTACAATTTCTCAAGACAAAGTCAAAGCTATTCGAAAAAAACTGGACGGCATCATTGATTTTACTTCACTCTCGAATGAGCGATAAAATAAAAGCTTAATTCGGATAGCAAAATTTGAGCTTACGGATAGTTTAAGGGTCTGTTTCGTACGACCTTGTCTTACATCCTTTTAACCAAAAACAACGTTGAAACTATTTGGATATGTAGATCCAGCAATTCAATCAATATCCAACGGATAAAAGCTTTTTTCTTCGGATAAAAGCTTTGTTAGGCATAACCGGCTTCAGAAAGCTGTAACGGATATGTTTAAGATTGTTTTGACTTATCATTTTTAAGTAAAATGACTGCAAAAAGCATTCTCATAAGACACTAAGGTACCTGTTTTACTCCAATAGGTCAGTCAAAATTCAACGGATAAATGTTTTACTTGGGATAACTCAATGCAAGGCTTTGGATTGCCTGGTTGACTCATCAGTCGTTGATGGTTGACTCAATCTTCGTTAAGAAAAAGATCAAAGATCGTTTGAGAGAGTTCGTAAGCTAGTTTACCTCTGCCATTTTATCAAAAGCCATCAAATAATAAAAAGCAAAACAAAAAGCAACACTTCCGATAATGGTATGCAAGTTATCCGGATATACAATAGAAATAAATTAGGGAGTATTGATCTTTAAGATTTTCTTCAATTGGTTCTTATATAATTTTTTTTCCTTCGGATTATACTATTTACTCCAGATAACCGTAGATAACTTCCACACGAAAAGTTACGAACTACGAAAATTTTTGTGATCACAGAATACGAATGGAATCGAAAAGCTTTGCCAGTTGCCACACTAAATACCGTAATGTTGGTTTTCGAAATCAACTGTTTTACGCCAAATGTGCAAGATCATTTACATTTTCCTGCAAACACAACTTCTTTCGTAACAAATCTACGAATTTCGAAATTTGTTCCACTCCGAATGGGTTATGTGATAGTTGCATCGGGAAACTTAGACTTTTTTCGATTACGATGGAATCTGTGATAGGGCTTTATCTTTTGATAAGCTACGGGTATTTGCAGGAAGTGTATTTTTGGGCAGTTTTGATTGTTTTTTTCTTAGCAAGAAACATTGAAAAGCTTTCGCGGATAAGACAAAAAAGTAATCGACTTATACAACGGATAGAAGCTCTAATCAATTCAAAGTGCCAATAAAATGGCCAAGAAACTAATCAAACCCCATGGCACTCTACCTCTTCCATTAAGTCTAAGTCTAAAGTCCTTCAAAACGTAAATTACTCTGAATAATTACCGAAATCGAAGTCAAATGCCAAAATTGTTTCACATCCTTAGCTATATCGCCTCTCATGCACGATGCAATCACTGAGGCATGTAAATGCTTGCGGTCGCTCCAAGGAGATCTATTTGTCTAAAAATAAAAAAAAAAACTAAGCACCAGATAGACTGCAAACGACGTATGATATGTGATGACTGTCTGTTCCACTGATTTTTTTTTATTTTTTTATTCTTTCCATTGTTTCAGATCCTTTATTTTTTTTCGATGACTATCTCGCGTATATCCTTTGGCAAATGTTCATGCAGCTATGTTTTGTATGGCTGAGCGATTAATTTTCAGCAGGCGGTCAATTTAGCAGGATGTCTCCTGCCCCGCTGCCGCCCGTTTTTCTACATCATATGCGATGGGTTGATTTCGTGATGATGAAAAATACAAAAAAGAAAGAAAAAAGAAAGAAGAAGAATACACCAACCTATGACGCTTGAGTGGCGTCAGATAGGTTTGCTTGACTTTTAAGGATATGCTTCAATGTACACGTAACAAAACCTCAATTTTAAAAACCGCAACAGAAAAACAAATCACACTCTGCCTCTGGTTTGGGTTTTAGTTTTCGAGAGTTTGGGCTGCTGCAGTTCTATTGAGCAAAGACACCACAAAAAAAAAAGGAGAAGAAATCATTCGGCCAGCAAAATTGTACAACGAGGCGAACAAATAAAGCAAAGCCACAAAATCTAACCAGGATATGTGCAGCAGTAATTCGTGGTTCAATGCAGATGTTTGGGCAAAGGGGTGCGCAAAATAAAAAATTAAAAAATAGGAAAAATAAAAGGATATCACATGGGGATAAAGCACAGCGAAAATGAAAATTTTTTGGCACCACACACATGCATCATACATAAGACGCTGCCGGTTCTATGCTCCTTCGGCGACCAATGACGATGTCCTGCTGTGAATGTGGCTTCCGAAACAAAAACTGTCTCATACATGTGTGTCGTCTTCCGATTCAGATAGTCTTCCTGGATTTGATATACCTAAGTGCACAAAACAAAAGGTCCTTTTTTTGATGATATTTATAGATTTTTTCGCTCCGGATAAATGCAAATAATATGAGTACATCAAGGTACAGCCCCCGCATTTTCCTGTTCATTTTTTTTTCTGATAGTTTCAAGAAATTCAACGACCCAAGACGCCTGACTACAAGAGGCACATGTGTCACTGACATCTGTATGAAAGGATGCTTCTGGCCCAATTGGATACGAGGAAAGGAAACGCGTGACACATACTTACCTGTGCTATTTTTATATGAATTTCATAAGAATCCTTTTGCGGCTGATATCATATCATGCACAGAAGCCCGATGATCAATTCAATTGATGCGCATCCTTTTCACTTTTTTTTTTGTTTTCTCTTCTTACATAATTTTGTATAAAAGAGGGCAATGAATGGTCTGATGGAAAGGGTCGAAGTGGCAGACGTCTTCCACAGGCTTTCCCCATATCAAGAACATAAAAAACAATTAGAAGAACGCGCCTGAGGAATCAGATGTGATCTTCACTTATAAATTAACCCTTAATAGAATTCAGGATTAGACACAAACCAACACACAACCCTTCATTTGCATACACACACACACAGCCAGTGGATAATAGTTTTTGTTCTGCCGAAGAATCCCCTAGTTTTTCGCTGAAAAAATGTGAAAAAAGATGCTCGCACTCATCGTTATATTGAAAATGATAATAAAACTATCCTCGTGCCATTGGAATGGGTATTGAGTTTAAAAGGCCACCGCACCGCACTATTCATTCGGCGGATGATGACAAACGTGCGCATCACCTTTGACTTGGCTTACGAATAAAAATACACAAAAACATAGGACCTTTCTTTATGCCAAACACGCAGATTGATTTTACCAATTTTGTAGGGTTAAACGCACAACGCATTTTTTAAACAGCCCAGGCACGAGTTAAGAGGACGTTTGAGTAGGTAATCATCAATACCGCAGCTGCTATAGGGATATACGTTCAGACAGCTTCTGGGGATGCATTTTATCATCGCTTCGGTGTGATGCGTGGCAGAAGATTTAAATTAATTTCGATTCTAGGGAGGAATTTCTAATTTCGTCGATTTTTGTCTTTTGTGACACACAAAGGCGGGGCAATTTTGAGCCTACAAGGACGAAATTATGTAAGGCGTTGATATGAATAGGATTCTCTATGTTAGGCAGACTAAACTGATTCAAAGTCAAAGAGTAATTGCGTTTCTAAAGAAAGGACACCACGAAGGACATCTCACTTGCTAAAGTTGACAGTTGTCAAGTTGCACCACATCCGATTCATGACTTGGTTTCCTAATGTACACAGAAAAAATCGTCCTTTTGTCACGACAGCTATTAAGACCACATATTGGGCAGCTATTAACGCCCCTGTTCCAGTATAACTATACCTACGTGTGTGTTAAAAGCCCATGGTTATTGGTTTTGCCTCTTGTCCCTTTTGCGGTTTAAAAAAAAAAAAAAAAAAACTACAAGGGTGTGTACTATCGCAATCATAAGGATAATCGTCCTAGATGATGTATTTTATTGTGTTTCTCTGCTCGTTCTCCACATCGATAAGACATCTTCAAGATACAAAATCAGTGCCAGGATGAAGGATTCTTCTTTATTTTCGCTGTTTCTATTTTATAATTTTAAAGAGCAACATCTGGTGTGTCACCATTAAATTTGAACACACATAAAACAAAACGGCACCCCGCGCGTCAGAAAAAAATGCAATAATAAAAAATGAAACGAAATCGGTCCAACAAAAAAAAAAAAAAAAAAGGACACACGAGATATAAAATGTGAAAAAAAAAATAACCGAAACTAAAAAATTGATGGAACCGCAACTAAATGCGTGTGTGTGCTATGTGCGCGACGCGGGGTAGTAAGTAACATACCTTCCCATAGCTCGCCATTGCCAAGCCACACACATATATTCCCATTACCTCTTCGGTCGGTCGGTCGGTCGTCGCTCATCCCCGCGTAGCGCCTCTCAAAAACTGCTGTTCTGACTGGGCTGGGGTGTTGGTGCTGGTGCTATACTATGCTATGCGGGGGTAGGATTTTAAAATTGCTTTTGCACATCGGGCCCACATCTCATAACCGTCCATTTGTATTCAGAACAGAGCGACGGTTATTCCGGTTGATTCCTCGGAGCAACACAAAAAAAAAAGATGAAAATGAAACAAAAAAAGAAACGAGTGTATGTAAAGGAGGGACAAGTTAAACAAGCAAAAAAAAAAAGGACATAACGCCCCATATTGCGCGCTAGCCCTACCATCCTCGCAACATGTAAAAACCATTTCAGCACATGTGTCAGCTTCTTTTGTACTACGTCTCTTCTATGCTCCACCATCGCTGTATTAGTTATTATTGCCTGGCCTTTATACGATATGCAAATGAGTGCGAAGGATGGGTGGGCATGGGCACTCCAGGAAATAGTACCCCCATTGGACTCTCTATACTCTCTTTCTCTCTTCTGGTTAAATCTGAAGGCCTAATCAATTCAAATTAAGTTGAGAATCACTTAATTCGCACTCTTCTTTAAAGCGCAGCGTTTACCATTGCATTGCATATTGTTGGTGTAGGTTCAGCCATTGCGTGCTAAGGAAAGCAATGCTGCAAAGCCTACGCATCATCTCACCTCTCTGATGTGTATCTATACACTGATGTGCCTGCGTTCTATAAATTATTTAAAATTCAAGCTTGGGTGTATGTATAATTGGTGTGAATTGGTGCGGAGTGCAGGCTTCATGATGCAACAGATTTGCTGCTTTTGCACTATTGAATCACGTGTGCGTTGCAAAAATTAATTACATCGATCGGCGGCGACAGCCCACGCTCATGCTGTGCTGCGTCCGAAAATAAAGTCCAAACATTCCCCACGAAGTGTCCTTTGTCTGGATGATTTAATTAAATATTACTCGTACATGGGAATGTCTCTCTTTGTCCTTTGGGTTGACGATTTGGTTATTCGCGTATTGGTTTGCGTTATCCGATATGGCGGAATCAATCGAAAAGTTTCGCAAAATAATTAATTAATTAAAAACTCCCTCGCTTTGTTTCCCTTGCAACTTTTTCCGTTTCTATTGCAACGTCACTTTAATGTTTTTTTTTTTTCAGAACCTAGCAACTATACATGTTCCACCTGCAAAACTCGCTACAACTCTGCATGGCGGCTGATTCAGCATGTTCAGCACTCGCACGGAGTTAAGATTTACGTGGAATTTTCATCATCATCAACCTCATCGTCGTCGGCGTCATCATCACTGTCCACGTCAACATCTCTTCTGTCCTCATCTGCAGCTTCCTTGTCGCTGGGCCATTCTGCGCAAAAAATGCTTAGTGGTGTTGCTAATAGTACAATTAACAACAACACCAGTTGCGCCAGTTCCCATTGTTCGTCCACGTCACCGGTTAGCCAAAACAAGAGCAGCAGTGAAGCGCAAAGCCAACTACTGCAGCAACACCAACAACAGCAACAACAACAGCAGCAGCAACAGCAACAACAGCAGCAGCAGCAACAACAGCAACAGGTTCATCAACAGCAGCAACAACAGCAGAACAGTTTAACCACAGCCATGCAGAATGCCCAGAATCTGGCAGCTGCAGCTGCAGCTGGCATGAGACATCACCCGCTGCTGCCGCCACCGGATTTGCATGCAAATCCTTTCAATTTATTGCGAATGCCACTTCCGCCACTAGCACAAGGTCCAGTAGTTCCTCCAGTTGCTCCGCTGTTCTCGCGACCGCATGCGGCCGATCACTATCGCATGGAGCAGCTCGTTTCGGAGCAATTTCGCCATCATGGCCTTAATCTTGCAGCAGCGGCAGTAGCTGCGGCGAATTCGCTAGCTGCTCCTCACTCAAACCAGCCCTTCAATGCTGTCAATGTGAATCATGCAGCTAGCAATAAAGATCGTCCACCGTCGTCGACCAGCAGTCATGGTTCAATACCGCCAATGCAGCAGACACGTCTCAATAACACCCGACAACCCAGCGGACATTCACTTGAACCACAGATGGATTTTTACTCGCAGCGATTGCGTCAGCTTGCAGGAACAACGAGTCCTGGAGCTGGAAACACTGGTAACTCGAACTCGCCGAGTCCCCGGCAAAAGCAATCGCCTTCGAACTTCGCGAGCCCCTCACCCTCCCAGCTACCTCCGACACCAGTCACAAGTAATTCCCGTCCCCAGAGTCTGACACCGCCAGAGAAGACCGGCACCAGTCTCGGTGATATCGACAGCGGTACAACACACCTTAACACAACACCCCGTTCAGCGTCGACACCACCCTCGAAACCCAATCAGGAGAGCGGTGGAGCCGTTTATTCGTGTGACTTTTGCGAAAAGAATTTCCGATTCGAGAACAATCTTATCATCCATCGGCGAATGCACACAGGTGAAAAACCGTACAAATGTGTTCAATGCGAATTCGAGTGTTGCCACATCAACAAGCTGAAGAAACACATGAAAGTGCATGTGAAGCCAGAGGACGGAGCTAGCAATGCCGGTTCATTGGAGACTCTTGATGGGGAAGATTCTGGCGAGGACGATATGGCCGAAGAAGAGAACTTTGATGAAGACGAAGACGAAGACATGGATGACGGAGAGGATGGTGAATATGAAGCCGAAGATTTGAGTGTGAACAACCGAACATCGGATTCCAAACCCTGCATGACAATGGGAGACATGCCATCGAACTCATTGGTCGGCGAACTAATGGACAAGTTTGGTCTGTCGAACATCGCCCAGTACTCCGAGGCCTACAAACAAGCCCTGCAGGAGTCTGGCAATGCCATGAAGATGCAAATGAGCAACAAGGACTGCGACAACAACAACAGTAGTTCCTCGTTGCAGAAACTAAACGGCCTTCCTGCCGCACTTCGATTGAGGGAAGAATTCGCGAAAAGCATGCTGCACTCGCCAAATCAGGGTCATTCCCAATCCCAGGTAGCTCCTCTCTTTAATCCTTTCGAGAATCCCTTCGAAATGTCGAAACGCATGAAGATGGAAAGTGCCGAATGGTGGGGTATGTCAGCCCTCCATCGCAACGAGTCGCTATTCGAGAATCTCAAGATGAAGCCGCTGTCATCGCTGGGTTCCAACAGCTCTCAACTGCTTCAGGGTCCTCTTGTGAAGAAAGAAAGCAAACGCAACGACACATGTGAATATTGCGGCAAAGTCTTCAAAAATTGTTCCAACCTGACCGTCCACCGACGCAGTCACACCGGTGAAAAGCCCTACAAGTGCGAGCTCTGCTCGTACGCATGCGCCCAATCGTCAAAACTTACCCGGCACATGAAAACTCATGGTCGCACCGGCAAAGATGTCTACCGATGCCGGTTCTGTGATATGCCATTCAGTGTTCCGTCTACGCTCGAAAAGCACATGCGCAAGTGTGTCGTC
This sequence comes from Melanostoma mellinum, assembly GCA_914767635.1. Classification (NCBI taxonomy): domain Eukaryota; kingdom Metazoa; phylum Arthropoda; class Insecta; order Diptera; family Syrphidae; genus Melanostoma; species Melanostoma mellinum. The sequence goes on from OU612059.1 coordinate 19,601,132, forward strand.
AACCAGGGCAAAAATGCCGCAGTCAATGCATCGAATCTCGTCCAAGCCGCGCAGCATCCTTCCCCCTCGCCACTTTCCTCGCATCTTCCACAGCTGCCGATGATATCGAGCAGTGGCAGTGTAGGTGGACTCACCCCCGACGATGACTCCAGTGCGTCGGTTATCAGCAAAGAAGGCGCATGACTTTACCAGAACTGGGTCGGCTACCACCATCACCAACACCACCTTCACCACCACCACCATCAAATGCCGCCCTCATCACGTGTAATGTCTCGCATTTTTTAAGCACTCAGTGCAAGCTTGTAAATACTTCGCTCCATCCGCACACACGGTGAGTTTGTAAATAAGAAACTGTACATTACCTTCTTAGTATACCAGTATAGATGATACATCCACCAAACGCCACCTGGTGTCAGGGATGATATCCTGTGACTTTCTAAAAGTTAAAAATATCTGTAAATAGATTTTGCATAAAAACAAAAAAACCCGCCCCAACTAATGTTCAGTAAAAATTAATTTTAACAAGAGGCATTTAATACCAAAGCAATGAATTAAACTTAAATAAAAACAAAAAACTATGTTAAAATAAAATCTAATAAAAAAAATCACTGTTATATAAGATTGTATATAAAATTAAAACTAAAAACAGAAAACAAAACAAACAAACCACAAGACATTTAGCATTTAAGGAATTTTAAAACAAACAAACAAAATTTTAGCAAACAATAAAAAATGAAAATAAAACAAAAAAATTCTAGAAAGTTCCAAAAGTTGTGTGTTATTTTTAATAAATATTTAGGCCTGTAAACATTTTTAGAATTTCTATTAAGGACTAAACACAAAAAATCGTATAACAATTTAATTGAGTCTATTTGTACCAGTTTAGGAAAGTATTTCTCTTCTTTTATATATTTTTTCTTTGTTTTTTATATTTAGTTGTATTTATTTTAAACAAAAACTTTTATTTAAGGTTGGCAAACAAGTTCCACAAAATTCGCTTGGTTAAAACTAATTTAAAAATTAAAAATTATTATAAACGATGAATTTCTATTAATTATTTGTTATTTATTTGAAGGAGAAGATGAGATAAAACAAATGTTGCGTTTATTTTGTATGAGAAGAATGAAAATTAAAGAAGTTGATTTAGAAAAATTTTAAGAAAATAGGCTTAAATAATCCTAAGACTGACTGATTAAGATTGTTTTCTTAATTTGTACAACGCAGTTTTTTATTTCTCGTTTTGTTTTTGTTTAGATTACGTTTTTTTTTATGTGAGAATTAGGAAGAATGAGTATTTGAGTTGTCCAAGCTCCAGAGTTACCAAATTTTTCATTTGATTAGTTGGGACTACATAAGAATATGCAACAAATATTTTAAACACAATCTCGAAATTTGTAGTAAGGCTTTAGTTTATTTTGGTCATTGGACAACTCTAATACTTCTTCAGTCGAAATCAAATGTGTTTCCGACATTCTCCCTACAAATAGTTGGTCAAAACCGCTTCTTTTTAGGGAGCTTTTATTGTTTGCAATTTTTTTATTGTTAAAGTTATAACTTAATTTTGTAAAGCAAAAAAATGTTCTCTAAAGACACTGCGATTTTGATTACTCCTTTTTTAATGAAATGAAAACAATCCACTCGCATTTTTAATAACCGAATCTTTGAATACGACATAAATGTACAAATTATTTTGATTTTTATTTACACAGTTTTGTACAATCAGTACGTCCTAAGTTAAAAACTAAAAAAAGAAGTTATTTTTGTGTACAAAAGAAATTATTTCCAATAAATCAGTTTTAAAACAAAATAACTATACAAATAAATTAAGAACTAACGAATTTCCAAACAAAACATTGAATATATCTCATTAAAATCTAAGCAAAACAAAGACGAAAAAACAGGACACATGAAACAAAAACAATAACACAAAATTAAAAAATTGTGCATGTAGCAAAAAAAAGAAGACAAACTTAATTTAATTCAGGTTTCCACATGCACACATACAAAATAATTCTCGCGTCGTGTGTGGAAATAGACAATTGGTGGTATTAAATAAATTAAAAATTAGCAAAATACATTGAAAATAAAAATTATGAAAAAGAAAAACTTAAAAGAAAAACCGTTTTAATAATCCATATAGGAAAATATTATAATTATTATTATTATTATTATTATCGATTAGCTCCTTAAGAATGAGAGGAAAAAAACAAAAAGTAATAAATGTGAAAAAATTTAATTAAACACTATTAAATATAATAAAAAGAAAGAAAACACAAAAAAAAAAACAAACACTATCTATTGAGGTATACAAATAATTTTATTTGTAATTATTGTAGATTTCAAAAACAAAAAAAATTATATATATGAAAAAAAAAAACATAATACAAATGTAAACAATTGAAATAAAAATACTTTTCCCAGATTTTATTATTATTTATATACAAATCAAATAAAATAAAAAAAAATTCATTGATTGTCTGTGTTATATAAGTGGAAAAAATTAATGATGTATAAAAAAAAAAAAACAACTAAGAAAAAACTGAAGAAATTCAATATTTCCAAAATAAAAACAATTGAAAAAAATATCTGAAAGTGTATTGTTTTTGGAGAAGTTTTTATTCGACAGGTGAGTTTGATGGTGAGAATGGGAATCGATACTTTTTTCTGTCTGGTATGTGACTCGATTCTGCAATAAAAGTGTTATAATGCTCAAAATTCTTGGTCAGCATTTTTCAAGGACGTAGGCAGTCGGAGGTTTATATCGAAAGCAACTGGGAGAATTCAAATTCAGTTCTACTTTTAATCTTATGGGCATTGATAAGTATAGTCATCGTATATATAAACTATAGAAGAATTGTGTAGGCTTTTGGACTGGTGGGGATCCTATAGGCGCCATTCCAAGCTATTGGTTTTGTTTATGTGTATTTAAAAGCGATTGCACCGTTGTGAGTGACGCCAGATCGAGGGATATTTGCCTTTTTGTGGGAATTTCAAGTCTAAAATTAGCTAAAAGGGAAAAAGGGATTTTTCGAACTTCATAGTACAAGCAAATGGGATTTTACTTTAAACTCATATCTTATCCTGCATTCCTTATTCTATTCAGAGTTATAATAAGTTTTATTCAATTGTGATCAAACAAACTTTTCTTAATATCTGATCGCGTTTAATTTTATTGCATATTCCAATTACTATCAATTGCTCACTCAACATACACAAATAGACATTTATAGTTATCCTAAGAAATTTAAATTGCATTGTGTAGATGAGGTGTGGGGCCTTCAAAATCACAACGCCAAACCCAAATTTAAGTGTGGTAAGTAGTTCTCAAGTCACCCATACATACTTTCAATCTGCTGGAACAATTGGTCACTACATATAATCAGCTTATCAATTACCAGCATACCCAGGTTTACCCGTTTACGTTTCAGATGTAAATTTAAATGTTCCGCTGGGACACTAAATATCCAGGATTAAATGTATGCTTTTCCTTGGTGTTTGGAAAATATCTACTGCAGTGCGGTTTTGTTGAATATCAATGGCATTGTATATATAAAGAATAGTACACTCGATATCACATTTGACAATGCTTTGGACCCAAGACACGGAGGCGCACCAATCGCTCTTTATATATGCAATGGAACATACGAGCTGAGACTGGAGCCCCGTGGTTCAAAACGAAAATCGAGTTTACCTACTATTCTTTATATACAGGGTGATTCGCATAAGGTGTGACAAAAAGATAGGGTGTGTAGGTTGGACCTAGACAAGCAAAAAATCGTATGGGAGGGGGGGTCCATTTTCCCCCGTTTAGGCGGGAGGGGCAATTTAAGAAAAAAGTCACTAAAAATTGGAAAAAAATTATTTAAAAATAACGGTAGTACCTACAGAGTCGTACTATAGCATTTTGAAAAGCCAAAAACTTAAACATTAATTGAAATCTAAAACTAAGTTGTTCAAGTAAATAGTTTTTGAAATATTAATTTTCAAAGTCAAAATTTTGAAAAAAAACTTGGAAAAAAAATTTGGAAGAAAAGTGGTTTTAAGAAAAAAAATTATGTTTTTTTATCAAAATTTTGACTTTGAAAATTAATATTTCAAAAACTATTTACTTGAACAACTTAGTTTTAAATTTCAATTAATGTTTAAGTTTTTGGCTTTTCAAAATGCTATAGTACGACTCTGTAGGTACTACCGTTATTTTTAAATAATTTTTTTCCAATTTTTAGTGACTTTTTTCTTAAATTGCCCCTCCCGCCTAAACGGGGGAAAATGGACCCCTCCTCCCATACGATTTTTTGCTTGTCTAGGTCCAACCTACACACCCTATCTTTTTGTCACACCTTATGCGAATCACCCTGTATATATACAATCATGTAACGTAGCCAAATTGAGTGGTGTCAAAAAATACGAAAAGTCTGTTTATTTTACTATTTATGTTTAATACAATGTAATAAAAGAAATGCGATATTGAATATTAACTAAAAAACTTTTATAAATTTTTTTTTTAACTTAATTTGTCCCGGGTGATAGTTTAAAATCTCGGTGTTTTCCACATTTCAGTAAATTAACCCGAAAAACTTAAAAAAAACTGGTAACCCTAATGGAGAATCAGATTGCAATCGGATTCGATCACCCTATTTAGTATTTACTCATGAAAATAGGATATATCGTTTGAGTCGTTTAAGTTTCTTTTACGTTAATGTTGTCCTACTAAATAAAATGTATTAAATACATATTCGAATACATTATTCTGTTTAGTTTTTCCTTAAATATAAATTTTATAACTACTGATAAACTAAAAAGGTTGAATTGTTATGAAATGTGTGTTTTTTACAATTTATAACTTCGAGGGATAATTTCGAGATATTTATACAAGCAGTGTGGGAAAAAAGGGAATTTTCACTCATCACTGTGGGAAAATATGCTTCCAAAGTCTGGCGTCACTGCGGCGTTGTCCTCCGGTCCATTAGATTGTTAAATCGACTTTTTGATTTACTATAGTTTATAAATATGCAATGGTAGAATCAAAGATAGCTTTCGAATGATTCGAAAGCAGAAAAGAATTACAGTGATTGCCAATGCATATGATGTTGACTTAGTAGTCACATGGAACACATCAGATTACGTCAATTGTATTACAAATAACAATGCTCGCAAAAAACCCCTTCGTTATCGTTACGTTACGATTATGTTCAGGATACCCGTCGTCATTTACGACCGCTTTTGGCGTTCGTTTTATTATAGGTCTGATATTTTTATGGATCCATTTTAGCAACTCTAATTAGGTTTTTTGCCTCGCGTTTCGTAATTCGTAATAAGGGCCCTGAATCTTTGTTCTGTTACAATCACGTCGGTAAAATTCGTTTGGGAAAACGTTGAAAACTGGAATTAATTAAGAGTGATGTGGAATTAGAAATTCAGTTCTCAAAGCACTTGTTAACGGTTCTCTGGGCCCGTTCCTTCTACAATCGACATTAGTAGAAAAAAAACCCTATCCATCGTTACGTTGCGATTGCGTTTCACGATACTCGCTGTCATTTAAAACTTCTTTTGACTGCCGTTTTCATATCATTCTGACATATTCATCTACCTATCGTTTTTTTTTTTTTTTTGGTTTTCATTTCTTTGCCTCGCGTTACGCAAAACGCAATGCGAGTCTTCTGAAAACTATTCCGCTTCGTTCTTAAGGAGGTCGGTAACCATCGCTTCGGAATTTCAGGTGTATTTTTGACGATGGATTTCGAGAAAAATGCAATCCTTTTATTTATTTAATAAATGCATAGGTACTAAAATCTAATTTTTTTTACTATCTTGGCCTTGGCACGTCCTTCAATCTACATCTGCTGTCACTAACCTTAAAACATGGAAATTTAAATATTTTTCAACTTCTTACTAATCTGACTGTAATTAGACAAAAGCTTTTTGAAAAAAATTTTAAATATGATGAAATGGTTGCGATTTGAAGAAAAAATTGTCTTCCCTGTTTTTCTTGCTTAAGAAAGGATTTTGAAAAAGCTCGTATTTAATCATAGTGAAACGTTTTCCGAATTCAAAACAATTTACAATTTTCCAATATTTTATATTGGATAGTTTCGCTAAAATTGTGCGAACAATTTGAAAACGGCAGAGTAATTGCATATAAATTAAATGATTAGTTTGAAGCATATAGGCAGGGCTGGGTATGTTTTCAAAATAAGTAAGAAAAAATAGTTAAATTTTTTGAAACCGCAAATCAAAATGAAGAATAAAATTATTTTTAAGGGTGAATATTGAAGTCTGAATATTGCAAATAGAAACAGATAAACATGTAGCAGTGAAGAAATGGTCATGTACTTTTTCCTCCATTTTTGTTTTAACTATGGCAAATTTCGATAATATTTGAATACAAATTTGACAGCTTCTCTGCTGATTACTATCTGTCTCTTTCCTGTTTCCTGTGGACAGGGTAGTCAATCATTCTTTAATTTAAAAAAGAATAAAAGCCAAAAACTTTTATTTCCAAATATGCATTTGACCAAGTCTGGTGTCTTTCGGAAAAGCTAAGACTCGAACAATCAAAGAAAATTTAAGTCTATTCAAAGGTTTTACAGGTAAGCCACTTCAATACTGGAAATATCAATTGATTCCAATACTACAAGTAACATTCTGCCTGGACATCTGAGAAATGCCCTTGAGCAGTGATATCTGACATCGCATAACATCTGTCGTATTAATAGTTACTTGCATTACCCACTACATCACTCACATCACATCAGCTGGGAGGTTCGTGGTTAGAATCTTAACAGAGACCAAAAAATGTTTTTTCATGGTTGCGAGAAATGTGCTAGGCCCCGGGACTACCCGCTCTGTTTCACTACCGTATAAAATACATATGTGTGTGTAATGTGTATGCTACACTAAATTTAATAATTTTTGAGTGTTTCGTTTTAAAAGACCATCATTTTCTTAGCGAGGAACTGGCAAGTCTTCCACACTGCCATGAAAAAGGTTCTCTCACCTAGTCGCTCAGAATCGGCAGAAAGTTTTTAGGTTCATCAGTCCCAAATTATGGTTAAGAGCAATGCGTTAAGCCTCCGAGCTCACCGAACTTTATTTTGCCACCACACTATTTATTTGTTCACTTTCAATGTAGAAACGTGATATTCTTGTTTGAAACGTTGAAAAGCCAATTTGTGCGTGATTGTACATCGAGAAAAGAAGTCATTCCTATTTTAAGTAGGCATGTATTTCCGTTTCCTTTTAATCAGAATGAATTGGAACTATCACTAATAGTTCCCAAAAGTATGCAACAATTGAAGTCATTAGCAAAGTAAAATTGATCGTTTTTTTAATGTTGCATGCATGGTGGCTGACAAAGTTTGGTCGATCAGTTCCTATTGAACGACAGATAGCGCAGCGGTTGGTAGCGCACTCTAGTGTCAAATTTTGTAAGCTTTCCATGGTTGCTGCATGAAATAAGTGAAAATTGAGATATGCTTTTTATTAGAATTGACATTCCAATTAGAAATTCACACATTGAAAGCAATTTCAACTAATCATCATTGTATATAAAAACTATAGTAGAACCATATTGCGATTTAAGAATGTTTTCGTTTTAGGGCACGGAGCGCTGCAGTCGCCTGTAAAAAACGTAAAAAAAATGCGAGTCGTCTTGTGGAACGTATTTAGAAGAGAGCCAGATAAATGTTTTAAGAGACTGATCATATGGCAAAAATATTTAAGCGGGATTCGTGATGTTGTGATTTTGTTTTGGTTCTCATTTGTGGGTATGTGTAAAGTTCCTTGGAAAATTACATTTGCTTTGAAGAAAGTGGTGTGAGACATAAATATAAGTATATTTTTGGGTTTCTTCATTTCTTTCGATTGAAATTACTTGCATAAGGAGCAAATAGCAACGTTGCATTATTTCACTTTGGAAATTATTCCAATTGCTTTGAAATACCTACGTACCTTACTGAAATGAATGGAAGATATTTTTGTAGTGGGAATGCAAATTAATGGAATTATTGAATAATTTCAAACACAATGTAGTAAATACAAAGACCATTTATTTAACACAACCTGTTACAAATTCTAACAGAATTCAATGACAGGTGCGTAAAATATTTTAGTGGAGACATTTAACAGCAAGGTAAGGAAATAGCTTTGTATATAGACAATTTATAATCATCGCGTTTTTAAGAGAAAGTGCCGGCTCTTGTTAACATCACCCTAATTTTAAATTGGGGTAACTAACAAAGGATTTATAAACATCAGACTAGCTTTATTATTTTGATTTAACTGTGAGATATTTGGTAATATGAAAATATGATACATTGAACCTATTCCCTTAATTCAAAAGGAAAAAAATTGAATTTAAACAAAAACCTGTATCCTTTTTTGAAAAGAATTCTTTTGAGCAGTTTCCACGTTAGAAATATAGAAAGAGAAACGCTTTTGTCTTAAAATATTAAGATTGAGGAAATGGGCACGACTGGGTCGCGATTGAGTGCTTAGTATAATATCAAAATCCTAAGGCTGAGCAAAAAGTTTCAGTATTAGCTCTTCATATATTTGGTGGTACAGTGTTCCCAAACTACACATTAATTATGAAAAAATTAAATTAACGGGCTCGACTTGTTTCTCGAGCTCAAATCCTCAAATGTATGTGGATTTTTGAATATCCTGTAATCTTAGGAGCTTATTATACATATATTCATGTAAATTATCAGGAAATTCCGGGTCAAAATATTGAACTCCTTGAAATTAGAAGACCTCAATTTACGGCATTTTTTTTAACTTTTCTAGTACCTGTAAGCTGTAACAAGAAAATAAAAAAATGGCGTTAAAGCAGACCCTTTTTCCAATACAGCCATCTATAATTGGAGTGAAAAATTGGAAATCGACAAAACTGCCAAATTTATAATTTTCATCCGATCGTAAAAGTTGTAGATGGCTATATATAAAAACATATGGAGATTGGAGAGTATGCAGTAAAAATTTCAAGACGATTCGTTAATTTTTGCGTGAGTTACAGCGGCTGCAAATTTGAAATATGCAGTTTTGAGAAAAACGCGTTTAAAATTTTCATAGCAAGAGTTCGAGCACTCGAGATGCTTCTCTTCTATACTCTGCCATTTCAAAAGTATCCACGATATCATTCTAATATTTTAGGACATCATTTTTGAGATGTTTACCTATCGATAAATTTAAAAAATATTGATTTTTTGAAAATGATAAACTAGCCGAACCCCTCACGCAAATATTTGAAAAAGTGAAATTGAATATTCCAAAGACAAACGCCATTTTTTGCAGTTGCAAATTCATATAAGCCCCGAAAATTTTAATCGTCAGAGCCGTTTTTTTTTTTAAATAAGGTTTCAAAAATTCAAGTACACAATTTTAAAGATCTTACTAAAAGCTAAATTGACAAAAGAAAAATGAAATAAATCTAACATACCGTTTTGAAAAATTTAGAAAAAACTGATTGTTTTAAAATATATTATTGAAAATTCAAAATAAACAAATTTTTCAAATTATGACATGCAATCTCTTTTAAACAACTTTGTACTTTTAAAATATGAAATTTTGTCAAAATCGCATCAGCCATTAGCGAGAAAGTCGGCTTTGAAAAAACGGACTATGGGTGGTACCGTTTTTAGACTTCAACCGAAAAAATATTCACATCATAAGAATAACTATTCAGAAATGAAAACTCACGTAAAATTTTATCAAAATCGTTAGAGCCGTTTTCGAGAAAAACAGATATTTTCACATGGGTTGTATGACAGGTACCGTTATTTCAAGACCTAGAAACCCAATTCCAAAAGCTTCTCTGTTAGGTACCACATAAATCATAACTGCTAATTTTTAAGAAAAACGGTCCATCGCTTTAGGCTGTAAATGATTATATATCAACATTTGAAGAATTCCAGCTTTTGAAATTTTATTTTTTTTTAAATTTTGATTTCTTAAAATAATTTCAAAACAATATTTTTGGTTTTTTTCTTAAATTTTTGTCAAAACAACTTCTACAAAGATCTTTGGTTTTTGGATTTCTAAAAACCTCGCTACCTCTGTAAGCCTCCCCACAGACCATAACTGCAAACTTTGAAGAAAATCGGTCAAGAGTTTAAGGCTGTCTATTCATATGCGGACAGACAGAAACACAGAAACACAGGCAAACAAAGTTATTTTCTTGAATTTCGAAGCACGAGCCTCCCGGGTAACAAGCAGACATGGTAACCATTACGCTACCATATGATGTATCTATACTATATGGTATTAGTTTTTTCTTCCCATATATTTAGCTTCGAACAATCAAAACGAGGAAAAGTAGGGTTAAAAAAATTTCTTTTCTCTCCTTTATACGTATTTCAAAAATATTTTGTCAAAGTTTCTAGTCGATCGGAGACAAATTGAAGGCGATATAAATATTCTTATACCTGCTTGATCTGAGCACACATTTGTTACCTGGCAGCTTTAAAGCGTTTTTCTTACAACTCACGTTTTTAAAGTTGGTGCCTACAGAAGGGTTTTTGTAATTGAGTATCTAGGTCTTGAAATGGTACCTGCCATACAACTGATATGATAATACATATCATTCTCAAAAACAGCTTCAAGCACTTCGATAAAATTTTATGTGAAGGATTAATTTTAAATTGTCTTTATAATGTAAAAAAAAATTTGAAAAAGTCTAAAAATGGTACCTCCCATAGTACAGCTCTTTTCAAAAACGACTTTCTCGTTAAAGGCTTAACATGTTGACGAAATGTAGTTTAGAAGTTCTTAGATTTTTTTAAGTAAGACTACATATCAACATTTAAAAAAATTTTATTTTTGAAGCCTATACATTTTAAAAAAAATTTTGATTTTTAAAAATAACTTCAAAACGATATTATTGTTTTTTTTTTTTTTCAAAACAGCTTCTATCAAGTTCTTAAGCTTTGCATACTGGATTTCTAAAAACATCTTTTTTAAAAAAAAGTGAAAAATAAAAAAGGTTTTTTTAGACGGCTCCAATAGTTTTGATTAAATTTTCACCGTTGATATGTATTAGCAACTGCAAAAATGGGTTTTTTAGATTTTTACTTGAAACCTTTGAAATATTTCATTTCATTTTTTTCAATATTTTGCGTGACTTAATTCATTTTTCGTAATTAATGCGTAGTTGGCAGCTCTGAATCACCAAATATATTACGCAAGTTTGTGCTACCCAGCCATGCTCTATTTTTTAAGTGAATTAACCCTATCCGCCTTTTAAACTGCTATAATGAATATCAAAAAAAGAATAATAGGTAGGTACAACAAAATATGTACATAATATTAAATGAACTAGAATTTTGCTTTCAAAATTTATTTTTAACAATATTCAATCAAAGTTTCACATGCAAAATTTACTATCTACTAAGCCCTTTTAAGATTTCAACGAAAAGTAGAAATCAAAAATACAGACAATGACTTTGCCAAACTTAATTTTCATGTGCCTGCCACAAATAAAATTTCTGACCTACCTCACTAACGCACAAACGAAAAGGTCTCAAACATGAATTTCCTTGAAATGATTATTTTTTGTCCTTACGAGCATTGTCTTGCATAATCTTCTTTGTCGTCCCTTATACTATACCAATGCCATACATTATACTTATACATACACCCGATCTACATGTTCCTCTTTGAATTGTGCACAGCAGTTCAAAAAGAGAACTCAATGTTTATAAATTGAATTTCAAAGAGCAAAAATCTTAACATCCACAAATGTTCTTTTTCTCTCTGTAAAAATTTCATGTGGAACTTGTTAGTACGGACCGCAGGCTGGTGGTGCGCCACCAGTCAAAAAATCAACATAATTCTACTATAGTTTTTATATACAATGTAATCATTTTGCAAACGAATTCTCAATGAGAATTTTTCATTGTTGTTGCATATAAAGACACAAACACGAAAAATAATTCTGTACACCGGATATAATTTGTAGGTGTGCTTTTACACCTGACAAATACCTATGTGTCACCATTGTATATAAAAACTATAGTAGAACCATATTGCGATTTAAGAATGTTTTCGTTTTAGGGCACGGAGCGCTGCAGTCGCCTGTAAAAAACGTAAAAAAAATGCGAGTCGTCTTGTGGAACGTATTTAGAAGAGAGCCAGATAAATGTTTTAAGAGACTGATCATATGGCAAAAATATTTAAGCGGGATTCGTGATGTTGTGATTTTGTTTTGGTTCTCATTTGTGGGTATGTGTAAAGTTCCTTGGAAAATTACATTTGCTTTGAAGAAAGTGGTGTGAGACATAAATATAAGTATATTTTTGGGTTTCTTCATTTCTTTCGATTGAAATTACTTGCATAAGGAGCAAATAGCAACGTTGCATTATTTCACTTTGGAAATTATTCCAATTGCTTTGAAATACCTACGTACCTTACTGAAATGAATGGAAGATATTTTTGTAGTGGGAATGCAAATTAATGGAATTATTGAATAATTTCAAACACAATGTAGTAAATACAAAGACCATTTATTTAACACAACCTGTTACAAATTCTAACAGAATTCAATGACAGGTGCGTAAAATATTTTAGTGGAGACATTTAACAGCAAGGTAAGGAAATAGCTTTGTATATAGACAATTTATAATCATCGCGTTTTTAAGAGAAAGTGCCGGCTCTTGTTAACATCACCCTAATTTTAAATTGGGGTAACTAACAAAGGATTTATAAACATCAGACTAGCTTTATTATTTTGATTTAACTGTGAGATATTTGGTAATATGAAAATATGATACATTGAACCTATTCCCTTAATTCAAAAGGAAAAAAATTGAATTTAAACAAAAACCTGTATCCTTTTTTGAAAAGAATTCTTTTGAGCAGTTTCCACGTTAGAAATATAGAAAGAGAAACGCTTTTGTCTTAAAATATTAAGATTGAGGAAATGGGCACGACTGGGTCGCGATTGAGTGCTTAGTATAATATCAAAATCCTAAGGCTGAGCAAAAAGTTTCAGTATTAGCTCTTCATATATTTGGTGGTACAGTGTTCCCAAACTACACATTAATTATGAAAAAATTAAATTAACGGGCTCGACTTGTTTCTCGAGCTCAAATCCTCAAATGTATGTGGATTTTTGAATATCCTGTAATCTTAGGAGCTTATTATACATATATTCATGTAAATTATCAGGAAATTCCGGGTCAAAATATTGAACTCCTTGAAATTAGAAGACCTCAATTTACGGCATTTTTTTTAACTTTTCTAGTACCTGTAAGCTGTAACAAGAAAATAAAAAAATGGCGTTAAAGCAGACCCTTTTTCCAATACAGCCATCTATAATTGGAGTGAAAAATTGGAAATCGACAAAACTGCCAAATTTATAATTTTCATCCGATCGTAAAAGTTGTAGATGGCTATATATAAAAACATATGGAGATTGGAGAGTATGCAGTAAAAATTTCAAGACGATTCGTTAATTTTTGCGTGAGTTACAGCGGCTGCAAATTTGAAATATGCAGTTTTGAGAAAAACGCGTTTAAAATTTTCATAGCAAGAGTTCGAGCACTCGAGATGCTTCTCTTCTATACTCTGCCATTTCAAAAGTATCCACGATATCATTCTAATATTTTAGGACATCATTTTTGAGATGTTTACCTATCGATAAATTTAAAAAATATTGATTTTTTGAAAATGATAAACTAGCCGAACCCCTCACGCAAATATTTGAAAAAGTGAAATTGAATATTCCAAAGACAAACGCCATTTTTTGCAGTTGCAAATTCATATAAGCCCCGAAAATTTTAATCGTCAGAGCCGTTTTTTTTTTTAAATAAGGTTTCAAAAATTCAAGTACACAATTTTAAAGATCTTACTAAAAGCTAAATTGACAAAAGAAAAATGAAATAAATCTAACATACCGTTTTGAAAAATTTAGAAAAAACTGATTGTTTTAAAATATATTATTGAAAATTCAAAATAAACAAATTTTTCAAATTATGACATGCAATCTCTTTTAAACAACTTTGTACTTTTAAAATATGAAATTTTGTCAAAATCGCATCAGCCATTAGCGAGAAAGTCGGCTTTGAAAAAACGGACTATGGGTGGTACCGTTTTTAGACTTCAACCGAAAAAATATTCACATCATAAGAATAACTATTCAGAAATGAAAACTCACGTAAAATTTTATCAAAATCGTTAGAGCCGTTTTCGAGAAAAACAGATATTTTCACATGGGTTGTATGACAGGTACCGTTATTTCAAGACCTAGAAACCCAATTCCAAAAGCTTCTCTGTTAGGTACCACATAAATCATAACTGCTAATTTTTAAGAAAAACGGTCCATCGCTTTAGGCTGTAAATGATTATATATCAACATTTGAAGAATTCCAGCTTTTGAAATTTTATTTTTTTTTAAATTTTGATTTCTTAAAATAATTTCAAAACAATATTTTTGGTTTTTTTCTTAAATTTTTGTCAAAACAACTTCTACAAAGATCTTTGGTTTTTGGATTTCTAAAAACCTCGCTACCTCTGTAAGCCTCCCCACAGACCATAACTGCAAACTTTGAAGAAAATCGGTCAAGAGTTTAAGGCTGTCTATTCATATGCGGACAGACAGAAACACAGAAACACAGGCAAACAAAGTTATTTTCTTGAATTTCGAAGCACGAGCCTCCCGGGTAACAAGCAGACATGGTAACCATTACGCTACCATATGATGTATCTATACTATATGGTATTAGTTTTTTCTTCCCATATATTTAGCTTCGAACAATCAAAACGAGGAAAAGTAGGGTTAAAAAAATTTCTTTTCTCTCCTTTATACGTATTTCAAAAATATTTTGTCAAAGTTTCTAGTCGATCGGAGACAAATTGAAGGCGATATAAATATTCTTATACCTGCTTGATCTGAGCACACATTTGTTACCTGGCAGCTTTAAAGCGTTTTTCTTACAACTCACGTTTTTAAAGTTGGTGCCTACAGAAGGGTTTTTGTAATTGAGTATCTAGGTCTTGAAATGGTACCTGCCATACAACTGATATGATAATACATATCATTCTCAAAAACAGCTTCAAGCACTTCGATAAAATTTTATGTGAAGGATTAATTTTAAATTGTCTTTATAATGTAAAAAAAAATTTGAAAAAGTCTAAAAATGGTACCTCCCATAGTACAGCTCTTTTCAAAAACGACTTTCTCGTTAAAGGCTTAACATGTTGACGAAATGTAGTTTAGAAGTTCTTAGATTTTTTTAAGTAAGACTACATATCAACATTTAAAAAAATTTTATTTTTGAAGCCTATACATTTTAAAAAAAATTTTGATTTTTAAAAATAACTTCAAAACGATATTATTGTTTTTTTTTTTTTTCAAAACAGCTTCTATCAAGTTCTTAAGCTTTGCATACTGGATTTCTAAAAACATCTTTTTTAAAAAAAAGTGAAAAATAAAAAAGGTTTTTTTAGACGGCTCCAATAGTTTTGATTAAATTTTCACCGTTGATATGTATTAGCAACTGCAAAAATGGGTTTTTTAGATTTTTACTTGAAACCTTTGAAATATTTCATTTCATTTTTTTCAATATTTTGCGTGACTTAATTCATTTTTCGTAATTAATGCGTAGTTGGCAGCTCTGAATCACCAAATATATTACGCAAGTTTGTGCTACCCAGCCATGCTCTATTTTTTAAGTGAATTAACCCTATCCGCCTTTTAAACTGCTATAATGAATATCAAAAAAAGAATAATAGGTAGGTACAACAAAATATGTACATAATATTAAATGAACTAGAATTTTGCTTTCAAAATTTATTTTTAACAATATTCAATCAAAGTTTCACATGCAAAATTTACTATCTACTAAGCCCTTTTAAGATTTCAACGAAAAGTAGAAATCAAAAATACAGACAATGACTTTGCCAAACTTAATTTTCATGTGCCTGCCACAAATAAAATTTCTGACCTACCTCACTAACGCACAAACGAAAAGGTCTCAAACATGAATTTCCTTGAAATGATTATTTTTTGTCCTTACGAGCATTGTCTTGCATAATCTTCTTTGTCGTCCCTTATACTATACCAATGCCATACATTATACTTATACATACACCCGATCTACATGTTCCTCTTTGAATTGTGCACAGCAGTTCAAAAAGAGAACTCAATGTTTATAAATTGAATTTCAAAGAGCAAAAATCTTAACATCCACAAATGTTCTTTTTCTCTCTGTAAAAATTTCATGTGGAACTTGTTAGTACGGACCGCAGGCTGGTGGTGCGCCACCAGTCAAAAAATCAACATAATTCTACTATAGTTTTTATATACAATGGTGTCACCTTGAAGTGCCCATGTTCTTTTAACAATCGCCTCGCTAAAATCCTCAAATCTTAACGGTTTGAATTCGAACAAAATGCTACGTATTTGGTAAGATTTTTTCTGGTTCCTTATACCGTTTCTCGATCGATGTTATCGAAACGATAAAAAACGGGGGTACCTACTAGACTATGAAAAGACTATGAAAAAGAGTCTAGTTGGCAGTAAAATCGATTTCTACATGGTCGCCGGCTCAGATAAATCTGAGACACTATTTCACAAGGTGTGGAATGCTCTGAATGTTTCAAAAAACTTTACGTTTTAGTATTTTACGCAGGTAAAACCCCCGTTTTGAAAGTTCCAAGTTTCCAGATTCCAGGTCACATATAAATTAGAAGTAGGTAAGTTAGAAGGGGTTCGTAAGTCGTCAAACACATTTTGCTTCTATTTCTGCTCGAGGCAGAACAAATTTTATTATTAATTAGAAATAGAGACAAAATTGGTCAAATTATGTTTTTAGCTGATTTGAATGCAAACATGGGGCATTTCAGGAAGACTAATGAAAAGAAAAAGAAACTAAAAGGGCCCGGATCGTTCAACTTTTAAGCCATGTGTAAATTGGGTTCAAATGTTGGTCAAAATTGCCACCTTGGTTAAATTTTGACCCTAGTGACTAGTGAGGCGAATAAAATGGGATAAAATTTATCGGGGTGAGGTGCAAATTAAAATTTGAAGTTTCTGGAAATAGGGAGATAAGTCTGTACCTGCCTCTCTGTTTGTATTCGGTAAACACGGTAAGCTATAAAGGCACCAGAAAGATGATAAACTCAAAAACCCATATTTTTTCGTTTATTTTTGCTATCCCGTAGAAAGCTGGCCAAGCATTTATACTAGTTAAGCGATATCACACTTTGTGAATTCTCTGAAGATGATGATGATGATGATAACATCGCTGGATTAGATTTGAATAATCTACTCGCGTGCACGATATTGGATCACATCTGCCGTAGCCGTAGTCTTCGAGTTGGTTCACTTTTTCTTAAAAATGAAATGCATAAGTGCATAGTAAATGGACATTTTGTAAAGACACACAAATACACACGGAGTCTAGCAAACATTTTTTCGAGAATGTCATAGTTTGGCAGTTGGAGGAGTTGAGGTGAGGCTAAGGCCAATCTTATTACACCATGTTTCAATATCCGAAAAGCAAAAAAAAAAATGTCATTGATTGCGACAGTGAAAGCAAAGGTCCACGGTCAGTGCCTTGCGGGTTGCGGCACATCCGATGAATTGAAGGAATTTGAAAATCTGCAACTACTATGCTTTCAAGAGCAAAAGAGTTTTCTTGATTTTATCATCATTAACACATACAAAACAGTACCTAAGCTTGCTCAGTCAGGTTTTTGCTTTTTTAATTGGAATGCCAAAAGCACAGTGATGCAGTGGTGCAGTCTTCGCTGAAAAAGTAAAGTAAACGGAAAATGAAAAGCAAATTTGCGAATATTATGTAAAGTTCGAAAGAAATAGAAGAAGAAGTTGAAGAAGATGAACAAAAAGAATAACAAGAACAAGAGGAAGTAGAAGAAGAAGATGGCCTCTCTTAAGGGTCCTACAGATCTCTGCTTTGTTTTGGTCAGTGTATAAGGAAACTCATTTGCTGAAACAAGGACGAACTACCACAAAAAAAAAGAAGCACTCCGGGAGTGCCGACGGAAGTGAAAACAGAATTGAATTTTCAGTAAATATTTTAATGTAGGTACAGGAAAATCTTTTATAATACACTTATGTAGATGTACATATAGAGGAACATCAATGAAACTAATAAGTTTTCATTCACAATTCCATCTCTACAATCATCGTATTCTAATACTGAAATAATAGGTCAATGGTAACTTAAATAGGAAACGGAAACGAACAATTTTGTCTCAAATCTATTTAAATATATCGCAAAGACTGCATCAATTGTCGCTTTATATTTCGTTGTACTAAGGCTGCAGACATTCGTCATTGTAAAATATTCTTCTTTTAAAAATTTAAAAAGTGGCAAATTTGTAGCATCACCGAAGTTGATGTTAAAATCACCACTCAAAATCATTGGGAAATCATCAAATCTCTCCCCAATTTTATCGTGAAGGTATGCAGAAGCGTCTTCAGACTAAATAAATAAATTTTTATATAAAAACTGTCGTATTACACTTGAACACGTATTCGGTGAATTATAAACGCCTACTGTTATAACTTGCTGTCCATTTCCAGAGTGGCAACGAAAAACACACAAATCGCCGATATCAAAAACTAGTGTACCTCGTATGCAAATCCATATGATTTGAGCAAAATATGTCAGTTGTATCAGACAACCTTTTACAGATAGCTGCTCCTGCTGCTGGACGACCGTGCCTTCTGAAACTAGCAAATAAATTGAAATCTGGAATATCATATCTATATTTCTTCGTCACCCTTGTGAAATTCTGTTAAAATCAATATCTACATTCAATTTTTTAACGATAGTCGATAGTGTCTACAGATTTTGTAACTGCGCTCGTAAACTTTGACAATAAAATGAAAGGACAGTGCATTAAGTTTAGAAACGAAATAAGTGAATATTTGAGTATAGGTTTTTCAAACTATCTTCATGCAACCATTTCAATTCCATCGATAAATCATCGCGATGAGTTGTTGAGCTCTTTTAATTTGTTGTAAAGTTCACTTCACTCATCCACTTTTTTGAAATGGTAGTAAAATATTTGCTATTCCATTCTTATAGTCATTTAGCAGAACAAAATTAATGTGTTTCTTGGCTCAATGGTAGAGTCAATGGCTATTAGACTAAAGGTCTCAGGTTCGAATCCCAGCCGTCGCAACAATTATTGTTTATGTTTTCACTTTAAATAAATAAAAAATGGAAGTCATTGCTGGGAATCGAACCTGAGACGCTGGGCTTGGGCTATGACGAATTTACATACGAAATACAATGAGCCAAAAAATGGTGTCGGTCGCGAATTAATTGCTTTACCCCCATCGCAAAAGTGCCAAACGCGCCTAAAGAAGTTTTCACTTCAAAAATTCTTTGGGCACACCCCCTCTATTGCACTTCATCCTTTAATTTGTATGAGATTAAAACAAAGCGCCTAAACAAGAAGGGTTTGTTTGTAAACTTCTTTTCGTTAGCATTCCGAAACTAGTGTGCCAATTGTTCCAAACACAAGTCCTTAAATGCTTATGACGACATCGCTTCGCCTTGTCAATAAACTATATTTTTCTGTTAATAGAAGACTTAATACGTTATGTTTGCTTGCAATATCGCCAATAAAACTGTACTAAAGAGGAAAATAAAACATTCGCACAAATTCGACACACGCGTTCCTTCTTCACAAGAAGTCGCTGTTGCCTCGTGTCGAGGAAGAATTTATTTTGAATTGTTGCGTGAGTCTCAAACTTTTTGCAATACAAGGCTCTCAGCGCATTTTATCGCTTTGCCTCTGAGTAAACGATTGCAATAGGAAACGTGCAATTTGACAGAGTCGAGAGGCCAAACAAATTTCACGAAAGATTACGAATGAGGGAATCTCTGTCAGCAATACTGATGATAGAGACCTAATCTTAGACTTAATTCTTTGTAGAAATAATATTCATTAAAACTGTATTTAAGTTGGGCTCCTATAGGCTTAGGGTTGCCAGATTTTCAATTTTAAGTGGTGTTCAATTTTTAGGAAGGCAGATTTAAATTGAATTAAAATACAGTGTGAAGATTTGTATCAAGGGTTTCGAATTCCCGCAGTGTGCGACTGTGTGTAGGTGGCAACACAAAGGTCGAAACTATCATCCTTGTGTCTCAGGACCGAAGACCGTGATTCTCCTTTTTAAAATTCAAGATCTTATGTGCCTTTTTGTACAATTAGTTGTCATCTATGTTTACAAGGCATTTTCTGCAAAAAAAAATTACCTCAAAGTCAAAACTTTGTTTCGGGAAGAAAATTTTAACACCACTCAAAATTGAAAATCTGGCAACCATAAACCTATGGAAGCTCAACTTAAAACAGTCTTAAAGGTTGTTATTTCGACAAAAAATTAAGTCTAAGATTAGGTCTCTAACATCAGTAGGTATTGAGATTGACAGAGATATCGAGTTTAGCACAGGTCAGGGTATACCAAAGTTAGCCTTTTTTTAAATTGTCAAAAAGTGATGTCACAGTGGCAGTCACTTAAATGTACATTGTTTATTTCCCGTTTTAATGTCCAATTCAAGGGCTCGTCAAGCTTTCGATGGTGAGTTTTTAGGTGAGTTGTAGGTAATTGATATTGAGAAACAGATTGACACAGTTACTTCAACGCAGCAACTTCTGCAGCAAAGAAAACTTCGACGTGTAAAAAAACCACATTCCACATGTAGCATTAGAATTTAGGTCAAACGTAACGTCGAAGGTATTCGAATTCATTCAAAACCACTGGTTCTAAAAAAAAAAAGTGGCTGTGTAAATCGATTTCTCGCATATCTTCGTAGGTATGTCATTTGGATAAAGAAAAAACTATGAAACGCCGATCAAATAAGTGGACAACACAACATTTTTTAAGAAAATAAGGAGGTAGGTACCTATCTGAATTTATACCCGTCTGTCAAACATACTCCTTAAGAAAAAGGGTCCTCTTATTGAACTTAAAATATAATTTTAACTTAAATTTTGACTTATTCGCATTGAAGTAAATTTAATTGTCTACCACATTACAAAACTCGTCAACTTGGGTATAGGTAAGTTCCTCAAACGCACACCTACCTATACAAATTTTTAAGAACCCTAGGTAGGTAGGTAGGTGCTCCCTCTTTTTAGATTTTTGAATAGGTAGGTAGGTATCTTAAAAAATCTTTCTCTCGCTTTCTTGCCACCATGTTCCAATAATGTGTCTATTTCCAAAATATAAACGGGTCACCATATTTGTAGGAGTCAAGGACTTGCAAATGTTTAATAAACACTAAACCTATCTTTACGAGTCCCCCCATTCACTACTTATACATTGGCTAAGTGTAGGAAAAAATCAAACATTTGAAGTGGAAGTTAGCACACCCTACTATCTCTTCCTTTTTGCCCATCACAAATAAGCAAAAAAAAAGAAGCTTGTATGACCCCCATTCCTCTCTGTGCTTTCTTTCCTACCAACACTTGCAAACATTTATGGATGTAAATATAAACATATACATGGATGTGCCATGTAATCACCTGCGGGCAATTACACCTCGCTAGCCATGGACCATTACGATGTTAAAATAAAAGACGAGCAAGGCATCTTATTCTTGATGACAAAATCAGAAGAACAGAAGGGACACAGCGAATTCTCTCATATCCTTCCATACACACACTCGTATGTTGGTAGGCAGTAGGTTGTAGGTATCTTCTTATGGATACCTACGTATTCTGGCAATCTCACCTCACCTGTAATAACGGGTCTTCAGAGTGGGTGGGTTGGTTGAATCGTCCTCATGTGTGTAAATATTAAAAGGAGCACAATAAAATGAATCCCACCAACAGATCTCTTTTGCCTCTTAACCAGACAAGCAGCTGAACCGAGAGGACACTTCTTTCATGTCCTGGGCATCCGGTGAACATCTGAGTATATACATACATGCCTGATGTATATGAATACCTACATATAGCTCCCATGCACGTATGGCTTGTACCTATGTAGTATCACTACGCACTAGAAAGTCAACCGACCCCATCCAACGTTGGTCAACGTGGACTCCCCAATTCCGTTTTTCATAACTGTGTTTCCAAAAACAAAACAAAAAAAGTGAAGCCAAACACAAAAACATGCATGTGGGGGAGACTCTTTCAATTTGTCATTTGGCCGCAACACACATTCGGTATCTTCAGTGAAGTCCACGCTGGCCAATCCAGTTTGATGTCACCTCCCCGTTGGCCACTAGCTTTTCGCTTTTTCACTCGAATAACGGATTCGTAGTGCCCAGTTGTCGGACACACATATGGCAATTCGAGTGGTGGTGGTGTGACTTCAAACGCACACACTCACGAGTAACACTTAACGGCATACGGCAACGGGCATACGAACGAAATGAAATGACTGACCATGGTCAGAGAAAGTCGTTTGGTTATTTCTCCCTGGTCGGTAGAGAGAGACGGCGCGCGGCGCATAGACTCCATATCAAATATGTCCACAGTCCACTCATATGTGAAATGTCACATGTGTGTAGAAAGAGACAGTTGCATGTTAAGAGAGAGTGTGTATTTCATGTGGGGAAAATTCCAATAACATAAAGGGGAAACTCTGAGTTTCACCTATCCATATGGTGGGTGGTGGTGGGTTGAAAGTGCTCATAAGTCATAAGTGTGTTTTATCATCACAGTTCTGAGACCACTCAAATGCGAGTAGAAATTATCAATGTGTTTTGAGTGCCTTGTTCCTGTTACAGGTTTGCTGTTTTTGTAAGCAATTCTGTGAGTTGTTGTTTGGATGGTTTTGGCTGGTTTTGGCAGTCGAAATGGAGCAGTAGTGATTTGCTGCGTATGTAAAGAGTGGAGCTGGTAGGCCGACTCATCATCACAACATGGCTGTGGCTTTTCTGTTTGAGATTTTTTTTTTCAACTTGAAAGGGCTACTCTGTAGTCTGTACTCTCGCTTATTGCCTTTTTTATTGTCAAGTTCAAATTTGAACACTTTTCAAGGGAAGAGTTTCGATTTATTGCAGAGTGATCTGATTGCATATGCTCTATGCAAGAGTTAGATAATCGATTTTTTTGGAGATCAGTTTTAAATGAGAGATAGGTCAGTAGGGGAATGACTGGTTAGGTCAGCTGAAACCTGACCGTAATTAGCAAAATGGTAAAGGCTTTTCAACCATAAATTTTCTTTTTCTAGAGGCTAAATTGTTCTTCTGCTGTAGGTACTGTAATGCGAAGCAAAGGAACTGTCAAAACTTTACTATCGTCCCGCATACAATTTAAATTTTTTTGAGTGAAGTTGAACTATAGCTATCTTCATATAGGTACAAAGCTCTCAAGTGAATAAACTGTCAAACTAAACGAATGTTCGTTCATTTGTCGTTGGTCGTGCTGATGTGAATAGTCCTTTATGCCTAGTCTCCTTTGATTATTGGAAGAAGAGTATGAAATAAGTCTGTAATCAATAGTCAATCGCCTGTATACGTAGAGATAGAGATGGTGGCTATCTTGAAAAGGCAAAGGCACATATTCTTATGTAAGCTGCTTACATCTATTTTAGTTTAATAGTGGCGTATTTCCAACTCCTTTTTGAAATCCTGCGACGTTAACATTGAGTATAGTTAAATCTTTTGTCTCGAAATCTATGGGTTCATAGTTCAAGTATTAGGGGACGAAATTTTCTAAGGTCTGCGACGTAACGCACGCGCTTGTTTTTATGTAGGCACAAAGAGGCTTCCGGCATTGATACCTAGACCCTTTGAATCAACTTCGTCTTGGTCTTACCAATCGGCATCAGAGGATGCTTAGCTGCGGCGCGGCGCAGAGAAGATCATTTGCTCTTCTGGCAGTAAGTCACTGTAGTCGCACTCTTCTTTACCAACGGTTTTGGCCTTGGGCAGTCTTGCAATGAAAATTTTAGCTCCCCAGGTTTTTATTAAAACAACGAATTGTTACGTAGTAGCTTGCTCCAACACTCCTTCGTCCCTGTAACGCACCGTAATAGTCTATTATTGATTATGTAGTAAAAAAAGGCATATGAAGGAACTCGACATTGAATGGACTTTTATTGCATGAATCGATTAATATGGGTTAATTTTATAGAAAACCCCGGAAGTGCTATTAAATTAGAAGGTGCGATTCGGAGATATGGGCTCTAAGCCATCTTCTTCTTCCTTCGTACAAAAATGATGAAAAACAACGATAAATGTCTATGTTCAAGTGGCAATATTTCGGTGAATTTCAATCATAAAAATTTGTTCTGATATAACATTTTATAGGAAATTTTCATTTTTTATGAAGCATGGCCTATACATATCTGCAACCAGAAAAAATGTCATTAAAAAAACTAAGAAAACTCAAAAATTGGAAAAATTTGTCGGGAGTTTTATTACTTTGGATAAAAAATATTTCTTTATATTTTTTAAAAAGATACATTTCGATGGGAAAATTTGATTTCTACAAAAGACGTTCCAGAATTGCACCAAAATTTTGTTTCGTTCTCGAGATATATTGAAAAAACGAATGAAGATGGTTTAGAACTCATATCTCCTCTCCCAATCGCACCCTCTTATTTAATAGCACTTTCGGTTTTTTCTCTAAAATTAACCCATTAATCGATTCATGCAATAGAAGTCCATTCAATGTCGAGTTCCTTAAGAAATGACATAACCAATAGATTATAACGGCTTAAAAGACATCCCCATTCCCCACCCCAATCGCGCTACGAGATACTGTGTTGTATTTTTCAATTATCTTACATTTTCATCAAAAATTTTACTTTCATTCGCTGATCTTTTCGAATTTAGCTTTGAGCCTCACAAACTTATGCTTAGCAAAACTTGAAATAAGCAGAACTTGCGTTTAACAGAACTTGAGTTAAGTAAGCCTAAAAAGCGCCATTGAATACGTCCCATACAAAGTATAAGTCCACAAGTTAAAACAGTATGCTTGATAAAATATGCACAAGAGGTTTTAAAAAAAAAATTGAGAAGAAAATATAGTCGCAGGCTTGACTGGAATTTCGTATTGCAAAAAGCCGAGAAAAAATTAACTGAAAATGGTTGTTATTGTGATCAGAAATTGTGAATACAAATGGAACAGGAACCGAGTTGTCGTAAAAATTGAATAACAAATGCTATGCCAATCGATGGCAAATCATTCAAAGAATTATTTGTTTCTAAAAAAACGTATTTAAAAGAACAAATATTTTCTGTTAAACAACTTGTTGTAGTAAAATACAATTTTAACGGAAAATATTTGCTGAATCAAACATTTTCCTGGGAAAAAAAATTTTCTCGGTATTTACAATCGATTGGTATAACATTTTTTTCCATTCAATTAAACGGCAACACAGTTAATATTTAATTTAAAAAATTTTCGTGATTCGTTTTCCTGATCGCTATAACTGGTACCAAACACAATCTTCTCTTGGTAAGCTTAAGTATCAAGCTCATTCTGCTTAATTTTCGATTGCTCGGCTTAGTTTTTGATTGCTTCGCTAGTTGATCTCAAGTTCTTATTCAGATAAATTTTCGCCTTCGTTTAGATATATAGATAGATATTTATTTTTTCGTATTCACATTTACATTTGGTAAGCTGCTGCACAGTATATAATACAGAGATTTGATATACTTATATCTTTCTACTGAAGTATTATCTATAATTAATAAGAAATTTGAAAATCAATGGGGAAAAAAATTCAATACAAAAAAAAAACAAAAAATGATAATTAAATAATAATAAATGAAATCAGAACGCAGGTACATTTCTACTCAAAGACTATGCTTAAACTTGAACTTAAGCTAAAGCAGTATTGCACAAAATAAACACATATAATATATATTATTATTAAAATATCAAACTCAAAAAAAAATAAATAAATAAATAAATAAATAAGTAAATAGTTCTGTAAACAGATTAATTTGTAAATAAATAAATAAATATCTAAGTATTTGTATGAATAAATTGAATTAAATAAGATGTGATTGAATAACTTTAGAGATAGTTATTAAAAGAAAAGGATATTAAAACAATAAATAAATAAATAAATAAATAAATAACTTTAAAGATAGTTATGTAAAGAAGGAAAAGGATAATAAATCAATGAATAAATAAATAAATAAACAAACAAGTACGTAAATAATAAATAAATAATAAATAGATAAATTTGTAAATAAATAAAGAAACTTATAATTAGTATTTTAACCAAGAAAAACAAATACTACAATCACTATGTAATTAATAGACTAACATTTGATATATGTACATGTAAATCGATAGGCAAAGACATAGGTAAATAATTATAACATTCAAACAAGAGTATCTACTATTCAATTCATATCAGCTGATTTATGAGTGGATTGTCACATCTATCACAGTTTTCTAAGAATTTGTTTGTAAGTTTATCAATTCTTTCAGTGATAATTTCAACATTTGCTCTTGAATGCCAATCGATCGTAGAGAGGTTGCGAGAGAGTTTAAGCGCCATTTTTAGTAATTTGTTATACGATATTGCGATACTTTTAATTTATAAATATGACATTTAGCACAACTTCCCCACACCTGACATCCACACAAAACGATAGTCTGCAAGACAAATTTATGGACAAATATCTTGACAACTCAGGTAAATTTAATGTACCTAATAGATTAGTATATTATATACCTATATGAAACAATTTATAAAGTATAGTGTATTTTTAATTTACTTCCAAATAAGCACATAGTATTCTTGTAGGCATTAGTTTTGAACTTCGTCAGTCCACTTCAATTAGTTGCATCATTTTACTCGGTTTATTCCATGCGTTTCTATTCTCTCGCAAGAGCAATAAGCAAAAAGCAACAAGCTACCCAATGTCAATTTATCGCAAAAATTAAGATTATTAATGAAGAATGAAGAAGTCTTGGACATATTTGCAGCGCAAAATGCCAGAAGATTAATTTGAATTTAATAAAAATGATTCCTGACTACATTCTGTAAATAAGTTTTTCATCTGGAAAAAATTTGTAAAAACTCAAAATATGCACGTTTCCAGCATATTTAAAAAACCAAAATGTATGATTTTGGTCATAAGAGCCTTTAATTGAAATTAGTTTTGTCCTTAGCGAAAAATTCTGATGTTAAAAAGCGGTTCTGTAGGAGTTTTTGTTTTGAGATAAATCTTACAAAATCCATTCTTACCAAAAGATAATAGACTGTTTTATCTAAATCGTCAAGGCCGTGGGGCAAGAAAGACCACTTAAGATTTAGACACTCCAAAATTTTTTTCTAGTCTTAAAAAGGAAACAAATATTTTTTTAAATAATACTTCAACCTTTGAACTTCATCATAGTAAACAATCAGAATAGTTGAACAGTGGTATATAGAAATTTACACAACTATACAAACTTGTTTCGAAAATCCGTTTTGCCCCACTACCGGGGAAAAAAGGACCTTTGAATGGAGCAGAACGAAAAATTGATTTCTTTTAACAATGATATCAAAAACAATCTATAAATACTTTTATATATTATTCCTACCATTGTCTTAGAGCTAAAATTCCAATTTCATCAACGCCTAGTGCGAGACTGCTAAATAAACCCTATCAACGAAGTTTGCAAACTGGCCCTGGCCCATCCACTTGGGCTGCAGATTTGAAAACAGGACGAGGACCGAACAGAGTTTTCCAACCACTTTTTTCATACTTCTGTATATCGTAATAGTATCTTTATATTTTTTTGCAATAATCCATAAAGTGTTTATACATGCAATACCGTCTTTACCATAAGGGCACACGGGGCCCGTGCCCAGGGCCCCCATCCGCAGGGGGGCCCCGAAGGCCGACAAATTTTTTCACACATGCATCAAATATGTCTGGAAAGTACTCTGGTGTTCAGTCAAGAATAAAAGAAGTTTGCGAGTTTGCAATTTACGTTCCATGTGCGGCACATTCGCTAAATTTAGTGGGTGTTCAGGCTGTTGAGTGTGTTACGGAAGCAGTAGATAGCATTCTTTCAATTTTTACCAAAATTGTTAAATTTTTTTTGCAGTTTCGACCAAACGTTGGAAAATTTTAATAGAGCATTTAGGTGCAAATAAGGTCCTGAAGTATCTTTCGGAAACTAGATGGTCTGCACGTGTCAATGCAATTAATGCATTGCAAAACAGTTATTTCAATATATCTGAAGCATTGTCTTCAATCGCAAGTGACACCAATCAACCAGGAGAAACAAGAAACGAAGCCCAAAGCCAAGCCAAAAAAATGGGAAAATTTGAGACTGCTCTTCTAACGGTTATATGATGATCTTTTGGAAATATTGAATAAAGCAAATCTGAATTTACTGAATAGCGTTATGACCATGGACGTTGTAAAAAAATCTTTGATCAGTTATATCAATAGCGCACGCATTAATTTTGATCAGTACGAAACGGCTGCCAAAAACAAAACTCCAGATGCTGACTACAAACATGCATTTGAAAGAAAAAAAGATCGCAGCACACGTACCACTTTTTTTGAAGGAACGTCGGAGACTGCACAGTTGAAAGGCAAGGAAAAGTTTCGTGTAGATGTAGATACTTTCATTCCCATAATTAACACATTAAATACACATTTAAAAAAACGTTCGGTAGCATACGAAGAAAATGATAATCGATTCCGTTTTCTTTGTCAGTTAACAACGATCGAATCTAACGTATTAACAAAAAAGTGCAAAGAATTTGCAGAATTTTATCATGAAGATATTAATGCGTACGAGTTCAGAACAGAATGTTTTCATTTAAGCCAATATTTAAAAAACAAAATCAAAGCAATCAGTGGATTTAAATATCTCAACTTTACATAACCTAATAAAGACAGATAAATTGGAAGAAAATTTTCCAAACGTTGAAATTGCTACCAGAATCTTCCTTTGCCTAATGATTACTAATTGTACTGGAGAGCGGTCATTTTCAAGGCTTAAAAGGATAAAAAATGAATTGCGAACCACCATGCCACAAGAGCGGCTAAGTAATCTATCAATAATGTGTATAGAAAGTTATATCCTCCAAAAAATTGAAATTGACGATATAATAGAAGATGTTGCTCAACAAAAATCCAGAAAAAAACAGATCGTAATGGTAACCAAAAAAACCAGCAGCATACCAATATAATTAATCACATATTATTTATCAAGCTGTATACTACCCATAATAAATGATCATAGGAGAAAAATATTAGTATGATTAGCTTTCTTTATTGTGTAAAAGGGCCCCAAATTCTTGTGTGCCCAAGGGCCCCAACATAGTATAAGACGGCCTTGTATACATTACACAATGTACATAGTATAATACCATAATACCAATTAAAATATTCGTGTTTGATCGATTTTCGGTTAAAATGGGCTGTATTAATTTTATTTATTACATATACCATTCAGAAAGGTACACACTGATTAGTGAATTGAATAATGAAAGGAGATGGTTTAGTTTATTGACGAAATCATTCAACCAAAAATCAACTTCATCGTTGAACAAAATTTTCTTTCGTAGATCGGGATCAACAGGAGCTGCTTTGAGTCAATTCCCAGTAGCCGAGGCCACAGTGCTCGGTAGTCGTGCGGGGTCAACTCTTGTTCGAGTAAAGTTTTATAGATTTTCCATAAAGTATAGACCACAGTGGTACCTGTGTCGTGTTAACCCAGAGTTTCGTGGTTCGAGTTCCAACAGAGGCAAAAATGTTTTTACATGGGCATGCTGAATTTTACCGTAAGTGTAAACTGTTAATTGAGCTTTTTTTAATAACATTTCTAGTTAAGCAAAACAAAAAAAAAAAAATTTTGAACTCTAACATTACTTTGAAGTAATTGAAATACATAATTGTAAAGATGCTGGCTTTTAGCCTTGTTTATTTAAATTTTTTTTTTTTTTTGTTTGAATTACTATCATTTGACATGTTCAAGTCATCCACTTTTTTGTGATGGTCCAAACGATTTTGTTTCGCAGGACACTTAGCCTTAATGCTGCTTTCTTCAGCAGTAGTAGCTTTCTCGTTATGCATTGCGCGATGATGAATATCATTTCATCATTTGGAGTAAACGAGAGCAAAAACTTTGCATGTCTATTCGGAGGCAATGTCATCCAATTAGGCGTCTCATCCACAAACTCCCAATGCAGCATACTCCTTCAAACCATAAAGTAAGCCTCAATAGATTTTCTTAGATTCTGCAAAGTTTTTTCCATTTGTTTCTGTTGCTCCTCCATTGTTTCTTCTTTTCCAAGCAATTTTTTATGATTTTTTTTATTGAACCGCCATCGCCATAGGCATTACTGTCAGCAGCTCAAACCCATATTAACATCGCACCCACATCGACAGAACATTTCCCTAAATTTTTTCGAAACGGTTCATTCAAGAACTTGGCGCCACAAAACCGGGTTCAGAGGAGCACAATCTTGAATTAAATTGAATCGCTTTGAGCAAACATACAACGGCTGTTGGAAAAAAAAAACATCAACAATATGTCAGATCTCACCGCTTTCCACGATCTCAAACCAATAAAGACGCCGCCGCTTTTGATTACCCTTTTGTTGCAGAGAACTACCACGTAGGTTACATATGAAGAGGACTCTGATGGTGCAGCGGCAACGCACTGCACAATACTTCAAAGAAGCCGCTATAGCACTTGAAACAGTTTTACCTTTCTCAACATATTCGAAGGGATTAAGTACTTGCGAAAATTATCATTATCATGCTAATATCCCTTACAGAATTTTATTTTCACATGAAAGTTGGCATTTCTTGCCGCGGATACTGTACTTGGAAAAGAAAACATTAAAATTTGACCCTCTACAACGTAGAGAAATCAAAACCTATATATAGAATTTCCCTTGTTTCCGCATACCAATGTCCTGCAAAGTAAATAGCATCCATAATTAAGGACACTCGACAGCACACCTCGAACCCCTGCGGAAGAACATGTATCTTAATCCTTGCTTAGATTTTTCCAAATGATAAATAAATTTATTATGTACGAATTGCCAGTGCTCGCCCATTTTAATGTCCCTCAATATGCGCAACCCTTTTCTTGAATAGAAACGAGTTGAATGAAAGCACTTTATTGCCTTACATCAAATGTTTTGTCCTTCACATAATTACACGAGAAAAGTCCTGTGTCCACTCACCCTCTCATGTAAGAAATTCAAATCGACGCATGTCCAAACTAAAATGGTGACCATTGCTTATCGTAAAAGGGGACTTGTGTTTCTGTTTGTCGTATCACATGCGAGCGGAAGCCATAGCATAGGATCAAGTCCTGCACCCCTGCAGTCCTCCTTCTTCAAATGTCATATTAAGAAGTAGGTATGTCTTTATCTCTTTGTTGAATAAAGTGCAAATGGATAAATCCTTTCGCCCAAGTTCCGAGTAAAACTTTTGAGGCAAGTCAAAGTCAAAGTTCATGCTGCCTCCTCGCATGCGGAGTATAGTAACTTGAGCCTTTTTCTTTTATCTCCCGAAAGGACGACTTTTCAAAGAGCCTCAGTGTTCTATTGTTTTATACGAGCATGAGACAGCCAGGCGATGTATGTGCGCACATGAGTGCTTGAGAACGACCCTCCTGCTCCTTCATTCTCCATCCCCAAACTTACCGTCCGATAATAAAAGTGCGGATACAGTTCCTCAGAATATTTTCTCCATTTCTCGTTGTCGTCGTCGTCGTCTACGTTGCCGTCGCTTCGTCCGTTCCGCAACCGTATAACTCATTCCATTCAAGCGCATTGTCTAGTGCTATGGACTGTGGATGTGATTCCAGATTCTAGCATACCACAATCGCATATCGCACAGATATATGTTCAGTCAGAGAGGTATGTGCGCAAAAAGGAGGAAATTAATACAAAGATTGTTGTTCGTTCGTCGTTCATTTCTTTGTGTGGAAAGAGACAACTCGGGAAGAGTTTAGAAAGATAGAAATATACTTTTATTACAACGAATAATGTTGTTATTATTATTTGCTGGCCATATAGAGTTGCTGTTTCAAGGATTGAAGGAGCAGGTCCTTTATTAAGCGGTTGGTTGGAGAGCTATGTTTGCAAAATGTATGAGCATTTTTGCTGCCTTACAGGGTGAACCTGAACATGGTCTTAAAATGATAAAAAAAGTCTGTTTTTTTGTCGTTTTCTTGATTAGCATCTCTGACTACTACGTCGAAACGTGAGGTTCGAATCCCAGAAACATCAAATTGTTTAACTACAGCCCACAGGTATTGCCTTCTGTGAGGAATTGGGAGGTCCTTCGAGAGTTTTTTTTTACTGTAATGAAAAAAAAAGTAAGCTGAAAGAATTTTTTTTCCCAATAACTTTGCTGATTAAGCTTCACGATCAGTTTCCTAGCAAAAGTTACAAAAATCAGACTTTGAGAATTTGAAATCACTCAGCATCTAGAGACTCTTTCAGCAGTCTTCAACAAAATACTAATTTGAAATTCGCATACTAAAATTGGATTTTGAATCTGATTTTTGTCCTGTATTATGTTTCCACACGGCAAAGGTCTAAAGATGGAAGTTTACAACTGGAAACTGGCAACCATTCAATCATTAGGTGTTTACAAATACATTATGTTAGATATATGGAACGTTTTTCTCTAGGGGACAGAATACCTGGCTTTTCGGCCCAATCAAAGTTTAACGACATCTATTCAGTAAATCGTTATCGTCTGATATCGTGAATATTTTAAGGAAGCCGATGTCGATTTTTTTCAATCAATTTCTCATAATTCTATTTATCGCCGTGAACCGCTTGCTATAATCAGGGTGTGTGTACTGGCTAGGCAACGACCAAGTTTTTAAACAAGCTTATATGAAAAAACTAACCGGTTGACTGTGCGCGCAAGAAATCTGAGAAATCAACTTATCGCCGAAATATCAACAATTAGACTACGGTGACATTTTGAAAAAGCGTTTAAATCAAGCTTATGTTGCTTATTACCATGGTGAGATCTGAGATGTCAGACACTAAACATCATTAACGACTGCTATAAGATTTGTTTCATATAAAATCATTGAGAGGACCACACGACTAAGGGGCCAGTTATATCGATGAGGAAAACCAATCAGGGAAAATTCTCAGTTTTTTTCTATTTTGTTGATGTAGGTACTTAATTTCATTAGGAAAGTAGAAAAATACAATTTCAACTGAAAATATAGAAAATACAATTGAACTATTCAACAATTTCTCAGAAAAAAGATCCTATATAAGTTATCTACCATCGGTATAACATTTGTTATTCAATTCTTACGAAAACAGTTATTATTTAAATAAAACTATGCTTTTTGATGGAAAAATACTCGGATGGCACCGTGTACGCGACAGCAACGTACATCAAGGACTCCACAAACAATAAACACTGTAAACGACGCCTTGAACAAAAAGCTCTATAGAGAGCAGTGCTATAAAGTCCGTTTCCAAATTTTTAAGCAACGAAAAAAAAAGTTGTTTTTCTCAATTCATACGGTATTTTTGATAAGACATGGAAGAACTTTTTTTCGTGGCTCACGTATTCTAGCTGTCAAAGTTGATCAAGTTGATGCGAAAAAGCAATCAAAAACAAACAGCTTTCTGTGAGATTTTTTTTTTTTTTCTTATAAAAAGCTGTGAAAAAATGTCAGGTGATAATTTTAATATCGTTCAAGGTGAGTAGTTTGTATTTAAAAAAAGAAAAAATTGGAAAAACTTGTTTTGATATAGAATGGCGAGGTTACAAAAATTAGCTTTTCTTCTCAGGTCTTACATGAAACTTAGGGTAATATCTTCCGTTTCGGCATTTTTCAACCAGGCATGTAAGTTTTGCCAGATTGACTTAGTGAATATAAATCAAAAACGAGAATGGCTTGAAAAGTGCCGAAAAAATATTTTTTTATGATTTTTTAATTAAAAATTAGCTACTATCATTCTATATAATTTTTATGGTTATTTGATTACTTATCGTTGACCGTTATTTCTGCTTTTTTTTTGTTCGTGGCTAGATAGTAAAACAACAAGTTTTTCTCTTTATTTTTTCACGTTGCTTGTTGTGAACTATGCATGGAAATTTATAGGTGGTCAAAACCGTGAATTTCAATGCTCCAGACGAAAACTGGTTGGTTTATATCTAAACAACAAGAAAAAAAAAGTTCGAAGACAAGTTTATGGAAATTAAGACATTTCTGAAAAGCAAAACTTCGTGTCCTCAAAATTCTAACCATCTAAAACTAAAGCTAAAAGACATCAAGCACCAGTTTAAAAGTGTCAATGAGGTTTTAATTACAAAGTTTCATATCATCTTACAATGAATAACAAGTGGTTTTAAGCTAAGCCCACAAAAGTTTAAATTTTTTTGTGAGAAAACCGCTGATTACCATTTGACGTGATTTTTTTCCTTAGCTTCGTGCAAGAATCTTGCATTTTCACCATAAAACCACAAGAAATTGCAAAACAAATCTCTCAATTCATTGTGAAAATAATTAATATCAAAAAACGACCTATCTTGCCCCACTGTCGCCGTCATTCTGCCTCCTTGAAAATTCCTCGTCCGACTGTAAGGTTTCTACAAGACTTCGCACCTTGACCTTGCTGAGAAAAAAATTCGCCAACCTCTTGATTTCGGACAATAGTGACTTCGTTTGGACGCCTCGTAGCCCGGATCTGACGGCGCCGTATTTTTTCCTGTGGGAAAAAAGCAGGGTATATGAATAAGACAAGTCTCCAGAGAAGCATTAAAATTTGCTATCCGGAATGAAATTGCAGCGATTCCGCGGATGATGTTGGTCAGAGTTCGGGAAAATTTTGAGAAAAGAGTGCGCGAATGCTTCCGCCACCGTGGCGACTACTTACTGAATGTTTTATTTATATATTTTTCTTATAAAATGGAATTGGATTCTTTGTTTGTTCGTTGGTTTGCTTGTATTGAACAGTGTTCAAAACTACTGAGCCGATTAAAATGGAATTTCGTACAGAAATGGTGTAGAGCCTAAGATATGGCAAGGGCTATATTTTCTTAACATATTCCTCAAAAACGGAAACCCAAACTGAAACATAACCGGAAGATTAAAAAATACTGCACCGATTTCAAAATTTCTTTTAACGTAAGAGCATTTTAGTAAAGGTACAAGCAATTTCTACCAAAAATCTATCTAAAGGTCACTAAAAATTATTTATATACCTTCATATCAAAAAAAAAAAGACAGCTGATAGACACCTAGTTTTTGTTTATTTTCATATTGGCTTTTTATATCCGAGACGGAAATTTCAGAATCATAGAATAGTTGCGAGAAAAATGGAAAATATTAAATTCCAACGATATTTTCAATGTTTTTTGTTTTCAAAAGTTGAAGCAGCAATCTATGGTATCTATCCGAGACAGCCTAGCCTATCCGATAAGTTCTTGACGGAGCGGGAGTTCATAGACTTTGTTTATGAAAACTATAAAATTAGTTGAATTTTTAAAAAACAAAACAAAATTTTTTTAGATTTTTTATTAATAAATCTACTTTGCTAAATTTCACAAATTATTTTTATGAATGTAAAAAGCGACGCGTTTCGGACTCTGTCCATCATCGGGCGCAAGCAAAGTAGCTTTATTAATAAAAAATCTAAAAAAAATTTTGTATTGTTTTTTAAAAATTCAACTAATTTTATAGTTTTCATCATCATATATCACACAAAATGGAGACAAAAAATCCAAAAATGGCCATAGACTTTATTTCATCAACACATTCCCACGGAAACAGGAACACAACCGGGAAATTAAAAAAATATTAAACAGATTACAAAAATACCTTCACCGTTAGAGTTAGAGGTGTTACCCGTGGCGTGATGGTTAGCATATCTATCTGCCTGTAAACACTGAGGTTCGTGGTTAGAATCCTAGCTAACTCAAAAATGTTTCTACACGGGTATCGCCTTTCGCTGGTAATTGTCGAGCCCTCCGTTAGTAAATTTATTGCCATGGAAAGCGTTTTCTCGTTCGTAATCGGCAGAAAATTGTAGGTACCCTTCATTCCCCCACAAGGCAAGTTTGTGATAGAGAATAACAATTGATGCGCTAGTCCTTGTTGCTCCTCACTCTGTTGTGCCACCCCATTTTTTATCTTATTTAGTAAGAGTTAAAGCTAGTTATTAATAATTAATAATATATATAAAAGCTTTCGTTCACCAAGTCAAAACACCAGCTCCACCCTGTATCTTAGATTCGCAAATGGACAACATTCCATTAAAATGGCATTTCTTTTGTTGTCACTGAAAGTATAAACCATCATATAAGAGTATGTTAGGAAGTTATACTACAACATACAGTCATTCGTGTATATATGAATTTAAATTCCAAAAGGACCTCATTGTAATACGATTTGCTTGAGTTAAAATTAAAGAACTATATAATAACACACCAATGAATATAAGGTTATCCAAAAATCTACACTAACATTGCTCTCGCCCTATAAAACAGCAACGCATCCGCCGAAATCGCATTCTTAAACTTTCTTATGGTAGACACGAATATATTTACATGAGCATCCGCCGCAAATGTTCATTGTTCATTGTCATTAATTTGTGCTCGCATCATGTATTTTCTAAAATGTCCCTCACAGTCCCTTCGAAGTGTTCTGTGTGTTTTGTGTAAGTCTCGTTATGGTGTTTTGAGTTTTTAAGTTTTTTTTTTCTTTCTTTCTTTTCTCATTTCTAAAGCTTTGCTAAAAAGTTGAAACATTTAAATTAGAAAACCGAGGGCTACAGGAAGGACATTGAAGGTGTAGGTTGAATGTAGGTTTGTTCTTTTATGTGGGAATGGACAGTTTATAGCTCTTCATGTGTGTAGGCCTTTATCTGATATTTTCAGTTGGTTGAATAAATTTTTAGGCAGACAACTATCAAACTAAAAAGATCATTCGAACGGAAGAATTATTGTGAGGCATGTGGAAATGTGGTGTGTACCTTTTGTCTATATAGAGAAACCTACGTCCTGACATTTACATTTCTTAAAGGTTTTGTAATGTCAAGTTTTTTCAAGCTAAACTATAAAAAACTTTGGGAAGCATACGTCGCCCAAGATGGATAGTATGGAATATGCAGTTCGTTACACACCAATCAAGTGAAGCGGATTTATTAACACTCATAAGTCGCAAAATATCGGTCGTAGCGAAAAAACTAAAAATACTAAAGTTGAAGAAAATTCAATGGCATATAAGATATGCTCTGTTTTATTTTATCAAAGTTCTAAAATGACGGAGCTGTAATGGAAAAACTAGATTCAAAATGGCCGACGAAGCTGTAATGGCAAATCTATTAGTAAATTCATTGCTATATGAAAAGCGCTTTCTCCATACTAGCAATTCGGAAACAGGAGAAATTTGTAGGTCCCTCCATTCCCTCCCAAGGTATAGTTGTTAGAAATGCGCAAGGCCCTGGGATCCCTCGCTGTGTTGCGCCACCCTATTTATTTATACTTTTTTTTTAATTGAGGAACAAAGATTTTTCTGTGTTCCTATTATGCAGCGACTAGGCACAGAGGGGTTCTATGACCCTCGATTATAGAGCCGTCTAAGTGAGTCGCATTTTCTTGCCCACAGTCTGCCAATGAACTTACTATCAACATCTCGATCCCGGAACACAACAGGATCCTGTATTAGGATCAAAAACATGCATTTAAGTCAACC
The DNA here is from genome assembly GCA_914767635.1 of Melanostoma mellinum. NCBI lineage: Eukaryota > Metazoa > Arthropoda > Insecta > Diptera > Syrphidae > Melanostoma > Melanostoma mellinum. Next base: position 19,638,734 of record OU612059.1, read on the forward strand.
AACGTGTAAAGGAAACAGCGCAGCGCAGCTATAACCTGTCATGTTTAGGTCTTTCCAGAAGCCACATTTTACTTCCATGCGTTTGAAATGCTTCGTTTTTTGTCAAAGTCTATGTTAGCAGGTGGCAAAATTGTACTCCACTCCATAAGTTAAGCCTTTTTTGACACACAATATACTTTCCACAAGAATCTGTTAAAAAAGAGCTCACATTTCTACCAAAGCCTGCCGTATACACGCCACAAGCTGCCTATTGCGCGGGGTCGTTCCGATAACCTTTTAATCTGACCGTTCGCATATGTTGGTCACTCAGATTGCACAACAGAGCAATTACTTTGCACTAAATAACTCCCATTTTAGCGGACAGTTATAATTCGTCGTTCGCAAAACACAAACTTGTTTCTTAAAAAAGAGGGTTGTAAATTTATGATTTCTAAATTTTCGATTCGAAAACCGGATTTTGTTTACTCGCTCAGCACCACGGTCGGAACTCGCACCCTTCGAGAGGTAAGAAGTTGACCGAGCAAATTATCAGAGGCCAGGCAGCTGACCAAATCCCGGGTAAATACTCCCAGGCACGCTTTGATGGATAAATATTCCCCGAAACAGGACTGAACCAAAGAAGCATCCGCATTCTGTCGGTCGTCCAAAACGACCGACCGTAGAAAATCCAAAAGGATATTCGAAACACGATTACAAACTTAGGCATACTGCGTCTGTATATATATAATAGAACGCAAATGATATGCACATATATTTTCGAAAAAGGATATTGCAGCTACCTACATCAAGCTCTAGGATTCCTAAACATAACCGGGGTTAGTGATGATTTTTGTTTGTGTTGCTCGTATAGATCCCAAAAGCTTTATCCCGACTCAGAGAGAAGAAGCCATACTTCTTGGGTCGAATATGCAAATTGACGGATACCATTTTTCGGGCAAGCAAAGGCAATACATTATCCCTTTGACGGAAAGCAAATCCCAGATGTTGGGTATCCATCGAGGGTGACGATTAAATAATTGCAGGTAAATGGTACTGTGGCAAAGACCCAAATATGGGTCCAGTTATGTGTGCGTTCGGTGAAATGGCTTCGGTCGGATAGTCAATATTTACTAAGGCCAGATAGCTGCAGGCATTTTCATAAAGCCCTTACACAATGGAATGTGTGTATAGAGAGGAGTTAAAATGGAAAAAAAAAAAGAAGAAGAAATATTGGACTTGGACATAAATGTTTGCACTTGTTGTGTGTCTTGAGGTGAAGATAGTATGCAAATATTCTTCCCTTAAACGAACTTAGACATTATTTTGGACTTAGTTAGGAATAGGGATAGAGAGTGTGGATGTATAGATGCCAAAAAGGATGTCCATTATCGAATTTGCAATATCTTAGACAAGTCACTTTTAAGGGTGGCATATGGTCGACATGGCTTAAAGGGCTTTGAGTAAAAGTAATTAATAAAAAAAAAAAAATATACAAGATGCTCTTGATACGAAAATATGATGATGTCTTAAACGGAGAGTTTGAGAGTATATCTAATGCGATCAGTTTTTCAATGAAATGCTTACTCAAGCTTTGAGTCTATACTTAAAAAGAAATGTAGCTCTTAAACAGAAATTACGCTTTGTTTGTTTGTTTATTCATGTTGGGCGCCTGTTAAGGAAAAGTTATCCATTTATGTTTCCTGTACTAATATACAACTACTTGGAACCAATGGCCAATTAATCCTAGTCCTTGTCTTCAGGGAAGACGGAAGAGTAAGTGTTTAATTTATTTCCCTTCGTGCAAAGAGGAGTTTTCTTTCAATGGCACTATTACGCTGTGGACGATTAGGCAGGACCTCCAAAGCAGCTTACTGTTCAAAAACTTAGGAACTTTTACTGAAGAACCATAAAATATTTTTGATTTTCACAAGTCTATTTAAAAAAAAGTTAGTACGTACATAAAAACAATTACACGGCTATAATCGGTAAAAGTTTGATGTTGGGCGCCAGTTAAGGAAAAGTTCTTTTCCTTACTAATCTACAATAAGTTGGAATCAATAACTTTATCTTTAAAAGTCTTCGGAGAAAAATAAGTTATCCTTTCGTACAAGGAGGGGTTGTCCTTTAATGGCACTGTTACGTTGTGGACGATTATGCTTTGAGTAAGCTCGGAGATACACGAACAATATATGACAAGCCATTTACAATAGAATTCAACTTTTCTACATACAAACTTTACAAAATTTATAGTCAACTGATAAATGGAATGTCCCAAGCCAGCCTAGAAGCGATTTGAGTAGCTGATTTTCTTGTACTATTCTGAAATAAAGTAGTAAAAAATGGTTTGAAAGTCAATTGCCTTGCAAATTGTAAGTCTCCTAGGACACATCCGAAACACTGACAGAACCATATCTTGATCGTGTAGCAGCAGGGTAAAAGCAGTTCATGCAAAATTAAAATAAAGAACCGTTTCTTATATTCCTCATCAAGGTGGGTTCTGCAGAAGTTGTCTGAGGCAGTTTTAGGCCTTAGGCATGTCTGTCTATAAGGCGCGCTTATTACAAATCGCAGCAGCAGTGTGTGGTACTCATGAGATAATAGAGTTCATTCTATTTTTCTACGGATACCACCAATCGCGGTTAATTGGCAAGTCCTCCGATAATAATTTGATTGCCATTGAAATCCGCAAAAAAAAATTCTAGGTCTCCTACATTCTTTACAAGGAAAGATTGCGAGAAATGAAATATGCTTTCGATAGTTTCAGTAAAAGCTCTTTCAGAAATTAATGCGATTCGAATGTTATTCCAGAAGTGATTTGCAGTAAATTTCTTCCATTTTATAAAATTTTCTGAAACTTGTTTAAGTTTGTGATTTAAAAATTTGTTCAGAATAGACATAGAACAGAGTTTTGAAAAGAGATTGCGGCAGATGAACACTTAATGAGTAAATTCGGCGTCAAACTTTTTTTTCATAGATTTTTATCTTTTAAACTACAACACACATTAAAAATACACCAAATGGGAATCCTTAAAGGAAGAAATGAACAACATTGTAATTCTTCCACTAAAGAAAAGCCAGGTGACAGATGCTGATTGTAGATGAGAGATGACAGATGACAAATAGCAGACAACATATGACAGTTGACAGATGCCAGATGGCAGGTAGCAGATGACAGATGACAGATGACAGATGACTGACGACAGAAAAAGATTTATTTAAATGCTGAAACAAAGCAGAGGTACCAATTTTAGTTAAATGTATGGTGATTTTCTTTAAGTCTAATGCTCTAAAAACGTTTGAAATGCAAGTTTGAAACTGAAATGCATTTAACTCCTATGAAAATGTTGACGTTTGCTAAAACAAAAAAAAGCGGTGCACGAAATTTCACGGGTATCGCCTTTTGGCAAGTCCTGCGTTGGTAAATTCACTGCTATGAAAAACTCTTTTTCGATTAGAAAATTCGGAATCGGCAGAAAAATGGAGATTCCCCCATTCCCTTCAATTCTTCAATTTTCAATTTCCTGAGACACTCGTTCGTATTCACATTTAAAAAAAAGTCAATGTGACTTTAAATGTAGGTACTTTACTTGAAAATACCTAAAGTTGCTTTTTTAATTGTGTTCAGCTTCTGGTTCTGATTTGACAAAGCGTGAGGGGAGTATTGCTTATGTTTTTACAGTCAAATCAATTTTTTTTTTAATTAAAAAAGTGTTGATGAGGTAAATTTTACCACATTAAGTTAGAAATTAATTCTTATTCTTCTTCTTTCCTCTTTCTACAACCCCTTTTGTTGCAATTTCTTCTTGGAAAAACCCAAATACCCCTTTTGCTGAGCCAGTGCACGGCTGAAGGCTCAAACAGCAGCAATGCTAAGAAACCAGAAAGGTTCTAGACACCTTTTCACTAATTACAACAGTAGGAGGACAATATAACACGTTTTTTCACAAACAGTGCTCTAGTGAAGTAGCCAGTTGCATTCCTCCCCTGAAACAATTTAGCCGCAACACTCGCCTCAATATGAATGCTCATCAGTTTTACCTCAATCCCAACTACGGGCGTACAGTAAAGTATAGAGATTCGTATTTCAGTCGCACTACCCGAATGTGGAATGCTTTACCTGGCTCTGTATTTCCCCTGCATTACGATTCACAAAAATTGAAAAGCAACGTGGATCGGTGTCTCCTATTAAATCCTCTCCCCTACTTTCCTAAATGCTCGCACTGTAACATTATAAGGGTAGTCATAACCCCTTGATGTGCGCGTTATTTATAAAAATAAATAAAAAAACAATAAGGTCAATCAACGTTTATCACAAATGAATGTACCAAAAAATCAATGTTAGAACGACCAACATACTGACAGATATATTTTTTCAATCTTTTCTTCGATGTTGTCGTGTTGTGACAAAAACTTTTCGAAGCACGTCAACAACACGCACGAAAACATTCCCCTAGCATAAGAAAAAAGAAGAAAAAATATCAACATCCAAACACTTGTATACGTCGACATTAGCCCCAGAAACTATTCATATTTACGCAAATGGGAAAGGACACAAGTATTTAATCAACACCCCATTTATTAGCGAAGGATTAATTAATTTATTTGATCACCATCCACCCGAACATTCAATAAGTTATGTCACATCACAACAGAGAGGACCAACTAAAACTGTGTGGAATAGGTATGAGTATAGAAACGAGGCGCTTCTGTGTGCAAAGACATTGGCATCAGGCAGCACACATTGCGAAAATCCTTGATTTTGTGTATTACTACGTCCAGAAGATATATTCCGGTATAGACCACAAATATTTAACCAGCTGAAGTTTAGTCCCTTCCAAAGACGAGAGTGGTAATGGAAGTGGCAGTGGCTGTGCGGCCGCACCATCATATATGCGAGAAAGGAGTAACCTTTTTGAAACAGTGTGAAGCCCATAGACAAGGGGGACTCATATTTATAACTCCAACAGCACAAATGGTTGCCAGACTGAGGCTGTTATATATGTGTATGCTGAAGATAGGTCGAGAACAGATTTTCGGGCGTTTTACCCAAGGCACCCTGGGGCGAGTACGCACATAATTTTGCCGGTTTAGGAGTTATAAATGTGGTTTTACCCAGAGGCGGTCTTGCAGACGCATTCCAATTTTGTAACGTCACGTTTGGCCTTTTCCCAAAAAAGTTAAATGGACAAACAGTCCCTTCTATTCATCATCCAAAGGACGAACACTGCGAAGTCTTATAAAGTTTCCTTTCAAACAAAAGCAACTATAGAAACTAAGTTTTGTATTGAACAAGAAGCATTTCGTTGAATTTGTTCGGGTCAATTTTAAACTTTGAAGTATAGTCCTTTTTCGGTCTTTAATAATGATTAAAGTTGTTTTGCAGATGTTGTGCATTGGATAACTGATAGGATTATTGTAATTTTGATTCAAGTGATAAGAGGAGTAGGTACACACTGAGTTTCGGTTGGCATAAAACGCATACCTATGTGTCACAAAAGTTCAGGAACTTTAATACAAATATAAAATATAAGCTCCTTCGAGCTTAAGTATAAATGCATCGTTCATAATTCTGTATTTAAATTTTTAAAAGCACACTTGAATTTTTCAAATGAGAAGGAATTTTTGTTTTTGAAGTAATTGAGACGCCTATCATAAATAGTAGGAAGCATAAGTCTGACAAACGTGTAGTTTTCAAAATAGCCGCTTTTCTTTAAGCTACTGTCGTATTTCGCTCAAAAATGAATTAATACTTCTTGAGTGGACTCCTACTGGCTGTAACTTCTCAGAAAAGAAAAGAGGTATTTTTGCACTAATTGAATGGCTTGAGAACGCTCCCGGGCGCACCGGGATGGTGCGTGTCGTCTATTTCGACACATTTCGATACCAAAAAATGTTTGCCAATATTAAAAATAAAAGTGGGCCAGAGTGGCTGCCTTGGAGAAGTCACAGTGAGTACTTACAACCCTTCGAAATAGTATTACTGATGGCCTGGAACATTTATGAACTTTCAATAAAATAAGACGATATTGATAACCAAATGAGCAGTTAGGAATGAAAATCTAAGATTTCAAACTTCCAAACTTTCTCAGTTAACTGAGGCAAGACCTTACCAAAAACTGTGCTAACAGTATCGACTTGGAACATACCCTGAGTTGCATCAAGAGCGAAGGAAAGATTAGCTCTGCGTACCCTCAAAAGGGAGTGCTATGATAAGAAATGAGATCCCTTCCGAGCTTCCCGCTATGCACATAATTCCCCCAAAAAAATACCAAATATGAATTTAGAGTTAAACTTGATGGTTCGCAATCCGGACCTGAATTTACATTAATGTTGGAGCAGAATTAATCTCTTTACTTCTTTTAGATGCAGCAGGCAAAGGAATATACAATCCCTAATTTCGAATCTGCTCCTAACATTAATCCAAAAAAATTCGGTACGTCTTACGGCATATGGGTGCTCAAAATAAGAAATTCGGAGAGTTAAGTCTAATCTTTTTTACAAAATCGCATCACACAAATTACAAGTACACTATTTTGTAAGCAGCTACCTTATTTTATTTTTACTACCATCTAAAAAAGTAGACGAGAACCCATTGTTGGAACTTTTCTTTCTAGAGAAGAATGCTTGTACATTAGGACAACTTCAACTTTACATTCAAGTAGTTCTCTCTGTTAGCTGTCATCTGTCATCTGTATTTTTGGATTTGGATTTTGTAATTATTGGTACAAACATTATGTTAACAAGTATGTAGATGCAATACTGTCTTTTAATTGTGAAACAATGGAAACAAGGGTTAAATAGTAAATGATTTACTTATACACTAACTACTTAATTATTATTATATTAAAATTATAATTAAATCATTCTTTAAATTATTATTCACATTATTTACATGAATTTTTTTTATGAATGTGCTAATGTGCAGTAATGTTGTTTAAGTTTTTCTTGAAAATCCCTTTTACTTCGCCTGACGTTGAGCGGAAAGCGATTCCAAAGCGCAAAAAAAAACCTTTTTTGAGTTAGAGTGTAGTTCGTAATAAATAGGTGGCACGAAACTTCTACTTCTTCTGGAAGAAGATGAAAATTTAATTATTTGGAAAAGATATTCGGGCACTTTATTTTCCCTAAGACTGAATATAAAAGTTAGTGTTTTAAATTCAAAGCACTGTCGTAACTCCATTCCAAGGAAAGCATTAACATAACTAGAAATATGTTCTCTTCGATCAATATTATAGGTAAACCTTACTATACTCTCTATAGCTACTATCAACCTACGTATGGAGAAGCTATCTAGTTCACAGAAAACTGCATAGGCATAAAAAATGATTGAGAATAAAAGTGAGCCAATATTGTCTTAGTTCTGAAAGGCAGACAGTTTCCAATTTGATATAGAATCCGAAGGGATCCGTATATTTTGGCTAAATGTTATAACGAGTTTTTTTTTACAATTTTGAATTATTATTGAATTTCATTATTGAACAAGGTAAACAGTAAAGGACCTAAGATGGATCCTTGTGGCTTTCGTTTTAAGAAAACTTGACGTTTTTTGATTGCAGCAGACAGCTTGTGAGAGACCTGCCAAGTAACCATCCATAAGTTTTGATGCTATGGATTCGAAAGCGAAGTAGTTTTTCAATTTGAGAATGGGAATGTTCTGAGGAACTATATCAAAGGCATTTGAGAAATCAGGCAATACAAGAGAAATTACATGATCTTCAGTCAGTTCCATTCGAATGTTATCTACCAAATTCAAGAGTTCCGTAGTACAACTGTGGTTTGTTCTAAAATCAGATTAAAAAAAAATAAATAAGCTTAAACTCATTTAGACAAAAATGCACCTGCTTGCTCATAAGTTTCTCAAAAACCTTCGAGAGAAAAGGCAGAGTCGATGAAGGTTGTTAGGATTTATTTCTCGAGGCACAGGGATGGTTTTGGATATCTTCCAGGAAGACAAATATGATGTATATAAGGTTAAAATGTTGTTGAAAATATATATGTAACTTCGGAGAGCACCCAATGAGTAATATTTTTCAAAAAATTTGGCTGCATTCCTTCAAATCCGATATAGCATTTGAGTGACTGTGTGTTAAGAACTTCGAACTCAGAAATTCTTTGGAAGCTAAGACCCCTAAAAGTTGTTCGAATGAGCGATTCCTCTACGTCTGCAGCCTATAATCATTCATCAATATGGTCGCGTTCATGTGAGGCATTCGAATTGGAAGCAAAGTCTCTGTATAAATCAAGTTGGCTTGTTTCGCAGACGTCTCCATTAACAGTCTTTCTATCGAAGGTTCCTAATGCCTTAATATTTTTCCAAGTTTTTGAAATAATTGTGCTTGGGCTCAACCTAGAATTGAAAACCGCATCTTTGAATTTCTAATTATCCGACTTGTTAGCATCAAAATACTCTAGAATTTTAAATCTTTTCAATCTCTTATTCGCGCTGCCCTTTTGTTTAAGAAGATTTTGGTTCCTTGAAGTTATTCACTCACAAGTTTTATTGGGAAGGGTTAAAGATCTTAATGGAACATATTGTTCCAAAAAAATAATTGATAGGTATTTTGGGTAAAGTGATCTGTTCATCAATCGAGGACATTAGATATCTGTCATCTGTTATATGAAATTTGTTTTATTATTTTCATCCAGCAATTTTGTTTTTATGTTAACATCACAATGTATTATATTTCTACCTTAAGGGCACTGTCACACCTGGAACGTCGGAAAAATATCAAATGAATTCAAACGAAATTTTGCACACATATTAATACATGCTTAAACCATACGTTTTAATTTTCCCCCATCAAAATATTCATTACAACTGGACTAACATGAAAATGAGTAAGGGCATGTAAAAAAAATTTATTTTGCGGTTGCAGCGATTTCGCCTTCAAGAATTATCTGAAACATAAAATTTAAAAAGATATCGTTAGATAACATGGGTTTTCAAAAATAAAAATTTTTGAATTTTTGGTGACCATTTAAAAAAAAAAATCGGTTTTCACCCCAAAATCAGACTTTAATTAAGTTCTATTCAGGAAAAATAAATTTTTCGCGTTTTTTGTATTAACAACAAGTGTGCAAAATTTGAGAATGATTGATTACCGTTTTTGAGTTATCGCGGTTACCGTCTTCAAAAAAGTGGTTTTGAGAGAGTCGCATAAAAGTTTATTTCCGGTCCGAGTCATAATATGATTTTTGTGGTGAGGAATTATCCTTAAGTTATTCATTAATATTCACTTACATAAATAAAGTATTTTATTTTTTTTGTATAGTTCTCAACAATTATTAAATAATATAAAAATATAAAAAATTTAATTTAATTAAAAGAAAAATATAAGAAAGGTTAGCATTCTTTATTTTTAAGAAATTAAAAAATAGAGTTGAATGCCACTTCAAAAGCTTAAATAACAAGAATCAAAAGTAATTGGCTGGGGTGACCCTTTTAGAATTCACTAATATGTGAAATAAAAAAATGTTTATATAATACAAAATCATGATATGATATGTATTATATGATATCAAATCACTAAGTAGAATAACAAAAGTAGTAGTATTAAATTAAATTTGAAAAAGCAAAGTTAACCCAGAACATCAAAAATAAAAGATTCCAGAGCAAGATAGTCTAAGGAAAAAAGCCACAATTTAACGCTTGTTAAAAACTTTCCAGGTACAGTTATTGTCCTTATTGATTGAGGAAGAATGTTAAACAACCGATATGACATAATTGAGAAAAAATTAAGATAATCAGTGGTAGGTACGGAAAAAAGGAACAGATAATAAGTTTGAAAGGTTTCCACGAAGATTGTATCTCGAAATTAAACGACAATTGAGATTGCCAGACTTCATATAGAAAGTTTTTAGCACCTTGAAACAGTATAAATGACGAACTGGTAGAATTTTAAGAGCATGTATGGGCTTCAAACATAAGTCGTTTGTTTTTTTTTTTATAATTTATAACAACAAACTCGATATGCTAGTTTATCTTCTCCTTTTAAATTCTTACCCAGTAAGATTTCCCGTTTTACCTGATGGTGTTTATGAAAATCTAAATATTTGGACTCTTTCAAGAGATTCTCAAGAGAAGCCATTGAATTCACTTTTACTTTCCACTAGGGGCAGCTGAAGCTAATTATTGTCTCGTTCAAAAGACAATTGCTGTGTTCGTGCAATCCAACACATAGAATATAAGTGAGTTTTATGAGTGAGTCTTACAGAATATTTGCTTGGTCATTTACACGTTCAAAATGAATGATATAAAAAAATACCCTTTCGCTTGCATTAAGGGAAAGGGTTACTATTTCATTAAAAAAGAAGTTCGCGTGGCCCATCATTAAGTTCATTCCATTGAGTTTCTTGTCTGCATTGTTATTATAGAAATTAAAATAACATTCTTCTCTTCTTTATTATTAAACATTCCTGTTGCTTCAACTTGAATTGCTTCACATACCTTGTTGCTACCATCACTTGCAATGACCCACGTATAGCGAGTGTATTTTTAAGAATAAAGCAACCATAACAAGTACCAAAGTCGTTCCGTCTCCGTCCACTTCTTCAGCATTTACTGTGATATAAGTTGGGTGGACGAAGTACTTTCTTTTTATTTGCATTTTGTTAATTTTATTTACAAGATTTTTTTTAACGTCTTATGCTAGGATTGTATAAATGTACTTCTAATTCGTTATCCCACGAAGAGTTGGGAACCTACTTTGGACTTTTGAGTTTGAAGATTGAATAGGAAAATGAGCAACGTTTTGTAGGATTATTCAAGTTCTACAGCTTAACCTAGGATTTTTCGGGTGATACAAGAGAAAGAGTCACTTAACTTGAAAGCATATGTGCATCGAGTTACTGACAAAACTGTTCCGTCGTCTTCGAGAAACTGAAAAATGGATCCTGCATAATGCAACAGCCCAATCGTACATAAGTTGCCTTTAAAGAATACGTCAACTGCAATCCAGCTCCATATTTTTCACAATCGGATGATTCAAATGATTTGAACAAAAAAGGGTGAAACTATAAGAAAAAATAATAAAAGCGAACAAAAGTTAATTTCCATGTAATTGAGTGTCAAGTGTCATACAAACAATTCTCACAGGACACAGCATCATTTTGGTATGGTGTTTCTTATGCCGGAGCATCCCAGCGATTTATTCATTTCAGTAAAAGGATTATTACATATTTATATAGCTGAAAGGAGTGGCAGCTAAAAACAAGTTCTTCTACATTCGCCGCCCTGTAAAGGGTATGCTACAATGCTACATCCAATTCTGACTACGTGGATAATGGAATTAAGTTGTCCTTTGGACCGCAGAATCCTGTTTTGAGATTTTCATTTTGATTTTTTGATGTTGAAAAAGTGGTGTATTTTGATAAAATCTGAGGGGATAACTTAACTTATTGACCAATGAAGAGGTCTTGACATATGATCTTTTCGCCTTTAGCCCCGATTAATTGTAGAATCAGGGAGATAAACTCGTAATGATGAGCATAGGTGCAATAAATGAGATGAGAAAGGATGTTGGTATGGGAAATCAAATACCTCGGTGGAAGGAAAAAAAATGCCTTTGTGTTTGCTTCAAATAATTAATTCGATGTAGAAAAAGAGATGCAATTGTAATTGAACAAACTTTATTCAAAACATGTTGCTGCCTGCCCATCAATTTTCGAATTTTAAATCTAAAGATCATTTTCCAGAAGGGAATTTATACCTTGATTAAATAAATATAAAAAAAAAATAGGGTGGCGCAACAGAGCGAGGAACCCTTGGGCCTAGCGCTTTTCTCACAACCATGCCTTGTGAGGGAATTGATTGCTGTGATTGAAGAAGACTTCGAAGACTTCGTCTTAAGATTACGAAAGAAAAATTGTATCTTTGCTCTTTTAAGAATCCTGTTATCCTTTCTAGTCCTTACTAATTTTTTCTAGTTTTACTTATATACATTGGGTGGCGCATCAGAGAGGTAAGCCGCTGGTCATAGTACATTTCTCACAAATATGCCATGTTAGGGAATGTAGGGAACTTACGATTTCATCATCTTTCCATCAATATATATCTTTGTACATTATGAGAAAGCTGCTATCATCTTTAGTTTATATGCAGGGAGATATTGAGTTTAGATGGCTGATAGGTTAGCCATCTAAACTCAATATCTCCCACCCTTTTCCATATTGTATATCTCTTCTGCAGTGGTGGCGCTAGACCTCGCGAGGACGTCGGTGAGGCTGTGTTTGCAAGGTCTCCTTCAAGAAAACGATTACTTTTATACCTTACACAAATTAAAGTTACACTAGAGTATGAGTAAACGATTTTTATTGCTAATCAAATTATGAAAACAATTTCACAATTAAAACATTAAAAAGGCGAACTTCTCGACTTTTGGCCTCACTAAACTTTTTCAGGATTTCGTGATAACTAATTCGAAAAGCTTCTTTCAGCGGATGCCGCACTGCCGGGATATGTGAGGATGATTCTAATTGTTATGTAAACATTCGGATATATTCCAAATTATTTTCCAAAATGTATTGAATTAGTTGTTTTGCATCGTTTATAGAGTCTTTTAAGTTATTTTTTAAAATTTGGAGCTCTTCATAAAGCTCGAAAGGCTGAATGTCACTGTCTCCGCTTTCCCGAAGTAGGTACTGTACCCAAATCAGTACAATACTTGAGAAGATTTTCATTTGGTATAGATTTTAAATAATTGATATCATAAATGAAACAAAAATTTTCGAAATACTTATTGAGCGATTCAAAACGACATTCGGTGTCGACTATAACTGCATCAATCATTGTGTTAAAGAAGTTCACTACTCTGTATTGCATTTTAAAAGATTGAATAAGTTCATCAACCTGTTCATAACCGAAGATTCTTTTTTTTTCCTGGCTATTCGTTTTTCTTTAAACTGAGACACAATTTCGAAAGAACTTTTCTCTACACGTAATCGAGCTTGTGCAGTTCCGTCCTCAAGTCCTGTATTACGAAATTCTTGAATTCAGCAGCAAAATGACCGTTAAGTATCAATAACAACTTTTAAGTTGACTTGAACCGATTGCCATAGTTTGCTTATATTGTTTACACGTAGTAAAACCTCGTAACATACGTGTATCACAACAATAAACTCAAAAGTGAACATTTCATTTAAGATTGCGTCACAGCCGCTTAGATTTTCAACATCAGCACTTTTATTTTTTAGGTCATTCACGCATTCAATAACATCATCAAATTGTAAAAATATTGCTTTCACAGCTGCGATTCTACTCCCTCATCGCGTTTCAGACAAAGGTTTTAATGTAAATTTTAATCAAGTTTTAACAATATCCCAAGGCTTAGTTGACTTTGAAAAACGCACACTGATTTTATTGATGAATCCAAAAAACGTTTTGGCTGTGGCATCCACACGCCGCGCGTGAAGAATGCTCTTGGGTTTATATTGAGTATTCTTGTTCTGATACTTTTTTTAATACCGACCATATTGGCGCCGTTATCATAACCCTATCCTCTACAGTTTTGGATATCTAGACCATTTCTTTCTATAGTTCTTTTAATATTGAATTTGTTAAATACTCTCCCGTTGTTTCTGTGACGGCAATAAACCCAACAAAATGTTCTTCTATTGCTCCAGTTGAGGAATTGCTATCTCAATAATTTTGACATTTGTTCAACGCGGCTGATAACACTGGTACAATCGAGCAAGAAGGCGAAATATTTTGCTTGTTTAATTCTGTGAAAAATTTCTTCAATAACTGATTTAGACATTATTAAAATTAATTAATTTTGGATATCGAGTACGTTGCTTTTCATTAATACGTCGCATGTGCTCTTGTAGTGTCGGGTCATATTTGGACAACAATTGAAACAAATCTATAAATCTGTGTTTGACTCCCTTGTAGAGTTAGATCCATTTAAGCATGCATTCCATGTGTCCTTGATTTGGTTTATGTGTCTGCAATATCCGACTCAAATCTTTCCAGTCACTACATCAGTCTTCAACCACATACGTCTGCAAATTTGAAAAAAGTCTACATGAAAAGCAATAAACTTTATCTCGAAAAGTAGAATAAATTAACCATTTGCGATGTTGAGTTTCGCCGTTACTTAATTTTCAAGTGAAATAAAATTTAGAAAAATTTTCGTTATTTGTATCTTTTGGGTAACTTTCATCAGATTTCCCTAGATCTTAATTGGGTCCGTTTTGTACTAGGTAAACACGCTGCGTATCGATTATTGGAAATACCCACTTCCCAGGATCGAAGTCTATTATTGACTCTCTTAAATTAATTTCTTGCATTTGATTTTCTGAGTCACACAGCGCCTCATTTTCGAGTTCTTTATCGGGTTCAGACATTTGGATCGTAGCAGATTGGCCCAATGTTGCAGGTAAAACAGTATTAGAACTTTGAGTAAAAGATTCATTCGAATCTAAAACTGGCTCTCAGGCTGAAAATCAACCAAATCCAACGAAACTTTTGTTCGAATCTCCCCGAAACATGTCCATATTGCTCTTATGAGCCAACACACACCCAAACAGACCCACAACACAACATCGACAAAACACGGTTCAAATGGAATTGTTTTTTTGTCGATCGACAAGAAAACGTTTTCTTGGCTTCGGCGCTTTGGTGTGGGTTTGGTCATAGGGTAAGTGAACTTGCTTGATTTCTTTGCGTTCACATAATGTCAAACATCACAAACCATCACATACTAGCTATCTACGTCATTTCTTATGCTTTTTTTTCTATAATCTCACAATCCTCGTCGTCTTTTTGCGAGGCGCGAGGCCGTCGGCCGGCGGTCACCGACACCGCCGACGCGACGCCTCGCGCCGCCACTGCTCTTCTGTCTGCCATTTTTGGAGTTTCAACTGTTTCACTAACTTTTTCGACTGTGTTGGTCCGTAAAGTTGTTTTAAGGATAATGGTTCCATTTTTACGGTTACTTCGTCGTATTTTTCGAACAGCTTGGGTCGCCACAGCAACCGAGGCAAGTACGAAGTACCTCCAATTTCTTCCATCTCTTGATGAAAGCCTTGCGTGCTCATTTTTTTTTCGCTTGTTTCATGCAGCTTCTTACATTTTGAGTCAGTGTTGCTTTGGATGTCTGTTTTTGAAGCACGCTTTGACAACCAAGCCTTGAATATGGGTTTCCTTAGTAGAACGCCTTGTAAGTTTTTGTCCCTACTTCCGAAAAACTGGACCGGTTTCATCTTTTTTGCCATTTTGTTTGTTTAGTGAACAAGCCTACACGCCTCCTTCTCTCACAGTTCAAAATGGCCATAATTCCAACTACCCGAACAGCTTTCCAATCCATACAGCACTCGGAACCCGTGTATTATTTCCGAAAAGTAACACAATGCTTGGAATTTTTCGAAACTCCGAGAAACGATTTCGCTTCGTATATTTGATCGACACGTACACTGCCGGCTTTTGAGTTCGATCTCTCTTCTTCAACCCAGTGATCTTCAGTCGTGTAAGCTTAGATAGCAGCAAAGAAATTTTTGAGAAAGTTTTTGGATGTTCAGGAGTCACTGAACGAGCAGGTTGGAGTCGCAGTCATGTTTTAAACCTTTATTGTATAGCAGAATCAAATACTGCTCTTGCAAAGCAATTCTGAGGACCGTCGTAAATTAATTTTTGCAAAAATATTCTTTAAGACCCCTTCATTTTCAAGTCCGTTTACATCGCGACGGAAGAATAGATTTATCTAAGTAAAAATGGCGGACGGCTTTTCTATATCGAAGTTGTGAGCACTAGTTGACGATTTGGTTTGGAAAATGGCCATAAAATGCTCTCACTACGCTCTTTGAAATCAGCAAAAATTTATGGGTCCTCTAAATTTCTCAAGAAGGTATAATTGAGAAAAATCCGATGGGCCCGGGGCTCCTGGACTATGGTGTTTCCCAAATTCTTTTATGGATCAGTGAATTCACTGATATCAACAAATCGTGCCTTATCTATTGAAATTTGGAGGCAACTTTAGCAATCGCGAAGAATTGGTTCTTCGATGGTAAATTCATTTCCATGAAAAGCGTTTGCTCCATTAGCTGAATGGCAGAAAATTATAGGAAATGCGCTAAGCACCGGAGCTCCTCGGTCTGTTGCGCCGCCCTAGGGAGGTATGTGTGTTAGCATTTTACAAAATGCTGCTTCGATTTGCTTAAGCATTTAGGTTCTGTGATTGTGATTGACCATGCGCTACAAAAGAAAAAGCAGGAAAGCAGTTTTCCGAGAAATATATGAAAGACCATTGTCAATAAGACTGCAACACGTCAGCAAAGAGAAAATTACAAGGCTTCCTCAGTAAAGGATTAACTCATCTATTAAACTCTGTTCGAATTGTTTGGACTTGAGCTGTACGCAAGGACATCTCCCCAATTCATGTCAAAGATGGACATTTCTCGAAAAAGGTCAAAACCACTCACACTTCTTCATGATGCGATGGTTATTTTCTCTAAAGGGCTCTAAATCAACAACACTTTCCTTAATTATTTCTACTCTCCTCTCACTTTTTAGTAAACACTTCCAAAGAAATAGAAACACTCCACCCTTCCTAATTGCTTCGTCCTTTATTAACCCGTACACCAACAACAAACATACGCACCTATACTAAATATATAAAATCTTTTTGAATAAAAAAAAAAATAAAATCACCATTTTTGCTCATAGGAAACCTTTCCTCTGCTTCGCTCGGCTCGCTCATACATATTTAAAGTTTACAACGTCCTTATCCTTATCCACATCTGCACATTCGTCCGACCGAGACTGGCTTTTGCAAAAAGCAACTTATAACTGTATACGATGGACATGGGTCGGGGTCAAATAACACACGACCATCATTTCCCTTAATAATATATGAGAGTTAGAGGACGTCTCTATGTACACGTCCTGTCGTCGTCGTCGTCATCGTCCTGCTGCCCTAGCCATCATGAGCAGTAAGCACAGTATACCGGGATTCGGCTCAAGTTCAACCCTTTTGCGTTAGTGCTGCTTACATATCTAATACAACCCTTAATTTATATCTACCCACGTTCGGTGTGCGGTAGCAAAAGAGCTCTCCATCCATAAGGGATGCCCATGCCCAAGCCCAAGCCCGAGCCCTCCTTACACGCTAATGCGTATGTATGTAAGCATATATCTATGTGTGCTCGAATGCTTGTGATCTCACTTCCAAAATTTGAATTCTGGTTGCCATTGGTTTAAAAGGGTCTGCACAGCATTGAAAAATTAAACATTAGGATAGGAATATTCCGGGGTGACCATGATTAACGACATAGGAAAAATTTAAATCCAAAAGTTTTTGGGCCACCAGCCACGAGCACCAGCCACAGCAACCAGCCCAAAACCGAAAGCCCAAAGCCCACCCAATAAACCAGCGACCCTTACCCACTATCGTCCTTCAACAGAACGTCTTTTTCAATCTCCAACAGCTTACCACAACGATATTTATCCAATTTGGGGATAGTTGATGTATGTATGTGATGTACCTATTTCCTATATTAGAAAAGAGATACAACCACACAAGCTTAGCAATTTATAAAGGTTCGTTTCGAGGAGAGGTCTTAACATTAATTATATCGTGGCAGTGTTTATTGGAGTTACATATGTAGTGGAGGATGTTCAGAAAAGTCTTTAAATCATAATTTAATTTATTTCGAATATTTTTCTGTTGGCAGGACTCATCCCCGCCATATGGATATGATATGATTTGAAAACCCTTCTGACTTTACCCAAAAAATGTTTTGGAATCCTAAACACCAAACAATATACGATTTTTTGTAACTGTGAATTGAACAGTCTCAACTATGGCTTTCAATTCCTTTAAAAGGATCGTGTGTCAAAGTACCGCTGCGTATTGAAATGAATTCAAAAAATATAAAAAGAAAATATTTCCAAAGAAGATATCGAAGATCGAGAAAATCTAGTGACCTCAACCCCAAATTTGCGTTTCGCCCAGGTACGACAATGGGCTCATTAGTTGGATGTTGTCGTACCCTTCTTTTCTTTGTTGTTGTTCTATCAGTAAATTATTTAAATGACAACTTCACATGAACCTATATGACCAGCGATTGAATTTGAATAAGAAAATGAGCGTGAATGAACGGCCATGGACATTTTTAACGAAAAAGGATGTATAGTGTCATCCAGTGTAAATTTTTAATGAGCGCTCGAAGGTTCTTTGCCGCCCTTTGGTAGATTTTAAATCTAATTTTGTTGGAAAAAAAGTGCACACTCCGTAAGTTAACACGATGCAATATACGAGCTGCTATAGATGACCACGACTCATGGTATAGGGTCATCACACCTGAAGTGCTTGTGAAAGTGCAAAGGTTAACGCCATGAGTATTATAGAGGATCAATCGCTAGTATGCACCGACATGAATTGATGACCAGGCAGATCAATAAGGAGCAGCGTGAACCTCTGATGCGTTAAGAAGAGCAGTCTTTAGAGCAGCTACTCGAAAGAGAGAGTAAAAGATACTCCCGATGTTTCAATGCCTCAGCAAATCATTTTTGTGGCTCTTTTTGTAGAACAAATTTAAAAAATAATGAAAATCAACAGAAACATAATTGCTCAGTACATTTCTCCTAAATATGACGCTTCTTCCTTACACGATTCTATCAATTGTTTCAAAAGAAGAGCCTTTTACATTTATCGCTTCAATTT
Organism: Melanostoma mellinum; assembly: GCA_914767635.1. Lineage (NCBI taxonomy): Eukaryota > Metazoa > Arthropoda > Insecta > Diptera > Syrphidae > Melanostoma > Melanostoma mellinum. The sequence continues at coordinate 19,657,372 of OU612059.1, forward strand.
GAATAACTTTTCAAGCATTTTTTAAAAATCTGGAACATTCCCTTCGCTTTGGAAAAAAAATCTTCCGTTACATATGCTGTAACGCTGGGTGAAAAATTGCTATAGTTGATCAAGTAGTCTGCGAAAGTTAATTATTATTTCCAAAGAGTGTTAACTGCTTTGTCTGACGTGCCACAAGGAAGTCATCTTGGTCCCTTGCTTTTCATTGTTACAATAAAGGATATAGTTTCTTTTGCGATATTTTAATCTTTGCTGATGATCACGACTTCTTACAAAAAGATATCTTTAGATTTGTTGTTTGTTGTTCCAAAAGCGGGAATGATTTGAATTCTTCCAAATGCCAAAGTATAAGCTTCTCCGGAAAAATATTGTCTAGTATTGGAAAAATATTCAAAATTGCAACAATCCTTGGGTCAAATTATCACACACGTGATCGAGTAATATGTGACTGAGTTATGTGTTTTCGGTATTTCATCACACGTTAACGAGCAATTAAGTTTACAACAATTCGATAATCTTTCATCAGTGTTTGAATGAGTTAACGTGAATAAATGAACAGCAAACTGATGTCGTGTTATATAGAACGAATTTTGAAAGCTCTCTCCTGTTTTCCACTCTTAGTTGGTTCAGTTCCTCTTCCATTTGATTGCGACACCTTAAACCTGAGGTGAAGTTTTCCTTTTCTGGTACCTCCCTAGCAAAGTAGTCCGACGGATTTGATAAAAATATACGCAAGCAAGTTCGTACATTGGATTTTTGACCAGTCGACGGTTACGGTTTGAAGTGGAAGAGATGGTGAGGAGGAGTTGACGAGGCATTTGTTTAAGAAATGAGAGAGACCGTTTTAAATGCCTCTGAAGTTGATATTGCAAGGACTGTTGTGTTATACTTTTAGCGTATATACTTTCCGAATTGAAGGCTGGCAGGTGGAAAAAGATGCATTCGGCTAAAAGAAGAGTTCTTGAATGCTGATGGAGATTTGAACGGATATGTTGGAAAACCAAATAAAGACCTTGGGGACTGCTGCGGAGGTGGTTATACAGACCCAGAAGCTCTTCTATTTGAGTGTATGCACATTCATCAAACTGGATCGATGCATTGTCACTTATTCAGCAGTGGTGAATTTGAAGGCCGAATTTAATACCATCTGGTTGAGAAATCTATCATAATTGCTGATGTCTTCTAATGCCACACTTGTTTACAGGGGTGGTGAAGGGAATCGAGAATGAAGTGGCCCGGGAGCACAGCACAGAGTAGTATAGGATTGCCTACTACAAAACTTCTTATACGGAACCAGCTTGTTGCTAGGGGTTTCAAAGGGACATAACACGACAAGGAGGTGGTACTTGTCTGAGTAAGAACAGTGATTAATAAAGAGAAAGCTGATAGTCCTCTTTGAACAGAGATGCAAGGCTCACCTCGAAGTCGGAGGAATTAAGAAGCTGGCAGACATCCAGAGTCGACAATACTGGACTAGGAATGTACAATACGTCACACTCATACCGCCCACACGACAGCAATAGAAGTGTAAGAAGCAGTCGATCGTTTACTCGCCGATTATAGCTCACATCAGATTCTTTCCGCAATAGTTATATAGCTACCCTACATTTCCTTAATATAAAAGGGATTAAACAAATTAACATTCACAAGCACAGATTATTTTTGAAACTTCAATCATTAAAGCGTAATTTCCCGACTTAAACGTCCGGCTCTGGTTGTCGCTTACGATGGGCTTATGCTCCCTTTGCCACCAGGGGCCGTTTACAAACCAGCTGATCAACCAGACCTATAGCCTTCTGTTTCTCCGTGCCACCAAGTGACCATATAAAAATTTACTGGTCAACCAGAGCTATTTCTCAGAGTTGTTTCCCTGATTTCTCGAGTCTTAAAGCCTTAAATGATGGGCGTATCCAACCGAATTCGTGTAGCGGCACAAAGAGCAGAATCATTTGATTATACTTCCTCTATTCGTTTTCCTTCCTTTTATTTTTACCGAAAAAGGTGAGTCAGCTGTTATTTCTCAGACGAATTCGAGCCGCATCCTCATGGACTTAGCAGATTTTTTTGTTATGAATTCAACAATGACTCATGGTGCATGAGCTTAGCTGTGTGCAAACAATCACATGCATGTGAATGTGTATGGAAAAAAAACACACCTCCACGTGCATCTAAATCTGCAATCGCCCAAAGCAACTAAGTCCAGTCTTCACCGAATTATAAACTTCAAAACAAAGAACTAAAAAGCTATGCATTTGATGGTGCAACGGGATGTGAGAGGATGAGGATACACAAGAGTTCGTAGATTTAAAAAAAAAAAAAAAACTTATTTCTCAAAAGGAATCTACAAATGGAAATTGCAGAGGAGCTCGTTTACGTTTATTTTTCTCATTTTATTTTTTAGCTTTGCTTTGCTTCTTCAAAGAGCATACAGTCCTTCATCTGATTTTTATACCTCAAGTCACACCGACCCAACATCAACACAAAGCCCAGTAATTTAGCCCCATGTGCCGCCCGCACTCACTACTCCCGTCCCCGCCCACATCAAAACATAAAACATATCGTGTGTCCATGCAAATGCAATTTGCACACGAAGTCCCCCTGAAAATGTATTCATTAATCGTGTGCACATGACTTTGTGATGACGAAGAGGACGACGATGACGACGACACGGTCCCATATGCACAAGCCATTCCAGACAAATGTCCTTATGGTGTCCTCTCAGATGAGTCCTCTGAAAAACGTTTCGCATACCTACCTGCCTGCATTTTCTTTGTGTTATTATGATGTTGGAAACGAAAATGAGTAAAAAAAAAAACGTAAAAAATAAAATGAAATGTTAAAAATCTTCGGTTACTTCCCTAACAAGTTGCGGAATCGCCTGGGCAGGACATCAACCCATTGGAGAATATTATGCTATGCCGTCCTGCACTGGCTCACCGTCATTATCCCTTGCGTCGTTCTTGATGTCCCATATCATCAAGAATCGTATTCGTATATATATTCGCCCTGTTCTCTCAGTGTTGTCTCTCAGCATGAGTCGGCCGACAACGACGACGTTGTACTTTCTAGTGGCTTGTCTAGTGGGTCCTTGCCTTGCCGCCCAAGCTGTTCTGTGCCTGTGCAACCTAAAACCTCTTTTCTGCATGCACACATGCATGAATGTTGAAAAACCCGTCCAAATGCAGGTGTGGATTTGAACTGAGAGCCAAATTAGGGGCTCATAGAAGCCGCAAAGTGGACTTTCTTGTTGCAACGATAGGGAATTTAGTTTGATCAAAAAACAATTTTCATTTATCATCGCTTATGTCAGTTCATTTGAAAGGCAAATGACAACGAATCATCGAGATAATATAAAAAAATAAAGTTGCACAACAAGGCTTTCCTTAGGCCTAGCTCATATCTCTCAATCGTGAGATGACCAATACATTTTTTCAGATTTGAAACTGCTAAGTGAGAAAGTGCTATTCTTGGCGGGGTGAGCTGAGACTACAGCTGATTTCCAAATTCCAAATAATTTGATGGAGTTGTTTCTTAGAGACAAATACGAGAAAAATTGTATTTTGCGTGTGCGATGGAAGGTTACTTGTCAAATTTTGTTGAAAATATCAATCAGATCCAAAACAATAGCTCTTTCTGACTAAATTCACACTGAGCCCGTTTTCCGAATACAGCTCAAACATTTTAACAGAACCTTCTCAGGCCTTCGAGTTTCCAAATGCGGTCATGAGCATAACCGCCCATGAGCATTGCATATTCATATTTGGTCACATAAAGTGGTTAGTTGATTCTGGATCTGTGTACAGTTTAAGAGTTGTTAGACCAATGCACCGTAACGGTAGAAGATGGGCTTTTGTGCAGCGCTGCAGGCAGACCCCAAGAGTATCCTTGTGCACTGCTTTCATTTGCAATGTATTTCCGTTTCCTTTGAGCGAGTGTATGCGAAAAATAAGTATTCGAGTGCACGAAACTTAGTGTGAGGATGGGTAAAAGAGAGAAGTCTGAGGCAGTGAGGCGGGTGGAAGAAAATTGCATAATACAAGGACACAAAATGTACCTATTTGTACCTATCTCTGTGTATGTAAAACGAAAAGCAATCCAATTTAATTCTTTTTTCATTTTATCAAACATATACAGAAATATCTTCGGGTTGTGTCTAGTGCATTTGAAAAACAAAATTCAAAAAATACAAAACACAAAGCAGTGCGTGGATCAGAGAAAAAGGTATTGGGTGATACTGCTTCAGTTAAATGATTTTATCTGTCAGTTTAGTTCTCTTATGGTTAGTAGATTGTCCAGCTTTTTAATCTAAAATGACCGAAAAAGGTATTTGAATTGACTCTACTGATTTTCAATCAATACCGGCATTATTTCTAATTCAGAAAGCAACTGACATTTAACAAAAACAGACACACATTTGTGGAACTGAGTCGTTTCGGTTTCCATATCACTAAACTGCAATGCTGCAAGTCTACAGGCTCTAATTTAGAATATGCTGGTCTCAAAAATAACGATCTTATTTTCTATAACCAGAAAGAAAGCTATGCTGACATTACAAATTATGTTTTCCCTCGACTTGTGGATACGGTTTAACAGAAAAAAACTAAGGAACCTGTTGAAAAACGGTGATAGAGAAGCTATTACATCTAAGTTCATTTGGTTTCTTAGTTGAACATGCATACCGATTGCACCTGCTACAAATGTCCCTTTCAGATTTGCTTATATTGCAAGTACTTGTAGCATTATCTTTGAGGCCTTCGGTTGTGTGACTGGTTGTTGTGTAAATGAAATCATTCAGTCACTCCTGAGTCTTGATGGAAAAGGTTTCGTGGCTGGTCAATCTAAAATGAGTTTATTGGATTCATTTTAAGTTGTCATTAGTTTTGCCATTTAAATGCAAATCTAAAAACTTTAATCACCAAACTTGCAGTAACAAAGGGTCAATATTTTTGGTACTGAATTTTTAGCCATTTTTTCCTGTTTTTGATAAAACCATGAGACTTTCAACTCGAATAGCTTCAATAACGTCATTTAGATTGAACAATAGGTAACTTTATCAAAAATGACTGAGTGGTTTCATTTTAAACGAACTTATGGCACTTTCCATTGGACGAAAAAAACCGTCCAGGAGCGTCCAGAAGCATTCTCAAACCGTTCCATTGGTGCAAAAAGATCGCTTCTCATGATTCTGAGGAGTGACAGCCGCTTCTCGATTTGAAGTGAGAATCGACTCAGAAGCACTAACACATGTTACTCAAATGTCAAAATGAAAAGGTTCTTCAAGGAATATTTTTTTTTAAGAGCCATAGGTGTTTCACTCACACAAAGGAAATTACGTTAAACTGATTAGAAACAATTTTGGTTGTTCCATTGGTTTTTAAAATGAGTGCTTCCCCGAGTGAAATCAATGGAAAGCGCCATTACACGTGCCGCAGGACTTGTTTTTTCCCTCAAATTACTCAAAAAGTTCGTTTTAAACCAACGAACAAGAACTAAAAATGACTCGTGTAAGCTCGTGTTGAGTGCATATAGACACTTTTTTTAAAGACAGAGTAATTACCTACTTTCGGAGGACTATCCTTACGAAGGGCGTATGAAAAAAAAAAACAGGGCACTCCTCTAATATTTAGACCGAATCCCAGCAAAAACATAGAATTGTTTTTCCACGGTTATTGCCTCCCGCGAGGAACTGAAATGCCTTTCTAAATTAGCCGTTTGGAATCGGTCCTTTAAATGCGGAAGGTTAGGCCCCGATACTTTCACACCTTTATTGCACCTTTATTATTGAACATTTTCAAGCTAACGGATTTTCAAAAAAAAAAAGTTGTGCTGTATTGTGATGGTACATATCAATCATTTTCTCGGGGTGCTGACAGATCTGAACATATTTATCAAAATTCACTTTTTAAATTAGTAAATATTTCAATTCTTTTGAATTCATACTCTCAGTTTTCATAAAATTTCCAAATCATCCTTCGATTCCAATAGCTTTTTCATAATGATCCAGATCTCTCAGCTTAATTACAATGCTTGTTAAATACATGAATGGTGCAATAATTTTTGAGAAGAAAAGACAACACATTAAGGACAAACGCCTTTACGTGGAACGTCATTAAATATGCGGTAAGTTAATTTTAATCCAATAAATAAAAGAAGAAAAAACGCTACTGCGACCCAACTTTTTGGTCAGTAATCGATGGTTCTGCTGTTGGAAAGTTTCATTTACAACTTTTTTTTCACAATAAAAACTTGGTGGTTCAAGAACTGTTAAGACATCCGGAAAGTGTGATGCAGTTGCAAATGGGTTTCATTTGCGATGTGATGGTCCGAAAGGGTTACTATTAATAATTTTTGCTTAATTTTCATTAATTGAGAGTTTTTATATTTTGCTGTCTATCAATTGATGTGAGCTTATATTGACCCAAATTCATTAAATAGATAAAATAACCTTTCCAAAATGATATATTAGCATTTCAATAACACAGAAAAATTGAGAGTTTTTAGACCATTTTGTTAAAAATATCATAATGTAGGCGTTGCATTTGCGTGAAGAGTGTCCCTACTCATTATTAGATATAATCTGGGATGAACGGCACTCAATTTTTTAAAATTTCAAAGATGGAGTTTGTTGACTGCTCATTTAGGTTAAAAAAAAAGTTGCAAAAAGTTTTTCTCAAACAAGATGATCAGCGAGACTTGATGCAATAAGCGCCTTATATAATGATCATCAAAAAATTGAAGAGGCTTTGATGCATATCGCTAACGATTTAAGGCCCGTTTGCTGATTCGAGTCATAAATTTAAGTTCTACATAAAGTTTTCATTTTTGTATGAGACGTTCCGGAATTCTTAAGTTCTACATAAGAATTCCGGAACGTCTCATACAAAAATGAAAACTTTATGTAGAACTTAAATTTATGACTCGAATCAGCAAACGGGCCTAAGACAGGCACGAAATGCCAGACAGGAAACTCTTAGTCTTTGCAAAAACAATGTTAAATTTGTTGAGTGTAATCGATGAAGGACAATTTTGATAACTTTGATTCATCATCCAGAAAAATAGCGGATTCCAAATATAAAAACCTTTCTGAAAGGACTAGGTGACTAGGACTTTTTTTGACGGCTCTGAACCCTCATTAATTTTGACTGGGAAAGAAAGGTTCTAAATTGAAACCTTTCTTTCCATTGTTGACACTCTTAGCGTTGATTTGAAAAGGGACTACGTTCATATACGAATATTGGCCAAAGTTTTGACTTTTTTTTCGATTAAAAAACTTGAACTCAGAAGACTTAAAAGAAAACTGCCAATCTTTTGCTAAATTTTACACTGAAGATAAACGGAGATGAACTACATGCTAAATGCCTGAATTGAAAAGAATACTGGAAAACTATTCGACACGAAAATGAAAAAGCTGGCAATATTCTAGAACTTTATTATTTTTTAAAAACAAGTACAGTTGAAGATGAACTTCCTTCCAAGTGTTGAAATTGCACTTAGAATTTTCTTAAGTATGATGGTGACCAACTGCAGTGGTGAACGTTTCTTCTCTAAGTTAATATTAATAAAAACTAACTCAGAACTACAATGGTTCAGGAAAGATTGACAAGTTTGTCGCTGATGTCAATCGAAAGCGCCATCCTCAGAGGTATCGATTTTGTAGATATAATCAATGATTTTACTTATCTAAAATCAAGAACACGACTCCTTCAATAAACATTCCTCTTTCCATCTTTTTGCATATCAATATTTTGTTCCTTAAACTACATTCCTAAAACTATACATATCTGAATTTAATTTTTCGTTATTTAAATTTTGTTTACTTTTGAATTCTTATATGAAAAATTTATTATTTTGTTTTAATTTTTACATTATTTATGTTTATGTTAAAACATAAACATGATTCAATAATTATTCACTTTTACAATGATTTATAATGATTGATGAAATATTGATTCAAAGTTATTTGTTTTTTCTGTAAGCCTTTACTACACAACATAACATTTTTATAGAATCATACAGGGGCCCCATTTTCAAAAAGTGCCCAGGGCCCCCGAAAGCGTAAAGACGGCATTGGGCGTAGCTATGGGGTCATTGTGGGAAAGGGGCCGTAGCTTACTCTCAATTTTGACGATTCGGCAAATCAAGGAAAACAAAACAAAATAGATTTGCCAAGTGAAATCAACACAACCAAAAGCTGGAAATATTTGCGCTAATCGATTTATTGAACTAAACAAAAAGAGGTTAGCTCGATTAAAAAATAAAAAACCTTGGAGAGCTAAGCTTAGTCAATCGTTCTATCGTTTTTTCGGTAAATTCATAAAATGAGACGGAATTTCACTATAAATCACTGATACTGAGAGATAATGAAGCATTCCTATACGATCAAAGAATTTTTGAAAGTTCCGGATTATGTTTCCAGTGCCTCCGTTGTCCGATCACGAGTGAATATGTAGAGCAAATGTATCCTATGTCATTTTTCAGGTTCTAGACCATTTCTGTTCCAAATTTCATTGAAATCGATCAGTAGTCTTGTAGCCTATTCAATACAAATCACTCAGTCTTCGTTATGTTCCCGTTTCCTTCGTGGAGGTGAATATACATGATGAAATACATATGAAATACAGGCTATGTTACTTCCTAGGCTCAACACCATCTATGTTCTAAATTTCATTCAAATCGGCTCACTAGTTATGGAGCCTATTCAATACAAACAAACAAACAAACAAAAAATCTTTCTTTTTCATAAAAGTGAAGTCAAGTTGTCGTAAGAACCTCGTGAATTGCATCCAGTAGGATATCATTAAAATAAAAATTTTATTTTTCGATACATTCTTTCTGTGTTCGCCTGGAATTCTGCATTATTTTGTATTTGTATATTTGTATATTTTTATATATGGTGATATGGTCTCAACTTCTCGTCTAAGGTTTCGATTTAAGGCCCCGACCCATAGAATACGTTGCGTCCGTTCGCTGCCGGATTCAACTGACAGCAGTGAGTTTTACCGGACACAACGGATTGGGGTGACCCATAGAATCCGTTGCGGTGTGAAGAGAAAACTTCAAATTGGCTTTGACGACGCATGTCATCAGTTCTGCCGGACGCAAAAGTTAAAAGTTGGGCTACTTTTTCCGTTGCGTCCATTGCATCCGATGCTTATGGGTCACCTCTCATAAGATCGTGTGTATTTAATCGAGCTGTTAGTTGAATCCGGCAGTGAACGGACGCAACGGATTCTATGGGTCGGGGCCTTTATTCATTTGAATCCAGGGCTTTGTATTTTCCTTTACGACATTGTTCCAGTATATGTTTGTGGTAAGTCCAATAAATTCCAAAGCTTACACAAAATTATAATAATGATAATTCAAAGAGAGTTTTTCTTGGCTGAGCTCCGACAAATACTTTTCTACCACTGGAGGGGAGTTAAAAATAATTTTTTTGAATTTGAAAACAACACAAAATTAAAAAATTTGTTCATCCACTCCTTGGTTATTCGAACTCAGCTCGAATAAAATTTTTTGCTCGTTTTTCATAGCGTTGATGCTGATTATGTGGTGCCCGTGACGCTATGGTTGAAATATTTGCCTGTTACGCGGGAGTTTCGTGGTTCTTATCACGCAACAGAAACCAAGAAATGTTTTTCCACGGGTATCGCCTTTCGCGGGAAACTTGCAAGTGTTCATGAAAAGTGGTTTCTTGATTAGCCGTTCGGAATCAGCTAAAAAAAAGTAGGTCCATTCCATTCCTTCACAAGGCATTGTTGTGAGAAATTCACTAGGCCCCGTGGCTTTCCAATGATGCTGATTATGGTAACTTTTGTTCAACGTAATACAATTAAGCGAATGATAATAATTATTATATCATAATTTTTCTAGCCTGCTTCAATCTGCGGCAGCGCATACTTAATCGCATTAAAATAGTGAGGCAGAACTGCTTGCCAAAATTCAAAAAGTTAATTCAATTGAAATCACTTTGCTGCTTGGAAGCTGCCTAAAAAAAAGTCGCATCATTTAACGCCCATTTTACTTGTCCGTCCTTTAGCTTCAATCAAATAAAATTACTTCATCACAGTAATCAAATAAACAACTAAAAGGCAAAAGCAAGGCCGCGGCTTCACCAACATTTTGCAATTACTCTGAGGGCGTTTTTAATTTCCAAGGCCATAACTTGGCATTTCCCAAATTTCCGCATGCACATCCAAATTTAAAATAATATCCTTCGCTACCACATATACGTTCAGCACCCACAAAACAGGTACGGAAGCATAGAGAATCATCAATCAATGTGTCAGAATGGCAAGACACAACCGCAAGAGTTGAAGTTCCTCGACTCCAAGCAAAAGGATATTAATAATTAGCAGTCGAGTTCTTCTGGCCGTGCCGCGCTGCGCCGCGCCGCGCCGTGTTCCTTCAAAGAACCACCGCCACGGTTATGTACATTTATATATTTTTGGATACGGAATAGGCGATTAACCAGTCGTCCACACATCTCCGTCAGTGCCAGGTACACCCACTACAGTCAACCTCTTCACATTCCATTCTCCCATACTCCGACCCAAACACTCATTAATAGGGTTTTGCAAAAAGGACGTGACAGTCGGAGCTGGGTGGCAACCTTGTACGCTTGTACGACGACCATAATAGGAGGACTGGGACTGGGACTGGGATATCTGATTTCTTTTTGTTACTCGTCCTTTCATAACTTTTAGCTTATTTTTGTGACACGTACGTTGTTTTGAACACTGCATGGGATTCAATCCTTTCTCGATGCCAACATATCCACAGGACAAGCCACTCGCACAATATAGAGTATAATAGCTAATGGTGGCTCCTTGCGTAAAACAAAAGAAACCATATGCCTTACTGCTTCTGGTACCGACAGCGAGCGTCAGGCGGCAGGAGCGCCCAATCTCAATTGCTGGGCTCTCGAAAATAATCACACACAAGTGTACTGTGTCCTGTGTCATATGTCTGATGATGGTGCTGCCAAGCAAAGGCGTATATTGAAAACAAAGGGTTAAATTCACTCTCGAATGGTCAAAGGACATCGACGGGGTGGGTTTCGATGGCTATGGCGTATCCGTATTCCGTACACTCACAGCCCTAGAAAGGACACAAAATGAAAAGGGTTAATGCCAACGCCAAATACCACCTACCACATTGTGAGATTGGCCCAGCTTGCGGACTTACCCGCCATAGCCATAGCCATTGCCATTGTGTATGAGTCCGCCTTGATCGTTTTTTGTCCTGCGAACTCTTCTCCGGCGGGTTATTGTTTTGCTGCTTTTGCCAGCTCTGCGCTCTATACTCGCATACTATCCACCAAAGGAGCAGAAAGCTATGCTCCTGCTGATGCATATATGCATGCAGGATAAGCGTTAATTTCTTTGCGAATAATTGAATAGGACCTTTTGTTTTCTGAAGAGATTTTAGTTATGGCACAAGAAGTTCCTTTGTCCTGCTATTTCGATGGTGCGATGATGACGATGATGGTGGGCTGTGTTCTATTAATGTGTGTTCTGTGTCTGCTCATATGCGAAAAACTCTCTTACCTCCATACATGGGATTTCGGCCATTTTGAATTGTTTTGTATGTCAGTTTTGATGGTTTTTTTTTTCAAAGGACTTACTTTTATTTTGTGTTCAGGTTGGGAGAGAGTAGCTAATTTCAATTAGTGTGGTAAGTCAAGATCTGCTGTTATACCTATACCAATGGCATAGGCTGGACATGAATATCAACTATTCAACCTGATAAATACCTTTTTTTTAATTTAGAATATCTGTTTCTTTCTCCTCGAATGAATTTGTGGCTAAGTATATTTTGAAGTTAGCTTCAATTCTCATGCTTTAGCATTCCAGAAACTGCCTTCGAAGACTGGAAGCTTCCTCGCCTAGTAAACAATTACCCTGGATGCTAACAATTTGCATATTACATTCATAGTTAGAATCTGAGAAGAAAATATATGTACTTTTCTGGCTTTCCGCCACTCGACTTTATTTTTGCACAGCATAAAGTTTGTTCGTTGAAGCCCTGGGTTTGCCCTGAAACAAATGCTTTTTTTGAAAAATCTAAATTCGACCTGAATGTCAAACTGAATGCTTTTTGTTTCCAGATATGGGTTTAGAGTAAACTCGGCCTAGGTTTTTGCTAGAACGAGTTTAGGTAATGAATTGGCATGTATTTTTCTTCAAATGACAAGGGTGTATGATGATTTGATGGTCTGCCGTTTTTTGAAAATCGAGAACCTCGGTTTTTTCTTAACAACTTGGGGTTGTCAAGCAAACCTGGGTCAACCCTGGGTAAAGTTCAATCAACGAACTAATTGTAGCAAAAACTAATCTGTTTGAACACACTTTGCAATGAACAATTCCGTACCTACACATTTTTCGCTCAGCGACGCGACCTATCAATTTCCTACAGCGAAATATCTGATTGTTCTTTTTGTGGTGACATTTTGAGGTTTTGGCGCTAATAAAGAAAAGTATTTGGTGATTTTCTCTGCAGCAACCGAAGGAATCTCTTAAAATTTTCAGGCAGAAAGCAAAGGAAGAAATCCTCATACGCTTATTTGCATGTATGAAGAAGAGAGCACAATGGATCCTTGAGATCCGAGTAAGGTGCTGCCGCCTGCGGGATTATGAGAGGGATATGAGAGCCTGTTAGAAAAAGTTGGTTAGGTCTACTACTATCAAAAAATTAGGTCCTAATTAAATAGGTCATAATAAGAAGAACAGTAGAAGATGTAGGAACTTGGAATTGAGGTCATGGAATTGAGGATATGAGCTTTGAATTTAAAAGTCGAATAAAGAAAATGGCCACGACTGTGCCGAACTTACTGTGTGCTAAATACAACATCAAAATCTAAATTCTGAATGTAAAATTTATGTTTTTCTAGGGCTGCCAACTACACATTAGTTTTGAGGATTTAATGAAATAATATAAAATATTGGAAGAAAACGAAAAAGCTTTTGAATATTTATGTAAAGGTTTTTCGCGAAAATATCAAAACGTTACTTACTGCAATTTCTTTGGCATATAATTGTTCAATTATGCACATAGTTGCAACCAATACCATTCATACGACGTTTATCCAAAGTTGTAAAAATACAACTCACTTTATTCCCAGTCCCACGATGTTGGAAACAAGAGATGCTAACAATAGCTTTAGCTGACCAAATAACCAGACGCAGAGTCCTCATAAAATTTTGAATATAAGTTGAAGTAAAATAATTGTTTTTTTTTTTTTTTTTTGAGTTCGAAAACGACTGAACACAAGTAAATACTGATCTTTTATTTTTGGTTCTATTTTGTGCTATTCATTAAAAGTGGTAAGGTGGTATTAGTAAAAGGTTAAACAATAAAAGTTTTTTGGGAATCGAGTATTGACAAAAAAATTCATACTGTTTTGAAAATATTCAAAAAAATGAAAACTTTTTTAAGAAACTAATAAAAATTCTACCAGACAAAACTATTAAAATGTTGATACGCAATCTTTTTATATTTTAAGACTTCTTAATGAATTTCATCAAAATTGAGGCAGCCGTTAACAGAAAAAAATGGTATAGTGTAAGGTACCGTTGTTAAACATTTTATAATTCATATTTTGCATCATAAGAAAGCTACCCAAAAATAAATCCCTCACACAAAATTTTATTGAAATCGTTTGATTCGTTTACGAGAAAAATAAGTATTATCTTAATGGTTGTTTGGGAGATACCGTGACTTAAAAATCTAGAGACCCAATTCCAAAATCAGTTAAAGAAAATCGTTGATGGCCATGGCTTAAAGTATGAGTATGCGGCAACTCTAAAAACTGACGAAAGTTCTAAAAGGAAGTAAGATAAAAAGAAACTTATTTTTATGCAAGACAAATTGATTTTTTACTGCTGCCATCTTTAATTTTCATAACTTCTGCTGTTTTTGGACATTGGTGTTACCATTCATTTCTTAAGGAACTCGAAAAAGGACGGATTTTTATTGCATGAATCGATAAATGGCCTAATTTTGGAAAAAAAAAATCGAAAGTGCTATTAAATTAGAGGGCGCAAATCGGAGATATGGGTTCTAAACCATTCTCATTCATTTTTACATTATAACTCGAAAACGAAGCAAAATTTTGATGCAATTCATACGTTTTTTGTAGAGACCAAATTTTCCCATCAGAAAAACATATGTATTTCGAATAATTGTAAAAAAAGTTTTCTATCCAAAACGTCAAAATTCTCGACTAAAAAGATCAAAATCTTCCAATTTTTTTAATTTTGTCAGTTTTTTAAATGGCGTTTCTTTCTGGTTGCTGATAGGTATAGACATCGCTGATGCATAAAAAAGAAAGTAAGTAATATTTTCTTTCAAACGCTATATCAGAAAACTTTCTGCGTTTGAAATTCACTGATATAATACCACTCAATCATAGACATTTACCGTTATTCTTCATGCTTTTAAGACATAATCAATAGACTAGGTATACATAATGTAGGAGAGCCTTCAAAAGTACCTGATGAAGATGATACATTTCAAAAATTTGGGTCCGCTTTTGAAAGCCTTGAATCCGTTTTTCTTAGAAAAGAAATTATTGGATCAGACTTTAAAAATAATATTGTCAAGAAGTTTTCATTTGCATTGATCCTACGGAACTTTTTATGACTTGATTCTAGTTCTTTTTCAGAAACTGTCCTATAGGTAATTTCAAAAGATGAAATTATATCTCAATTGTGTATCACAAGTTTATGGACACTTATAGGCATATAATACCAACTGTACAGCTCAAGGTTATATTCAAATTATTCCCAATTTTAAAATTTTTGTCAAAAATTCTAACTTTTCCCCCAAATTATTCTCAGATGTACTACGACAGTTTTCTATTTTCAATTCATTTAATATAAGTTGAATAACACCTTCGATTTTAGAGATTTTTCAAAAGAAATCCATTTTTCGAAAATTCTTTCATTTTTAATTAAGTCAAATATTTTGAAGGATTGCAAAAAGTAGCAAGAAAAGCAAACATTTTCTTAGAGCACAATAACAACAGAACAAAATGGCATTAAAGAATATGCCACCATTTGCTAACATATTTTTTAAGTTCAAGTTTATACAAAGTTAAACATAAAAAGAAATATTTTTTTTTTTTTTCAAAAAATCACCAAAATTCACACAAACAAGAAAAAAATAAATCAAAATCTATACAAATGCTCAATATATTCATTTTTAGTATTTCAGCAAAAGAATTTACAGAAACACAATACTTTTCTACAACGAGATAAACTTGTTTTCAAAAAATTTCAAATCTTAATAACACTGCAGTTTAAATTATTACAACTCCAACCGAAAATCCCTCTAATCAACGAAGATGAGAAAAACAAAAAACAAAGCCAAAGCAAATTTAAGTACTTCAAGATATTCCAGAGCTCAAAACAAAAAAAGTGCCCTTTTTATTTTTGTGTACTAGTCGACGCACTGTGCGACGCGACGCGACGTATTCCATCTCTTCCTCAAACTCATATAATATCTGGCCCTGAACCACCGCCTGACTTCTGTGACTATCATATCGGTTATTTTCACTTAGCTAATTTCAGCTTCCGAAAATCGCTTTCTATAGGAAACTCTGCACAATACTGTTTCTTCTTGTGTAGAAATTCCAGATTCACAAGAAGCTGTTCTTAGAAGCATAGATAATGAACTTCAACGAACGAATCTTCTGAGTACTTTTCCTCATTTGAGTAGCAATTTTGAAGATGATTACCGATAATTCAAGCTATTTTGTTGTATCTTACTGTTTTATTGATTGGTTGTGTCCATTTTATGTCCAATTTATAATCTCTCATGCTGGCAAAGTCAAATCTCGATTAGCTTACCTTTCTTTAAAATCTGCATGCAACCGTTTTAAGGAAAGTCATTAGGATGGATGCATTCCAAATTCGGCTTTCTAAATAATTTAGCGCCTAGTAATTGCATTGAACTCTATTCTCTGAAACGTTCTCTGTACGTCTCGCAACAACTACATAGCCAAAAGGCGACTTTAACTTTAAAATATTCTTTTAATTAAAAGCGCTCAAAAGCATTATCGAAAGCGGTGTTCCAATAACTCTTATTGCTTAGTCAGAAAAGGAATTAAATGAGTTAACGCAGTTCTAGGGACTCAGCGACCAATGTTCCCTGAATTCTCTGAAATTGATTGAACACGAAAACAATTAGTGGTTGAACAACCCTTCGATAAAATTTCTTTTAAGGCAAAGTTGTTATCTACCTTCTTCTATACTTCATGTATGCAAAGTAAGATCTTTTCCAAGGGGAAAATACAAGTTTAACCAGATTTTATTTTACATACTTTTCAAAGAAAACACAATTGTGCTCAGCAGTGTCAAAGTCTTGAACTCTTTTCTAAGGCGAACTGCACTTTGGAGTAATATTTGGACATATTTTAGTAGGGTAGAGAAATACACTTTCTCATATAGTGACGTACAGGACAAAGGGTTAAATAACACATCCGATGATTGATGAGTGTTCGCTCTCTCTTCGCGGTCATTTCATTTATGATTAGCTAATTGGTTTTCTTTTAAATATGAGTACACTAGCTGTGCCCGCGACTTCGTCCGCGTGGAATAGTGACTTTCGGCACCATTCTTAATTTTTTAGGCTACTTATTTTGCAAATAAGACACATTCATGCGTTTTAGTAAACTATTGTTACATTATTTTATTTAAGTAATAAGTATATGTTTGCACACGACGTTCTTATTTTTCCATCTTTTGCAAAATAAAAAGGTTTTGTGTGAATGATACACGTGATTTTGTCACATAAAGTTGCCATGGGATTTTTTCTAAACGAACACCTGCAACTTAAGGCGTCTGGGCCTTATTTATAATGACCAATCAATGGGAATTAAAGGAAAACGGGGAATCGAAATGTTTTCTCCTTTTTTCGTTCCAGTCATTATTAATGCCGCATCCCAGATGTGTAATTTGTAGCTGTGTACAATTCTGGATTACTCATTTTTGGCACTGGAACACCAACTTGCTGCCACTCCTAATAGTCCTAACAAATTGAGAAACTCTATAGGGTATGATGTGACTTGCTCAGTGTCCATAATATTGTCTATTGATAGACATTCGCCAACGTCCCCCAATACGTCAAACATATTTTATTAGTTTAACTATCTCATTAGTCGGCGCCGAAATCGCCTTTCAAACAGCCATTCCCGATTGCCAATTATTATTTGAAGATCAAGATAGACATTTCTTCTCAGGTCTAATGTATTTTCGACAGTTTGACAGAAATCACCCCGCAGTAAAAGAACTTTTATTGACCCAGCAGTCTTAAGGTTCCCGTTTACGGTGTCGATCCCGTAGAAATATAGGGATTACTTATTAAGCCTATGTGTTTCCTCAGGCTCTAGGCTATCTCTTAATTAAATTCCATTTAAATCGGATCAGTTTTCTGGGCGGGAGATGGTAACAAAGAAACACGAACAGACAGAGTTAATTTTGGATTTGTTATATTAGTAAGGATGTCCATCTTCGGGTTCTAGACTATCTCTATACCAAAATTCATATAAATCAGTTCAATAGTTTGAATGGTAAATATAAACAAAGAAAAACAGACAGACAGAGTTAAATTCGGATTTATAATGTTAATAAAGTCTTCCATTCCCGTGGGAATATGAGGGCGTTTCCAGAGGATGACTTGAAGTTTACATTACTCGGGAATAGTGCAGTATTCTAACGGTGGACATTTTTTGAAATGGGTGCTGTATTTTCCAAGTTCCCGTTCCCATGGGAATACAGGGATAAAACATGTTGCATAACATAATATATGTCCATCCTCAGGTTCTAGACTGTCTCTGTACCAAAATTCATATAAATAAGTTCAATAGTTTGGGCAGTTAATGGTAACAAAGAGAAATAGACAGACAGATTTAACTTCGGACTTATAATATTAGTAAAGACTCCCGTTCCCGTGGAAACATGGTGACCGTTCCCGTGAGGGATATGGGGATGAATAAAAGTTTATGTTGCTCAGGGATTATGGAGCATTCCAACGATGGAAGAGTTTTTGAAATCGGTGCCATAGTGTCAAAGTTCCCGTAAACGTTCCTGCTCCCCTGGGAATATTGGGAATAAATATATGGCCTTCCTCAGGTTCTGAATAATCTTTGTAAAAAATTTAATTTAAATCAGTTTATTAGTTTGAGCGGAAGATGGTAACATAGAACGACGGACAGACAGAGCTACTTTCACACTTATTATATTAATAAGGACTCCCGTTCCCGTAGGAATATGTGGATGAATTAAAGTGATTGTTACTCAGGAATAGTGTAGCATTCTAACGGTGGAAAATTTTTTGAAATCGGTGTTGTAGTTTCTATGTTCCCGTATACGTTTTCGTTCCCGTGGGAATATAGGGATAAAATATATAGCCTATGTCCTTCCTAAGGTTCTGAGCAATCTTTGTACAAAATTTCATTTAAGTCGGTTTATTAGTTTGGGCGGGAGATGGTAACATAGAAAGGTGATCAGACAGAGCTACTTTTGCATTTATAATAATAATGAGGACCGGTTCCCGAGGGAATATTCGAATGAAATAAAGCCCATGTCCGTCCTTAAGTTCAGTCCAATCTTTGTACAAAATTTCATTTAAATCGGTTTATTAGTTTGGGCGGGAGATGGTAACATAGAACGACGGACAGACAGAGCTTCATTCGCACTTATTATATTAGTAAGGACTCCCGTTCCCGCAGGAATATAAGGATAAATTAAAGTTTATGTTACTTTGGGATAGTAAAGCATTCTATCGGTGGAAAAATTTTTGAAATCGGTGTTGTAGTTTCTAAATTCCCGTATACGTTCCCGTTCCCGTGGGAATTTAGGGATAAAATATATAGCCTATGTCCTTCCTCTGGCTCTAGACTATCTCTGTACAAAATTTCATATCAATCAGTTTGGTAGTTTGGGCGGAAGATGGTAACATAGAAAGCCGGACAGACAGAGGGACTTTCACATTTATAATATTAGTTAGGATGACATACGAGAAAGAAAGGTTAGTTTGTATAAACCAAAAAGGATTTTACACACTTTGCTATGGTAAGGACTTTGTATGTTTATTAATTTTGCTTTTAAAACTCCTCTTGTGTCCGTGACAGCTCTCTGTTACGAGGAAGTTCTGACAATTGAATGATAGACACAATCTTAGTCCTTCAAAACTAATTACAACATAACTACGAAAAGCGCTCTCTCACATTTAATCGTTGAGATGGTTGAGAGAAATGCACTAGGACCAGGCCTCTCCTAGCTGTTTTTTGTGCTACCCCAACATAAAAAATAATTCCTTTTTGATTTTTTTACACAATCCGAAAGTTTAACTGTTCGGATAAGTTGACTTTAACCTTCGAATTCCTTTTTAAAAGCAGACAGAACGCCTTTCTAATGCTAATATAATTGTCTAAATCATAAATCAGAAACATTCGTACATTCACTGATAAATGATAAAATAACTGCAGTGTTACTTAGTCACTTACTTCAAATGTAACTAATTGTTGTGAAGCCAACTGAACATAAATTAGATAAGAGCCATCTACCTGCAAAGCATTGAACTAAAAAAATATAAATTATAAAATGTCATATTTTCATACTCAAAATTCAAAGAGAACGTCGCGTCGTAGTCGTAGGTACTCTCTTAACAATATAATACCACAAACATGGTATGGTGAATGGTGGTTGGTGGTTGCTGCTGGTTGGTGCTTGGTGGATGGTAGCCTGGCTGCCAAACAAGAACCACTGAGAATGAATGTTCGAACATCGAACCACTTCGAAACAGTGCTGTCAATGTACAAAAGGTACTGTTTTAAAAAAGTAAACGTACGGATAAATAAGTGGCAATCATGCAAATACATATAATAAAAACAAATACCGTGTACCATAGTAAATAAAACTCGGTAATTTCTTTGGCTGGCATAAATTGTTTGATATTCACATGAAAACAGAGTCATGTATGTGCTGCATCTGGTAAACTGGATCGTAAAAGAATTTTGAAAAGTTGTCTATATTCAATAAGAAAATTGAAATGATCCCGTTCTCGTTCCTCCGTTTGTGTGAGAGTATGGGAATGAAATTAAGTCTATGTTAAGTTAGGGATATTGTAGCATTCCAGAGTTGAAATAATTTTTTAAATGGATCAAGTTACTTTAAGGTTCCCGTTCTCATCTCCTTATCTGTTCCCATGGGTATATAGAGAAAAATAAACCAAATAACATAAAGGAGATGGCTCACTTTTCTATGGAGCCTGGGCCAAGGGCGTACACCTATGAGACTAGTACCAAATGAAAGCTTAGGTTTAGCCTAATCTATCTGCCAAATATTTTTGAATTCGTTCTTGGAGATTTTGAGATAACTAGACATGAAAGACATTTTTATGTTCTTTCATATGATACCCTAAATCATTGTCCAACGTGCTAAACTCTTCGAGATATACATATGTACGTAATTACTTGAAGAAATGTCAGATTTTCCCATTTCCGGCGCCCAATCTCAAGTCTAATTATCTCAAAATCTCCAAGAATGAATTCAAAAATATTTGGCAAATAGATTGGGCTGAACGTAAGCTTTCATTTGGTACAAGTAGGTGTACGTCCTGGGCCCAGTCTCCATAGAAAAATGAGCCATCTCCTTTGTCTATAGATAAGTGAAATCAAATCTCCAGTCTAGGAGTGTTGATGACTTTTGGGATCTATTTAAAGATTTTACTCAAAACTAATAAGCAATACCTACTCCTATATTCTTCACTTTTCTGTGATTTTGACCGGTCTTTTGTTCTTTTGTGGTAACATAGCTATAATTGCATCTTTTCATTTCATGTTTAAAATTTAAATTATTTAAAGGAAATAAGAGGCAGATACACGGTCATTGATAAATGTAAGCCAATATTTGGCTTCAAATCATGAAAAACTACTTCTGTTTGCACACTTTATACATAACACACATTCAACTATCTACCGACAGCACTGGAAAGAACTTAAATGTATGTTGCAAGGTTCGGGTGTGAACTCTTTCTGCTTGCCAGATTGCTGTTGCGTTGCCGCAGCCCGCAGCCTGCAGCTATTGCTGTTTGCTGTACCCTGGGCCCTGACTGAACCAAACAGCCATATAAACGGTGCCTCAACAAACAAATAGGTTTGCGAATGAGTACACGTAGCATGCGAGAATCGCGAAAAGGAATATGAATGAGTGCAATGTTTATGGATGAAGTTGAACATTGAATTCAAGTACGAGTATAATGATGAAGTCTGATAAAGTGATGACATTGATGATGCTTGGTTTCTCTTCGATGAAAGAGAAAAAAAGATTATAAAAATGATGGTAGGTAAGGAGGTTTTGGTGTTCATCATTTAAGTAATTGTTTTCATCCAAATAGATAATAAACATCAATAAATAGGGTGGCGCGACAGAGCGAGGACCGAGGAGCCCCTGGGTTTAGCGCATTTGTCACATCCATGTTTTGTGAAGGAACGGAAATAGATAATAGATTACTTATAAATTTTTTTAATGCCTTTCCATGGCCATCACCTTTTCGGAGAAATCGCTATTCTTTCGATAGTAATTTCATTACCATGAAAAGCGCTTTCTCGACTAGCCGTTCGGATTCAGCAAACAGTTTTTGGTCCCCTCCATTCCAGTCAGGTTATGGTTGTAGGAAATGCGCTAGGTTCGGAGCTACCCGCCATGTTTTTCACCTCTCTATTTATAACTCTTTTGGATATTTAATGGTAATAGCAGAAGACTTCGGATAAGCGTTGTAAGAAGGTACATAATTATATAGCCGACGGCTCATCTTTCAATTTTGCTGTGATTTTGCGGCTCCGCCGTTTTGCCGCTCAGTGTGTGGCCTTGCGGTTAGATCTGCGTACACCAACGACATAATGTAATGTACTTACATTTATTTGAACTTTCATAAAATACGAATTTTTTATTTTTATAATTCTACACAAAATTCACGTACTTTGCTACCGAATTAAGGATATTTACAGTAAGTGATGCGGCTTTCAGCATAGACGTTTTTCAAGCCTTGCTGCAGACAACCAAAGAACAAATTTCAAACTTATAGCACAACGTTCGGAAGGAACGGTTCTGAGAATAATCAGAAAATTCAGATTGATCCCGAGCTGTTGCGAGTATAAAGGAGATTATTCAAACAGTTTATTGAACCGATTTCTAGTTTTTTTTTTTTTTTATTTAAAGTAAAACAAAAGAACAGCATTTTCGAATGGCCTCCCTTCACATGGTATTATGTGCCATTTTGCAATTCTTCTATCTCTCAACATCTGTATCTACGACAACTTTAATCGGAAAACGAAAATCAGGTGAGCGTAAAACTCACGGTGAAGTGCGTCCATGGTATAGAGCGAGTTTCCAAAATTAGAAGGATATGGATGCTCCATGCCCTGCCCAGGCCCACGGATGTTTGGTAATAGATGGCAATGGCAACATATTCTTCTTCATCCTTTTTTTTCCGTGGGACTTAGGAATTTCGTAAAATTGAACAAACATGGATACATCCTTTGAAGCTGTATATGTATGGAATGAGCACTCACTGAAGGATGTAGCCCATCACCGTTTCTACAACTATCGTCCCCCCACACACTCCACACACCCCACACACGACCCATCACACAATCGTCGAAAAACATATAAATGAGAAGGTACACGATGTGTGTTCTTTCGCGACCGACCATTCCGCCCCCTCATAACTCCTTGACGCAGGTGGAATGTTGATATTTACTTTGAGTCTATAAAAAGTTGGCAAAACCCAAGTCCTTTGGCGCGGCAGCAGAAAAAGGAGCAAAACCGTAAGAAAAAAAATATAAACGAAGAAATCCCTTATTATCTCTCTAACGATATGTGTTCCATATGTATTCAGTAGTGCGTTCACAAATATTTATTTAAGGACGAATAAGGACGAGTCCTTTAAGAGTGTATCCTGGTCCGGGTCTTGGTCGTGGTCGTGGTCTTGGTCGTGATCGTGGCCTGGCGTCGCCGTTGGACGTCGCCGTTGTCGTCTTCGGCTACGTATAGTCGTTGTCGTCTTCGTTTTCATCTTATGCCACTTTCTTTGCGGGAAAATCACAAAGGACTCAGACACAGGACTTGGGCTCTAATAAACCGCAAGCCGATTCTATTTGTGTCCTTCTACTTGTACTTCCTTAACCACTCTTTAAGTGTTTGTTCTAGCTATTCGTATTTATTCGCCTTGTGTTAGCCCCCAAGGTAGGTAGAGGAGGCTTGTATATTTATGTGTAGGTAATAGGTATACCCCGAGCCATAAATATAAAATTCGTCGGTTTGTAAATGTGTCTTCCTTCGCTTCTTCCTCTCCTTTCGCCCCCGCATGCAGGACCTTGCCAAATCCAATGGTGTGGGGTTAGAAACACATCAATGTTGTAGATATCCTCGATAGAAGGGAACAACGGAGGTAGGTCGATTGGGCGAAATAAGGTGGTTTGGGATGATGAACTTTTAGGATTGATTTTGGTAACCAACGATGTTGATTCGAACAAAAGCTCACTTGTTCCTGTCTTGTTAGTTAGTTTTCGGTCTACTTATTTTATTGCCTTCCATTCTGCTGCTGTCCCGTCCTTGGTCTTTCCATATCCTGTGCTGATGTTTTCTTCTTCAATGGTAGGAGCAAACAATTTTGCCATCCCATCGTTGTGTCGTCCGGTTTAGCTTCTGTTTCAAATGGAATTTCTCGGTCACCCGCACATTTGTATTTGGCGAAAGCAGAGTATTTCGACCTTATACATTGCGAGATAGAGTAGGACTGTATGTGCACGAAGGATCTGGGCATTTCCAGTAGTTGTATAGTGGGCTGAAGTGGGCTAAGAACCATACTTTATCTTGGTCATTGGCTATGGCAAGGCTGATAGGTTCCTTCACTCAAGATAAATCGATACAGATACACATGCATCCGAGGCGTATACCTGCTTCTTTTGCTTTTGGTGGTATGATGGCAGCAGTAGAGAGAAAGGAAGTTAGTTTCCAATTATTTCCTATTGGACATGGATGATGCCTTTTGAGAATTCAATCAGAACAAATGTATATGCCCGAAGGGTATCTGTACTGTGTTGAAGAACACATTTTATTTAAATTTGAATGTGGCAAGAAACGTCCTTTTGCTTACAGAGTAATATGTCGGTTGTTGTATGAAAAGACTGGAAATATTCGTATTAGGGGGGATTAATGACATTATGGAAAATAATAAATAAGCTATCACTGTATTAGTTTTTAAAAATTTAATTTAGCCTTATCCACTATTAAAAGTGAAATTAGGTGATCAATTCAATGCCAACTTTAACCAAGTCCATTTCGGTATAAGAGTTTGAAAAAATTCGGTATTTTCAATTATATGCATTTGTTCAGGAGAGGCCACTGTTGCCAGTTCAGGCAGTCGAAGTACAACACTTACAACATCTCATTACTTACAGAAAATTAAAGGAATCAGTCTCGTTAGAAAACGTTGATGTTTTGTTTAAAAACAATTTCTTTTATTGGGTACAACTTTCTCTAAAAGTTTTATTACTAAATGGAAAATCTGCTTAATAAAAACCTAAAATCTAGGTAGTGTCCTAGCTAGCTATCTCGTTGCCCGGGGCATTACACCCACCATTCAAAACTAATATTATTGAAATTAAATTTCGAGACATCATTTCCAAGCAAGAAAGGGTATCTTTTATTAAAGGTAAAATAGGTTCAGTGGTTTCACAAGCGGATACTACGGGACTTACAACATTGTATACAGAAACTATAGTAAGTTCAAATCACGATTTAACAATGCTTTGGACCGGAGGAGGACGGTGGCGAAGCATTCGCTTCTCTACACGCAATGGGGAAACAAATGGCTTGGAATGGGGACTGCTAAGATGGACCGGAGAAAATAGGCTCGCTACCATTCAAAAAGTCTACAAAATAATACTATAGTTTGTATATACACTGCTTACAAGTAGCGAACTCGCAGATAATTTTGTCAAAATCAACTTTTGCGGACAATTCTTGTTGTATCGACAATTTATCAAATTTGGTCGTCTATTGGAACTCATAGTCGATCTGAGATAATTTCTAATCAGCTTCAATTTCGAAAAACTTCTCTTACAACCAGCAAAACGAATTGCTAAAGTCAAATATGTACGAATCAAAATGACTATATTTGGAACAGAAATTCCCCGATTCAGTTTTTGAATGAACTGGAGGAGCTCCAGTCCTTCTTCACCCCTTGTATCTTCCTTTGATTCAGGACTGGCGACAAACTACTGGAAACGCTTTAGCTCCCTCTGAAAATTATCCTAGTCGATGTCTTTTAGTACGTAGTGGCTGTAAAAAAGTTTTCGCTGGCGTCAAAAATCCAAACCGCTGTTTCCTGAAAGAATCGATGCTTCATTTCTTCTATTAGGTGTTGTCAAATGATGCAAACACCTCTGGACGAAGTTCCTGCTCATGTGACAAAGCTGCATCTGCGGATTCAAATCCCCATATGCATCCATTTCTTCCTTTAAATTCTTCCCGTTTTTAATTCGATTCCGAGTTTTTCACGGAGAGTCTTTGAATACGGTTTTTATTCTCTAATACTAGGAGAGCTTTTAAAGCGCAGGGCTTCTGAACACACTTATCCACACTCAGTGCTAGTTGCTGCAGGAACTTCCTCAAACTTATTTTTATTCGTCTTGACATGTTCAAGTCTAGCGTTCCAACTTTCCAACGCGATTCATTGCTTGATCAGTGACGGCAACCAAAGTGTTCCACCGAGCAGTTGATACAGAAAAAAAGGCAAGTGCGACTTCTCCAGAGTGACAAAACATATCGCGGAACCCCCTGATTTAGCAGCAGCGTTCACCCCAACAAAGTTGAGGGAGTAGTTTGTGCATGCAACGAATGTAGCTCTCGGATTTACGAAATCACAGAAATCAGCCGAGAGCGTCAACGACGAATAACTGGCTGGGTGGAAAAGTTCAAATTTACGTCATTGTTGTTTGTTGACTTTTCAAAAGACGACTACCGCCTGGTTCAGGCCGCTCCCTCCACCCCACCCACGCAACGCCACTGCACCTAATTCCTGATAGATATTTATAGAGTGCTTGGCTGATTTTCAAAGTCCCATTTTCGTAAGTTTTAATGGTTATCGTGTTTGCCTGTTTACCAGGAGGTTCGTAGTTCAAATTCCAACAGAAAACGAAAGTGTTTTTCACGGGCATCGTCTTTCGAAAGGATTTGGCAAGTCCTCCGATAGTAAATTCATTACCGTAAAAGTCGTAGCTGTTCGAAATTGGCAAAAGATTATAATTTGTCTGTGAGAAATGCGTTTGGCCCCAGGGCTCCCCGTTCTGTTGCGCCACTGTATTTATTTCTTTTGTTTGTCGTCTGATATCTTCTTACAAAAAAGTGGAAAAAATACCAAAGTATTCCCTCGAAGTGGACGATGGACTAAATGATAAAAAGTTACTATAGAGTGGCCCTGGATTTTGGGCAAAAACTCAACAATTATCCTTCTTCATTTAGAAAGCTTTGAATAAAAGTAATTTTGCTCCGATTCTCATTTTCCTTGTGTTGTGAATGTGTGCACGCACCATTAGAGTATCCTGACATTATAGTAGCGCTGACCGACAGAGGGGGCATCCCCCTTCCTTTTGCATTCTCTTGTAATCTTTAATTTTCTACCGCCATTTTTAACTAATATTTCCGCAAACCTTATAGCCACGAGTTGTCTTAATTCCAAAGGTAATTTCTTTCTGTAAAGTTTCGCCAAGTAAAATACTAAGTGAGTTAAAAATTTATAAACAATATTTATCATTATCATCCCTTAAATAAATGACTAGAAATCCCCTAAGAACACAAAATATAGTTTTCATTGGAGTTGACAAATGGTCTACAGCTGCTCCCAAAGTAACCATAATATTATGTATTGTCGCTATTAAAAAAAAGTCTTGTTAGAAGGACCTAATTTTAATGTTTAAGATGACATTTGCACAATTCATAAGCATATAAAAGATTGCATAGAACGGGAAAGTCGGAGAAAAACATCCAGCGTCGAAAAGCGATACCACAACCACACAATCAATCGACCAATGGAACACTCAATCACTCAACACTTTACAAATCATATTGGATTCCCCTGAAAGAGCTTTGCGAAAAAATGTAAAATAAAACAAACTTTTGTGGCCCTAACCGCCTAACATGGCTAACGATCGGTAAAGTATAGGAGATAAGAAAGAAGTTGCTTCAGTCTCAAGTGCTATCTCGCTAAAAGTTTTGTCCTTGGAAGTAAGGGATAGGTATCACCGATTACCATGAACCAAACACCAGTGTTTTTCGAACTGAGACCTCGAAACCATGCAGACCTAAGACCGACGATTTCTCTTGAGAATCATCACGACTTTTGCAACCATATAAAATACACCTTAAAAATTAAATATTCTAATTTGCCGATTAAACTACATATGTAAAGTATCTAATCACAGTTTTTTGAATTTAAAAAGAAAGCGCTTTTGTTCATGTCAATGAACAGACCAAAAATGACATGTAATATGTTTCATTGAAAGGAGTTATCCTAGACTTGAAATTTCCAGAGTCTTTTGAATTTTAACGAAAATCTCTTTTTGTGCTACAGAGCGACTGTGAGGCAAATAAAATTCAAATGTAAAACGCTGATAGTTGAACGACTCTCAGAAGCTAGAGGTGGCAAACACCTCAGTATCAAAAAAAACCTACCTGGTTTTCTATCTCTGGCGTTCATACCAAACATTTGCTCAACACACCTTGAAAAGTGTGATGAAAAATTAAATTGTGTGTGTGTATTAGTTTTTGTCCTACCCTAACCCATTGTTGGATTCAGAGATTCTAATAATGCCTAGGTACATATGTATATAACTCGCTGTACAGGATGACAACTGCCCATATGATATTTCATCCCTTGATTGTTTGAATCTTGAATTTTGAAAGAACTAGGGGTTGGGTAATAAAAATTCTTATTAGAAGCAGGCGAGGCTTATACTTTCTGTCTTTTTCCTGGTTTAATTTTTTTGTTTTCTTTTTTTTTTTTCTTAATGTTGGCAAAACATTTCAGAGTTTACTTTGGCAGCATATTTATTTTATTGATTACGTTAATTGTTCACATTGCGTTGGACAGTATGACAGTAAGAGTCCTTATTTCCTTCGTTTCATAAAAATCGTGGCAACTATATTTTAATTAGCTAAATTACAAACAGAGTTGAAGGTTTTTTTTTATATTGCAGTTTAGGGGCCAGTTATAGCGATCAGGAAAACGAATCAGGAAAAATTTTCAAATGGAATGGCAACAAGGTTTTCATTAGAATTGAATAACAAATCGCACTCTCGGTAAGAAAAGGGCCTTAGTGCTTATTTTTAAATTGTTCAGGAGTCAGGACACACATTTTAAGGTTTTTTTTAGATTATTATGTTTTTTTTCTGCCCATATAAGATAGTGTATTTTTTTGGTAAAAGCATACTTTATACTTTTGTGAATATAAATTATGATTATCAACGGAATGGGTTGCTAGACACCTTAAAAAAATTCTCAAAAAGTATGAGCTCTTAATTTTAATAGGAAGATCCTCCGCTTTGCAGTTTTGTATATTTTTCTCAGCACAATAGAAAAAAATTCATACCTCATCATTTATCGATTGAACAGAAAAATGTTTCAAAAGAATTTTTTAGGAAATTTAACGTTGTACAAAAAAGGTATCTTGTATTTTTTCCGTAAACCTTAACATTTGAAAGATATTAAAGATTTAATTTTTATTATTTTCAAACAAATTTAATTTTTGTTCATGAATTTTATAACTCGACAATAAATGGCTTTTACCAAAATGCAAATTTTTGTTGGAAATCATTTTGATTGTTTTGTTTCAAAATTTAAAAAAAAAACTATTCTGCCGAAATGAGGATCACTTTTTCTATAAATAATTAATGCTCTTTTACGTAAAACACAGGAAGTTAAACAAAAAAATCGTTCTTACTTTTGAGAAAACAAAACAAAATCAAAGCTACTTGTGTGCAGAAACTTTGTGGGTTTTCCGCTAAGTGGACAGTATTCTCTGAGCTACAAGGGAGTTTTCTGGTAAAAGTAAGTAAAGTCTTTTTTTTCTTAATTAATATTCTCAAAAACAAAGAATCATTTTACCGTTCGGTTTTCTGTGTTTGACGGAAAACTAATAAGAGCATTGATCACGTATAGATGAAAGACTTCTCAATAAAGAAAAATTTTGTAGAAATTTGACTTAAATTAAAATTAACTTAACTTAGAAAATTTGAAAAATAGACCACTCGCTTCACATAATTTTTTCCTTGTCTCGAACCAACCTACCAGTCTTGAGCTTTAGTCACCGTATGTAAAACACCGGTATAAGTATTTGATCAAAACTTTTCTCAGCTGAATTGAAAATTTTTTGTTTGAAGTAAGAAAAGCCTAGGCGACAAATTCCACAGACAAGCAAACAAGTGTACTTATTGCAACACGCGAATTTTATTCTGAATCGGTGGTTAGGAGTGGGCTAAGACCTCTATTTCGAAAACGTATTTCTTCTAATTTCTTAAATACTGTCAACAAAACTCGAAAATCATCAAAGAGTTTTTTGATGCCACGACGCGGCGTCGCGTCGGTGACGCACAATATTCAAATTTTATGCGGCAAAACTTATTGCTCGTTAACGTATTTAACTATTTCAAAATTTCAAAAGTATATTTATTCATGGAATTGGTAAGTCCTCCGTTAGTACCTATTCTTTGCTATTAAAAGCGCTTTCTCGATTAGCCGTTCGGAATGTATGTTTTATATTTATATACATACATACAAGATTTTTGACTTCGCGTAAAAAATCATCCTTTGCTGCAGCTATTCCGGCCTTCTCACCACCTATTATCAAAATAAAAATCAACAATTTACAAAATGACATCGATATTTTTTTTTTTTTTTTCAAGAAAAAGTTAAATTTCAACAAAAATTTTAATCAGATAAAAAACCGTAAAGTAATTTTAAAAATTACAAGAAATTGGTAGTGATTGGATCATCTGTAAGTAATCACTGCTGAACAATTAAGAAAACACTTCGAGAAAAATGCGTTTAGAGATAAAGTTTTAACTTTCACTGCTTTAAGTGGATTGAAATCATACTTACAGCTAATTTTATATTTCATGCCCAAATAATAATTCACCTTCCACTTCTTCGAAAAAAGTTTCTTGAGCTGAAGAAGCTTCTCTTCCAGATGACCAGCCCTGTCTTGAAGAAGCATTTTGGTGATTATCAGCTCAACTCTCTAACTGCCAAACGGTTGCTTTTTAAATGACAATATCTCAAAAACTATTTGAGATATCAGTTTGAAATTATAATATTTCATTTCTTAATTTATCCGAAAAGTAGTTTCTAATATAATAGGCTCATGGAGGAAAAGCACGCATTTTCGATAGGAGGGCTTAATGCCAAACTTTATCAAATGTCTTAAAAATATCAGTCTCGCAAAAATCTTAATTTCTCCAAAGCTGATGTGTAAAGATTGGTTCCACTTTTCGGTGAGATATGCCATCAAATCACCAGTGGACCTTATGCTACAAAAGAAGCTGAACTCTCTGTCAATAAGAAGACTTCATTCTTCGAGATATTTCGTGAGTTGGCAGTTTATTATCTTTTCCATGGCTTCAAAAAGAAGGGACGTTAGTTCAATTGGCAGTAATTAGAAGGAGAGGAAGTTTGTTTTTTTTTTTTAAGGACAAGCTCGACAAATGCGGTTTTCCATCGATGCACCGATGCAAATTGGGCTGCCAGTACATTAGCTTCGTCGATAAAGCTAACATACGAAGAGTCATTGAGGACAAGCGACAAGCAAGAACAGATGACGTTTTGGAATTATTTATATTCTTCACAAATTACCAAAAATGCTTACTTCCTTTTAGACACAATAGTATTTTTTCCATTACTCTTTGAAAATGTAAAAATTTGATCTTGTTGCATTACAAATAATTCTGGTCCAGTTAAACACATTTCAGCTTTCTACTTCAGTGCTACCCACGATCAAAGCTGCATTACAGTGAAATACAGAGCTTTTAAAAACGGTTCACTGGTTTTTATTTAAAGTTCATCATATCGCTTTTTGGTCGTCTTACATTACAACCGCAATATTTTTTTATTGTAAGGATTCCCAATAAAGAGCTGACTTTTTGATTAATTTCCATAAGTCTCTAATTCCGAACAGCAAAATCAAAGAACTGAACAACACTTATCGAAACTAGTTTGACGAACACGACTTCGGATTGGATCAAAATGCACAACTTGTCCTTTTACCTTTCCTGTTTTCAGTTCACAAAAGAACAAGTAAGACATTTCAACCACAAAATTTCTAAACAGCAAAGTTATCATCATCTGAACTGTAACGGCATGGCACGGTGCGTTGCACTCTCCCGCCCAACATGAACTCATGAACTCAGAAAATCTAACATATCAAATTACTTGAGTTCTCCGAAGAAACATTTTTGTAAGAAACTCCTGGGAATAATTTCCTTTCACTAAATTTTTTTTTTTATTTCAATTTTTCCTTAAAGGGTTGAATAATATCCATTGAGTCCGTAGGTAAATTACTTCCTTAAGAACATTTGCAGTTCAATCTACGGCTCTTAACTGACCAAAGAGGCAATTCTTTATGTGCGACATGACATTTGCTTTCATGGGTGAAATGTTTTTGACCGAAAGTGTTTCGAGAAAAGTGATTGGCACATTAATTCACAAACTTGTTCACCTTAAGACGCCGAGCTGGTCTCCAAAGCAGAAGGGTCTGGCAATAAATTTATTATCCACCCGACAGCTCAGTTGATTTAAGGGCGATTGAATTACATTCACTTCACCCTTCCGGTCACTTATCGAATTGGTGTGATTGCAAAAAGCTTAGAATTTTTTTTCGGGATGAAATAAAATATCAAATTTCACATAAATTTCGCAAAGTGTTAATTGGAACTACTTAAACTTACATTCACAGAATAGGAATAGAAGTGGAAGTATCTACTCAGCAAAATACCCTAACACGTTTTGTGTCCATGTGTGCGCGGTACATGTTCAATAAAAAATAGAGCCCGCAATGTCCCAGAAGTGACCCGTAACAGTTAAAAAGGAAAACCCCGGGAAGAAGAAGTGAAACAGTCGCATTTATCTCCATTTGACCCTCTTCAAAGTTTTCTTGTTTATTTATTTTTTTTTTTTTGCTCTCCTTCTACTTTTTAACGTTTGGTCCTTCATTCGATATTCATTCCCCCACAGGCTGTCATAGTATCCATGGGGCTACCAACGGTCCTTTGTCCTTTATTTTTGAAAGGAAAGGAAGAAAAAATCCAAAGACATGTAAATACCCTGTCATGTTTGGTCGTCGTCGTCGTCGTCGTAGTACCAACCATAATGTGTATTGTAAAGTAATGTTTTTTTTTCTTCTTTTTTTGTTGCTGTTTTTATCTGTGATGTAGGCAAATACATGCATATGTAACGAGATTGCTAATATGTGTAGGTATGTTCCACAGGAAACTCTAAAAGAGGAAATCTAACAACGTCAATGCTAACAACCAACCACCTTTAACTTCACTGGGCAATGGCGATGAGGATATGGCTATGGCTATGGCGGCGACCAAATAGCGAATACCCCCATGAATGCTGAGTTGACTGTGTCTTTATTTGAATTTTACGACAGTGGACGTGGAAGCTGGAAGGGTCCGTTTTTATGGAATTCTATTTTTCGTTGGTTGTTGATGCTATGCTGTTACTGTGTTGTGTTGAAATAGGTAGCAATTTTGTTGCGAGGCTGGATGTTCACGTGAAAGTTTTATTTGAAAAAAGCTTGTAAACAGTGTGAAAATCAAGAGCTTAAGATCGGAACATTCTTGAGAATGCATTAACAAAACTCAGTAAAGTTTCGTTAAAATAAAGAGTGGTAGAAGGAGTTTCCTCTTCAATTTATGACTTAAGCTATCTCTTCTTTCTTCTTCTTTCTCTCCCGGCGTTAAGAACACCGTCATCTCGAGGGGATCATAGCCTTCCCACTTAACTGCTTCACCAAGAGTGATCCGCTCGTGGTGTTCGCCGCGCTGATCTCAGAAGTGCGTCGGCTACCCGCCCCCGTTTTGTGATGTTCCATGCCTGAGACCAACCAAATGCAAAGGGCGAACTACGGCACACGTTATCGAATAACTCGTGACGGAATTATTTGAATTTGGTATTAACGCTCACTATGCCGAGTACCTACCACAATTTGGCATCCCCTCATCATTAATTTATTGAACTGAATTTCATTCGACCATGAAGTGCGTACTGATTATTCATAAAGTTGAAATATATGAAATTTTGCGTACATTTTTTTGTATTTATTACACTGTCAGATTACTTAATCCCAGTGAAAGCGTTACTAAAAAATGCTTAGCCAATATAGAAAAGTAACTAACCATATCGAAAAAGAACTTATCCGTTCAAACCGATTACTTTCGTTGCTCGTCTACACATGTACAGAAAGGCAATCACAACCGTGTAAGTAGCAATTTACAAGATTTCTCTTAACAATACCACCCGAGTGCATTCAATGCTTTTGTTTTTTGAAATTCTCACTAAAATTTTTAATTTTTTGAAAAAGAATAAAAGACATCAGCGACATCTATCAGTTAATAGAGACTCGAATTATATCACTGAACTTTCGATGAAACTAGTACAATTTTACATAGTTATACGATATGTGAGATCACGTATGCTGTAATCCCAAGATGGTTACACCCTCGATCACTGATGTCATTCACTCACTCACTCGATAGCTGATGCTACTCAGTTACTCGATAACGAGAGCTATATTTCGGCCACAGACTTCGATGAGTTTGTGTGCGTGTTTTGGTATTTTTCCATTGAATATTGATTTTTTGACTAAGGTCTCTGAATCTCTTATTTAGACATGACAAAAACAACTGAGCCGGCCGTGATCTTTTTTCCAAAAAGGTATTTTTAACGTGAAAGCTTTCTGTGACTTTAGCTAAGTATGATAAAAAAGATAATCAGCCAATAAAAGAAAACGGTAAGACACATTTTAGAAGGCTGGTATTTGATGCGAAGCTCGAAGTTATACTTGTTTTCCCTCATTTCTTTTTTTTTTTTAAGTTGATCATAGATAAAGGAGACAGCAAGCTTCTTCATCGACATTGGGAGCACTTTTTTGACAAATAAAAATGAACGGCTGCAATCAAAAAAGAGAGATTTTGTTCTTTGCTTAACTTGTGAATGAGTTTTGGAAAAGTCATTCAAAATCACCAACCAACGAGTATTGTCTAGTTTCTTAAAACAAACTTCTCAATAGCTGGACGTAGCCCAAACCTGACTTAAAACCATTCGCTGGTCTCGATTAAAGACATTTTAATAGAGGTTAACATTTTTAAGCTGGCAGCACTACCAGCAACCGATTTGAAAGCGATTGATATTTGGCGGTAAGTTTGGCTTCTCATTTTATAATGAATAAATTTGTCCCACATTCGGATGAATGTAAAAAGAGGGTAAGAACAAGACATTCTAAACGTTTTTCATTTAAACATTTATAGGGTTTGTTTTTAGAAAAAGGTTTTGAGCACAACTGGGGAAAGGTTACCTTCAACATGAGCATCATTTACAAGATGTGCCTTGTTGTTTCTCAATTAATGAGTGATAGGCGGATAAAATAGCCTGCACAAAACACAAAGAAGAATAAAAGGAACTAGAAATTTTGTCGAAAAGAAGAATCGCTTTCTCCTCGCTGCCAAGCTTCAACGATTGTCGTCCTTAGACCTCTATTATTTGATCTAGTCGTTGACTTTCTGTTGAAAAAAGGTATTAGTGAACTGTTAGTGAACTGATGATGCAGCCCTAATCGACGAGCAGTTCTTGACGTTTTAGAAAAAAATTAAGATCGAGTTAGTCCAAAAAGACTGAATATTTTTACTGCCCGTTTTCTAAAGGGAAGACTCAACACCGTAGTTGTGCGTTCAGTTCTCGAATACGCTTCACAGTGTTAGACCATGTATATAAAGTATGAGAGCATGTTGAGGACAGCTGATACGGAAACTCTTAGAATTACAGTGGAAGTTCATAGTACCGAGATCCGTGAAGCCGCCACACCGAAAAATAGAGCTAAAGCTCAGCTCGCCATATCATGTTCAACCGAGGAATCCAGATAACTCAGTGAAAATGACATTCAAAGCACTCAAAGGCTCACAACGAAAGAATAACAAAGGCAGAACAAATCGAAAGTGTTTATACATAGTTATATAAATGGCGTGGCGTAGGTTGACCTTGATCGATTTATTTGGGCCGCAAAAGCACATCGTGTGAATCGTGTTTTTTTAGTTTAACCCTTGGTGGTGCTGTACAGTTTTGTTTTTTACAAAACCAATATTATTCCATTGTACCACAAACTGACAGAAATGGTACCTTTATTTGATCAACGCCTACCTGACACGCCTATCAACAATTTCAACTTTTTTTGAGTGATAATATTTGCAACTATATAATTTATTCCAATATGCAAAACTTCTGTTACATTGCCGCCTGAATTGTGTCGCGAAAGGGTTAAAACGAAATCAATTTGTAATTTCTGGTGAAAATATTAAAAACTTTTCTATCGGTCAGTCTAAAACAAGCTTATTTCAGTCGTTTGAGTTGTAAACTTTATCTATGGCGTTGATCAGATTCGTGAAAATCTTATGCTTCAATTCTTTTTGTGTAAGGCAATTTCAATTTATACTAGAAATCTCTGAGTACCTAATACGATGTGTTTTATGCTTCAAATAGCAAAATAGTCGTGTTAAACGAACTAACACGAACTACACTATCCTCTTTTACCCTTCAAAGAAGTTAGAGAGTTAATAGCCCTTTGAGATGACATTACACATTACGATCGAGCTAAAAAGAAGGAGCTATTCACGTTGATGTCCTGGGAAAAATGTCTAAAATGTCTCCTGGCACCTGGCAGGCTCATTGGCCATCTTTATTTTCTATAAATGAATTGTTAATAATACTCATTCTTCACACCGCAATTCAGTAAAACGTTGCATTTTAAGATCAATTTGGGTTAAGTAGAGTCTTGACTTAAGCTTTGCTGACGCTATTCACTTCACACACAGATGCTTCACCCCTGCCAAACTTTACTAGTCACCTTTTTGGGAATATAGGTACCTATATTATCAACATTATTCAATTGAGACAGATACTTTTTCATCACTAACCATCGACACAGTTTTAACTTTGCCTCAGTTAAGCAATCAAAAAACTACAAGTACAGCTGGCAAGTAAAGGCCATACTCGTGATGGTCTGTCTCTCCTACCACTCTCTAAAAAAAAAACCGACCATGCATCGAGGGAAATCCAAGTGGTTAGTCAAAAGCCAAAAAAAAAAAATAAGAATAAGAAGAAGACCCAAAGAGCGACACATACAAAAAGTAAGGTAGATCCCATCGTATATTACTATCTGCAAATGGGGTGGCAAATGCAACCCATGGGACCTACTTGACGGATACATACCACATGCTTTTATTATCCTTTAAATTGTAAAGATGTATACGCAAAAAAAAGGATCGCCACAGCCAAGGCTGCCATTAACAAGGCCATGAACTGAAATTACATTTTAAATATATTCAATTTTTCTTCTTTTATTTTGAAAGGACACTTGGAGAATTAAATCGTAAAAGAGAAGAGCGATGCTATTCTCACTGGTTCAATTTTGAGAAAAGAAAAAGAACAAAAACACAAGCCTATTCACACCACAAAGAACTGAATTAACCGATGATGCGATGGTGATTCAGTGCGAAGTTAAATAAAGAAAGGGGTAGACAAAACCAAAAATCGAGGATAATACCAGGATAACGTGGACAGATATCTGGAGCACCAATATAAATAAATCAATTCCAAACAATTCCCAAAGTTGCATTTGACTTTCACAGAAAGGACATGCTTTGACATCCCAACACATGAAAAAATCAAAATCAAAAAAAAAAAACATAAGAAAGGGTGAGACTGTTTCCCTCTTTCACTGAATTTTTAACCCTGCGAAGCCATTATCCTTCGACTACGACGACAACACGCCGTTAAAAAATTAAAAATCCAAAAATGTGTTAAAAAGAATTTTCGATTTTCAAATCGATTCAGTTCGATTTTCATTTTCACTGCATGTGTGGCAATGGCATTTCCACAAACACTGTACCAGACAAGGACATGCGGTGAGAGATAGCTAGCAAATGAATTATTGTGCCTCTAGGATAGAGAAGGGCATGTTTTGCGGACGGGTATCCTGCTGTTACACAGAAGACAGAACACAGCATATACACATAATTCGAATGTTTACTTTTCCAACTGAGAGATGCAGTTTAAATTACGCTAACGCTGACGCTGTACACAGGGAGCGCGATGACCTTAAATAAATTTGCGTGAAATTTTTTCGAATGGATTTTGTTACGGTTCACATGTGTCTCCTCCGTGCTTGGTTGTGTTATTCATAGCGAATTGAGATGGATATGGAGGCGTTGCGAAAGCAACAAATGTGCCTATGGGTGATTTTTAAAATTTGGTTCGTGAGTGAGCAATATTTTGAAACGACTTATAGAAATGGCCCATTAGAGTGGGATGCGAGTGGCGGTTTCTTAACTCTTATGGAAATCATATTGGCGGGGATATTTTGCGAAAAAAGTAGTTAAGTGTGCGACAGAAGAGAAAGTCTGACTTTGAGCACAGATATTGTGAGTTGTGAGTTTTATTGGATTTGTAACAGAAGTATATTAAAAAATTATGTATATTCTGACCTGAGGTTTTGATTTGACTTGTTTTAAAATCGCTACGAAAAATACGTTTTGGGCTTTACTTTACAGGTACATAATAGGTATATACTAATTAATCATAGTAAGAATGATTTCATTCAACAAATTGTTAGATTACGACCTCATTAAAATTTTTCAATTGCAAATTTCGTTAAGGAAATCGTCAACATCATTTTTGGATAAATAGCGCGTTTGGAGATACTTCGGGGGGTGAACAAAGAGATCAGCCGTGTTGGATTTCATTAAGGCGTCAAAATTCGACAATTTCGTAAGACTACCGAGTGCAATACTGCTATGGCAAGGGCTTTCTGAACTTCGAAGTTCGAAACAGGAAGAATACTTTAGGTTAGGTTACCATCCTTTTTTCGCATGGCACTAGGACGTCAACCATCCTGAGCATGTTGGTTCCAAACGATTACTTATTATTTAAGTATGTAGGTATGTAGGCATTTAAAATTATATAAAACTGTAAAAATAAATTGCATCAAAAGACTGTCGATTTATAAGGCAAATTTAAAAACGGAATCTTATCTTTCTGTAAGATCAATGTTCAACGGTATAGTGATGGACATAGAATAGATTTTACTGACCATAAAAAGTAAAAAAGACATCCTATTTATTGAATGAAAACAGTTTTCAACATACTTTGACAGTTTACTGCAGTAGCATTGTACAGTACTACCAAAAGCCAAAAGAAGAGTTAAGAAATCTTTCAAATTAGTAGAAACTAGTTGAGCCCATCTGGAACTCCACAGATCACGTCGTTCAGTTCAATGTTATCGTAAGTTTTGTTTTATTTTGAAGACAGCTGAGCCATCAATCTTATATCAGCACTCCACTGCAAATAAAAGAATATAACACAGGCTGCATCATCTTCTAAGACTTAGAATAGTTTTTTTTTTCTAGAAAGAAAGAAAGAAATAGGAGCGCAGGTGCAGGTGCCAGCAGCGGGCGCACAGAAGATTTTAGTTACGCCGCTGAATGTTTTGTTTAGTGATAGCTACGATACAGCACCGTTTCGTACCATTGGCAAACTATCCTCTCATAATAGTTATCTTCTATTAGCAAACAGCTACACAAA
The DNA here is from genome assembly GCA_914767635.1 of Melanostoma mellinum. Lineage (NCBI taxonomy): Eukaryota > Metazoa > Arthropoda > Insecta > Diptera > Syrphidae > Melanostoma > Melanostoma mellinum. The sequence continues at coordinate 19,696,288 of OU612059.1, forward strand.
ACTGTAAAAAAAAAACTGGGGCCGAATTACGGCACACGTTATCAAATAACTCGTGACGGAATTAAGTGAATTTAATATTACCGCTCACGTTAGCGAGTGATCTAGTACCACCATTTGGCATTCTCTCATCAGTAATCGAACGAAATTTCATTCGAAATGAAAATATAAGAAAATTTGTGACACATTTCACAATTATTACGAAGGCAGGCAACTTTTTTCAAGTCAAAGTAGGTTTGTTAATAAGAAAGTGCCAACCATATCGAAAAGGAAGTACATATCCGTTCGAACCTATCAACTTCGTTGCCCATGTACAGTACACATGCATCGGAAGACAATCACAACTGTCTAGTTAGCAATTCCATTAACAAGATTTCTTTTACCAACACCACTCGAGTGTTTTTAATGTTTTTGTTTTCTAAAAATTCCAAAATGGTCACTGCTTCCTTGATCACTGAAGTCACTCACTTACTTGATAGCGTGAGCTGTAATTCGGCCCCTGGCCTAGGAACTTTATTTTCAGATTTTTAAAGACAAGTTTACTAAATATTTAATTTTTTTTTTTTTTTTTAGCTGCGGCTGGTGGCAGCAGTTGAATATGCTCAATTTTGTCAGCCGAAAAGTCGAATACCGGCTGATGGCGTGTGTGGAAACTGTGTTGAGCTATTTAGACTTGGTGGATTCTCCAAATACTTATTAGCGATGTGTTGGAAAATCAGACATCAAAATTGTTTTCGCTATCTCCATGACTCGCAATGAAAAGAAAATGCCATTCTTCCTAAAACACAAACAGGTATTGGAGAAAAGCGTGAAAATAATTAAACTTTACGAAATCACGACCTTAGAATACAAGTCTATTTGAGGCATTGGAAATGGGTTGTCTGCACAGCACGTCCTTTAGTTTACACCTAGAAGTATGGTAGATTTCGAGCAGCTAAACGCTGACGTGGGTCTTCAAAACGAGGGCAGAAATCTGAACTTTACCAATTAATTAAAGAAAATTTTCATTTACGTGATGAGAGCGTTGGCTATTGAAATTGGCGTATCTATAGCCGATATTCAAAATAAGCAGAATGGTTTAAACGCTTCAGTTTTGCAACTGAAAAACATACGCCGATCGGCTATAACATCGACAAAATCCTTAACTTTAAAAGTTTTCTCGATTCAATATCAAGACGCTCTGCGTCTTGTCCTCCATTTCGAGGACAATCTTAAAATATCTTAAACAATAGTAAACTTAAACTAATTAAATCTAAAATCAAATTATGAGGAAAGACTGATTGAAATGAGGGCTTTTAGACAGGGACTTGGAAGGTTGAGATCAAAAAGAAAAAGAACAAAATTAATCTCACTCACTATAAGGGTTAAAGGTTCGTTGAGACCATAGGATGTACTGTTAAAAGAAAAAAGAAGGGATGATCATGCTTTTCGGAGATTAGTGTTGAATCAGATAAGGTTTAAAAAAGGTGAGAAGCAGTCAGTGTTACCAGTAAGAAAACGGTGAATGAAGATGATGTCAACGAAAAATTTTTCGTCGTCAGCATAAGATGAGATAGGAGAATATTGGATGATCTTTTCGACATTATTAATGACAAGAATGAAAAAGAGTGGTCCAAGATGGCCGTTTTGGGGTACACCGGAGATAGCCACCAAAGGAACTGAACGAGTAAAACATTAACGGACCCTATATTGCCGGTTATACAGAAAAGAAGAGAACCATTTTAGTAGGATAAAATTGAATCCAAGGATGTAAAGTTTAAAGAGGACTAAAGTTTTATTAGTGATTGGTAAAGGGCAAGATTTCTTAATCAAATAATTAGAATGCCAGTATGGTACCCGTTGCGTGATGGTAAGCATGTCTGCCTATTAAAACAGCGGTTCTTCGTTCGAACCCCAACAGAGGCAAAAATGTTTTACAGAGGGTGTCGGCTTTCGCGAGGAATTGGCAAGTCCTCCGATAGTAAACTCATTATCATGAAACGCTCTTTCTCGTTAGGAACCGGCAGAAAGTCCCTTCCATTCTCTCACAAGGTATGGTTGTGAGAAATTCGCTAGGCCCTGGGGCTCCTCGCTCTTTTGCGCCACCCTATTTAGTTATAGCTTTTTAGAATTCCATCTAGAACTCGATTATACTCGCCTTTGAGTTTAAGAAGATCATCCAGAACCGTTAACTATGATTAAAGCTCAGGTTAGAAGGGCTTGTAAATAGTTCGACAAGCAGCAGTGATTTGAATTAAACTACATATGTATTGAACCAAAATCAGAGTAGGCTTCCTTGACCATCCTTTAAGTTGTAAAAAAAACTGTTTTTTCGGTTCACAAAAAACCATAAGCCACAAAACCCATTTGAAGTCAACTGGCCCCAGCAAAAACCTAGTTGACAGCAAATTCAGGGCTAAAAAAACACTCTGTTTGACATTCAAGGCGAGTTTAGGCAACTTCTGTGTTTCATCAACGGACAATTATAACCAAAATTTCGTCGAATTTCGTTTTGAAAATAACAGTTAATTGCTGCCAGTTACAAAGTTCGTTCTTCAACTACGCATAACGTGTATACAAGGCTTTAAAGGAACCCGGTTTGCTATTGGCTGTGCCTTTTTTAATTGTTTCTTAATTTGGATGGTTTTGATTTTTTTTTTTTTTTTTTCAAATATGAAAAAACCGCAAAACCTTTGGTTCACTTAGTAAATTGCATTGATCTTCCATCTCATTTCTCAAGAATTTAAGTTTAAAAATGAATGAATCGTTCAAAAATAAGCGCAATTGTGTTACCGTTTCGCTACTTTTTTCCTTCTAATAAAACGGCTTTTATCACAAAATGGTGAATACAATGACCCCCAAAGAAACCCGTATGCATTTTCTTAAAATGAAAACTTGTTCGCCGATAGAACTGCATAAGTGCGAATGAGCTCTGATTGCGAAAAAGAACACTAAAAAGGTAACGACGGCGACGTAGGAATATAAGTCTCGAAGGCTCTCCATCATGTGAATGTTTATAACGAATAAATTGTTATTAATTTCTCTTCAATTAAATTCTACCTCTTTTGCACCTGATATACCTACTCGTACATACCTACCAACATTTTAATTGCTTTCAAAGAGTTGGGACTTTTATTCCTCCCTTAGGTCGCCATAAATAGAAAATATCGACCTATGCCCGTGTCTTTCCATTGAAAGTCTCCATCAGAACAATCGATCTCGTTTCAAATTAGCTTTTAACTTATTATAGTCATCGTCCGATTATTGTTCGATGTCCTCTTTCACAAAACACATTCTCAGTCTCATTCATATTGTGAATGAAGCAAATTCCCAAAGTCCCCCAAAATATGTGTTTTCTTGTTGATCCTTCCAAGCCATTAGAAATTACGTTCTAAATTAGCCCACAGTAGATGGAAGCCAGAGAGCAGTTTCAATTCTAGCCAAGCCATTTACTATCCCCCTTTGTGTTCGGAGACAAACAGGAAAATATGCTCTATTTGTTCCTCTAAGCAAATTTCAAATAATGCTTGTACAATACACAGTTCCAAATACATCGCTTTCATCCACCCACCCTTACTGATGTCGATATAACCACAGCAGCTATCCAGTTACACACACATATATATATACTCTCTGGTAATAATTTCACCTCGGTAATCCTTTGCCAAAGAAGCCATTTCAGAGCGTCCATCGGGCTTATGGTGTACTATGTACGGTGTACGGTGTACCTATCTACCAATACCAATACACCCCGAAGCAAACGGACAGGGGTGGACTATAAAAATAATGCTACTGTTCAATTTGAAGAGGGTCAGCATTCGTTTGGTGTCCTGCAACTCCATGCCATTCATATCCACGTAGTGCTATAGTGATGCCATCACCCCTGCCGCTAGACGGCCAATACGGAAACTTTGTCCATTTACCCCCACTACCGTGGACCGAACCGAATAGATTTCTGTCCTCCTTTTATGTTCGATGCCGTTGTCGGTCGTCCATGTCGTCGTTCTCGTCCTCGTCCTGCTCTTCGTCCGGATAAAATGGTTGCTCGTTAAAATTGTATGCATAGCCATTTCCATATCCCGGGATAAGTTCATGAGTTAGCTATAAAAGTATGTAAACTGTGCGGGCACAAAGGAGGGGGTGGAGGAATGGAGTGGGATGTTCGGTTTGGACTCTTTGGGAAATGAAATTTTTGGTTTTTATGGCGTAGACAAAAGTTAAGAGTGGACAGAGTTGCTGGCTGTGGCGTTTATGTGATCAGGCCTTGGTCGCTTGCAGGATACTATAAGGAAAACTCTGCGCGCTATCCCTTGTGGTAAGAGTATGTTTTTTTTTTGTTCTCTCTTTTTTATGGACCTCTGAGCCTTGTCTTTACAGTAGCTTTGGGGCTGAATGCTTGAGGATAAGAGGAAGGTCACAATAATAAAAACAAAAAGCTTGAGGTATGCTTATTTGCTTATTTGAATGAAACTATTTTCGAGGGGAGTTTATGATGTGTGAGTTTTGCGAAGTTTGCAGTTTTTCGCTTCTCTAAATGCACATACACACTTACTTAAGGCTTTCTAGTTTTTATAGTGAAAGTATTTCCAGGAAACTAGTTTTGAATAGTAAAAGCATTAGTTTTCATTAATATTCAGCTTACTTCGGAAGTAGATGGATATTTCCACCATGTTATTATGTTGATACCAACTCATTCGTCCTCTTTTTGTGTTGATAATTCGAGAGCATAGCAATTGCAAAGGATTCGAGGAAAGAAAGCGGTTATACTAAGTTAAGAAAGACTGGTTTAAAATCATTTTTGTATAATGATTCTAATTTTTTTTTTGGGACAGCTTTTTAGACGAGAACACGAGGAAATATAAAATCAAATTCTAATTGGGGGGCGTAACAGTACAATTTTCTGCAGTTCCGAACGAGAAAGCCCTTTCATGGCAATGAATCTACTATCGGGGGACTTGCCATAATTGAAGACAAAAAGGATGGATATGAGGATAAGAAGAAGTAGAAATTTATTATTTGTTTCAAAAAAGATCCACCGTCGGTTTGGTAACCGTTCGTAAAGATGCGTTGATAATCCTTACTGTTTCGTGTTCTGCTGTGAACCACTCCTGAACTGATGGATTGTTGCGCGTCTACGTTCATGTAGTCATTTGCCGATGATGCCACTACGTTTTCTGATGCATCCGTTCTCTCTGTAAGACCAAACGTTTTATATTGGTGTTTGATTCTTAAAAATATATTTTGAATAATAGAAATTCATTACTCAACTTCAGTACAACATAATGATTGACAATTCAAAGAATAATGGCCGAACGTGGGGCAAGTTGCTTGCACATGTGGCCGGTGTTTTACGTTCTTCTTTTTATCTGAAGTTCGTAGATGTTGACTTGATGTTGTTATCTTAGGGTCTGTTGCGATTAAACTTTCAGATGCTTGTTCCAGAGCACAGGCTTTGCTCAATTAGAGAGAAAATGTATATGGTTAGCTCGTGCTCAGTTAAACCTCTAAAAACTGATGTTGTTCCCATCCGATTCAACCCAATCGCACTAAAAGGCGTCACTTCTCAAATGAAGTCAAACATCTCGGAGCATTCTTTGATAACAAAGCATTTAAATACACCTTTTGAGTCGAAAACTGCTAAGGCACTGTCAGTCAGCTGTATGGTCAACATAAGGTAGGTTTGTCACCACAATGGGTCCTTTAATTGTTACGAGTTCTCACGTAGATATGTTTTTGCTACTTTTGAGAAATTTCAGGTAACATTATTGTCTTGGCTGTATTAAGATTTACACAAGGTGCAGCTCCCTGCATACTGCTGCATACTACATCGTGACATAACTAGTAACGAAACAACGGATAAGTTGAATATAATCAGGTCATCACTCGAACTTAGCGAGACGAATACCTCCGTATTCAAACCACTGGAGCAAGAAAAAACAGAATCCAGCAAAACTTCCAAAAAACCGCCAATGACAGGTCGTCGTCTTTGGGAACTTGATGGGTTTGAAGAAACCTATGACCAAGAAAAAGATAGAACTTCTAATCCAGCTTATCAGGCCTGGCTCCCTCTGTTGCGTTGGTTGACATTCTCACGGATCACAACTCGTTGGGAATCTACTCAATGAGTATGGACATTGGCACATCCGATTTATGTAGAGGATGCTAGAAAAAGAAGCAGAGGAAGGAACATCCCACTTACAAGTGAATATGCACAAGCTTGGCCCACACTATGTAAAAAGCTTTTGGAGACAAACTGGACCAGATCTCTTACCCTCCACTGAACAGAATCCTGAAGTTCATTTAAGGCTCCAAATGTTACAGTGAGGGCTTTTAACCCCAAAAACCTAGTCACCAAACTTAACTCAATCCTCCCCTATTCATCACCTCGAATCCCGGGAAACACAATTGATCCTTGAGATCCGAGTGAGGAGTTGACACTTGCGGCTTCACATTTTTTTTTTACGTTTCGTGAACTCTAGTCTCGACCCTTCCTCGTGACAAGTCTGGCTGAGCACTACGAAAGGGGCATCGAGAAAATTGGACTGCGTTTGTCTTAAGTCTCAAAAATAATGGCGCGGGGACATAAGTCCCCGGGACATAAGTCCCAACTTTTATTTTTGGGACTTGTGTCCCATCTAAGTGAGACAAAAGTCCCAATTTCGATTTGGGAGTTATGTCCCACGCCATCGGGACATAAGTGCCAACTTTTTTCCGTTGAAGATGGGACATAAGTCCCAACTTTTCAGGAATAGAGCTTAGTAAATTGTGGTACATTTCTACTAGGCAACCAAACAATTTTTGTTTGCCATAAAGTTGTTGGTCCTTGACATCTTTCTCTCAAACGATTTTAAATTAATGAACCAATAACCTCTAAATAGTCTCAGAATCGTTATCTACTCTTTCAATACCGATTCGAAGGCTCTGTTCGAAATATTATATTCCATCCAGCGGGCGATGGAAAATGTTTATTTCAATTATAGCTGAGGTAGTTGCAAACATAGATCCTCCGACTTTTTACGCATTCAAAATTAGAGATATGGTTTTCCGGAATTAGGAGATAATATTTTACTTGTAGAAATTAGTAAATTTTTTTTAATTTAAAAAAGAAACTTAAGAAATTTGAATTTTTCAGTATTTGAGAAAATAAAATTAAAAAATCGCGCGATTTTTTAAATTATTTTTGGTTGAAGTAGAAGAATCAGGGACCCAAAGTCCCTTAGGGCAAAGGCATTCCAGGAAACTGCAAAGCGTATAAATTCTAAAAATTGAAGCTTGGCTTATGGTAGTATCAATTTTGAGGAAAGGATAAGCATTGGCAGGCCTATCAGTCACTACTTCCAAACTTATATATCGAAGGAAGATGACAAACAAACCTACCGTAGTCCAAAGAGCTCTGGATCTAAAACAATTGCCTCTCAGTTCCGCAATCGGTGTCATAATCGTAAACCAAGAAGCTCTTGGTTTGAATTCGAACAGAGGCAAAAACGTTTTTCCACGTGTAATGACTTTTCGCGAGTAACTGATAGCAAGTTCTCCGTTAGTAATTTCATTGTGAAAGCGTTTTCTCGATTATCCTTTCGAAATCGGCAGAAATTTGTCGGCCCCCTCCATTCCCTCATTAAGCAACGGTTGCGAGAAATGCCCAAAGGCTCCGCGCTCTGTTGCGCCAGATAAGCGATTTGATGAATGTTGACATTGACTGTCTCCATCGGTTTATAGAAAGTTTGAAATCTTTAGCAGTGTCGCAATAGGCCTAAGATTTGTCTGAGTGCTCAGGTCGTTTTTCTTACAGCCATTTTAACCAAACAAAGGGCAAAATTTGGAGAGAAAAAATGCAAATACCCGCACCCTTCTTGTGACAGAGCCACAGCTAATTTCACTGATTTGGTAACGCAGGCTAAAATGATTGTCATAATATGAAGAAGTAATAACACAATGAAATGTGAGGAAGTTAAGAAGAAGCTGCGCAAGTGAGTTGATGTCATAACGAAGTATCTATACGTTATTTTTAAATAGGTAGAGATAACTCCGTGCGGAAATGGGTAGGAGACCACAACAGACGTCTTGTCATTTCCGTGGAGCCTAAATAAAGAAATACTCTTACCAATTAATGTTTCTTTCTCATCAAAAGTCAGGGCAAAATACACTGATCATTCAAACCCTGCTAAGTGAAACAAAGCAAGTCCAGGTCCTGGATCGGTCTCAAAACAGAAGTAGACAACATGTCAAGATGACCAACGAAAAAGGATTCCTTGTATCTTCAGTCAAAGTATATTTCTCTTTCTCTAGCAAAAGAAAAATCATAAGAACAGGTAGAAAAATCTACAAAGTATACAAGGCGTAAACAAAGTGTGAAGCTCATTAATTTCAAATTCGAAAATTTAAGCAGCTCACAGAAGTACCATCAATTGGATCTATTTTATTTGACAACTCCCAAGTTACACTCGCCACCCGTTTGAACATCCGCTAAGACTTGTTTAAATTTCAAACAATTCACTTAAGTGATGCCCTCCTTTCAAATTCTGCTTCCTTTTATTTATTTATTATATCAGTTTGTTTGGTTTGTGGCCTCTTTTTTTTCCTTTTCATTGAAACCCCAATCCAGTGAACCCCAAACTCGACTGCTGCTATTAAAAAACATTAATCTGTGTCACTGACACATGTATCCGGGCACTTTACACAAAAACAGTGTGTCGTCCCACAAAAACCCCAAAATTCAAACCGCTGCGCTGTGTTCTGTGTAACTACACACTACACTACTACTGTGAGCTCTGCTCTGCCACCACATCAGAGTTCGCAAAAACACACATTTGGAAAAATTAATGTAAAATCAAAACACAACACATCAACTGACGACACATAAATAAAAAGTATAACAGCCAAACTCAGTGCTGCAACTATAAATGGAATTGCCTTCTGTGAAGTTCTCCCTGACAAAGGATGAAAAGTATAAGGATTGTGTATCGGACCGCACATGGTTGGGTGTATAGGGTTGGGGGTGGTAAAAAAGGGACGAAATTGTTTATTATTAATGTGGGGATACTTACCCAATGAATAGCTGAAAGTTTCAATAAAAACCAGAAGGACAAAGCATAAGGAATGGGGAAAAAGCACAACAAAACCAAACGAATAAAGGAAAACTGTGTGTGAGTGGGTGGGAACAGTTTTGTTTTCTCTATACTTTATACACGACGAGAACATACCTATATAGAAAAAGGATATGATGATGCGAACGTCCATCCTGAACAAACGTAAAAAGAAGATTGTTGTGACCATGGATACCGAAACAGACAGAAATATTCAAATGACTGTAGGTGTGTGTGTGTGTATGGCAAGCTCTTCGATACACACCGGATATGTGCAAATATTTAGTAGACTTGGAGACGCTCAGTTAAGGTCTTTTAAGGACTTTCAAATTCTTTTTTTTACTTCTATTGTCGTTGTTGTGTTGTCCTCCTATGGTCTCTATACTCTGTGTATGCAAATAGGAAATGATGTCGCCAGGGATAAGTTTGTTTGTCTGTTGTTTTGTTAAGTTGTAGGTTTGTTGGGAACATATTTCCATTAGTAAAATGCCTAGCGTCCTACGACAGAATGGGCAAAAGGCATTCAGAAAAATATAAAAACATATGAAATTTTAAACGAAAAACGGGGGTGAACTATCCAAAGGCAGATATGGAAATAAAAGGACCACACTCGTAAGTTATGTAGAGAATTGGCCCAACAAACATTGAGGTCCTGTGGCATTGGAATAAAGAGGATTTATTTATGTATGAGTCCAAGGAATTGTGCTTTGTCTATGACAAGATTGCCAATTAGTAAATGTCCCTTTGACAAGATTAAGAAGTCGAGGAATTTATGATCGCCAAGGGGTAGTAGGTATAAGAAATGGGTTGCTTGTGTTTGGGATGGGAGTTGACAGAGTCAAAAAAGACTTTTATTAGGCTCAGTATAGTAAACGGACTGAAAACATATGTTATATGGACCTTTGCTTTAACTTTTGGGATGAAGTTCCCGTCTCCAGACAATTGTGTGTTGGCAAGCAGCTGTTAATGAGTTGTGGAGGAGAAGATATTACTATACACTTTTGTATTTTCTTGAAATTTTTAGTTCCTGGCTAGCATCTCTGTAAAGCTTTGAAAGTCTTTAAAGGCCAATTGCTTCCTGCTTCAATTATTATAAAAATGGGAAATGAATTGGTAAATTAAGTCAGTATACCTACTGACTATTTGCATTAGACATCGAAGTGATATTCAGACTTCGTAGTGTAGCTGGGGTGCCACAAGGAAGTGATATAGGCTCTTCATTGTTTAAACTCGATACACACTCGAACAGCTGAAATTATTGTTGTAGCTTTTGCTTGCCATACTGCAATACTCTTTTTTGGGAAACGAATTAACAATATGGTTCCAAAATGCAAATACTGTTGCCAATGTCTATGAGTGAAAGAAACCATGGCGGACAACACTGAGCCCATGAAAAGTAAGCCCACCTTGGATTTTCATGTCGAAATATGGAAAGATTGCCGGTTGGCTTAGCTCGTATTTCGTTGGCAATGAATGAGAATATCTTAAGAATTAAAAAAAATTAGAATTTTATAACAAACTTAGGCGTAGGGTCTGCCCCAATGGTAAATTTATTACGGCGAAGAACTCAAACTAGAAACTAGTTTTATGAACCGAAATTGGAAGGGACTTTAATCAGATTTCAAGTACATCAAGTATATAAAAAATAGATAGTAAGATGTAAAATTGTAAATAAATTAAAGAAATAAAAATGGTGGCACGTTAAAGGCACTTCTCTCAATCATAAATTTTGTGGAATTAAATTGACTTATAATTTTTTGCCGAATACGAGAGCTCGAAAACGGTTTTGATAGCAGTGAAATTACTATCGGAGGGCAATTTTTCGCAAAAGGTAATACCAGTGGAAAACAACATCCATTCTGAGATTTGGAATTCAAACTCCCACGTAACAGGCAACCATGTTTGCCGTTACACCGCAAAAACCATAAGATGCCATTATGTATTCGGGCCTAATTGCAATCGGTAGCAGTGGTGCTGTAGACATTTCCACAGTTTTACTAGTGTCCGATGAACGAGATCACATGAGTCTTTGAATATTTCAGTATATTTTCTTTACCTAATCAATAGAAAGTTGATATTAATGGAAACCAATAAATTATATTACTGAACAGGATAATCTCAGGGAAAAGGCTTTTTTAAGACTACAAAATTTTGTCCAAACATGAATTACACAGTAATTCATTTTGAGGCAAAATGTAGCTTTAAGGGGGATAGCCACTGTGACGGCTGAAAAATTTGTGATTTTTTTAAAAAAATTTTGACCGAGTAAGTAGAGGAATTTTTGGATCGGGTTTTTTTATTTTATTAAGTACACATCGAATAATTTTTCCACAAATTTTTATTAAAAAATATTAAATAGCTTTAACAATATTAGCGATGCCGTAGCGCCTTAAAAAAAAGTTCCCCCTCCATGGTCGCATCGATTTTTCAAAAACCGGTACTCTGATAAAAACGAAAATAATATTATTGTAATCTATGAATGTAGTTATCGCTATACGTAGCGATTTGTTTTTTTTTTTTTGATTTTTCACAAAATGGCGACTGTTTGAAAATATTTTTTTGTTCGACCTTTTTTTTGGTTTTCAGACAGTTTAAAAAATAGCAAAAAAAACTAAATTTTTTAAATCGGCTACGCTTAATCTTAACTACCACTAAGGCAAACAAAATATAAAAATAATAATAAACATCGGTTAATAATTGTTCGAGTTATTGATGCGACCAGATCAAAAAAAAAGTCGTAACAAGAAAAATGCGTTCAAAGGTTTTAGTCCATATCTCTCGTAATGAAATCATGTATCTTTAAATGATTGTAACTTAGTCAATTTTTGGTTGCAATTTTGTACATATATTTTTGAACATGTAAACTTTGGTTTAAAACAAAAAAAACATTTTTTTTTACCTATCACAGTGGCTATCCCCCTTAAAGAAGTCGTACTCAATACTCGTCAAATGAGCTTACTGTACATTGTAACTGACTTTTTGAACCTAAGTGGTCTGCCAGAGCTTATGAGGAATGTTGAGTAGCACGAATTAGTTTTTGAGACACAACGATGGACATGTACAGTTAAAACTCAGAAACTTCAGAATGAAAGGATTTTTTTTAGACGTGTGGTTTTCAAGATGAAGTAAAACTCATATATGTAATTTATGTCATGGCAAATTTCAGCCTTACATATAATAGGTTTGAAATTCTGTTTGATAAATGATTTCGGGCAAGTGGTTGCCGTGGCAGGTTGGAATAAATTGAAGCCGAATTTTTAGAGGAATAAAGAATATTCCCTTCCAAGACGTTAATTGTCATTAGTTTATCTGATAGACAAGCGACTTCACATAACCAAATAAAAAAACATTACAGCTGTATTAAAAAGCCCGATCGGCGGGCGTCATCAATTGAGTTTCAAACGTTCCCAATGCCCAGTGGTAATACGGCTTCTTTTCTTCCACGGTGAAATGGCGAACCAAACTGAGCATAAACCAAGTGATAGCTGTCAAAAAGACAAACTTCGAAAAAAGTGCAGCCAGAAGAAAACCACACGTGTACAAATAAAAACACACTTTATATTTGGTTCAATCCTTTTGGGGTCTTCCAATGCTAAGACAGGGCATTGAAATAAAAATGGTAATGGACGAACGTCTGGCGAGCACCTCTCCCACGCTTACAGCAGAGTTCTGACAATGGACTATCAGTCCCTTTATGTACATACAAGGGTATCCCGAAAAGAGCTGACTTACCTGGTAAAGGGCTCTACTTGGGGTTATTTACCCAAATGTTTAAAAGCATCGGTTACGTAATAAATCACATAAGGACTTCACTCACGAATTATTCAGATCTTTGATCACGAACTGCACTAGTGGTGCACTGCAGCCACAGCGCAAATATAACTTAAAGAGTACGCATTGCAAAACGGTGAATCAGCAAAAAATTCCCAGAAGAAGGAGACCTTGTCAAGTGACAGAAGACCGCAGACGACTTACGCAAAAATTCGGCAAAAATATAACAAAATTAAATTCTCAACGGCAGAGCGATTTCGCTTAGTTTAAATTTTTTTTGATAGTTTTGCAAATTTTCGTGCCCTTTGAGTGCAAAACTGGAGAGAGATCACCTTAAATGAGAATTGTAAACAAAAGATGTTAAGGTAGAGGCCTTTAGTTGGTAGGCAAGTGTCTCTTTAGATATAAAATGTATATTCTGTACTAGTTTACCTATACCCGTGGCAACAAGTGATTTGAAGTTATTTCTGTGAAATATGTGTGGTGATATTATTATCGGAGGAGTTGCCAATTCCTCACGAAAGTTGACACCTGGTGGAAAACAATTTCATCTTTCTGTTGGAATTCAAATTTCGAACCCAGCACGCAGCACTTATTTCGGTGCCTACATATGGCCGTTAGAAAGCATATGTGTTGGCTGAACATGCATCCAACGGAGGTATATGCCTTCTAGAGCTGTAGGTACTTTTGCTTTTCAATTCGAATTTGAGAAATCAATCTTTGGTGGAAACCGTCAGTTGAGGCGCCTGGCACACCAAGCCCTTGTACAGGTCCTAGGAGTGCTGACTGAGATCCTCGCCTCTCAAGTTCATTCTTCATTGACGAATAGTACGGCCATGATGGTAATGCAGCACTGCAACTAGAAATGGCTGAAGAATTGAGTAAAGCCTTAATCATGTTTGCCTATCTCTGCTGACACTAAAACTTCTTCGCGTCGCGTCACCTTATTTATTTTATTTTAGTTTGAGCCTTCAAACATCATTGCATCGTCGTATCGCACGTCATATCCATTAGACGTAACTCAGAATAAATCCTTCATGCGGGATCGTCAAAGCGTCAGTGTGGAGCCAAAAAACAATTTTTACTCAGTAAATTAGCTACTGTCATGATATTTGCAAGCCAAGCTCATCACTCAACATTCGCCCTTTTATTTTTTCATTTAATTGCAAAAAACTATTTTTAAGTTAAAAAGTAATCACATAAGCAAGTTATTTTATTAAAAAGCAAAGCAAAACTATCACAGCTCTATATTTTGTGGTTGTGGTAAGCCTGCTTTAAGGATTCTTAAAAATGTAAACACCGAAAAACTTGTAATCCCAATTCACTTTCGAATGAGCCAAATTAAGAGGCAAATTAAATTGTATCAACTTATTGAAACGTTTAAGAGGGACAAGCCTCTTCACTAAATCCGATCTGATTACAACACACTTGACTCAACCTTATCGAAGAAAATAGATCTTTACCCGAGAACTGCCAAATGGCCAGCTCTTACAACGAAATTAAGTGCGGATCGAACAATGAATTTTAATCACTAATTTTGATCAGTCCTCAAGAGTGAATGTGCTGCCACTTTAGAGTTAAAAAAAAAAACAAACGTGAGAACTCGATCGCGATAGTGAAAATTTCGTGTCATACGGGCCGGAGCATCGAGCATCCCTTACCCCTTTTTTCAACCTAGGAGATTTTTCAGTATCGACATAAAATAAAGACGATACTCATGGAAAGGTGGGTATAAATAAAAATAAATAAAGCAACACATGTGAGGAAGATCCGTTCGCACACTGACAATGCTTGCGGAAGCATATCCATCCATCCCTTCAAGGGGTTAACAATTCTGCCTTTTTTTCCCAATAATGTGCACGATCATCATCATAACTCACTCATCGTGAATGGGCGAGAATCTTATAAATCGTTGATTCTCTTAAATTATTTTTGCTGGCATGACATGATGCAAAACTCTACGCGCTGTTTCCATTGTCCTGCGAACCTAACCCTTTTAACGAAAGGATGCCTTTACCATTTTTTGCTGTTTGTTTGTGAACACAAATTTCCAACTGCAGCACGAACTCTGCGAAACAATGCAGTTGGACGACCGAAAAAAAAATTAAATAATTGAAAAGGGATCTGAGCTCAGGTAAATTAACCCTTGGACCGATTTTTCATTTTTTATTTTGTTATAGAAATTTACGTAATAGATGGCCCTCTTTCAAGGAGCAAAGGAACAGAGTGCTTAGAAATGTTGTCCCATAATGGGACGACGACGATGTCGAAGTGACAGCGTAGACCCTTGATGTCTTGGCTGTCGCATGTCATTCAACAAAAAAAAAACTTCCTCAAGAAGAGGGACGCAAGTTGCCAAAGCAGAAAACCTCTTTGAGAGCCTCATTCACACAGTTGGTTTATATGTATATAAAGGAAGTAGCTGTGGCATATGAATCCTCTTTTGTTGTCCTTTGGGGTCGCTTATATGATTCTTGATGCAGGTACCGGTATTGTGGATGTAGATGAAGGTAGGCATTTGTGTTTAATATGGAAACTAAGGCTGACTTAGTAGAGAACGAGGTTTCAGTTGAACTGTACCATCATATTTACCAGCTCACTGTAATTTGAAACTTTTTACGGAAGGCGGATTATTGTGTGGCAAAGTTGTCGGAGGCGGTGTAAATAGAGCGTTTGAGGTTCAAAATAATTTAATCACCATCAAAGTGTAATGCAGAATGGTGATTTAGAGAAGTTTTCAGAGTTTTAAAGTTTGGCCAAGCCGATGAATGTAGTATTTTTTGATTTAAAGTAGGTACCTAGTACCTAAATGATGACAGTGAAATACAAGTTTTGCTTTATTGTTTAATTCTTTGCTTGAAATTACATCGAGCCTATTTACTTAGAATAACAAAAACAAAAAGAAAAGAAGAAAAAAAGAAGAAGAAAGAGACAAAGTAATCATTCTTGGATATCGATCTTAAAAGTGTTTCAGAAAATATAACAAAAAAAATCTTGTTCAAACGTTTTTACCTAAATCGCTTTATCATTACTTTTATGAAGCTGTCTCTGCAGGTTGCTTTTTCGTGTTTCTCATAAGCTTTCGAATGTACCTGCACTACGGAAAGGTGCGAATCCAAAGAGAGCGTTCGGAGGTTGGTGCCTCAAGTTCAAGCATCATTTACAAAAACTTGCTAAAAATAATTCTCAAGACTTGTATATAAAATCCCAAGTGAAGTGTTAAAGTTTCTTAAATCAAGTTGTGGCTTGTGGGAAATTCTTCAGATGGCAATTTTTGTCATATTTCAGTGAATTTACTTGTAAGCAATTTTAGGCGGTCAGTTATCAGTTCAGTTTCCAGTTCAGAGTGCGTAAATAGACGTCAGTTTGATGTTCAGTTGAGCTTTTTTTATTTGAGAAAAATCAAAATCAGAAAGAAAACTGAAAACTGAACAGAAAAACTGATGGGAATTTCATCACTTGTCAGTTCAGTTATCAGTTCATTTTTAAGCGTTTAGACATAAGTTTAACTGAAAGCTTAACAACTGAAGGCTCAACTGAATTGAAAACTGAAATGATCGTCTATAAGGGCTATAATGTATATATCTAATGCAAGGCGTTGCTTGTAAGTGAGTGCACAGATATATACCGGGAGTGGACAGTGTCTAGTCATTTCGCGATTGGATATGCGCGATTGGATATGCTTTCCTAAATAAAAAGGCCACTGATGATGCAACCAGTGAGTTTAGTTATTGTTGTAAAGTGATGGTGTTAATTTTGTATAAGTGCGATTATTAAGAAATCAAATTGAATATCGAATAAAAGTGGTATAATTATAGTGAAGGCAAAGTTTTACTTTCTCGAACTCAGTAAACGTAACTACATTGTCGGATTTTATAAAATTACTTAATGTCACTAACGTTACTAAAGCAACGTCGAATGTACCTAATTTGACTTATGTTCGCACGTAAAATGTTCTACTTCTTTGACGTAACAAAACTAAAGTAGCATAATGTAACTGTGTCATTTGGCTGTCAATGTGTTCGGATTTCAAAAATTTAACATCCATAGTTTTCTTTGAACGTCACATCGCTTTTTGGATGTTGGCTTGAATTCAATTCAATTCAATTTATTTAACAAATAAGGAAGTACAGTAAGACAATTTAGTCTTTTATAGTACAAGATAATGCAGCCATTTAAACAGAGGTTATGTAAAGAAAAATTAAAAGATACAAATTTAAAAGATATATAAATGACAAATAAAATAATAAAAAATAGATAAAAATTTAAAAGATGAAAAAATAACAATAAAATATTAAAAACATATAATACGAATTTGTTAGAGACATTATAGATTGGTATTATTATTTTAAATTTTAGTATAATAACAAAAGGTTTTTTTTTTTTTCTCTTTAACTATTACCCGTAATTAGCAAAGTGATTTAAGGCTATGATTTTGAATTTTTCTGTAGAAATGATTTGTCTCATTGGAGTGTGGAGATTGTTCCAAAGCCTAGTTGCATGCACAAAGAATAAGCGTGAGGAATTAAGGAATCTAGCTTGAGGTGGTACAAGGCTTGCAGTTCTGCATGATTGACCGTGGTGAATTTTTTCGTACAAGTAAGAAGGTGTT
Source organism: Melanostoma mellinum (assembly GCA_914767635.1). Lineage (NCBI taxonomy): Eukaryota > Metazoa > Arthropoda > Insecta > Diptera > Syrphidae > Melanostoma > Melanostoma mellinum. The sequence goes on from OU612059.1 coordinate 19,713,733, forward strand.
CTTGACTGAATGATTTTTTGCATAAATAAACAACATTTCAATTCGAGGAAACTTTGCAGTGAACAGCCAAGTACTTCTTTATGAAGATGAGATATATGTTCGTGTCTTCTAAGGCCAAAAGCATATCTTACCGTATCATTGAACGCAACCAAGAGTTTGTGGTATGAAAGAGAATCTGGCTTACAATAAATGACTGATCCATAAGTAATAAGTGGCAAAATCAATGTCTTAATAAGTCTAAGCTTTGTGTTCTTGGGTGTAAAGTGCGAACAAATCCAAAGTTTACGCAAACAACTATAAATCTGCCCAACAACGTAGTTAATGTGGTCGTTTGCTGACAAGGTATCTACGGTTTATTTTGAACCCAAGGCTGGTTATTTTATCAGAATATTGAATTTGATTTTCTCCTAGAAAGATCGCTGGAAAAACCTCCGGGTCATACACTGTTTTTGCAATGATAATGGACTTACATTTATTCGGGTTGAGCAGAAGTCCATTTTTATTAGACCAGTTCAAAATCGCTGACATGTCTTCGTTGACTCGTACTACAAGATCTTCAATGAGCCCAATAGGTCTAGATAGATAAATTTGCAAGTCATCTGCATATAAGTGTAGTTTAACATTAGTGCAAACACTGACAAGGTCATTAATAAAGATACAAAACAGTAACGGACCAATTATTGAGCCTTGGGGTACACCGGCTAAAATGTTTTTGTATTGAGAGCAACTTCTGCCAATGACAACTTTCTGCTTCCGATTTTTTAAATAGCTTTGTAAAAGACGTGTAGCTCTGTCACTAAATCCAAAATATGTTTTGAGCTTGAGGCACAGGATTCCATGATCAACACTATCAAACGCCTTAGAAAAATCTAAAAGATTTAGTATAGTTACATTTTCTGCATCGAAGTCTATTCTTATGTCATCTAAAACTTTCACCATGGCAGTTTCACAACTGTGATTTGTTCTAAAACCGGATTAAAATAAAACCGGATTAAATTGTGGTTCAAATCCCTTCATTATGTCGTTTTTTCGCTGTCGGTGTGCATTCATATAGCTTTTTGACAGTCAATGTGCGCAGATCGTAAAAATTGTATTCTCTTCGTCTTATTTTTCAAACTTCACGTCCACGAATGGAGGCAAATCGAAAGCCAAAAAGGCAAATCGACACCCAAAAATCGGCAGTTGATTTGCCTTCATCATTTCATTTTTGGCTGTCGGTGAGTTCTTATATGACTTTTTTGGCTGACAATGTGCGCGGATCGTTCAAGTTTTACTCTCACAGTGTTTATTCTAACGACGTGTTGCTTTTTGGCTGTCGATCTCCCATCATCATGCCGTTTTTTGGCTGTCGGTGTGCCCTAATCATAAAACTATTTGGCCGTAGATTTTCTAGGATCGTAAATATCTAAATCTCACAGTTCCGAAGGGTGTATAACAACAGAAATTCGGAAATATTTTAACCCATTTCAACAAAATTGAATGTCGAAAGATTATATTTTTCCTCTCCAGTTATTGGCATATAGACGTCAGTTAAGTTATTGGTTTCGGTGTATTGCCTGTTTTAATCCAGTTGCACACATGATCTCAACGCCTTGATAGACTCGCTGGCTATTTGCCCTTCAGGTTATGGTAACATTGGAGTACAAATAGACGAGTGACTGTTTGGACAAGCGTCCTGGTTAAAATTGTGTTGATGTCACACAATCTTCGATCCTAAATTTGCTTAGGGATAAGGTACCTACAGCGATCAGGAAAACGAATCACGAAAAATTTTCAAATGAAATTTCATCTATGTATACCTCTCTCATTCGGATTGAATATCAAGTTTATTTATTTATTTTATTTATCAACAATCAACACTAATCGATTGGAAATAACTCAAAAGACTTTTTTGTGAAAGCAAATGTTCAATCGGCCTTTTGCGTAGTAAAATACTGCCACAAAAAGCAGTGTCTCATCTTCGCCGTTTGAGTTCGGTATAAAATTGTAAATGGTTGAAATAGTGCGTTAGGCTCCAAAGTCTTCTTGGCTGTGTTCCGCCTGGCGCTACTCTTGCTATTTATCTACGATTTTTGAACAATTCATTTCAATAAAATTCTTTTTCTAGTTTCATTGTAATTATTTGCGTTTTATTTTCCTCTGATACACTCGTGCATGAGAAGAATTAGGATGTGGCTGTTAAGAGTTAAGTGCATGGCAACATTCATCGTTATGTACGCTCCTCTGAAAAGAATTCCAGTCTCCACTTATCTCAACTTTTCCTGATAAGTTTTCCTGATCGCTCTAAAATTAATTCTGCACTATGGTATTGAATGCACAGGGGTAGTATTGAAAAACTGGGAAATATTTGAACAGAATTTTGAGCAATTTGCGCATAAATTTGTTTCTTTCATCATATTGGCTTAGGATAAAGGTTAAAATATAGCTGTCAGCGCGGCTAACACACATAAGCCCATTGGCCTCATTGTGGCTTAATATTGAGCAATATTTTCAAAATTGTCTTAACATTGTCGTCGGGCATACTGCTCAATTGAAACTTTTGATGCGAATGGATTCTCAGTTTGAGTGACTGAAAGTTAATGAATTTTCAGATTCAAAGGGGTTATTCAATATTATTGCACATTGGTTGGCTAGATGAACGTTTGGAAACTGGGTGTACACAGACACACCCAGCTTGGTTCACAATAGAGCCTCTCATGATGCTTTCAGTTCAGGCGTCATACATATAGGAGCTGGAATTACTGTCTTGGTCATGTAAACAGTGCTATTGGTGTTCTTAGTTGTTATGACATGAGATGCAAAAAGCAATAGAGAATCAATGTCGCCAAGTTATCAATTTCGCTCTAATTTTGCCTCTCAGCCATTTTGAAGGAGTTTGCAATAAACTCAAAAGAGAACGGATCAGCCGTTCAAGTTTCAAGCCGTTACGCTAGATATTTATTTGAATAATTTATTTACATTAGGGTGTCCCATATACTAGCTTTGATTGTATTTCTTCGGACAAATATAGTGCCTTAAAAAATGAGTTTGAGGTTATTTAAAAAAGACAACCTTAACAAGAAGCTGCTGAACTGATTGTCCTTCAAAATATACTAAGTTGCCATGTACCGACAAATGTACAAAAATATTTTTCGGAACGACGCGACGTCGGCACGGGTTACCGTCATCATAGTAAAGTGAAATTTCGAAGTGCAGGGAGTTTTTAATGAAAAAAGGTTGTTTAAATAACCTAAGACTCTGGTTTTAAGTTATAAATTTTCTCAGAAGAAACAGAAGCTAAAAAAAAAAAAATTCAAAAATATAGGACACTCTAATGTACATGTGTACGAATGTATATTTGAAAGTATTAATCTTGAGAGCTTCATTTCCTGCAAAGCGTTTTTCAACCGGACGTGTCCATATACACCCAAGGCGTAGTTGGTGTAAGTGGTGTTACAAGACAACGCATTTTTGAAAAAAATCACTCAGTGAGAACTACAGTAATATGAGTGAAAAAAAAATGTGTTGTATGTGGCGTAAGTTGGTGTTACACCTCATGTTTAAAAGAAATCTCTCAAAGCTAACCAATTACACTCGTTTCAGTTGAAAATCTGCTATCTCTTAGCGTTGCCAGAGCTCGTGCGAATTTGAAGTTGTTTTTAATTTTGTCATTAAAATGCAAAGTTAAAAAATTTTATTTTATAATAAACTAGCTGAGTCGCCGGGCATTGTACGGATCCGTAGTTTTAAGGATCCCAGTCTCGTTCTTCTTTTTCCGTAGTTTTCATATGGAAAAAAGTGACATTCAGGAAAAATTCCATAACTCAGGAATGTATCGACCAACTTCAGATTTTTTTTATAAAAACCGTCTACCAACAGCTTCAAAGCTACCACAAAAATTTGGTTTCATTCGGTCGAGCCGTTCACAAGTGATACGATCACAACCAACCGTACATTTCTTTTCATATACAGGGTGTCCCATAATTCGTTTTACATACTTTGGGATATGATTCTTGGTCATATTCTAAGAAAAAAAATTGTTGTACAGTAAAGTCCGTTTCTCAAGTTTGACATCACTTTTTGACAATTTAAAAAAAGGCTAACTTTGGTGTACCCTGACCTGTGTTAAATTCGATATCTCTGTCAATACTGATGATAGAGACCTAATCGTAAACTCATTTTCTTGTAGGAATAACAACCTTTAAGACTGTATTTAAATTAGGCTTCCATAGGTTTAGGGTTGCCAGATTTTCAATTTTAAGTGGTGTTCAAATTTTCTTCCACAAAACAAAGTTTTGACTTTGAGGTAATTTTTTTGGAAAAAAGGCCTGATGAACATAGAGTTTCTTTATTTTTTACAGATGAACAAAACAATTATAAAGAAAAAACTCAGCATCAAATTAGCTCAAAAACCCATTCATTTTATAATACTTGGAAAAATACGAAATGGGAAAAATTTAAAAATAAAAAACAGTTTTTGCTTTGAGGTTTGTTTGAATAAAACAATAATATGATCAATTTTAGTAGTTTTTTTATGTATTTAATACAAATACAATTATAGCAAGTGTTCAAAGCGCTCTCCTTCGTTTTGAATCCATGCCAGAGCCCGTTTTTGGATTTCATTGTGGGTGTTTGCTGTCGATAACTCAGAAATATGGTGTAACACCACCTACATCAACTACAACTTGGGTGCTTATAGACACGTCCTTTTCAAACAAAAACAAGAACAGGTTTTTTGATTTAATTTCTTTCCAAACGGTATACTTTAGCTAACATTTCCTATCTTCATTTTGTTTTTGATTTGAAAACAATGTATGATTAAGTCAGATTACAAATTTGTTTCACTGATTTTTTACATCACCTTACTCCCATGGCGATTGTGTGTCAACAATATTGACAAAACGTCTCATATTCCTTAAGTCATATCATTTTTTCCCCCAGTATGGAGATCTTCTTCTAGTTTAGTCGGTTGATTCGAAAAAAATAAGTCAAGTCCATGTTCAAAATGGAAAAGAACATTTTTATTCTTATCAATACAAAGCAGGCGGCCAAAGCATCAATCAACAGTTTCCACACACTGGCTAGCAGAAGGATATTCCTCCCTTTTTACTGGTTCGCCATTTTTTTCTTTCCTTTCCTTCCGTTCCTTTCCTGTTGCTGTTGAAAAGCTGTACGTACACAAACAAGAGACCAAAAGTAACCTTAACAAATACACCCGCTAACAAAATGGAGGGTGGGTGGAAAAGTGCAAAGTAAGTGTGCTGTGCCACGACACAGAGGCCAATCATGCACACACACCCTTTTGCCCACTGAGGAGCAAACGGACATGCGAATGTTGATGTTGACTGTACGCCAAAGCGACATGTCGCTATAGTTCCTTCATACAGTTTGGTAGGTAGTCATTTTTTTTTCTGTACTTCTTTTTTTGCAGAATATGTGCTCTGCGATCCGTAAAATCGGCCTGCACCGTTGTGCGTAGGTTATAAGGAAATATGTATATGTAGCATCAGTAGCAACGTATAGGAAAATTCCATTCTCTCATGTCATTAGGTTTTATTGGCTTTTTCCTTAAATTAGAATCCATCGCGGCCACATGTATCGCTGGGGCTCTGGTGCTTTGGATTTCGGAATGAGTGCTCATCCTAACTTCCTATTTATATTCCTTATTTTGGCGAATTTATCCTTTTTGACATTTTGTCGTTTTTATACATTTGCGTTATTTTGTATATTTTTTTTTTTTTTTTTCTCAGTTCAATAACGGTGAACCCAGTAGAATTATAGGATGGCAGTCGGCGGGCTTGTCGCCGAACTCTATGAAAAATAGAAATGGGTTGGTCATAAATCTTTTGAGGGAGAAGATGTGAACAATTTGTGTGTGGCCAGATAATGCCGAGGAGCTTAGTACGTTTTTGGCGAAATATACGAGGTATTGGTTTTTCTTTTTCTGTTAGATGATAACCCTTTTTTTGCACACACTTTCTATGCATGCAGGTGCTGGTGGAGGTGGTTGGGAATGAATGGTTTGAATATCGTGCAAGGGACCAGATAAGGAGTATAAAACTACGCAGTTTTCAAACAACAGTTTCAGAAGATGTTTTAAAATAATAATTGGACATAAATAAATAAACTAAAAAAAAAATCAGAAATGTTTTTTAAAGTGGAACCAGAAATAAAGAAAAATTTCATCAGAAATGGAAGTGTTGGCTTGTGCCAATGCATTATGCAACGTAGCGTTATAGAGTAAGCTACTCTCATAACTGCCTAACTATGTCACTAAGACAGCATCCATTCATTTTAGTAGGCACAGAAAGATATTTCGATAAATTTTTGCAACTCCCACTTTTTGATCACCCAAAAAAAGCATAAAAATGGGAATCTATTTCAAATCTGGGAAAAAAGGAGAGCATTGGTAAACTACTACTACATGTTAACCCAAACAGTATCTTCACATTAAGCGTTGTGCTGCTTTGTCAAATTTCGCACGTAACCTACAATAATTCTGAAAAAGTTTACTGCCATCCCTTGTCTGCATAGGAAGCATTTAAGTAGATGAGCATTACAGTTCAGGGTAAACCTGAGCTTCAACCAACATTTTACTCCAACAATTTCGATTTCGAGCGATCTCTTTCCAATTTTGCACTCTAAGTCGGTTGAGATCTTCTACTTGATTGCGCCACCTAATACGAGGTCTTCCCCTTCCGCGATTTCCCTGTAATGTTCTTTCGAACACCCGACGAGCCGGAGCGTTTTGGGTCCATCTGCTCTACATGGCCCAACCATCGTAACCTCGCGATGCGTATACTCTTCTGGCTATGCCCATGTCGCGGTACAGCTCATACAGCTCGTTGTTGTATCTTCTTCTCCACACATTATCTTCGCATACGGGACCAAAGATCATTCGGAGAATTTTTCTTTCGAAACGACCAAGGGTTTCCTTATCCGCTTTCGATAAGGTCCATGCTTCCGCGCCGTAAAGCAGGACTGGGATGATTAAGGTCTTATATAAGGTTACCTTGGTTTTTCTGGAGAGGGTTTTGTTTCTCAATTGCCTTCTTAACCCAAAGAAGCAACGGTTGGCAAGAGTTATTCTCCGTTTGATCTCCGCACTGAAGTTGTTTTCCGTGTCTACAGCGGATCCTAGGTAGACGAAGTCTATGTCTGTCTATTGTGACGTTTTGTCCAATTCGTCGATGTTCTGTGTCCTTGTTTGATGACAACATATACTTCGTTTTGCCCTCATTAACCATCAAACCAATTTTTGCCGCTTCTGTTTCGATACTCGCAAAAGCACCTATGACATTACGCTTATTTCTTCCCATTACGTCAATATCGTCTGCATAGGCGAGTAATTGCACAGACTTTTGAAAGATTGTTCCTCTGGTGTTGACGTTTGAGTTTCTTACAATCTGTTCAAGTATGATGTTGAAGAAATCGCATGACAGTTTGTCGCCTTGCCTAAAGCCTTTTTCGACATCAAAGGTCTCGGTGAGTTCTTTTCCGACGTTGACGGAGCAGCGTGAATTCTCCAAAGTCATCCTGCATAGTCGTACGAGTTTTGCAGGGATGCCGAAACTAGACATGGCTCTGTACAGCTCGTCTCTGTAGATACTGTCATAAGCGGCCTTGAAATCGATAAAGAGATGGTGAATATCGATATTATGTTCTCGGGGTTTTTTCCAAGATCTGCCGTTATGTGAAAATTTGGTCTATTGTGAACTTCTCTGGTCTAAAACCATATTGATAAGGACCTATCAAGTTGTTGACGTGGGCTGAAACCCCACATTCACATATTACAGCAGACAAGATCTTATAAGCGACGTTAAGGAGGCTTATCCCTCTATAATTGGCGCAGTTGTGAGGGTCTCCTTTCTTTAGGATCGGGCATACGATACTGAGGTTCCATTCATCGGGCATGCTTTCTTCCGACCATATCATGCAGATCAGCTGGTGCATGCTCCTTTCCAACTGATCTCCAGCTGCCTTGAAAAGTTCGGCATCAAGGCCATCTGCACCTGCAGTCTTATTTGATTTAAGTTTGCATATAGCAAGCTTAACTTCTTCTAGGTCGGGAGGACGGCATTCTTGATCATCGTCCAGGCTGAATGGGGCAATCTGCCTGACAGCGGAATTTGTGTCCTCATCGCCGTTAAGCAGTCTGCAGAAATGATCTTTCCAGATCCTCAGTAGCGACTGTGACTCTATAACTATGTTTCCCTGCTGGTCTTTACAGGCTTGAGTTCGGGGTTTGCCACCCTGGCAGGATCTTTTTACCTTTTCGTAAAACTTCCGAATCTCGTTCCTGTCATGGCACCTCTCTATTTCCTCAAACAAGCGCTTCTCATGCTGCTTCTTTTTCTATTTGAGAAGTAGGTGTTCTTCCCTTCTTTTCTCCTTGTAGACGTCGTTATACTGATCGTAAGCAGCCATTGTTCGTTGTTGCATCAGCATTTGACGTGCTTTTTGTTTGGCTGCATTTGCCTGCCTGCATTGTTCATCAAACCATGGGTTTTGTTTTGGAGGCCGAGTGAAACCCAGAACCTCAGAGGCAACGGTTCTGATGGCTTCTTGGCATTGCTGCCACTGGTCTTCGATGTTTAATGCTGGCGACATGGGATTCAAGGATAATTGAAGGGACACTCGAAGGTTTTAAGCAAAAATATGAAAACTAGATTTTTTTGCAATTGCTAACAACAGTTTTTTTTTAACCTACTTTACTTTTCACTTCCTTAAAGGGCAAGTTTTCTTAAGAGTTTAGTATGCCAAGTCTTAGGATCTCTCCAGAAAATATTTTGACAAAAAATTAAAAAAAATATCAGAGACAACTTTTTGAGTTTATGTTTTGAAATCTAGGGCTTTTCGTCAAAATCGAACAAGGCATTAACGAGAAAGCCGGTTTTGAAAAAAAGTTGCACTATGGGGTGCCTTTTTTAGACTTTTTAAAAAAATTCTCATTCATCATTACCGATATCATAAGAGTATTTTTCGAAAAAAAAATATGGATTGTATGGGAGGCAGCAACTGTTATCTCAAGACCTTATTCCAAAACTCCCTCTATAGAGTGCCCCTCAAACGTTAACTGCAAAGAATAGAATTTATAGAATTTGTTGGTTAAATCATTGTGTATTTCACTTGTAAGATCACTTCTAGAGTACATATGCATATTGTATATGGTGTCCAGTGTATAGGGTGGGTATACCTAAATGGAGTTGAAAAAGTCTCGGGGCAAGATTTGCGAAAACTGAATTTTTTTGGGGTTGATAATGTCTTGTGTGTAAGATATCTTTTAATAGATTTAAAGTCTCTCGAAGCTAGAAGAAACTGTTGTTAAATAAGTGATATTCTCTGTAATCGAATTGATCGTCCCAAGCTTCTCTTTCTTTTTTCTTTATATATGCTCCCTCAAGGCAGTTGAGGATGATCCGATACCACGTTCCTGTTATGAATTTAATTCCGTTTATCAAAATACTGCCTTGTGTTTTAGCAGAGATGTTTTTTGAAACTACTGTTTTAAGTTTGGTATCGTAACATATTTGTTTATTTGTGTATATATTATGTTCGTTTATTTTTATAATTACTCATATGTTAAAGTATAGTTTAACTTTTCTTAATATATTTATGAATATTGTTTAGTCTTGAAGAGTCATGAACTCGATAGATAATGACATAAATAAATAAACAAACATATTCTGTCGCGCAGTGTTGGAAAAGGTCTTCCATTCCAAGCTTTCATCGAAGGATTTGTTTGCCTCTAAAAATTGTAAGACCCTACACATCTAAGTGTATATGCAAACCGTTTTTTGCGAGTCTCAGTGGCAGTTTTATTTTTAATAAAAGAAATAGCATTTTTTTGTTTGTTTAATTTATAAACTTGCGTTTCATTCATAATGCCACGTAAAAAAAGCAAATAAAGATTGAAAACACCGTTCCTATCAAACTAAAATTTACTTATAAAAAAATTTACATCCTCTTCAACTTGTCTTTGGTCCCTTTCCCAGTACCTACCTACAACATTTGACTTCAAATTTAATTGGAATCCATTGAGACAAAACTATACAAAATATTTAATATCAACACACACATTAGGCATGTGAGGATGTGAAGTTTCTCCATATGATATCTCCTTTATTAAATAAAAAACTGAAACTCATGTCACAGTGGAAGGAACTGGACGGAAAAGGTAAAGTTTCTTGTCTGTCGAATTTATACACAAAACTCACTCTCCAAACATATCCTCGTGTATCTATTATATTTATATTGTATTTTGCATATTTTGCAAAGGTCCTTAACTCCCCATGGGCAACCTGTGTTACCACAGAGCCACATTTCCTTGGTAACATTGCTCTTGGTTATCGTTTCTTTTTCATTTTTTTCTTTTTTTTCTTTTTCAGTATTACTACAGGTAAAAGGTATACGCTATCCCCGTATGTTATAAAATTATTCCTCTTCTTGATATTTCTTCTTTTTTTTGTGTCCATAGTCATCCTTCGTCTCGTTTTGCTAAAGGAATAGGTATATGTAAAATATCTAACAAGGAGCTCTTTGAGCATAAAAAGAAACAACCTGTAAGGAAATGAAATCAAAATGGATTTCATGGTCCAGTGGAGTGAATATAATTTTTTTTTGCGTAGCTTTTTCCTTTGCATTCCTGGGGCAAATCGAAATTATTAGAAAAGGATATTCGAAGGATATTCGTTGCTTCGGGTACTTGAGTGAGTTTAGGAAATAGGATGGACTTTTGAATATCGTCCTTTTTTCGACCCCTGCCTCGACAACCAAATTTTTGGGATAAGTATGTTGGTGTAGTGTTGGTTCGTGTAACGTGTAGAAGAGAAGACATATCTAGATCTACGTCCACCCCAATATTAGTTTTGTTACTATTTTGGTTGATGTCGCTGTGACAGTGGGCATTTTGAGATGAGTTCGCACAAAATGATGACGATAATATATTTACATGGTATTTTCGACACGTGCCCAATCGACTTTAAATGAAATGGAAATTTAAGTTTATTATAATAATTCTCCCTCAAACAGTGCATAGATGTAGGTTTGGAAAAATTGTCACTTGTGGTGTTAGGATGTTTTTTTTCTCTTTTGCATTTGAAAGTTTGAAAGTTGAGATACATGACAAGTTTCAACTATGGAGGAAAACAAAAAGACATATTACTTCTGATGCCAAAAGTGAAAAGGTAGAGGTACCTACAGATTGTTCAAGAAAACTGACAGTTTTTCATTTCAGCAATTAATTACGGAATTGACATTCCCTGATGAGCAAACACAGATATAGAGAGAAAAATAGATTTATACTACCTTTTGTCCTCATCTCATGGGAACAAAATTTAACCCCTTTTGTAGGACCAACTATACTGATCCTTTATAATTACGATCATTTCATTTCGCAACTTCTTCTCAGGCATCTAAGAAAAATATTGAGGTCAGGTAATCTTCATTTTGAACCATTGTTGTGATGCATTGAAAATGTTTGTTACTTCATTTGATAAAAGAGTAAGTTCACTTAAGGGGTGAAGTTTTTCAAAGCAAGAAGATGTCGATTCAGATGGGTGAGCGTTTGAATTCAGTCTGCTGGTATTCTCCTTTTTTCCCATAATGTTTGTGAGTTTGCACAGCAAACATTTGTCAAATAAAGATTCAAAGATTACCTACACATTTTTATTTTTAGTTCATGTTGTTTCAAACAGATTTTTTGATTCGTATACTTTGTACTTTTGTCCGAAGGTGACAAAAAACCGTCATTTTTGTTCAACGAGTTGAATGGTCTTGCTGGTAATTTAAAAAGAGAAGAATTCTTGACTAATATAAGTATGGCTTCAACGCTTGCCACAAGAAGTCCAAGCTATCCTGGCTGCATTCAAGAGCGACGACGACGTCAGAAAGCTGGTGAAAGTTGCAGACACGATCATAGAAACAACATCTCACGGAAATATCGTGTCTTAAATACAATATGGAGGAACATCTTTTCAGAACGAGCAATCCATCAACCAAAATCGATGCGCTTTGACAAATTCAATTCTCACTTTCGCAGTCGGAGTCGAACACCTTCGAAACGCATATCCACGTTCATCATCGCGACATCAAATCAATGGGAACCGGAACGGAATTTGTTGGTTTCATTTCAGATTTAAAGAAGACGCCGTTCGATGTTAGCCACCATGCGATTTCACGAACTCTACGGTTCCAAAAAACTGAACAAAACGGAAGTTGTCAAACATATAAACCGTTCATATGTTTCGGATACGACAACACAAACAAAATATTTAGTAGACACTGGTGCAGATGTGTCCAAGCAACCTCCAACTCTACTTCAAAAAATGACACAGCAATCAAACACCACATTGGTACACATATTAACGCATATATTTAAGTATACGACGCCAGTTAAATGTATAGGCCTCCACAGGAAGTTTGCTCTGACGTTCTTAATACCTAATGATGCGGTCCCGATCATAAGTGCTGACCTGCTGCAACTCTATGGTCTACTGGTAGACATGCGAAGAAACTGCCTTTTTGACGACTACAACCTTTTCTGCGTCTGGTTCAAAACACAATACAAATGCGAAATAGAAGCGTTTGATAAACAAAATCAATCCGCTAACCCGCTTGAAACTTTCAAGAATTTAACATCATTGAACAACACTAACACTTCAGTGGGGTTCTCTACTTCACACTGCGTCACTACCTAATGTTCGGTTGTCCGGCTTCGCCGACTTTCGCAGTAAAAGTAAATAGTAGCAAAAGCTAAATTTACTTACCTCATGGAGCAAGGCATATGCTAGCCGTCAAAAAGGCCCACTGCACAGTAGGTAAGATCTCGACGCGTCCAAGAAATGTATATAGTTTCTGCCTTAAATCTTCCACAAGCTAGCTATTCTCATCCTTTTTACAGATGCTTCTGACACCGCAGTGGGGGCTGTCGTGAATCAAGTTCAGAACAATTCTTCCCTAGAAAAAGACATCCGAAGAAATTTCACGATTCTTACGAATCATAAACCGCTGACTTATGCGTTCCAATAAAAATCGGAAAAAGCATCACCAAGGCAGTTACGTCACTGAGATTTCATAAGCCAGTCTTTAACAACAATTTTGTATGTCCCCGGTCTACAAAATCAAGTAGCCAATTTTCTTTCCAGAATAAACGTGGTAGAGGTATCAACTCCTATCGACTTTCAAACAATGGCGAAGGAACAACTGAACGACGAAGATCTTAACTCATTTCTGCAAAAGGGAAACAAATGTTCTTCATTACAACTTAAATGTTTTGCTCACAGTCTTGTAGAGAGATGGTATTAACAAAGCTTCATAGTTTGTCTCAACCTGGGGCCAAAAGCAACTCTAAAAATTCTCCAAGATCGATTTAGTTTGGTCAAGGATCGGAGTTTACTGCACGAAGTTCGTAAAGTGCTGCTTACAGTGTCAACGTTCTAAGATCAGCCGCCATAACAAATCAGTTCCCGTTTCGTACGCTGTGGCATCACAACGGTTTACTCATATTAATATGGATATTGTCGGCTCATTATCTACATCATGCGGATACAGATACCTCCTCACCATAGTCGACAGATATACTCGTTGGCCTGAAGCTATTCCTATGAAAGATATGAAGACAGAGACCGTGGCAAAGCATTCAATCCACGGATGGAGCAGTCGATATGGTTGCTGTGCCACTGCAAATTACAACCGACCAAGGAAAACAGTTCCAATTAACACTCTTTTCTAAAATGAATGAGATATGAGACACTAGGAATCAATCATTGTATGACGACAGCGTATCATCCCCAATCCAACGGGATTATTGAAAGATGGCACCCAACGTTAAAAGCAGCGTTAATGTGCTACCACACAACAAACTGGTGAAATCGTACAGTTTCTTCTTTCTAGAAGATGCCGAAAATGCTTTATGCCAAGGTACACCGCAAGCAGTTCACGTATTACCGCTTGTACTTCTTGGCCGGAGATCGTCCTATAAAGAAGACCTATGGACGCTTCCCTAGCAGAACTATTAATTTAATGGAGAAGCACTTCACTTACCACGAAAATACTTCATTGATTTACCAAAAACTGTAACGTCAGAGAATTTTGTGAAGAATTTACGTAACCTCACTGTTGAACTTACCTACCTACCTACTAGAATGTTGTGGCTCCTGCTAAGTCAAAGCAAAATTCATTTACCTTGCCTAGCTATGTCTATGATAAGACCGACGAACACCTCTCGCCATGGAACTTCAAAATTTTTCATGCAGAAAGCGTTGGAAACTCGCACACTTGTCAGAGTAGATAGCGTTCTTAATTTCTTCAGCAACCATATGAAGGATTGTGAAGCGGCATCCAAAATATTTCTTGTTAAGAATTAAAAATCGTGTTAAAAACATTTCTGTTGACAGGTTGAAAGCAGCTTGGGCTACCGTTGACGTCACAACCAACCAGTTCCCTCAAACAACCGGATAGATACCTCAAACAACCAACTGCAAACATCACAGCGTAAAAATTCTGAAAGCTTTGCCAACATTTAAACCAGCGACAGAGCTTCAAACATCTCAGAAACCGTTCAGATCGTAAAGTGTCGAGAGATGTCGTAAATATGGCATACTTACTAAGAAGGGAGTACTGTAGGAGCTCGGAGCAGCTTTGGGCAGTTCGTGTAAAATTAAATTATTATTAAAATGTATAATTTTAGCTCGTTGCATAGGATTTTATTTCACTTCTAGACTGACCACCAACCAAGTTGCACGCCTTTTCAATTTCTGAGTCCTCAAGTTCTTAATTCTACATAAAAACTCTAAAGAGTCCCCAAAGAGTTTTTCCTTCAATTTGTGTTGTCTGATGAGAATAATGTGTGGTACCCATGGCCAGATGGTTAGCATATCCACCTGCTAACCCAGAGGTTCGATAGGTTCGAATCCCAGCAGAGACAAACATGTTTTTCCACGGGTATCGCCTTTCGCGAGGAATTGGAAAGTCCTCCGTTATAAAATTCATTGCCATGAAAAGCGTTTTCTCAAGTAGCCGTTCGGAACTGGCAGAAAATTGTAGGTCCCCTCCATTCCCTCACAAATGGTTGTGAGAAATGCGCTAGGCCCAGGGGCTCCTCGCTCTGTAGCGCCACCCTATTTATTTATTTATTTTTTTTATGAGAACAATATTGTGATACTCTGGTGACTCTGCTATTTCAGAAAACAAGCTCCAGAGCTCCAAAACTAGATCTGTAAGACCCCGAAGTTCTACCTTATTTTGAGTCTACCTGCTAACGTGGTACCGACCTACTTTTCAAAGCTTTGTTTTTTTTTTAAGTTCTGATTGAGTTTTTATTTGGGTAGCTAACCATTTATCACGAAACACAACACATACGTTAGTAGATTTCTAAATGCAAGCCAGTTTTATATCTCAACCAATTAGTTATTTTAATCCTTCAATATACTCACCCACTTCAGCTAATTAAACAAATCTACTTTCACTAAATATGACTCCTATATCAATTGCCGGATTGATATCTCAATCAAATAGCCGTCTAATTGTCCTTGTCCTAGAAATCAATTTCAATCCGACTAATATGTGACAGACAATACCCAAAACAAACCAATAACAAAACTCCCTCCCCATGTGACAGATAAACGTTTCAACACACAAAGGACACACCAAATGCGTTATACCTTCGAGTATAAATATCATCTATACAATTTGAGCTCAAAAAAGGGATTTTTCTCGCCAAAATAATTTTAAGGGTCCTTGACTTTTATCCGCTCTGTCAATTAAACGTATTATATCTTTTTTTGTTTACCATTTAGTGTCAAAAATACGGTTTTTTATCCCGAAAAATATCGTTGTGTTACCCTTTTTAGGGGTTGCGAGGAGAGGAGATATTAGGAGGTACAAGTTTCATAAAACATAGAAACAGCATCCGCACGTAACAGTACACAATAGAGAAAAGGAAAAGGGACCAAAGGTTGGCACTCTATTGACTTCATGCGAAAGCGGATGAGATCTGTTGCATGAGCTGAACATTGAGCATGAGCATCCTTCAGGTAGCAATTTTAGATTAATTACCCAAAAAGTGTTGTGTCATGGATGTAAGTGCCACCGTGTGAATTTTCTTCTTTCCGCATTTTGGTACTGTCTATCGAAATAGAAAAAATCGGATCAGATGCCAAATCAGTAGACACATAGAGATGCAGAAAGGAGATGCTTTCGGTTGGTAATTTTTTCAAATCTGTCAGATGTTCAAAAAAAAGGATTCATACCGACCGTTGGGAGTGCAAAATGATTTCGCAAAAAAAGGGTTAGCACAGCAATACATTAAAAATTAAAATTTAATGCACCCATTGTTTACTCGTCTCTAGGGTCTCGGCTCTCGGGTATCAGAATAGAAATGCACTCTCGTATGCATCACATCAACCCTTAAGGCTCTTACCCCTAACCGCGGACTAGAATTTCGCAAAATAAAACGCATTTTGTACTTTCCAAAAAGAAGTCTTTTTTTCTAATCTCCAAGTGCAAAAAACAAAAATAGTAAGCCGAACAAACACTCGGTTGGAAGCGACACGCACTGTGGGCTAAATTTTATAGTCTGCAGGATTGAACTCAGGTAGTCAAATCAGTGAGGATATTGGTGATGGTTGTGATGGCCTATTATTTAAATTATCCTTTTTGATACTTCTTCTTCAAATGGGACCCCTCTCGGCAAATTTGAATTTAAAAAAATTTAAATAAAACACGGGTATGCCGCATTATAGCCGTGGGCCCCTTTATTTTGCATGTGGTGCGTGTGTCGTCCTCATTTTTGAAATTAAACTCTTTTTGGAAAACACCTTTGAAGGACATCTGCGCACTTTCTCATTGCGACAGAGTGTTGTAACCAAACAAGGAAGTTAAACTGAAATTTGCAATCGGGATTTTTTTTTTTTTTTTGATAGTTCAGGAAAGGTATACGGGCATAAGTTTTACATAATAGTCGAGTTGAACTCAGGCTGACAATGGAAAATCTCTTATGTATAAAATTAATATTATGTAAAACGAACCTACTTTTTTCTGTGCACATCTGCTTTTTGTAAGTGTGTGCGGTTAGCAAAGGTACTCGTCGAACGTGTTAAGTGGATAGAGTGGATGGTTAGGATCTTAAATTTGATTCAGTTGGTTTGACGTGAAGGTGCAAAGGACTTGATTAATTTGTCAAGAATTGTAAAATATTAAATGCTTTTAAATTTCGGTTTGCTTTGAAACGTGTGATTTTTAAAAAAGTGAATTAAAATCAATTGGTCAATAACGACAATGCCAGAAGTTCTAACTTTATTGAATCCTTTAAAATGTTTAAAGCAGATTTTCAGGAGTGGTATTTGAACGAAAATATTCGTCATCAAATAAAAATTGAAAAATAGAATAAAAAAAAGAATCCAGTTATTTGTATCCTCCGAAAGGTTTACCTTCACTGATTCTATCTGAAGCTACAGTAGCGTTGTGATTTTTATCATCTGAAAAGCATTGCTGAGGTTTGAGTTGACTTGAAATTGTGATTTAACTAAAGTGAATGTTCATTTCAACTGATTTCGTTACACTGACAGTGAATTAAATGAGATCGTACATAACGATGCCTTGGGGTTGCATCAGCCGCTCATTTATTTCTCGGTTTTTTGATTCAGCCAAGTTGTGTGCACAGAGTACCTAAGTGATAAATAGAGTCAACTCGTACAACCTTTGCCTGAAACACCTTAAATTTTTTTCTGAAGGGACATCAGAAACTGTGTGTCATATTTGAATTTACGCCTATAGGATCCAGCCACAATTGAACTTCATTATTTTCATAAATTTTCATAGCTTTCACTTTGATGGGATATAATGATTTTTTCGAATGAAGCTTTTTACATTTTTCACTATAAACCTGACAATTAAAAAAAATTGTATTGATTATAAGCCAGCTAACCAACTTACCGGTTGCGGCGACCATGGACCAGTTAAATTAACGTTTTTTTTCTCGATGTTTTTAAGTTTGTCACAGCTCAGAGATTGTAGACAACCTATTTCATTCAAATAATAAATAAAGGTGAATTCACATGAGCACGACCAACGAACGACGAATAAATAAAGAAATGTGATTTTAAGTACCTTACAAGCATAAATTCTTCAAGAATTTTTTAGGAAACGATGGAAAAATAGTTCACACTAATTTTTAGGTGTATAAACTCTTATTTGTGTGCCTACAATTAAAGCAATAGAGAAAAGAAATTTATTCGTTACGAATAAATAAATTTATTTTCTCTGTTCCCAAAAGCTTAGGTACAAAAATAACAGTTTGTCCACCTAAAACTAAGTATGAACTATATTTCCATCGTTTCTAAAAAATTCGTGAGGAATTTATGCTTGTAAGGTACTTAAAATCACATTTCTTTATTTATTCGTCGTTCGTTGGTCGTGCTCATGTGAATTCGCCTTAAGACTTCTTCTTTGATTCCACCACCGGGGGTGGGGGTACGAGCTGATTTTTATTGGAACCAACATCCATATTCCATAGGTACTCGACTGCAATTACACTTACATATAAAGTTAACACTTTGATGAGAAGTAATGAATAGATTCTCCTCTGAAGCGACCCCAAAAACATAAAAAAAACTTAACTTTTTAAATTGACCGCAGATCCTTAGATTACTACGCAGTGTATATTAGCTATAGGAGCATTTGGTGCATTGGTAACGCCATTTTGAGTGCAGGGAAAAAAACAGTTTTTCCTCCCTGCACTGTGAGGGATTTTCCTCCCTCATAAAAAAGGTTGATGATGTTTTGGACATAGAGTGTGCGATGACTCTGTGATGCTACTGTGAATGTACGTATCTGCTGCAGTTTAGATTTTGATTAAATTTGATGTCCCTGATTCGCTGTTAGATTATAAAACAACAAGTAATACCTACTTTTTGTCAAATTCACACAAAAAGCAAATAATTCATTTTTAAAGAAGTTTATTCAGATCGTTCTAAAAAAATTTGAATCCCCATCGACATTTTAGTAGTTCAAGGGGGTTGGTGGTCTGGAATTCTCGAAAAATCGATTTTTTTTTTTTAAGTACCTACAGTATCTTCAAAATATACAGGTCAGGTAAGGAGAAGAATCGGTGAGTCGGGCTCTATTTGTCATTAACTGCAGCCTGTAGCTGCTGGGGTTCGTATATACGTACTTAGTTTAGAAAGATTTACTAGCTAGTTGAACTTTTTTTTAAGTTCTAGTTCCTGCGATAGCTATATTTATACTGATTCAAAATTGGTTAGCTTTTTTATTTCAGATCACGGAGAGAGATAAATCACCTCCCACCAGTGAAAAGAGTTGCTTACAGAAAACCGAGTCACATAGATGCTTGCTGACGATTTTAATACATGTCATGAAACTATTTAGGTTAGGGGTGCTTCTTCATTTTGATATTTTAAATTTGTATGACTATGGTATAGTGAACAGTAAATACAAGCAATACAAGTGCTGCCTAAAGGCTAATTAAAGTGGCCTTCAAAAATTACTAGTCTTCGGACTCGGAAACAAATTTCAAGAGTTAAAAATGTGCACGACTGTGTCGAACGAACTTGTATTTGTGTCATGTCAAAATCTTAAGGCTGAGTACAAGGTTTTAATATTTGCTCTTCATAACGTAATTGGTGTTATAGGGTTGCCAACTACACATTGATTATGAAAATTTAATTAAACCACACAAAGTATTGAAAAAAATTAAATAACAAAGGTTTCCAGCGAAGATTTCTAAAAACGACATTTTTTCAGTTGCTTGTATTGGAGCAATTTAAAAAAAGGGATTTTTAATATTAATTTTTTTAAGCGAGTTTTTTTAAAAAACAAGTATGGAAAGGTTAGGTTTTTGCTGAAACTTGTTTGAAAAAATAATTTTAGCATAATCAAAGATATAATTTTGAAGTTATGTATTTCAAAAAATCAATATTTTTTCTATAAACTTAATGGTGATATGCTTTTTCTCTTAAACAACTAAGGACTCCTAAAAGAGAAAATTTCTTTAATATCGTGTAAGACATCAATGAGAAAGTCGGCTTTGAAAAAGCAGTACTTTGGAAGGTACCGTTTTCAGGCTTTTTCTAAAAATATTTTTTCCATCATAAGAAAGACAGCTTAAAACTAATTACATATTCACAAAAAATTTAAATAAAATTTAACCGAAAAAGTAGGTATTGTCATATCTGTTGTATGGCAGGTACCATTATGTCAAAGTTTGCAGGCTACCCCACAGAGCATATCTACAAACTTTGAAGAAAATCGGTTGGGCAGTTCAGGGTCTAGATCCATATACGGACAGACAGACTGAATTGCAGAGTCCATTTTTCGTATTTTTCATAATCGTAGTGTCATGTATACTTGATATTTCAAGTTTTTTTTTTTCTGCACGATTGCAAAACTTGCCTTATAGTACCTGCAAGTAAAAATGTTAAGTAAATTGATTTTTAGTGCAGAATAGACAAGTTAAGAATACCAACTTCCAAAGTTTTCCACTGAGGCACAGTCCTTATCAGACAATTAAGCCAACTAAAAGTAACGTTTTATCAGGTGCGTATATGAAGAGAGGTTGGAGGGGTTGTGTAAGCCCCACGATTTTTCCGAGTCAACAAATTAAGGAAGGAAAACAAAATAGATAAGCCGAATCAAGTAAACTTAACCACTGAGCCCCAAAACATCACCAAATAAAAAAAAAGACTTTGAATCAAAGAAAAAAGACAACAAATTGGGTCCGAAGCCGTTTTTATTTAAGTCTAAGCTGCAACGTTTGCTTGCAAAGCGTTTTTGTTTGCTTCAAATGTGTTTTTACTTTAATTTTAACATTTTTTTCAAAGAAATTGCAAACAACAACAAAAAATAGTTTCGCACAAACAGTGGATTTCTTTCTCTTTTTTGCCATTAACAAAAATGTGGATAGATTCGGACATTCCAATCATTTGAACTGACCGAGACGATCAACCGAAATTGAAACAATTTTTTGAAACATCATTAGAATGCGTTGGGTAAAAATAAAAATAAATAGGGTAGCGCAAATGAGCGAAGGGCCGCGGGGCCTATCTTATTTCTCAACATGGAAACATTTATAAGAGTTCAAAATGGGTCTACAAATTGTTTCTTCGTACTTAAAAGATACATTTAACATCCAATTTTACCATTTTGGACCTTCCTTGAATTTTTTCTAAACATAGACGTTACTAGAGCCAATGCCAACCTGAACTAGTCAAATCTATTATGAAATGAGACTCGTCCTATTTTAGAGAAGACTAGTTGATTAGCCCGTCGTTGCTCGTGATAAATAAACAGTTCAAAATTAATAGAAGGCTAGCTTGATTGAGCAATGCTATAAAATTCAAATAAATTGATCGTTCTTTAAGTCAATTAGAACGTTTTACTACCCATCAAGTCAAATTATTTCAATCAAGTGAATAACAACTAAAAAGCAAACATTTGATTTAGAGAACCCTTTCTTTTCGCCACACATATGTTGCGACTCCCTCCCTCACTGTCCTCTCCACCATAGAAAATCTTCAAAATGACATAAAAATGATATTTCCTTGTTGAATCAATGCGTTTTGCAAAGTAAACAAAAATTTTCTAAAAACTTTATTGTATCTACAAACAACCAAAGAAAAAAAAAACAACAAAATTGCTACAATAATGGCGAAAAATCACCCCTTGTTATCGGTTTTCAGTTTTCACCCCCGCACCGTTTCTATATTTGACTGCTGTGAGTCTGTGAAAGAGTAGTTTGGTGCAAAGGGGGTGGGGTCATAACACTGTCATAAGATACAATAGCCATAGAAACAGGACGTGAGGGTCGCCGTCGGTCGTAGCTCGTAGCCGTTTAGTCTCGCACTCGTTGGGTCCATCCATCTGACAAGGGATGGAAGGACGAGTCAGGTTCCAGGACAAAAAAAAAAAAGAATAAAAAAACCAAGCCCGGTATATCCAGAAGATGAAATATGTTCCCATTACAGTCAGCAAAAAAAAAATGGTCACTTCATCCCTCGTTGTATTATATTTAAACCCCCTCGCACATTTATGCACAAACTACATTAGAACGCGTTTGTGGTAAGCAAAAAGGACACAAAGCGTCCGTCCTGTCCCTGTCCCGTCGCGTCGGTCGGTCGGTCGTCTCCACCCACTTTTGCACACATTCGTTCGAATAAATATAAAATGTTCGTCCTTCGTGGTGGACGCAAGAAGGACGTAAGATAGATACGATTCATTCCATACTTCTCTATTTGAAGGTATATGTGTGTGAGCAAGTGTTATGCAAACCAAATGGCTATCAAGGGTTAGAATCAAACCCGATGATATATCTACGCATAAAAAAAAAACGCCACCTATAGTTTGAATGCGAATGTAAATGTGGAAACCTTTTTGCTATTACCACAAACGTGTTATCCTTTAGAATATGATAACAGACGGACTCACTGGCAAAGACACACCATCACTGCCTGCTGCCTGTGCTAAGGGACGAGTGAAAAAAATGGGTTCTGTCAAAATAAATATTTTTGAATAATAGTCCACATTTCGCTTAAGCACACGAATATGCCATGGCCATGGCCACCCCCATCGTTTCATCTGCGAAGGACGAGATTTTTCTTAAGGGTTAAGGCATTTGGTGAATGTGAAAAATCTGTGCATGATTGCATTTTCTTCTGTGATGGAGAGTTGAGTTGAGGGATGTGTGGGTGGTGGATATGGGTGGATGGGTGGATGGGTGGATGGGTGGATGGAGGACCACCAAACCAGTGACTGTACAAAACATTTACCGAATCTCTACCTCACCTTTATGGAAACATGATATCATTTATTTTTTTGCCTTTCAAATATTTCCATATTCGTCCCCACCAACTGCCGTTACAAACATTCCTTCAGTTTTCCTATTTCCAGGGACTTGAAATAGCAATAACAAAAAGTGATGATGTGGAAATTCTTTTTTCTTCCGACAAAAGATCAAAAGCCTCATGTCTCGCAAAGGAATAGGGTCAATCACAATGCCAAGAGGTTAATCAATATCTGAATATACTCACAAAAAGAGGGATGCTGAAAACTGAAATTGAGATCGCCAGGGTCTCTCTGTCTCTTTGCTTTTATGATCTCATCTCTTTATCTATGGCTGACCGCTAAGATGAAAACCAGATCAGGACGAATTTTGTTTGGGGTTGTGATGCGTTTCACCTTGACCAGCAGTAGAAGTGTTAACGATCATTGGAATAAGGGAGGGATGATGAAAGTGCGGTGTAAGTGGACCAATTTGTGGTAAAACTGGATGATTTATTTAAATTTTTGAGGGTTTCTCCCCTAAAAATGACAGAAATAACACATCAACTTTAACCTTTGTTGTTTGAGTTGTTTTGATAGAAAATCTGATGATTTGGAGTGTGCCAGGTCGTAAGCTTATTAATGGTTGCATCGCTTACATGATTAATTATTTTTTTTTAATGATTTGATTTTTTTTAGGGTAACAGAGTGTTAACATGTATTTACTGTTTGTTTTCAATTAGGGCTTCTTGCTAACGAATAACTAAGTATGGTCTTCCTATCTGTCTGTGAAGGGACTTTCGGCTAACTTTCAAAGCTGAATACTCATAAAATAATGGTAAGCAAATGCGTTAATATAAGCTCCACTAAATAGACTGAATTCGATAGTTGGTATCACAAAATGAGTGTAATAAAAATAGGACTACAACAATTTGTGGTACCTGTGGCGCGATAATTATCATGTTCGCCTTTACGCGGGAGAGGTTCGTGAATTGTATCAATTTCTATTTTTTTTTCGTTTTATGTAGCCTCCGAAATCTTTTATTGAATAAAATGGTCTTTATATTGTGAATTGATTGTTTTATTTGATATGACGGAGTTGTCAATCTTAATGGTGTGACAGAGAAAGAAGCGACTGATAGTAAGGAGTGTTGTAGGTACAAAGTGAAATTATATTTAAAGTGCATTGCGACCTGTGGCCTATTGCACCACCTTACAATATTGTAAATTACAAACGTTTTTATCACAAATTTGTAAAAAAAAATATCTTTTGTATTTCCTAAGAATTTTGTTGTTACAAAATTGTTGTTGTGAATTACAAAATATTAATTTGTTATAAAATATCATTTTCTGTTGCACGAAAATAAATTTGTAGTTGTAGATTACAATCACAAAAATGTTGACAATCCTACTTTATTGTAAGTTTTTGTTGCACCATATGAAAGAGAATCACAAATTTGTTACAGTTTGTGAAAAAATTCTACAGGTGAAAGACTGTGTGTATATTTTTCTACAAATTTGTGTTTCATAGTAATTTAAAATGTCGTTGCGTAGAAGGCACAGCAGTAACTCTAAAGCGTATTTTTTTCGTACGAAAAAAAGTTTACTGTCCGCGTGAAAATTAAAATATATAGAGAGCCATTTAAATTCAATTCAATTCAAAAAATTAATGAAAGATTTCGACCAAGATGTTCTAAAGCAGAAGAAACATAAATATTATTAGACGCATAATACAAAAAAAAAACAGAAAACACTGCGCATTAACGCCAAGACGGCCAAAATTTTTTTTGTTTTGATTACACTGGTCAAGAAAAAAAAATTTTTTTTCACGTGGGTCTTACCCAATATATTTTGATTATATTTATAAGCAAATCTTATATAAAAAATTGCGATTACAGAACGAAAATATATGCTTTTTAAGAAGTTAAGGGCGGAGGGGATTAGGGTTTTAAAGTAAGAAAAAAGACCTTTTTGTGAATTTTTTTCTTAAGTATGGATTGAGTAATTTTATTCGGACCATTTGTACATTTTTTAGCATATTTTCGATAATATAGGGTAATTTTTTCATGCATTGAAGCATAAGCTTAGCATAGCGTAGTATAGAACATTTTGCAAAAAAAACTATTTTGCGGTGTTTTTGGTTCAAAGAAAGGATACAGAGTGTTGGAAGTAAGGGAAATGTGTTTCATATGGACGCTTTGTGTTAAAATTAAAGCTACTAGTTTTTCTATGTTCCTTCCAACAATGATGCTTAAGATCTCCCACAAACTGCAGACTTTAATAAATTGCCCTATAGCTCGATTGAGTTGGGTAACTGGCGCGTACCGCACTAACTTTGGATTGGTAGTGAGTGCTTGAGCCAATAATTTAGATGCAAGGCAATCGTGAAAAAACTTTTTTTTTCTCAAGACGTTCTGGAGAAAGCTCTGTTACCGGCTTATGCTTCAATATTTCTGCATGAAAAAGTTACCCTCTATTATCGAAAATATGCTCAATAATGTACAAAAGGTCCGAATAAAATTACTCAATCCATATTTAAGAAAAAAATTCACAAAAAGGTCTTTTTTCTTACTTTAAAACCTTAACCCCCTCCGCCCTTAACTTCTTAAAAAGCAAATATTTTCGTTCTGTAATCGCAATTTTTTATATAAGATTTGCTTATATAATCAAAATATATAAGGTAAAACCCATGCACAAAAATGCTGCTGACCGGTGTTATTCATGGCTTTTTTCGCTTCAACGTAAAACAAAATTGTGAATTAAATTTGTAAATTACAAGCGTTGAGCAGAAATAGTGCCACAGAAAATTGTAGGTGTTCTGTACAATTTGTAATTCTCATCACAAATTTGTCAATTCACTTATTTGTAGTTCGTGCAACGCAAATTCATGTACAAAAATTGTGATTGTGGTTTACAAATACAAATTTGTGATTGTAATTTGTAAAGTGGTGCAATAGGTCCCTGGTGAGCGTAAGACTATCATGCAAGTATCTGGCCGTTTGGTACTTAACAACTTTGTCTAATACAGAAGAATACTCCTGCAATCATGATAAGAACGATAAGAGGGTCTTAAAATCCGAAATATGATCGTATCTTCTCAGACCGTAAACAAATTTTATAAAGGAATTAAGGGGGGAGACCGCTTTAAAATTTTCAAAAAATCAATTTGTTTTTATTACATATTTCGAAAGTATGATATCCAAAGAATGTTATGACCAAAGGAAAACTGAAAATATCGAACAGATTCAGAGATATCGCATTTAGAGCGGGAGAACAACCTGCGGCCGGGTGACGAGTCAGATAGCTCAGACTGTTAGAGGAGGAGCTACTTTCGCTTCACAATACCCTCTACTGTTGACCTTTTGTGTGGTCAGACAGCTTCAAGGAAGGATGTCGAAGGTCTATTGTACGCGCCTGGAACGCCGATCAATCCATATGTTACTACAGTTAATAATTTTCTCGTGGTGAAACCTTAAACGCAATTAACTCAAAACTACTTTTCCAAAAACTGCTCCGGTGGTACCTCAAAAAGTTAGCGACCGATTTAGATGAAATTTTGGGAGATTACTTTCAGTAATATTATCGAGAGGATAAATTTGAAAGCTAGCGTGTAAATAAATAAAATTTATCGGAGGTCAAATATGTCGGAAAAATTGCCGAAAATTCAAATTTTGGAGTAAAAAGGCTCCCAAATTTAGAATTTTGCATTTTTTCATAAAGAATGAACTTTGGTAAATCTTTCTCAGATAAACCGAAAGAGAGTCGCAACAGCAGTAGTTTACGATGTCGCCGGAAGCAGGCATCCGGAAAACTACAGTAACGCCGCCATTTTGTTGGTCATCGAATAGATAAAAAAAAATTTTGAATACTGGATATTTCTCCTAATTTTTAAAATGATTGGGTTATTTTATTCCCTCTAAAAAGAATCCAAAAAAACATGTTTTTTACGCTCCTAAAGTGGTTGACCCCCTGAAACTCAACGGACAGTTTTCGAAAGTTAGTTGAACCCAACTTGCCAAAAATTTCACAGCCAAATGGCCATGAAATTAAATAAATACTAAATACTAAAAATACAAACATGTTCGTCCCAAGACAGAACGGAGTCAATAAGGTCACCAAGATTTTTATTGGAGTATGAAAACGGAATGATAGATTTTTTGAGCATGATTGGCTTGAAATTGTCACTTTGCACCAAGTGTCTATAAATGATAATACTGCATGACTTTTTGGGGCTTAAAACCAATGAGTTTATGCAGGACCAATGACGTATAGAGGATAGATCTTCGTTTATACAACTTAGGCCATCACCGACAAGACCAAGTGTTCTCGAAAGGAAGAGTTTTGCATCATCAGCGTAAAGTTTGAGTTCATTGTGTGCAATGCAATTGAAAACATCGTTTATGTACATACAAAAAAATTAAAGGTCCCAAGTCCCGACATGGGTATCACCATTCGCAAGGAAATGGCAAGTTTCCCGATAGTGAATTCATTGCCATGAAAAGCATTTTCTCGGTTAGACTTTCGGAATCGGCAGAAAACTGTAGATATCTCCATTACCATTACCTGGTTGTGAGAAATATGCTTGGCCCCGTGGCACCCCGCTCTGTTGTTATTTAAAACTCAAAGAAGTTGGTAGACCTTAAAAAGTCTTGAAAAATGTTAACTTCAAGATTGACAAAATGTTCTCATAACTGACATTTGCTATAACTTAGCCTTAAAATAAACAGATACTAATATTTAATATCAACTTAAATCCAAAATCTGAAAACAAAGACCGATCTCACCTTTTCTAAAAACAATCAGAATAAGACCGTGGTTCGTGTACTACCCTTTCTCTTAACAAAGAAAGAAGAACATCGTGATTAGAAAATTGTTATTGAAATGTTTAAGCATTTTCTTCTGTATTGCTTGCCTCAAGCTACAACAGTATCCTTAAATACATTTTTTATTGCTGATAAGGTAAGTTCTACAGAAAAGTGGATATGTAACTAATGCGAATAGTTCCTGATCTTTCCACAAGTGTTACTTTTTAGTTAAAAGAAAACAAAAAATATTTACTTACTTATACATACCTATACCTACATATTAGGTATCCGCGTCTGCGGAAAATACGCGACTTTCAAAGGCAATATAAAATGGAATAACGTTATGATATTGAAGCTATTAACATTTTTTGCAAATGGAATCAGTAAATAATTTTTCCGCTAGGAACAATGTCTAGGGGAGTGGATAACAGTCTTCGTGCTAGCTATCGGTGATTATATCTTGAATTCTTATCGATGAACACTTCACCGTTTAAGAAGAATTTCATCCATACTAACCCATTTTTTAAGGCGGTAAGAAAGTAAAGCCTTTTCAGTGTTAGCATTTACAGGTATTAATTGGCTCTCATCTTCTCTTGACAAACATAACATCATAAGGTCGGTCCTTAAGCATGGTTTCCTAAAAAAAAAAACTTACGGTCCCTGGTCCTAGTTGTTTGATATTCTTTCCTTCATTTTCATTCTTTGAGCACCATCGAAATTGGCCGGACCGGAAAAGTCGTTCTAAATATTTTGTCATCATCAAAAAGTTTTTTTTTAGATTTTCCTAGGTAAGTAGCGATGATATATAAATAGGTCTCTCGTAATCGACGGCCTGTCGATTGTCGATTCGAATCACTCTCTTATGATCTTGTAAAATAGTCGTCCACTTTGTGTCCAAGCATTTGAATTGTTGAAACTACAGAAGAATTAATGGAATGAGAACCTCAAAGTTCCCGTTTAGATAACTTATCAATAAAACTATCAATGATTTTTCTTTCTTTTTGCAAAATACGGTGAATCTCTTTATCATTGATGTAAGAACTTAGGGCATTCTTTTCCTATAAGAAATACTTGGACATCTAAAACGTACTGTTTCATCACGTTACACGCCATTTTGAAACAACTGTTTCCAGTTGACACCTTCAACAAACGTGTTGTTGGATTGAGTCACTTGCTACAGCCGCCACATTCTGTTTCTTTTTATTTCAAATCTACCCCGGATATTTTGCATCTAATAAACAGTTTTTTTTTTTTTTTCAATTTGATTTAATGTGCGAAAAGCTGTCCAGAATATAAGCCGAAGATCGTCTATATGGACTGTTTGGCCTCTCTGTTTGGTGCCTGGAACCTCAGGGAGAAATACATTTTTCGAAGACATTTGTTACAAGTTCGGCGTTTCTGATGTTCGAAATGCCCAAATCATTTTAGTCCTAAAAAACGAACGTCCAGAAAGCAGTTTATTTACTTGAAAAGCATAGACGTTGTGTTACTGTCCCCATAAGTTGATATGTAAAATTTTTCAAATCGTTATCGAACCGACAACTACTTAACTTCGAGTAATGCTTTAAAGAAAATAGAACCTAGAGCCACAATATTTGCAAAGCTTCATCTAGTTATAAGTCGATCCAATGGGCAGCAACCTAACTCATGAAAAATCAACGCCAAAAGTCGTTTGGTCGATTTCGCACCAATGATTTGAATAACAACATTGGAAGTCGCTAAGCGTCACGTCGTCATCGCTTAGCTCTTCCACCTCAATGGGAAAGTCCCTTCGAAATTCGTCTGGTCTTAGTTCTTAAGAACAAATTTGGTAAATTATAATGCTTTAAAGACAAGCACATAACGTCTCATCCTTAAAGCTTTGTTTTTGTCAATTCAGCGTCAAACATTATTCTCTAATGAAATCCTTCCGTTGCCCGGCGTTGCAATGAAGTTGATTACTTCGATAGGGCGAAGTTTTATGAGCTTCTTTCCAGTGCTTTAAAGAAAAACGAATTCATTACGTTTATAGCGCATTTATGGTCGGCCTTGTGAGGCAATTTTTATAGCAGACATTTAATATTCCCAATAGGACAAAAATGCTACCAATAACAATCCTAATAAGATTCTTGTTTGAGAGGTCTATAGTGGTGACATCTCTTACTCAATATTATTTGCATCCTAATCCAATTCGAAAGCCAAACACCAACTCAACTGTAAATATTTAATAGGGGTAATTTCGATTTGTTATCGAACCAAACGACCCTTTCCACACCGCCACCGCCCGCCCGCTACGCTACTCGTTTCATCAGTTGTTCTCAATGCTTTTTTTTTGGTTCTCTTTGATGGAATTACCCTATTATCCCATGACGGCCTTACGCTGTACAGGAGGTATATACATATACGCATGAATATATACCAACGTTTCTACATTCCGAAAGGTCGAATTTCAAGAATATGCCTACACGACTGGCGATGTACGAACGTGTAGTTGCTGTGCTCTACGGCCCAGTCACAGAAGGGATCATTTTTGGAATTGGCCTTTCTCCAATGGCTACTTCAGATAGATATAAGCCAGGCGAACCGAGAGCAGAGAGACTCTATTGAAAGGTTTAAATGAAATCGAAAAAGGGATATCACATGCAAAAGCAAAAGGACCCAGCTTGGCCAAGAGTTGGGGTATTGGATGAGAAAGGATAATATAAAATAAAAAAAGTATCCCCTGGTTCCAGTGGTATTATAGTCGCAAAAGGAAAATTTCACTATATACATCCGGATACTCAATGAAAAAAAAAGAAGAGAGAAAAGAAAAAAACACATCGAGCAGCACACTTTTGAGGGTATATCCTTGGTACACATATTAACCAAAAGAAAACATACAATATTAAGGAATCGAAAGCGAAAAAGAATACTCAATAACCATTCATATTTCAAACCCAATGGGCTATAAAATATACTTATCCTATTTACATTTAAATATGTTATTATACTTCTTGGCTGGAGGTTTGGGTAGAGCATCAGAAAAAAGGATTATGCCAAAAAGGATTAAACTTTACAGTATTCAAGAAGCGAGGAGTAGATTCGTCAAAGAAACTATAGCGTCCAGGAGATGTCTATTTTGATGAAAGTTTCTTTTTGCAGAAGGCTTATGGCTTAAAGAGATGGTGCTGCCAAAATGGGGCAGTATTCGCATCAAAGCGTGCAGAAGGTAATAGAGTGTTTTTCGGATTCTTGTGCTGATTATGAATAATGAGTGTTTTGAAGTGTTTTTGTTTGCAAGAAGAGAGAATTAAAAAAACACTTTAAGCTGGATGGAGGACTTTCCTATTCTTATTTTCGAGTTTTCTTTTATAGTAAGACTAATTAGGCTGGCATTTCTCTGAGCAATGAATGACCTGATGTGAGGATATTTTTTGAACCTGCAATTTTATCCGACTCTGAACTGCTAAGTCATGAAGTGCTTTTCATGGCAGTCTAATTGTAATTACTCTCGGAGGAGTTGTCAGATACCCGCGAAATTCGATGAAGTACCCGCTGGATTTGAACTTCGAAGTACGACGTAACAGGCAGACAGGCTAACCATTAGCTTTGGAATAAAACTGAACACCCACTACTTGGATATTGATTTCTATGTAAATGGAAGATATTATGAGTGAAAGAGATAGACAGACACAAAAACAAAGATTCAGAAAAAGACAGCGAGACAGGAGAAGATCCATTCCCGATATACATTTTTCTTTTTTCCTTTGCGTTTCGAAACTCGTAAAACAGATAGCAGACCCTGATTTACTGAGAACGATATCATCGCTATCAAGAAAACATAAAAGTTTTGTTGGATTTCACTCTGTTGAATTGTTGTATAGAAAAATATTGTACTTTTTATAGTTTTACTTTTCTACTACTCGTATTTTAAAATGTTTTCGTAAAAAGTTCATGCAATGGAAAAATTTTGATTTCTAGAATGTAGAGACTAAAAGTGGAAAGAAACGAGAACACCAATTTAATTAATTTCAAGACCATCCCAAAGTACTTATTAACTTTTTTCTAAGGTATTATAGATAGCAGATTAAATAGTCTGGATATCTTACACAAAACTCGTCTGAAGGCTAATTACAAAAATTTTGAAAGATATCGCACTTGTAAACTCGTGTGGTGTTAGCCATTGGACTTTGAGACAAACATTCCCAGATACGTTGAAAGATTTGATTCCTTTATTCTTTTTTGATTAAACAAAATGTGTAATGCTTTCTGTGGTTCCTTTTTTTTTTTGAAATGCAGTTCAATATCGCAAGTATTATTTAAAAAAAAAAAAACTTCATAAAAAGTCTCAACATTTCATTCTGTTTTGACAAACATAAGATCACATTACAAATACATACATAGATAACCAAAGAACAACCAAAAGGGGTATTTTTTATTCATAAATTTTTGGCGACATAAAACTTTACAATGCTGAACAACATCAGCAACATTCAAAAATACACCAAACGGTAGGGTGTTCATCTGAGTTCTGTCTAAAAGAGAACATTTTGCTCTAGAATTCAAAATAAAGAGACATTCGAATAATATTAAAGAGAACAAAAATAGAATACCAAATTCAAAAATGTTTTATTGATATATTTTTTATATTAAACTTAAACTCAATTTAATTGCAAAGATACCTATTCAACACAATAACTCTCTAATTCATCGATACCTTCATATTTTTCTTTATTTTTTTTTTTATTTTCTAATACTGATTTTTCTATCAAATGATTTTTATAAAAATCTGAACAGCTGGTTTCGCTATTATTATAATATAAACCATTCAAGAATAGAATTGACGGATGAAATTTTGAATCTATTTCTTTCTTTGGTCCATTGACGCCCAATTAAAGAAAATAATATTCTCTCAACATAAGGTTTCTGCCCTGGGATTGCCAAAAAAATCACATTTGTTAAAAAGTTCTGATTCAAACTACAAAAAAAACTTTGTCCATTTTTCACTTGACAGTGCTTTATTTAGATTGAAATCCTTTGAATTTGTTTTAAGAAACTCATTCAATTCGCAATCTGCACCTATTTTGTTCTTCTCTTCCTCTTGCTTATAAGAAACAAAGCACGAGAGAGTGAGATGAATTGATTTCGAAGTAGTAGTAGAACTGTCGTCTATTGGAAACAGCTGAATCGATTGAATATTTGTAATAGAAGAATTGTATCTCCCCACACCAATGCAATGTAGTAGAAAGAACTGCAATATTTCATTTCCCCCTCTACATCTAATTGAAGACTGCATACACATTTATTTAAGATGTGAAAAAATGTATTAAATTAATTGGAATAAAAAGTAAGATACAAAGAAAAAGAGAACAAAAAAAGATCCTAACGAAAAAAGATAATGTAAAAAAGATCGGACATTGAAAAGAGAACATGTTCTCTCTTAGGCCGTGTTTCCATTTGCAAGAAAACTTCTGCAAGAAATGTGTGACAGTCTGTCCGACAATGATTTGGAGGTGGAAATTGCGAAGCAAGTTCGATCGCGACAGTCCTTGCATAACTTCTTGCGAGTATTTGCGAGTGCAATAAATTGCAGGTTGAAACAGGTTTCCATTGACTCGCGACAGTTCTTGCAGCCTACGGAAACAGCTTCGTATATCTCGCACTCGCGGCTAGTTGGTCGAAAGAGAGTATGTGAATTTTCTCGCAATTGAACGTTACGAGTGTAATCCGTATTTATGTATTGTTTATGGATGTTAAAAATCTCAGCGTCAAGAGGAGTCTAGGTTCCACATTTCACTTTCACGTGAAATGAAATCGAAATCGATCGAAATTAAGATTGGGTGTTCTGCATTTCACTTTTATCGATATCGATTTCATATTTTTCGAAATCAAAGTGAAAAGAAATCGTTGTGTTCCACAATTCCATTTCGTCGGTTTCCAAGTGATTTGAAATCACCCTGTGATTGTGTGGAATGGTAGAAGAAAGCAGACGCGTTTAAAAATGTAAGTAAAAAACTCCGCTGCAACCACACAAAATTTGTTTCTTTTACTAGAAATTTGTTTTGAACAAGAGAAAGCTTAAAAATGCTGCACAGGAGGAAATATTCATGAACTTTTTGAGCCAACATAATGATTTTGCCCAAAGATTCATAAAAGGAGATCATGTCGTCGCAGATTCTTTGTGGAAAAGACAGAAAGACACAAGATGGAAACAAATCAGTAATAATAAAAAAGAATCATTGAAAAAAATTTATCAATAAAAACACTTCAATTTTACTTGCCACGTATCAATACCCACGTTGTATTTGTAATTTCTAACCGCCGTATTAATAAACGCGGAATAGCCTTATTCCATGGATTAAGTTACCATTATACCATTTTCCATTTAATTAAAGCTACCATTATACCATTTTCCTCTTAATCCATGGAACGCAGCTATTCCGCGTTTATTAATACGGTGGTAATGGATTAGAAATGTCTCCCAATCAACGTCTTTTTATTTTCTCTGCCGCATATCCATATTTTTTTTTTTTTATTTCCAAAACCAAAGCAATAAGAACAGCACTCATATTCAATTCTCTGACCAGGAAACTCAAGAAACTATTGAAACAAATAAATTGAGTTTAAGATTAGATGACAGGTATGAGGTATCAGCTGTTTTCAATTTCACTTGAAGTGATTTCGAAAAGTTTCCGAACTGATGAAATCGATCGAAATGCAGAACACTGAAAATAAATTCACTCGATTTGCATTTTCGGTTTCGGTTTCATTTCACTCGATTTCTGGAACATAGCTGTATCCTTCGTTGATATTCAATCAAGGAATCGAGTGTCCTTTTTTAAAATAGGGCCCACTTTAAATAACAAAACTTCCAAATCAACTGGTGTCATACAAGTGAGATTGAAATATTGTTGAGCGTCTTCTATGTTTAGTTTGTATAGTAAATTATAGAAGGCACCAGCTTCACGTCTTCTTAAAATCGCGCACCCAAGTTAATCGCTTTTTCTCTTTCATCCATAAAATTGTAGTTGCAGCTCTTATACGTTGACGTATTCTCCCCATGACTTCACAATTTCAAATAAATTCCCAAATTTCTTGCGACATTAATGTCTCTCCAGTGGAGACACCTCTGCAATAAATTGCAACAGTATGATGCGCGAGCTTCTTGCAAGACATTAATTGCAGAAGAAATTTCACGAATTCATATAGCAGTGTAAACCCCACTGCAAGAAACTTCTGCAAGACTTCCGCGAGTTAACTTGCAAATGGAAACGCGGCCTTAAAGAGATAAGATGGACACCCTACTAAACGGGTACTCATAAGGGTAGAAACACATTGCTGGCTTAAAGCAGTGGCCAGATGACAGATGACAAATGACAGATGACAGATGATACAAATTCTCATTTTCTCTTCTCAGAAGATTATCTTACATTTCTTATTGTATGTACATGTATGTACATGTACATTTTA
Organism: Melanostoma mellinum; assembly: GCA_914767635.1. NCBI lineage: Eukaryota > Metazoa > Arthropoda > Insecta > Diptera > Syrphidae > Melanostoma > Melanostoma mellinum. Next base: position 19,748,718 of record OU612059.1, read on the forward strand.
CATATAAGCAGTTGATGCCATTGTATCAAAACTTCCATTCCGTTTAGCCAGTTGATGTAGTCAGTGTTAGTTCTAAATACCAGATGTAGGCCTTTCTGAGTATGATTTATTTTCCGCTACAAGAAATTGATCGCATTCCGTTTTCTTTTTGTCGTATTCTTAAAATATTACTGTAAAAATTTAAAATAGAAAATCTTTTTTCACTGAATTACTTGACAGTAAAGACTTCATATAAAACAAATCAAAACTTTGATTTTGATTAGCCGAGTTCACACTGTACAATTAGTTGGACAGACTTCGTTTGAAAGATGTTGGATGGTCGGATGTAGTTTGCGTTCAGACTTAACAAACTTGTCGTCCAACTTTATGTCATGTATTCCTCCAAATCTCATTTGGGTTCCGGGTCCGGGCCATCACGGCATAACTGGAAATGAGATCGCTGATGAACTTGTTAGGCAGGGATCTCAGACAGCTTTCTCAGGACCTGAACCGTCGTTAGGTCTGCCAACGTCCTCAGTGAGAGCTTCAATCAACGATTGGATCTGTGAAAAGCACAACCGTAGATGGCATGCCTCCATAGGATGCAGACAAACCAAGCTCATGCTCCTCAACGTTAGTAAGAAGACTGCAAAATTTTTGCTAGCTCGTAGCAGAAAAGACTGTAGAAAGCTTATTGTCGTTGCCAGCGGGAACTTCCTTTTGCCAAGCATTTAAACGTGTTAAACTTAAGTGATACCGCACACTCTGTGAATCTTGTAGAGAAGATGAGGCCACCGCAGAGCAATTCCTCTGTGAATGTCCTGCTTTTTCTCGCATGAGGTTACAGATACTCGGCGCAGACATGGTGAGAGCTGGTAACTAAGGCTCCTTATCGTGGCAGCGTCTTTTGGCCTTTCTCTGAAAATCTGGAAAGCTATAACAAATAGACGGTTGCTATCTGGTAGTACAATGGACCGGTATTTAGGTCTGAGTGCTCCAGCTGGTAGTAAGAACCTCCAACAAAAAAAAAATTCCTCCGTTCCGTTCAACTTCAACATTTTCAAAAATATGTTGATCATTTAGTTGTTTTGTTGAAATATTATTGTATTTCATGTTAGGTGTTCTATATTGTATGTCACTATTTGTATTTTTTTTTTCATATATATACATATATTTTCTATACGTTCTCTTTGTGCTGGTGTTAGTGTTTTCTAACCTCTAACAATTGCATTTATGATGAAGAGCGTAGATAAGTACGTACAAATGAGCTTGCTCTAAGCTTCGTGCGACTTTGTCTCTGAGATGCAAAAAAAAAATCATCCAACAAGTTGGTCAAGCGGTCGTCTGAGGGTTCACATTATCAAACATTGGTCGTTCAAGCTAAAGTCTGTCCAACTAATTGTATAGTGTGAACTCCGCTCTTTGGTTGATTTTGATAAATGTATGAATAATCAAGAAATTGGCACCAAAACTGGAAAGTAGTCAAAAGGCATTTTGGTTATTTAAAAAACAACACGTTCTTACCTAACCAAAGCTATGAAAATGTGAATTTGCTTAAGAAAATTAAGGGTTTTTTTTATAGGAAAGTAAGTCTGATTCATATTAGGTGAAATAACGGTCATATGTTAAAGCCAAAACGTTTTCCTACGACACCTCATGTCTTTTTCCATGTTTCCCTTTTAATTCCAAAATTATTTAAGAGGAGTATTTTAATCACCAGTCGCTACACAAAGCCTTTTTGGACTCAAAAATTATGTGCAATATCAACTATATGGACCCCTCAAGATAGCCGACAAAGGAACCATTTTGCAGTTTGAACGATTGAAGTTAACATCAGATCAAAAACAGTACAAATACTTTTCTCGCGACTTATTTACTTATTTACTGGACTGCTTCAAATACTCCATATTGCTTAATTTGTGTAAAGTTTCATATTGTTCATGTGTTGTGTTGGGTTCAGAAAAGTTAATCAAAATCTTGCATAACACACGGCTATAGAAATGATGAATCATTTTAAAAATAGGTTCTACAAGAACGGCATTATGTCACCAATTAATTAAATAAGTACATAATCCGGTTTTAAATGCCAAGCTTTTCACTTATAGCGCAATGACAAGAAATAAATACAGAGCCAAACAACAAGAAGAAAAATGAGAACTTAGCCTCATCGGGAATGCAAGAGAGAATATATATGTATGTATTCTATGGCCATTGCTTGACCCAGAATAATTCAATGAACATGTGCACTGTTCTACAGTGCAGCCACATTGAACAGCCCATGAATATAAACATCTGGTGTCATCGGTTGAGGACGGCTTGTATGACAGAATAAAAGATCTATACACCAAAATGGAAGCAGTGTGAGCCTTGACATTACCAATCCTATTGTTAAGCACAACACTTACAACAGGTACAAGTTTTTTTGTCTCTTCTTTTTTTTTTGCTCCCCAGTCTCAACTAGATCCCCATTAAGTGACTTCACGTTCGGTTAGTAAGTTGATGTGATAATACCTGCCCAATGCCCATACTTAAATGAGCCAAGCATATGCTATAATGGTAAGAAAACAGGATGTACTATTCATTCACGCACTTCTTCTTATGGCTTAGGTATTACAATTTTTTTGTTTTAATACTTAGCTCATGTAAATAGATAGTTGTCAGAATAGCAACATGGTAGCATGGTTCGTTTTCTGTCCACAGTGTTCTGGTTCGATAATAACGTCATTTAGGGAAGATTCTTGGAATGAAACAAATTCACTCTGAAGCTACAGTTAGATTTTCACTTCAAAGCTCAATCATTCTTCGTATGGATGATGCGAGATGTTGAGAATTTTCAAAACAAAAACTAAACTTACCTCTCAACAGCTTCTTCGCCTTAAGGCCGTTGTTTTGTCGTGGGCGCTAGTGTTTGGCTAGTTCATAATACGCACTCTGCTGTATTTAGTTGGGTATAGCAAAACAAAAAGTCCACTCCTCATAGCTATTGAATTTCCTTTTCAATAATAAAACATAATCCTTATCACTATAACGATAACGTTTAGAATAACTCGTAATTGTCTGCCACACGTTATGAGATGATAAGGCACTTCTTCGCCGATTGAAAAATGTATGTACATGTACATATATATGTTTGTCAAATGTATATCCATGCTGAAGAAGCAACCCAAGGTTGCACACAGCTCACCACTATTATATGCTTCACAAAAAGGGTATTAATTTTCCTAAGCTAAATTTGCTTTCGGGATTATCCCTGTTTAACTTTCTAGGTGGTGGTAGTTGGTATAGGTGTTCCACGGCACGGTAGGTATAAAATACTCATTGAAATATTGATTTGTAAGATGCTTTTCAATGGAGTACATTGAAAAGGGTTATATTTGTTAAGGACAACAAAAGAATTAGACTTTGAAGTTTTGTGAAGGTGGTCAATTCGTGTTCTTGTCCTGGAAGCCCAAAGAAGTTAACGCTCGAATAAATAAGCCTCATATAAGTCTTTGGCAAACATAGTTTCCCCGTTGTACTAATAAAAAATTACACTGATGCGTCGTCGATCTTATTTTTGCATAACACTTATGCTCCTCATGGGAATAAATCGAGTCATATGCCCTCTCGGTTTGATAATATTCGCCACATTTACAAATTCACTTACAATATTGAATTATACCCTTGCATGAATGATGAATAGCGAATAGAGTACGCTGGGTATAGGATATCTGACTTAGCGACCTGGGTCATGTTAATTTGATTGAGGTACAATCTACGACCGTATTGCTTGTAATATGCTTTAACTCCTTTTTAGAATGTGTGTGTGTGGGACTTGTTCTTACATTGACAATGCTCAGACATTCAGACTCACTCCCTATACTACATTTTTGAGGCTGTGCCTAGGTCTGGTCGTCGTCGGTCGGTTCAACGACAACGTTTCTCCAGAGTCTTTGTGTCGGTGTTGTAAGTTATTGAATTTAGAACCCATGTGAAGACAATTTTCCAATTAGATAACTATGATCTCGTACATGGTCACTGTGGTTGAATGTAATTGGATTACCTACATAAGCTGCTGACAGTGGTTTGTCCTCTGAACTGGAGAAATTTTATGAGGTATCAGGGTTGAGTGGGTGAATCAGAACATGAGTCTAAACAAAAATTGGTATTTAATATGTTAAAGAACAGAGCGTATTCGATCTCTAAAAAAAGCTACTTACTACTCGAATAGTATTTGAATGCTTTACAAGGCTTAAAGAGAAGTATGAAAATTAAACTTTTAATAAGAAAAATGTAGATCCTAAGCCTGTTGTAAGTAAATTAACTTATCTAAAAAATATTACAGTAAATATATTCCTTCAAGCGTAGGTATATCAGTGCAATATATAATATATTTATGAAATCGATTTTTCAAAACTTGGCAAAGAAATTAACTACAGCAGGGTAACAGAGGATTGTGTTGGTGGCGTTGTTGTAGAGGTTTGAAGCCCCACTGAATTTTATGGAGCCCTGAATGAATTTAAGGATGCTGTGCAGTATGGGAGGCTAGAGGCGTCACTCAGTTAGCATTCTCCAAGGGCTTTTTTTCTAGTGTGAGCCAAGCTACGGCACGCACAGAGGAAGTGAAATAGTGCTTCCTCATCCTCTTCATTCTGGCACCGTCTACATAAGTCGGATTCTCATTATGTGTGTACCCAATAAGTTGAGACCCGTGAGAATGTTAATCAACAGAAGAAGTCGAGGCCTGCTAAGCTGGAGTAGAATTTCTGTTTTTTTTTTAATATCTGGTCATAAGTTTCTGCAAACCCGGAATTTTTTTAAAGACGGAAATTTGCCAAAGACGGTTTTTAGAAAGTTTCATTAGATTCTGTATTTTTTTCTAGCTTGAGATCTGAGTTTATCGTTACGCTGGATTCGAATCCTTACCCGATTAAGCACAATCTGCTTCATCGCTTCGCTGTTTCATTACCGTTTATGTAACGGTGTCCGTCCTGGAACTCAAATTAAAGCTAAGATGTATGTTGAGCTGAATAATTTTATATTACTGCGACAGCTTTCCACTTATTTGGATTTTGTGGCAATGGATGAAATAGCTTTAAGGGCCACCTGGCTGTCTGTGAAGATGTCAATATTTTTGTTGATCAAATTTTGGGTATCCAAATCAAAAAAATAAAAGACTTAGACCTTTTATAGTCCAATCATTACGTCAGGAAAAATATTTTAGAAATGCAAATGAACCAAGAAAGCATGACATGGGGGAGGCTCAGAAAAGCTTAACTTTAAATTGTCGGCCAAGATATCCTTTGTGCGTCTTTCACCATCTTGAAAAAAGTTTTGTTCAGATTTTTAACAATATCGCAATTCTCCTTTGCGATAGGAAAATTTTTATTTCATAGTTTTTTGTTGCTCTTTGCACGTTCTACAAATAAGGTCGTGAAAACTTCACTCGATAGACACTACATATGTGTATTTGGAACATCTAATCTGTGGCTCACTATCTGTTCGTTCCAGATAACATTTAAAGAGGGTTTCAAAATTGTGTAACGTAGTATCGAAATCTTAAAAAGAAATGGATTTTTTTTAAGTTCCAACTTTTATTTTTGTCATTTACTCATCCCGTTTTCCTTTACAGAATTGTTCGATGTGTGACCCGATCGTTCTGAGTAAGAGAATATTGTAAGAGTAAAGTTTTGGGAACTTATATTTGATATACTATTATTCCATCTACTTGCATGTAAGTTACAGAAGCGCAGGGAATAAGTAAAACGTCAAACCCGCTGCACTTCAACCACTACTGCCTGCCTATGCAGACCACATTAAGAAGAATTGGAGGAAAGAAAACCCCATCCTTCAAGGCAAGATACGGTCTGGTATAACGACGTATCAAAAATGGAAACTGGCACAGGTACCGGCATTTTCATCTACTCACCAAAAATTAACTTTTTAGTAGGTCTTAGTAATCATTCGTCGATCTTACAGGCCGAATTCTTTGATATCAATCAATGTGCGAGAATAATACGTTCATCCAGTCATAAGGTCCAAAATAGTCCAAGAGACAATTATGCTACCTCCTAACAGGCTAGAAAAATATGGATTCCAGCGTGGTTACGATATTTCTGACATCTTACCAAAAGTCGGTCCTCTAAACCATTTATTTGCCCTTAACCATTCTGTGGAGTAAATAAAAACCAATTCAAACATACAAGCAGAACAGCAGAAAACAGTTCAAAGCTATGTATTCCAGAATATACCAAAAAACATCATAATTCCTATTGAACCTAAACCAGGAGAACTCTTAAGACTTAAACAGGACTGCCAATCAGCCATTTACCTCTAAAAATAACATCGGCATTATACCCAATCTGCAGGTCATGCCTCGAAAGTGAAGTACATTTCTGCACAACATTAAAGAATAACCAGCACTTTTCCGGCATAGATGCTTGAACGGGATTATTCCCTTGGATGAGCCTAAGCTCATTTATTTACTGAAAATCATTAATTTCTGGTTTAATTTAGGAGCAAAAGAACTGCTTTGAAATTACGCATGAGCTGGAACAATAGTTTTCAACTAGATACCGCAGTGCCTAGGCTTCATAAGATCAACACGTCATGTAATATGGACTAGATTGATTTTTAGTACGTTTTTCTAATTCTTCTTCTTCATCTTCTTCTTCTTCTTCTTCTTCTCTTTCTTCTTCTTCTTCTTTTCTTCTTCTTCCTCTTTTCTTCTTCTTCTCTTTCTTCTTCTTCTTCTTCTTCTTCTTCTTCTTCTTCTTCTTCTTCTTCTTCTTCTTCTTCTTCTTCTTCTTCTTCTTCTTCTTCTTCTTCTTCTTCTTCTTCTTCTTCTTCTTCTTCTTCTTCTTGCGATGGCTCCGTCGACAATAATTCATACTTTGGTGACAATTACTGCTCCTTTGTACATATTAACGATTATCCGCCAAAAGCCTTCCATTTTCCTCGTTGCCTGATGGTCAACTCTATCAGACAGCGTGGTTGTCGAGCCCTCGAGCACAACATGCATTGCATATTCTCTTTCAAAATAGGACCTCATGCTTTGGACTGCATCTGTGGTTTACTTATCCGCGAGATTACCGCATAGGTAACCAAGCAGCATAATGTACCTAGTCTCAAATTCTTCTTTTCGACGTGAAGACTTCAACGTTACTCCAGCTTTGCAGCTGTCACGTTAGGTCTATCAATATGAGGAAACAATTTTTCATTTAAAAAAATATTCTGCAAAAGGCGTGTCTGATATAAGGACACTAAAGCTAAGTGTACACGATTGGTAGATCTGACAATCATTGTCAGATCTGCAAACGTCTGACAATGTGTGCAAATGAGCTGACAACGAGGGTGAAAATTGAATTTGTGTGTACACGATTTGCAGAAATCTACAAATATCTGCAAGTTTATTGACAGTTTTTTGGCTGACAATGTCGACAAACTAAATTGGGCAAATAGCTGGCAATAGATTTGCAGATATTTGTAGATTTCTGCAAACCGTGTACACACAAATTCATTTCTGGATCTGCAAATTCATTTTCAGTTCATTGTCACATCGCATCTGTCAAAAAAAATTTAAGCTAAAAGTGAAATATCAAAAAAATGTTCAAGTAATTAACACATTTTTAATAAAAAACAAAAATCATCTTTAAATTTTCGATGAGTTTTTTAGTTGACAATCCACGTGTTAATTTTTTTCCAAATTTGTCTGCCAATGAATGAATTGGCAAATGTTAATAAAATGCAAATTTATTTATTGCTAGACATTTGCAGAAACGTCAGAAAATGAACAAAATTTGTGTACACACGATTGCCACATCTGCAAATTAATTTATCTTGAAAATGATTGATGAACAAATTTTTCTGCAAATTAATTTGGTGTGTACACGGTTGTCAGCTTGCGTGTACACGATTGTCAGATATCTGGAAATTAATTAGCAGATATTTGTCTACAAATTAGCAGCCAAATAGTTCTTCTGCAAATTACTTTGGTGTGTACACGATTGTCAGCCATTCGAGACAAATTTTTCACTGACAGATCTGGCAATATTTGCAGATCGGGCAATCGTGTACACTTAGCTTAAGACTGAAAAAGCTCTTTTAATAAAAAGAAGCAATTTTACTTATTTTTCCCAGATTTGTTTGTTCGTGGGTGTTCACCGTGCCATCAAATTTTCCCTCGGAACAGTTCTATCACATCTAGTAAAAGACTTTTGTGTTCCATTTGCAAGTCCGCATCAAATCCACTATCCACAGATGTTCAGCCATTAATTAAACCTTGAGGAAAGCACGAGCCGTAAAATCGTTATTTGTAGACAAAACAAACAAAAATATTATTCGCATATAAATACATTTTATTGAGTATTTCGGTTTCAAACAGTTTTCTTTTTTTTTAAATAATCTTGTGCTAGGAAAAGACTTTAATTTACATTCATTTATATTTTTTCTTTTAATCAATTTTTTTATTTCATTTAAAAAAAAATCACAATTTTAGTAGACAACAAAATGAAACTATTGCCAGATCATTTAGCTTTCAACAATTGGATGGAATCCATTCTCATCGGCTGTGTATGTCACACGATGAACACCACCATTGGCATCGGTAAATTCGTATGATCCGGTTTTGACAACAGCCTCCACAGGACCCTCCTCGCCGGTTACAGTTTTGAGTTCACCAGTTTCTTGGACTTTTGTTCCATCGCTCTGAGAAAAACTGCAATTAAATAGGAAAAGAAATATTTATTTGCAAATTGTTCACACTTTTTGACCTTCCTATTTTACATATGCAAATTCAAAATGGGACCCTTGATAATATTTCAGTTCAATGGCTCTTGGGTATCGTGAAGAAAAATTAACGAGACAAGGAAGAGTGAAGCAAAGCTATAAAATATGATTAATCTCTCATTGACTCACTAAATTTGAAGAGAAAGAGAATTCCCACATTATAATAACTTTGCGAAAGAGCACTGAATCGTTAACTTATTATGAAAATTATTAAGTCTATCACCTTCAGACCTAACTAGCCTGGAATTTCCCTCTAACCATTGGCATTGAATGTGGAAGACAATGGCTGCGTTTATTGAAATATAAGCTTAAGTCATAACATAAAGCTATAAACACATTTACTGTAATATTTATGATTATAAACACACATAGCTTCCGGACACTTATAATAGTTTTGGTTTTTCGTCAATTAACTGCACGGACTTCAAAGGTAAGTTTAGACCTGAGGTGACGAATAGTGTTTAATTTTCAGCTTTCAATGGCTGTTTATGGTCAAATAATCGTTGAGTTTTTTTTCTATAATGAGCTCAAAGTTAACCATGTGGTGAAATACTAGTGAAGCCGTCAATTGACCTAACCTAAATTTCGAGTTTATTGAAAAGATGATGCCGATTTCAAATGATAAAAGGTCTAACACAAACACTAGACGCCTTCAAGCTTAATCTGAAGAAAACAATCGAAACACGAGAAGCATTTGCACCTGAAACTTAAGAAAACAAAACAAATAAATAATAACAGCACACGGTTTAGCTTCTGAAGCGCAGTATAATTATAAGATGGAGTGTTGTATTGAATAAATTTTGTTTTTTATAAATAATGTGAAAAATCCCTCGGTCTTCACTCAAACAAATTGAGAAATTAATTCAAATGTCCAATAGTGTTCGGGAGATTAATTGATAGTAATCAACTAAAGCTGTAATTAATAGACAGGCAACTTTTGAGAATGTCAACAGTGACATGCATGGATGGGTTACATGTAACATTTTTTTTTTGTTTTTTCTTCTACTTTTTTTCAAGCGCACTCTAGTAATTTACTGACATTTGGCTTTTGAGGAATTAACAATGTGCTTCAATCTGATTTTGTTTTAAGAGTAAGTATTTTTGAATGTTGTGGGATTTTTGACGTTGCATGTGCCTGGGTAACATGTACTTACTCGTGAGTATGGGAAAAATAGTTTTAATTTTTCATTTTTATTTGGCATACACCGACACGTTTGTAGTCCATAATTTTAAAAAGAGGGTTGTGAAACAAAAGAACCTTTAACGATAAATCATTGCTTGATTAACGGACTTTTGTTGCATGTGCAACAAAAGTCCGTGGGCGCGGCGGGGCGTTGTGATTACATCTTATTAAGCTGTTAACAAATCAGACTCTGGGAGGTGTAATGTGGCTTTAAGTTTACCGATCGATGGTGGTTTTCTGAACAATGAAAAATGACATTTAACAATTTATTCACTGTCACGTTTGTGTTGAACGTTTTGTGGAATGTATTCGTAAATGCTTGGAATTTGTGGTCAAAATAATATGAAAATGAATGCGGCGTAGTGTTATTACTTAACGGTTGACATTTTTTTGGCTTATTCGTTTTGGATTTCGTTGTTGAATCACAAAAACAACCAAGTCCCTACGGTTTTACGGTTTGGGGCGAATGAAAGTAGAACTGGTTACGTAACCTAGGGTTACTATTAAGTCACTCAGAAGTTGCAACGGGTGGAAGTTATACTAAACTTATTAAATTTCAGTTTTTAGCATGCTAGGTGGCTACCTGGAAGATTTAAATTATTTTGATCAAATTCGCGGCATTCCACTCGGTTTGTTAATAAATCACTGAAATATATTTTGATTAGCTGAATAATGTTAGAACTTACTTAAAATTTTACCACATGTTGAGGGGTCAATGGACGCAAGCCAAAATGTTCGTTGTATGGTTTTCAGCGCTAGCATTAACTTTTTTTCTATTTTTGCGCAGAAAATTGAAGCCATTTTCGAAAAAAAAAATACTTTTCTTTATGTAGCTAGAAGAATACATAAACTACCACACCGACAGTACGTGAATACCTCAGCCATCTGAATGTTTTAAAGTACTGCAAACATCACACACGGTCAAAATTTTGAGATTATAAAATCTAAGCTTCATCTGATTCAGTTTTTTCAATATAGCAGATTTTTAAGGCTGAATAAAACTAATAGGGGTAAACTTACCCCTGTTGACCCTATTCCTAATGTTTGAAAATCCGATCAAAAAAAATCTGTACATTCCTATTTGAGTAAATAAGCGTTGTCGTAGAACACACCATAAAATTGCGACCTCTCGGTTATCATTTTAATGCTGAAACAGCATTTGTACATAAATGCTTCTTATATATATGTACTTGCATTTTGTTCTAATTATTCTTCATTTTTGATGTAAAGGTATGGGGTGAACAAATGCAGTCCTAAGTTTGGTTTGAGCGATAGATACACTATCCTGAAAGCTTTAATGCTTCAAATATAAACTTTTCAATACTAGTCCTAATTGAGATTTAATTCTTAACTTTTAGTCATAAGCCGACAAAACTGTAAAAAAAATATTGTAGATCACAATTGTTCGAAATTCCCCTTGCATCGGGATCAAGAATAACTTGTAATTTGCAACTGATTTTTCACAATACTGTAGAACGTTGTGTTGTCAGCATTCTAAACTTTGTAAAAAGATCATTTTTTGGTTGCTACCGCAAACCTTCGTCGCAAAGGCAGTTTTTGTTATAAAAGTAAAGAAGAAGTAAGCTTGTGAAAAAACTACAACTAAAAAATCAGAACTAATTTAATCTAATCTAATCTAAAATAATTAAAATTTATCCTTTGGTGAAAAGGAAATTCACAAGTCAGTTTTATTTTAAGAAGTCTGTCACATGTAGATTACAACTTGGCGCAGAAATGGAAGTTTACGAAATAGTTTACTTTTGTAAAATCGACTTTCAAAATTTGGTGAAGCAACATTAACAAAAACATTACAAACTTTATCGAAGGAATAGAATTTGGGTTATGAGAAAGGACATAAAGGAAATGGAGTTTATCGCTATTGAGGTTGAATTTGACTTGAAGAATTGGAGAATGTAGCACAGGACCAGAAGTACCTGTAATACAAGTGAATTATGATAAGTGTAAGAAATTTCTGGAACACAAAGCTACAAGTTTGCTTGCTCTCTTACAAAAATAGAGGCACAATCCAATTTTTCACTTGTGTTCTTGTTGCTTTGTGTTACTGCTTACAGGTGCCTTTAACACAAAGCTTCAGTCTGCAAGTCAATTGCCATTTGCATTATTATTTCCATTACACTCGTAGAAGGCCAAGGAAACTTGTAGTTTTGTGTTACGAAAATTTCTTACACCCATCATAATTCATTTGTATTACAAGTACTTGTAGTTTTGTGTTACAGATCACTGGAGCTCGTGCCGCAACGTTAGGCATTTTTGACGGAAACATAAAAATATCTTTCCACTGGTGTTTTCCTTCACGAGAAATTTGCAAGTCCTCCGAAAGTAGTTACACTGCCATGAAAAGGGCATTCGAAATCGCCATCAAATTGTAGATCCTTAGTATTTGTTACGCCATGAGATTTTCCGAATTGCACTACCCTCATTATCTATTTATTCTGGAAACAAAAAGTATTAAAAGGGAGCTGCAGAAGGCAACTTAAATTTGTATAAAAGACTTTGCCACTTTCTTAGTTCGCTAACCGCTTTTTCATAAATGGCAACCATAAGCAGACGCTTACTTCAATCAACAATAGCAAAAGCTCAAGTTTTTTTGAGAACTGGGCGTTGACAACATTGTTCTGTGTTGTATAAAACTAGAAACATACATTTCATGTGGCAAAAAAAGTGTTCGTGTATTTTAAATTCGAAAATAATCACATAGCACCCACGAAACACAATTTAAAAATTAAAGTAAACATGTCTGCCAGTTACTGTTAATATTATTGTTACTATATTTTTTTAATTTTTAATTTTTTATCTGTAACGTAGTTCTCTGCTTTATAAAGCACAGATATAACTGTTGCAGAAAACTAAGCAAAATAAATTGCCTTAACCTTGTTTTCCGACTTTTACAATTCTTTTAAATGAATTTCACTACTGTTGTATCCTTCTAAGTTCTAAGAGTGAAATCAGCTTCTAGAGTGTAAGAATTCCAAAAAACAAGCAAACAGATGTGTGAAATAGATTAAACCTCATCTTTATAGATATTGAAAAGTATAAACTAAAATATAACTTAAAATATTTAGTTGAAATCATATAAGAACCTTTATTAAAATGCTGTACTTCTTTTTCTACGTATATCTCAAAAAATTTCGGTTGGGAATTACGGTTAGTAGATCCCTGCACTCTTGATCTATCAAAAATTCAATTCTTTTAATAAGATACAATCTCAAATAGTTGAAAACTGAATCCGCTTTTGGAAACCCAAACCATTTCAGACATGACTGTTCTTCTTTGCTTAATTTGATTAATTGTTTGAGTCCTTCGAGAACTTTATCTTATGAACGACTTTCACAACCCCGAAGTTATTATAGTTTAAAAATTGAAACATCCAATTACTTATCTTTAAGCTCAGGAAAGCCAAGTTCGAAACAAAAGTACTTGAAATAAGAACTAAGACGCCATGTTGCAAACTTATAAACCGTAATCGTTCTCACAAATCACACACTTCAACTCGAAGACACCTCGGCATTTAACGCCCCAAGACGTTATGCACAAACTCTTTTTCTTCTTGTTCTCAAATAAGCACAGGCTATTTTAACCCTCCCAACAGAAAATCAAACCCATATTCGTTTTTCTTCTTGTTTTTCGTATCCACTTTTGACATCCATTGTTTAACGGTAAAGGTTGGTAAGTTATATATGATTATATGGTGTATCCTCAATAATCTCATTATCACATCACTTTGAAACACTATTGACACCCTCTTACCTGTACTTGTAATTGCCAGTGCCATCATTTTCGTTTGTGAAATCCAAAAGTTGGACCTCCTGTTGTGGGGCAGGAGCACTGTTCACGATAACAACAAACAAGCAGATTGCAACGATTAATTTCATCATTTTGATTATTTTGTTTTATGTATGTTTTAATTTTTTATAAAATTGTTTATCTCAAACAGAGTTTAACTGAACCAAAACCAAGTCAACACTGATGTATTCTCAACTGCGACACTCGTCTTTTATATCCAAAAAAATGTGTTTAAAACTCAAATGGTAGGGAAATGAATATAACTCAGGGAGATGGTCATCATCATCATCTTTACTTACTCGTATAGTATAGAGTCGTCGTTTTTAGTTGTGTTGTTGCTGATGTTATTGTTATTGTTGTAGTTGGAGCATCGTCATCGTCATCAGCAACAGCATCATCATCATCATCTGCGGCAGAGTCTCTCTGAATTTTTCACTTGAAATCTTACACAATCGATATAATACCAAGAGTTTCTCATTGATCAGTGGGTACCTGAACAGAGGTGAGGTATATGCTTAGGTTAGATATCTCCATAGAGTGTAGTCATACCCTATTACCTCTAACCGGCACTGCGGCGGCGTCTCGGTCGTCGGCAGCGTGGCGTTGCAGTAATATAATAACAATAAAAGTTAAATAATAACAATAAAAAATAGAACATTATTTGCCCTGACAAGTTGGTTAGTAAGACCGTTAAGTCCAGTTAATGTGTCCACCCCCTATGTGTGGATAACTTGTGGCAAAACCATTTACGCCAAGGTCATTTCTAAGTTCGAATGATGTTTTGCTAAAAATAACATTACCGTTTAAGTACTCTCGTCGTTTAGTTTGATTATATGGCCGGGCTTTGAGCATTCACCCATCTTCACAGTTTGGTCACCACCTAATATGAATACTCTGCTGATGTGAACACAACCCAAAGATCATCATCTACGGTGCTTGGTTATAAATTGAGCAAGTCGCTATATTGTCCAATATAATGCAAAGCTTAAGGTAGAAGGTCGTTGCTGACGAGTTTACCGGTCTTACATTCTACCTCTACCACTAACTTTGCGACTTCTTTACTTTACTATTAATTACAATTGGCAATTTGCGCAGAGAGTGCGCATCTAAAAGACATTAAGGTACTTGGCATCCATTCCATTGACTGGTATTTATCATGAACAATACTCGAATATTGTCCCATTTGTCGTATCCTGTTAAAGACATTGTAAGGGGAAAATTGATTTTTTTAAGGTCACATTCGTGTACCCAACCACTTGTTGAAAATACTGAAAAAAAACAATGGCAAGGAATTGGAAATAATTTCTTTCTTCGACTTGCGTGATGACAAATTACAATTAGCCATGGTTATATTTCGACTAAGAGTAGGGATTAAGAGTAACACTCTGGAGAAAAAAAGCTTTGATTTAATTATTGTTGTTTTAAGGACCACATTACCTTTTAAGTGTTACACTCAATTAAAATCCAGTAAAACCCATTTTTTTATGACTCTCTTGAACTTTTGACAATTTTTGTTATGAACTTTCCGAAGCTAATGAGGTTTTTTACAGCCGAAGAGTTGAGTCATTAGTATACACTTCAAACTTAAAAAGGGACAATAAATTCATGTTCCGTGTCCGTGAAAGATGTTGAATCGAAATTATTGTATTTTTCGAACAACAATCAGACATTTAAAACAAAAGATGAGAGATGTGTGGTAGTTGTAGATACAAAGCCAATTTGTAATGACTTGACTGTTGCCCACGCAGTAGTTAAGCATAATTACAATTTTGGTTAACAAGATTGCGTGATGTTTGTTAAAGAAATAATTTGAATCTGTTAATCATATTTAACTTAATTTTGTAGTCAAACAAGCAAATTAATTTGGCTATTTAGCAAAGATTACCACCAAAATTGCTCAGGATGTCAAATTGTGTAGAATGTGTGTTCGAGCGCATTCGTTTAATAGTTGACCTTCGCTTTTTACAAAAAAGAAATACATTACTTAGAGCAAATTGTATGGTGTAGTTTCTGAATGTCTTTCCACGCCTATCGCGAGGTATTGGCAGAGCCTCCGTTAATAAATTCATTTCCATGAAAAGCGATTTCTCTATAAGCCGTTCAGAACCGGCAGAAAATTGTAGGTCCCTTGCATTCCCTCACAAGGCATGGTTGTGAGAAATGTGTGAGGCTCCTCGGTCTGTTGCGTCTGTACGTCCAAAGTTGAGCTCAAGGTAAAATTGATGAGCATTCCTAGGAAGGCAGGCGTTGCGTCTAAATTTTTTCCTGCGTCTAAATTCATTCCTCCCCTGAGAATGCAGCAGGCTATTCTGCTAAAGCACTGATTGTGAAAAAAGCGATAAAAGATTGAGAGACAGGTAACGTTTTGACGGTGTTCAAGAGAATCAATCGACCCTACAATTGAACTATCACGTACCCTTTAACGCTCTGTTTTGTACCCGATCAAGTAGGCACAAAAATGTTTGAGGAGCACCAAACCCCATGTGAGAATTTTAAATTCTCCTAGGTGTTTATAACCCCTTGCTGTCAAATTCAGAATTCAATGAACTAATCAAGTGCAACCGTTCCAGGTCCACATCGGGCAGGACGTCAATTTGCAAATGAATATAAAAAGCTGAGAGTTGAGTCGTCTGCGAAACAGTTAAGGGAATTAGAAGTTTCAGACAAGAGATCGTTAATGAAGATAAGCAAGAGTCAAGAGAGCCGGAGACAAAAAGGAGCCCTGGTGCACACCGCCATTTATAACTTATAGATTTTCAAATGATTTCTCTTCAGCTTTATATGATTTTGTCGAAGGCCGCCTTCTAGATTGACACTACTTCTTAGTGATTTAATTATTAAAAATGTTTGTTGGCTTTAAAAGTCTGTATGTTTTCTGTGAAACAATCACCCTTCTGATAAGAATTGATACAAAACTTCCATTTAATTTACTACAAAATACTTCATTCGAAACTCTTTTGAATGCAGCATCTGATAATAAAATGGCAATGGTATTTCCTGAGAAAAAGAGGAAAATGGTCGAAATACCATTACTGAGTAATTTTAAATGTGCAGCACCCAATCTTAGAAATCAGTCAAGTAAAAAATCAGAAACTTGGTCCAGCCGTTCTAGAGTTATAAGTGTTCGAACAAAGCCGACCATCCTTACGATTTTTTGAAGAAGACACATTTTTTCTGTTAGGTATATCTTTCCTGGTACTTGAAATCAGTGAAGCCTCAAAATCTTCACAGGCAGGTGTCAAAAAGCCAATTTCTCAATGGTTATATGATCTTTTCGCAGAAAGTTAATCTACTTAAGTCAACAAAAATCCTTAGTAGACCTTCTATAGGCCCTAGGGTAATAAGACATAGAAACGATAATTTTATAGAAATACAAATATAAAAAAAAAGATAAAAAACATGCTACCTGTGTTTATATATATTTGTATATATACTTTACATAAAAAACCATTTTTATCTCTTAAAAAGAAAACGTTATTCCTTAAACTTTGAAAATATAACGGCCAGAGTAATTTTAGAAGCCTACTTCTCATGGATTATACTTTATAAGAGCAATCAATCAGGAGAAATTAATGGAAAAATACATTAATTTATTAATAACACGCTGTTTTCCTTTAATCCCAGAAAAATTCAAGTGTTTTTGCACGGATGTCGCCTATCGCCTTCAACGAAAAATTGCCGTTAGTGTGGTTGTGGTGGTACAGCTCATAAAGTTTGTTGTTGAATCTTCTTCTGTACACCGATAACTGAGAGCACTCAGTACACCGAATGGAATACGTGCACTTAGTGTACTTTTCCCTTTCGGCGTCAAAAGAACCGTGATCTCGAAAGGATCGCAGACCTCGCACTTATCTGCCTTACACTAGTGATCCGCCAGTTGGGTAGGTGAGGATTAGAATACCTTTAAATACTTTTAATGAACACAGCACAAGCGTTATGAAGATTAAAATGGAAAAGTACAGGTATTACATTTTCATTTTGCAATTGATCTCGATCTGGAAGACCTTCGATAAAGCCATTATGTTTGAGTGTATACTGACCAGCTTGAAATTTTTTTATATTAATTGCTATTGTGATAGAGAGAGAAATAGAGAGACAGAGATACAGAGAGAGATAGAGAGAGAGCAGAAACAAACAAATACAACTTGCCAATGGTCGAACACGATTTGGAATATCTGCTTAACGGTATTCGAACGCAAATCGATGCCGAAACCGAATGATTCTTTGGCTGGCAAGTAAGCTTAACACCAAACATGGGTGTACCAAAGAACTGACTTTTATCGAGCATATGACCGCGATATCTTTTCAATACACGAGAGACTTTGGCGGCAGGATAACTAGCATTTTGCTCAGATACTCGTATTCTCGTATATTGGATCCATCAGACATGACAAAGATGTTATAGCTGAAGCGTATAAGACACGACGAGTAATTGAAATGATTGTGCCGAAATATTGTGCTTTGTAGCCTGTTAAAACCAGAAACACCAGAGCTCTTAAATTCATTAAATTTCTGAACTGTACTTGAAATTATTTGAGAAACTTACTTGCGATAACTTCGAGGATGTCTTCTTATTCTTATTAAATGCTCCAGTAGTAATCTTGCTTCTTGCCTCAAAAGAGCTGTCATGACTCTGCTTTACGTTTGTATATGGTGAACAGTAGTGTTCATGGTATTGATCCTTGTGTAACTTTTTTGTGTAAAATTTTGATGAACCTAGCTACATAGGCTATTGGATCTGATAATACAAAAATTAAATGTTAACAACAGTTTTCTTATAAATTTAGCAATGAGTTCGATGCTTGTGTAGTTTGGTCCTTTCAAAATATCATAAATGGGTTTTTCGAGATAAGTTTTTAAATATTGGTGTTAGTAAACGATTTTCAAATTTATGTGTTAAATATAAGATGACGTTGCAATCATTGCAAATTGTTAAAGTGTTTTTAGTGAGAAGATGTGTCCAAGTCAAAGGCGATCGAAGTTAAAAACTTTTTGCTTGGGAGTATTTATTGGATAAAGTGGTTGATGTCTTCCGAGGTCAACTTTTTTTGTAGTGATGGTGTTAAGGGCTCCATAGTCATGCTTTAAATTTGTTTCTGTTATTTTATGGATATATTATATAACATCTAGCTTTGTATATTATTCAAATAAAAACATAGGAGCATTTTTAGCGAGGTTTGTAGCAAGGTCAGAATTTTCATTTTCAAGAATCCCAAGGTGACCATCACATACGTTTAATGCTATTTAGTGATTTTGTGAGTTGGTGTCGGTTTTCTGATATAAGTTCAGTTTTGTTTGTTTGGATTTTTTATCGCGTTTAGTACGGAGATACTTACGGAAAACATGACATGTTTGCCTGACTTGTTAGTAACAATTGTCGTGGCTTCCAGAATTGCGAAAGCTTCTGCTGTAAAGATTGAAGCGATGTTAGAGAGATTGACAATGGAGGCGGTAGTGCCTTTTCGAGAGCTACAGCATACGATGTATTTGTCGAGGTCTTTGATACATCCGTGAATACAAAATTCCACCCTTCAGATTTGAAATCCCGTGAGATGCCTGCGAAAAGTTGGCAATAGGTTGGCGATAATTACTATGGGCCGCTACAAATGGTATCATATGGATTAAGAGAGTAGTGAGTATGTTTATATAGTTTCGGAGATTATAGAAATGATCTTTGTGTAAAGAAGACAAGAATAAACTGTTTCCATTTTGTGTTTTCTTATTTCATACTTTTCCAATGTTGTCTACCACATCAGCTCTCGAAAATTTCTACCGTGCTTCTAATGTGATAAACGAATATATTTTGATAGCTTGTGGTCTAAAAATAATAAACTGAACATAGTGAGAAAGAACTTTTGATGTTAGCATAATTTGTCGCAAAAGGGCTTTTCAATTATTCGCTACAGGCGATAGTAATTGCAAAGCTATCGGATGCTTTTGAGATTTGAACCTCCAAACCCCAAGTAACAGGCAGATATATGTCATCCATTACTTCAAGGGCACCTTATAATCTTCTCTCGTCACATACATTTTTGAGCTTATTGTTTGTTTGAAGATTAATTATCGTTACGTCTAAACTATTTTGCCAACTGCACTTTTACCTCAATTTGGGCTGAATTTGATTTCTTCAATACTTTGACTCAATAACATCCTGATGCCTACAGAGATAATGGTAGACATAAATCGAGCTCTTCCTTAATTTTCTACTTCTCGATATCCAAATAAAATTATGTGAAGAGCAGATATCATCTCTAACTAGCTAAACGTTTATCGACATAGAATACCAATAAGCTACTGCTTTAATATGCTGAATTAAGTCCAATCAAAATGTAGTACAATAAACTAAGAAGAATCTTTTAACATTTTACATCAACTTTGGTTGAATATTTCACCAAATATAATCACTGATTGTGTTCAGAGATGAGGAAAAAACTCGTAAATCTTCTTGACGATACGAAAAAGAAGCATTCAACATATATATTTTATTTGAATAAGTCGGAGAGTATAAGATCAAAGACCATGTACTAAGGTATTTTATCCGTATAGCCAGTGAGCTCATCCAAACACCCAAATCTGTGCGCCTAGCTTTGCATTCCATTTACTAAGTAAGTAAGCCATACGTACGGCGATGACCTTTAAGCATATGTACACCCGTACTTCTTGTGATGAAAATCACGACAACAGCAAAGAAGACGACGACAGCGACGACGACCAACCGACGCGACGACACACAAAAACAAGCCACCTATCGACTTTTCATTGCATCTTCACTATCGTTGTTTTTGTTGTTTTTCTCGGTCACTCCAAGTGATCTTCATAAATCCCCAACGCCAACCGCAAGTTGGTATCTTTTAATACAACAACAACAACAACAACAGTGGTTTTGGTGGTTGTGTGCTGTGCTGGTAACCCTCATTTCATTCGGGAGAAGATGTTTGTCACAAGACACAAGAAGATATTTCTTTTTTCATTTTCTTTTGGCAGCGATGCATTTAAACTATTTCGCTAGGGACTTTTTGTTGTTTTCGCTTCGATTGTTGCGCAAAACGGAATTTTGCCTCTTCGCGAATTCAATTTATGTACAGGGGACGTACACGTCGCCGTCGTACATAGATATAAACGGCGGCGTGGAAGTGAGATCTATTCCTGAAAAGATGCGCTTTATGTAGGACAAATAAAGTTTAAATGATTGTTGGTACGAGCTAAAGAGGTTGTTAAAAATTGCACTCTCAGTGGTGTGGAGTTCGAATGAAATACAATAGATTTTTGGTTTTTACTTGATTTCGATCGTGGGCTTTTATGTATTCCTTCCGGCAACGTTGATATAATGCCTGCCTTTCAGTAGGTTATGTAGACACTTAAATGCATATTGTAGGTCAGCCACGATTTGATAAATCGACCTCTAGAACATTGACACCATGAATATTGGTGTTGTCTCAAATTACGGCTATAAAAAGCTTCACTGTCAAGAAGTCTTTCAAACAATTTAATGCCAACATAGTGCGATAAATATCTGATACTTTAAACGATGACAAGAGAACTGGCTTTGAAATTGATTAACAGTCGCAGGGTATCTTGGGAGCATCTTATTTCTTTTTTGTATCACATACCTTCAAGAAAGGTCATGTGTTCGCACAGGAATCCAATAAGAGAATAAATATTTCGACTGGATTTGACAAACAAAAGAGCTGTCGTGCAAACTCTGAGAGGCGATAAGAGGCGCGATAGTAAAATTTGTTTTAGCTCATGCTGCTTAGGCTGTTAAGTAATTTGTATTTCGGGCATGACTAATTTCAAAAATCAATCGACAAGCAGCTATCTGCTAAGAACACATACGGAAAGGGAAGGAAGACCCAACTCAAAAACTGGAAGCGAACATTTAATTGGTCTGCTAAATGAAGCTAACGAGGTCAAATCAGAAACTGTAGCTGCACTGACAGCAAAGTTGAATAGACGTCACTTAAGTATGAATATATAAAACGCAAGACTGTCCGATTCATTGTACGGCAATCAGATTTCTGCATTCTTTTCTGCTACGGGATAGCGAAATTCTTGCGGTTTTATTATTAACGTAGGGGAGCATATGTACGTTTGGTCTCTCTGCATGCAATGGAAGCATGCCGTACACGATTGTACTCTTGACAGTTTCAATCGTTAATTAAAACCTTCACTGAGGGCTCAGACAGACCAAGTGATGGCTCAAGTCCTGAAAAAGCTGTTTGAGAACTTTGCCTTGCAAGTTTATCCACGTCCTCATTTCCAGTTATGCCGTGATGGCCTGGAACCCAAATGAGACTCAAAGAATTCAATCTTCCGACCGCATTCAGAGAGCTTATGCATTCCTGGATCACTTTGGAAGTAGTTAACTAGTTGATAAGGGGTTTAAGCACAGCTTGGCTGTCACTGCAAATACTTCTGTTCATCTAACCATTGTCTGTAACGTAGCTTATATCCATTTGGATAGTATACGCCTCCGATTGGAAAACGGATGTGTATGAGCCTTACGAGGGGTGCAGTCGAATGTCATCACTCTCCATAAAGCCTCCAGTGCCAGATCCATCATCAGTTTTTGGAGCCTTCTGTGAAGATTCGATAACCATACTTTCCTGGCTCAGATTCTAGAGTGGACCACTCCTGAACTAACGGAAAGTTGACTGTGTATTTTTGGAATCATCGTGTAAGACGACATATTCATTAGACGTGAGTCAGATTCAGCAGTGCGTCCAGAGCAACACCGGGAATGCTAGGGAAGGCCCCAGTACAGCCGATACATATTGTTCTTTGAAATTAGGCAAACGAGGCAACAACTATACCGGTCTTTGATTCCTAGCCATAAAAATCGGATTAAATTTGACTATATCGCTTTAAAGTGACTGTTATCGTCTACCATTTTGCTTTTTTCGAGAAATACGTACCTATGACGTAGAGCGTGCCAATCAGAGACTTTGCCTGGATCTTATGGCACCTTTTCAATCACTTATGGGTTTCTTGCCTTTAATTGTGTGTTTTCTAATTTCTATATATGTATAGCACTTTTGCTTGTTAACGTACCCACCCAATTAGAAATGTATCTCATCGCTAAAGAAAATATTGTACGAAACATCTGTGTTTACTGTCTATCACCGCTTCTATAGTTAATTTTATAAAAAAGCTTTGTTTGATGGTTAAACGATCCATTATCGTAAATGACAAACATTCAACTAATATTGTGACAGTTACAATAACAGCTGAGTTTGGCAGGTGTCAAATGGCAGCGGTACCACGAAATGAATGACCTTTCACTATACAAATTCTGTCAATGATCTGAATATCTTTTCCCTTTAGAGTATCTGTATCAAGCGTAATACAGCTCTGAAGCCCGCTTTTCTAGTGTCGAGTGTTTCATGGAGTTTTTCTTTTATTTGTTATAAACGGCTCAACCAATTGGACAAAATTATTACTGGCCAGTAAAAGTTAGAAAAGCTAAGCTAGATGGTCCTTGTGAAAGTATTTCAGTATTAAGATTTAATATATTATTTATTGTTTATATTAAAAACTATCAACAGGTGAAACCTATTTTCAGTAGAAGAAAGCTATTTATGCAACCGACAATAAAAAAAAAATCACTCATACGCCACAGTGACAATACGTGACTGTAAAGTGTCAATTCATTTGACAAAAGGAAATATATTCCCAGTTGACAGTGTTATGATTTCTCTGTCAAACGTTTTGATCGATTTGACTCATAACTCAACTAAACTTGTGTCAATTAATCTAGATAATTGTGCATTGTGCACAGTACACGCACACACCATGGAGATGTTCAAATAATTTAATCTCGCTATTACATTCGATTCATTCATGCAAATTGCAAGACAAAATAACTCAGGAAAATGAATGTTTTTTTTCTTTTTCATGCGATACGCATTTGTAATACCATGGTAAACAAAATTAAGTTACACGTGCTTTCAACAGTTCTTAGGTAATACCAGCCTTGAGTATGATATCTGTAGATAGAATTTCTCAAAATTGGCAGTTATTGGATTATTGGCACAAAATACTCACCGCAATGTCTTTATCTATAACAAACGTGTGTTTAGTATAGAGCACTAGATGATTCTATTTCACAGCAGAATATTTTGACAGATTTGTGTTCTAGTGCACTTCACAAAAAACAGAGTACTAAATCCTCTCAATTAAGGCCACGTTTAAATTGATCGGTTTCAGTTTGCTTTCTTGAGCTAACAAATATGTATTAATGTGGTTGTTTAATAAAAAAAGAAAATAGTCTTACCGGATACTTTTAATGAACACCCCTTTGCCAACCTCGAAGTTCCCACTTTCTTCTTTTTGTTGCGATCACCCATCGATTCCCACAGTAGCTTTTCAGGGATATACCATTCCAATTGTTATTAAACTTGCTAACTCTTCTGTTTGGCTTGCAACTGCAGTTGGCCAGTGGCAATTCAGGCCGAACGGTTGTGGTCGATCAGCTTCAATAGCGGTTAGAGGTCTTGTTATAACTAGGCGATTCAATGAGAGGTCAAACTTCTCTTGGGAGCCCTTATTTTCAAATTGTTATTTTTGTTCGTGTAAAGCTTTCTTCTTTTTACAAGCCATTGATTCAAGCTGTAGTTTAAAGTAAACACAGTTTAGTTTAAAGTAAACACATATTTTACAAATGAAATATCTTACATAGTACAGTGTTTTATGTATCATCGCAACAGGACCTCATTTTTTCTGTATTTGGTAATCTCTACGGAATTTTGAACCTAAACTGCAAAAATATATTTTAGAAAATAACATTTTGACAGATCGAGGAACTGGTGTGTATGTGTTTTATCTTTTTGAACTCAGATCATTCCAAACAATCATCAGTTTTACTTTCGACGCATGCAGCGGCCTAATAAATTTGGGCTACGAAATGACAGTAAATAAATATCAAATAGCAAAGAAGTTCCAGAATCCATGTTACAAATCTTGAAATAATTGTTAAGTTAAGCAGGATGTACGTGGTTCGAATGCCAACAGAAACCAAGAAATGTTGTTCCTCTGGTATCACTTTATGCAAGGAGTTGGCAAGTAATCCGATAGTAAATTCATGGCAATGAAAGGTGCTCTCTCGATTAGCCGTTTGGAACTAGCACAAAATTGAAGGTCCCTCCATTCCCTCAAAAGGCACGGTTATGAGAAATACGTTAGGCTCCGGAACTCATTGTTCTGTCGCGCGACCCTATGCATGCATGCTTTGGAAAACTCGTTGTAACATTTTCGGACTACGAAATCCAAAAAAGGGGCATTATAGACCTTCGTAGTGAATGTTTCGAAATTTTTCAATGTTCATAAGATTTATTAACAAGTTCAAAATACCTGCTGCAAATCATTCACTACGAAGATGTTTTTAGTCCTTTCTAATCGTAATTTACATTCGTAGTCCGAAATTGTTACGACGACACGACGCGACGGGGTTGAATATTATTGCTGACATATGAAAATCACATTTTTTTCGTTATATTGTATCAAAATTTTATGAACGTTCATCGCACATACGTTTACGTAACTATGTATGTATGAATGTGGAAAGATTGCATAGGATGTGAATTAATGGACTTTGAAGTAAAATACGGTCTCATCCCAAGCTATTACAAGCGCAACCAATCCGCAGGCACAGCTTATTCTAAATAATTCTAAAGCATTCAAGTATGATGCAATGTACATTACATATGAACAAGAACATACATACTCGTATGTAAGTCTTTTGAAGAAAAACTGTTGAATATTGAGGAGCCATCACACCGAGCCTGTTCCTACTTTATTCACTGCTATTAAGTCATTAATTAATATTTTCTGTAAAATTTCCACTATTCTGTCCAACATCTGTACGGTAATTACTATATCAATTGGATTGATTGCAGAAATGTAGGCATCAGAATAAATTTGAATAAAGTAAGTCATATAATTTAATACCTGTAAAGTTGGCAGCTCAGTCATCAAATTAATGCACAACAGCGGCGAGGCATTAGTGATTTTTCTCTGGCATTTCTCCATAGAGTGGCGCAACAGAGCGAGGAGCTCCCGGGCCTAGCGTACTTTTTTCAACGATTGCCTTTGTAAGAGATAATGGAGGGGACCTACAATTTTCTGCCGATTCCGAACGATAAAAGCCTTTTTCATGGCAGTGAATTTACTATCTGAGGACTTGCCAGTTCTTTACAACCACAAACCTCCCGGTTAACAGGCAGACATGCTTATCATCACACTACCAATACCACATGGCTGAATTGGAAGAAGTATTAATGTCTGCAGTGACATCCAAGCTACGGTTAAGGCTGTACTCCACCCCGTAACTAAGTAAGTGATCCAGGCATATTGAAGTCTTCTTTGAATACGGTCCAGATGACTTACTCATTTGAGTCTAGTTTTGGTTCTCACACCATCATTGAATAATAGGATACGATATCGTTGATGAACTTGTCAGGACATCAAAAAGATTTCACAAGAAATTTACCAGCTTTTGTTCTGGCTTGGTTCTCAGTGAATTCTTCTTTCAACGAGCATAACCGTCGCCGTCGGTGTCGATGACATGCCTCCATTGAATGCAGACACTTTATGCGCATATCGTTAATAAGAAACTGCAACATGTTTTCTATCTCGTAGCAGAAAGGACTGTAGAAAGGTTACTGGCGTGACACAAGCGTTTAAACGTCTTAGTTCTAAGTACTCTGTGAATGTGTGAATCGTGTGGAGAGAATGACCACACCGCGGAGAGCTTCCTCTATGAATGTCCTGCATTTTCTTGTATCAGCTTACAGATTCTGGAGAGCAGACAGGGTGAGACCGTGAAACTTAGGTTCCTTGCCATGTCGGCATCTTTTGGCTTTTCCATGAAAGCTTTAACAAAAGAATCTGGTAGTGTAATGGATCGTTTTTAGTATTCCAGCGAGTATTTTAAAATATTTGTCATGCATGCCTCTCTGTGTTAAATTTTGTTTTCAAACACCCTTACTACACCTACATGTCAGCAAATAAACTCTTCAAAGTTCTCTTCTCAGAAGATCCATAAAAGTCAATAGTTGAAGCCCAACAGAAAAAAAATCAAAATATTTATTGAAGAATATCACGAGTGATTTATTTTCTTGTTTCGCGGGCAGTTCATAATATTTACTTCTTGGAAACTGCATGAAGTTAAGTGCATATTCATTTGGTTATGACAGACAACTATTAATTCTGAATGACCGCCGACACTTAAACACATACGATAGTTTTTAAACGTGTGTACAAGAGTGCGCGCTCTTTCTTTGGTGGAATTTCTAAACTTACAAATTTAACTATTGCATCAACATATTTTTCTACACATAAAGTGGCGTTTAATTACGCAATTAATCACTGGATACGAATGATTCACAATAACCAACAGGTCAGGTAGGAGGTAATGCAATTGCAGACATTGATCTCATGTTTTTCAAATCGAAATTGGTAATAAATTTGTTAAGTGATTTAATGAAAAGGTCAGCTTGCAGGGTGTCTTAGTCCCAATGATAGTGTTAATTTTACAAGCTGGAGTCATGAACATAAAATCACCCACATGAAACATGATTTATTAAAGGAGGTCCAACACAAATGCCAGCTCTATACACTATTGTGTAAAAAAAAAAAAAAACTAACGTTAACAATCTTTTTATCTCTTTATCTTCTTATCCTCTGTTTAAAGTCATGTATAGTGTGGAATAGGAGTTGAAAGTGCTTGGCTTCTGTTAACTCAATAACAAAATCTTGGACTAGGTCGCACGTACTTGATCTTACACATGTATACATTTGTGCATGTCTGGAGATGTGCATAACAATAAGTCTGTGAACTTAAACTGACTATATGACAACTCGAGTAGAACCTCAAAAAAATACGAGTATAATAAACAAGAGTTGTGAAATTTACCAAGAGATTTATGTCTTCTACATCAAGGATATTAGCTACAGGTTGTTATTTTAGGAACCTTGTTGATGACTTATAATAGTCCCATTAACAGTAAATTGAGATTTTCAAAAGAATCGAGACAAATGAATTTTCTCCTTCACTTCAATTAAGATATAAAGCCACTCTACTTTTATCAATGAAAACTCTGAATCATATAAGCCTGGGACTTTTCATGGCATGAAACTACTCTTTCCAAAGTTGCCAATATCTCGGGAAAGGCGACACTTGTGATACATTTTTTTTCTCATTGACGTTCATGGGATTGGAATCCCAACCTCCAACGCTATAAGCAGGAACCATTACTTCAAGGGAATGTGTTTAAAATTAAAAATAAATAAAAAGGGTGGTGCCACGAAGTCTAACGCATTTATCGCAACCATTTCTTGTAAGGGAACGTATGGGACTTACAATTTTCTGCCGATTCCAAACGGTTAATTGAGAAAACGCTTTTCATGGCAATGAATTTACTAACGGAGGACTTGCCAAATCCTCGCGAAAGGTGATACCCGTGGAAAAACATTTTTGGCTTCTGTTGGGACTCGAACCACGAACCATCCATGTAACAGGCAAACATGCACACCATCACGCCACGGATACCAGTTTAAAACTGTATCTCGGTAAAACCAGGGGCCGAATTGCCGCACAACGTTATCGAGTAATACGTGACAAAGTTATTTGTTTTTGGCATTACTTCTCACGTTATCGAGCACTTTAGTACTACAAGTTGACATTTATTCCTTAATCGGTATTTTAACGAAATGATAAATGAAAAGGAGGCTTTATATTACACAGCATCAGTCTGTGTAATACAAAGCGAATTTTGAAAGAAAAATAATACTCACTCACTCGATAGCTGATAAGGTAATTCGGTTCCTTAAGCAAAAGCAATGCCATCCCCTTTAAATGCCAGAGTATTAAAGGAGAGTTTGAGACACCCTGTGAAAGGCATGAATTCACAAAGTAGAAATATAAAAATGGTTCATTGTACACAAATTCATTAGTTCTCTCATTGTTAAGTAACTTTTGATTTGATTCTTTATTAAGGCAATGACATATAATGAGTTAGCTGATCTCTTAGATTTGAAAACATGCTTCAAATAATTAACTGGAAAAGACTTGATCAGTAATTTTGTTTGATGAAAATTGTGACTCTAGTTACTGTATTCATTCGGCGCTGACATCTTGTTACTGCAATCTCAGTTACTGTATATACAAATACAAATACAACAAATACAACTTTAAGCACAGCAGGTGTTAAGAAGGATGAAGTCATATACTCCCTTGACTCCCTTACTTGTTTTCTAAAAACGAGTATCGTCAAGTCATGTTGAATCTTCCTATAGGAGCGGTTCTTTCGTGCTGAAAAAGCAAATGCACTACTTTCAGCGTTCTTGTACAATATCGTCAAAACAGCTAAAGTAAGCTTTACCAAGCTTTGTGTTCTGACTTATGTGAGTATAATGGCATTTAAAGTAAGCAATTGTTTCTTCTTCTTTTCTATCAATGCACCATTTTCAATGGAGGAATGCAAAATCCTTGCTGGAATAATATCACAGAAAGTGAGGATCCGTTTCTACTTACTTCTCATCAATACAGCCATAGCAGTGTAGGAATGCCAACCCAATCGCTTCTTTTCGGATGTTTGGTTGTTATTAACACAAGATTCTTTCCTGAATGGAAATACATATGAGCATAGTAAGACCACATCTTTCAAAGTGTGTGGAAGCAACAAAAACTTTTTTTCTCAACATAGAACCCCCCCCCCCCCCCCCCAACAGCCGTTAGGTACAAGAAGCTTAGGTTAAGTTGGTTAGGTTACATGGGAGGTGCAGCCACAAGTGACAGCACCACACTCGGATCTCAAGGACCCATTGTGCTCCCCGGGTAAAGCAGAGGGTGAGGAGATGGGAGGATTGGAGAGGTAGAGGGTTGAATTGGTAATTAGTTAATTGGGGTAGGGAACCCCCACTGAATCATTTGGAGCCCTGTGTAAATTTCAGGACGTTCTCAATGGGAGGTTAGAGATGTCACCCAGTTCGTCAAAGAAGTATTCTCGTAGGGTTTTTTTCCGAGTGAGGGCCAAGCTAGGAATCTCAATCTCACAGAGGAAGTGTAATGATCCTTGCTCTGTCTCCTTATCTTGGTATCCTCTACATAAGTCGGATGTGATAATGCCTATTCTCATCATGTGGGTACCCAACAATTTGTGGCCCGTGAGAATACCAATCAACATAGAGAGCCGAGGTCTGATTAGCTGGAGTAGAAATTCTATTTTTTTCTTGGAAATATCTGGCCAAAGGTTTCTGGGGACTCGGCATGTTTCTAAAGATGATCACCTGTCATTGGCGGTTTATAGAAAATTGTGTTTGATTCTGTTTTGCTCAAGTGACTTTAGAATTGAGGTGTTCGATTCGTTGGATTCGAGTGCTGACCCGATTTTAGCCAGCTAGCCACCATTTCACCGACTTGGTCAAAATTTCACCATTGATTGGTATAACTTCGAGGTAGTCAGTGAATTTGTCTACCTGGGCACTGCTGTAAGCTCAGCCAACAACATCAGCACTGAAATCAAACGCAGACTAACTCTTGCTAATCGCTGTTTTTACATACAAAACACTCATCATCCCGGCCCTGCTATATGGTGCAGAAGCATATGGACCCTCTCCCAATCGGATGAAAAGTCACTTGGAGTCTTCGAGAGAAAATTTCTGCGTACGATTAATGGTCCTGTTTGCGTTAATCGAGAAGACAACGTTTGGCGAAGAAGAAACAACGAAGAACTATACGAGCTGTACAGCGACATAAGCTTAGCCAGAAAAATTTGAGTCCAACGACTAAGATGGCTGGGCCATGTAGAGCGAATGGACATCAACGCTCCAGCGCGTAAAGTCTTCAACGCCAAACCAGAGGGAGTCAGAAGCCAAGGTAGACCTCATCTTCGATGGAGCGACCAGGTAGAAAGAGATCTCCGCCAACTTTGCAAAATTGGAGACGGCAGACAAAGCAAAATTGGAGACGGCAGGCTAGAGATCGAGCCGGCTGGAGGGGCATATTGGTATTGGACAAGGCCTAGGAGCACCACGCTCTAGTTGAGCCACCTAAAGAAGAAGAAGAAGAACCACCATTTCATTACCGATTATGTCACGATGTCCTGGAACCCAGGTTAAACTAACTGTGTTTGTTTCGCTGAGCAGTCTTAGGTTACTGAGACAGCTGTCTACTTGTCTGGATTTTGTGATAATGGATGAGATAATTTTAATGACCGCCTGACTGTCTGTGAAGAATTCAATGTTTTTGTTTTGATCAAGTTTTGCGTAGCTAGGTGCTTTGCGGCCTCGCACACTGCGAGTACCTCTGCAGTATCACTGCAGAAGTCGGGAAGCTTTATTGATCTATTCATGGTAGGGAAGTCTGATAAAATACCTGATTCTACCCCTGCGTCCATCTATGAAGACGGAAATGTGATTTCCTTTTGTAACCCTGTTTTTCTCCCAGCTTTCTCTTGTGGGAAAGACTGTTAGGGCCAAGCATGAAGCTTATTGATTATTAAATGAAAAATGAAATAAATATAATAAAATATTTATTGAAAAGAGAACGTTTTTTAAATCTCTGTTTGTTTCCATTTATTTTAAGTCACTGTGCCACCGATGTAAGAAACAACTTCATACATTTTAAGTGTCTCTTGTATAAACAAAGATGGTGTTACTTGTAACAAACTTCGATCGAAGACTAAGTTGACCATTGGCCTTTATGGGCTGAAAAAGGGTCCAATATCAGGACCCCTATAAAGTGGTGGCGTAACATAAACCATGTGTAAGAATTTTGGCATAGCATTATGCTAAAATGAACTAAATGCTTTTAATAGTGCCTTCCAAAACTTTTAAAGGACCAGTTTTTGACAAATAACAATTTAACACATATGTCACATTATTTCATTTTTGTATTTTTCTAATCATAAAAAAAAGGATTAAAAATTCGTGTAATTATATTTATTGAAAACTATAATAAAGCTTGCTAATTCATAAATTATACGACGTTGGGTTGCAAAGGGTTACCAAATAAAAGTTAAAGCAAATCTGTTTACATTTTAAACCATTGTGTCTACCTTCTTCAATTGTTGGTGCTCTTGTTATATAAAAAAAAAACAACTTAAAGATCGACAGTGAATTTCTACTCCTGTCACCTGTTCTGAGACACATATGTATTATACTTTCTTATTCGAATTTTATTTTCGAGTAGTCTTAAATCTAGAATGTCACCTCCGTACCTAGGATGGATCTATGGAAGGAGAGCTTGTTCGTTTATGGTGGGACTTTGGTATAATGGCTCAGCTGCTAATTTTCCTGTAAGTTCCCGTTCCATTTCACTTATGACAAATAAGAACTAAGATTACACTTACCTTTAAAAAAAGGTGTCTTTTAAAAAATCGTCACCTGGAGAAAATCTGACTCTAAATCTCTTCTAATCAATAGTCTAAGAGGCAAAAATTGAATTATTTCGTAAGATCTCAGCTTCATAAAAACTTAGAATGAACGTAGACGTTCAAAGTCTTCCCCTAATTCTGTTTATTATACACAATTAGCTACCACAATGAAACCATAGCTAAAAATATTGAGAATTTAAGTGATATAATATGTACGTAACTCCTGCACTTAAACTCGTGAATATTTTATACCATGGCGAGCGTAACTCTAAGACTTGAAAAATCAACAACCAACCTTTGTTTATTTTTGGCTGTTGATTAGTCAGATACGTTCATTGCTATTTCCATACACTGGTCAAGACAATAATTTTGGTAAACATAATAATTTTTATAGCTCAATAAATTTTTCTCCATCTGTCTGCAAATTTAATAATTGACAAATTGATTGTGATTTTTTATGGCCATTTAAGTCTTCCAGTTACAAAATCAAAATTAAATTGATTGCAGCATTCCAATGCAGTGAATTAATTTTATTTTTTTCATATCACAGAAAAAAAACCGATTAAGACTTCAGTTGGTATTAAGTCACAGTCAGGAATGCTTAGTGACTATTGAAAGTAAAATAATATACCTGATGGTTTATTCTATAAGAACTAATACTAGTAATTTGCTTCAGAGAGGCCTTGACTTTATGCGGATGACTACTATATGATACGTGTCCGGTTGTTTCTGCAACTGATTGATCATATACATCAAACTAACCAATTTTTCTTTTCACTGACCCAATGGTATTTAAAGGAAAATACATTGTGTGTATCTGAAAGAGATAAAGACCTGAAGAGTTATTATTATGGATATGTTAATGTTATGATGCAGTTGACTGGCAATGAATCAAGTCTGAACAACCTGACCAGATTGTGGAAGTGAGAAGATTATTATCTTTGGCATCTTTATACCTGTATACCATAGAAAGTCATTAAAAGGCCATTATGGAGCAAAATAAAACAATTAAGAGTCAAAATTAGAGATAATAGTCTAATTTGGTATTTATTTTAATAATTTTCTTCAAAACGACTGGCCAACACCCACACCAACGTCAAACACAAAATGCTTGAAGCGTGTCGGTGAAGGTCATAAATATTTGACCGTAGGAAAAGATTATAAAATAGGTGAACTTCTTTTTGTTTTTTCTTTTCGACCACATGTTCGTCCTTCGAAAATAAATCAAAGTTATTAAATTGATATACTGAAATATTAAAAAAAAATTAATCCTTGAATTCGGTCCCATTGTTTTAGAAAGTTTATTAAAAAGTAATTATTGAACTTGTTCGTCTTGCACCATGTTTTTTCGTAGGGCAAACCCTTAGGAATACCAGTATTCATAAGAGCAATACTGTCTTTGAACCGATGCGACCGATTTATGGACTTGTGTACTAACTTAGTTAGCCAAGGCAAAGATAAAGTCAAAGTCCCATTTCACAAATTTTTTAAAGGAATCTATAGCTGAAAAATGTGTTGACCGTGGCGTAATGGTTAGCATGTCTGCCTGTAATGAGAGGATGGT
Organism: Melanostoma mellinum; assembly: GCA_914767635.1. Lineage (NCBI taxonomy): Eukaryota > Metazoa > Arthropoda > Insecta > Diptera > Syrphidae > Melanostoma > Melanostoma mellinum. The sequence continues at coordinate 19,782,388 of OU612059.1, forward strand.
GATTCAAGTCTCAACAGAAAAACAAGAAATGTTTTTTCCACGGTTATCGCCTTCCACGAGAAATTGGCAAGTCGTAAATTCGTTGCCATAAAAAAAAAAACGCTTTCCGATTAGCCATTTCGAGATCGGCAATTGTGAGAAGCAGCCCCGGAGCTCCAGTAGTAGGAGTACACAGAGATAGTACTAGTAAATTTGTTCTAACTATAAGAAACTTCAAAGTCAAAGTCGCACGTCGATTTCATATCCAAATCAAATCGGATCACACTTCATACGTACAACTTGCTGGACAGACTTTGGTCTGACTGAACAATGTAGGATAACGTGACTTTTTGGATGACTTTAAAGTATTTACGGTAGTTTTGTAGTCGAAGTCTTTGCGACTTAAACAAAATTTCATACAAAACATCAAAAAGTGAAATGTTTTGCGTTGGATTTAATTTTAACAAAATGTTTGGTGCACTGCAGAAGGACTCAAAGTCCTACGGATAAAAATAAAATAAATAGGGTGGCGCAACAGAGCGAGGAGCCCCTGGGCCTAGCGCATTTCTCACAACCATGCCTTGGGAGGCAATGGAAGGGACCTACAATTTTCTGCCGGTTCCGAACGGCTAATCGAGAAAGCGCTTTTCATGGCAATGAATACTAACGGAGGACTTGCCAATTCCTCGCGAAAGACGATACCCATGGAAAAAACATTTTTACCTCTGTTTTGATTCGAACTCGAACCTCTGGATTAACAGGCGGACATGCTATCCATCAAACCACTGGTACCACAAAAAAAAGTCCTACGGATAAAGATGTTTTTATTATCATAGTTTCTGCTGTTGTTATCTCAATCGTAATTAAAAACTTAAGTGCGACGACTCTTCTGACAAAGTGAACTACATTCGAAATTCCAATATACATTATAAATATTTTTAATTGCTTGTTGGAGCTACCAAGTTGCTCAATCCTTTGCATTGTATTGAAATGGCCCTGCTAAGGTCATTATGTTTTTGCAGCATGCGTATGACCAGTCAATTCTGAGCATCAGAAAAAATAGGAGAATTAACATCGGTGGAACACCTTGCAAGAATTATTGGTGGAACAATTGGGTAAACGAAAACAGCGCAAGTGGCCGGCATTAATATTTGGTCCTTCGAGCCGGATAATTGGACCACGCCTGCCATCGCTTTATCGACCACGCCACATTGCCTGGCTTCGATTGCGACGTACGCTGCCAAAGCTCAAAGCCACATGCGATTTTTTATTGCACCCTGCCTGGCTTTAATCCATTAAGACCAAACCGGAAGTTGATAAAGAAATTATGGACCAAGAGCCCTACATTTTGGACAGCCCACTATGAAGTTGTAGCAGAAATCAAAGCACACATCAGCATTTGCGTTTTTTAAAAACCTTCTTCTTTTCAGCTTTAAATAGAAGAGAAAGTGGATCTGTAAAGCTCTATTTTTTTCGTAATTAACGCGCATGTCAAGGAATTATGAAAACTCTTACAATGTTTTGAAACACATTTAGGAAAATAGGGGAGGAATTAATAGGAGACACCGATGCACGTTGTATTTGAACTTTTGTGAATCATATTGTAGGAGATAACAAAGTCAGGTAAAGCACTCCACATACAGGTAGTGCGACTTATTCTATACTTGACTGTACGTCCGAAATTAGGCTCAAGGTAAAACTAATGGATATTCCAAGTGAGCCGAGAGTGGCGTTCAAATTGATTCAGGGGAGGAATTCAACTGAATATTTCACTAGAGCACTCTTTGGGGAAAAAGCAATAAAAGAAAGGGATACAGGAAACGTTTTGACTATATTCAAGAGAATCAATCGATCCTACAACTGAATTATCACCGACCTTTCAAAAAGGGGTAATTATATTAGAGCAGCAACTAACCAACTGGGAGTTATACTGCAGTTTTTAACGAATAGGCTTTATAAATTGATTGAAGACCAGAAGGTGTGAAGAATTCCCTGCTAAGAGATGCAGATGCAGATGCAGTAACCTAAGCATTTAGAAGCATTTTTGGTGACTTCAAATATGTGTGTCATTCCAACGATGGTCCTCGTTTTCGCATATACCAAGCACTGGCTTTAATGACTAATGACAACATTGTGCTTTCGAAGCATTGAAATAAGTTCGGTTTTTACTACCTATTGTAACACTATTGTCAAGGTCAAAATTAAATGAATACGTAACCGATCGAGTTCTACATCCGAAGAGCAGGGACGTGAATTTGAAATCGAACATATGGGAAACTGAGCGTTGAGACGCCAGCAAAGAAATTAAGAGGATAAGAAGTTTCAGACCAGAGATCCTTAATGAAAATAAGGCAGAGAGTCGGAGACAAAACGAAGGACTGGGGCACACCAGAATTTATAAAATGAGTATCAGACCTTAAACAAACTAACACAACTTGTATTGAACGGTCAGAAAGGTAGATTCTTATCCAACGAAGAGGAGACTCATCCATTACAAAAGTACGTATTTTCGATAAAAGGATAAAAATAGAGCATTTCTCACAACCATTGCATTATAAGGGAGTGGAGGTGACCTACAATTTTCTGCCGGCGAAATCGGCAATCGACGTGCGAGTTTAACTTTAAAGTTTTTTATAGAACAAATTCAATAGTTCTATTTCTAAGTACACATACTTTTAGAGCTCCGGGGCCATGGGAATGGAGGGGACCTACATTTTCTGCCAATCTCAAAAGGTTAATCGAGAAAGCGATTTCATGGCAAGGAATTTATCATTCTTGTTTTTTGCTTCTGTTGGGATTCCAACTACGAACTTCCCGGTTAACAGGCAGGCATGCTAACCTACCTTCTCTAAAACAGTGAAAAGCTTGGTCCCTTTTCTAAAGAAATCTGCCAGCTATGGAGAAATTAGACCATTTTATTACTAACTATAGGGTGCTTATACGATTGACTGAGCCGAAGTGTACGGCAAATAAGGTTCAAGTTCAGAAGATCAACAATCTTAAGACCTGCATAGAAACTACCTAAATTGAGACCTGAAGATCAGTGTCTATGTCATCAACATCTATCAACTTTTATAAAATCTGTCGTCAAAAGACGTTAATCATATTCATGCCTTAATCCATCACGAGAAGCTTAAAAGTAAAAGTAAATAAAAATAGCGCTATCACACATTGAATGTGTAAATGAAGATTGTTGAACTCAATCCATCCAGATTTGTGTCGATGGAATTCTTCTATGATAGAAATAATTTTATTCAAAGTTCAGATCCCAAATATTTCTTTCTTTCATTATTTTAAAGTGACTTATGAATTACGTTACGCTGCGAAAGCGAATATCCCAAAAGGCGAAAGATTAAGGTAAAATTTTGAACCACAGGTCACCAATAAAGTATCAAACAGGTTGTCACGAAAGTGATTGATGTTTCAGTTTATGTTTCTCGAAACAAGTCTAAGCCTTCAAAGCCTGAGGTTGAAAAATTAATCAAAAGGATCAGTTTCAGTTCTCAAAATTGCAAGCACATAAAAAAGTTGCCTGCAACCACACCTTTCTTGCAACTCCAAAACAGCTCAGATTTATTGCATCCTATCCTGTCACCAGTACATTGTTATGGCGATGTATTCACTCATAAAACTAGATTGCTTAGTTAATTCCTTTTTGCCAAAGCATTTAATATTAATAAGCCATAAGCTAAACAAGTTATCAGCTATTACTAGAATGCAATTCGTTTCTTTTTTTTTAAAATGTTTATAAAGGCAGCTGGAACCGCATATATGATGCAACTTTACCTACAGTCACACATGCATAGCACGTATGTGAATAAACTTTGCATTAATATTTATAGTAATTAGCACAACTCAATACGTGTGCCTCGAGCATATTCACATCTTCATTGAAAACCATTCATTATCTATCATTTGGGGAGTCGGTTTTGAAAGACAAAAAAATCTATCTAGCCCGACCGCGCGCACGTTCCATAAATGAAGAAGTAACAAATATTTTGTGAACTGCGCTGCGTCTCCACTTAGTTGACCAATGTAATTGTAGGACATGGTCAATCACCACAATCGGTCACCAATGATGGTAAAAGGTCAAAAGCACTCTTGTCTATTAGCGACTCCGCTACCCAATTCTCGTTGTTGTGGTGTGCTATGGCATTTTTACACACTGGGACTTTTTAGCGGGTTGTTTTCGACTGTGGACTTTGCCAAAAAATTTAAAAAAAAAAATACACATCAGAAAACAAAAGACAAAAAAATTAAACATAAATTGTTTCCTTTGAATGAAGAATGAAGACAAAGCTAAGGTTAAGTCAGGCATTGGTTACAGGTGCTTGGGCATGATCAGCAAAAATTTTAAATATTTCACGCAATTTACCGCAAAGACACGAACTTTCGTTACGCAACTATGGTGGTACATCGCATCGCATCGATTCAATGCGAGTGAGTGCGGGAATTCTTTTTAATGGGCACATTGGGCGAGCGCCGAAAATTTATTTGATGCTGAGTTTGGATTCGGTCATAATAATAATTAATGGTAGGTACCCTTTGTTATTTTTGTCCGTTTTTTCTTCTTTTTTTTGTGCCGTGTGTCTGCTCATTTTGTACTTTTCTCATCTTTGGAATATGAGTCAGAGACAAAATTGTATAACTAATGTCTGTGATTTTGTTCGTGGGTATATGCAAATTAAGCTGTCGAAAAATCTGTGCAGTTTTTTTTTTCTTCTTCATCCATTTTATGTGTTGCAATTCACATCGGGCACGCAGCAAATGTTTCCTCAAACTGATGCGTACCCAGTGTTTTAATGAAGAAGTTAAGATAAAGATCTCCTCCGCGCCGCCGCAATAAAGTTCCGAGGTAGCGGCCTTTGTGTTAGCCAACTAAACGCACTTGAAGCACCTGGTGTAGGTCATCGGTGGTGCGGGTGAGTTTTATTTTTGGGTCGGCGCAAAAATATAGAGGCTGTGATGTAAAATGAACTTGACAAGTGCTTAAGTTATTATTTTTTGCTTATCAGATGAACCTAGTGAACTTTTAATGATTTGGAACTTTGCAATTGAACTGTTTTCACAACGGATTTCTTGAGAGAAAAATATTTGCTTTTGTTGGAAGAAACAATTTATGTGTTCAAGGATTAGGTTTCAGTTTGCACCAAATGATAGTTTGAAGTTTGAAGAACAAGTGAATCACTTACGAGCTACATTGCAGGTGATGCATTAAGCAACTATCTCCGCACCAGTTATGCTGATTACTTTTGATTTTAGCTCATTTATTACTTATTTACATGCATCCCATGAGTTTGCAGTGATATAGCGTCTAGCGTAGATAGTGCGCACACGTGAGCTTGTTTTAAGTTGAGTAGGTACAACTCATGTCTCTGAAATGCCGATAGGCCGGAAGCGTGAGCTCGAATCTTTCCCCATGTATCTGCTGTTCTTTCAGCCTCCAAGTTTTATTAGGACGCCTCCTATGATGTTATTACTGAGTTAACCATCTTATTATTTCCATCTACTGCCCCACAAAATGAAGAAGGTGCTACCCTGGTTTGAGCAGAATAATGTGATTTTTGGAGAAAAAACGCTGCATTTGTTATTTTTGAATAAGAAATACTAACAAATCTTAGATAAACTCTCCAGCGTTCCTTCGATAATCATGTGAGGTACATGTGCAGTTATTTTGATGTTATGAGGAATGAGGGGCACCGGAGTTTGAGAAATATGTAAAGTGGGAAAAGCGCTTTAAGGCTGCCAGGCAACAATAGCACCCTCAGGTCGAGCAGGTGTAAAAATATTTAACCATCCCTCTAGGGCTTTTGCCTTATGCGAAACACCCAGCATTTGCATGTATACATATACATAGTACATGATGGGAGCATAACACTATCTTATAAGATATCTTTCTTACTGTGTATGCATTCAATGAATAAAAAATCTAATCTATTTTAATCTAATCTAAGAAAAGGTCGAACATAGCAATTTAAAACTAGTTTTCAAACGATTATACAACAAGGCTTCAACATGCATCACATCTCCGAATATGAACTGGAAAATCTATTACGACTTCACAAGAAGTCGATTGAGTAAAATCTTCAAAAACACACAATCAACACCCGGTCACCAGTTGGCCATATGACTCCAGATTTGAATTGTTGCGTGAGCCTATCCGCAATGCGAGTTTGTGTGCACTTGACCAAAATGTTGATTTCCACACAGGTCCTGATGTCGAAAAAAAAGCCCTACAGACGATCAATGTTACTTGAAGGAGCTTCTGTTCGAGTAAAATTGATCGTTTGTAGGCTCTTCAATATTACTGTCAAGTAAAATTGAAACATTGACGTTTTTATCAAGTTTCACTGTCGCTCGTGTCGTTGTGTAGTGCGATTAGGAAACTACAGAGGGAAAAAATTGTCAATTTTCATTGAACGTTTGGTGGCGATTGTCAACTAACATTGATCGTCTGTAGGGTGTAGGGTGCTTAAGGGTAATGAGCTCGTTCAAGAACCTTTCGGATAGGCTGTCTCGAATACCCGTATTAAAAGTAACTTTTTGAACGATTCACATATATTTCCCAGATTTCTTCCAAAAACAGCTTTAAAATAAAAAATTCAACTGTAATGACAGAGAAACATTCAAAATATCGTTTCTAAACGTTTGGAATTGTTTATTTTCGATTTTTCATGCAACTAAAATAACTCTGATACTGAAATTTCCGTACCTGAAAATAAAAAACATGAAAAGAGACAAAAATAAATTTTCTATCAACTGATCACTTAAACAGAAAAGTGTACCGATAATTCTCGGATACCTAGATAGTTTAGATAGTTTTTCTGTGGAAGTGGATTTGTGTCTCTTTTAAGCGTTTAACACACCAGCAAAAACAAAACTCTGTGCAGATACGATTATTGAACGCCCCCAAAAAAATAAATAAATAGGGTGGTGCAACAGATCGAGGAGCCCCTGGGCCTAGCGTACTTCTCACAACCATACCTTGTGAGGGAATAAAGGAGACCTACAATTTTCTGCGGGTTCCGAACAGATAATTGAGAAAGCAATTTTCATGACAATTAATTTACTAATGGAGGGCTTACCAATTCCTCGCGAAAGGCGATACCCGTGGAAAAACATTGTTGCCTCTGCTGGGATTCGAACCACGAACCTCTAGGTTAACAGGCAGACATGCTAACCATCACGTCACGGGTACCACAATAGAAACGTTGAAATCGTACCCGGATAGGTTATTGTTGATGTTTTTGTATTAACATTTAGAAGACCCATTTATATAAAAAGCTATCTAATAGCCTATTCTCACCGGGACAAAAACGTAATTCGTTTATACGGAAAAGGGCTAAACCGTTTCCTTTTTTGCTTACCACTTTTGCAATCTTTTTTTTATCACCTTTGTTAGTTTTACTATACTTATTTATTACAATGAGGAAACTGAGTTGAATACAACTAAATTTACATCATTAAATACTTAAAATCCATCTGCCTGAAGTGGTTAAACGAATCCAAAATAGTTTCTATCCTGTACAATCACCACTAGTTTTCCTATAGGTTCTATGAAAAACGACTTGAAAACGTCTCTCTTATGAAAATTTGTTAGGTTTTGGTAATTTTCTCGAAAACCACGTTTTTGTTTCTGTACGAATAGGCTCTAAACGTAAGTATACGAAAATTTTTGGTATACGTTCTATTCTATCCAAGTGATTAGCCGATCGAAATTATTTTTGACTCTTCAAAAGTTGGTTTTTTTCATTTTCGTGTGCAGAAATTTCAATATCGGAGTTTTTTTAGTTACAAATAAAATCAAAAAAGCAAATTCCATTCGTTTAACGACATTTTTTGAATGATTTTCTGTTTTTGAATGATTTTTATATTTCAAAGCTGTTGTCGCCAGCAATATTTAAAAAGATATAAAAAAAAAAAAAAGACTTTCAATAAAATTTGGACGGACTTTCAAAGAAGAAGAAGACAAATGCAAAGTTGTCATGGTTTTTGGTTATTTATCGTTTTATTACTGATGGCTTATACAGATACTGCCGTGGTTTAGGGAAGCAACCGCAGTCTTGCGAAAGTCAAATTGTTCGTGACCGGTTCAATGAGTCAGTTTACTTTACTGAAAATGAAAAGCAGGGACTATGTTCAAGTGCTCCGAAGCAGTTTAATTCCTTGTCTGGCAGATAACCTTGAGAAATCTTGGATTTTTCAGCACGGCAATGCCTGAATCCACACGAGTGGAGAAACGATCTATTGATTGAGGATCAATTCAGTCAATTTATGGCAATGTCCCGCATGTTTTTCCGATGTTAATCACATAGACCATCTATGGGGAATACTAGTGGGGAGAATTGATGCCGGAAGAAAGACCTGCTCTACGAGTCTGGATGAAAGCTTAAACAAGCTCCGTGAGAGATTGGCTTAAAATTGATGGATCGATCGTAGAGAGCGTGGTTTGATCTATGAAAAAAAAAAGTTTGATCTTATTCTTGCCAAAATTTAAAATTGATTTTTTTTACAAATTTGAGCCGGTTGGGTTCTAAATAATAAAAATCAATATTTTTCAGTTCCTGACCTGGGGTCGCCCCAAAGCGTTTTTTGAGAAACCTAAATTCGCCCTGAATGTCAAAATGAGTGTTTTTTTAGCCCTAGGGTTGACCTAGGTTTTCCCTCAACTCATCATAGGTTTTTGATGTTTCGAATTGAGGGCTGTCAAATGGCATGTGTTTTTTTTTAATGACAGGGATGGGTGGTGATTTGTTGTTTAGCATTTTTTGAGGACAGGAAAACCCAGGTTTTTTTGACAACTCATGGGGTTGTCAAGAAAACCTGGGTCAACCTTGGGGAAAGTTCAACGAACGAACCTAATTATCAATCCCACTGTATATCTTCTTCAACATCGAATCATACAACTATATTATTTAATAACTTTTTTGTCTAGGAAAATGCACGGCTTCGGTAGAAAATTTTTGATTATTCCATTGGCCTAGGTTGCTATACACGTTAATTAAACATTAGAAAAAACAGTCCCTTTATTCGAAAACCAAATAACGAATTGTCGGTCTCGGCCTTATTTCTTTAAACTTTTTTTCTGTTTAAATTACTACCGGATGTCTTGTATTATATTTTATGCTAATTTCCTAATTGAGCTTTGATTTAGCTAATTTGGGATTCAGGAAAATTTAATTGAAAATTTATTTTTTAAGACTATTTCAAGGCCAAGCTCTTGGCACGTCTAAACAATCAATCAATAATGGCATTATACATCAGTTGAAATCAATTGTGTTAATAAAGAAAGAAACAGAAACGAATAGTATTGTCTTTTTAGTGGCAATAGGAAAGTCTTACGATCGATGATAAATTTTATCCATCTAATTAAGTCATTGAAAATAATTTTATCGTATTGGATGCAGACTTGCCATTAGGAGCTACTTAGTGGTAGGTACCATAACCTTTGTTCAATCCAATGACAAACAAAAAGACCTACTCGGTCGTATCTCGCATCTTCTTTTTTTTTGGGAGGGGGATTCTACTTGAGATGAAATGTGACACAATATGATATTTAAATCCAATACACGTTTTGTTTATTGGTCTGCTGATACGTATTGTATTATACCTTTGCTGGCACTCACGGATTTCCATAGTGAAAATCACGTCCAGGAGCCAAAGCTCACGTGCGGTAATCTTACAAAATGTATGCAAAACGCTGAAATAAAAGGAGCAACGCGGTGAAAAGAATTATCGAAAAAGATACGTGGAAGGACAAAATAACCCTTTTATTGCTGGTGTTATGCCCTGAATATATGAACATCTGTATTATTAGCGTTTGCGATGGATACATTGGATACCATGATGTTTGGGTGTTTCTTTTCTTCTTTCCTTCCAATGTTGAAAGGGTTGATACCGTTTGAATATTTGTTGGTGACTCAGAGCTCAAGGTAAATAGAAGCCCGTGTCCTTGTGTGTCGATGTAAGAGATTTTATGTGCTTCCAATAAAATCTAACAAAAAAGAGAATCTATGAACCAATATGCATTAACATATTCTACTGACAATTTTGATTGTAAAAGTTTACTAGTAGATATTTATATGTACCTACGTACAGTACGCCTTCCTCCGGAGTCGCTAATAATCATACTAAATTTGTAAAGATTTAAGTTTTTTAAGCAAGCAGTATAGCTCTTGACAATGCAAAATTAAGGTACCCTTTTATGAATTATGTGGCTATCTGGTTAACATTCCCATTTGATACTTGCCTATAGCATAAGTACCTTTAAATCTGTTACGAGGTTTCCCATGGCGTTCCTCGGAACCTACGATGATCGAATTGAGAAAATTAAGTAAAGTAGTTTACAAGTCACCATTTACTAAGGACTTAGTTACCAAGGTCGCAAACTTGTAGTAATAAATGTAAGGTTCGTTCGTTGAAGCCCTGGATTGCCCTCTGGTCGGAACAAAGCGTTTTCTGAGAAGCTTTAACTCGCCCTGAATGTCAAACCTTGACCTCGTCTCGTCCTGAAGTAGCTCTAGGTTTCTGCTGGGGCAAGTACAGGTAAAATACTTGCCATTTGATAGCTCTATGGCATGTATTTTACTTCAAATGACAGCGATTTATGGTGATTTTGTGGTTTACTGATTTTGGGAACTGAAAACCCAGGTTTTTGAAGTGAAAACTTCTTTAGGCGCGTTTGGCACTTTTGCGATGGGGGTAAAACAATGAATTCGCGACCGACACCATTTTTTGGCACATTGTATTTCGTATGTAAATTCGTCTCAGGTTCGATTCCAAGCAATGACTTCCATTTTTATATTTATATATGAAACATAAACAAAGATTGTGGCCACGGCTGGGATTCGAACCTGAGACATTGCTCGCATTCAACGCACGGGATCTTCGAAAACTACTGTCAGTTTTCGTCGCTCTGATTGGTCCAAAAAGTCAGAAGTTTCAGCTGACATTTAGCTGACAGTTAGATTTTCAGATTTTTTCCAGATTTTCGAACATAGATTTTCAGATGGAAAAAGCAGTCTGAAAATTCTTAAAAAAAGTTCTTGCTGTCAAAACAAGGAAAACAACGTATATGCCAATCGGACTTTACTCGGTATTCTTGGGTTAGTTTTTTGTTTTACTAGTTTGCGCTTACTTGTTGCACTGAAATTGATTATTTTTGATGTTCGGATATTTTTTTTGTAAATTGATATTGAAAGTGAATTTATCAGCAACAAAAATATATTTTTGAGGGCATATGATTTTAATTTTTTTTTATTAAAATTGATTGAAGTGAATTTAATTTGCACACTATCTTATACAAATGCTTGGAAATCGAACTCCTTAATTTCAAAGTGGGAAAATCTGTATGTTTTCCAATTACTTGTAACACTAACTATGTAGAACCGAAAGGTGAATCACAGTACCATTTTATATCTGACACAGAGCTTAAATTGCATTCATGAACTGACAGATTGAACTTCGAAGATTCGAAACTGCGTTGAATGCGAGCTTTTAGTCTAATAGCCAACGACTCTACCATTGAGCCAAGGAGCACATTAATTTGGGCTGCTAAATGACTTTGAAGAATTGAATAGCAACATTACCTAGTATACTTACCGACTCGGAGAAATACAGAGAAGAAAGAAAGGAATTGAATTGAAGGACAGAGAAAAAGTTATGCAACGCAGAATAAATAAAAAGCACCAAATATTTTACTTCCATTTCAATGAAGTGGATTAGTGAAGCTGGAATCATGGCAGAGTAGGAGACGCACTGGTCGATGATTCGAACTTTACAACAAATTAAAAGAGATCAACAACTCATCGCGATGATTTATCGATGAAATTGAAATGGTTGCATGAAAATAGTTATTGAAAAACCATTACTCAAATATTCACTAGTATCGTTTCTAAACTTAATGCATTGTCCTTTTTTTCATTTTATTGTCAAAGTTTACGAGCGCAGTTACAAAATCTGTAGACACTATCGTTAAAAAATTGAATGTATTGATTTTAACAGAATTTCACAAGGGTGACGAAGAATTATAGATATGATATTCCAGATTTCAATTTAGTTGCTAGTTTCAGAAGGCACGATCGTCCAGCAGCAGGAGCAGCTATCTGTAAAAGGTTGTCTGATACAACTGCCATATTTTGCTCAAATCATATGGATTTGCATACGAGGTACCTACACTAGTTCATGTTTAGTAGTAATGTTTTTGATATCGGCGATTTGTGTGTTTATCGTTGCCTTTCTGGAAATGGACAGCAAGTTATAACAGTAGGTGTTTATAATTCACCGACTACGTCTTCAAGTGCAATACGACAAATTTTATATAAAAATTTTTTATTTAGTCTGAAGACGCTTCTGCATACCTTCACGATGAAATTGGGTAGAGATTGGATGATTTCCCAATGATTTTGAGTGGTGATTTTAACATCAACTTCGGCGTTGCTACAAATTTGCCACTTCTTCAATTTTTAAAGAAGAATACTTTTTTACAATAACGAATGACCGCAGCCTTAGTACAATGAAATATAAAGCGACGATTGATGCAGTCTTTACGATATATTTAAATAGATTTGAGACAAAATTGTTCGTTTTCTATTTAAGTTACCATAGACCTATTATTTCAGTATTAGAATGCGATGATTGTAGAGATGAAATTGTGAATGAAAACTCATAAGTTTCATTGATGTTCCTCTATATGTACATCTACGTAAGTATATTATAAAAGATTTTCCTGTACCTACATTAAAATATTTAATGAAAATTCAATTCTGTTTTCACTTCCGTCGGCACTCCCGGAGTGCTTCTTTTTTTTTTTACAACTCAGGTTGTCAAGGAAACCTACGCCAACCCTGCCTAAAATTCAACGATTGAACCTATAATGATGAAAAATTTTTTTACTGCCACCATCTAAAGCAACAGAAAACGTTATTTGAAAGACTTTAGCTCGCTTCAAATGTCAAACTGAGTATGTTTTGAGCCCTGGGCTTTTCCTAAGCTTGAATTACAATCTTCCTGGGGTGAGATCAGGCAAAGTACATCATGGGATCATGGCTTTCAAAGGATAAGCGAAATAAGGTTTATTCGTTGAAGCTCTAGGTTTGACCTGTGGTTGCGACCACAAAGCGTTTCTTGAAAATCCTTAAGCCTTTGGGTTTGCCTAAACACGTACTTAAATATGTAGCTTTAGGTTTTGCTGGGGCGAGTTCAGGTAACAAGCGGGCTGTCAAATGGCATGTATTTTTCATCAAATGACAGGGATGTCTAATGATTTTGTGGTTAAGCGCAGGTATATTTGGAAAATTAAAGCGTTATCGAGCAAACCTGGGTTAAGTATGCTTAGAGTTCAAAGAACGAACCTCTATAAGCATACTTTGTTTGTTTGTCTTTGGTTTAGCGGCTTAGCATTTCCTGAAAACTGAAAGCCCCTAATTTTTTAAACTATTCTTGTATGTGTTGGTCAAGGAAACCTGAATGCAGTTGAACAAACCAGCATGTCTTCACACTCTGTCTGCCTCTGCTTAGCTATTTTAACATTTTGGGTTGACTTCACCCAAGTGTTTCTTCTGTTTCATAGCACTTTAAAATTAGTTTCCAACCAATTTTCATTTATCTGTTTTCAAAAAAGTCAAATTGTAGCGGTGCCGTAGCCCTTTTGAAGGAAAGTTTCTGTTGAAGCTGTGTCACACGATAAAAAAATACTTAAGCTACCTCAACATCAGTTAGAACAAAAATGTTCAGTAGAGACCACACAATGTGGGGTTTGTGTTGAAATCCTAAACACCGTCACACGAAAACTAACGAAATTAAGTCAGTTTAAGTAATAGTACTATGTGTCACACAAAAATGCGCGACGCAGATTCTGGAGAACAAGACAGTTAAAGGACACGTTCAAAAACGTTCGGATAGGCTATCCCGGATACCCATATTTAAGATACCTTTTTGAAGTACTCAGATATTTTTTCCATATTGCTTCTGAAAACAGTTGTAAAACATAAAAGTTCAACTTTTAAAAATAAAAAACATTTAATGTATCGTTGCTAAACGATTAAAATTATTTTTTGATTCCTTTTGCAACCTAGTTGGTGCTCAAATACTAAAATAACCGCAGAGCAAAATAAAAAACCGACTTGTACATAAGGGTACATATACCAAAAATTCAGGGATACCTTTCGATAGCTTTTTGTATGAATAGGTATGTGTCTCTGCTCAATCTTTAACACGCAAACAATAACAAAAAGCTATCCGAATACTATTGTTGAACAGTGAACGCTCCCAAAGTGTCAATCACACTTCCGCAAGGGCTACAAATTTCATTCTGGCTATCGACCGACCACGTCGAATGTAACTAGCATTTTATTTTCCATGCTCAGTGGCTTTTTCAGAACAACATCTCTAGTGCTTATTCGCCTCTTGTAGTTTAAATCTCGGAGAATTTCTCATTTACCAATGCAATGATCTTTGGGAATTCACTTTACATGGAAGTAACATTTCATATTAGCTAATTATTTAGAACAAAAAAAAGGGTCTTTTTAATCTTCATTTTTCTCCACATTTCAGGAAAGGGAAAAAATAATGCAGTTTATTGATGTATATTTCAAATGAAGCTACTAAAAGAATTTTGAACTCACGCAAAAGACCTTTGCTGTTATAGCATTTCGATACTTTTATATGTTACTCGTTTTAATAAACCTTGGAAACCCATCAAATAATAATATCGAGGTAACCGTCGGAGTGGAATTCTCTTCTTCGTGGTCCGATCGAACGATCCGTCGTTCTCCGATAAGCTTTTGTTGAGGTGGTTTTAGTTTTGGGAATGCAATGCATTGCCGCATTTGTGAAAAATTTCTTACGACGACAACTACTTCGAAGCAAAATTGAATCTCCAAAAAAAGATGCGTTGCGCAAAAAACTCCGTTCCCACGGTTACCTCGATAGGGCCGAATATTGAAGCCAAAATTAGACCCATGGAATCTAGTAATGGAGCTTTTTATGGCATTATAACTACTTAGTACTTATTTACTTATGCCAAGCATTAACCCCCATTCATGGAGTTCATTGCGAATATTTGTTGGCTGCTGTCACACTTTTGATGTTGCTGAAAGGTTCTTTTTATTCGCTTAAAGTTTTTTTCGTATTCCCGTTGAATAAACACGTTCCTTCACTCTTTCCCATACGAACAACAATCAGATCTTGCACCCTGGTGAATCTGGTCGATTTTTTCATATCCTACGATTACCGTAATTTTCATCTAGCTGATTTTTAGTCATAGCGAACCAAATCAGAATCCTGTTGTAAAATGATTTATGTCGAATTCCTTTCAACAAAAAAATCGACTGCAGTCGACTGCAGTCAATTTTTTTTTCAATGGAATTCATTAAGGAGGGAAAAAAAATCGACTGCAGTCGATCTCTTTTTTGAGACGGATTTGCCCACGGATTTTCACACACACAACAATTTTGACAGATCGAAAACGGCAAACAAAAACATCAAAATATGAAAAAAATTAAAGGAAGCAGGATTGTTTAGTATTTATGTAGTTGTGAATTTGGAAAACAATTGATGAAAAAAAATATAAAAATTGTGTGCTTAACATGAATGTAATTGTTTTTTTCCATGGTGCTTGTTTTTCTTCATTAGTCAGTTGGACACACATACATTCATAAAAAAGAAAATCGCTACTTTTTTAATTTCCTAAATACCCAAAAAAGAATCGAATTTAGTAGCGACTGCAGTAGACTGCAAATTGGTGAAAGGAAATCGACATTAGTCTCTTAAATCAGAACAATGTCCTTTTGGTCTGCCAAATTATTTCACACTACAGGACAGTTTATTGGAAGTATAATGAAGTTTTTGAAATCAGTAAAATGTCTTCTCATAGATCTGCTTATTTATTTCTCCTAATGAGTTTTGGAAACTAGTCTGGTTGCTAATTTAAAGGGGGTCAACCTTTTTTAACTACTCCTGCGCACACATTATAGCTGAATCGGTGTTTGACACACTCTCGTGTGTGTGAAATTTTCTGAGTCCATCTCTTACATATATATCGAGTTCGATCTGTCCAAAAAAAAACTTGGGCTATCAAACTCTTCATCTTAGCTCCAGCAATCATTCAGATAAATCAAGTTTCTTTTCCAATTCATCTCCATGTAGTACTTAATAAATTTAAAAAAACGAATTTGCAAAGCTAAGTCTGATTCTGATTGCTGAATCAGTTGTAACTATAAAAGAAAACTATGAATGTTTTTCATCGGCTCTTTTGGTCGTAATGTTATAATGAATAGAAAAACTCTATTTCATTCTTTTCCCAACGTTTCGATGGTAGTTGCCATCTTCTTCAGGGGAGTCTTTATTAACAAAAAAGAAAGTAGGTAATAATATACACACATGTCGTACAAATAAGGCTTGTTGTTTGATTTACATTTAATTTAACAAATACAGAAATTTAAACTCAAGTTGACATATGTACGTTAAAACGAAAGATTTTAATAATGAAAACTTTTTGATGAAGAAACCACTTCCAGAGAGGTTTTGTCATTCGACAGTTTAGTGTCAACTGTTCTTCTGGAATTTGTTTTTGGAAACCAGTGAGCAATATACTGCTGAAATGTTCTGTGTGTCCTGTTTTCGGTTCATGTTGTTTTTGTTGTTGATGATGTGCAGCGTCTCGAGAGTATAACGTTTTGATGTATGTCTCTCCGTTTCAAGAATTTCCACTCTTTTAAAATCTGGAACATGTCCTGTTTCTACAGCGTGAAGAGCCAGTGCTGTCTTCCCCGAATTTTTTGATTTTATATCGGATTTATGATTGGAAATTCGTTGTCGAAGAAGTTGTTTTGTTGTTCCAACATAGCAAAGATCACAACTTTCATTAGTTGTAACATCATCTAGTATTCCGTCATCAGTTCGAATTCTTTTTACTTGTGACAAACCTCCTTTTAGGTCATGTATTCAGACACACTGATCTATTTTCTCGAAGCTTTCGATACGTAACACCGTTAATAAGCCTCATGTTATCTTTTGTAAAACTTCGATGACACCTTACACGCCCACAAAAGCAAAAAAAAACTAATAAATTCTTGGTTTGTAAGTGCAGACATTTAAAATATCAATTCTTATAAAAATAGCTACTTAAGGCTTGGCATAAGAAATGATCTATTGATCAATATTATTTTCCCATCTCTTGAAACTTCCAAGCGAAATTTATCAACAATTTAAATCCGGCAAATCTCACACCATCAACAACAACAACTCCTTAAATAAAAACAGAAAAAACTGAATATATACATTGATATTTCATTGCTTATTTATTTAACTTTGAAACACTTCCACAACAAGTCAATATTAGTATGAGTTTCACATAAAGCACTGCTCAGTCAGATTTGAAAAAAAAGAAAAAAATATGTATGTCCAACCAAATGTAAATAAATAGTAGTTACATAAGTTCTTTTTATTTTAATTTTTTCTTTTTCTTTTTTCTGTAGGAAACGTATCGTTTTTCATCAAATTGTACAAAAATATTAGTTTCTATTCTACGCAAAAGGGCCGTTCCAACATACCTGTTATATGTTTTAGCGCCTAACTTCGGTTAACTTAAAAATGTCCTCCGACAAAACGATTGCTTTGATTTGCTTTTTTTTTAATTTCTTGCACATCGATAAAAAGATAACTGTTATAACTGTCAACTTATCATTATACATCGAATAATGAACTTAAAAATATTTTTATATTAGATATTCACGAGAGAGGGAGACTGCTTTTCATTGATGATGAAGAAGATAATAATTTCTGTGTGCTTTGCAATAAGTGCAAATCTTTTGGAATTTTGAATATGCGATGAGTTATTTTGACTGAACTTAAGTCTATCAGGTCAGTTTTGATCTTTTCTTGGCAATGGCATCTTCAACGGCTCGTAACTGCTTTAGTAACTCTTCGCGTCTGGTCTTCTTCATGTCTTTCACTTCTGGTTTGTCTGATGAATTTGAATTGCTGGGCGATGTCAATGCCGATGCTCCCACTGTAGCTTGTTTCTTGATTTCAATCGATATGGGTGATCGCTTCTTCACCATTTCAACTAAAAGACCAATTAATTTTCATATTAGTTTTGATATTCTTATACGTAACCGTCACTGTTTTCTTACCCTTTTTAATAGCTTTTCTTTCGTTGGCTATTTTATCCGTTGTACGAAGACGTTTAACTGGAGTTTTTCCTCTTGATTGTGATGAAGTTTCAGATGACGAAGACGAAGTTTCTGAACCAGAACCACTGGAGTCTGAAGTTCCTAGTTGAAAGTTGAAACGTTTTATTACTATTTTGAGAAAATGTGTTTTCTTTTTACCTGAACCAGAGCTGCTGGTTCCATGTCGCTTCTTCTTGGACTTATCGGTGGATTTTTTTGACGAAGGCGAAAGTCTTCGTTTCCTACTGCTGGGACTGTATGCCGATCGTTTTTCTGGAATTGGAGAAGGTGACGAATGTCCACGTCGCTTTGCAACTGGCGAACGGTGGTGATCGCCTTTGATTAGCATGGTCAAGAAAAATGGCAAACAATAGAAATTGTACTTCATTAACACAAACAAACAGAACATCTCTGAAGAAAGATGGCGCTATCTAATACCTAAACTTATTTTACACATTGGGCTAATCTTTACTAGTATTTCTCCTATCAAACAAAAGAAACCAAATGGACTTACTTGGAGAGCGTCTCGATCTTCTCGGACTCGGCGAACGTAGTCCACTAGTTCTCATATGACGTCTCTGTGGTGGACTCTTGTGTGAACCGCTGTTGTAGCGACGTCTGTGTTCTGGACTCGGAGATCGACTTGATTCTGAACTTGAATCCGATTGCGAAGTACTAGAACTGGAATAAGAAGAATTGCTGCTATAACTGCGACGATCACGACGCCTTTTATCGCTTCGCTCCCGGTCAGAGAGAGCGCGACCGCCTGGCGATTTGGATCGCATCCATGGATCATTCCACTCGTCGCCTCTGCCAACAGGTTCAACTCTTTGCACAATAACCTCGCGCGCAGGACGAACTCGTCTATCATCTTCATAATGGGGCATCCTGTGAGCTGGCAGCTCTCTATAACGTGCACTGCGTCCATATGGATCTAAGTCATCATAAATTGGTGGTGGACCACGAGCAAAACGTTCGGGTGGTGGATACAAAGGAGGTGGCTCCTGATAGTTCTGGTGTCTTGGATATTGTGGAACAATTTGCTAGTATAAAAATCGA
This sequence comes from Melanostoma mellinum, assembly GCA_914767635.1. Classification (NCBI taxonomy): domain Eukaryota; kingdom Metazoa; phylum Arthropoda; class Insecta; order Diptera; family Syrphidae; genus Melanostoma; species Melanostoma mellinum. The sequence continues at coordinate 19,801,599 of OU612059.1, forward strand.
AACTTAGTAAGCAGTTCAAAGCTTAACAAATTTTTAAAAAATTACCTCTGGTGGCGAAGCCCTGTCCTTGATATAGTAGTTGTCCTTTTCAACGTCATCCGGTGACAGTGTCAAATTCATTTTCTTATCCTCAAAGTCCATATCCTGCTCTTTGCGCTTATTTGCTTTGCGCATCATTTCTTTAGCAGTACGCAGACCCCGTTCCCATGCACTCTCGACAACCACTGGAGGCTCCACTGCTGCAACAGCTGGAATAACCCTTGGGTCATGGTGTGCTACAAAAGGTATGGCAGGATGGTGATGCATTGGCGGAGCACGGTGATGCAAAGGTGGACGGTCAGTTCGATAGTCGTGAAAGTCATGGCCAAAAGACGGTCCCAATGGTCTTCCTCCTCCTCCAGTTGGTATGGGCACTGGACGAACCATGTCAAACATTGTGTAGTTGCCCTTGTCGGTTACACCGGGATGTAAGAAACGACAACTCATGCCCCAGGTGCATTGACCACGTGTATAGAATCTACAAACTGGTTTAGGTTCTGTTTCTTCTGGACGCTTTTCATCTTCATCCGAAACTTCACCTTCCTCCAGCTCTTCACCATCTTCGACTTCGCCATCACCCTCAGCATCGGATTTTTGAGCTTCTTGTTTTTTGGCATCTTCATCGAGCTTATCTTGTTCTTCTTTACTCATTTCAGGACATTCCCCTTCTTCGGCTTCAAAATCTAAAGCGTCTTCGTCGTGCTTTTTCACCAACTCGTCGATATCAGATGCAACCGTTCCGTTATTTTTAACAACGCTATGCGATTCGTTCTCTTCTTCCATCTTTTCAGCAGCTTTCTGTTGGCACGCTTTTTTCTGATCCAGTTTCTGGCGTAAGTCTGTTATGATTGGCTGTTCTTCTTCGTCCTTATCATCATCATCTTTCTCGTGGTAATCCTCTTCCTTTTCGTCTTGTTTTTTGGGCTCGTCAACTATTTCGCCCGCATTGTCATCATCGTCGTCATCGTCATCGTCATCTTCTTCTTCTTCATGGCTATGCCGAGAGTGGGTTTCTTGAATAACGTTATCTTTCTGAGTTTCAAATTCAGGTTCATGGTCAATATGGTCAATATCGTTAAGGTTTCCTGCTGACCCATTGGTAGCTTCATCCTCAATCGATAGTTTGCTATTTGTTATAGGCTCCTTATCTAGTCTTTTGTCACAATCCATTTCACTGACATCACTTAGATCTTCATGGCTCATGTTTATTGCACCATCTTCACGATGATCATCTAAGCTTCCTCCAGCACTAGATACACTAGAGTTCCTTGAGCTTCGAGACTTATTTCTTACTGGAGAAATTGATTGATTTCGAGAAACTGCTCCCTGCCTCTGCGTGCCACTTTCTTCACTGCTCGATCGAGACGATGCAGGCTTGCTGGGCGACTTGTTGTTCTCCTTTGCGCTACCCGCGTCCTCATCTTCATCGCTTGACGACGACGATGATGATGATGAAGAACCAGAGTTTGACTTCGAAGAAGTCGATCGACGAGCTCGAGATGATCTCGAACTGACGCGTGATACAGCTCGCTCCCCGCCCGACTGTGGACTTGCCGATCCCGATTTCACCGAACCCGATTTCATCGATGCTACGGATTTGATTGATGCCGCTGATTTGACAGAACCCGATTTGGAACGCTTTGGAGCCTCCGGACTCGACGCTTGGGAATTGTTCTCCGAATTATTATCATCTGATGAGTCCGATGAGTTCGATGCTGACGAACCAGGGCGTGACTCATCTTCTGAGTCCATCTTTGTTCCTCTGTGTTCTTCCTGTTAGAAGCAGACGTTGATGCTTCTCAAAATGGACGATCTGCTTCAATTATACGTAAAATGAACTATTAGCTTTTCAGAATATAGAATTTGTAAGAGAATTGTGTGTGTTCTTTTTTTAGTTTGAAAAGTAAGTAGAGTAAATGAAAAGAAATGATTCTATCACAAAGAAGGATTTTTGATGGAAAAGAACTTTCTCTTTATAAAATTTAAAATCTTACACTTTCAACCTGCAACTTCATTGATTCTTTTTAACCCTTATTTTGGCGATAAGAAGCAACGTTTACAAATGCAACACGTGTTTTTAGTTCAACCAATAAATAAAGTAAGTAAGTTGTGTAGTGACATATGCACTTGGCGGAGCGTAGGTTAGTTCAGGTTAGGTTTAAATGGCTTTGAGGAAAACAACTAACACACTGTTGAAACTGTTCGGTCATCTCCCTGTGAGATAGGCGACAACTGAGGGCGATTACTGAGTTCGTAGAAACAGCGCCGAGTGATTTGAGGGCTGTTTCATTGTCTTTGATTCTTCATACTCCCAGATAGTTCTCGGTGGGATTGAGACTTGGAGCTTGTTTCAATAACCAATGGGCGATGGCGTAGTCGGAACAGAGACAAGGGATTGATTTGAACAGATTCAGGATTGTAGCGTGGCCAACGTTATTATTGGTCCATTGGGAGAAAGGTTTGATACGAATCGCTGTACTGGCGGCCATATGTTTGCTGAAGATGTGCAATGGCTTGAGATTAGGGAGTATGTTAAGGGCAGCTGTGGTTATTGATCTCAGGGTTTCACTTATACTCATACTGGCTGATTGTTGGACCTTGCTTAGACTGTCGCAGAAGGTCCACCATACCACTAGTCCGTAGGTGAGTATTGGTGTCATGCCCGCGGCGTAGAGCCAGTGGCTGATTTGGGGGAGAAACCTCATTTATTACCAAAGGTTTTTTTACGAGAGCTATGGTGGATTTCCTGATTCTTTCTTGTATATTGTTTAACTTTTTGTCAAGGATGATGCCTAGATATTAAGCTTAGTTTGAAAATTTAATTGGCATTCCATTGATTGATGCAGTTATTAGTTAAGGGCTTTGGTATTTCTTGGTGAAGAGAACGAGTTCAGTTTTCTGGGGTTTAATCCCTAGTTCACTGTTTTGGCAGGGCATATAAAGTTGTAAAAGTATGCAATCGCTCAAGTTAGAAGTTGGTTTAGAGAAATAAACAATCTAAAAGGTGCTGACACTGTGAACAAACATTCAAACATTCATTCATTAGATAGATTTTTGCTCAAAACGTAAACCTTTTTGGGTACGTAACTATTTTTAATATTTTAGTACATAAAGTTAACAGGGTGTTTCATTCAAATTCGTGCACCGATTTCAGAAAGCCTTACTACTTAACAGTTCGGGATAGGTCAGTACCTAGGCCGATTCTCAACATTTGGTTGAAAACGGTTTTTTCATGGCAGTATTTCTTTCGCTACCCATGGCGTTTTGGTTAATATGTCTGCCTGTCACGCGGGAGGTTCGTGGTTAGAATCCCAAAAGAAACCCTGCGAGTAACGCCGTTCAAGAGGAATTAACAAGTCCTCCATAGTAAATTCATTGCCATGAAAAGCTCTCTCTCGATTCGTCGTTCTAAACCAGCAGAAAATTGTAGATGTATGAAATCGGGGGCCAACGCATTTCATACATCTACAGGATATCGGACATTTGTAGTTCCTATTTATTTATTTATTTATTCATTTCGGAGGTCTTTCCATTACCTGTTAGTCCCACAGCTAACAGCTCTTATAGTGCATTATAATAATGCCTCAGTGAAAAAAATTCGTCGACTGATTACCATTTTATAACCATTTTCATAAACTCAGTCTAGAATGCCTGTTGGCCTGTTGTTATACTACATTCATAAGTCAAACTTTATTGAGCCTTTCATGGAGCAATGGAAGCATTCAATATCTATGTTCTTCAGATCACTTGGATCATCCAAGAATAAATCTCCGAGATGAAGTTTAAGTTTAAGAAAGAGAACAGGATAAGTGTGTGATTTCCTCCTTTGCCTCTTCGTCTAAGCACCTTCTGCAGAAGTCATTCCACAGGACGTTAAGTCTTGTGAAGTGTCTATCTATGAGGCAATGTCCGGTTAACCGATTACGGAGCTAATTTGCAATCTTTTTTGTTATTTGGTAGGTATTTTTCCACTGTTTGTTTTATCAATGACATTTTACTTAGCATGAGTTTGCATGCAGCGATTGGTATACCAATTTCCAACCTGTTGAGATCAATTAAATGATTCCATTTCTGGCGAGTTGAATGGACTTGAAATTTACCAAAATAACGGTCTGCCATCGCCGTGAAAGATAAATTGATTTTGTAAAAATAGCGCCGAGTGATTTAAGGATACCAACCTGTGTAAGAAATACGGATATTTACCAAGAATATGGTTTTTTAAGCCACGAAAGGACCTTTTAAATCTCAACTAGACTGACGTTTAATTTGTCACAATCCTTCATGAACCATCTTTTAGAATTCCTCCGTATTCCAAAAGTCTCAGCGGAATGGTTAGTTGGAAAAATCTTTTCAAAATCGTTGGGGTTTGGTGTAGTTACTCGTTTAGACAGAGCCAGATCATTGAAACGGGTTGCAAAATGACACTACCAACAAGAAACATGGAGGTGGAACCGTGAGGCTAATGTAATTAAGCCATTTTCAGTGCAATACATAAATTGTAGGAGTACTGAAGGAGTACAACGACGAAGAAATGACGGTTCTTAAAAAGTGCTTTTTGAAAAGCACATTATCAAGGTAACACCCCTGATAGAATCCATCACGAACCTGTTTTCGGTCTCTGAGTCACTGATATCCAAATGTTAAGTAGATGAAAGTAGCTATTACTTTACTATAAGAAAAATGGTAAAATGGTATGGTAAAACATTCACTAGGAAACCCTTTGTCGTTTCGAAAGAAAAATACTCCCAATGATCCTCGGTCCCGTATGCGAAGACAATCAGCCCTATCACAGATTCCATCGTAGAAAACTTCCACACGGAAAGCTAAGTTACGAACTACAAAAATTTGTGTTCACAAAATCCGAATGGAATCGAAGAAAGCATTGCCACTTGCCACACTAAATACCGCCATGCTGGTTTTCTAAATCAGCTGTTTTACGCCAAATGTGCAAGATCATTCACATTATTCTTCAAACGCAACTTCTTTCATATATTAAAATGACGAATTTACATTCCACTCGGATTTGGTGATACCAAATTTGGTGCAGTGCATTAAGGCCCGCGACAATAAGACCCGTGGGTCTTAATTCCTCTTTGTTTTGGAAGTAAGGCCCACGGGGGGTTTTTTCCATAATGAAATGGCTGTAATAGGCGCGGGCCTTAATTCCTTTTTCTGCGAACTCAAATACCATTTTGTAATAGAAAGATGTATCACCGTTTGCACTTTAACTTATTTTCAATGTAAATAAACTGGCACATGGACGCAACTCCACTAGATATAAGTTCATACTCTGATTGTGGATTATGACATATCAAAGAGGAACACACGTTCATAAGAATTATCTATATAACTATGCATCATATAATATATGTTTATTGCGGTCTGTTCGCGCGAATTTCTTAAGGTCAATCACAAGCTCGTATTACCCGGATTCGCTTTGCTTTTCACTCACGGATAAAATAATGAAGCTAAAAGCGAAGCGGAAAAAATTTTCTCAAGGGAGTATGGATGCGCGCGAATTTTTATTTTTACACCACACATCAAAACTCCCTTGAAAAAATTTTTTCGCTTCGCTTCTCTGAGTAAAAAGCGAATCAAAGCGAACGAAATTTCCCTTCGGATAGTACGGGCTTGTGGTTGAACATAAAAGATTCAAACGAACATACCATGAGAAAGTAGCTAAGAGCAACACAAACATCGAAATTTTCAAATTTAAAACATAAGAAATTCAAATAAAAGGAAACTAGAATATGTACACTTAGCGCATCCACTATGTTCTTAATCCTTTCTAAGAAGGAAAACTAATTTGAAGATCCCATGTGCATCAGACTCATATAAATGCTGCTTCAAAATGGCAACAAAAGACATGGGCATAAATTCTTTTCTTTGATGGGTCTTATTGCCTCTTCAAAGTGGAAACAAAGCCCGTGGGTGTTATATCCATTGTTTGCGGGGCTTATTGCACTACACCACCAAATCTACGAATTTAGAAATTCGTTCCACTCCGAATGGATAATGTGATAGCTACATCGGGAAACTTAGACTTTTTTCGATGACGATGGATAAAGGGGTAAATGTGTAGAGAAGAAGATACAACAACGAGCTGTATAGAGCTGTACCGCGACATGGGCATAGCCAGAGGAGTACGCATTGTGAGGCTACGATGGTTGGGCCATGTAAAGCGAACCCAAATGCTGCGGCTCGACGGGGGGAGCCCCGTCTTAGGTGGCGCAATCAAGTGGAAGAAGACCTTAACTACTTAGAGTGCAAAACTGAAGACAGCTCCAGCCGAAAATGTTGGCGTAAGATGTTGTTTGAGGCTCAGGTTCACCCCAAACTGTAAGGCCCATCTAAGTAAGTAAGTCTGAAAATGTTACGACTTGGTAAATGTCTGTCAGGGAGACCACTTTAAAACTTTCAAAAAATCTATTTATTTTTTATTACATATTTCGAAAGTATGATATTCAAAGAATGTTATGACCAAAGGAAAACTGAAAATATAGCTGAGTTATCGCATTTAGAGCCCGAGAACAACATGCGGTCGGGTGACGAGTCAGGAAGCTCGGGCTGGGGAAGGAACTAGAAGGTCTATTCTACGCGCCTGGAATCGCCGATTAATCCGTAGGTTACTACGATTAATAATTTTCTAGTTGTGAAACTTTAAACGCAATTATCTCGAAATTACTTTTTCAAAACTGCTCGTGTAGTAGCTCAAAAAGATAGCGACCGGTTAAGGAGAAATTTTGGGAGGTTACTCTCAGTAAGATCATCGAAAGGATATACATAAAGCTTTAAAAGAAGCATGTGAATAAATAATTTTTGGGGGTCAAATATGTCTAAAAAGCTGCCGAAAATTCAAATTTCGGAGAAAAAACGCTGCTTAATTTAAAATTTTGCACTTTTGCATTCTTTTTTAGGTATATCCTTCCCCTAATGTCAGTAAAAGAATGATTTTTTATAAATCTTTTTCAAATCAACCGAAAAAGAATGGCAACTGCAGCAGTTTTCGATGTCGCCGGAAACAGGCATCCGGACACCACAATTTTGTTGGTCATCCCATGAATAAAAATATTTGTAAATACATATTGGGTTATTTTATTTTTATTCCCTTTAAAAAAAAAATCCCAAAAAAACATGTTTTTTGCGCTCTTAAAGTGGTCTCCTGCCTTAATTGATGTTAATTATCTTTGTTTTTGACCTTTAAGTAATGATTAGCATGTGTACTTGTTGTTCTACCTGGGATTTTGAGATTCGAATTCAAGAAAAATTCAACATTTTTGCACGGGTAGGTATCGCCATTTGCGCGGAATTAGTAAGTCCTCCGATGGTAATTTCATGGTAATGCAATGTTTTTCTCGATTAGCTTTTGGGAACTCTCAAAACCTACATTGTAGGTCTCCTCCATTCCCCCACCTGGGTATGGTTGATAGAACAGACAGAAAATAGAAGGTTGCTAACTGGTAGTACAATGGACCGGTATTTAGGTCTGAGTGTTCTAGCTGGTATTTTAAAAACCTCCAACAGAAAAAAAAAATGGTTGATAGAAATGCGATAAACCCCGGGTTTCCCAGCTCGGTTGCACCGCCCTGTTTATTTATATATCCTTTCTCTGTAAAGCGAAAAGTCTTATACTAGCCAAGTCGGGTGTTTTCTGTAGCCACATAAGAAAAAGACTTTGAAGCCCATTGTAAAAGATTCTTGAAATTAATAATAAATGTAAGAACGAGACGATAGAGGTGTAGCAAAACAAAAGGCGTGTGTAGCTCTGAAAACCTAACCAAATAGTCATAGAAGATCAGCACTATCTCTTAACCATTTGTCAGCCCCAAACCATTCTGTGTGGTAAATAAAAAATAATTTAAATATCATCATCGTACTAGAAGAGCCAAACAAAGCTTTTCGTAACTCATCTGGTCAAACCTGTTCAAGACTTTTTATGTCAGAACATACCTACCTATTGAACCACAACAAATAAAGAACCCTCTAGAGTGGACTATCAACAGGCTACTCTTGTCTATGAAAAAAATGAGTTTGGCAGCAGAGTCTAAGTGAAGAAAAATATCACTACAGATTGCGCAGCACTTCTTCGCCTTAGAAAGCGGATACTTGGTCAAGAGATCATCCCCTAGAACAAGTGAAACTCATTCATCGACAAAGAATCATTAACTTCTGGTCCAACTCAGAAAAAAAAGAAACGCTTTGAAACTACCCATGGCCCAAAGGGTTTCAACTAGACGCGGCAGTGCACAGAGCAGCATTAGCTCGACGCACAATAAAAATCTAAAATCTAATCTAGGAGAAGATCGAGAGTTCCTGTGTAAATGTTTTTATTTTTAGATTTTAATTAATTAATGAGTTCCTTCATGGTCCTCGTATACCTTTGCATATTTGTATATGGGTCCATAGTGAACGAATTCTACTTCAAAAACAGAATTATGTAAAAAAAACAGGTTCAATTTATTAATTACGATTATGGAACAAACAGACCCAACAAATGAAATTTGTGTGTACAATTTTTTCCCAAGGACACATCCAACGTCCCCACTCAAATCAAACGTCATCTATATTTACCACAATACCAACACACACACAAACACAGCCACTTTCACTTTATTAAATTTAAAACAAATTATTCTCAATAAATGTTGCACTTGAAAACGCCTTGGCTCATCGTCGTTACTCTTGTTTCTTTCAATGCAAATTTTTGCATTTTACACTTTTTAACCTTTTTTTCGAGAAGTTATCTCTAGAAACAAAAAGAATTTTACATCCGTTTTCTTACCTTCAACATTTTGGATAAATATTTTCATTTTTGAAAATCCCTGCTGGAACACTTTCTTGAAACATTTTTTTTTTTTTTAATTTATACTTTTAGGGAAAAAAACTATTTAAAAGAACAGAAATAAACTTTAATTGAAAACAACGTTGGCCATAACATTACGACCGCGAAATAGATGCGCGTAACAAGGTGGACTATGGTACACCTTTTCAGAACTTTTGCGATCAGCGAGAGAATGTTTTTTCGCACTCGGAAACATCTTTTTCTTTGTAGGTACTGATTACTTTATTTACACAACAATAATTGACTAGAGAGAACTGTTTTAAAACTTTGAACACCCGTAAATTTTATACTTTTGACTACACTCTTTTAATTAAATACAAACTGATTTCGCAGGGTAAAAAAAATAACAAATTTGTTGTAAATAAACATATTAGAAAGATTGAATATCAATGCCCCCATTTTGAAGGGGCTTTCCGAAATTTGCTTTTTTACATCTTACCTGATGCGTACGAAAAGCGTAGCCCGTCGAGTTTTTGCTTTCTTCAGAATATTAAAATCCACTTTAGCATCTATTTCCTTGATAAACGATCCAAGTTTTTGGGTTTATTTAGATTATGATATGGCCTGGATTTGATATTCGAGTCTTGTAAATAATTACAAGTTGGCTTAGAAAAATTGCTGCCTTTTTCACGAAAATCGAATGAAAGCCGCTGGTGCAGATGGCATGGCCGCCGAATTCAATATTGGAAGACTGGAAAAGTCAACGTCAGATTTAAAATAGTTTGACAAATAGAGTTGATGCATTCAGCAAACAACAAACTCTAATGAACGAAAGCGTTCAGCACTCGAAAGCGAAAAATTCTTGTGCTTGCTTGGATCGAACCTTTTTTAGTCGTGTTTTGTTATAAAATTTGGCGTATACTTGGCAGCGCTAGCAATAAAATTCTGAAATTTTGGTGTAAATCGATGGGGGACAATTTGGAAAAATTTGGAAAAAGCTTTTCCGAATTTGGGAAATGATAGTTTTGCTAAAAACTGCAAAAAAAACATAATACTGGTGAGCCGCTGTACCTTTTTTTTATAGGAAAATTGAGTTTTTACCACTAATGGTGGATTTACATGCATCTGCAAGTGCAGATAAAAATCGGAAAAAGACACAAGGTGTAATATTCCTACTTGATAGAGAGGGAACGCACCATCTGCACTTCCTTAGTTATCCGCAACCATAATCCTAGTCATCTCTCCTTTTAACTTTTGTGCTTTGTAATTCTTATCCGTCTCGTTTTACTTTTCTGCACTTCTGCAGTTGTAGATGCATGTAAACCCAGCATAACGCTAATAACTTTTTCTCTATACTTTAAACAAATTATGCTGGGCTTTTTTTTTAGAAAAAAAGAAGAGGCTTATATGCTAACCTGGAGAACTCAGACTTAATTACCGGTCCATTGTACTACCAGGGTAGCAGCCTTCCCTTTTTTCTGTGTTGCAGTAGTGGAAATAAGGTGTTAGTTATTTCACATACAACCTCCAAGGCGGCGAAACTAGGAGGCTGAAAGAAAAGTAGATACCCAGAGCGGGATTCGAACCCACGCATCCGGCCTACCTACTGGACACTCTACCACTGCACCACGGCCGCCCTTGCTGGGCTTACATGCATCTGTAACTGCAGAAGTGCAGAAAAGTAAAGCGGGACGGATGAAGATTATAAAACACAAAAATTTAAAAAGAGAGACCAACAGGATTAAGCCTCACTGCATTGGTTTGCGCAAGGCTTAAATGTTTTCCAAATTATTTGCATAAAAAAAAATCGAATTTCGTGTTAAAGTGCTGCCAAGTTGACGGAGGTAACGTTTTACAAGACTATCGTCTGAATTTCAAGTAGTAAAAAAACCTGTTTAGGACCTTGATAAAAGTGTCAAAATTCGTAGTACGATATTAAAATGGCATTCCATCAACCAGTGAAAGCAAGATTATATGAAACAATCCCTTGACGTAGCTATCTATGATAGACGGTTGAACGATAATGCTGGGTTTACATGCATCTGCAACTGCGGAAGTGCAGAAAAGTAAAGCGAGACGGATGAAGATTACAAAGCACAAAAGTTAAAAAGAGAGATGAATAGGATTATGGTTGCAGATGAAAAATTATGGTTGCAGATGAACATGTTCATGTTTTTATGAACATGTTCATCTGCACCCATAATTTTTCATCTGCAACCATAACTAGGAAGTTCGTTCCCTCTCTATCAGACAAGTATGAATTTTACATCTTGTGTCTTTTTCCGATTTTCATCTGCACTTGCAGATGCATGTAAATCCACCATAATCGTCTGAAAAGTTACGGAATTATTCCCTGGTTTTGAAATCCGAAAACGAATTGCTTTTTGAAAAATCAGCTTAACGACAGATGTCGTTGTGTGTGTGAACTTTTCCCTCTTGTTATTACACCTCCATGACGAAAAGTCTGCTATTATACGGAGAAATTTGTTTCATGAAACTGTTCGAACACCATAAGTGCAAAAGAGAACGAAAGTTCGAAAAAGAGAGATGGACAATGAGCTACCCTGTGTCGCATGGGCTATGGTTTGGTGAAACAGCTTTGACGTTTCTCTTTTAGTGATGTGCAAACCGTAAAATTTACAAACCGAGTTAACCCGAGTTGGATTTTGATTAACCCGAGTTGTAACTCAGTTAGCTAACTCGGTTTACAAAAATAAATTTGCGCTTTTTCCTTCAATACTATGTTTTGAAAAATAGAAACAAAGCAACATTTTCAATCAAAATAAACGGATTTAATCAAAATGAATTTAAAAAAAAGTCACACAAGAAAGAAATTAACGCAATGCGCAGTCCAACTCGGTTTGACTTGACTCTGGATATTTTACAGACAAATAATTCCGAACTCGAGTATGTACCCAAAACAGTCAAACCGTCTACCTATTAACAGACGACAATCAAAAAAACAAAAAAACATCTAGTTTAACAGATGTGTGTGTTTCTGTATGCCTGCGCAAGTAACTCACTTGCTTTGATGCTTTATATACTACTACCGGTCGACTATGGACTTTATTATGTATAAGTGCATTGTGTTTGGCACAGACCGCAACTAAAGGAGGGTAGTTTTGATTATGTTCAAGTTAACTCGGTCTGCTTGCATTCATTTCATTTCAATTATTTGGTTGGCTGTTCGGTTTTTTCTTCGGTTTGCCAACTCGGTTTGAAAAAATGTAAACCGAGTCAACTCGGTTTGGGTTCAACTCGGTTTGACTCGGTTTATGATACCGACACATCACTATTCTTTTTGTCTTTGTTTATTCTGTTTCATTTGGTTCAAAAATAAGTAATAATACTAATAATAATGACTTCTTTGTTTTTCAATCGCCAATAGAAGAGGTTTTGAAGCAACCAGGCACTACTAGATAACTATTTTTCCCCAAAAATAAAAACAGCGAATGAAAGATAAAGAGAAATGTGAAACTAGTTTCATGAAACTGGATTTCATCGTATAATAGCACTTGCGACACGGAATGACAAAACAAAGAAGAATTCGAAGTTGTTTCATGAAACAAATTTCTCCGTATAATAGCAGACAAACTAGACCAAACAAAGAAAAGTAACGAGTACAACAATACAAATACAAAAAAAAACACTGACATTTCGATTTGCATGAGTAGAAACTAGAAAAAAAGGTAGAAAAATAATTTCCACTGCACCGAGTACATTTTTTTATTCATCAAAATTTAATCTCAAAAAACTTTAATGCCCAAACAAAAAGTTCATTTTCATTGGTAAATATTAATTTGCTAGATAAATATTCTAATAACTGTGCAATGAGTGTGATTGGGAAACCACAACAAGTCAGCTCTATTCAATCGGGTGCAAGTAGCTCCCTCGAGCCAAGTGGTCCACTTTCGCCCGAAAGTAATATAAGTCCAGATTATGTTCTACGATTAAATAAAATAGCAGATGATTATCTGTGTATGCCAGATGCTAATATTTACGAAATTGATTTTACACGATTTAAAATACGCGACTTGGAGAGCGGAGCCGTCCTCTTTGAGATAGCGAAACCACCAAGTGAACAATTTCCTGAAGGATCCATCGAAGAAGCAACTTTAGCTACTGAAGAGTTGTCTCTCGACGATCCGATTGATCCGAATGCGGGACGTTATGTTCGATATCAATTTACACCTGCGTTTCTTAACTTGAAAACGGTTGGAGCGACGTAAGTTACATTACAAATTTATCTTTTTATTGTCTGTTTACATATTTATAGTTTTTAAGATGGTTCGTTTGAAAATACTGTAGTTTGTTGTTAGCTTTGTCTGGTTCACGCTTAGGCTCGGGGTGTTGGTTCTCACTGGTCATTCTTCTCACCAAATGATTCGGGTGGTTGTTGATATCTGCAGCCGTTTTCTTTACTGTCAATAATACGTATTGATCCAAATGCATCATTTTGGCCTTCTTACCTTCTTATACACAAGCTAGTTGCTGTAGTGTCTTTGGCGCTGGTGATCGAAAGTGAGACCGATGCAGTCTCAGAATTTTCCTTTCGAAAAGTATGAGGTCCTTCATTGCTGTATTGGAGATGATAAACCAGACTGGGCTGCCGCTTCCGTAGTTGTTGACGGGTCTCAGCAGTTGCATGTACATCAGAAGTTTCGTTGACTGACTTAGTCCACTGTCACTGCGAAGTTAGCCTTCTTCAGTACAGCACGTGAGTGCGGGTTAAGCACCTCGTTAAAGTTGGTGCCTAGATAGTTCGCGTTTAGTTGGGCAGTCAGTCTGGTTCCATCGGGTAGCGATAGTTATGTTGCTCTACATCTCCCAGCAGTACGGCAGCCTCTATAGACTCCAGGCCTTCTGAAGCAGACCAAATCTGATTTGACTGAGTTGACCAGTATACCCCACTTACTATAGCAGGCATATAGTCTATGGATGTGAGTTTCCACTCTCCGGGTAGCTATGGATGGCGATAAGATTTGTATGTTAGAGAGTCGTCAGCGTAAAGCAAGTTTTTGCAGTCCCTTGGGCAAGGCTGGTCCCATGTCATTATGTTGAAGATGAATGGCCCTAGCTTCGATTCTTGAGCAATGCTCTGATGCTTTTGGTGGCTGATGTTGCCCTTCCGACTTAAACGAAGAAGTTCCTGTAGGAGAGAAAAGAAAAAAATATTTTTTATGGATGAGACCATCAATCCATCTGTCGAATGCTTTCTCGACATCCAAAAAGCAAGCGACGCTGATTCGACGACCGTTGAAGGCTGCGGTGATGTCTTTGTGCAGTTTCATCAACAAATGGGTTGAATGCTTCGCCGGGAGCCGAACTGCATGTCTGGGATTATGTTATTTTTCCTGCAGAACTTCTTCAACTTCCGAAGTATTAGCTCCTCCCAGGAGCTTACTTAGGTTGTTCAGTAGGGAGATGGGCCTGGAGTTGGCGATGAGTTTCCGATCTCATTTTTTTTTGAATCGCCACTATCTTGGCTGTTTTCCATTTCCCGGGAAAGTAGCTGTTGTTGACGCAATTACTCATTATGTTGGCCAGGAAGAAGATCACTGTCAGTGGAAGCCTCTTTAGGAAGAAATTAGAAACACCATCTGGTCCTGTTGACTTCTTGGGCTTGAAGCTGTTGATTGTTTGCGCAATTTCTTCCGGAGTGCACAGGTTTGGACAGTCAACAATTTTTCGTCCAAGTACTGGGTCACACGACAGATTGGTGTTGCTTAAAAGGGTTTCATTAGTGTTGGGCGCAAGGGTCAGTTGGATGGATGTTTGGATTTCGTCCAGAAAGTAAGGTTCATCGGTTGGTAGGGCACAAAGTTGCGTTCAAAGTGTTTTGCGAATGCTTCCGCTTTCTTGTTATTGGTTTTAGCATCCCCTTCCTTCGTTGTGTGAATTCTTACAACCAATTATCCTGTTGATTTTTTTGAACACATCTGGTCCAGAATTAATATCTTCTAGCATCTCCTGCAGTTTAGCATCGTTGTAGTGACGGATCGTATTTCGGAACATTATGTTGACTTGCTGAAGCTCGCCTCAAACAGTCCGCTGGCTGAAATTGGTCGTGTTGAGTTTCCTTTGGATTCGCTGTATACTCTTACGCAGTACTTGCCAGTGATTGTACATATTGTTCTCGTAGTCAGGAAGATGCTGGTATCTACCACTGCTCTTCTTCGGTTGCTTTTGGCGGTCAAGTGCGCTGGTAATGGCGTGCTCAAGCCTCTCAATAGCAGCGTCAATGTCCCAGTTGAGCAGGTTCCTGTTTTGGTCAGACAGATTCCTCAACGTCATTTTTTAGCTTTTTTGGATCGAGTTTCTTACAGTTAACACAATGTTCCGGCGGAAGAAGAAGCGGCTGGGGCAGCTTTATGTTTTCTTAAACTGCTTCGTCGTCCGTTTCACTGTTAGCATCAATTGTTGTCTTGAGAAAATCTCATTCCTTACAGCTTTTCACAGTTAGCTACCTAATGCGGAGTATCCCACCAGTGGATCACTGGTGCAAAGCAGGTAAGTGGGAGAGCAGTCATCATTTCGACTTCACGATATTCGTACTGACTGGATTGGATTTGTGGAATGAATTATCAAGAATTCTCCTTTGTCCTTGATTCAACGTCATCTTATCAATATTCTCTCCCAAACCCTTCATTATCTCTCTTTTTATGGATCTGTTTTTGATACAACATAAAACGAATGAGAATAGCAGATACCATATTCGTCCAAACCAACTAATTTGTACCAAATATTTGCAGCAAGTGCTTTTTTCGTCCAAGTACTTAAACTCCATTAAGTAGACTTTGTTCTTTGATTTAATAAGAATTTGGCTGCAGAAGTCTCTCTGGGACAATTAATTGTTTGATACTAAGTGTTTGGGGAGTACCTAGCTTTGGGAAAGCCTTGAATCTAAGCGAAATCAACAACGACAGCGATTTTTTTAACCATTTCCATTTACTTTCAGTGTAGAATTCACCGTTGGAAGTAAACCAGTCAACAGGTTTCGTATGATTGAACGGCATTTCTTTCGAGATCGAGTGCTAAAGACTTTTGATTTTGAATTCGGTTATTGTATACCATTTTCAAAGAACACATGCGAGCACATTTACGAGTTTCCTAACTTGCCTCCAGATCTAAGTAAGTGAAAATATATTATAAATTATTTAACAGTAATATTCACTAAATTGTTCTTATCACTTAAAGTTGCTGAAATGATAGCTAGTCCTTTTGACACTCGTTCCGACAGTTTTTATTTCGTCGAAGATCGCCTCATTATGCACAACAAAGCAGACTACGCATACGATGGCGGTTTAGTTGTTTAATTAAGAAAATTTATATAATTAAATTTATTTATTTATTGATTTTATTAGTTTGACAAACAAACAAACAAACAAAACAAGACAAAATCAAACTACGAGTATCAAAAATATATCTCTGTTTAATGTTCAGCATTTTAAGAAATAATCGATTGATCTCCTTTTTTTGGGTACTTGTATTGTTGAGCATAACAATTATAGTTAATTACTTTGAATGGCCACTCTTTAAAATCACCCTTGCCTTAGACTTATATTATCAAAGCTGTGTTCAATGTTTTATTTTATTCACTCGTTTATGAGTTGTTTACTTTTAAGTGTAACCGTATTGCTTAGCACGTACAATTTATTAAATTATGTTTGCATTCCAGTCGCCAATGTGTTTGTGCTAAAAAACAAAAGAATGGTTTATTACTCACATCAGTTTAGGGGAAAAAACATATCTCATGTAACCATCTCATAAAATTTCGTAGCTTGCAAGCTACATAGCTTTGAATACCAAATTGATTTTGTAAACTGAAATGCCTTGAAGAAACTATACTGCAGGTTACAGGGTGAGCCATCTGTAATGTCGGTATGTTAACTTCGGAATGACTTTGATGTTCGTTTACCGATTCATTTGAGTTTCGTCCAGGGCAGTCAACGGTTTTTTCAGAACTGTTTAAACAATTGATCGTTGCACATTGAAAATATTCGTTCAGTTTCGTTAATTTGAGGTGAATCTAGTCGAAAATATTATCGACAACAAGAAACGTCGGACAAATCTCTAGATGTCTTCTTTTTGCGGGAGTTAATTGAAAAGTAAATTGGACGACAACGAACCTAAAACCATCGACGAACTCAAGGAAACATTCGATGCGATATGTCATGATGTCGAAATTATCGAAAAAGTGATTATATAGAAATTTATTGTTTAAAGTTATCCAATGTTCAGATACCGACATAAGAGATGACGTACCCTGAGATGGAATCAGATGATGGAACAAGAACAAGATAATGGTTGACCGTCACCGTATTTATAAAGCTTGTGACGATAAACTATATATTGCTTTTATCATCTTCTAAGAAGATCCTTGTTTATACTTTTACTTTTAGACCGTTTCTTGATCTCCTTCAGTTCATGTGAAAAATTCAAAGCGATTTAGACATGAGATAATAGCAGTGCAGTTTTTTTTCACCAAACAGCGCTTGTAATAGTTCTAAGACTTCAACTAGTCAATTGGGTTATTTGATTTTGAGTTGACATCACTCAGGTTCAGCGATCCGTAAATTACACAACGATGAATATAAATTGCCAACGGCCTTGTCACTCGAAAGTATTGGTTCTCTTAAGACAACCATAGTTAAATGGAGTTTCAGCGCTGCTGTTATTGGTTAGATGAGGACCCCTTGGTATGCCTAAATTTGAAAAAATATTTGTACACTCAGTTTTCCCATGAGAAATGCCAATGAGAGTTGACTCAGTACCTACAACAACTAAGAAAACTAGTTTTTTCGATTAAAATGTAAGGATTTGGGCTGCTCTGGGTCGTCAACCTAAAGCTAGGAGTTTGTTGTTAAGATCCACTTGTCAGATTATGTCCATTACACCTGTAGAATTGCAACCAAACTTGTACCTTTTTAATAGAAATTTTTGACACATTTTGTCATAATTCTGTTATATTACAAGTACTTGGGTGTTGTGTTACAGCCTCCATAATTCCATATCATACGACTTAGGGAACGCGATTATTGGTTGCTTCACCGAACTTGTTTGTAGAACTTAACTTTGAGCCAAAAGAAGCTGCTTTAAGTTATCTCAAGTCACGAACTTTGTGTGAACATTCAAGGATCCTTGAAATTACTTTGCCCTGATTGCAAGTGTCCATATACATCAAATTAAACTGGGGTATGACGTATGAAGCATCAGACAGAGCTGCAAAACTTGTATTTCAATCACATCCTGAGACCCTTCGTTTGTCAATCAACCAAGTTATTGTTTATCATCAATTAGCAATTTTAGAACATGAATCCATTCTTGAATTGTTTATTGAGGTTTCATATAATAAATAACAGATTGCTCTGCCTTGCTCTCTTCGCCTCGCAAAGATTGTTTAAGAAACAGGCTTTTATTCTTTTTATTATTTTATTTATTTTCGATGATACAGCAGATTGTCTTTGTTTTCAAGACATTGAGGCACCGAAACACATTCTTTTTTATCCAGCCCGAAATATTTTAAAGATATTTGCAAGCCCTTCTGATATGAGGGTAAACATTTTTTTTGCTAAACACCAAGGAAAGCAGCACAAAATGAAAATATGGGGCTTATGTTGGTTGAGGTCTCTCTCCACTCGTGTATACAATTAATCACGAGAACTTCTGATTACGGATCTCAACATAGATTTTGGGCGACTTTTTATGTCTAAAACCAAAGAAGCTAGATGCATATTGCCTCGTATTCATGGAGAATCATATGTGTTGAATACCTGGATCCAATCGAAATAAATAAATAAATAAATAGGGTGCGCAATAGAGCGAGGAGCCCCTGGGCCTAGCGCGTTTCTCACAACCATGCCTTGTTGAGGAATGGAGGGGACCTACAATTTTCTGCCGGTTCCGAACGGCTAATTGAGAAAGCGCTTTTCATGGCAATGAATTTGCTAACGGAGAGGACTTACCAATTCCTCGCGAAAGGCGATACCCGTGGAAAAACATTTTTGCCTCTGCTGGAATTCGAACCTCGAACCTCTTTTTCGATTGGTGGACCCTTCTTCTTGTTATCGAGTACTCCAGTAACAAAATTTGACATTCATTCATGAGTATTTGAATGAATTGAAGTCGATAATTTGAACAGCAGACTGATGTTGTGTAATTAAGACCAAATTCCGAAAGAAAAAATAGTACTCACTCCCTCGATCACTGATGGCGTAATTCAGCTTCTGATTTCGATTATCTGAACCACCAATGGATACCGGTAAAATGCAATCGCTAAGTTAGCAGTTCAATTCCTTATCTTAACTAGAGTATAACCTCCAACTGTTGGTTCATTTTTTTAATTTAAGGCCAACGTTGCGTTCGACTATAGTTGTTGTCATTCTTATTTGAGTGTTCTTCAACCTACATAGTCCATATGTTCATTAAAAGTAAAATCTTTGAAAATTTGGCCATTTATTGTTTGTTACTCGTATAATCAGTAGAGTCAAAGATGGAAAATCTTACTCATTTGGCCAACGAGAGGCCGAATGTTACAAGATTTCTTTTTTTCATGCAATCAAAGAACGTTTCACCACGATTATTGTATTTGGTTTGAATTCCATCATTCCATGTTGGCGTAGGTTACTATTTAGTGTTTTCAATTTCAATTTGTAGTAAAGGTCAAGTAGTATGCTCGCAACTCCTTTACCGTCTTTAAAAAGAAGGTAAAAAAAGAAAGTTTCTCAAAATTAAGAAAAACTGATGTTTAACAAATTCACAGTCATTCCCAAAAACAAAAACAAACTTAAACAAAATACAACAAAGCTTTTGATTGACATTAAGCTAAAGCAAAGAATTATGTAAAAATAAAAAATACTAAATTGTAAATTTCCACAAAGAAGCATTGTTTGCATATTTTAAACTAATAATAACAAAACAAAAAAAAATTATTTTGTAAATTAACAAATCTGCATACGTATTTAAAATTATCATTTTAAGTAAAAAAAAAAAATCAAAATATTCAAAATGAGCTTTTGCTCGGGCACATTATTGAGCACGGGGTTATACGATTTTCGAAATTAGAATAATATTTCCTTAAGTTAATTTTATCGCAAATGAAAATTAAAAAAAAAAACATTCACACAAACACATTAAACAAAACAAAAATTCTGTCCACACACATCATTTTCGTATAAATTAATAAAAATTAATGAAAATAAAACATAAGTTATAACTAAATGACAAAAGTGTACAGTTAAGTCCACTCTGCTGCCCCAAGGGCTTGGAATAGATGTTTTTTTTGGTTTATTTGTTCTTTTTTTTTTAAATAGCTAGTTATGTATTTGGAATGTCTATTGTTATCATGTAATCGAAGAATTAGTACGGAATTGAAAAAAATCTGTAATAAATGCACAGCGTGAGAACACATTTTTGTACTTTTGTCTTTAATAATTCGTGTATTGATATGCGTTCAACATTGTGAGTTTTGAACTAGTCAAAAATAATATAAAAATAATAATGAGCACCAGGCGGCGATAAAATATATTTACGTCAAAAGTCTATATAGATTCTCAATACTTATGCTGCCAGTGCAATAAAAAAGGTGTAATTTTGCAGAGTTTTCTTAAATTCGCTTACGAAGGGTGGTCTACAGTGACCACATTTATCGAGCTTCTTTAAGTTTTTGGTCAGATGTTTTAAGGAAACAAATAGAATACCTACAAGGTAAGCAGGCATATATTGTGCTCCTTATTTTAGTTGGAATCTTAACGGGCATCAATCGGGAAATCAACTGGTGAGAATGGGCTTTGTCACATACATCAAATTTATGGATGCTTGCACATATCATTTTTTTTTTTAAGTCCACCACTTAGGTTTTTATCGCATGCAAATACTCCATACTATTTTACAGTAATTTAAGTTCTAAAAGATGCTGGGATAAGAATCTATCGGAAAAGACATTGGTAGAATGGTAGACAATCCTAATTAGCTGAGATTTATTTTTTCAACATCAATTGTTTTTTGGTGTAGAACATCCAATCATTCCAATCGGTTTCCTGCAATCTGTGGGAGTGATTTTTCAAAACGAATGGAAATTTGGAGACTAGAAGTTTTTTACAGAAAGACGTGGAAGCCATTTTACTGCCAGTTGATTTCAAATCTACTAAAAAAATGAATGTTTTTCTCGTGGTAAATAGTCGTCATCTGGCGTCCTGGACATTTTTAGATAAACAGTTTTGTTGCATCCGAATCGTTTTTTTTTCAACTTCCTTCATTTCGGTAGCGCAACTTTCAGCTTTTCTATCAAACCGTCATGGTACCCGTGGCGTGATGGTTAGCATGTCCACCTGCTAACCCAGGGGTTCGAGGTTCGAGCCCCAGCAAATGGCAAAAATGATTTTCACCGGAAATCGCCTTCGCGAGGAATTAGCAGGTCCTCCGTTAAAATGAATTAAATAGAATAAAATTCATTGCCATGAAAAGCGCTTTCTCAAATAGTCGTTTGGAACCGGCAGAAAATTGTAGGTCCCCTCCATTCGCTCACAAGGCATGGTTGTGAGAAATGCGCTAGGCCCAGGGTCTCCTCGCTCTGTTGCGCCACCCTATTTTTTTTTTTTTTTTTTATTTATCAAACCGTCCACCACATGACCGTCGACATCGTTTGATTTTATGTTAAAAGCCAGACTGCATTGGGCTTTTTAAAGTACTTTTTTCCAGTAGATGCTAAATGAAATGAGGAACTACAAATACTAAAGTTTTCGAACATCGCCAGAAGTACTTGGCAGTGGTCCAATGGAAAACGCCTATGGATAGACGAACTAAGATTGTTTGTCAAAAACCGAAAAAATCACCAATTTCCGGTTGTCTTCTAGATACTAAAAGATTTCCGGTGCGAATTTTACTAACTTACAGAATAGGAACTTCAAAACTAACAATTTGACTTGTATAAGGTCCGATTTCTTAAATTTGACTAGCTATGACTTCTATTGTACTGCTATAAGGCTCATTTATGGTTGTTGAAACATTTTTTTAGATAGCTTTTTAGTAATAGCTTCTTTTAAGCCACTAGCAAACTAGTTACACAAGTTATAAGGAAGGATAAGAGAGTTTTGTTTAATGAGGAATCTATAAGTTCTGTCACTTATGTGAGTAGAATAATTAAAAAGACTTAACTTAGGTCCCTATTATGAGTAGCGAATCGAACGTTCAATTGGAAGCGAATGTTTTTATAGCGGTATTATAGGTTGTAGAAACAAAAACTTTTTTAGAAAACTTTTTTTTCGACGTTTAAGGTATGTCAGATAAGAGAATAGTCCAATAAATGAGTTTCTCTAAAACATTCGCTTCCAGTCGAACGTTCAATTCGCTACTCATAAAAGGGATCTTAATTTAAAGTTGTACACTTCATAGGTGACTAGTTTATGGTTAGTTTTTTTTTGTTGCACCTTTTTTTTTTTTTTTTTTTTTTATAATAAACGCGCACATCAAGGGGTTATGACTACCCTTATAATGTTGTTAAACACAGTGCGAGCATTTAGGAAAATAGGAGAGGATTTGAAAGGAGACATCGATGCACGTTGCTTTTGAATTTTTGTGAATCGTAATGTTGGGGAAATACAGAGCCAGGTAAAGCATTCCACATTCGGGTGGTGCGGCTGAAATACGAATCTCTATACTTGACTGTTCGTCCGAAGTTGGGCTCAAGGTAAAACTGATGAACATTCCTAGCGAGGCGGGTATTGCGGCTAAATTGTTTCAGGGGAGGAATGCAACTGGCTACTTCACTAGAGCACTGTTTGTGAAAAAAGCGATAAAAAAGAGAGAGACAGGTGACGTTTCGACGATGTCCAAGAGAATCAATCGATTCTACAATTGAACTATCACCTATCAATTTTAACGCTCTGTTTTGTACCCTATCAAGTAGGCGCAAAGATGTTTGAGAAGCACCTGACCAGATATGGGAGTTATACTCCAGTTTTGGGCGGATGAAGGCCTTATAAATTGTAGCCAGATCAGAAGGGGTGAAGAACTTCCTGCATCGTCTTAAGAAACCTAAGCATTTAGCAGCGTTTTTGGCGACATCAAATATGTGGTCATTCCAACGAAGATTATCGTTGACACACATACCAAGTACTGACAGCTTTTCGGTTTCTTGGATGCAGGTACCATTCATGGATAATGGCAATGGGGGAATGTTAAGCTTCAACGACAAGAGACAGCATTGAGTTTTAGAAGCATTGAATTCTACTCGGTTTTTATTACCCCATGTAACAATGCTGTCAAGGTCAGAATTCAATGAGCTTATCATCCGCAACCGCTCCATTTCCACATCCGAAGAGCAGGGACGTGAATTTGGAAACGAATATGAAAAGCTGAGGGTCGAGTCGTCAGCAAAACAGTTAAGCGGATTAGAAGTTTCAGACAGGAGATCATTAATGAAAATGAGGAAGAGAGTCGGAGACAAAACGGAGCCCTGGGGCACACCAGCATTTATGAAGTGGGTATCAGACTTGAAGCCATCCAACACAACTTGTATTGAACGGTCGGAAAGGTAGTTTCTAATCCAACGAAGAAGAGACTCATCGATACCAAAAGCACGCATTTTCGATAAAAGAGCCTGATGCCAAACTCTATCAAATGCTTTAGAAATATCAAGTGCAATAATCTTACTTTCTCCAAAACAATGTAAAGATTGGTTCCACTTTTCGGTGAGATAAGCCATCAAATCACCAGTGGACCGTTTGCTACGAAAGCCGTACTGACGGTCATTAAGAAGCTTTCGTTCTTCAAGATATTTCATAAGTTGACGGTTTATCAACGTTTCCATGACCTTGGAAAGAAGGGACGTTAGTGCAATTGGACGGTAATTGGAGGGGGAGGAAGATTCGTCTTTTTTAGGGACCGGCTGGACAAATGCAGTTCCATCTGCTCGGAAAAATCCCAGCAGAATAGGAAAGATGGAAAAGTTTACGCAGTGGTTTTGCCAGCGTATAAGAACACCTCTTCAGAATAACGGCGGGGATACCATCTGGACCAGCGGATTTATGTATATTGAGATCTTTGAGGATTCTCGCAACCGAGCGAGTTCGAAAAAATATCTGCTTCATCACAGAATCTACAGACTCGAGCTCAGGTGGAGCCAATATGCTATCAGGTAGTGTTGAGTTTGCAGCAAATTGAGCTGCAAGCAAATTGGCTTTGTCGATGGAACTGACATACGGAGAGTCATTGAAAACGAGCGTAGGGACCGATGACGTGGTCGAGTTCTTAACGTTCTTAACAAAAGACCAACAATTTTTGCTTCCTTTTGGACACAACAGTATTTTTTGCCTTACTTTTTGGTCATACAAAAACTTGGTTTTCTGTATATGAGCATTACAGATATTTCTGGCCCGTTTGAACAAATTTCGGTTTTCTACAGTAGGGTTATCTTTAAATTTTCGAAAACTACTTTCTCTATCCCTTATCGCCACCTTACAGCTTGAATCAAACCACGAATTCTCTTTGGGGATGATACTTTTTGTTCTATAAGGAACAAAATTTCTCATGCCGTTAAGAATTACGTTAGATATCATATCAGCTGATGCATCAACGTTTCCGTCGAGAAAGCACAATGCCCAATTAAAATTTCGAAAGAAATTATTCAGGCCGTCCCAATTGGCTTTCTCATATTGCCACACAGTTCTTTTGGGGACTTTATCTTTTTTTACCGTGACGGAAAACGAAAAATCTACCTATATGACACAATGGTCCGATTTGCCTAAAGGAGATGATACTGTAACCCTATATTTTTCGGGATGAGAAGTGAGAAATAAGTCAAGAGTGTTGGCCGCATGGCCTTCAATATCTGGAACCCGAGTGGGCTCATCAACAAGTTGAGTTAATTGGTTTAACTCAGCAAAGATCTCAACATATTCTCCTTCGGGTGTTGTCTGGCCAGAATGTCGAAGCCAATGAGAATTGTGTACATTGAAATCGCCCGCAATTGCGATTTCAGTGTGAGGATATAGGGAAACAATTCTTACTATGGAGTCAGATAGCGCATCAAACTCGTTAGAGGTCGAATTGCTATCTAAATTGGACGTGTCTAAATGCACCCACGGTGTAGTTCGTTTAGGTGGTGTTACACCGCACTTTTGAATAACCACTACACCGCATTTTAAATAACGAGTGGAAATAAATCGAGTAGGTTCGTGTTACACTGCATTTTTTAAAAAAATCTCTCAAGTCATTTGACAGGATCGAATGCTTTTTATTAGCTTTTCTAGTATAAATACAGTATGAGTGAAAAAATATGCGGTGTTACACCGCATTTTTTAAAAAACTCTCAAGTCATTTAACAGAAAAAAATGCTTTTTTGTAGCTTTAGTTGTAGGCCATCTAACGCTGTATAGAAAAACAATGTAGTAGCTTTTCGCTATCATCCATTTTACAGAACCAAATTCGCTATGACCATCTAGAGTTGTATAGAAACATGATAGAAATAAGAAAATAACTTTTCACTATAACCGATAGAGGCGGGCGTCCACACTGTCCAATTTGTTTATCAAATTTGTTGGATGAAAAGTTGGACGGAAAAAACCCATAGCGTCCACACTCATCAAACAAGTTGTCCAACTTCATTCTGGTCTTACTTTCAACCATGAAGGACATAGCAGTAGCAGCGGAATTTAGGGATGAAATTTTAGAAAAGCAAAAAAAAAAAAAAACAAAAGAAGAGGTGGACTACCTGAAAACATCATAAATGTGCACAACGAAAAAAAAAAATTCTTTCAGTGCGATGTGCACATTTTTCCAACAGAGTTTCATAGGCCATATACTTTCTAGTTATATTTTTGTATTCTTCGCATTTTATATGCCATATCTCTGGAAAATTTTATAGACTTCAAACTTCTGTAGAATCCAAAACTCGCAATTTCAGGTTACAGCCATCTAATAAACTGATATGAACACTTTAGATTTAACTTTTACCACTTGGACTAGTTCTACTTGGAGTCAGTTCAACTTTAATTTAAATTATAAGCTATAAACAAAAGCAACCCTTTACTTTATAGTAATTAAATGATAATTGCATTTTGGTGCCACCAAACTATTTATATTATCAATTTATCATAATTTGCATTTTGTAGATATGTGACCATTAAGAAAAAAGTATTTTTCCTTGCGACGCCCACTACCTGAAAGTATCGTAAATTCATTCCTATTTCAATGTGCCTAAAAAAATTTTCAGTCCGAGGTCCACTACCTGTAAATATTACAAATTCCATTTTCAATGTGCCCAACAAAGAGAAAACATTTTTTTCCTTGCTAGGTGCACTTTCAATGTACCTACTGAACAAAGAAAAATATTCTTTCCGTACGATGTGCACTTGAAAAACATTTTTGAAATGAAATTTTTTCCAAGTTTGACGACTAGCGTCCACACTCATCCAACTTGTTGTCCAACTTGCAAAAATATCAAAAAAATTTTAAAACCATCCAACAAATTTGACAAACCTGTTGATGAGCGGCCACACTTTCAAATTTGCTTGTGCCGATTTACACCCAGACGGTTTTGCAAAGACGGAAATAAGTGCGAAAGAGAAAGCAGATGAAATAGAAACACTTTAAAAAGTCTCTACCCGCAAAGTTTTGGGTTGAGGATTGTCCAGTTGTCTTGGATGGTTTTTGACGTTTCTTTTTCTTGTCTTTCTTTGTTTCTTGTCGTTGCTTTATTGCATCTTCTAATGTTCATGAGTAAAGAAGTAGTATATTGTCGGACAATTTCTTTAATTTTGCATGAAAATACATGAATTTTCCGTATCCATGGTGTCAATAATCATTGCTGCAGGATCTAATTAAATTATTTACCACTTCAAAAGACATTTTGCTTCTTATGAGTTTTTTGTTACTGATATTATAAAAAATGCAGCTGAGCCTCTTTAATTATTTTCACACCTTGAATCTGTGGGTGAGAATAAAAACTGAAAGAGAAGTGTCAAAACAGAAAAAAAACACGCAGCCGCAAAACGTCTGAGTGTAATACTGAGAGACTGACGGGATGAGGGTTCAAAAGAAAATATACGAAACACGCAGCAGGCAAACCGTCTGGGTGTAAATCGGCACCTTGACAAACTCGATGCTTGAAAAACAAATTGGACAGTGTGGACCCCGCTAATCAGAAAGATTAAAGTGATACCAGATAGTAACTGTTTTGTGCTACTTTATTATTTTTTTTAAGAATTTTTTTAAAACTCGAAGAAAGTTACTTATATCTTCGTAACCTTAACCTGTGTTTTAAGTAAAAAAGAATTTTAGGCTTTCTCCTTCGCTACGCTCTTGATAAATATTTTGTTGATTCAACTTTTTTGCGGAGCTCGGCATAGGCTGACGCTTACACCTTGTTATAGCTTTCGTAACTTCAATGTCTTGGGTTTTGATTTTGCTGAAAACTTTCCGCCGTATTAATAAACGCGGAATAGCTGGGTTCCATGGATTAAGTGGCAAATGGTATAATGATAACTTTAATTAAATGGAAAATGGTATAATGGTAGCTTAATCCATGGTATAAGGCTATTCTGTGTTTATTAATACGGGGGTTTAAGTTTTAAATTTTTCTTAACACAAAAAAAAAAAATTAAAACTTAATGTGTTGGTGCTTTATAAGTAATTGTGCTACAGAGATGAATGATGGCTTTCTGAGCTCTCCATAATATCTACAAGATTGCTGCATTTAAATTTTGACTGTGATAAGTTTTTCAAAAAATGTTTGCATAGTTTGATATTTAGGTTTTGGTATTAATAAAAAGTTAAGACAAATAACCGAGCTGAGGGAGCGAATCACACTATAATGAGTCCCAATAGAATCAGTATAGTTGCATGTTTATGAGTTTTCACATCTTGCCCAGCTTTACAAAAAAAAAATTAGTTTTTAAAAAACAAAAACTTTGGTGTTATTCAAACCCTCCCCTTAAGAATTTTTCAGTAGTGTGTTTAAAATTAAATTTCAGGTTATGTTTTAAATAGCCAAGCGTCAAATGAAAATAAACTCACCGCACATATACTTCCACAACTTGTTCGCGCCTTTTTTCTGCAGCTCACACGTATTCACAGATGGAGGCTGCGATTACAAAAACAACAATGTAAACAAATGGAAGTTGCGGGGCAAGAGACGTAATGGTTTTCCCTCTTGTTCTTTAAATTCTCTTAAAGGATTTGTCTGCAACGTAAGTAAATCACCCTTTCTACAATAAACGTTTTATTAAAACACCAGTAAAATGATAAAGCTCCTTTTGCCACTATTGTCGTTTAAGTGAAATGACTTTCTAAAACATCCACAGAAAAGGACAAACAGCAATAATGCTTTTAAAACAGAAAGAACGAAATATATTCAAAGTAAGATATTTTTTTATGCAGGAACTGCAAGTCAAAGACTTTTTACCTTTTCAGCAAAATCAAAACCCAAGACATTGAAGTTACGAAAGCTATAACAAGGTGTAAGCGTCAGCCTATGCCGAGCTCCGCAAAAAAGTTGAATCAACAAAATATTTATCAAGAGCGTAGCGAAGGAGAAAGCCTAAAATTCTTTTTTACTTAAAACACAGGTTAAGGTTACGAAGATATAAGTAACTTTCTTCGAGTTTTAAAAAAATTCTTAAAAAAAATAATAAAGTAGCACAAAACAGTTACTATCTGGTATCACTTTAATCTTTCTGATTAGCGGGGTCCACACTGTCCAATTTGTTTTTCAAGCATCGAGTTTGTCAAGGTGCCGATTTACACCCAGACGGTTTGCCTGCTGCGTGTTTCGTATATTTTCTTTTGAACCCTCATCCCGTCAGTCTCTCAGTATTACACTCAGACGTTTTGCGGCTGCGTGTTTTTTTTCTGTTTTGACACTTCTCTTTCAGTTTTTATTCTCACCCACAGATTCAAGGTGTGAAAATAATTAAAGAGGCTCAGCTGCATTTTTTATAATATCAGTAACAAAAAACTCATAAGAAGCAAAATGTCTTTTGAAGTGGTAAATAATTTAATTAGATCCTGCAGCAATGATTATTGACACCATGGATACGGAAAATTCATGTATTTTCATGCAAAATTAAAGAAATTGTCCGACAATATACTACTTCTTTACTCATGAACATTAGAAGATGCAATAAAGCAACGACAAGAAACAAAGAAAGACAAGAAAAAGAAACGTCAAAAACCATCCAAGACAACTGGACAATCCTCAACCCAAAACTTTGCGGGTAGAGACTTTTTAAAGTGTTTCTATTTCATCTGCTTTCTCTTTCGCACTTATTTCCGTCTTTGCAAAACCGTCTGGGTGTAAATCGGCACAAGCAAATTTGAAAGTGTGGCCGCTCATCAACAGGTTTGTCAAATTTGTTGGATGGTTTTAAAATTTTTTTGATATTTTTGCAAGTTGGACAACAAGTTGGATGAGTGTGGACGCTAGTCGTCAAACTTGGAAAAAATTTCATTTCAAAAATGTTTTTCAAGTGCACATCGTACGGAAAGAATATTTTTCTTTGTTCAGTAGGTACATTGAAAGTGCACCTAGCAAGGAAAAAAATGTTTTCTCTTTGTTGGGCACATTGAAAATGGAATTTGTAATATTTACAGGTAGTGGACCTCGGACTGAAAATTTTTTTAGGCACATTGAAATAGGAATGAATTTACGATACTTTCAGGTAGTGGGCGTCGCAAGGAAAAATACTTTTTTCTTAATGGTCACATATCTACAAAATGCAAATTATGATAAATTGATAATATAAATAGTTTGGTGGCACCAAAATGCAATTATCATTTAATTACTATAAAGTAAAGGGTTGCTTTTGTTTATAGCTTATAATTTAAATTAAAGTTGAACTGACTCCAAGTAGAACTAGTCCAAGTGGTAAAAGTTAAATCTAAAGTGTTCATATCAGTTTATTAGATGGCTGTAACCTGAAATTGCGAGTTTTGGATTCTACAGAAGTTTGAAGTCTATAAAATTTTCCAGAGATATGGCATATAAAATGCGAAGAATACAAAAATATAACTAGAAAGTATATGGCCTATGAAACTCTGTTGGAAAAATGTGCACATCGCACTGAAAGAATTTTTTTTTTTCGTTGTGCACATTTATGATGTTTTCAGGTAGTCCACCTCTTCTTTTGTTTTTTTTTTTTTTTGCTTTTCTAAAATTTCATCCCTAAATTCCGCTGCTACTGCTATGTCCTTCATGGTTGAAAGTAAGACCAGAATGAAGTTGGACAACTTGTTTGATGAGTGTGGACGCTATGGGTTTTTTCCGTCCAACTTTTCATCCAACAAATTTGATAAACAAATTGGACAGTGTGGACGCCCGCCTCTATCGGTTATAGTGAAAAGTTATTTTCTTATTTCTATCATGTTTCTATACAACTCTAGATGGTCATAGCGAATTTGGTTCTGTAAAATGGATGATAGCGAAAAGCTACTACATTGTTTTTCTATACAGCGCTAGATGGCCTACAACTAAAGCTACAAAAAAGCATTTTTTTCTGTTAAATGACTTGAGAGTTTTTTAAAAAATGCGGTGTAACACCGCATATTTTTTCACTCATACTGTATTTATACTAGAAAAGCTAATAAAAAGCATTCGATCCTGTCAAATGACTTGAGAGATTTCTTTAAAAAATGCGGTGTAACACGAACCTACTCGATTTATTTCCACTCGTTATTTAAAATGCGGTGTAGTGGTTATTCAAAAGTGCGGTGTAACACCACCTAAACGAACTACACCGTGGGTGCATTTAGACACGTCCATCTAAATTGGGGCTTCTATAGATAAAACAGTAATGAATGATTTGCTTACGGACGGTGAATTTTAACCACATGAAATTAAAGTTCGAATTAGAACAGAGGCCGTATTGTGGTAGAATCTGGTAAGCAATATCATTCCGAACGTATACGGCGAGGCCATGAGATGAAAAGAATAATGGCACTAAGCTATATCCAGGCAGGTTGAACTCTGAGGGATCAGAATCAACACCCACCTGTGTTTCACTCAGTGCCAAAACAGCTGGCCTGCATTTTGCAGTGTGAGCGTACACAGCAAAGAAATTCGATCTTAGCCCCCGAATGTTGCTAAAATCGACCCGAAATCTACCCGACATTACAATTCACAACAACACATAAAACAAAATATCAACCGTAGACGCTAACTAAGTCGAAACAACAAGTGTATATCCTATTAGAAAACAAAATCAAATTACTAGCGGTGTTATGCCCAGCTAGCAACTTGACTTTAGTTCACCAACGGGATCGACACCGTTGATTGACTATCCGCCTAACAAACGCACAGCCTCATTGACTGCACACACTGCCCAGATAAGATAAGAGATTATCAAATCAGAGAAATGTGTGCAGTCACTGTGGCTGCGAGAGTGATGTGGGGGAGGAGACGATGGAGAGGTAACGCACTTAGTGTTTGGGCTATTGCATAGACATGGGCTTTTGTTTTGTTTTTTTTTTTTTTTGCACTTTCACAGCACTGATTTTTTATTGCACTGGATTTTTTTTCGTTTTCGCGGCGCGGTCGGGCACTAATCGCGGTGCGTGTGGTTACGGTGAATGGCAGATCGACACCTGCGTCCCAGGAAAAAATCGGGAGAAATCAACCTGCCTTTAGTATGTGCTCGACCATTTTTCTTTTTTTCGAGTCACTCCATTGCCAAGCAAACTTCCACATAACTATGATGAAGTGAACTATTTTATTATTACTTACAGTAAAATAATTCTTTTATTTAAATTTTCTATTTATGGTGCATATTACATCATTTGTTCACTATTAAATAGTTTTGAGTTTCTAGCATCAGCATCTCTATCTCTATGAGTTCATCATTTAAGAAAATTACACACTAAATCCATAAATTTGGCCGGTTGTTCAAAATGAACTAGATGTCCAGCATCTAACCATTCCAATTGAGCTTCTGGGAAAAGCTCTTTGATTTTCGGCCAGTCAGCAGGGCTGTAAATATAAAAACAATAAACCTCCAAATTCTCCATTCATCATCCGTAATCAATTTACTCCATAAAATCAGAACGCTGGCCAGCAATAAAAAGCACAGGTCCGTTATGTGGTGGCATGTTAAACTGTTGAGCCCGAAAGTCGGAAAAATTTGCATGTAAACCAGCAACATTTGGAATCCAAACAAATCTACGGAATTAATTGAATAAACTCAATTCTATAAAGAACTTTGAAGAACTTACTCTCCCGTTTTAAGTTTCTTTAAGTTAAGAAGGATGAAATCAACAGTTTCCTTATCACGCACCACCTTTTTCATTTCCTGTTCCACATAAGCCCGACCTTCAGCCATTGGAAGATCTGCCGAAACTTTAATATTTTTCATTGCAAGAAAAATGTCTTCCATGAGTTCAAAGTTTTTGGGAATGGAAACTGGTGATATGTCGACAATGATTGCTTTTTCTACTAATTCTGGCTAAGGAGTGATATAATAGGTACTCAAAGTAAATAAAGAAAGGATAAAGAACTTACATATTTCAATGCAAAATACATCATAGTTCTACCACCCATGCTGTGTCCCATTACAGAGATTCGTTTCAGGTTCTCCTCTCGCATTAACATGGCTATGTCTTCGGCCATACTCGCAGAGTTATGCACGTCAACATGAGGACTTTCGCCATGGTTTCTGGCATCTACATTATAGACCTGTTTATGTTTTCTTAGATCCTTCTAGTATATGTTGTAAGATAAGACTCACCTTGCGGTTGGTTTTATTTTCAATGGCCTTGCTTATGCCTCTCCAGTTAAGTTTCGAACCAAAGAGGCCATGCATGATAACCAGTGGAGTAGCATTTGGATCAGTTGTTTTCGATTGGATAACATTGACAGCCATTTTAACGGGGACTATATTTGAGCTAAAATCTGCACGTTGCAGAAAATTATATTTGTTTGCCACTCCATTATTTAGTATGCTGGGAAACTTTCCTAAGAATTTCCTCAAAACCATCTCGATTATCGTTCCACTGACCAAAAATCAAATAAAAAACTGTTTTCGTTTTGTGTGTTTTAACTTACGTCATCGTATTGATAAGAAGCTGTCAAAACAAATGTCATTATTGGCTACGTTCAAACTTGATGATTTTCTCTTCGTACTTTTAAGACCCTGTAACCACTGGTAGCGTTTACATTGGGGCGTGGTTTTTTCCACGCAGATTTTCTGCTTTATGTCAATTTTCATGCAAAATACGACAATGATCGTAAGCGGATAGTGGGTATAACTTTTTTATTGATTTTTATTTTAAGCGTGCAAAACACAATCAATTTTAAAATATTTAAAGGTAATGGTGGATTTACATGCATCTGCAAGTGCGGATGAAAATCGAAAAAAGACACAAGATGTAAAATGCATACTTGTCTGATAGAGAGGGAACGAACTTCCTAGTTATGGTTGCAGATGAAAAATTATGGGTGCAGATGAACATGTTCATCTGCAACCATAATCCTATTCGTCTCTCTTAACCTTTGTGCTTTGTAATCTTCATCCGTCTCGCTTTACTTTTCTGCACTTCCGCAGTTGCAGATGCATGTAAACCCAGCATAAAGTGTCAACTGCTCTACTGGTTTCATACTCGCTTGCTGAGTTGCTATGAATTAAGTCCTGCGCATACCAGCGCGGTTGGTGCGTGTGATGCGATTGCATTAAGTGGAATCTCCATAAGGTTACTTACTTACTTACTTACTTAAAATCTAATCATTTTGGTCAATTTGTTACTACAATAAATCCACCAAAGTTCAAGTTTACAATGGTGGATTTGTTGAAACTTCGGGCGAATAAAGCGAACATTTCCAGTCGTATTTATAATCCCATTCCAAAGTATGTCTAACTTTGGATAGCTCTTAGAACAGCGTCCAAGTCCAAATCGTATTTATAAACACTTTCGTCGCTGTCTAAGAAATGTCTAACTTTAGACAACGAAATTGGTTGTCTAAACTATGGCTAAAGTGACCATTGATACAGCAAAAAACAATTTTGTTGAACATGTTATAAGACACTGTTAAGAGTGTTAAGATCGAAAAAATTAAGTAGTTTGAGGTGCAAAAATACTACTTTCAACAATTCCATTTATAAATTGCACAAATTTGATCATTTTATGAGACTTGGAAAAGCTGAAACACAAAGTCAAATCAGCTGTTTTTTCGGTCATGTTCAAGTCCTGCGCCACTCTCTTTCAGAGCCTTATAGTTTTTGTACTCGTATACCAAAGCACAGACAATGGTACTGCACGGATACATCATAACCGCTGCCATTTAGTTTTTCATTCGGAGTTGACAGTTTTAGGGGTTGTTTAGACAACTGTTGGAATGCATTTATAAATACAAAATTGGCTAAGACTTGTCCAACTCTTTAGACATCGTCTAGCTGGACAACTGTCTAAGGATGTTCTAAGCAAATTTTATAAATACGACTGTTCGTGTTTTTCTTCTTCAGACGTTTTTTACAAATCGACCAATGTGAAGCTGGTCAATGTAAACATAGTAGAAAGAATTCAAAAAAACCCCTTGCAACTTTCTTATCGACAAAAAACTTGCATTTGCACCTTAAATGTTGCTAGATACAGCTTATGACAGCTGTCACTTAGACACTTCACAAATAAGACCAAACGACAAAAATTGCTAGTCAAAACTCAAACATTTGGTTAAATTGAGAAAACAAAATAAATAATTTTGTCTGCTGTTGAAAAAGAACTCGTTAAAAAACCATTGAAATGGCTAATGATCGAGAAGTTCTTCGCATTGTATGGGAAGGACAAATTCCAGTATGTTTTCAAGCAGATTCAGACGAAATAGCAGGACTACAACAACCAAATCAATTTTACTTGATGGTGTCTCGGTTGAGCTACCTTCCTCTCGTCACTGACAAAGTTTGTTTAGTTTTTGTTTTAAAATGCAAAAAAAAACATTACATATTTTTTTCGATCGCAGGTTAAAAAATACTTCAACAGATACATAGCAAATGATCAACAGGACGGAAATGTTTGGTTCGATTACAATGGAATTCCCTTAAAGTTGCACTATCCAATTGGTAAGCCAGCTACAAAGTCGTTCTTTAACAAGCAAAGCTCACAAACTAATTTTGCAGGAGTGTTATATGATTTGCATCACTCAGAAGAAGATGATTTACCATGGAATTTAACTATACATTTTTCGAAATTCCCCGAAGATGTCCTAGTGAAGTTCGCTACGAGGTACAAATAAATTTTTTTCGAAACCTGTTGGTATCTAAAAAATGTAATTATTTTATAAAGGGACATCTTGGAAGCACATTTCATGTCATGCTTGAAGGAAGCTGATGTTTTGAAACATCGCGGCCAAGTGATCTCTGCCATGCAGAAAAAGGACCATAACCAGCTGTGGTTAGGACTTGTAAACGGTGCCAACTTATTTTTAGGACTAAATTAAACTGAAATAAAATATTAAAAATATTTTCTACTTTTTCAGATAAATTTGATCAATTCTGGGCGGTCAATAGACGGTTAATGGAAGCAACTGGGGACCATGAATCATTCAAGCACATTCCTGTAAGGTTTTACAATGAGGTAAGATATTTGTGATTGATTTTCATTTGAAACCTACAACATTTCAAAACGCGATTTCAACTTTTTTCTTAACATTGATTTCCATTTCTTATACGTCGTGGATAGAACTGTTTCTTGCCTAAATTTGAACAAATTGTTAGTTATGAACCCTAGAGTGTGACAGATGAGTTAAGTCAGTAATGAGTCAAAATCGTTGCTGAGGATCTGGAAAGACCACTTCTGCAGACTGCTTAGCGGTTATGCAGACACTAATTTCGCTGTGAAGCAGATTACCCCATTCAACTTGGAAGGGAGCATGCACCAGCTGATCTGCATTATATGGTCGGAAGAAAGTATAGCCGATGAAAAGAACCTCAGTAACGTATGCCCGATCGTAAAAAAGGGAGACCCTCATAATTTTGCCAATTATAGAGGAATAAGCTTTCTTAACGTCGCGTACAAGATATTGTCTCATGTAATATGTGAACGTCTGAAACTCCATGTCAAAAACTTGATAGGTCCTTATCAATGTGGTTTTAGACCAGAGAAGTCCACAATAGACCAAATCTATACATGACGGAAGATCTTGGAAAAAACCGAGAATATAATATAACACCATCTTTCTACGGATTTCATAGCTGCGTATGACAGTATTTACAGTGACGAGGTGTACAGAGCCACGTCTAGTTTCGGCATCACTGCAAGGTCCAACGAACAGCTTGTTTATGTATCACTGAGATCAACACACTCGGCTGCCCTAAACATGCTCCTTAATCTCATACCACTAGATATCTCCAGCAAACAAATGGCCGCCAGTACAGGCATTCGTATCAGTGCTATCTCCCAATGGACCGATAACAACATCGGTCACGCTACAATCCTGAAATTATTCAGATCTATCATTTGCCACTCCGACTACACCATCCCCCATTTGGTTTTTGATAACAAGTTCCAAGTCTCAATCCTACCGAGAACCAGCTGGG
Source organism: Melanostoma mellinum (assembly GCA_914767635.1). NCBI lineage: Eukaryota > Metazoa > Arthropoda > Insecta > Diptera > Syrphidae > Melanostoma > Melanostoma mellinum. The sequence goes on from OU612059.1 coordinate 19,837,935, forward strand.
AAGACGAAGAATTTTTGAGAGATGATTCAATTCACTTCTATACAGATAGGTCTAAAACTGAGGAAGGGATCGGCTGCGGAGTGTACTCAAACCGACTTAACGTAAGTCTCTCTTTCCGCCTTCCAAACCATTGTAGCGTGTTCCAAGCGGAAATTCTGGCGATCAAAGAGGTCCTATTATGGCTTAAAGAAAACATGATATCCTCAACGAATATCCGGATTTTCTCAGATAGTCAAGCAGCCCTCAAATCACTCTTCGCTGTTTTTACGAACTCAGTAACCGCCCTTAACTGTCGCTTATCTCTTAAGGAGATGGCTGAAAAGTTCAATATTCACCTTTTTTGGGTGCCGGGGCACAGAGATATCGTGGGTAACTGCAAAGCCGATGAACTCGCCACAGAAGGAACCGTTCTACCGATCTCAACCTGCAGGTTGAATATTGGTATACCAATCGCTGCATGTAAACTTATGCTAAAGCAAGAGGCAATGGATAGAACAAATTATAGGTGAAACAATATCACCACGTGTGTGGCAACAAAACATATATGGCTAGGACTAGATCCAAAACGCACAAGACATTTGCTATCCATAACCAGATTGCACTTTAGCTCCGTAATCAATGTCATCACCGGACATTGTCTGATAGGAAGACACGCCATAAGATTCTGCGTTCTCTCTAATGACTTCTGCAGAAGTTTCTTAGATGAGGAGGAGGAAGAGACTATTCCACACCTCATCTGGTCATTTCCTGCACTGTCCTTTAAAAGAAAATGGCATCTAGGAAAATATTTCCTTGGTGATCTAAACGATCTGGCGAACACAGATATCCTGCATCTCCTTCGCTTTATCAAAAACTCCAAATGGTTTTTTTAAGTGAAGAAGATTCAAAAATGAACTGTATGAGTTGTTTCGCGACATTGGCATATCTAGAAGAGTACCCTTTGTGAGACTGCTGGGCTGGGATATGTAGAGTTGTCCGCCACCATCTTAATATCAATAACCTGTTCTAGTATTGAAAGGCTCTCAAAGATATTTAAATCAAATAAGTCGGAGTAGCTCATTCAGGGGTTTCGGTGTTTTTTTTAACATGCTTAAAGTGCACCGTTGATTTTGTAATCGGAATTCGAATTTATCCGGTGTGACATTCCCAATAAGCCTTGTAGACCACTGAGATTCGGGTAGTCAGAAACTACACTCAGAGCATTATAGTGTTGTTGTATTTTTCTTACTTCGGTTCTTTGTCAACACTGGCACTTGCTATTTTGGCAGGTCACCTCCTTAGGATCCCAGTTCCCAGTGGGTACTACTTGGAGGTATAGAAAGCAGAATTGACGTGTACTATTCATAAATTAATGATTTAAATAGTTGCAACATATGAGCGCCGCCAAGTTGACACCAATCAGAGCCTTCCCAAATAGTACCCATCCAACCACCTGCAATATTTTTCTAACTCTGAACGCCAAAGATCTACTCTTGTTCGGTTGGGAGATCTCTGAATTCACGCACCCATGCAATAATTTCTTGTGTCAGCGTTAGGTTGCTATGAGTATGAAGAAACGAGTAAATAAGTTAGAATTCCGTGATTTGTTAGTGAAAACAATTTACAAAATTTGAAAATATGTGAACGTCAGTTTAACCTCCAATATAAGAAAAAAAAACTAAAAATATGTTTCATTGCAAAGAGTAGTTCTCGATTTGAGAGTAAATCTTTCGATTTTAATGAAAACGCTATAAGGAAAAATTAAAAGAAAACTGGATCTCCGAGATAGTACTGAAAGAAGCTGCAAAGGGGAATTTGTTAATAATAGATACTTTTCATAATTTTTTTGAACACTATGGAAAGGTTATTCACCGGCGTACTCCACGAGCAGATCTGCGAATCCTTTGAGATCACCATGCTCGTAACTTCGAAAAGGAAGAAGTAGAAGAAGATGAGGAGGGTACCAAAATCCAGCTTTACCTGGATACTTCCAAAGACTAATGTTTTTAATGTCCGGATAACCATATCAACAGAGGATATAGTAAAATTTTCCTGATCTGCATATGTTACCTAAGTGAGTTGGCAAATTCAAAACGACAGCTTGACTATATTGTTATTATAACTTGTATAATTTTTGTATACCCTTATGTCGTCCGATCTCAACAACCACAGTCGTCATCTGATAGACGAGAAATATTTTGCAATCATCTGGTTAACACACCCCTCATTCCTTGAGTTCAGTTAGACAGTTGAGCTTATTGGCAAAATCTTATTTTTTCCCTCAATTATAATAATAGACAATTTGAATCAAACATTCTTCAAAAGCTTCGAAGGTTTTGCAAACTATTTCTGGTTTACTAGTAGATATTCAGGTACAAATAAATCTCAATTTTGGCAAATTCAAAAACATACATAACGTCGCCGTCGCCCACAATCTCATATGATACCCTCCCACTTTTTCATTTAATGAAAAGAGAACATTTTGAATTTTGTTTATCGAAGGCTTGTCCCTCATGATGTGAAACCTTGAAATAAAATGTACTAGTCGACCTTATTGTCAACTAGATTATCGTCATAACCACACCTCAAATTTATAGTATATCCCCAATTTAGTTCCTCAAAAGGAACATCTTGCTTGCAAAATAATTTGTAAGCCCATTTGATTGTCTTGAAAAAATTCTTTAAAAATCAATCACCTCTACTGAGGACTATTATCATGTGAATGGCAAAATTATCACATGATGGTTTAAAAATAAGCCAAATGTCTATTTTTAAATTAATAGAATTTGTCACACTACTCGAGCACTGAAGGGAGAACTTTTTTAAGTTGCTTTCCGCAAATAGAACATAAAAACAAACATAGAAATTGAATTGAAGTGTAGGTATGTAAGACTGTGATGCCATTGGTATTTAATTGCGGCACAAATAAGAACCAGGCGGGATAGAATTAAGAGAAAAAATGAAAATAACATTAATTCGCAGTAATTTTGGCATTATTGTTGTATGGATGACTGCAAATGTGATAGTTTTTCCTATGCCTGATCAGTTAAGGAGTATTTGCTAAACAATTCAATATTTTTCTGCTCGCACTTTTGATATAATAAATATATAAATGCGCATGTTTCAACACTTTCATTGTTTTATACTAACTATGAAATAAGTGTTTGAATCGAATAAAAAATATTATTTTTTTTTATTATTTTGTGTCTCAGATGCTCAAATTTCTCGCGATCGGTCCTAAGCGAAGCTCTATTGAAATGAAACTTTTGCTAGAAGGACTAGTAGCATCCTACTGATTAGAGCTGTTTGAAAGGATCTTATCACTTCGATCAAGAATCCTCTTAGAACCTGGGTCAGGCTGGCTTAATTGGGTGATTGTTGATCTTGTTACCGTCGCAAAGTGATGCTTTGGGGTGACTAACCTCTTATTTTTGTAGAAACTTAAGAAGTTGGGTGGGTTTCACGATTTTAAAATCGAATTTTGTTTACAGTCTTATTAAATTCGGCAATATATCGAGAATATTGTCCTTAAATTTCAAGTTGATCCGAGTAATAGTTTTGGAGAAACAGCTTTGAGAAGTAGCGCACTTGAGGCCGACTAGCCTTAGCGCTCAAAACTTTAAACGCGTTTTTCTGGAAACTGTGTTTTTGAAATCGGTGGCCAAGATATCTCGAGAACTACTCTACCGATCTTGATGAAATTTGACACACGTCTTTGAAGTACAACTGTTTAACAAGTATTTTTATTACGACTCATTTTAGCAGAAAAATAGAAGTGACACCGGAATAAATCGCCACCAGGAGTTCTTATGCCGCTAGTATCGATTTTGGAGCTAGTTAGTTCACCAACCTTTTTGCAAATTTAGTCCCAAAGGATATTTTTTATTATTGTTTCGCTGGTTACCGAAGAGGTTGTTAAGATTAAAAATGGGTTTGAAATGGTGATGGGGGGCTCAGTATTATTTATTTAATTATAATCAATTGTAATTAATCCCAAAGGGTTCCTTGGGAAATATATTTTAAAATCTAAACTGCCAAATTTCCTTCATTTGAAAATGGTTTTCGTATGAAATTAGCTAAGCAGAGACAAAAAAATAAATAATAACAAAAAGGGTGACTGTTGCTAACAAGCTTCTTCTTCGTGTTTGAAAAAGTCATACAGGTCAGGTGTCAGCTTCTATATATATTATTATTCAGTGCTAAAATGTTAATCCAGTTCTAGTTTATGGTCTCAACTAAAAAAGATTTTTTGTGTGTTCACTTCGGATGATACAGTCTTCTAACTTTTTTACGAGGTGTTGCCGTAATTTGTGTTGCTAAGGCGAAGTTTTGAATATTTTTTTCAAGAAAATTTCAGAAACTGTTTATTAAAGAGTATCTTACTTACTTACTTAGGTGGCCATTAGAGTTCGGGGTGAACCTTGGTCTCAACTAACATTTTTCTAAGTTGGTTGAGATCTTCTTCCACTTGATTGTACCACATTAGACGATGTCTTCCGTGACTTCTCTTCAATGTGCTTTCAAAAACGCGTCGAGCAAGAGCGTTGACATCCATCCACTATACATGTCCCAGCCATCGTAGCTTCGCGATACGTACTCTTCTAACAATGTCAATGTCGAGGTACAGCTCATACAGCTCGTTGTATCTTTTCTACATTTTGTCTTCACATATGGGGCCAGAGATCATTGGGCGTATTTTTCTTTCGAAACGGCCAAGGGTTTCCTCATCCGCTTTTGATAGAGTTCATGCTTTCGCGCCGTAAAGCAGGACTAGGATGATCAATGTTTTATAAATAATTACCTTGGTGTCTTTAGGCCTGTAAAAAATTTGAATAAATTATAAAATTTTTTATAGACAAAAAAAAGATGTTTGAAAATAAGCTCTTTTTAAACATTGAAACCTACCTAAGCCATTCAATCCACAAGTGCTATGCTAGCGCTTTCTCACAACTATTCCTTATGAGGGAATGGAGGCGACCTACTATTTTGTTACGGTTCCGAACGGCTAATCGAGAAACCGCAATGAATTTACTAACGGAGGACTTGCCAACACCTCGCGAAAGCGATACCCATAGAAAAACATTTTTGACTTCTGTTGGGATCTAGACCACGAAACTTCCGCGTAACAGGCAAACATGCTAACTATCACGCCACTACCGGATTTGCCTGCCAAAAATTAAATCTAAAACGACCATAGCTCTTGCGTCAACGGTTACAGAATTAAACTACAGACTATTTTTTTTGTAGTTTAAGGCAGACTCAGGGATAAAGTCATCAGACAAGGGGCGATTAACGAGCGCGTCTTGAAAGTCCAGGCTGAGTTCACCATCATAAGTCTGATGTGCGCCCACGCCCCCCAAAAACACACCCCTCATCTTTTAAAAATTCGTTAAAGTACATACGTGGCGATCCACAGTTCAATCAAATGATCATGTTGCGACTGTCGCAAGACACTCTTCAAGTATTATGAGTGTCCAAACCTTTCGAAGGGCTGACTTTAACTCGAACCGCTTACTTGTAGCGAATGAGAATATCCTTTTGTCGAAAGACACTAACGGAAGCTTTGAAACAATATGACATCGGAATGCTAAATCACAACAGTGTCTTTTTCAATCAAGTATCTCTCCAACTATCATTAAATCGTATGTTGTCAGCCTTAACGATTGAAGACCAGTGATAGCAATGCAAAAAAAAACCTACAGAACCGCAGCCTCTGTTGTTCTAGGTTGCACTCTGCCTCCAAAAAGAAACCCATGGTTCGATCAAGGGGTCAATTTTAGCGATAAGAAAAAACAACAGGAAAAAACATGACAAATGTTAGGCAAAAAAAAACCGGAGCTACCTGTGATCAATGCGATTAGATGAAAAGTAAGGAAGAATATCGAACTCTTAAGAAAAGAAGCAGCACAAGAAACGCTCGTTTTAGGAAATGCCATGATAGGAATAAGATTGGAAAGCTTTACCAAAATTTAGAAGGTTAATGTCACGAATCTCGATTTCGAGCCTGTTAATGAAAGGAATTTGAATTTGGTAGGGTAGAATCATAGTCGTTACTGAGGATCTAGAATGACCGCTTTTGCAGCCTGTTTAACAGAAATAATGACAAAAACCACACTTTCGGGCGGAGTGTGAATGAGGAGAAAAAATGCTCCATTCATCAGTTGAAGCTTTCCACTATGTAAGTTAAACTACAACAAAACTGCAAGTGTAGAGTTTTTCAGTACCGCTGAAGATCAGTTGCAAAGGTCTAGCTGATCTGCATGATATCGACTGAAGAAAGAATGCCCGATGAATGAAATTTCAAATTCGTATACGACTGCCGGATGACTTTGGGGAACTCATGCTCCTCCGTCAAGCTCAGGAGAAAACCTTTGATGTCAAAAAGTCATACGACTTTGTTGTACTTAAAAGATTGTGCAAAACTCAAATCAGAGGCATGATTTTTTCAAAGTCTGTACAAGTACTAACCTACTCAGATGATATACAAGTCCTCAAATAAAACTCACTAACCCCTTTATAACTGTAGGGCTGTGCAAGACAGCAAGACTGGAAAATACTAAAATTGTTTCCAACAGTTGAAATGATTTTGTTGAAAAGTTTAAGAGGTAGACTATGTAGAATTATTTTTTTAACGATTTTCTGACCTCTAAATCATTTGTCATATAAACCGCATCAGTTAATTGCTTTCGTGATTTTTTAGTATACTTAAGACTTAATCTAATCCTCTCAAATGGTTTGTTTTTTTCTCTTCTTTCTTATTTTCGATAGGATGGAACCTATACACAAAAATTAATAGCACCGCTCAACGAATCTGGACAAAAAAGAACGCTTCAAGATCTGTTAAAAGAATTTTCAACACCTGTTCGACACGCCGGTAAGTACATACTACACACCGTAAAGATATACATAATGTAAATTCCACACCACATACAATTAAGGTGATTCCAAATTTCCCAAATCCCTACTTTGTTTGAAAAAAGTGTCCGTACACAATTGCAAAGAAAGTGTGTGGTACTAGAATCCTCTAGCTCTTGTCAGAAACTATGCCAGGCGGTCTAGAACGATTTTTCTTCCATTGATATGGTTGTACAACAATACAATGTTATTCAATGGCTAACGTTTTTCTATACAGGTATCATCCTTGATCGTTGGAACGAACTAACGAACGTACATTCATCAACGCCACTCATTGTCAAAAGGCATTGAATTTTAAAATTCTTTTTTTTTCTTTCATTTTGAGAATCTCAGTGCATTGTTTGACCTGCGGCGCCCTTTAATTCAAAAGCAAAGAGCAAACCTCGAGAACGCATTTTCCAATGGATGAAGCGTACAGGTAGTGAGAGGAGGTCTGGCTTGGTGTCCTTAACTCGACAATGGTCATGCGAATAATAAGGTATTTGCGTTGAGATATTGTTCCTGTGAAAAAGAGACAGTTTGTTGTGTCGGCTCGGGTTTCCCCCAGATGTTTTTGTAGAAAGGTGTGAAACTTGCTGTTTATAGATAATTCAAATATGACGGGGTTTTCCAACTGAAAGGTGAGAAAATGGTAATAAAAAAGGAAGAACCAACAACAAAGTGCGAGGTATATAGCACTTGTATGTTGTGTGTTATTTGGAAAAGGTCGCACGCATTTGAATCTGTGTGTTTTTTCTAAGATGGAATTGAAATGCTTATCAGTGGCTTAGGATAGTTATCGAGGTTTATGTTGTACAATATGTGTTTTTTTCCACTGACAGAGGTGTGACTACACACGACTTGTTGATTTAAAGATTAAGGATAGAAAGAACCACAGTACCTATCCATATTGTTTGGGCTCTGCCTTGTGTTTTTGGGGGCGGATCCACTTCTGGACCAGAAGATGTAATGGTTGCCCTTTTAACTTAAAAATACCTTGGAAGATTTAACATAAAAAACAAAGGGGGGCAAGTAATTAACAAACGATTGTTATATTCATTTTAAATATTCAAATACTTAATAAGCCACGCTTTTAAGTTAAACATAAGTTACTGAGTGTTCTGGTATCTCACAACTCAGGGGCTGAATGAACGACTTCAGACACTTTTCCTTTACTTTACACTTAGAATGTCGAGAAAACGAAAATCCTGTGCAGCAATCGAGATCTATCAAAATTTTATTATGTAAATAACCGAAGATTTCTGACTGGGCAGTTTCCCATCAAAAAGAACGATGCTCCATTATACGTCACGACTTTACAAACTACCCGCTGTTCTTTCGCACAGATTTGGGGAGGAAATGAATAGATTTCTGTTTTTTGCATTTATTTCCCTTCCTTTATAAATTTCGCCAGGCCACGGAGATGCATCAACACCCATAAAAACATTTAAGGTTTCATTTTAATCAGTTTCGTAAAAAAAATTCATAGTGCATTCGTATACTCGATTAGTAATTGCGGTGAGACAAGTCATGGAGTCATGATCTCCTTAAGATGCTCAACCACAAAACTGGAGCGAAAAACCTGCAGTAAAGACCAAATGAAACCTCTAAAGTGCATTTACATTTCTAACTTTACGTAAAACTCAATTAAATAAGGTGGCTCAAGGCTCAACAGAGTGAGGAGCCTCGGGGCCTAAAGCATTTCTCACAACCATTGCCGCCTTGTGAGGGAACGGCGGGGAACTACAATTTTCTGTGCTGGATTCTGGCTAATCGAGAAAGCGCTTTTTATGAAACATTCTGTTTCTAACCATCACGCCACGGGTACCACACAAAACTTAAATAAAGGACCCTTCTGCGGTGTTAATAAAAGCACCTTCAAACACACTGCCAAGAACATCCTATTTGAATAGGAATAATATAAAGCTTGATTCATCTGGCCAAACCTGTTCAAAACTCTTTTTGCCAGAATATACTGAAAAAAACATCAAAATTCCTGCTGAACCTCAATAGGAAAACCCTAAAAATTTGCACAGGACTACTAACCGGTCACTGTACTTTAAAGAAACATCTTCACCAAATGAGGCTTGAAAATGAAGAAACTTCTCTGCACATTATTACAGAATGTCCAGCACTTTTCCACCTTAGAAAGCAAATACTTGACTATGAGATCATCCCCCTAGATAAACTCAAATTCATTTACACACAGAAGATTACTAATTCGTGGTTCAATTCAGGAGCAGGAGAACTGCCCTGAAACCTCACATGGGCTGGCACAACAGGTTTCTTTCAGACACCGCCCGCCGCCACCGTGCCCAGAGCTGAGCAGGCTCTACTCGTCCCCTTAATCTATCTTTCTATCTATCTAAATAAAGGATGATGATAATACATAATTTCACGATGACGCCGAAAACTTGCTCCTTGGATTCATGTGAAAGTTCATATAAGACAAATATGTTGATTTGCCATTTCTGGTTGCAACTTCTGTTCACATCTTTTCAAATATGTATCTACATTTAACAAGTGAATTTGAAAAATAAATCATGATTTTGAATAAATAATAAGTAACGGGAAGCCCGAGGGCCTATCGCACTTCTCTCAAAAATTCTGTGAGAACGGAAGGGACTTACAATTTCTTGCCGATTCCAAACATCTAATTTAAAAAGCGTTTATTTCATGCCATGAAATTATTGTCGAAGAAACTGCCGATTTCTCGCGAAACGTGATTACTGGTGGAAAAGCATTTTTTCCCTTGGTGATTTGAAGTATTACCCTCCCACGTAATTAGCAGACACACCACGGGCACCACTGTCTTCCATTTAGGTTTACTAAAAATCTACCTGTTTGTCGGATTATTTTGGCCAAATTAACAAACATAAAGAAAGCCTTTAACGCATGTAAAGAGTGTTTTTTCTTGAATGCACGATAAGTTTCGATGGTTGTTGTCAATGGTTTGATAGTTTAGAATGTCAAACTGTGTTGATATTTCTGTTCAGTAATGTTGTCAATTCATCATTAATCGTTTGATGCCAGAGCAACGCTTCTAAATTGTAGAAATTTGTTCCCGTCCATAGTTCATAGACCGTCTCGTGCATTTTACGGTGTAAATAGTCGGCTTAGAGACAAGAAATAAGACAAAGAAATTTACTTTTACACACTGGTGGCATCATCGGTCCTTATTTCTTTCGAAATAAAAAAAGAGGAGACGCAATGGAATTTTTTGTTTCCAGAAATTAATCAACTAGCTGCGGCGGACATGCGCTGCAAATCATTTTTAAATAAATAAATGCCATAAAATTATTATCAACCAGATTATCATAATAATGAATTCATTCCATCATCTGTCTTATGCTAGGCATTTTTTAAAGTTTCCAAACTCTTAAGGAAACAATAGTTAGTATATTCATTATAGTTCTGTTTTATTCATATCCACATTTATAAAAATATATCTTATCGCCTTTTAAGGATTGTCTTTTTAATTTAGTAATATACTATATTATATACTATGCTATTAACTATAAGAAAAAGTTGAGATAAATTTAAATAGGATTTTTTCCTGATGAGCGTCGATTATAGCTGTCAGAAAAAATCACCAAGTAAAATTGAGATAAATGATTATAGCGAACAGGAGAAATATGTCAATTGCCAGTGCTCAGATTCCGTAACGTCGACGACAGCCTATCGTCTAAATCTTGCGTACTTCAAAAACATGCTTAAAACGCTGATAAAGTAACCAAAATTTCGTAAAATAAATTTTAAAATGGCTTCCTATCAACCGCTGAAAACGAAACAGTCTTTTGACTGTACAATCGATGATAGACGGTTGAATGATAATCGTCTAAAAAGTTATGGAATCTGGGCCCAGGATCTCAACTCTTCATAACCGAGCCGCACAACCGTCCAACTGGGTTTCCTCATAAAATGCTCTCGGAAAAAACCTTATTGTATGTCTATCAGTATAATACATGGAAACTGGAACTCAAATAATGAGAACGATTGGTTCCATTTTGACTGAGAACTCAATCAGCTGACACAATAAATTTAATTGCACCAGGAAATTAGCAAAACAGAATTTCAACCAAAAATAGTACGAAGTTCAATTTATTGAACATATTATTGGGAATAAAAATTCTTTATGCTATTTGCCAGATGATATTTTCGCATTTGTCTTTCCATCCTTAAGAAAACATAGTCATTATTCTATTTGCAAGTTTTTCCTGACCCCTTACCAATAAGTAGCTTTTATGAATCGGGAAAATAATCAATTCTGTAAAGCATTGGGTTACCGTCTCATTTTCTAAAGCTCTTCTTTTAGAATTCTGCAAGAAGACTGTCGGACTATTACGTGTGTGGTCGGAGCAAATTTCCTAATAATATCAAACATTTCTTTTTCCGGATGCTAGCTTTAGTGAGGAATTTGCTATACCCATTCAAGAGCGATGAAAAGTGTTTTTTTACCTTAGCCGTTCGGGACCGGCAAAAAATCGTAGGTCTTTCCATTCCTCAAAGTAATGGTTGAGAAAAATACACTAAGCCATCAGCCCATCCTGAACTGTTGTGTCCAAATATTTATTTCTAATGACAAACATCTTCTGGTAACATATTTTTTTTGTAAATGGCTTCTTTCACATTCAAATAGGTAAACTGTTCTTCAAAATCGCCACAGGTTCTTGAAAAAAGTGATACTGAGTGCCCGTGATTCTTGCTAGCCATCGCTAGCTCTCTTGTTACCACTTTCTGGGCGATAATCAAAAAACTCGTCGAATCACTTGTTTGACTTCTCATTAAACTTAAACTTTATTCAGCTAATTTATCAAACAACAGCGATGCCCTCCCTAAATATCACCGTCAGATTCTTATTAAAATCATGTTCAGGATCTGGGAATTTTTCCTGGCGAACCAAAACTTACGTATTACGTATACTTATGAGTACAAGGTACCAAGTCTATGTCAATGCAAAAAACAACATTGGTGTAGCTCAGTTAGACTTCATTGCCCTTTTAATCTTTTTTATCATAAAAACTTGCAGAATATCGTAAGAAATAAAAAAAAAAAAAAAATCATTCAACCGAGGTGATCCATTGCTTATCCAGTTTCGTATAAAACATAATATTTACTGATTCCAAATGAATAATACATTTGCAGTCAAAAAGTTGCTGGAATTTCATCGGCAACATCAGAGGATGCTGTTTCAGTTGAAATCGCTTGTGTTCATCAAGTAACATCAAAACTCTAGCGACTTCTGTACAAAAAAAAAAAAAAATAAATAAAAAAAAACACACGGCAAGTGTCAAGGGAAAGCAAAAAGGTGTGAAGTTACAAAAAAAAGCCAACGATTCGACAACAATGGCTGCATCGCGCCAGAAAGGTGTGATTCAGTGGATCACGGAGGGAGATGAAAGTGTGAAAAAGGAAGTTTTGTGCACACATAACACCTCTCAACATTATATCACAAGCACAGCGTTTGTACGGTGTACATATACAGCTGCGATAGGTTATCAGTTTGACTTTACAATGAACCACCTAATTGATAACAGCAACAATAGAAATACGAACGCTCCTACATTTTCATATATGTATTTCTTCAATACAATTTTGAATTGCTGCAATTGTTATTAATTTTTGATTTTCTAAGGGAAAGAATTAGAACACGATGTTGGTAGTGACACTCAAGTGACTCACATATTAATAGCTATAAAATACACAAAGCTATTTATGGTTAAAAAGAAAGAAACTGTATTTCTACTTCTGTACTTAACATCCGCATTCCTTTTAGGTAATTGGAAAACACAACGTCCTTGAAGTTTGTTCAAGTGGAACATCGATAAGTGCTTGGGAATATTTGAGAAAATCACGTAGGCACATGACTAAAATTTTGTTTTTCGTTAGTCGATTTCATTCGATGGTTTAAGTGTTCTTTCTGGGATACTTTCTAGTCGTGTGGACAGAAATGAATGAAGATAGGATATGATGCTTTTCCTTTGGTTGGAGAGGGATATGTTCAACTGGTGACAGAATTTCTTTCATCGTCGAGCCATGTAAGTGGAAATTGCTTCTACCGAATTATTCTAAAGTCAGACTAAAAATTGTCAAAACGAAAATGTATAATATCATGTATTGAAAAAAATGACCTAGACAGTCAGTGAAACCTCCAGAAACCACTCAATAAGCTCAAGAACATTGTTATGGGACCAATTTAATAGATGAACTCATACTGACCGAGACAGAAAGTGAGGGATCTTAAAAAATAAAAATGGATAAAATAAGTACGCTTTTAATGGAAGTCGTTGGCGCATGTCCGTACCTGTGGCGTAATTGGTTAGCCTCATGCTGGTTTCGAAACTTATCTCAAACATAAAATTGTCTTTCTACGGGTTTCGCCTTTTGCAAGGGACCGGCCATTCCTCCGAGAGTAAAACTGCTTTCTAACTCAGCCATTTGGAATAGGCATAAAATTGTAGGTCCTTGAAATGCGTTGAACTTCCAAGGTCTCCATAGCTTTGTTGCGCTACCCTGTTTATCTATTTTATGTAGGCGAGTAATCAAAATGTTCAGCTTTGAAAAAAAGAAGCAAATCAAATTTTCCAAAAGAGGCCACACTTAGTTATATACTGACGATGATGGCTGCATTCTGGTGTACCTCCCAAGCACGAATGTGCTCGGACGTCCATCGTCACGCATTCAAAATGCACTCATACCTATAACACTTTTTGTTTGTTTCTAATTTTAAGTTTAGGCATATTATGAAAATATACACATCCCCCGGCGATTAAAAGCCTTGTCTCAATATTATTTTGCGTATGACTAATCCTGTGAATATGAAATAAGATAATTTTGTTTTTCTCTGGTTTCGTTTTTTTTTTGCTGGCAAAAATAATGCCCATCGCTCTAGTTGTTTGTAAATAAAACACGAAGGAAATCATAGACGAGTCATCCTTAGCAGTAGGGCGCATTTTGCAATCCTATATGTCATTAATTAGTTTCTTGTTCTTGTTCTTCTTCTGGGTATGAGTCGTCAATTTAGCCGGGAATTTATTTTTGTCAGTTTGATTAGTTTAAGTGCAGGAGAAGGGATGGGAGGGCGATTGAGTACAGGTGTTGGATCCGGGCTGATATATAAGTAGGAACGTAGGTAGGTTATCTTGTTTATATCCTTGTGTTTTATTTATGGCATTATCATTTTTCTTTTTTCAAAAAGTGTTAAATTGTATGCTGTTGCATTTTGTGAGGTCTTCCAATAGTGATGCCAAAAATGCACTGCACTCATAGAAATTCCTATTGTGAAATTGAATTTATCAAAACGACAATTTTAGATTAACATGAATTTTTAGGTAAATTAATCGGATTCTACGATTTCTATTGTGAAATTTTGAAATTCATTTTACTTGTTATTGTGACAGGAACGAAGAAGAACAAGTGTTGAAATTAATCTTGAGACTTGTGTAATCTGATCGACTATAGAATGTGACTCTTTTCAAATTTTGCAATAAGATTCCCTCATTGCTTCATAGAAGTACCTTTCCTATTTCTGAATGCCTAGTCTTAAGAACATGTAAGCCTATTTGTCCTGGAACAGTCAGTTTATATATGTAGTTTAATGTTAATTGACTGAAATGGGTTTGGAACTAATAAGGTTTGTCGTACATTCGTATTCCTGAAACTATAATCGTAACATTTGTTGGTGTGTGTGCTCTGAATGGTTTAGTGAGTTTCAGGTACTGAAAATAATTAATTAAAATTTGTCATCTAATAAATTTTTATCAACATTGACTTTAAAGACAACTGTCAACCAATAAATGAAATTAATTTTACTATTCACATATCGTCAATCAACCTTTTTATAATGAAAAATCGGTATTGTGATAGTAAATTGTTTTCTAGTTTCTTGGCATTTACGATTGTTTTGTTTAATTGAAAATTTGTTATGAGTGTTATCTATGAAAAAGCCAACAAAATCAAGGTTTGAAGTAAAAAATAACAAATAAATGAACGGTCAGCCTAATAGTGCATTTTTATCAACTCAACTACATCTATAAGGAAAGGGGTTACTTTAGGATTTGCTTATTTGCTGTCAGTTCTGGAGCCGAAAGGATAGTAAAATGGCAGTAATATTTTCGGAGACTAACCAATTCCAATCGAGCGGTGATACTTGCGAAAAATGTTGAGTTTGTGTATAGAATTACTTCACTTGTAGTTATTGTGGGTAGTTAGTTTTGTTTAAATACTTTGTTAAAAAAGGATATTATCCACGATTAAAGCTTGCTCTGAAATTCTTCTGCCTTTTCGGCGTTAAGAGCTGTTTGTAATATGCTACATTCGTTAAATTTTTGATTTCCATTTAAAATACATTTGAAAGTGAATGGGACTTGCATTACTGAGTTAACTTTTAAGTGTTTTTAAAATTTGTCAAAATTTCAAATCGATCAGAGGAAAATGGATGACGTTATGAGTGTTTTTATACCTACTTGACCTGAGCATGCTATTGTAACCTATCAGCTTTAAAGCGTTTTTCCCGTTTTTAAACTCGATTCTCTTCAAAACTTAAAACTACTCACCAATCTTTTTGAATTTTAGATCTCTCTTTTGTACATGATTTACGAGATAACGCTGGAGCTAATTTTTATTTAACAACAACAAATTCGACGGTTTTTTTCTCGAAAGATCCTTCTTTCTCTTCAAAGACTCAAACTATTCCCAAACAAACATTAATTAACGAAATAATTTTGATTTTTTGATTTCGGATGATCCAGCACCGAGTTATGAGGGGCACCGTATCTGTACCTACTTGTTCTCGAAATGCTTCACAACTACTGCTGCCATTGCCGTATTTTTTGATATTTTTTTTAATGAAATTTTTACACAGTATTCTTTATTATATTTTAAAGGAGCATTGATTTTAATAAATGGATACCAACTACTGTGTCAAAGAAATTCACAAAAATGTATCTTTTTTGGCTCGTAGTCCCCTTTTAATCGGTAGTTGTGTTAAATTCAAAGACTCAAACTATTCCCAAACAAACATTAATTAACGAAATAATTTTGATTTTTTGATTTCGGATGATCCAGCACCGAGTTATGAGGGGCACCGTATCTGTACCTACTTGTTCTCGAAATGCTTCACAACTACTGCTGCCATTGCCGTATTTTTTGATATTTTTTTTAATGAAATTTTTACACAGTATTCTTTATTATATTTTAAAGGAGCATTGATTTTAATAAATGGATACCAACTACTGTGTCAAAGAAATTCACAAAAATGTATCTTTTTTGGCTCGTAGTCCCCTTTTAATCGGTAGTTGTCTATATTACTATACAGGGTGATTCGCATAAGGTGTGACAAAAAGATAGGGTGTGTAGGTTGGACCTAGACAAGCAAAAAATCGTATGGGAGGGGGGGGTCCATTTTCCCCCGTTTAGGCGGGAGGGGCAATTTAAGAAAAAAGTCACTAAAAATTGGAAAAAAATTATTTAAAAATAACGGTAGTACCTACAGAGTCTTATTATAGCATTTTGAAAAGCCAAAAACTTAAACATTAATTTAAATTTGAAATTAAGTTGTTCAAGTAAATAGTTTTTGAAATATTAATTTTCAAAGTCAAAATTTTGAAAAAAAAAACATAATTTTTTTTCTTAAAACCACTTTTCTTCCAAATTTTACGTAATTAAGTAGTATTTTTTTGGCTTATTTTTAATGCTCTTATTTATTTTTGATCAAATACAAGAAACCGGATGCCAAAATAACTTGTAGTTTTTGAGAAAACCAAAAATTACAAAAACGACTTTTGTCAAAAATTTTTTTTTTTAAGTTTTTTTTTCGTTATTGGATTCTTAAGTGAACTTACGAAATAAAGGATGGATTTTCTCTTTACTTTTTTTATTGAGAATTCACTTAAAAGTCCAATAACGAAAAAAAAAATTTAAACAAAAAAAAATTTGACGAAAGTCGTTTTTGTAGTTTTTGGTTTTCTCAAAAACTACAGGTTATTTTGACATCCGGTTTTTTGTGTTTGATCAAAAATAAATAAAAACATTGAAAATAAGCTAGAAAAATACTACTTAATAACGTAAAATTTGGAAAAAAAAGTGGTTTTAAAAAAAAAATTATGTTTTTTTTTCAAAATTTTGAATTTGAAAATTAATATTTCAAAAACTATTTACTTGAACAACTTAGTTTTAAATTTAAATTAATGTTTAAGTTTTTGGCTTTTCAAAATGCTATAGTACGACTCTGTAGGTACTTCCGTTATTTTTAAATAATTTTTTTCCAATTTTTAGTGACTTTTTTCTTAAATTGCCCCTCCCGCCTAAACGGGGGAAAATGGACCCCCCCTCCCATACGATTTTTTGCTTGTCTAGGTCCAACCTACACACCCTATCTTTTTGTCACACCTTATGCGAATCACCCTGTATAAACGAGCTTTTTTGTTTGCTCGACACAAAATTCCTAAGAAAGAGGTAAACGTTAAACTTACCTGTTTAATTGGCCTGAAAATTATCCGATATGGTAGCCTATAACCATGGTTTGGTTATAGGCTATACTGAAAACCTAAAAAATATCAATTTACTACGAAATATTATAATTTTAAAAATTTTTCGTACTTACCAACCTTTGTTTACATTCGAAATGACGTTTAGAATAATAATAATTTACAGAATTGCAGCCCATACTCTGTTTCCATAGTGGGTTGAACCAAGGTTGACTTTGCCAACTCCATGGAAACAGGAATAATCAGTGAAAAGACAAATGGGTGCGTTCAAGAAAGTATCTAAGGCGATATATATCCCTTTCGTGACATTTTTTGTTGTTGACTCATTTTGTTTTGCTTTCTGGGTTGTAGTTTGTTGGGTTTTTGTTGGAAATAAAGTACATACCAGTTTGAAAAAAAAAAATTGTTCACAGAAAATTATGTGGAATGCTATTTCTTTTGGTTTGTTTTGGTTCCGATTTTTCAAATGTTTATGATTTGACAGATATCTACTTTTAGTCGTTCGAAAACTCACCTGTGGTCTCAGCCAGCAGCATCACATGTAACGAAAGTCCAACGGAGACCAAAAATTCCATGTCTTCAAATGACATGTCGGTGAAATTCATTTTTTGAGTGGTGTTGAAACTCGGGCATGGATTTGACACTTCACAAGTGGTTTTGTTATGTAGGAGCGATCGAAGATGAAGTAATCGCAATGTAAGAGTTGTGGTGAGTGCACATATAGAGGGGTGAGTAATAATTGTTCAATCAGCGCCGAAAGTAAGCGCAATGATAGGTTTCCTTTTGCCATTTGCTAAGGGCCAGTTTTTCAGTGAAGAGTTATCCTATGGTAAGGAGTTAGTTCTGACATAACTCATGATCGTATGGGTTAATTCGAAAATTCTCACCACAGGACAACTCTGCACTGAAAAACTGGCTCTAAATGACAGATGAGCTAATTTGACATAATTCAGAAAAATGACAATGGAAAATTGCTGAGACTCATGGTGAGTTAAAATTTTTCAGTCTGTCTTTCATATTTTTCTATCCTATGGTGAGGAGTCAACTCTGACATAACACATGATCGTATGGGTTAACTCTGCACTGAAAAACTGGCTCTAAATGACAAATGAGCTAATTTGATGTAGTTCAGAAAAATGACAATGGCGAATTGCTGAGACTCATGGTGAGCAAACACTGAATGGTGAGTTAAAATTTTTCATTCTGTCTTTCATATTTTTCTATCCTATGGTGAGAAGTTAACTTTGACATAACTCATGATTGTATGGGTTAATTCGAAAATTCTCACCACAGGACAACTCTGCACTGAAAAACTGGCTCTAAATGACAGATGAGCTAATTTGACGTAATTCAGAAAAATGACAATGGCAAATTGCTGAGACTCATGGTGAGCAAACACTGAATGGTGAGCTAAAATTTTTCATTCTGTCTTTCATATTTTTCTATCCCATGGTGAGAAGTTAACTCTGACATAACTCATGATTGTATGGGTTAATTCGAAAATTCTCACCAGAGGACAACTCTGCACTGAAAAACTGGCTCTAAATGACAGATGAGCTAATTTGACATAATTCAGAAAAATGACAAAGGCAAATTGCTGAGACTCATGGTGAGCAAACACTGAATGGTGAGTTAAAATTTTTCATTCTGTCTTTTATATTTTTCTATCCTATGGTGAGAGGTTAACTCTGACATAACTCATGACCGTAAGGGTTAACTCGAAAGTTCTCACCACAGGACAACTCTGCACTGAAAAACTGGCTCTAAATGACAAATGAGCTAATTTAACGTAATTCAGAAAAATGTCAATGGCAAATTGCTGAGACTCATGGTGAGTTAAAATTTTTCATTCTGCCTTTCATATTTTTCTATCCTATGGTGAGGAGTCAACTCTGACATAACCCATGATCGTATGGGTTAACTCGAAAATTCTCACCACTGGACAATTCAGCACTGAAAAACTGGCTCTAAATGACAAATGAGCTAATTTGACGTAATTCAGAAAAATGTCAATGGCAAATTGCTGAGACTCATGGTGAGTTAAATTTTTTCACTCTGCCTTTCATATTTTTCTATCCTATTGTGAGGTGTCAACTCTGACATAACCCATGATCGTATGGGTTAACTCGAAAATTCTCACCACAGGACAACTCCTTTCATATTTTTCTATCCTATGGTGAGGAGTCAACTCTGACATAACTCATGATCGTATGGGTTAACTCGAAAATTCTCACCACAGGACAACTCTGCACTGAAAAACTGGCTATAAATGACAAATGGGCTAATTTGACGTAATTCAGAAAAATGTCAATGGCACTCATGGTGAGTTAGAATTTTTCATTCTGCCTTTCATATTTTTCTATCCTATGGTGAGGAGTCAACTCTGACATAACTCGTGATCGTATGGGTTAACTCGAAAATTTTCACCACAGGACAACTCTGCACTGAAAAACTGGCTCTAAATGACAGATGAGCTAATTTGACATAGTTCAGAAAAATTACAATGGCAAATTGCTGAGACTCATGGTGAGTTAGAATTTTTCATTCTGACTTTCATATTTTTCTATCCCATGGTGAGAAGTTAACTCTGACATAACTCATGATTGTATGGGTTAATTCGAAAATTCTCACCACAGGACAACTCTGCACTGAAAAACTGGCTCTAAATGACAGATGAGCTAATTTGACATAATTCAGAAAAATGACAATGGCATATTGCTGAGACAAATGGTGAATTAAAATTTTTCAGTGTGTCTTTCATATTTTTCTATCCTATGGTGAGGAGTCAACTCTGACATAACTCATGACCGTTAGGGTTAACTTGAAAAGTCTCACCACAGGACAACTCTGCACTGAAAAACTGGCTCTAAATGACAAATGAGCTAATTTGACGTAATTCAGAAAAATGTCAATGGCAAATTGCTGAGACTCATGGTGAGTTAAAATTTTTCATTTTGTCTTTCATATTTTTCTATCCTATGGTGAGGGGTTAAATCTGACATAACTCATGATCGTATGGGTTAACCTGAAAACTCTCACCACAGGACAACTCTGCACTGAAAAACTGGCTCTAAATGACAGATGAGCTTATTTGACGTAGTTCAGAAAAATGTCAATGGCAAATTGCTGAGACACATGGTGAGTTAAAATTTTTCAGTGTGTCTTTCATATTTTTCTATCTTATGGTGAGGAGTCAACTTTGACATAACTCATGATCGTATGGGATAACTCAAAAATTCTCACCACAGGACAACTCTGCACTGAAAAACTGGCTTTAAATGACAAATGAGCTTATTTGACATAATTCAGAAAAATGTCAATGGCAAATTGCTGAGACACATGGTGAGTTAAAATTTTTCATTGTGTCTTTCATATTTTTCTATCTTATGGTGAGGAGTCAACTCTGACATAACTCATGATCGTATGGGTTAACTCGAAAATTCTCACCACAGGACAACTCTGCACTGAAAAACTGGCTCTACATGACAAATGAGCTAACTTGACGGAATTCAGAAAAATGTCAATGGCAAATTGCTGAGACTCATGGTGAGTTAAAATTTTTCATTCTGTCTTTCATATTTTTCTATCCTATGGTGAGGTGTTAAATCTGACATAACTCATGATCGTATGGGTTAACTCGAAAATTCTCACCACAGGACAACTCTGCACTGAAAAACTGGCTCTAAATGACAAATGAGCTTATTTGACGCAATTCAGAAAAATGTCAATGGCAAATTGCTGAGACTCATGGTGAGCTAAAATTTTTCATTCTGTCTTTCATATTTTTCTATCCTATGGTGAGGAGTTAAATCTGACATAACTAATGATCTTATGGGTTAACTTGAAAATTCTCACCACAGGACAACTCTGCACTGAAAAACTGGCTCTAAATGACAAATGAGCTTATTTGACGCAATTCAGAAAAATGTCAATGGCAAATTGCTGAGACTCATGGTGAGCTAAAATTTTTCATTTTGTCTTTCATATTTTTCTATCCTATGGTGAGGGGTTAAATCTGACATAACTCATGATCGTATGGGTTAACCTGAAAACTCTCACCACAGGACAACTCTGCACTGAAAAACTGGCTCTAAATGACAAACGAGCTTATTTTGACGTAATTCAGAAAAATGTCAATGGCAAATTGCTGAGACTCATGGTGAGCAAGCATTGAATGGTGAGTTAAAATTTTTCATTCTGTCTTTCATATTTTTCTATCCTATGGTGAGGAGTAAACTCTGACATAACTCATGATCGTATGGGTTTACTCTAAAATTCTCACCACTGGACAACTCTGCACTGAAAAACTGGCTCTAAATGACAAATGAGCTAATTTGACGTAATTCAGAAAAATGTCAATGGCAAATTGCTGAGACTCATGGTGAGTTAAAATTTTTCATTCTGCCTTTCATATTTTTCTATCCTATGGTGAGGAGTAAACTCTGACATAACCCATGATCGTATGGGTTAACTCGAAAATTCTCACCACAGGACAACTCCTTTCATATTTTTCTATCCTATGGTGAGGAGTAAACTCTGACATAACTCATGATCGTATGGGTTAACTTGAAAATTTTCACCACAGGACAACTCTGCACTGAAAAACTGGCTCTAAATGACAAATGAGCTTATTTGACGTAATTCAGAAAAATGTCAATGGCAAATTGCTGATACTCATGGTGAGCAAGCATTGAATGGTGAGTTAAAATTTTTGATTCTGTCTTTCATATTTTTCTATCCTATGGTGAGGAGTAAACTCTGACAACTCTGACATAACTCATGATCGTATGGGTTAACTCGAAAATTCCCACCACAGGACAACTCTGCACTGAAAAACTGGCTCTAAATGACAAATGAGCTAATTTGACGTAATTCAGAAAAATTGAAATGGCAAATTGCTGAGACTCATGGTGAGTTAAAATTTTTCATTCTGTCTTTCATATTTTTCTATCCTATGGTGAGGAGTTAACTCTGACATAACTCATGATCGTATGGGTTAACTCGAAAATTCTCACCACAGGACAACTCTGCACTGAAAAACTGGCTCTAAATGACAGATGAGCTTATTTGACGTAGTTCAGAAAAATGTCAATGGCAAATTGCTGAGACACATGGTGAGTTAAAATTTTTCAGTGTGTCTTTTATATTTTTCTATCTTATGGTGAGGAGTCAACTTTGACATAACTCATGATCGTATGGGATAACTCAAAAATTCTCACCACAGGACAACTCTGCACTGAAAAACTGGCTTTAAATGACAAATGAGCTTATTTGACATAATTCAGAAAAATGTCAATGGCAAATTGCTGAGACACATGGTGAGTTAAAATTTTTCATTGTGTCTTTCATATTTTTCTATCTTATGGTGAGGAGTCAACTCTGACATAACTCATGATCGTATGGGTTAACTCGAAAATTCTCACCACAGGACAACTCTGCACTGAAAAACTGGCTCTAAATGACAAATGAGCTAACTTGAGGGAATTCAGAAAAATGTCAATGGCAAATTGCTGAGACTCATGGTGAGTTAAAATTTTTCATTTTGTCTTTCATATTTTTCTATCCTATGGTGAGGGGTTAAATCTGACATAACTCATGATCGTATGGGTTAACCTGAAAACTCTCACCACAGGACAACTCTGCACTGAAAAACTGGCTCTAAATGACAGATGAGCTTATTTGACGTAGTTCAGAAAAATGTCAATGGCAAATTGCTGAGACACATGGTGAGTTAAAATTTTTCAGTGTGTCTTTCATATTTTTCTATCTTATGGTGAGGAGTCAACTTTGACATAACTCATGATCGTATGGGATAACTCAAAAATTCTCACCACAGGACAACTCTGCACTGAAAAACTGGCTTTAAATGACAAATGAGCTTATTTGACATAATTCAGAAAAATGTCAATGGCAAATTGCTGAGACACATGGTGAGTTAAAATTTTTCATTGTGTCTTTCATATTTTTCTATCTTATGGTGAGGAGTCAACTCTGACATAACTCATGATCGTATGGGTTAACTCGAAAATTCTCACCACAGGACAACTCTGCACTGAAAAACTGGCTCTACATGACAAATGAGCTAACTTGACGGAATTCAGAAAAATGTCAATGGCAAATTGCTGAGACTCATGGTGAGTTAAAATTTTTCATTCTGTCTTTCATATTTTTCTATCCTATGGTGAGGTGTTAAATCTGACATAACTCATGATCGTATGGGTTAACTCGAAAATTCTCACCACAGGACAACTCTGCACTGAAAAACTGGCTCTAAATGACAAATGAGCTTATTTGACGCAATTCAGAAAAATGTCAATGGCAAATTGCTGAGACTCATGGTGAGCTAAAATTTTTCATTCTGTCTTTCATATTTTTCTATCCTATGGTGAGGAGTTAAATCTGACATAACTAATGATCTTATGGGTTAACTTGAAAATTCTCACCACAGGACAACTCTGCACTGAAAAACTGGCTCTTAATGACAAATGAGCTTATTTGACGTAATTCAGAAAAATGTCAGTGGCAAATAGCTGAGACTCATGGTGAGTTAAAATTTTTCATTCTGTCTTCCATATTTTTCTATCCTATAGTGAGGAGTTAACTCTGACATAACTCATGATCGTATGGGTTAACTCGAAAATTCTCACCACAGGACAACTCTGCACTGAAAAACTGGCTCTTAATAACAAATGAGCTAATTTGACGTAATTCAGAAAAATGTCAATGGCAAATTGCTGAAACTCATGATGAGTTAAAATTTTTCATTCTGTCTTTCATATTTTTCTATCCTATGGTGAGGAGCAGAGATAAGAAATTAATTAGATGGCAAACTTCACACACACATTGAAACTGCCTACAAGCTGATTTCACCTCTACTACTTTGAGTACAGCTTCCACTTCACCTTTACAGCAAATCTCACTACTACCACTTTGAGTACAGCTTCCACGTATTCACAGACAGAGGATGTGATTACAAAAACAACAATGTAAGCAAATGGTTGTTGCGGGGTAAGAGAAGTAAAGGTTTGCCATCTAATTAATTTCTTATCTCTGGTGAGGAGTAACTCTGACATAACTCATGATCGTCTGGGCTAACTCGAAAACTATCACCACAGGACAACTCTGCACTGAAAAACTGGCTCTAAATGACAAATGAGCTAATTTGCTAAGCTGAGGTGCTCTTATTTGTTGCTTATTGTTTCTTCCATTGGGTTTCCTTCAGACGCTTCCTGGAAATCTTTAAATTCATTTTGATGTTATTGCAATAAAACAATTGTACAGAAAACAGAAGTTTTTTTTTTTTTTTTTTTAATTAATAGGGTGAAGGTGAAAATTACCTTTACAAGCACGTCGACCTGAAAGTTCTTTTGTGCTGTTCCCTTAGGTTTAATTACACGAAGTGTATAGGTTTGTTCATTCGAAGCTGAGGTCATGTAAGAACCTAAGAATCTTCGAGGAAGAGGTGTTTCTGATATCAAGGGGACAGGGGAACCCTTTATTGAATATTTTAAGCCTGGATCTAGCTAAGGCAGGGCATTCACATAAAATGTGTTCAGCTGTTTCTATGTCTTCAAGACAGAGACGACAGGTGTCATCTTGGCTGATGCCCATGTTTTTAAGATGATACTTGAGAGAGCAGTGTCCAGTGAAGAAGTCCGTAAGTAACTTTGCGTCACGTTTGCTCATGTCAAGAATTTCTTTCATACGTTTGTGGGATAAGTCAATGAATAGTTTTGACTGACGATGGCCATTTGAGTTGTTCCAGGTGCTGATCATGATCATGCTGAAAACAGAAGTTAATAAGAGGTAAAGATAAAAAAAAGTAAAAATTGGATTTTTCGTTTTTGGATACTTCCAGCTCTGTGATAAGAAGCCTTCGCAAAAAGAAACCCGGGCAACGCCGGGTATTTTCGGCTAGTGTTAAATAAAATACATGCCAAAAAAAATAATACTTCAGTATGAATGGAGTTGAACTTTGGGTTGCACGTTATAATAGGATTGAAATGTGTTGGTTCGAAAATTTTACTAAAATTACCAATTTCTGAATTGAACGTTAATTAACCTTTCTGTAGTCGCCGATTTGGACAGCAAACATACATATATGTTAAATTGTATTCCTTTCGATTTACCACAAATATTTTTAAACACTATCGTAGCCACTTCTCCTGACGAAGCGACGGCGAAGTGACGGGGGTATTTGTAAAATGTATGCGGGAAAAATTATTTCTCTCGTTTTTAGTTAAATATAGGCAGACATACTAATCATTACTCCGCGGGAGTTTTTTCATACATACATAGGGAGGCGCAACAGAACGGGAAGCCCCGGGGCTTAAAGCATTTCTTACAACCAGGGAATGGGAGGGACCCTACAATTTTCTGCCGGTCCCGTATGGCTAATCGAGATAGCGCTTTTCATGGCAATGATTTTCAATCAGAGCATTTGCCAATTTGAGATTCGAACCACGAACCTCCCGTAATAAACTGTAAAATTCAAGTAAATTTTACAATTTGTGCTGTAATACGTTTTCCAGTGAGAAATTTCATGTTGAATAGCCCGCCAGTAGTCATAAGTCAAAGCGATTGCACAGTAACACCGCAAAACTATAGTATTTATGGGTTGTCGTGGAGCTCCTCCTGTTGGAACAAGGTAGTGATTTGAACAATCGGACTCATGAATGTCACTCAAAAAAAAAACCTGACAATATTGGTAATGTATGCCATAGATTTGATGAAATGTCAGGTCTATCCATTTGTTTTTGAAATTGATCATTTCACAGACGACATTACACCGAATTTTGCATAAAGAGAAATGTCTTATGACTTTTAAAGTTCAATTGACACAAGAAGTCGATCATTAACAGCGCGTAGTTTCTTCACTTATTGGGTACTTGAAATGCATCACTGATGGGGAACTCAATCCAAAGGTAATTTTGAGCGGCACACCGCTGCTTAGGAGACCAGGTTTAAACCATCGCTCTTAAGTTTCCCTGATCGTGTAAAGTGAGATCTTGTGATTTAACACCTTTAGACTTTTTTTTTTTGATATTACTTGCCAATGGCTCAGAATCGATTCAATTCCTTGAAGATGGAATTCGTTTTGAAAGTTTTGGTGGGGAAGACTAACAGCCGCAAATGTACGTATAAGTGATGGAAAATTGTATGCAAATAATTTAGCACTGCAAGCGTTGCCGTCACAGCCATTATGGGATACCCTACTACGTGAAAACAGTAAAGAGTGAAAATATGATGATTTTTTTAAAAATCTTTTTTTTTTAATCATCAGTATGTAACCTATTAATGGAAAACCTTGCAATAGTTCAATAAATTAATTAACTGTTTATGTTTTTTACTAAATTTTTCCACTTCGTGCCTATGAACCTACATTTTTCAACCAATTTTTGGTCAATTCTCTTTTCTTGATGAACCTGAAAACAATTGAAAGTAAAGCCTAAACGAATTCAAAATATCGTTTCTTCAGATGTACATACATACATATTTAGTTAAACTGTAAAAACGACGCGAAGTTGCACTTCGTTGCAGGCAGTTTTTGTTTTAAATAGGTAAAAGTTTTTATGAAACTGGAAACTAGGGCACTTATAGTAAATCGTCGTATTTTGATTTTCCATATTGATGAATCAAACTTTACTCAAACAAGTCATGAAAAATTAAATGGGAAAGGGGCTTAGTGTTTCCAAAAAATTGCCTAAAGTGAAAGCTTCGATATGTGCGAGCTTTTTTTAAATACACTTTTTCAAACTGAGAGGAAGAGATACAAAATTGTTTTTGATAGAGCAGTTCGAAATATCAATTGAATTTTTTACTTTGTGTTTCGATGTAGTTCAGGCTTAAGACAGTTAACTTTGATTCAATGCAGTGAGCCATATGCGTCTTTAGATGACTTGAGGGGTGAGATTCAAAACCTTTTGGAGCAGCAAAGTGGATGTTTTCATATAACAATCTGAAATTTGTATAAGTTGTGTTCAACACTTTTCCACAACAAAAAAAAAATGGAACTTAACTCTTTTATCCTTTTATTAATAGGAAATCGCCACTTACAAATGGTAACAAGATATTAATTCATAAAGTAATTTTTCAGGCAAAACTTTTAAATGGATGTCCCGTTTGGAAAAATGCGGCAAAATGTCATATAAAAAACTTCAAATTGCCCAAAACAAAGTCCTCAAAATGATGATTAACCTTCCTTTGCATCATTCCAGTCATGATCTGCATGAAACAGCGAATGTTGAATTGATTTTTGACAGAATCAACAAACTGTTCACGAACTTTAACAATAGTTGTGATATTGCCGAAAATCCGCTTATTCGAGAGCTCTATGAATCTCTGATAACTTAATGTTCGTTGCCTATATATAGATTTATTATTATTTATTTACTTATCTATTTATTTATTTACTTACTTATTTATCTAATTAATTATTTATTTATTTATTTATTCATTTATCTATCTACTTTCTTATTTTTCTAACCATTTCCTTTAATCTGTTGATTTGTATACTCATGTATTCTACATTTCTGTTATCTCTTTTCTATTAATATACATGCACCTCTTTTTTTACTCGCATGAAGGTTTTGACGTATTTTCCTTAAATTATAATTCTTTTCCCCAAAATGTATTGTGTATCTTTCAAATAATGTCTCAGTAACAAGATTTAATATATCAAATATCTGAATGTAAAATGTGCGGTCATAGGCTTTTTAAAAAATATTTAGTACGAATAAAAGAAATAATAATACAATTTTGTATTGCACCTCGACCTTAGATCTATTGTACCCCTACTTCTTAAGTGCAGTATTCCTTAATTTTTAAAGTACTTCATTCAGATTAATTCCTCTGATGAAACTTAGTATCGGGGTTACGCTTAGGAGTTTTAGCTCCCTCTCCTATACGTAGTAGGATCCTAGGTACTTTTTTCTTTCATGTGAGAGCTTCGCAGTCACCTAAGAGGTGGTCAAGAGACTCTTCCTGTTCGTTGCAGTAGCATTGGCCATGCCTAGAACTATGCCTAGAACTTTTACGTGTTTTCTTAGTCTGTAGTGTCAGGTTAGGAACGCGGTTAACATTCTTACATTGTTTCTACTTATTTATTGCGTCTTTGTAACGTTTTGTGTTAAAAGTGTCAAGTAAAAGCTCGGCTTGACGCATTTTATGGAGGTCGTTCCAGTGTTTAACTCCGATTTCTTTTCCTTTAACTTTAAGTGCTCTCTTTGCGGTTCCACCTTTCTTATCCTGCATAACTGAATTTGAGTGATGAACTCAGCTGAAAAGAAATATTATGCCGCAACAATTCTGCCTGTTCTAAGCTATTCAATATCGTCATCATTTACTTTAAATAAATCCCCTTACAACTCGAAGCTAATTTGTTTTATTCAAATAAAAAATATTCGTAGAATTGTACTAGATACCAATTTAATCAAAACAAAAAGCTAACACATTCCAGGCTAACTCGCCTTAAAAGTAAGTCGCTCTATTCTACTGTCCTTTTTTTTGGCATCTCTAAAAATGTTTATCCGCAAAATTAAAAAAAAAATGCAAAAAACAAAACACCTCGAGTCAATTTCTTAGAAACTAAGCTTCCATGTCAAAAGAAAACAAAAATAAAGGTTCGTCCCACGCGCTGTCGGTGGATGTGAAATCTGCCGACGGCATTTTATATCCGTTGTCAATGTGTCAATTGATGAAAAGTAATGTTAGTTTCACCGCACCAGCTTCATTTTAACTTTCCTCTAAAATTATTGGTTTTTTATTCTGTAATCACTTACAGATGTTACGCAATAGTAGAAGCTTAGATGCGTAAATAAATCCCACGTTACACCTAAAAAACAGCCGATACGCATCTTGGACGCTAATAAGGTAAAAAAAAGTAAAATAAAAAAATACGTTTACCTATCTGAATGAACTTGATTTTTTTGTCTACCCTTCGTTCATACATATTCATTTGTCACCATCATCGCCGATGCTAACCAACCACACTTTCTGTTATATTGGTCGCGGCTTTAATCTGGCGCCGGAAAGACTTAGGTGTTTGCTTTCTTGCTTGACTTGTTTGATTAGTTTGGGTACATATGCATGCATATTTATTTATTTAAATTTGAAACTAGCTCAAATGACTTCATATAGCTAAGTTACAGCTATGCCTACCTACTATACAGACAGACATATTTAATAATAATTCAACTGGTTTATGAATGAGGCCAATTGAAGCGAATTGTCACCTACCACGAAGATCCGCCGAGCCGCTAAGCTATACGCTGTCGTCGTCAATTGACTTATATTTTCCCTGGTTTGGCGTTGGTCTGGCCTGGCTTGGCTTGGCTGGACGGGCTTGATGGTGACTTGGTGTTGGCATGGTATGGTATGTATGACTGGCACCTCATTCATAACGCCGCCGCGCATCGCACAGATCATTTAAGCATCCCTCACTTTACTATAATACTCGTTGCTGTTGTATAACTTAAAACAGAGAAAAATACAATTCCATCTCGTGGTAAATGGATGGATGGATTGGATACTTCTCTCTACCTCTACCTGCCTACATTAAAACCCAATTCAATTGACGAATAACGTGGTATGAAAAACCAGTAATGAAATGCTAGCGCAAATCCGCCGCTTTATTTCAAACGAAACCAGTTTATATCAATTTAATTGTATTGTTCGCGTCTGTGTGCGTTTTGTTCGTTTAATCACACATAGAGACACAGAGATACCCATACCTACCTACTCTTTTTTTTACCTCTTCGAACGAAGAACAATTTAAAAAAAAAAAAAAAATAGAAATATTTCCAATATCAATGGAGAATCAGAAAGATTTCGAAGAAAAGAAGGTAAAAAACGCCTGGCTTTTGTTGATTATCAAACGCCATGCCTAAAGCAATAACAACAGCAGCAGCAACAACAACAACAACGAGAAGAAAACGCCAACGACAGTGATCAGAAACGACCTGGTATACTGCTTCTCCATCCCTCCACTCCACTTCTCTAACCCAATATCGGATCGCACCGAATCGAGTCGCACAAACCATGCCAGACATGACGGCACCAGTTTGGAAATTTATTGCTTCGGTTTCATTGCTTCTCCCGCTTATTCAGCACTACCCAAACGGATCACGTGTTAAATTCTATCAGGTAAATGGTGTAGTCTATAGTGGATGTGAATTGGAATTAGTGTTGGTGCGCCGTGGGGTCATTCCGCTGCGTCTCACTTTAAGGCAGGTATCCGGTCTATGGTGTGCCTGTGCTCTGTGTTGTGCTGTGCCCTGTGCTATGCTTGTGCCGCCGCCAACGTCGTCGCTCGCTCGTTCGCCCTATCGATATTTTGTTGGCGGAGCTCTATGGTGTTCATTAAAAAAATAAAATAAAATCAAAACCGACATCTAGAACGATACGAATACGACGCGTCGACGCGTTGGTCGTCGTAATGGCTAGTGCGGGATGTGGGAGTATCTTGGAAGCCCAAGTGGGAAAATGTAGATAGTCACTTGTATTAGCCATAAATTAGTTGGCAATTATGGTTTTGATTTTGCTGACTTTTAAGTCAAGTTTTTGATGTGGTTTCGTATTAAAAGGCAGGCTATAGGTACCTAATAAAATAATTTTTATTCAACATGCTCATTTAAGATAAAACAGCGAGGGTGTGCTGAGATCAAAAAGTATTGCAGTAAATCAAAAGAAATCATGAAACATTCACTCCTTAGTTTTGAATAAGTGAATGATGATAGCATAAAGTTTTGTTTTTTTTATTAGTCACAGATATTATAGTCGCAGTGTTTTTCCACTAAATTTGTTACAGAAAAAGTAGAACTTTTGCTCCTTTTTTTTTTTGAAACACTTATCGGAATGACTTATGCAAAGAGAATGGCTGCGAGGTTGGAGATTGGTTAAATGAATGTTTAAAAATCTTTAATGAAATGCTGCATGCACTATGACTAAATTTTTTTAAATAAATGATTAGTTTTGAAGTGAAAATCAGCTCACGTTTGTTGAAGCTCTGAAATTACTTGAGAGTATTTCCTTTTCGTCTGATTGCAGATTGATCAAACTGTTGATTATTTTAAAATTGTACTTATTTATTTAAATAAGACAAATGGAAGTCATCTTTGTCGAATTCATTTCACAAAAGTGTGCCAATAACGGAAAGAGATTTGATTAAAAATGCAAATCGATGATTTTATAATCCTGATTACCTTGACTTCATGTGATCCTTGATCACTTAAGATGTCAAATTAAAATATGTAAATAGCTGGAAGAGTATTTATCGTCTGGGTCTAGTGTATTTCTCGGAATTATAACTTTTAAGGATTCCATCGGACCAACAGTCTTATTCCGACTCTGAGCAGCTGTGAGGATGCGATTTTCTAATTAAGCCTATTACGCTGCTGAAGCCTAGTATGCTGCTGAAACGAAATAAGAAATCCAACACATAAGAAATCCCATACATTACTAGACGGTATCGCAAACGGAAAATTTCGCTCTCCTTTTCGTTGTGCAGGACGCTGCTGCTCTGCGAAATGGGTTCTATAGGTGGATATCTAGTTATAGTATATTTTTTTTCTACAATTTTACAATCCTCCACACTTTTTCGTTCATCAATTATCTCACGGTTCACTAAATGCTTGCGAAATTTTGACAGTTCTACTGTTGTTTTTTTTATTTTGTGCCACAACAGTAACAACTTTCGCAAAATGGAAGTATATTTTTTGGAAAAAGAGATCAAAGTAGACCCAAAACAAAAATAATAAAAATGAACCAAGAAAAACAAATTAGTGTTGAAAAAAGCTTTTGTTAACTCGTTTTGGAACTTTACTCCACTTTGATTGTCATTATTTTCAGATATTTTCCGCTGAGTATTTGCGAAAAAATTTCTTTTCGCATACTAGGCTTGAAGCGAAACGAAACAACCGCACCGAAATAGTGAACGACGACACAACTCATAATATCTGTGTAGACTTTAAATATTTAGAAAAAAATACAGTCAAAGTCAAAGTAATTATGAAATTAATTCGTTTTATCAAAGCGAATAAACAAAAGGTTATTGCCACGATCATTTGTCTGTCGAAGAACTACATAGAAGCTTATTTTTTTTGATACTAGAAATAGTGGTTTTCTTATATTTTTCAAATGTAAACTAAAGCAAAGTACCAGTTATAACTGATTAATATTAATTTTTTATATTAAATCTTAAACATGTTCTTAAGCTATCGCGTGCATTTTAGCATTTGATAAGTTATCTATTTTTAAAAAATACTTAAACGATACACGAAATTATCAAGCCGAATTCCACATCTTATGCAAAGCAAACAGTTCCTAAATGCCGACAAAAAAACTCCCTTCAAAGCAGAATCGATTGATTCTCTTGAACATCGTCGAAACGTTACCTGTCTCTCTCTTTTTTATCGCTTTTTTCACAAACAGTGCTCTAGTAAAGTAGCCAGCTGCATTCCTCCCCTGAAACAATTTAGCCGCCACACCCGCCTCGCTAGGAATGCTCATCAATTTTACCTTTAGCCCAACTTCGGTACGCCCGTCAAGTATAGAAATTCTTATTTTAGTCGCACCACCCGAATGTGGAATGCTCTACCTGACCCTGTTTTTCCCCTACAGTACGATTTACAAAGATTCAAATGCAACGTGCATCGGTGCCTCCTTTCAAATCCTCTCCTATTTTCCTAAATGCTCGCACTGTGTTCTATAACATTATAAGGGTAGTCATAACCCCTTGATGTGTGTGCTAATTTTAAAAAAATAAATAAAAAAAGAATGTCCCAAAACGTAGTAGATTGCTTTTTCTGCAATTGTAAGTGAATTTGTTGATGATGTTGTTTTGGATGCTCTTTTTTGCTTAGCATGAGACTTCCTTAGCAAGGCTTGCGTATAGGAATTCGCCCAAACTATATGGGCTGCCAAAACATCCATTTCCCTTATGTTCTGAGACGACGCGAGTCTAAATTTGAGATGTCAAAATCTCGCAAGCAAGTAATGTACCATGAGATAAATGGCGAAGTAATTTAAAAATTGTAGTAAAAAATCTGTTACAATATTATCCACCCATAAAACCTATTTTCACAGAGCGGCAATGTACTTGCACAATGAAAACTTACGTTTGCGATTCCGTCTTGCTATTTTTGGGTGCATTTTCTTTTTCATTTCAGCATCTTACTAGGTTTTACTCTGGGAGGACTTGCCAATTCCTCTCGGAAGGCGCTGGATCTTCTTAAAAAAGTTCCATGTTTCTGAGGTTCGAATCTTGAACTTCCTCAAAAGCGTCAGACATGTCGTAACTACGCCATAGGTATTTTTACTCGATCACGTAATCTGATTACAGTTGTAGTGAAGTACTAGTAGCTTTGGTTTAGGTATAGCGCTAAGTCATTTCATTGGGTTGATAACAATTGAATTCGAATCTTGTTTGTTTTCCTGAACTACTCAAAATTTCAGACATAAAACCTTAAGCTTTGTTTTTAGTGAACCATTTTTTTTGAAGCCAAGAAGAACAAGAAGACAATGGCAAAAAAAGAAGCTGTGGTATTTGTATCTTATATTGATGTACAATGATGAGCTTGGTATCAAATGTGTATCGTTGCTCGACTTTTCGTCATATAAAAATAAAATTAATTATGATTCCTTTGAAGGAACTTCCACTGCCCTGTAGATAACAAATATGAAAGTTCCGACACGAATATCACGCTTTTTTCACTTAGTCAAAACTTAGACTCTTCTACAAAAACATATCATCAAATGGTCGATATGTTTAAAAAATATTTTTATAATCGGTTTTATGAATTATCAAATTTTTTTTCCGATTGTCGACTTGAACCCCAAATATCTCAAAATTTCCAAGACCGATTTTGAAAATATTTCGTTAAAATAGAGAGTTTGACATCAGCTCTCACACTCTCACATAAGTGTAAACTTCAGGCCCGAAATTGAGTTTACTTGGTTCTTGTATCGCTGGAAATTGTTCAATAGGTAGGTACAATACTGCCTTAAATCTTTTTCTCAATTTGTCGAGTTCTAGTTTCATGCATCACGTGCAGATAATTTTCATTTGGTGTTCCTCAAGGCATCAACCTGGGACCACTCCTATTTATATATATTTTTTGAAATAA
Organism: Melanostoma mellinum; assembly: GCA_914767635.1. Lineage (NCBI taxonomy): Eukaryota > Metazoa > Arthropoda > Insecta > Diptera > Syrphidae > Melanostoma > Melanostoma mellinum. The sequence continues at coordinate 19,872,418 of OU612059.1, forward strand.
TTTACCTTTCTTCTTTCTTTCTTTGAACGCGGTCAGTGAAATAAAAAAAAGTCCAATTCTTAAAAAATTTCTCGCTACCCCCTCAGTTTTTCTAAACATCTGCAATACAAACTGAACCATTTTATAATAAAAGACACCAAGATAATTGCAGAAATCAATGAACTTAACACAGTTCAACACGCAGTATCAATAGAAAAGAGTACAGTTTTGTTTATTTATTTATAAGAAATGATTGAAATTGTCGATAACATGAAAAGATAACCTATCTATGTGACTGTCATGTCAGTGCAAATCTATTTAAGGCGTAGGTACATTCAGAAGTATTAACAAAGATCCCATTGTTTCAACTCTTATATTAGCTAATATTAATTTTCACTATTCATACCAAAGGCATTTCTAGGAAATTACTTAAACGACACACCCAAAAACTCAAAAATAAATTTTGTGTTGCAATTTACTTTTACAAAACGTGAAAAGTTTGCATCTGACACTTATCTGCTGTTGCTAACTTTTTTCTGTGATAAAAATATAAATTGATGGGTTGGTACTGTTGAATCGTCAATAAATCTGTTCCAACTATTGCCAAATCGTTGGCATTTAGAAATGTGTTGGGTTGAGGGGTGCTTTTTCATGAAAAAAAAAAAACAATTTAGAAGCAACATATGACTTAGAACGTGACTTAGCAACACAACATGTGAGTTTGTTTGCCAAGTCGATTTGCCCTTAAATAGCTCCTTTTTTTTACTTTTTAGTCATCTTGTAAATAGTTTCGCAATAACGTGATTGAAAAGGCCAAACGAAGAATCAAAACAAATCGTAATCATTGACGTCAAGATGTTGGAATTAAAAAAGGCTTGTCTAGCTTGTCTGGCTAATAACCAAAATCAGATCATATTAAACAAATGAAAAAAATTTCACTTTCCGCCCACTTTTTCTGTTTTATTCAATGCATAAGGAGGTTGTTTGTCACTTATGAACTTGTGGACCTAAGAATTAAATTCTGCAGTTGTAGATTGTAGTAAAACAATAAAGCTATGCAATATCAATAAAAAAGCGGTGAAGCAATCGAATTTAAATCCAAAAATTTTTAATAAAGCGATGAAACAAAATTTTTCGTCAGTATTACCAACAATTGAGGTGCTATGACTGCCGGGACTAACTTTGCGGGGGTTTCCCATCAGCACTGATTAACAAGAAATTACTTCATTTTAATTATCATAAAAGATTTGACTTCTCAGCAACAAAGGAAAGTGATATCCATTTCAGCAGCAACATGAGTAGGAGGAGGGAAATTTGTTTGAGGTTCCAAGAATTATTCTTATAATAAAAAAGCGCGTGCCAAAGTAGATAAAAATACAGCGCGATGTTTACACATGTATTTTTGCTGATAAATGTCAAAAGCATTTCCGATATATGGTATTCGATTCTGTGTCATAAAAGGCACGTCATGAATTTTTATTTATGACTAGGTGGGAATGGCGGTTCTGGGCAAAATATCCTCAAGATCTAATAAGGCGGTAAACTGCGTCGTTTTGATATTTGTCTGATATTTTTGTGAGTAAGGTGATGATATTCGGCGATTGCTCCAAATACTTTAGAAAGTAATAGACATAGACAAAATATTATTTTATTTCAGTTTTATTTTTGGTTTGATATTTTGACCGTCAGGGAGATCAATTATTTGATTGTTTTACAATTCGGAATTTAAATTTTAAATTTGGTTTTGTAGTGAGAGTGAGAATGGGTATGCTCCTGCCAAGTATGCTGATAGTTTGAGATGTATTAAGAACAAACCTTTTGTAACATTTGCAACTGATTGTCAGATCTCAAAATCATAGCTCACTTACTGTTGAAGATAACGTCGTCTATTTCATAATTATTCGTAAACTCGTCCTTTTTTGATTTGGTTGATTGATTTGGAATAATTTAACTCATCTGCAATATGGGAGCTTCATGCACAAAGTACATGATAACTGCGATTAATGAAAACAAATTTTGAGAAATCTGTTGGCAACTAGTTTACAAGCAGTTGTAGATTAGTTTTCTTCCTTTTCTTTTTCTTCCTTTTGACGAAGTATCGTGATCTCGAAGGGATCACATCTCCTCCACTTAATAGAGACTATAGTTTGCAAATGTGACTAATTTGTTATTCTTGTTACTGGTTACAACTGATTTTCAATTAGTTTTTAACAGACTCTTCACTGCTTGAAAGTGTACATAGCAAGTGTTTCCATGTTCTGTAAATGATGTTCCTAATAAGTTTGAAATTTTACCTCTTCCCTATTGCGATTAAATGCAAAAGTTGCAATTAAGTTGGGAATCTACTACTTTTTTTTTTGCTTTCCAACTGCTGCAATTACTTCATTACTGATTTAGAATTGAAATGCAACTCATTGGCCTAGTTTTCAATAACATACATAAATACAAATCCATCGTAGTTGATTCCTAGAGTTTCGAGACTTGATTCGAATGCAGGACTCATTCGCAACAATTTTGTAACGAATTCTAATTTGCAAACGGTTGTTAAAACTAATTAGTTGCTACCCGGTTGGGAATAAGTTACAAAACATTTACAAGTTATGAATGTTTTAAATAGTAAGCTTTTTTAGTATATGTTATGAATTATGATTGACACCAGATTTAAAGATTAAGAATTGACAACCAAACAGTAAAATTAAAAAAAAAAATTTATTCATCAAAAGTATAGTAGGAAGCTTCAGTTCAGTGTGACCAACATAGTTCAACAAATAATTAAAAAAATTTATTGAATTGATTGACGTTGCCATCTCTGTGCAAATCAGGGTATTTGGAGTTCAGGAAACGAGTCGATTCATCTCAACAAGTTAGTTGCAATAGTTTCAAAATAAATTGATAATTTAAATGCATATCATTCGCAACGAGGTTGTAATAAGTGGCAGTTCTTTTACAAATAAGATTAAGTATTCATCAGCATTTGTTGCAAATCGGATGTAAATGAGTTTCAAAGGTTTCACAACTGATTTCCAACTGAAATAATAACTGTTTGCCTGTAGCTTTTTAGTAGTGCTAAATTAGTTGTGAATGAGTTGCCATAGTTTGGCAAGTGATTTTCTACTCGATTGTAGTTTCATCTCTTCCGCGACTGATATGAATTCCAGTTGTCAAATAGTTGCTAATGCCTTGCTATTTAGTTGCGAATAAGTTGTAAATATTTAGCTGCAAGAGGGGTAAGTAACAAGGGTGTTATAGTTTAGAAAGCTTATTAATGCTGTTCAAATCGATAACTGAAGCAAACTTTGTTGAAAATAGCATAAGATTTTGTCAACTACTAAATTATCCATGCAATCGACTAGAGCATTGAAAGTTAATTTTGCAATGTTTGTTACTTCCGCCATTATTGAGCTAGCTAGCTTCAAAATTAAGACTGATAATGTTTCCATACGTCAATATTCCCTGAAACCCAGGCTAGTCAAACTAGGAGTTAATATTTAAACCTTGCAAAAGCTTCAGGTGCGTCCACACTCCAACGGGTAGCAATCGGATCCATTTTATTCTGTTTGAAATCGGGTCAGATTTGGTAAGTAAGACTTAGACTTCATATGTTTCTTACAATTTCATCGGAATTTCAAAAAAAAAAATATTTTGTTGGTGGTGAATATATTTTATACTCACAAGAAATAAATTGAATAGGCCAATGCACTACAAATTCTTAGTTTCTTAAAACGTTAGACTGACCAAATTCCAATTCTTCCCGTTGAAATGATTCGACTTTTGACAGGACATTGCCTCTTCAGCCGAGATTTGGATGCAAGATCTTTAAAGTTTTGGGTCTTGTTTTCAATCAAAAATAAAAGAAAAATAAAAAAAAACGGAGCAATCATCCTTTGCCTATATTTTTTTATACATTACAAATATAGGCAATTGAAATCAAACATGTCGTAATAAACATTCTTAATGAAAGAAGTACACTAAAAAGAGGAAATATTGACACTTAATCGCACCCAGTTATGTTTATACGTCAATGCATAAATGCGCCCAAACTTTGATTTCACCAAAGAAATAATTTTAGAGTGTTTCAGACAGAATAGCTGAATATCTTCCTTTTAATCCCAAAAAGTGTGGCCATGTGTTTACTCAAAACGACCGAAGAGTTTGTTAGCCCTGAACCGCCTGTATCTAGGTTCTACCAAAGGTGTTCTTACGGGACACTGTCTAATAGAAAGTCACGCCAAAATACTTGGTGTGTTTTTCCAATGATTTTTGCAGAAGCTGCATGGACGAAGAAGAGGAAGAAACTGTTCATTACCTTCTTTGTTCATGCCCTGCACTACTTCATAGGAGGAAAACTGAACTCGGTGAATTCTTCTTCGATAATACTAGCGACTTAGCTTACATAGACCCTAAAAGTCTTTCGAAATACATTAAAAGTTCAGGTTCGACTAGCGGGTGAATAACAGGCTAGTCCCGTAATGGAAGACTAATAAGTGATCAACTCGTTAATCTTGCATCGGGTTTCTGAGATCAGTAGGTGATTAACTTGCTGATCTCTGTGGTATCACAATGGGCCCTTGCGGCCTTAGTGCAATGTACTCATTGGCTGACAGCCACTTCCACCTAACCTAACCTTCCTTTTGATCGCACCAAACTGATAAAAGACATGGAAAGGCGTTGTACGCATTCGTTATTCGTCCGATTTTAGGGGCTTTATCTAATTAACTACTGAGGATCGGGTATTGAAGTGTTTAGAGAATGGTCTCCAGAAACATATTCAACGGATAAAGAAGAAAAAATATCGGTTTTTTAAGAACTCAACTGTAAGGTACCCTTAAGTTAATACTTTTTCACATCTTTAATTAAATTTAAGTAATTACAAAAGCAAAGTTCCGTCGCGTCCGTCGATGCAAAAATTGGCCACATAAATTGTTTCAATACATTTTCATTTGAACGTGACTTTATAGAAACACGTGTGCAATTGCTTTGCTATGCCAAAATATACCCTTAAATAGTTATTTTATTGGTTCCTTCCATTTCTTCTTGCATTTTTAACCATTAAGCAGTTGAAAACAATTTGCATTCAATTGACGTCAAAAGCTTCAGTGCATAATCGAGAGACACAACGAGTATTTAGGGAATAGGGGCTTGGCTGGCCGACAACCAAGAAGTTCATTGGAAATAAATAGAAAATATCTAGCGAGTGTGTTTTATATGTGGCCAAACTCTGGTGCTGCTGTAAATCGTAGATTGTTTTGTATAGTGAATTGTACTCCTAAAATAGCACCTTGTCTTTACTCTACCTGTATAGCTGCTGCAGTGGATGAAGTAGTATTTAAATTGAATAGAACAGCATTGCATTTATCTATGTCTAGTTAGATACATCGCACATTGAACAAACAAACTCGTAACTTCTCTTAGTGTGTTGTGAAAACAAAGAACCTTAGCGATACTATTTCTAATCTGCATTGATGATTTATTTTAAACAAATAGCGTGATGTGCGTTTGTAGAGAAAAATGGACGCTGACAAACAGCATTTCGAGTTGAGGTTATAGCTAAGCGCCAACGGAAATGTGAGATTACCATCAGAGATTGTGAAAAGATAGATATACAAACTATAGAGTTGTATTAAACTTTGTTGTTTGAGAGTTTATTTTTTTTTTGTTTCAGACTTTTTTATAAGACTTGGTGGCACTTGTCTCAATTTTAGTAAATGGTTATGCAATATCTTCGCTCTAAAGTTTCTCAAACAAACAAAACAAATACTTGTTCACTTTGTTAGCACAAAAATAGAACATTTATTATGCACAAACCTACAATTGCACGGTACATGAGTAGTGGAGCTCGGTATAGCGGCTAAACAACAAACGTATATATGCAATACTCTTACTATGCGGCTTCTTTGATGATTCTAATACTTATTAAAAATACAGATAATGGAGGCTGTTAATTATATAGGGTGTTTTTTTTTTTACTTTATAAATTTAACTTTCGATTGGGATAACTCAAAGTTATGACCAGCTAGACTTGTTTCTTTACTTTTTAGTTAGGTACAGGGAACACACGTTGCCAAATTACTGTACGAATAGAAACTACTACGGAGCAAGGTTGACAAGTGTTAATTTTTTTCCAAATTAAGTAAAAGATTTATGTATGGGATATATTAGGTGATGCTCTTGAAATTTGACCTTACTTTGAAATGCTTCAGTTTGGTTATTTGAAGTCACTGCCATAAGCTAACATACCGACCGCAACGAGTGATCTAAAATGACCGCCATGGAACCCATATGCCCTAAATGATTTTGAACTCGATGAGTAGAACTCGAGAAATCGTCAGTATGGTCACTTCCTCCCCACTTCATTAGCTGCTATTTTTTTTTAATTATTAACTTTTTATACTTTTTTCTGTGTTCCTTAAATGTTGATAAACTTTTATAAAAAATGGATACTAAAAATATTGATTGCTCTTTTTGCAACACTTTAAAAATTAAGTGAAATCCATGTCTGAAATACTTACTTAATTCGTTTTTTATAAATAGTTCCACTTTCTTAAGATCTGCTTTTGTGTGAAGATTCAATAAATCATCTACTTTCCTGGTTGAGACATTTTTTCTGTTGGAGGTTTTTAGAATAAAAGCTGGAGCACTCAGACCTAAATACCGGTCCATTGTACTACCATATACCTACCTTTTTTGTCATAGCTTTCCAGATGTTCGAAGAAAGGCCAAAAGACGCTGCCATGATAAGGAGCCTAGGTTACCAGCTCTCACCATCTCTTAGGTTAGCTGATTATCTGTAACTTCGTTCGAGAAAAAGCCAGACATTCATAGAGGTATAGTCATCCTCTTCACAAGATCCACAGAGAGTGGTATCACTTAAGCCTAACACGTTTAAATGATTGCCAAAAGGGAAGTGCCCGCAGGGGACCGAAGGGAGGAAGTTGGCAGACCTATCGACGCACGCGACGGTTCAGGTTCTGAGAAAACTGTCTGAGATCCTTGCCTAGCAAGTTCATAGGCGATCTCATTTCCGGTTTGTTTTTTTAATCGTGCGAATGAAACAAAACTGATATTCATCGGAAGAAGTTCAGGTGTGCCTGTGCATGCTCCTTTCATATCCTTCACATAAAAAAAAAATCACGGATACAACAAACTGTTAGAGGGTATAGGTCAAGATATGTTCAGTCAACCATTATCTGTGTGGAAATGGATTTTCTTAACTTTGGAGAACGGATATCCTGAGCATTTCTCTTTTTAGATCGACTACTTTGAATATGGTTGCGCTTTTATTCAAGTTGTTTGTTCGTCGGTTTGGAATAGCGTGGTTGTATCAACAGCCAAGCAGATACTTCTTTCAGCTCCCGATACATGCCTTAGGTTAGATTGGATGGGGTGTGCAACCAAGCGATCCATTGTGATCCCTGGGTGAGGTAGTGTTAATGAGAGGCTATGACTATCAGAGGATTGGGTTCCTGACTGTGTTCTTGGGGTTGGGAACCCTCACTAAATGAATGAATTTTAGGATGCTGTTCATTGGAATGTTGGTGATGACGCCCAGTTCGTTAAAGAACTATTCTCCCAGGGCTTTTTTCCTAGTGTGGCCCAATACAAGCTTATGCTTATTTTTTCCTGGTTCAAAAGAGCGGGAAGCCCCGTATCCTTTCGCATCTCAACAGAACCTTGGGAAGGACCAGACTGTTGTAAGCTTTTAAACAAACCTAAATATATTTTCAAACAAATAAAAACATATTTCGTTTAAACATGTTAAACTAACCAAGGTACAACCAATGACTTTTATGCGTCAGTGTTAACTGTTATCACAAGCCACGCAATCTCGCAAAACACTCAAACAGCAGTTTGTATATTTTTGGCACATAAAACTTGGTAATCGTTTTAACTGATGTCATGTTCTGAATTGTTTGGTAAACTCATTCTTATTTATAACAATGACGATATGATTAGAGATATGAACAACAAGAAAAAATAAACCAAAAAAAAAGCTGGAGGCGTTCAGTATTGATAGTATTTACATAGCGCCACAAAACTCTACAGAGAATTCAGCTGTCAGGCGATTGTACGAGTAGATAAACACAAAAATGACTTAAATGAACGTGTTTGTTTTTTCCTTATCAATGCTGAATAGATTTTGACCTATGCACGAAAGTAATAAAAACTAAAGTGCATTTTATTATTTGGAATATTTTTGTTCATATTTTTTATTTCTTTAAACCAAAAAAAGAAAAACCAGACTAAAATGATAATGAGATATGTATTTGATTCATTTTAAACTTTGAAATTTAAATTTGTACGGTCTTCCTTTGTCTAAAATTATTTTCAAGTCTGAAAGACTTCTGCTATACCCATGCCCGTGTGCCGTTCCTTAGAAAGTGTTTTTGTATTTTGTCGGACTATTTTAAGGGTTATATTTTTAACATAACACATCTTCCATCATTAAAAAAAATATTTCTTTTCTTTTCTTTTTTCTACTGGTTGGCGCCAACTTTCAAGTGACTCATTTGGTTCTTGAAATAGAACGAAACATGTAGAATTTCTTGGCGACTTAGCGTCTCTCGAGACAATTCAAAAGCACTTTTATATTAAAGAGAATTTCTTTTCGTGTGTTGTGGTTGATATTCGTTGTTAACTACAACATGTAGATTGTAGATAGGTAAGGTGGGAAATATGAGTGAATTAGCTGCCAATAATTCTAATTTTAGTTTATTCCCTCAAGACATTTCATCATCGTAAGGTTTAAATATTCAGAAGGTAAGCTAACATTTTTTTAAACAGAAATGCAGCAAGCCGTCAGACGGATTGACAATATGATGATGAAAATTTCACAATTGCTTACAATAGGTTAGAGCCTCTTTCAATTAGACAGTTTGTAGATGTTTGCGTTTTCTCTTCCTGACTCATTCTTAGCTTGTTTATTCTTATTGTCGTTTTCGGAGACAAAACTTTTTTTTGTTAAAAGGTTTGAACTATGCGATTCTAGGAAGACGATGGTTGAAAATATTAAGAACATTTTTATGGTATTTGAAGTGTGGCTATTGTGTATAAACACAAGAGAGGAAGGAAGAACAACTTTTACGCTAAGCTTGTGTAATAGATAAAAGAAAGCTGAAAAGTTTGAAGACTAAAAAGGTGTTTGGGAATTGGTGTGAACAGGTATCCGAAATGGTTTTTTTCCGTAGCCACACCATTTGGTCTTGAGCACATGCCCAATTGTCTTGTGTTTTTTTTTGTCAAGGTTTGTCAAGGAATCCGCGTAAAATTGGAAGTCATTGAAATGCGAGATGCTCCGAGGTTTCCATAGCTTTGTTGTTCCACTTTATTTATTAAAACGCTTATCAACTTGGCTTGGATTTCCAAAGACATAAGGCAGTGTGACGTGTGAATACTCCTAGGATATCTTGATCAGAAGGGTTTATGGTACCGTTTTATTCATACCTCTATTCAGTTTGTCTCCCGATATTGTCTTTCATATCTCCACCAGCAAACAGAAAGTTCTCTTTTTTATCTTTAAGTAGGTTGTGAAAATTTAGCTGAATCGCATTTTTTCCACTTTTTTCACACCCTTTTTTTGTCACCAATTTAGGAGACCTCGAATATCGAACGGTAATACACTACCAAACAGCTCTTCCGCATCTATGAAACCGATTGCGTTTTTACCCTAGTCCGTTCTATAGTTGAAGATCTTGTATATGTATAAAAAAAAAACCAGTCTATGTTTCCTGTATTCCGCCATTTCGTTCCTTGGACGCAATAAGATATCTATTCGCTTGCTTCTCATCATGTCTTCCAGTTCGAAACATCGACTAGTTCCCGGAATTCATGTTGTTATCATCTGATAATTTCTGCTCGGTTATGATCAGTACCATGCGAAGCAATGATAAAGCCTTTCGGGGTGGTATATTTTGAGTTATTTTCATAAAATTTACAAGATTTCTGAAAACTTATCGTAGTAGTTTCTTGACTAGATGAGCATTATCCATTCTTTTAGTTCGATCTCTCTTTTAATATACCAAATGGTGTAGATCACATTAAGTAAATCACGGGATCGTTGTTTATGGGACATTTTTTGAGTGTTATGCGTTATATTTTCCTAAAGGCTTCATTCCATTGAATATCTGTTTGGGTACCACCAGTGTAATCGGTCCAATGCTGTTTCAAATGTGTTTTTCAAAGCATAAGACTAGACCATCTGTTTTTGTTAAAGCTTCTCCATTAGAATTTGCATTTGTATAGTTTTGGCAATAGCTTTTTCGAAGTTAATCTTTTTGACAGCTGTCACTTGATTTATACTCGATTTGGTTTGGCATTTCATTTTCGGTAAGTTGTCTCGAAACTTCATCGGCGATTTGTAATGCTGTGAGTTACCTCCAAGATCGGATCGGTCCCTGGTCCCTGGAGAATATTCGGCACGCTATTGCTGACATACGACTTTGTGTTCACATAATCTGAATGGAATCGAAGAAATCATTTCCAGTTGCCACACTAAAAACCGCCATGCTGGTTTTCGAATTAAGCTGTTTTACGCCAAATGTGCAAAATCATTCACATTTTTCTGCAAACACAAATTCTTTCGTATAATTAAAGGTGTGTCCACACCAGAGAAACATTTCAAGAAACATTGTTTCAAAAACGTTTCTAAAATGTTTCCCATTTGTATAAAAAACATTTTTGAAACATTTCGGAAACATTTCAGAAACATTTCAGAAATGTTTCTGAATGTTTTTTTGGTGTGGACGTTTCTTGAAACATTTCTGAAATGTTTCTGAAATGTTTTTTGTTTCCCATTTTTAATGGGATTTTTTTTTGTTTCTCGAGCTCAGTTTAATGCTTGAATATGGATTGTAAAGAAGAAGCAATTATAGCGTCGTGTTTTATAATCATGAAAAAATAAAAAAAAAATAAAAAAATAAAAAAATCAAGACAGTGGCAAAGAAACATTTTGAAAAATAAAAATAATTCAGGTGGTGTAAAATTATTGGAAGAACTGAAAATTGATGGTTTAAGTGGATATAGAAATTTCGCTAGAATGTCAAGTGAGGACTTCGAGTTTCTTGTTAATTTGGTTGGTCATAAAATTAGAAAACAAAATACAAACTTCAGATCGAGCATAAGTGTAGTAGAACGTTTAGCAGTGATTCTTCGATTTTTGGCCACTGGTGATTCATATCACTCTTTAATGTATTTATTTAAAATTTCGAAACAAAGCATATCTTGTATTGTGCCCGAAGTTTGCGAAGCACTTGTGAATGGTCTTCAAAGTTATATGCAGGTATGTCTAAAATATTCTGTTCTTAAGCCATTATCTAACTTTTATTTTATCGAATAGGTTCCTGCAACAGAATCTGAATGGCTGAAAATTGCAGATGGTTTTGATAAAAGATGGCAATTTAAACAATGTGTTGGTGCAATGGATGGTCGTCATATAGTTAGGTATATCATCACCTTTTCATAGTGGTTCTGATTACTTCAACTACAAAGGAACTTTTAGCGTTGTGCTTTTGGCCGTAGTTGACTCATCATATTCTTTTATATTCGTCGATGTTGGCTGTAAAGGTCGTATATCTGACGGTGGTGTTTTTAAGAACAGTATGCTATGGACGGCTTTAAACAACGAAACACTGAATTTGCCAGATTATAACAAATTACCAGGAAGAGAACATCCAGTACCCTACGTTATAGTCAGCGATGCCGTATTTCCATTGCACACTCATATTTTAAAACCATTCAGTGGTACATATCCAAAAGGGTCAAGGGAGCGCATTTTCAATTATAGATTAAGCAGAGTTTCATATAAATTTATTAATTGGATAACATCCTCGTTGTTCCACACTTTTCGCGACATTTTTGTTATAACAAAAAGAAACCACTTTGCACTTCCACTCGCTTTATTTGCAAATGTTTCAGAAAAACAAAGAAAGTTTTCCATTCAGAATGGGAAACAAAAAACATTCCAAAAACATTTCAGAAACATTTCAGAAATGTTTCACGAATCGTCCACACCAAAACAACTTTATAGAAACATTTCTGAAACATTTCTGAAACATTTCAGAAATGTTTTTTTGTTTCTGAAATGTTTCTGAAATGTTTTTGGAATGTTTCTGAAATGTTTCTGAAATGTTTCAAAAATGTTTCTTTGGTGTGGACATACCTTAAGACGACTAATTTACATTCCACTCGAATTTCGAAATTCGTTCCACTCCGAATGGATTATGTGATAGTCACATCGGGAAACTTAGACTTCTTTCGATTACGATGGAATCTGTGATAGGGCTGAATAGCTAACAGTCAGCAAATGTATGAATCGATAGTGTCTCGCATACAAAAAAAAATGGAAACCGCGACGCGAGGGCTCTATCATAGACTCGAACCCTCCAGGTGATCTTGTCTTAGATGTCGCAATCTAGTGGATGGGAACCCAACCAATTTGATCTGTAAAGCGTTGGATAAATTAGTATAGAATCGTGTTCATGTACCAGATAATTTTGATGGATGCCAGAGTTTATCCAAATCTGCAGTGCCCGCCCAAGTAAGTAAAAGAAGTGCAGTGTGTTAACGGAAAACTCTTGAAGGATGGTAGTGTCGTTAAACTTTTTGTTGTGTTATTCATGGATTGTGGGACCCGTAACGTGATGTTTAGCATGTCTGTCTGTCAACCGGTAGGCTGGTGATTAATTTTTTAAATTCATTTGCCATGAAAAGCACTTTCTCGATTAGTCTTCGGAGTCGGCAGAAGATTGTAGGTCTCCTCTATTTGCCACTAAAGCACTGGTTGTGAGAAATGAGCCAGGCCCCGGGGCTCTTCGCTTTGTGGCGCCACCCTATTTATTTAATTTATTTAATTTTAATCATAGATTGTGCCGAAAAGTGTGAAGTATTTTGTAAAAATATTGTACATCTTGTCAAATAAGAAGCGAAGGTCTCTCGAAGAGGTCTTTTGATTCCCATTGTTTGAGGTGAAATAGAAAAATTGGAGATTATACTCCCGCACAAATGGAACTCGGAGGAATATCAACCATACAAAAAATCCTTTTTTTTTTGTTCCACCGTTGACTGAATTGACTGAAATCAAAGTGAAGATTAAGGAAGTTAGTTGTAATAGATAACCTTACTAGGAGCGTATCGCATCAAACGCGCAATTTATCGCTATTTGGGTTTTGTTGGTTAGTCTGAACAAAATCGCCGCCTTTTAACTTACCCTTAAACTCTAAGCATAAGTTCAGACAAATGCCTCTATTTATAACGTATGTATTTAGTTTATACACATCACCAACTTGTATCAATATGTGTTAATATTCATGTTAATGAATCTGAATAACATTCAACGTAGAAATGACATGGCCTTAAATTTATTGACAACTTCTCCATCATCATGATACTTACCCTTCATTTTAAATAAAAATAAGTTGACAGGTGAAAAGATTTACACACAATTGTATGTGTCCCCTCGCATCGTCCTCATAACCAGAACTATTTTGTTATTCTTCTCTCTACTAGCTACTGGAAAATTCCTTTACGTCCACCAAACACATCGAGATAAATCAAAACTTTTCTAGAATATCAATTATTGTCTCTGCATTTTTTTACCTTTTTTTTCATAAAGATTTATGTGTTTTTCTAACATTACAATTTGTATGTGTGTTTTTTTTTTCCTTTTCTCCTTTCAGTTGGTATTCGCACTCATGGCATCGATATTCACGCCGACACACCTCTACAATGGATGTCCGAACACCTGAGTTATCCTGACAACTTCCTTCATCTCTTCATAAACTATGAGAATGTCTAACGCATTTGACTGTATGAATAACTTTGCGCTTATCATACGATCTAGGACGCCATTTGTGTTTCCTTTAATGCAATCGTTTTATTAATATATTCAGCTTCTCAGCATAATAAGTGTTTTATATAAAAACAAAACAAGGGGTACCTATAAGAAAAGCATTGTCATATTTAACGCCAAAAACGTTTCAATAAACATCATTTGAATTTCTATACCTACACAATCATAACTTTTATTTTGTGTTTGTTAGAAAAGATTCTTTGTTATCTTCAGCAACAGTTTCAAGGGCAGTGGCGCCATATCTTAACAACATTTTGTGCTTTAACGTGTGTGACTTTATTATAGTCTCCTTATTGCTCATATTTCGGAGAGTTTGACTTTTAAGGGAGATTAAACTAAACGGTGAAATTTAGACATTGTGTTCTGGAAGAATATATGAAAAATAACAATAAAAAAGTGCTTATCGCGCTTACTGGACCCGTATTACAAATTATAAAAGGCGAGCCAAAAAGCAATACCCACGACATGACCCGATTTGGAATTACGAGATTGGATCCATGAAAATGTCAGAACGACTACGATGCTTCTATCGAAATTATGAATAATAAAGTTTGGATCATTTTGTCGGAAGGATTGTACCAATACCAATGTAACACACTTTCAATGCACCTTCTAATGCTCAACTGATCTCAAGGCATACATAAACGGACCTTAGGTAAACAAATTAAACACATCGTCACGCCAACGGAGATGAGATTTGCATCAATTTATTTCTCATTTTTGATTTGAAAAGTTTCGTGGGCTAAATTTGTAGATGGGTCAACTTAATCAATTTGATAATTTAATCATGCAAATATATGCACAAGAGCAACACTCTTAATGTAATGGGAAGAAACAAAGCGAAAGCAATAAAAAGAAGTTTAATTTGCCACACAAAAAAATCCCTTCGCATAAATTGGGCAAAGCTATAAAAAAGCATTTCATATTCTGACTGGGAAAATAGATTTGATTAAAAAGCGGGTTTTCACTTTTCTTTTTTTTTGCAGTCTAAAAAACACAATCACAGTTTTTTTTACTAAGTGAAAAGTCATAACAAAACAAAAAAAAGGCTCAATATTATGACCTTAAAATTTTGAGGGATTAGGTGGAACCTTGTGTGCTCTGAAGACTGAAGTCCATGTGGGGCATGAAATAACGGAGAGCTGTCATTAAAAGGTAGTTTTGAATATGGCGACCATTCAAAATTCGCTCATACTATCATACCATTGTTTATATAAGCTAAAGTAAGTCAAAAAGGTGCTTAAACATTCTAATGAACCGGAGGACACCGGTGCGTGGTGGCTGGTGGCGTAGTAATCGCTTTTACATACAATACACTATATGATGAAAGCAATAGCTTGAATCGGAAACTGCAACAATAGATTTGCCACCAGTCCAAAAGTCTGCACAACCCTACTATAATTTAGAGCGCCGAGCCACGAAGGGCCTAGCGCATTTCTCACAACCATACTTTCTGAGGAATGGGGGGGACCTACAATTTTTGCCACTCGCGAAGGTGATACCCGTGAAAAACATTTTTTGTTTTCTTTTGGGGTTCGAACCTCGAAACTCTCACAATATGCAGACATGCTTTACCATTGCGCCACGAGCACCACTCATCAGCGGGCTTTAAAACCTGAACTCAATTATAAGGCCTGGTCAACGAATATTTCTGCCAGCTAGACAAAAACGAAGAAAAATAAAGGTTTCTTTTATGAAAACGCAAAAAATCCAAGCATGTGACTACGTTAACGAAGGGTCCTTCTGACTTTAAACTATCTACTTTTAGAAGGGCAGTTTAACAGTTTTCCAATAACTTACAATTTGCATCTGAGTTTCTTCTAAGAAAGAGGAAATGTCTATAATTTTCTGAGGAAATATCTATTCTTCTGGGAAAGTATAGAAGAAATGTCAACATCTTTTATTGTAACGGAGGTCCAAATGAGCTCTTCACTTTTAAATCAAATGAATGTTAAGAAATTCCGCGTATACTGCAGTATGACCTTAAATTACTTTCTTTATAAAGGTTGTTTTTAAGGTGTATAGAATTTGAAGTTGGTAGCCCTGTTTTCATTGGAAGCCATTTTGTCATCTGCCATGTGATTCATTTTTAGTGTGTGTCTCCATTTTATTATGAATCGACAAATTGTACAGATATATTTAAAAAAAAAAACATGATTCGGTTCGTGTCCGTATAAGACGCATCTCGTACTGCGTCCATTTTATGGTCGAGGCAGTTGTCCATGGGAGCAATTAATTCGATTGACTATCGAACGTTTTCGTACCACGTTTACTCTAAATTATAATACTCATCATCTGAAACTTCGTATAGTGCATACCGAAGATATTGTTTCTGGACGGATATTGAGTGCAGCATCGAGGAAGGCCCGAATGAATTCAACCAACAATATGGGATCTGTGTCAAACTGTAAACCCACAAGGTATATGGACAATTTTGCATAAAGGTCTCGGTTTTGCGGGCTTAAGGAATCCAACCCGTGCAAGAATTGAATCAGCACGACCACCGAGCTTGGCGCATAAGAAACTTATCGTTAACCTATCCCAAAAAAACCAACGTAGTTCCCTAAACAAGCTTTGAAAAGCTGATATCAGTACTCAATAGGTAGTCCCAACATTATTTTATAAACATTACATAGACACGTGAACGTGAACATAAATCAGTCCATCCTTTTTTGCGAGTGATAGATTCAATACATTCGAAAAAAATCTGTTGAGTTGTATCGGATTCTTTTACTCTTTCTAGTCCGTTTAGATTAGAATGTCATATTTCAAACACACTTAGAGAACAGACCGTGACGCGTGTCAAATCGAAAAACAGTCAGTCGGGGCGTTGTTCAACATTACCTTGCTTATGTTGCGGAGTGTGCAATAAATGTTCCCTCTATTTGTATGTTACTATAAAATTGATCTTAAAGACAGCAACGTGACCATTTGTCAGCAAATTTCTGTAAATTTAAATTTTCCAGTAAACACACAGAAAAACGGAAGGAAATGAAATCTCGTATTGCGGCTGCACCTTTGGCGGAAAAATTCAATATCTGCCCACACTTAAAACAAAAAACCATGCATTATATAGGTATTCAATGTTTACACCAGGAATATGTACATATATTATATATGTACGTGTTTAAGAAAAACTATGCGCCAGAACTATCTACTTGCACTGTTCGGTTGTGTTAGCAGATATATGTACAAGGTAGGTGTGACATGAACACCGTGAATAGAATAACCAAACACCTGATCAGATTGTTGAACATTAAGTCAACATCCGGTGGAAATTTGGACAGATTTCTGGTGATTTGTTTTGATTGAAAAATTGAATGTTGTCGTTGCAGACGAATATGAAACCAACAAAGGAATTTTTTTCAAGTGAATCGAGCTCATGAAATGGGTGTGTTGGTTTACCTTTTGACACAAATTACAGGAGTAGAAAAGTGAAGGATACGAACAAGCAGTGCAGTATTGAGACTTCTATCACTTCCTTTTACATTTTGAAACATTTTACCAACCTTATCTCTAAATTTACCCTTTTTTACTCATCGCCCTTAAATTGATTTGTTTTTTAAACGGGTTGTATTGAAAATTGTAATCAACTCACGTTTTGTTAAGATTTTGTACCCATCCACACATAGCTGACGTTATGTTCATTACGTAATGTTGTTTGAAATGTTGTTACATGCGTACGTACTGTCATTCATTTCTTGTCAAATTTGGTCACATTCTCACCGAATTAAAATGAAGTTTTGAAGAAATGTAACCATAATATTAAAGTTTTGGAAGCTGGAATTTAGAGATCTTAGCTTATACATAAGTATCAGAATAGTCTTACGATTTATAAAGCCTGACACTAGCTCTATGCCTTAGAAACAATATAATCAATATGATTGCTGAGCGTAAGTTTCGAGTCAAAAACAATTAAAAGATCTTTTTTAAGCCAATTCTTGATAGTTGAGAAAACGAAAATATATTTAAACCACGTACTGTACCAAAATAATTATTTTAATGATAAGCTTTCATTTAACCAAATAAGTATCATGTTCAAAGCAAGAACTGAGATGCTCAATCTAAATTATAAACCACACAGAAGTGACCTTCACCCGTTATGTACTTTGTGCAACCTTAATGAAACTGAAAATACATACCACTTTATAGCTGTATGCCCAATATTACAAGAAATCCGCAGGCTTTATTTTTCGAAGAGCTTTCTTACACTTGAAGATACAAAACAGATTTTGAACGGGGATTTTGGTTGGAAAATGCTTTGTTTTTATATTAATCATGCCTTAGGGTATCGTAGCAGTTTCTTAGACTGATTAATGAGATCGTAAGTGTAGGCTCTGTATATTATGAAATTCAATCTTTTAATGTTATATATTTTTATTGTTTATGAATTCACGCAACAATCTATTTTTTATTCTAATTTTTCTAAAATTATGTTTTCTTTAACTTTAACTTTTTCCATTTTGTAACAAATCTCGAAATAAGTCAATCGAGGCAGACGGCAAATTTTGCCATGCAATCATTCTTAGAAAAATATAAAATCTTGTAAAATATCGAGAATTTTAATAAAGAATTTATAATAATAATAATAATAATAATTGGAAATTGATTACGATTAAAGGACATAGGACATACATTGACATTTAGACACATTAATGAGAAGGTCATTGTTTTCCCACTACATAGAAAGTTTGTTTAGGTCCCTTTGTAAACAAATACAGTCTAGAGTCGATTTAATGCTATAATTAAGCCTTATATCATCAGCATACATCGAACATTTAGTTTTCGACTAAAGGAATTAGTATTTCATTGATAAAAAATCAAAAAGAGAAGACCTAAGTGACTACCTTGAAGGACACCGAAAGTAACAAATGTGATCAGAGACGTTATTGTTGATTTGGACTTGTTGTATTCTACCTAAAAGATAAGACTCAAACCATTTTAGAATTGGACAAAAAAGCCTAGTTTTTTTTTATTTGAAAAGAAATATCGAATGATTGAATTGATTAAATGCCTCAGAGAAATCTGTATAATTTACACCATATTGAGACCTATAATCTTCTTAATAATTAACTACAAAATTATTAAAAAGCACAAGGTTCGTAGTAGTAGATCTAAAAAACCATGCTGTAGTGGAGATATTAATAGTCTTAAACTAAAAACTAATTTTTTTAAGACAACTTCCTCCAGAATTTCGGGTATTATTTGCAAATCAGTCGATAGTTACTTACTTCATTCTTGGACCTTGATTTAAAAATAGGGTGAATAAAAGTCGTTTTCCAAGCATCCAGGCAAAAGTGAACGTTTCAAAATGACAGCTAGTGGAGAAGCCAAAGCATTTGCGCAGTTCTTTAAACAATATATAGAATTTCACCACCGCCAGGAAGTCTATCATTTTCTCAATTTAAGAGCTTTTTAAGATTTAAGGTCCCTTTAGAAGTAACGCTACCAAACCAATTGTAGGAATAGTTATTATCTTGTATCCCAGAATATAAGATAATAACTATTCTCAGAAGGCAAAAAATAAAATCCAAAACATCGATAGCCACGACATAAGCCGATTATGAAAAATGAGAATAGAATCTATAAAAATGTCAGAACGATAACAAAATTATCGATCGCCAAAAGCAGTCGAAAATGACTGCGAGTATTGGGAAACGTAATCACAAAGCATTTCACACTTTAGCCTATTCGACTTTACTTAGCGAAAACTTTAGTCGTACCGATCATCACACACGGTTGCCAAATTTTCAGTGCCCATAACTCTGAAACCTAAATGTGGCTTTCAATAATGTATGACGTTATGTTTACAATCTCCGAAGATACGACTCAAATAATATTCTTGGCTGTAGTCTGTACCAATACTTCAATTATTTTTCTCTGACGAAAACGACTTCGCGGCACCAAGCAGTTTGATGCGGCTCTATTCAGATACTTGGCAGTACATTAATTCAGTTAAAATTAAACTAAATTTTGTATAAAATATTTCCAATGAAAATTTTAATTCTTTGTTAAATCTTTGTATCTTGTTTGTCATTCTTCTTAATTTACTCTAACATATTGATCTTGATTTTGAAATTATTAAGTTAATTCATTCAGATTTTGCTATAAACTTTTACTAATAATTATATAATATAAAAGATGTACATATTAAAATAAATGAAAATGAAAATGAAATGAAAAATGATTAGTAGGTTTTTCTAGTGAGTATCGTTATTGCAATATTGAACCTTGTAAAATCATGAAAAATTATAGAGTAGTAGCAAAAACACTATAGTGTCAGCCACGACATGAAGTTCACTGACTAGCACTTATAGATTTGATGAGGTTTTCCAAGGTATTGTTTGGTTCACCTCTTAATAGGTATTCATATGTTGCCTTTTTACTTGCGATTATAGGTACTATAAGGCAAGTCTTGCAATCGTGCAGAAAAAAAAATTTGAGATAACAATTAATTATGACATTACGATGATAGAGAATACGAAAAAAGTGGATCCTGCAATTCTGTCTGTCTGTATGTCTGTCTGTCTGTCTGTCTGTCTGTCTGTCTGTCTGTCTGTCTGTCTGTCTGTCTGTGTGTCTGTCTGTATGTATATGGATCTACAGCCTGAACTAATAGACCGATTTTCTTCAAAATTTGCAGTTAGGGTCTGTGGAGCATCTTACAGAGGGGTTTTTGGAATTGAGTCTCTAGGTCTTGAGATAACGGTACCTGCCATACAACCGATATGATAATACTTATTTTTCTCGAAAACGGCTCCAACGATTTCGATAAAATTTTGTGTGAAGGATTAATTTAGGATTGTTTTTCTTGCGATGTAAAAAAATTTTTTGGAAAAGGCCTAAAAACGGTACCTCCCATAGTACCGTTTTTTTTTTAAACCGACTTTCTCGTTATTGGCTGACACGATCTTGAAGAAATTTTGGATTTAAGAAGTTGTAACCTGTTAAAAAAAGACTGCATATCAGTATTTAAAAAAACTTAGTTTTGGAAATTTTTATAAATTTTTTTAAAAAATTTTGATTTTTGAAAGAAATTTCGAAACTGTAACTTTGATTTTTTTCAATTTTTTTGTCAAAACAACTCCTGTTAAGATCTAGAAGTTTGCATACTCGACTTTTAAAAAACAGTTTTTTAAAAAAAGTGCAAAATAAAAAACCGTTTTTTGGAAAAACTGCTCCAACAATTTTGATTAAATTTTCATCATTCATATGTATTAGCGATTGCAAAAGAATGGCGTTTTTAGATTTTTGCTTCAAACCTTTGGAGTATTTAATTTATTTTTTTCATTATTTTGCGTGACTTGATTCAATTTTCACAATTAATGTGTAGATGGCAATCCTGTACCACAAAATATATTATGAAGAGCTAATACCAGAACCTTTAACTCAGCCTTTAGATTTTGATATCGTATTTAGAACACAATCGCAAGTTCGTGCGACCCAGTCGTGCCCATTTTTACTTGCGATTATAGGTACTATAAGGCAAGTCTTGCAATCGTGCAGAAAAAAAAATTTGATTTATGATAACATTTAAGGCTGAATGGGAAGAAGAAGTATTTGTGTCGTACCGTAGTTAAGAATCTCTCTGCTTTGCCCTCTAACAACTTCGTTAGTGATCCAGAATTACAAGACCTCTCTCAATTCGATTGGAAGACTAAATTCTTTTAAGCCTTTATTTTTGGTTCCTGTGAATAACTGCATAACGGAAAAAGAGATCAACGACAGATTTGCTAGGAGTGATCCTAAAACAGCTTTCGATATACTTGAACCATAGCTTGTTCTTTGGGGTTCTCTGTCAGGGCTTCAATCAGCGATTGCATCTGCCAAGATAAAAACTGTAAATGCATACCTCTATTGGATGCAAACGTATGCTTCCCAACTTAGCAGAAAAGGTTCTAGAAAACTTATCAGCGTTTCCACGGGACACTTCTGCTTCATTGAGAATTTAAACTACACGCTTCACTCAAGATTCACTCTGTGCATTTTCCTATTCCCAACGGCTTCCTATGGTGATGGTGAAAAAACAATCGGATATTTCCGGAATTCAGACTCCCGTGTAGCAGGCAGACTTCGTAACTACGGGTGAATTCCTTAACGTAAGCCTTGCACAAATTATGCAAAAGCAGTTTTAAATGCCAACTAAAAAATCCCTTCAAAGACGAATGTCCCAAAACGTAGCAAATTGTTTTTTTTTTCACAATAATTGTAAGTGAATTTGTGCAATTGTCAAAAAATACTTGCGAACTTTTAATTGCATTGATGTTGTTTTGGATTTTTGTTTGCTTAGCATGAAACTTGCTTAGCAAGGCTTGCGTTAAGGAATTCGCCCTTTTATACCACGATCGCCATTCCTCGTATTTTGCTGTCTTAACATTAATTGTGTGTTTTTAACATCTGAGCAATGCCTTCCTTCGTCAATTCAGGAGAACAAACTTGTCCATTCTGACCACTAAGGAGTCTTCTAACAATAACCCAATCTTTTTCCATATTGCTTTAGTCCTTCGTCAAAAATGGTCTCTGTACGGAAAACATATGCAAGTGTGTGTGCAGAATAAGCAAAATTTAGAACTTAATTAACAAAATAAAAACTAAGCTTAACAAATTGAAAATAATTATTGGTATTTTCTTAAGTGTCAGATCCAACGAGTGATTTTCCTTATCACTTCAAGTGGCACACAGAAATGCTTGACATTTTTTTCAGTAAAATAACAAAAATATTATAATGACGACGAAAAAGCCTAAAGGTAACAATAACAGAATACAGAGAGTAATAAGATAAGACGACATTGACAGTTTTGTTTTGTGTTGGGGCTTGGGAATAGGGAACATGGGCGCCGAAACGTCTGGCACTTCCACAAATTCAATATACATACATATATTTATTTGTAGGTATGATACACCATAAAGCAAACACAAACATCGGTTATTTATTAGGTGGTGTTGTGTAAATTTGAACCAACTCCCGTTCTCGTTCTTAGCGTACATGTATCTATAGCTGGCTGCACTCGGTTCTATTTGCTCAGTACAAAATGCATTGATGAATCAGTTTTATCTATCCACGGAAAAGCAGGCCAAACTGTACGTACGTACGACTTGAAGTGCGAGCACTGTTCTCTTATCGCGCACACACCCAGTTGATTGTGATGAGTTCAGCGTTTTGTTAGTTGGGAATTGAATCAATAAATGAGCTTTTTATTTGTTTTATATAAAAATATAAATGTATGAACTCGTATATCTGCCTGCCGTGTCGTACAGAACAGAACCTTCCCCCCTTCGTTGTCGACCGAAGGTGTAGAAGAGGAAACAAGAACGAGGAAATTATTCGTTACAAAACTTGTGCATTGCATATAAACACTACTCACAACTCACAAGTGACTAGTGACTATAGTTCAGCAAATACGAATCTAGATGGTTCTAGCACTTTGCATGGTAGCGCATATTCATTGCGGATCCATGTAATGGCTCTGTACCAAAGTGGCAATCATGTGCGTGGCATGCTACATCTTTGCTGGCAGTTCGCTGCCTTGCATGGCGACGTCTATGCTTTATTTGTTTATGTGCACGGTATATTTAGAAACGAAGTCAGTGCTTTTTTTTACAAAGCGCTGATGGTCTTATTTTAAGCGACGACCGCACACTACGCATGATGATTTAATTTTTTGTTTTCTACTTATTCTTTTTTTTAAATTTTTTTTTAATTTTTTTTTATTTTGGGTGTGTGCACAAATACGTGTAAACAAATTTGATTTGTGAGATTGAAAAATTACAAAACGTCTTGAGTAAACTTCCTCCGTTGCCGTTGGTTTTCGGGATTGCAGTTTTTCCAAAGAAGACACATTTCCATCACAGTGTGATAGTCGTTATTCGTCAATCGCCAGAGATTTTCTTCAAGTGGAAGAGAAAAATTCAAATTAATTTTGTTGCCGCCAAATATGATATAAACAAATTTACTCCTAGGGCTATTTTTGCACTCGAATTAGTAGGAGTGGCTATTTCGGTGTCTTCCTTGCCTAAGCAGCAGATGCATTCGGTTGAATTCTTGGCAGGAACAACACTTCAGTGATTTTTATATTTTGTTTTTGTGTTTGCGTGGCATTTACAATTACAATTCAAAGAATCGTTGACGAAATTAAATTATTTCGAATCAGTTTCACGAAACGCTCAATTGGCAAGAAGAGCCGCCGATTTGTTATTTGAAAAAGCACACATCGGGTCTGTGTTGGAGAAACAATGTCAGGTTAGCAGACTATACAGGAACGAATTGATGTTTTCATTCACAAGATACGAGTATATACTTGAAATCCCGTTGAAGTTTTTGTTGGTGACTGGTCCTTGAACCTATTGTTGGGCTACTTATTACCACCGATCTGTTTGATGTGATACAGTTTTGTTGGTAGGTAATATGTACGACCCGACAGAATAGTGCGTTATTGTCCATATTTATATAAAGCCTCCCAACTTGGCATCTGAGTTTTCAACTTTTTTACTAACCCCCAATAACTTCCTCTCAAAGAAATCGAGCAGATATTTCTGCAATTATGACAGATTCGATGAGTTTGCCTCATAGAGCAGAATCGAAATGATTACGATCTTGTATAGTGCTTGTTTTTGAGAGTAAGCTCTACTGTTGAATGGTTGCATCTTCCATTCAAGTTCCGACGGTCATATAACCGGACACATAGATAGTCACACTCTCAGTACTACCAACTGAGAGTGTGACTTACACGTCGCCGTCGGCTGAACCATACTCTGAAAACTATCACAAAACTTTTTTAGGATAAAATGCATCCTCAGTAACTGGGGCCAAATTCCGCTAGAGTGAATTTTGATTGCGTGCAAGAAAAAAGAGTGCCATCTCTCATTTCGATTCAGCAATTGTGAAACTAGTGCCGAAATATCGCACACGTGATCGAGTAATACGTAACTGAAGAACAACAATTTGACATTATTTCATCAATATTTAAACGAATCGAAGCCGATGAATGAGCAGCAGATCGACAAAATTCTGAAAGAAAAATAGTACTCACTAGCTCGATCACTGATGCGGTTATATTCGCACCCTGAGTTTTTCTAATACATGCCAAACCAAGTACACATTTTCTGTAAATTTATTTACGGTTTTTTAAAGTGGGATTTCTCAAAACCCATTCTCATTGTATCAGCTTTCTTTATTTTCGTATGCACACATACTCACTTCACGACAAATTGATCGTGTCGCAAGTTTCTTAAAGATTTTCAACGGATCATACGATAATTTCTAACTGCACCAAGGCTCTACGTTAGTACTACCTTTACCGTCGCATCGTGAGTGGCTAGCTAACCTTAAGATGCCTTTTAGTTCGTTGTTGAGCTGATATTGTAATTTGGACACGATTAAGGTTTTTCTTAACTTACAAGCTTCTGACCATTTTGAATTAAAAAACAACTGTGATTTGTATAAGTGTATGCTCATAAATTTTTGTCGTGTTATAATTTTACATATAACGAATCAATCGAAGTAAGGTTTTCAGTTTTAGATTTGAGGGTTGAAGGGCCAATTTGTATCGAAGATATTCAAAGAAGGAGCTAAAACTTTGTAGCACTTATTGAATCAAATACATTTTTGCACTTAAGTCTTGAGTTTTATTCCAGTTCTCATCATGGCATCAAAAAGATTAGATGCATTTGGATTTTGTATCAAAAAAACTGCCGAGATTCTTTGTGCGAGACCCCAGTTCCTCTGTTTCTTATGCGAGAAACTGTAGATAACGAAAAAAATCCAACTAAAAATTACGTGCCAATCTCTACCGTTCACCGCTGTATTTTATAGAGTCAATAGTTATAGAACATGGACACAGATTGTGGTCTGGGGATCTAAAAAAAAATAAATAGGGTTGCGCAACAGAGCGAGGAGCCCCTGGGCCTAGCGCATTTCTCAGAACCATACCTTACCTTTCGAGGGAATGGAGAGGACCTATAATTTTCTGCTGGTTCCGAACGGCTTATTGAGAAAGCGCTTTTCATAGCAATGAATTTACTAACGGAGGACTTGCCAATTCCTCGCGAAAGGCGATACCCGTGAAAAAACATTTATGCCTCTGCTGGGATTCGAACCTCGAAACTCGAACTGGGTTAGCAGGTAGACATGCTAACTATCACGCCACGGGTACCACCGGGTGTTTGGATCTACAAACTGACAATTTTGCTCCGATTGCCTTAACCAACCATTGTAGGGAAAAACATACAATTCCGGGTTGTTTCTAGTTTTTTCGATGCCTTGTAGTGATAGCTATAGTTTCCCGAAGTGATGGCTTCTCACCAAGGCTTTTTGTATCAATGGCACGACCTTAGATCACATAAACCTCCATAGGAAGTATGTAAATGAACTAACTATAAGCGAGTGCTGCTCAACGTATTTAAAAAATTTATGATATTCTAGCTGTCTATTGGCAGAAATTATTGTCACATCACATCCTCTTCTTTGGAGAACTTTTTTTCCTCCAAGTCTAAATGCGCAAGTATTTCAGTGCACTTCGCCTGAAACGCCGTATTCGATTATTTGAGCCATCAAAAAGTAGAAGTGGACTTAAGAGGAATTAGTGCTCTAGAATTTTTGAAAAAACGATTTTGTTATTTTTGAAAGAATAGTATCTTAAAAATATACTGTTGAAATTTGAAGACGATATTTCGAATATTTCAGGATCTACAGCCAACTAGAAGGTCAGGTAAGCAGAAGAACCGGCGAGACGGGTTCTATTGTTCGTTAGTTGAAGCTGCTCGGTCATACCTGACTAACACTAATGTATAAATTAAACGGGAAATATTTTAGTTTAAAGAGTCATATTGGTTAGTTAAGCGTGGTCTTCAGCGAGTGTTGAATTTTATTGAAAAACATTGGAATATTCTTCAAACTATAAAAAAAAAAACTACTGAACCGATTGATCTGAAATTGCAATATGCTATTCTGTAAAGTTTCAGCTATCGCATGAACTAAAACAAATAATTTCTGTTAAATATTTATATATTTTTTTTTTATTACTTAGTTAGTTAGTTAGTTTAGTTTATTTTCAATTTTTTCTACATGACAATTCAAGTTAATTACAATGTTTGTTCATTGAAAAGAATAGAGAAATAATAGTGACATAATTAATTCTTTAAAGAAATAGAGGTAATGTCACATCAATAAATAGTAAAATTATATACATATAAATGGAATGAAATGGGTGGGGTGACCCTTAAAATTTAACTATTGAATTTGAAAAGTTGCAAATAAAAGTTTTGTATTAATTAATTCAAGTTCGTTAGAGTTATAAGAAAAAAAAATTTACTTTTTAAAATATAAATACCAAAAAATCATTGAAGAATGTTGAGAAGCGACTCAATACTTTTTAGATCATGACTAAACAGCCAATTTTTAATGCTTCTGCTAAACGAATTAAAATTTGTTAGTGATCTCAAGTCATATAGAAGTAAGTTAAACAATCGACACGACGTAATACTAAAGAAGTTGCGGAAAGCAGTTGTACGAAACCTGGGAATAGATACTGTATTTAGAGAATTACTTACTTACTTAAGGTGGCACTACAGCTCGTGTCGGGCTAGGGCCTCAACCAACATGCTTCTCCGGCCAGCTCGGTCCCTAGCTAGCTGCCTCCAGGTTTGCACGACAAGTTGGGTGAGGTCCTCTCCTACTTGCGTGCGCCACCTAAGTCGCGGTCTTCTTCTACTGCGCCGTCCCTCGGGATTAGATTCGAAGATTTTCCGGGCCGGAGCGTTGGTGTCCATTCGCTCTACATGACCCAGCCATCTAAGCCGCTGGACCTTGACTCGTTTGACAAAATCAGTGTCGCTGTAGAGCCCGTACAATTCGTCGTTAAATCTTCTTCTCCACTCTCCCTCTATGCAGACGGGACCAAAAATCACCCAAAGAATTTTTCTCTCGAAGCATCCTAAAGCGTTCTCGTCTGCCTTTGACAAGGTCCATGCCTCTGCGCCATATATAAGAACCGGGATGATATGTGTCTTATACAGGGACACTTTAGTTGCTCGAGAGAGGACTTTACTACTCAATTGCCTTCTTAGTCCGAAGAAACAGCGATTGGCAAGAGTTATTCTTCGTTTGATTTCAGCGCTAGTGTCGTTGTCTGAATTAATAGCGGCGCCTAGGTAGACAAAGTCCTTAACTACCTCAAAGTTATGACTGTCTATTTTGACGTTCTGTCCAAGACGTCGGTATTTCTTGATGACAGCATATACTTGGTCTTGACCTCATTTACCACTAAACCCATCTTCTTCGCTTCCGTCAAAATTCTCATAAACGCGCCGTTGACATCACGCTGCGTTCTTCCAATTATGTCAATATCGTCGGCATATCCGAGCAATTGAACAGATCTTTGAAAGATTGTGCCTCTTGTGTTGACGTGGGAGTTTTGCACTATTCTTTCAAGAACGATGTTGAAAAGTCGCAACGACAGTGCATCGCCTTGCCTAAAACCTTTAATTAAAAAAAACGTTCGTTTTTCAACTTTTATGTTTAACTGCCCGCCATTTTGTCAAAAAAAAATTTTATTTATCCTGCGATAGCTACATTTATTCAGATTTAAAATTGGTCAGCTTTTTTTATTTTAGATCAGAGGGAGAGATAAATCACCTCTCATCAGTAAATTGAGTTTTATTAGATGGGGAGATTTCAAGTCCGTTGTTTAAGTTGAAAATATTTTTTGTTTTGTCTGAAGTTTCATTTTTCTGTAATTAATAAGTAATAAAATAAGTGTAAAAAAATTTGAAAGCATTACTCATTGCCTTCATGCAGACATTTTTTTTTTAATTGTTTAAATTTAAGGCCACCAACTCCTTTAAGAAATTCTTATCGTCCAAGGTGGATAATAAAGTGATGGTGACTTGTAAGCTGTCTTCGAAAACTAGTTGGAAGTGTTGTAGTCAAAGTGACTTGATATCGATCTGAGGGAATTCAGAATGTTAGTTTGGCTGAACTTGAAGGATGGCTTTTAGACGAATTGCTGTGCTCCAGCTCATTTGCTTTCTCCAAACATCGAGGGTTCAATCGTCTTTTTTGTTGACGCTATAAGATTCACTAATTCAATTCATATGCCTTTTCGTTCTAGTTAAGCAACTTTCAAATTAAAAAAGCTGCATTAACTTGTTCAGAGCAATCGTCGTACTAACTTATTTAGTTGAATAATATTCTCTTGTGACTACACTGTGCTTAAACTTTCAATTAACTTATCTTTATTTTATTATGGCTCCTCAAACATCATTGCGCCTGCTTGACAGGGTTCAAAATATATCGTTCAATTGATAGGTGACAGTTCAATTGTGGGTTCAAATGATTCTCTATTGATTCTCTGGAACATCGTCGTAATGTTTCATGTGTCCTCTTTTCTATCGCTATTTTAACAAACAGTGCTCTAGTAAAGTAGCCAGTTGCATCCCTCCATTGAAATAGTTAAGCGGCAATACTCGCCTCGCAATGAATGCGCATTAGTTCTGCCTTCAGCCCAATTTCAGTCGTACATTAAAGAAAATGTATTCATATTTTGGTCATCAACACGGATGTGGAACTATTTACCCAACTCCATTTTCTCCACAAAATACGATGCACAGAAGTACTCCTTTCTTATCCTTTCCTTATTTCCTAGCACCCGCACTGTTTTCCAACATTAAAAGGGTATTCACAACCCCGTGAAGTACGCGCGAATTATAAAAAAGATAGTGGGATTTCAAATGACCGTTGGGCAAATTATAACGCTAATTTCTAATAAGATCCCCGTAAAAATATAAAATTGTGTTTGGGCAGAAAATTTGAAATGTACCTATTACATATTACTTTTTCTTAGGCATCGATTCACAATTCATGTTCAGTCTTAACCTACAAGAACATTAGAGTGCGTATTTTGAAATTTGCCTTGGTACTTCCTTGAAATTGCAAAATTGATTTTGAATTGAAATTTGCATTGGTACTCCCTTGAAATTGCAAAAATCATTTCAACACTTCTAATGTTCTTGAGGAAATTTAAAATAGTTTTCGTTCATCTCAATCTGCATCCGCTGAATGGAAAATATCATAAAACCGCGTGCACTTAGAGCTCAAATATCAAATCATTGCATTTCCACATATCTCGCACTAAGAAACCTGAATCTTCAAATGCATATCTGCCTGTATATCCCAAAAATCTCAAGTTTTAGCACCCGATAACTCATTTCTTCGACTCTCAAAGTCTTAAAATCCATGTGTCTTTATTCATTTTCTTATGCTCTTGCATTTAGAAAAAAATCATATGAACAAAAAAAAAAAAAAAAACAATAAAACAAAACATAAAGGAAAGGAAGCATCCACTTGCACTCCAGTCCCAAAAAAAAAAACAGCGCAAGGCATTTGAGATCGTCATACGAGACATAGCGTCGCCAGTCCAGTCGGGTAGTGTGCGTTTCTGGCGCGGTCCGAAAACAATCATACATATATACACACACGTTCTATGTTTGACTTTATATGGAGTAACCATGGGTAAGGCATTCGACAGATAAACAACACGATCATGGATCTACGGAAAATAACCAGATCCTAAAAAGAATTCTCAAGTGATCTCGAAGACCAACGATGGCTATGGTAGCGCGGTGGCGGAGTGGTCCTCTGAAAGCAAGGAAGAAAAAAAAAAAATAAAACGAAGACAGCAATACAAAGTACGAAACTTATGTTATGAGGCATTGTGGTTCCAAAACAAATTATACCAACACACTTTATATAGGGTACTATATACACCATACGCATGTAACTACAGCAGCAGCTACAGCAATAACAAGAACAAAAAATCGTTCTAATAGACCCCAGGGGGCTCTTGTGGTTGCCATAAGAGGAGGAATCACATCTTTAAAACCAATGTGCCATGCCAAGAAAAGAACTTGCTTCGGTTCCGGAGCCGGACGAAACTGGAGTTGGGAAGAATTCATTTTTTCTTCATCCACCTTCTTTCTCTCTTTTTGTAAACACATTCATTCTTTATAAGCAACGAAGTTTAAAAAAAAAAAAAAAAAAAAAAAAAAAAAAAAAAAAAAAAGACATTAAAGCAGTCAAAGAAGGAAGACTGACAAAAAAAAAAGAAGGCGCAGAGCAACGGTTCGAGAATGAAAGAACTTGAAACTGTACCCTTTTAAGAAGTCCATCCGAAGCCGCTCTTTGCGACGATACATACGGAACAGATACATCTAACCATCCTCATTCGATCATATGTAGATGTTTTTGTGTGTTCGTTCCATCGTGCTTCGTCGTCGTCGTCGTCGTCTTCTTCGTCGTATGCCTGACTCCAACCTGTCTGCTGGGATATTCGGTGAAATAATTGTCTTTAAACAAAAAAGAAAAAAAAAGATTTTTTTGTAGGCACAGATTTTTTTGTGAGTTACTTTTGTGTAAGAAATGATTCATAAACATAAAAATGTGAGTATAGCGAGGAACCATGCTGTCCTTAAAATATTTATGTATAAAAAGATAGTTGGTATATGTAGATACGTACCTAAGTGTAAAATGGTAAAATGGTGCAGGTAAACTCAACACAAGGAGTAGGTATATGAAACGCTGCTGCAAGGATTGATTGGTTCATCAATTGCATCGGGAGGGTCGTGAGTCGTGACATCAATCAATAAAACCTCTCTTTTGAATTATTCAAGAAAATATTGATATAAGGTTTTAGGAGGTTGATGGTATGATAAATGATTTGATATTAACCTGCCAGAGCTGAAAATTGGGTTTCGTAAAGCATATTTATGATTCAATATCAGTTCTTCATTTTTAATTAGATTCTCGTAAGTATGAGAGGTCTTTTAAACTAAATAAGTGTTTTAACCAAATATTCCTAAATATGCCTGTTTGTTCTGATGAATTGCGTGATATTTTGTAGATCAATTGTGGTACCCGTGGCGTGATGGTCAGCATGTCTGCTTTTTAACCGGTAGGTTCGTGTATCGAATCCCAACAGGAAACAAAAATGTTTTTCCACGGGTATCGGCTTTTGCGAGGAATAGGCGGAGGACTTCCGTTAGTAAATTCATTGCAATGAAAAGCGCTTTCTCGATTAGCCGTTCGGAATCGGCAGAAAATTGTAGGTCCCTTCCATTCCCTTACAAGGGCAATGGTTGTGAGAAATGCCTTACGCTCTGGAGCTCCTCACTCTGTCGCCACTCGCCACCCTATTTATGTATTTATTTGTTTACAATACACAGGTCATGCATACATATTGGCTATATCATATTTCTTATAACTTTTTGAAAGAGTATTCGTTTCTCTTAAGCTTTGCAATGGTTTTTTTTTTAAATACATAACAAAGGATATTCAATCACTACTTTGGAAAAACCCAGTTTCCTTGAATTTAATTTAAAACGGAATTAGAAGTTCTTTGAATCTTTTTGATGAATTTCGAGCAAATAGACAGCTTTACAAGGTAGGTTCGCTTAGTTTGAACTTTCAGGCTGCAGAACTTCGGCAGTTAGAAAATCTTACCTCTCTAAAATGTACGACACAATAAAATTTACTCAGAGGGTTGCACCCCTCGTAAAAGACTCAATCGTAGCGCTGTAAAGGCTCAGAATCTAGAACACAGATGCACCCTCCCGATTGTTGTCCATGCTCGTTAAATCTAGATAACGATTTGCACAAAAAATAATTGTAATCAATGGAAAGCAAAGAAGCACTGAAAGTCGGGGTTTGCATACCAATGTATTTTTGGGTAAATAGACTCACCCAAGGAATATCTCTTTTGCTCGCAAAAGAGTGGCCTCAATATTGCAAATAAAAAAAACTTTTCTCTAGTGAAATAATCCATCGGATTCTTGCAATAAGACGCCTATTTTGAACAGCTCTCTTTGCTAGTAGTTGTTGTGACTCAAACAGTCACTGTTCGTCAGACGACTGGTAAAAACTACGCCATTAATAAAAATCGAATGATACATGCTTCAACAATGCATTCATAAAATTCACTACAAAAACCGTGAAATCGCCGTCACAGTAGCTTGCAAAACTAAAGATTTTCGGGTTGTGTCGTGGAGCACCGTTCCGGCCAGATATTGTAAAACTGATGGCAAAATATATCGTCGATCTTTGGAACTAAAGGAATCGCATTCCGCAAACGACATTGCAACATATTTGGCATAAGATCATAGGTTTTGAGGATTTTCAAGTGCGCTTAATACAATAACTCGCAAGCCTACCGACCGCGTGTCTTTTTTGATTAGGTCCTTGAATCCGTAATGCAAATTCGCGACGAAAAAGAAAAGGCAGGCCAAAACACTCCTGGTGCAAGCAAATGCAAAAACAGCAGCATTTGGTTGGCCTCAGACATGGAACAATCCAAAACCGGGAGGCTTGCCGACGATTTCTGAGGTCAACGCGGCGTACCCCACAGGCGGATCACTAGTGTGAAGCAGCAAAGTGGGAGAGTTGTGATCGCTTCAAGATCACTACTCGTAACGCCGAAAATGAAGAAGAAGAAGAAGAAGTCCTTGAATCCGTAGCAAAAGTGATCTTGAGTGATGAGCCCTATTTTCATCTCAGAGAAAAGAAGAATCGTGGTAGTATAGGCTCGGAAAATCCAAGAATTAATGTGGGAAAGCGTTTTCATTCTCAGCGTTTGACTGTTTGACGCCGTTTTTTAAGTAAGACTGAAGCAACTGCTGCGAAGAATGGATTGCGCTGCCGAACGATGATCAATGATTTTACATGGCCGTCAATAAAGACATTGGTGTCGACGATGCAGTTTATTTTGATTTATTCAAAATGGAGGCCACACAAGGGGCAATACTATCGCCTTTTTGCATGAAAAGTTTCTTGACCAAGTAATTTCTTGAAGTTATCAGAACTGGTCATAGAAATCTTAAATTTTGACTTAAATACTTAGATTTTTTCTTTAGGACTCAATGAAACCGAAAGGTCAGTTTCTAACCATCGATTCAAGACCATAAGGAAGAGATTCAGAAAGTTATTGAGTACGTTCAGCCGCCAACGTGGTGATTGAAAACTTTGCGAAGTGAATGAAGTAAGCGCCACCACGGCCATTTGGCTGACATTTTTTTTATATACATACTAACAACAGACATACCCTAAAAAATACTCTTTTCTTTAAAACTTAATATTCAACAAAAATATTACTTATCCAAAAAACAAAAAAAAAAACAAAAATCAGGACCACCTTTGGCGCTTTCAGTGTACTTATATTGTTCTGAACATTTCCTAGAAAAGAAAAGTTTAAATTATTTTTCATACATAATATACATTACAAGGTGCTGCGTTTCTGAATTTTTGCGATTTCTGCAAAAACATGTTTAAAATACTCACAAGCTTCTGAACTCTTTGACGACGCAACGGTATACTTGTTCCCTCATTAAGAAATTTCATACAAAAATTTCTGCAGAAATTCTCTTTATTCAAATGCTGAAAATTCGAAATGAAGTTCAAAAACGAAAATTTTCGCTGAATTGATGAAAAAACATGGTGATCGTGGTTCATTGGCTACCATGTCTGCCTCTTACCTGGGAGTCTAGAGTTCTAGTTCAAAAAACATCCAATTTGTTTTCCGCTGCCTTTCCCAAGGAGTAGGCAAGTCCCTTCAGCCGTAATTTCACTGCCATGAAAACGCTTTCAGGATTAGCTGTTCGGAATCGTCGAAAATTGTAGGTCCCTTCGATTCTTCATAAAAGTATAGTTGTGAGAAACAAACTACGGCTCTGAGTACCCCGCTGTTGCGCTTTAGCTTAAATTGTTTGAATAGACTAACCGTTAGCTTTTTTCATTTTTGCTTGAGAAACGATAAATTGGATGGAATTTAGCAGTGAGCCACGACCTGAACTCAGCTTGTGAGAAATTTAGGGGAACTATGTATACAAATTTTTCCGACTCCGAGTATCTGAGCAAGAAAGCTCATTTCATAGTAATGTAAGTACTCGGACTTTCCAATTCCTTACGAAAGGCGAGACCTGAACCTAGACCAGATATGCTAACCATCACAACACAAGTTAAGCTTCTTAAGAAAATGCTTCACGAAAACAGCAGCAAATAAAGTCAAGGACCTTACAGATAAGCTTGGAAATTTTAATTGATGTCCAGATATTTTTCTACCGATTCCTAATATTCATTTGGAGATTTAAGAAATAGCTCATTTTTAAATATTTTTATCTTAAAAACTTATTTCAAAGATCGAGTGGAGCTACAAAAGAGTGAATAAATTTATCAATGGTGTGACAAAATCTACTGTGAAATTGAAACAGCTTTCGTGGACATTAGTAGATGTCTCTTTCTGCAACAGATCGAAAAGTAATTACATAAATTTTCCACCTAAAAGCAAACACTCTATTACGATGTAGATACCTTAGTGGCATACAGCAAAAGTCTGTTAAGAACGACTAACAATACAATATTTTGATAACATCATTTTTAGCTTTAAAATAGGTACAGCCGTATACTAAATGCACTTCACAGCAGTATAAAAAAAAAACTGACGACTAAATGACTAGCAAAACCCACTTTCGTGTTCGTGTAGTAAAACAAAGGCTTTCAACTTGTAGTCTTGCAGTCTGTTCTGTCACAGCTGAAACTTTAATTACTTGATTGATTACAACACTCATATCTACCCATACTGGCACATTAAATAAAAAAAAGTGTAAAAACCAGTCCAATACTCAATCACTGCTCTATTTTGCAAAACTTTTATACCGAACAAAGAAAACTGATAGCAAATGTGTGCCTTTCAAGAAACTGACGTCATTTCTTCATCAATCGAAAGGGTTTGATCAAAAGTTTCTCAATAATTTTTTTAAGTTTCTTTGTTAGAAGAAAAAAATGATAAGGATTTGTATTCCATTGATTTTCTTTGCATTTGCCGCGCGCTTATCACACTTGCAATAGAAAAGTTCAAAAGAACAGAAAATCGTTAAGTGATTATTTGCAATTATGGAGTATATAGTTCTAATGTTAGTATAGGAGGCTATTCAAAATGTACAATGCAAGCAAGTTGGACAAAAAAAAACCTTATCTTTAAAGCACTGGTGGTGCTATTTATGTTCAATCAGCTATAAAAAGAGTATAAATGATGCGCCAACGGAGAAGACGATGAAATAAACGATGTGCCGCCATTCTATAGAGACGGGATCACACTATTTGATATACTATAGTATGTATCTGTTGGATAGACCATGAAGATAATTCAACTCCCCTTTCGCAAACGGCTATAAGTTCTCTGTAAACATCCTGGATGCACGTGCCTGACGTGCTCGCTTCCATGCATCGCCCGGCGTGATGTTTGATGAATCGGAGTAAATTTTTTTCCGATATGTTTTCCTCTTTTTTTCAAATGAAATAATACAATTAATAATTACATACTCTTCACCTTTTCTGTGGCCAACGCTAGAATTAGGGTGCTGAAGAAAACTCAAATTAAAATTTGGTAAATACTTCGAGGAAACCTTAAAATGATACGGTTAGTAAAATATGAATGAACTGAGTGAAATCTCGCACAATAATTCGTGTGATAATTGTCACTGTCGCTTGATAGTTAAGTTAGATAGATGGATTTAGGGGACGGGTAGAGCTTGCTCAGCTCCGGGCACTGCAGTGTCTGAATGAAACCTATTGTGCCAGCCCATGTGAGGTTTCAGGACTTGCTTTCTAAGGCGGAAAAGTGCATGACATTCTGTAATAATGTACAGAGATGTTTCTTCATTTTCGAGGCATAGTCTACAGATGGGGACCGCTACCAGCCTCATTTGGTGAAGATGTTTCTTTACAGAACAGTGACCGGTTAGTAGTCCTGTGCAAATTTTTAGGGTTTTCCTATTGAGGTTCAGCAAAGGAGTTTTGATCTTTTTTCAGTATATTCTGGCAAAAAGAGTTTTAAACAGATTTGAGCAGATGAGTTACTCCAAGTTTTATTTGATTCCTCCAGTAGGATGTTCTTGGCAGTATGTTTGAAGGTGCTTTTATTTACACCGCAGAAGGGTTCAGGACCGACGAATGGCTTAGACGCGCCGACTTTAGCTAAGATGTCTGCCTTCTCGTTGCCATCATAGCCTTTTTGTGCTGGGATCCAGTGAAGGATTACAGTGTTTTTCCTTGCTAGTTCAAAGAGTGACATATCTGTCTCTTGGACTAGTTTAAATCTTATGAGAGGTGAGTTTAACGCCTTTAGTGCAGCTTGGCTGTCTGGAAAAATGAATATTGTTTTGTTTTTCGTGTTCGATGAACATATTATTCTCGAACATTCGTTAGTGGCAAAGACTTCAGCTTGGAAAATGGATGAGTGACCGTTCAGACTTACTGAGAAATTCGTTCTGGGACAGTCGCTGAAAATGCCGGAACCTGTACCAGTTTCCATTTTGAGCCGTCCGTATACCAGACCATGTCTTGCTTTGAAGAATGACGTTTTGTGTTCTCTCTGCCTTCCCTAGGGGGGATGACAAAGGAGAAGTTGAGTTTTAAGTTGTACATGGGAATAATAGCATCCAAGCACATACTAAAGGTATCAAGTCTTTCTAGACTTTCCATTATCGACAGATGTCCTTTCGGGATAGTTAAGTTGCTTGATAGGTAGTTGGAGAGTTATACCCACTGGTAGTTCAAAATGGTGGTTATTAATTTATGAAGCAAAACGGTCAGGCGAAGATGTACCAAAAATATTCGAAATACATGTACCTTCGTTTTTTGGGAAGCATTTCTCACTTCACTTGTTTTGAAGTTCAATGATTCTACGGCGCGGCGCCGGCGGGTGACGACGCGACGCAAGCTACGTCTAACAGCTAGCCTTCAAAAGAATTTCATGACGAAAATGTTCTTTGTACATGTAAAGATGCTGTTGACCCCTTAAATAAATGAGACAGTAGTGCCCGTTTAGGATAATGGATTTATTAAATGAACTTGGAATTTATTAAATGAACTTTTACATTTACTTAATGAACTTTCCTTTTATACGGTATTTTGCAGTACTGTCAGAACAAAATTTTCAGAGCATTCCTTTTGTGCACTTGATATTCTCTAGAGGTGGCTTGTAGTGTTTTCATCTAGAAATTCTTGTTTTTGGGTCGTATCTCGTATGTTTAGCGACTTTAACACGAATCACACAGCGCTGCGTGGCTGGCAGCAGTTTCTTACCAGCGTCTGGTAGGTTAGGGTCGCCTAAATTCGAAAACTCCCAGTTGTCGTACACCTTTTGAAAAACATCGCTCAAACTGCATTATTTCTCATTTTTTAAAATTTCTTTTAATGCGAAATTGTAAAGTGTGTTATACGCTTTAACCCTCAGAAACAACCAACAAGTAAAACTATGATTTTAAGTTGAAAGGCTTTTTCCATTATATAATGCCTAATTTAGTTAATTTACGTTAACATTTATCTTAAAAGTCATTAATTTTATTTGATCTTTGCTGTTAGATTAAAGGAAAATAAATTGTTGTGAGTTTCTTGTTCGAACACTAATGTTCGAATATATGCAACTTCATCTATAATATAAAAATAAGTCGGGTTTTCCTTCCTGACGCTATAACTCCAGAGCGCACGAACCGATTTCCACGGTTTTGCTTTCGTTGGAAAGTTCTCGGGCTCCGTGAGGTTTATAGCAAAATATTTCATCCCTATAATCCCACGAAACGGGAACGAGAACGGGAACCTTAAAATTACTTGGCCGATTTCAAAAATTCCCACGGAAGCGGAAGAACGAGAACGGGAACCTTAAAACTAAAGAACCGAGCAACGCCGGGCGGCTTAGCTAGTCAAAATGTAGTTTTTTTAAGCTCTGGCTTTACACGTTATAAGAAACAAAATAATTTTTACGTCTTTCTATTAATAAAAATAGCAAAACCTTTTGGGGCCAGTATTCAAACACCTTTTTTCAGTGTTTGAATCAAGGAAACTTTGTATAACTTTTGGTTTCCTTTTTCCGAACAGTTAACAATTTCAATTATGACGGAGCTGTCTCATAACTTCTTGCCGAAGAAGATTGCTTAAGAAATAAAGGTTGTCACCGCATTTAGCGTTAACCATTTAGCGTACACCCAACTTTGTGCTCAAAATAAAGACTTTGTGTGCAACTCTTCTAATCTTATCTGATTTATGTGTTTCAATAAAATTGAGAAAATATAAATATAAAAATAATGTTTGGATAATTTCAAATAGAAAAAACTTTAAAAATGTCTGTTTTATGTAGTAATTAAATGTTAGTCTTAACCCAAAACACCGTGTTCGAAATAAGGATACTTAATGTTCGGCTTTAGGAAACCAGTGTTCGATTACTAAGGAATTGAACTGTTTTCCAGTTTAAATTATTTCATTAAAAAAACAGTCTGAGTTACAGAAAATAGTTTAAGTTTATTAAATAAAGTTTGAGTTTAAGAGTCTAATTAATTTAACTTTGTACCTATATTGAATATTGAAGGTTCTCTTGTAGTGAGCGATTACTCTATTGCAAGTCACTAAGTGTTCGACAACTGGGGACATGACCCTAGTAGCAGAAGCACGCAGCGGTTGCCAGCCTCTATCAGGAAACAGGTACGCCAGAAATTTACTGACATTATAAATAAAAAATCTACCAAATACTGCGTGTAATTGAAAATTGGACCTCGAGACTACATAGGAGCCACATGGCAGAGAATTATCTTTTGAAGAAAGTCGATCTCGCAACAATCAACACTCTTTATCTGTTTTATTTTATTTCTTCGCATAGCCTCGAAAGAAAATCCAATAGGCTATGGAAACGATTGTTGCCTATATTTGTAACCCTTCGGAAATACTGTGGCCTTTAAGCGCCAGTGTGTCTGAAATGATGACATAAAAAACGCTCCAAATATCTTTTCACTCACAACTTACCTACACAAGAACCATGTTACCTACAACATTCGAAGAAGTATTTTGTACATTATTTATCCCTATTCCTCTTACATATACATTTATATGTATATGCTCCCGCAGGTATCTATACCTACATATCAAAATCTTTTTTTGGAATTCATAAAAATTCCATTGACGCTACTGCCTGTATCAAATGCATTTTCAATTAATTATTTTTTTATCAATCCACAAACACATATCTACATATATGTATGTATATGCTACAGTACATAACATAGTCCACCAGATCCTCGAAACCTGGTATGTATATGACCTTAACGACCGGCCACTCGCCTATTAGAGACCTGAGCACTGAGCCCAGAACCCACCTGAAGAACTGCACCACTTCAGACTTCACTGGAAAG
This sequence comes from Melanostoma mellinum, assembly GCA_914767635.1. Classification (NCBI taxonomy): domain Eukaryota; kingdom Metazoa; phylum Arthropoda; class Insecta; order Diptera; family Syrphidae; genus Melanostoma; species Melanostoma mellinum. Next base: position 19,912,463 of record OU612059.1, read on the forward strand.
AAAAATACAAAAGGTTGAAAACAAAGCAGTAGAATCGGCAGACAGTATGTCGCCAGTCGCCACCAAGTCTAACCTAACCAACGAATTCGAATCCGAAAACGAACCATGCAAGAGCCCACAAAAGAGAGGGACACACAAATATACAAAATAAATTAAAAATGAAAAAAAGGCATCATAGAAATTCACGGCAAAGGCAAACAAACCAACACAACAGAACAACGACGGAGACGACGAGACGAAAGGAACGACGACAAACGCAAGAAGTACACGTTTGCCACCAATCATAATCCCCCGACGCCTATGGATTCTAAGAAAATTCAACAAGTTATCGCCTTACAGTTTCTATTAATACCCCGAACTCGAGTACGGCTGCATTGATCCGCACATAATATGTTGGGTGAGTGCCAGAGGCAGAGCCAGAACCAGCCGTTGATGTCGCTGCCGCCGCCACCGGCCGCACCAAACCCGGGCATAGTATGCTTAGAAAGGAAACCAAATGAATGAGCTAACATCGGAATTATCGATGGTGGAGATGGACAGATGTGGTGCAGTGGAGGAGGAGGCGACAGGTTGGTATTTAGAATGAAAAGTGCTGAAGGTAGGTACCTATGCCAGAAGAGTAGGTATGTGGGGCTATTTAAAAAACTGACCAGAAGGCTTTATCTTGCTTGGAGAGCCTTTTTAGCAAAACTGTAGCTTAAAAACATTGAAAACTAAAGTGCGTTAGTATATGAATACCTAAACTACGAATTAAAAACAGTTGAGTCCGTTTGGGGCGCCATTTAACTTAAACCTTTCAGTTATGACGGTAATTGCTGTAGTTAGTAAATAGTTTAGCTTTTATTGGTGAGATCAGGTTCTGCGGATCATTTACAACCTTAAAACATATAGGGTTTATTTCTGTTTAAGTTAACGGTTTGGAAACAGCTATATCAATTAGTTTGACTGTCAGTCGTGTTGGTGTTGTGAAATTTGGAATAACAACAGCAGCAGTGGTTTTCGTCATTTGATTCTAAAGCTTGTCCCATTTGAACCATAATTAACATTTTCACTTGAAAATTAATGTTTGAAGATACTCAATACTTACCTACTAGCCGTGTTTTATAGGGAATCTTATAGTCATCTTCACTAATACGCTCAATAAATCGTTGTACTCACAAATGCAACTTTATTCCCTAAAAACTTTTTATTTGATATCCAGGTTGTTCACTATTGAACACTGACTTATTTGTGTTCACTAATCGCCAGCAGTGTTTTATTGGGAATTTTTATATTCACTTCACTTGCGAGTCTTAAAAAAACGCTTTTTTGACTATATTCACTTACCAAGTTCAATTTTCCATAAATGCCATTTACCAGCCATCCCTGTTGTTCACTTCTGCAAGTGATTTATTTTTGTCCACTTACGCTATTCACTCTAGAGTTGTTGTTTTTCCATGAGCGATGTTTTGCGATGTTTTGCTGAAGTGAATATAAATTTCTAATAAAACACGGCTGTTGTTGTTTTCCCATGTGCGATGTTTTGCGATGTTTTGCAAACGTGAGTATAGATTCCCAATAAAACGCGGCTACTATAACAATATTTCTCACAAATTGCTTTGCTCTATTTTTTAGCGTATGGTAATGCACTTCAAGTATAAGAAGTGCATTACCAGTCTTCAAGCTACATAAGATACAAAAGTTGGGCCTGTAAGGCCCCAAATACGCCACTGGAAAGTAGTCTTGGTTGTTCAATAACGACATGAATGCACTGAAGCCCATGTCCATAACGTATTCACTTCTTGCTATGCTTAGGCACATGAAACAGAAACAGCATACATACCTTATTCGATGGGGCTAGCTGCTGCCTGGTGCAGTTCTAGAATCAAGAATTGCAGTCATGGCTGTAAGTTGTGGCGGACATTGTGTTTACCGTGAATAGAATGGAATGAGTTGAATACTGTGACTCGGATAACAACTACCTGACAGTGCAAGTGAACAACATGCAGAGGAGAGATGAGTATCGATGACCGCATGCGATTAGAGGAGGATGCCAGTGCCGAGTGCTCTATCCATGCAAGTTTTATAAAGAGCAGCAGGAAAACCAACCCAGACGTAGAGACGGCGGCGCACAGCGCACAGCGTTTACGCTTCTTTTTTAATGAATATACACAACATGAGTATAGGGTGAAGAGGCATTGTTTGGTCGGTCATGTAGGTGTATTAACTGCCACCGTGTTGTTGGTTCGCGCACAGAATGGAGACGGATGAGCCGATTATAATGGAACTTAGTTAATTCATGAGAAGTGGGGTTTGGTTCTTAGGAATTTTGTGGAAATACCTTGATTGCAGTGTGTAATGGATTTTTTCTTGTTTTTTTTTTTTTTTTTTTTTTTGAAAGAAGGAGAAGTCATATGATCACTTTTCTAATGAGTTCCTTGTCTGAGAAAATGCAACCAACGTGTTTTGATCGTGACGACAGGGAGGATATGAGGCTAGACAGTATAGACACGAAGCTTTTCAAGTAACTAGACGTGTTAAGCAAACTGACGTTTAAACATTATTTTGAAAGGATGCTTCCGATTTTGGATGATTGATGGCAATGCTTGCAAGTTCATATCTGGTAGTGAATTTTAAGACAGACAAGGACCGTTCTAAACTTATGGTACGACAGGGACGACCATATAATGTACTGTGAATATCCGAAACGGAAGCAATAACTCGGACATTTTCAAAATATCGATGATGTCCTGACATTGGAATTCGTTCTAGAACTAGCACAGTGAAAATAGTGAACACAGAAATACCTATAAAAGGTTTAATAGCACTCGTAAGCCTATAGATGAGATTGTAAATCGGATAAGGGAAAACGATAGGGTTATGTGGACTCAATTTGAATAACATCAAAATGACGCAGTCATATTTATTCCTGATTTCGTTTTAACATTCACAACAAATTGCTGAATTGCGTTCTTTGACGAGGGCGCACATTGTTCGGAGATAAAAGATAACATAGGGAAAAGCGTTTTTTCGCACACTAAGTAAATTTATTCTCCTCTCTGTTTTACGCTTTTTGGTGTATTAATATTGTCTCTTGCCTGGGGCCAATTTTGTTTTAGGACAACTGTTTTGTTGGCACTGCTGAATAATTGGTAAACATTTTTTCTGTCCTGGTTTCCAAAATCACCCGTTGACTGATCTATTTCTGGTCGGGGTTACTTTACTCAAATGTTCGTTATCTGGAGTGCATTTCATTGAAATGACTCATTTCTAACTTTCGTAGAACAAGAGGTGGTTTTCATACACAAAACATCAGGAAATTGTGCAAGATTAGAGAACTGAGTCAACTTACTTAGTATGGCTAGTCACCATACCCTGAGGATTGTAACATAAAGCTACAAGCCAGCAAGTCAAGAGTCACTTGTAGGAATATGTTCATTACAAGCTTTGTCATACAGAAATTTCTTACACTTGTCATATAATTCACTTGTTTAACAATTAGAAGTTCTTGTAATTTTGTGTTCCAGGCCCCATGCCGCTCGTTATCAAAAAACAAATCATGGAGAAAAGATTAGAAGAAAATTTAGATATGCAATGAAAGAAATGAGAATCGAAAGTTTCCATAGATAGTTAAAAGGTCACCTCTTGGATGGCTAACCTCGAACTGTGGACTTTATAAACCAGCAGGGTAACATTTAATATCTGGAAAATCCAGTTCAATCCATTCCAAAAAGAATATAGATTGACTAGCGGCGATAATAGCCGTGTTTTATTATCACAATGATCCAGAACAAATTATTGATTTACTTGCATTAAAACAACAAAGCGAGGTCCTGCTTTGCGTTTGGATCTAATTTTGCGATCCAAAAATCTGTTCTTTTATTTCCCACTTGAGGACATTTTTCATTGAAAATTTTTATATCACTTCCATCATTTCTAATAACAACAAAATTACCACAGTAACATTTGTGTGAAATGAAATATATTTTAGATAGATAGCGAAAAGCTTCATATTTATTTATTTTTTATATAATTCATGAAATAATGAAACAGTTTTACAAAACAAAACATATTTTCATGAAATTAATTAGAATAAGTGCAAAAAAATATATATTTGACAAAATGCATCAGTGTCATTTTTCCCTAAAAAAAAATTACAAAAAATAACCATTGAAAAAAATGTTCGTATTCCAATTCTTCAATTCTTTTGAAATGTCATTTTGGAAAGAACAAATTTAACATAGCTACCAACTTGAAATAATAAAAAATATGATAGTCTGGATTGGATCATTGTGATAATAAATCACGGCTAGTATACATATGTAGGTAAATCCTCCAAAAATGCCCATTCAATTTGGACGTTCAACAAGGATGTCGTCCTCCTGAAGGCCTCGACCCATAGAATCCGGTGCGTCCGTTCGCTGCCGGATACAACTGACAGCAGTTAATTTTACACGACACAACGGATTGGGATGACCAATAGAATCCGTTGCGGCGTCTCAACTTAACAAGACAACTCATATCAGCAGAAGAGAAAATTTCGAATTGGTTTCTACTGCGCATGTCATCAGTTCTGCCGGACGCAAAAGTTAAAAGTTGGGCTACTTTTTGCGTTCGGTCCGTTGCATCCGATGCTTATGGGTCACCTCTCATAAGATCGTGTGTATTTAATCGAGCTGTCCGTTGAATCCGGCAGCGAACGGACGCAACGGATTCTATGGGTTGGGCTCTTGACTTGGCAAAAGTGAAACTCGATATATAAGTTTCAATCTACCAAAACTGTATGGCTTTGATGTCAAGCTCTTCAATAACCCAAATATTATGAAGACCAATCCCGATCAGAGAGATAAGCCTCCTCCACGGCGTTGTACACAGTGTGTCCTGTAATTCGTGTTAACTACTTTGGGATATGATTTTTGGTCATTATCTAAAAAAAAACGTATGGGAGGGGATCCATCTCCCTTCAACTAGACGGGAGGGACCTCACTAAAAAAAAAACTGTTAAAGATCAGCTGAGCCATTTACTGCCACATACTTTGGTGTTTCTCAACGCTAATATACATTGTTCTTTAATTAACATTATTATAATTCCAGTTAATTAAGTGAATATATTTGAGTGATCAAGTCTAAAAGTAAGATTTTTGAAGAAAAAAGATTTAGGTTTTTTCTTTATATAAAATTCTTAAAAATTTTTACCGTATTAACAGTTTTTCTTCCAATAATGTATATGCTCTCATTAGTTTTGAGTCAAATCCAGAAAATCTCTGTTTTTGAGAAACTTCAAAAAGACCAAAGGTGTTTTCCTCCTAGTTGTCAAGTACAATGTTCTATTTAAAATGTCTATGTAATCATTTGGAATTGTTTCTAACAAAAGAGTTTCTTGTATTGATAAATGAATGCACCTCTAGTGGTGTGCCGTTAGACATCAAAATGGCAAAGCCTAGGAATCCAGCGCCATTCCATGGATTTTCATAAAATTTTCGGAAATGTGTTTTAAATAGCGTATAGAAAAAAGTTGAAAAAAAAAATTTTTACCGCTCTCAATTTTTTAATTATTTTTATAGTTAATTATTAACTTTTAGAATTTTATTTTATTTATGAAGGATGTTTAAGATACCGTTTGCCAAAGGTTCAGGATGGATATGTTGGGCCAAGACAAGAAAAAAATTGCATCCGTGTAGATGCAAGGGGCAACTTTTTTAAAAATTGACTCAATTTAAAAAAAAAAATATTAAAAATCAAATAAACCACTTACTTTCTCAAACTTTAGTATTTTTGAAAGCTAATGATTTTTTCTTTAATAAAAATTTTAATTTGAGTTTACTTAATGAAACGTTTTTGAGAGATCAAGCCTCAAAGTCAATATTTTGAAAGAAGAAAATATTTTTTTCTTAATTATTTTTTTTTTAAATTATTTTTCCCCATTAAGAGCCATTTTTCTTTCCATATTATATGCTTTTACTAATCTTAACTCAAAAGCAAAAAGCCGAATAAATGGCCGAATGGTTTAATAGAAATTAAAAAAAAAAACGAAAAGTACTTTTCCAGAAAACAAAATGTCGTTAATTTCCCGTTGATTGAACTTTATTCCTGGAAGTGAAATATGAAATGTGTCTAAAATAAAAAAAAATTTCATGTGATCTTAATTGTAATATAAATTATAAACAATTATTAAAATCTTAGAGTTATCTTTTAATTATATTAGTCTTAAGCTTAATTTCAATACGAAGACTAATTACAAATTTGAACTTTGGTCTCAAAGAACAGCACATATACTGATTTGTGCCTCAAATGCTGTTTCCGGTCAAACGAGGTGATGAAACTGTCACTGTTCAGTTACCACGAACAATTATGCTTCCAAAAATATGTCAGAAAATGCAAAAGATGGTAGTGATAGAACAACTTTAGTTATAGTTTCAATTTCGATCTAGAGCTCTGGTGGAACTGCTCGCATATAACTTTTTGCTTTACAGCAAATGTAACTTTTTGGATTTGAGTTTTTTCGTAAAAGGAAGAAAATTTCAGAAACAACTCAGTCACTTTGAAAAAACTTTAAAATAACCGACCTACTTGACCCTTACTCTTGAAAGACTTCCCAATCCCCACGTTTGAGGCAGACATGCTAACCATTACGCAACGGGGGCTAATATTTAACTAGAAAAAATAAAAGGAGTTTTTGAATACCAAACATGAGCACCATGACAAAACATACGATCACAAACTTATTCGTTGTTTTTTTTAGAAATGCAAGGCATTGGCATAATATATTTATGAAAATTAAGTAAGATAATCGCTCTGACCTTTGACATCGTACATAAGTTTAATATTTTCTTTGAATCAATCTTTGTTAATCTATATGTCATAAATACACAAACAATAAAGCAGCACATGGCACATGTCCATCACGTTATAACCAATACGCGTTATATTAACCTATACAAGTTTTGATAGTGGATTCGTTATTGAGTCATTAAGTTAGTAACAATCTGCAATTTGAATAAAACAGACGACTTAACTCATTTATATTTTCACCTTAAGACTCTTAAATATCGTATTTTTTGATTCATCAATTCAATAGTTTTGGTTTGCAGACATAAAGTTAACTTGAACCATTAATATTTTGGTGCTTGTTTGCATATATACATATGTAGCTATATTCGAACCGCAAGTTTATGGCTTCTTTTATATCATTGATGTCGTTAGTCCATTGTAAATATTAAGTTATTCCATAGCTTTTATCTTACGAGACTAAATGTTTATAAGCCAAACCTTATAGCCAATCAACTTGTTGTTCGTCTGCATTTATGGATTTGATAAGGAAATCATCCAAGCTGATTATAACATCAAAAATGACAAGAAAAAAGAAACATTGTGATAATATTAAGCTATGCATCTTACAGAAATTATCAAATAAAGAAGAAAACAACGTTGGGATTGATTTTCGGTATTCAACTTTTTTTTTTTAATGTTGGTTTTGAACACCAGCCTTGTTACTTAAGTCTAGTTTTCAGTGTGATATCATCTAAGAAGGAAACTTTTCCGATAATGTCCGATGAATGGGACATGCAGAGTGCGGTAGGACACCAATGCTCCGTTTCGACAGGTTTTCGAAAAGCGGCAAGAGCCACAGCATATTTTCATCATATATTTGTAGTTGTCGCCATGGCAGAAATTCTTTCAATATCGTTTCGGCGCTCTATAACGAAGATGTCACAGCTGTTTACTATTCTACCTATACCTAGGATGCCGAGACAAAGAGATATTCCAGGGAATTTCTGCGTTGATATACTCACAAAAGCCTAATACCCTAGCATAAAATGAATATGCATACTATTTTCTGCTTTGAGCTCTTGTTTAAACAATAAAAACCAAGATCAGATGGTCAAACGGATAGATTTGCCCTGTAAACAATCAAATTTAGCATCGCAATAAGCAGGATGATGTCTCTCAACCAGATCTCCTATCAGTTGGATTACCTCATGAGACACTGCTTTACAGATTGAACAGATCTCTGGTTTATGACCCACGTTCTTCCAGTCTTCATTCAATGAACATAAGATGCAGTCAAATAGTTCTAAAGCTCATAGCCTTAGCTTATACCAATTAATTTCAATCATTTTTTTTTTTTCAACTCACAGCTATGATTTTTCAATATTGTGAGTGGTAGTACTGCAACGGGCAGATATTGAGACCGAACTGAAAAAAAAGGTGTCTGGTCTGGATATTATTGAAGACAAAATGAAATATTTGCTGGGAGAACACCGCAGCCAAACTAAAAATTCACTACCATAAAAAGCGCATTCTTGATTAGCCGTGTGTAGTAGAGGTCTTTAACATTCTGTAAAAAAGCGCTGGACCCCGAGGCGCTCTGCTCTGTTGCAACCAAAATATATTTTCACCCACGACAAAGACGTTTAATTAACCCAACTCGCCCGCCCGTGATTACGGCTCGCAATGCGACTGCGATTCGGTCAAACCTCTTAATTCCTTTTTTTTTTTTTTTACTGTTCTTGAGGAAGACAGCCAGCTTACATATGATGTGGACGCAAGAAAGCATGTCTAGTCTCTACACGGAGAGAATTGAAAAATCGCCAATTGCGAATTTCTAGTTTGTAATTTGCGAAATCCCTTTTTTTTTGTAAATTACACCGCTTTAATTATAAATTGATCGAAAAAATAGCAATTTACTCTAAGTGTCATCTCAAATTACAAAATTTTTTAATTTGTGACTTGCAATCAAGTATCGTAATTTAAGAATTTCGTCTTTTTAGTAGTTTACAAGCTTTCAATCGCAATCTACTACACTTCCGGAGCACAATTTCGTTTTACAATTTATTTATCGTGGTTTACAAAATAAGTATGGCGATTCGCGTTCTCGAAATACTCAAATTGGGAAATTCAAAGGATGATCAAGATATTAACCCCAGAAAAACGTAATCTACGAAAATCCTGGCAGTAAATTACAAATGATGAGTCGTAATTTTCTTATCTCTTGAACACTACCTCCTTTTTAACTGTCTGTTTATACTCACATTTTAAGTGATCATTTTTTATTTACCATCGCAGCTCAACGTTATCATCGCCGACTCACAACTTCAAGACGTCTGGTTCAAATCCACACAGCGCCTAAGCCAGTATTGTTTTCTTTCTCATATGCACCCCGACACTGAATCACAACAAAACAATTCACCAGTCCCATATCGCCCTATGCTTAACTACCTGCTTTCAATTTGAAAAAGGGGTTGTTATTAGATTTTTGCTTTTACTGTAAATTGGTCTCGAATTGCGATTCGCGAGTCACAATATTTTTTGCTTCAAAATATTTACTGATACTTAAAATTTCTGAAATGCGATTTTTGAGTGTCAATTTCATCATTTCGCTCTTTTTTCCAAATTGCAAACAAAAAGTCGCAATTTGATAATATCTGATCCAAGGTCTAAAACGCGATTCATTAGTCGTGATTCACAGCTGATTTTCCTTGATCTGATCTCGGAATTCTTTCCGTGTAGTGTCGCCATCGTTTTAAAACTCGTGCGACTAGGTAGGATGGTTCTGGGGAACTTACGCTGCTCCGTCAATGTCCTGAAAAAACCTACGATGTCGAAAAAGGACCGAAAGTATTGGACGAAACGGATTCTTCGGGTTATGAAGGCACTTGAGAGACAAAACCCAAAACGATGGCTGGGATATGTAGAGTGGATGGACATCAACGCTGTGGCTCGACAGGTTTTCAAAAGCACATTGCAGGGAAATCAAGGAAGGGGAAAACCTCGTCTTTGGTGGCCCAATCAAGTGCAAGAAGACCTGAGTGATTTAAAGTGCAATACTGGAGAGAGCTCGCCCGAAATCAAAGACGTTATGGAAAGATGTTGGTTGAGGCCTCGGTTCGTGCCGCACTGTAATGTCCATTTAAGTAAGTATAGTTTTGCGGCTGCGGCTTTATGTGCGACGTTGGTTCTGGTTTTGTTCACCCATCAGTTATTCTCTTTAAAGAAAGAAGCTTATCATCGACGACAGTGGTGATTGAAATTGAGTACTGTGACGGGCCAGCCTAAGTCTTTGTGAAATTTCAGCTGTTTTCAATAGAGTTCAAGAAATCTCTGCTTTAAGCCAATTTGCACTGCCCCGTCCAAAATTTACTGCTATGCATAGTAAAACTGCAGATCCGTTACGATTCCAACTTTACAGGAATCTGTGAGAAATTAATATTTCACTATTTTTTGTCTTATATGTGTATAAGTATACGTAGAACAGGAGATGTAAAGGTGGTATAATCGTTAGGATGTCTGGTTGTTACGTGGAGGTTCCAGGCTCGAATCAAGAAACTTTTAATTTTTAAAGTTTGAGAATGATTGCTCTACAACTCCGAAAGTACACTGCCATGAAAGTGCTTCTCACTCCGCCATTTGGATACTACCAAAATTTGTACATCTCCTCCAGACTTCACCAAGGTATAGTTGAGAGAAATGCGCCACACCGGGGGTTCGCCGAGCCCTGTTAAAAAAAAATATTAAATATAAAAAAAGCATACATAAACGACAGGCAATAAGGTCCCCAATGCATATGCCTTTAATCACTACAAAATTGAAAGGCTTATAATTTTACAAAGCACTACCTTATATTATCGTAATAAGCCACTAATCAGTTTCTCATGACCAAGAAAAGTTTTCCTTGTGCATACACATACACTACACACCCACACAGTAATATATCAGATTTAAAAATAAAATATCAGCCCTCCCGACAGAATGTCTGGGAGGGTTGTTACTGTTGTTAATGTGAATCAGTGCCTTTTCCATAAGCAAATATATAGGCTCAGGTAAAAGGCATAGGCATGCAACTAAGAAACAAACGATACAGTTCAGTAACTTCCGAACCATAAACTAAAATTTGTTTATGGGTTTTCCCAAACAATTTGCTTTATTGCCTCTTAGACATACTAGATGTACCATGTACCCTTATAATAATACACAGTATGGGATTTCCGTCAACAGGTAGTTTGAGTACCTTGCGAAAAGAAACACAATAAGGTTTACGAACCGCAAATTGAGAGAATAAAATTTTTATTGATTTATTATTTTTACTGTTATTAGCAAATTTTTGTTTTAGTTTGAAACTTGAACCATTCATTGTGTGTAATTCACCAATGAACAAGTGTGCGCAACTTATGCCGATAAAGATTAATTTTATTTTATTTATTTATAAAACGTGATCCAATATTGGAAAACCAGAAGTGTATAAACATTTAGTTAGAAAATATCTTTCAAGACTTTTAATATCGAAATGTTGATTATAAAATACCTACTTAATTCACAACTTTAAAATGATGTTCCTAGATACCTACATATCTAGGTTAAAAACGTGATTTCAGAAATATTTGTACCTATACCAACGAAAACACAAAAATTGTGATCTGGAAAGCATCAAAGCCCTCCTTCACTTGTCTTTAACGCCATTATAACCATTGCCATGTCGCATCAAAGCATCCAAGCTCTCCCATTTGTCTGCTTCAAACTATTGTGATCCGCTGGTGACCTTGGAAGCGTCTACAGTCCGAGGGAAGATCGGCTTCTTTTTTGTTTGATGTCAAAACGAAATTCAGTTTTTTAACCAATTTGTGCCGATGTCAAAAACGAAGTCGAACATGGCAGTGCACCAAGGACAAAAAATAAATAAAAAATCATCAGCTTCCGACAATTTGCTCAGTTTTGATAGATAAAACATTATCTAGTTTTAATTTTTAAAAAGTTATGTCTTTTACTTACTATCAAAAATATAACAAAATATTATATATAAAATATATATAATCTTCTGGAGCAGCATTTAAGGGGAATTAAGGATCATATATCATTGTCATCTTCCTATTCTAATGGTTCCATAAGAACGCGCAAAAATCCGTGATTTAATTTTTAGCCAAAAAATCGACCTAACTTGGCCGAATGTCCCGCGGAAATGGTTATTTTTTAAGTCGAAGGTGCCTGAAGTCTAAGCTGAATATGCGGTCGGGCTCTATTGCCTAGTTTCTCGTAGTTTCACCAACGGTAATTATCGTGTTAGTTAATCGTCGTACCTATAGTTTATTTAGCTTATGATAATACAAATGTGATATGGAATTCTTGGGAATTAAGCATTTTTCATGGCACTTTAATTGCTGTCGGTGGACTTGCCAATTCCTCGGGGAGAGCGATACCCGTAAAAAAAACTGGATGTGTCTGTGATTCAAACCTGCAACTCCACCGTAACTGGTAGAGATGCTAACCATTACGTCACGGGCACCACTCAGACATGGAAAAATCCAAAACCAGGAGGCTTGTCGAAGTCTTGTAAATATTATTTAATAAAATAAATTGAAGAATGCAGTAGCTCGTACTTTATTCAATAGTAATGACCATAAATAATACATGATACTTTTATTAAAGAAATTAACGATAAGTCAGTTTGAAAGACCTTGCGCGAGTATAGAAAGGTTAAGGCAAAATGAAACCAATCAGTGAAGTTGACTGTTTGTACTATCCTCATTGTACCTATATAGCCCAACCTACAATAGTGCAAATCTATAGTGATGACACATTTTTAATAGAAATTGCCTTCTCTAGTTAACATTAGTCTAATTTCAAAATGTAGTCATTAAACTCAATATTGTCTTTTGTCACTTAAGGTTAACATTCCGACAAAAGACAGCATTGAGTTTTCGAGGCATTGAATTGAACTCGTATTTTCCCGAGTCGTCGGTTAAGCTTAACATCCCTTCGACGAACTGGGCTATATCTCTAACCTCCCATTGAACAGCATCCTGAAATTAAGTCAGGGCTCCAAATGGTTCAGTGGGGGCTCCCAACACCCAACCCCAATATCCCAACCACCAGCCCAACCTTCTACCTTTCAAATTTTCCCACTTCCTCATATCCTCTGTTTCTCGGTTAGCACAATGGATCCTTGAGATCCGAGTGAGGTGCTGCCACTTGTGGCTACAACCCCCATCTAAGCAACCTAACCTTAACAACCTCCGACTACCATTATTCATTGATGGTACCTTTATCAACGAAATGAAAAGCTGTCAGTGCTTGGTATGTGTGTAAACGATGATCGTTACCGAATGACTACATATTTGAAGACGCCAAAAATGCTGCTAGATGCTTAGATTTTTTAAGGGGTTATACAGTTAAAATTTTCAAAAAATCGATTTTTTTTATTTTATTTTCTTAATGTAGGTACATAATATATTTATTGAACATTTTCGAAGTAACACCCAATTTTGGAAAAAAATTGTATCCAATGTAAAGTTCTTTTAAAACTTCAAATGGGTTTTTCTCAAAATGGTGTTACAAAGTCGGTGTCCAACATTACTCGAAAACAGCTAAGCCGAAAAATTTTAATAGGAGCTTCTAAAATATATTTTTTAGCAATGAATCGAAGATTTTTTCTCACTGATTAATAGTTTATTTTATATAAACAATTTAAAGCCGGAATTTTGGTCAAAAATGGTTTTTTTTTTTTTTTGAGAAACCACCATTTTGTCAAAAAAAGATTATTTTGCTTATTCCTTCGATTAATTACGAAAACTGTTTGGTTTTTTAATTTCGGAAGATCCAGTTCAGAGATATAGTGGTCACCGCAAAAACCTCTTTTTTGAAAGGAGCTCCCGGAGATCAGCTGTAGCTCCTTTCCAAATAAATATTTTTACTAATTCTTAGTTTTAAAACAAAATTAAAAGATACAATAATATGTTTACAAATTTTTAGATCAATATATTCAAACGTTTTCTCAGAAAAAAATTCTGGAAAATTCGCTTTTTTCGGCCTTCCAACTGTAGGTATATAACCCCTTAAGACGATGCAGGAAACCTCCCAAAACAAGAGTATACTTCTCATATTTGGTCATGTGTTCCTCAAACATCTTTGGGCCTACTTGAGAGGGAACAAAAGAGAGCGTTGAGATTGACTGGCTGGTCAAGTTCAATCGTAAGATTGATTGACTCTCTTGATAATCGTCGAAATGTTATTTGTCTTTACTCATTTCTATCGCTTTAGAAACAAGCAGTGATCAAATGAAATAGAAAGTAGCATTCCTCCCCTGAAACAATTTAACCGCAACATCCGCCTCGCTAGGAATGTCCATCAGCTTCATCTTGCGCCCAACTTCGGGCGCACAGTCAAGTAAAGAGATTCTCATTTGAGTCGCACTTCTCGTATGTGGAATGCTTTACCTGACTTTGTTTTTCCTTTTTATTACGATTCACGTGAATTCAAAAGCAACACGTGCATCGTTGTCTCCAATTGAATCCTTTCCGAATCTCCAAAATGCTTGCACTGTCCATAAAACATTACAAATGTATTCATAACCCCTTGACGTGCGCGTTAGTTATAAAAATAATTCTTGTAATTCTTGAGATGCTACATTATCCCTCTGAAGCATATATTATATTTTACCCCTACATTCCCGTTCGAACGGAAACGGAAAGCTAAAAACTTTCTTTCAATCGACCAACTCCGATTGATAAATAGTGTTGAAATCTTCACCGGGGATGGGTCCAGTGTTCTTCAGAACTCGTACGGAAATTGGGCATACGCTAATAGAATACTCTTTAAGATCAGTTCACAAATGGCAAAAAAACCAAGTTTCAAAAAACAAATTTTCATTGTTTTCTGTTGATGTGCCAACAGAAAACATTCAAAAACTGTAGAAACCGCGTGTAACAAATTTTCCTACGTAGCGCTATCTCAGTTTTTAAGTGAAGTAGCCATTTGTAATTCTTGCCTTGAAGCAGTTAGAATTCTCTTTATTTTGATTTGAAACTTTCGAACTTTGAACGCACAGCACCGTTCTTGAAGTAAAGGGTCTACCTACTTCATTTTTCTTATTTGAAGTCAGAGTGCCTACCAACCGGCATTACCAAATTACCTACTTGCAATAGCTAAAAATCGAAATCTGCTTGTGTCCAACTTTACTTCTGGCATGTTTGTGGAGCTTTTGATTTGAGTAAGCGTTCACTGATACCTTCCAACATAGGTAATCTATCTCATTTAACATCTTCACCTAGGTATCACCTTTGAAAGCTTGAAATTCACTGATCAAGAAAATCTTCCCTTAAAATATTTACCTTACTCATAACCTGAATCGAGTTAAAATTTTCCATCTGTGGGTAAGGTTCCAATTCTAGTTAGGTACCTATAACCTATGATCTCAAATCACTGACTTTTGTCTTCAAACACTTGCAAGTAGCAATTGTAACAGCTATAAAACATAGATAGGTGCATAAAACTATGTATACCTATCTACGTAGGTAGGTATCTAGATATCGCGAAAAGTTATTTAACAAAGTTCTCACATTACGTTACTTCTACCTACCCATCTACCCACATGCTATGTCTTACTATCCATTAATTGTCCAATACGTTCACATTATCTAACACTAAGACCCATTGTGAAGGTCCCACTTGGTGTTTGATGTGCATATAGGTAGGTATAGGCATGTAAGGAACTTATCTATAGCTATCATCAAAAGATCAAACGACATAACACTACAAATCATATCAAAACCAATAGATTGAACCCTAAATTGACGAACAAAGTCTTTCCCTAATTCTCAATTGAATTGACGAAAAAATATCCCAAATAAAGTGTTTTCCATTAAATTACTCCTATCGAATCGTCTGTCTCCACACGCACGATTGTGTTTTTTTTTTATTATTATTATTTTGTCTTTCAATTCCATTGAATTTCGTTGCAGTGTCGTTTTTATTTAACAAAATGCATTTTTTATGTTCGTTTTGCTGCTTTCTTTAAAATTTTTAGATATGAAGGCACATAATTGCGACGTGGTGTCTGGTACAAGCGCACAAACTGGCGACATTCTGTCTGCCCTGATCAATCCGACGTTGCCACATTTCATTCGCCCGAAAGAACCCAATACGAAAAATCTAATTGCGAATAAGTACCTAGTTGATACTTGAACCATACCGACTGTCTCTTTACGTAGGTATATCTATCTATCTAGATAGGAAGCTTAAAGAACCTAAATCGTGTCTCTAAGTAATAGAAGACCGGTAGAGACCTAAACCTAACCTAATAGTCGATGTTTGAAAAATCAACAAATGAAAGAAATGTCACAACGTTTCAAAATAAAATCTAAACTCGTTTTTTTGTAATTTTTGTTGTTTCTACTTATCTTGCTTATTTTCTTTCTCAGCTTAACAAACCGAACGAATATCAATACCGTAGGCGTGACTGAGTAGAAAAATGCCATTGGTTTGGTGTATGCGTCAGGTTTATTTTTTTGCCTTGTTGCTTTTTCAAAGGAACAGCACATCGCACACCAAAGACCAAACCGAAACCATATCAACAACACTCTTATATTCGTATTGGTAAAGTGGTTGGTGTATGGTGTTATCCACGTACAAGTTGTTGTTCGATTTTGGTGTTTGAAAATGCAGTGCACTGCATGGTGCACTAAATAAAAAAAAACCCAAACTCGAGAAGAACAACTATACTACACAACACAAACCAACCAACCACCCTACACACCTTCCACCCCGTTGACATTCCGATATACACGAAGTAGAGTCAATACTCAGAACAGTCGTGTAAAACGTAGAGTGGAAAAAAGATGAAAAAAAGGAACAATTCTCTCTTTCTCAGGTCTCAGAACTTTCAGATACAAAATACAAGAAACAAGATACAAGATACAAACAACGGAGAACGGACAAGTGTGTTGAGAGAATCTGTGTTCGTGTGCTTTTGTGTTTGTGTTGATCTCTCACTAGAAAATACACCACCACACCGAAGCAATCTAAGAATGCGCCAACAGAACAAGTTACTTGTGCTGCTTCAGCAGCGGGAAAGGCAACGACAATCGACATGAAAGCAAAGCAAAAGTATCACCATAATGTCTGACAAAAAATCCCTGTATCTGTGTGTACGGTGACGTCCACCGACAGCACCGCGCACCGCCCTTCGCACACCTATCTTTCAACAATTCAAAGAGTGTGTGTATGGCGGGTGTGTTAGATACACACCAACACATAGAAACATTGGCAGACGACGACAGTCAGTCTCTGAGGTTTCGTTCGGTGTTCGTTGAGAAACAATCCGCTCAAATGTTCAGTATTTAATAGACAGCGATGAAAGGGAGATGCAAATCGTGTTTTTCGTAGCAAATCGAAGAACCATCTCAAAACCCATTATATTATTATTCGTTGTTATTAATTCTTAGTTAGTTGGAAAGGTGTCACAACGGCAAGAACAACTCTCCCCTTAAATTAGAACGGCCATTAGAACTACCAGTGTTGTGTCTATGATAACTTTTTCTTTAATTTGAGTTCGATTTATTGATTTATATCCGTTCGTTCAACAACAACAAAAAAAGAATTAAATCTGAACATCGGTTTTATTTCGTTAAATTGTGTTGCCTTTTTTTTTATTTGATATAAAAATAAAAAAAGAGAGAGATACTTTTCTGACAGTTTTCAAGTTGTGTTAACTATATACATTTATAAACTTTCGTATAGTAAAAACGTGTACCGCACTAGACTGACTTCACACAGCCGTCGGTAATTTACGGATTATAATTTATTCATTTATGTGATGTGTTTTTATTTTTGTGGAAACTTAAGTGCCTAAAAATAGCAAGATAGATATTTATAAATTATTCATAATACCTACTTAAATATAATAAAACAAAAATAATTCTTCAAATGTTCAAAACAAACACACCTAATACAAAATAATAAATAATTTTTAGCTGATCATAACTTATATTGAAAGTATGACCAACGAATCCAGTTCTATGACAATGAAAAGTGATAATGAAAGCAAATTAGTTAACACTTCTATTAGTAATAGCATCGCGAGTAATAATAATATCTACTACACCTGCACTAGCACTAGCGACAGTAGCGGCAGCGGCAACAAGTCAATAGTATCGGCAGCAAGTGATTTACCATCGATAAAGCTAGCGCCATTTGCGAAGATCAAACGTGAATCGGATTGTAGTAGTGACCAGCAGCAGCAGCAGCAGCAGTACACCACCACCAGGCCACCAGTATCGACATCAATGGTGGTTATGAAATCAATTAGCAATAATAATAATTCTCAAGTGCCAACAACAGTTGTTAATAACAATAACACAAATTCAAATTCAAATTCAAATTCAGTGAGTGCTAAAATGGGCTCTCGTCGAATTTTTACTCCACAATTTAAATTGCAAGTCCTCGAATCGTACCGCAATGATGCAGATTGCAAGGGAAACCAAAGGGCCACAGCCCGCAAATACAATATACATCGACGCCAAATACAAAAGTGGCTGCAATGCGAATCAAATTTGCGCTCGTCGGTGGCCAATATCAGTGCGAATAATGTGAAACATCAGTTTCATAATATAACCCATCAAATGCCAATTGTAACAAATTCAACGTTGCCATTGCCTTCATCATCATCGGCGTCTTCGTCGTCAATACACACAAATAATAATCATCATCATCTTCTTACCCACCATAATCAACAATATAAAGCCATTAATAATCGGCTGTCCTTGGACACAACCAGACATAGCGTCGCTCTGACTTCCATACAGATTCCAACATCTAAAGGGGTGTTGGCGGCAGCAACAGCAACAGCAGCAGCAGCTAATGTAGGAGATGTAGGTGCAGTGGCACCATTATCATCGTCGTCGCCCTCGTCTACATCGTTCTTGTCCACCACAGTGAAAAACCTACGCGCACCTACATCACCCATCCTCCTTCATTCTCAAATTCTAACCAAGTCATCGCCAACGGTGGCGGTGTCTCCATCGGTATCCAAGGGAGGACCAGGGATTGGGGGACAGCAATCGGCATCGGCTTCTGCTTCGACAGTACCATTACACACAACTTATCATCATGATAGTATGGGTATTCACACACCACCTGCTCTATTGTCAAGTGTGCCAGTATCAGTGCCAATAATTACACCACATCCGCATACACACTTGCACGTAGCCAATTTGAAAACTCATCATTACCAGCACCTCCACATCGACCAGCAACACCACCACCATCTTCATCTGCATCACCCATACAATCAAGGGCCGCCGCCGCAACAATCAAGTGAGCGACGTTCGTTTATGCCGTCAGCAAGTCTGCCTGCTTTACCTACTTCTTCATCGTCGTCTTCTTCTTCGTCGTCGTTGTCTATGTCGTTGTCGACGACTGCTTCCTCACCCCCGGCACTGGCACCAACGATGACAGCTGTTGCTCTCTCGTGCACAGACACTCTGGCAACTACCCCTGCTTCTGCTGTTTCTTTACCAGAGGAAAATCGAATCGACAACGAGTTACGTGACTATCAGACGACGTCAACAGAAAATCGTTATATGAATGAAAATGAGTACGCTGTTCATAGCAGGACACAACAGCAAATGCATCGTGCGTTTGAAGGCTTCCCATACTACATGCCTTTGCATATGCATCCGGCTGCGGCGACAATGATAGCGCCAATCGATTTATCATTGGGAACGAAGCGACTTAGCTACGCGTTAGCCACACTCAGGCATAACAACAACAACAACAATGTAGAGCACAACGAATACATTGAAACCATCACCAAATGCGAACCATCACCAAAGAGCGAAGAAGACGATGATTCCCAATTGAATGTGGTCGATTCTGACATATCGGAATCATCATCAGTGGTGGATTTAACACTAAGGAAGCGAAAGGTTCAAATGCCAGTTACCGAAGAAGTCTCAGCTGAAAAGCAAACCAAATTAAACGAGAAAGACAATGACAAACCCACAGCAGAACCACCTAAAACGTTCAAACTCTTCAAGCCATATCTTCTTGATGAAGACAAGAAATCAACTGAAGAATCATCAATCAAGCAAATATGCAAGCAAAAAGACCCAATAATTTGGAGCCACCATACCGCTTGTCTTTCGCCTCCAATCAGCGTCGACAGTCTTAAGTGCAGCAGCCGTGGAAGCAATTTTCAATCGCCTCCAGCCGATGCAGTCTATCCATTTCAATCCGGGAGTCCTACCTTTCAATCAAACAATGCAGCCACTCCAGCAAGTTTCCGATGTCCCAAGGGATCACCAGTATCCGGTTACGAATCGTCCTCATCCATTTACTCCGACTCAGCTTCATCCAATGGCGGTGACCACCACAACTACAATAACCCACCACCCCACGCCACCGCTTATAGTTTCGACCTCAAAGTCCATGACATCAACGGTGATCTCCCGATCAATCACCTGATATCACCCACACCCAATCGACCTTTCATCGGCGACTCATGCATACCACTACTCCAGCCCACCACCCATATCAACCATGTGCAAAGATGGCTTGATCAGGAATCTGGCATCAGGCAGAGCATTGCTCTTTTTGTTTAAAAAAAAAATCCACAGTAATAGTCGATTTGAAATCGATAAAAGTTGTTTGTACATAAATATAAAGCAATATTTTTTACTCTGTTATCATTTTACAAAATGATTAAGTTTATTATGTTTAAACTGAAAACTGAAAAAAAATGAACACACCATCCCCATATCACAATGTAACATTACGAGGAACAATTGACAAAATATCAAATTTAAATAACAACATTTTTTATAATTTTATTGAGGCTTTAATCAGAATTCAACATACGAAACAAGAAAACACATAATTAGTACATAAATTGCCATAAATTATTACTTATTCTAGTTTTTAAGTTCATAAAATAATGAATATTTAATTTTTTGTTGTCTTAACTTTCATTACTCATAATTTCTTCTATTTTTTAGAAAAAAATAAAATAAACAAAACTCAAGTGCGAAAATTATAATAATTGGGACTTTCATAGAAAGAAACTTTAAAAAGAACATATAGTATAGCTTTATACATATATATACACATATATGTTGAATACTTACATTGTTATTTGTTGAATAAGAAAAAAATTTATCGAAAAACTATCAGAATATAATAATAAAAAAAAATTCAGAATTTTGTGATACTAAAAAATCAATCAAAAGAACGTATAAAATTAAATTTAGTGCATAAGTCAATTATAAACTTTTTATAATTATAGGCAAACTATTTTATATAAACATATATATTTATATAAAAATATATATCAACAGATTACAAATATAGATCAGTATTTTTGTAAAAGAAAATCTTAATAATATACATTATTATATGAATTAAAATTCAAAATGTGTTTGCTTTTCTTCTGCTCCACTCTCAAATTTTGGTGAATTTTTTCTCTTCTTGGCTGAGTTGGGTTGACTTTTTTTATTTAAAGGGTAAGTATGATACCAGCGAACAAAACGTCAAAACCATGTCAAAAGGCTTTTGAGAAAAGGCGATGATATCGAAATTCAACCGGCTCGGCTGGGTTTTAAGATTTTACATAGAAGTATGCTATGTAATGATGTGCCTATCTGGGACCGTACTAAGAAGTAAGAATTACGAAGCGTGAGGCAAATGGGGCAAAAAAGGCGAACCTCTCTCCCCTTCTTTTCAAGGTCATGGAAACGTTGATAAACCGTCAACTTATGAAATATCTTGAAGAACGAAAGCTTCTTAATGACCGTCAATACGGCTTTCGTAGCAAACGGTCCACTGGGGATTTGATGGCATATCTCACCGAAAAGTGGAACCAATCCTTACATTGTTTTGGAGAAAGTAAGATTATTGCGCTTGATGTTCCTAAAGCATTTGATAGAGTTTGGCATCAGGCTCTTTTATCGAAAATGAGTGCTTTCGGTATCGATGAGTCTCTTCTTCGTTGGATTAGAAATTAACTTTCCGACCGTTCAATTCAAGTTGTATTGGATGGCTTCAAGTCTGATACCCACTTTATAAGCGCTGGTGTACCCCAGGGCTCCGTTTTGTCTCCGACTCTCTTCCTCATTTTCATCAATGATCTCTTGTCTGAAACTTCTAATCCGCTTAACTGTTTTGCTGACCCTCAGCTTTTCATATTCGTTCCCATATTCACGTCCCTGCTCTTAGGATGTGGAGAACGGTTGCGTATGATAAGCTCATTGAATTCTGACCTTGACAGCATTGTTACAGAAAAACCGAGTACAGATTTCAATGCTTCGAAAACTCAATGCTGTCTCTTGTTGTTGAAGCTTCAAATTCCCCCATTACCATTATCCATGAATGGTACCTGCATCCAAGAAACCGAGAAGCTGTCAGTACTTGGTATGTGTGTAAACGATGATCTTCGTTGTAACGACCACATATTTGAAGTCGCCAAAAACGCTGAATGCTTAGCTTCTTGAGACGATGCAGGAAATTCTTCATCCCTTCTGATCTGGCTACAATTTATAAGGCCTTCATTCGCCCAAAACTGGAGTATAACTCCCATATCTTCCCAGGTGCTCCTAAAACATCTCTGTGCCTACTTGATAGGGTACAAAACAGAGCGGTCAAATTGATAAGTGACAGTTCAATTGTAGAATCGATTGATTCTCTTAAACATCGTCAAAACGTTACCTGTCTCTGTCGCTTTTATCGCTTTTTCTACAAACAGTGCTCTAGTGAAATAGCCAGTTGCATTCCTCCCCTAAAACAATTAAGCCGCAACACCAGCCTCGCTGGGAATGCTCATCAGTTTTACCTTGAGCATTCCAACTTCGGGCGTACAGTCAAGTATAGAGATTCATATTTTAGTCGCACCATCCGAATGTGGAATGCTCTACCTAGCCACAAACATACGCTGAATTTGAATTAGGAGAATGTGTCCATGAAAATGTCAGAAGGATAGCAAAGCGACTGCCCACAGCAGTCGTAGCGAGTAAAGTACAGCGAGAAACGTAGTCGCAATGTAACGATAGCGAAGAATTTTTTACGAGTATCGTTATTTGCAGTACGGACCTTGAATGGCGTTGTTCAGTTATTGCTAAGACCTAAGCTGAACTCGCGATGTTTAGTCCCAAGGCCTGATTACGAATATCTAGGCGAATCGTTTTTGGTGGCGAAATTTAAATATTATTTTATCGTTTTCGTTTGTTTCGTTTTATATTCGCCTAGCTAACGAAATTAATCGCGAAATAAAAATGTCAATTAGCGTATGACATTTGAATGGTATTCTTTGTGAGGGAATAGAGAGGATCTACAATTTTCTGACGATTCCGCACGTCTATAATAGAGAAAGTCTTTTTCATGACAATGAATTCACTGTCGAGGGGCCTACCAAATCCTCGCGAAAGACGATTCCAGTAGAAAAACATTTTTTTATTTTCTGTTGAGATTCTAGACAGGAACGTCCAGTGTCCAGACATGATAACTATTATACAACGGGCACCACCAAGCCAAGAAAAAGATATCTAGTAGGTATCTGGTCTTAATGCATTTCTCTCAACAACACCTTCTAAGGAATGGAGTCCCCTTTATATTTCTGTACAGTTTCATTTTTTTTTCCGACAGAAGCATTTGATGTTTCTGAAGTTCGATCTACGAACTTCCATTTAATAAGCAGATAACCATTACGGCACACCATTGGCTCAAGGTTTTCTATCGCCTTTTGATAATGAGCACTATCTTCTTCAAACCGTCTGTCATTTAAGCGACGACAACTTTGTTACCTTTTGGAATAAACATTGTAAAAAACATCGTTTAAGTTATAGCGATCAGGAAAACGAATCAAGAAAAATTTTCAAATGGAATAATAACTGTTGTCGTTGGTATTGAATACCAAATGTTATACCAATCGATAGTAAATATCCCATAGAATTTTTTGGCCAAGAAAATGTTCAATTCAGCAAATATTTTCCGTTAAAATTTATTTTTCTACTTTCCTGATGAAATTGAATCAGGAAAATAGAAATACTCAATTTTGACAGAAAATATTTGTTCTTTTATACGTTTTTTGTAAACAAAAAATTCTTTGAGTGGTTTGCCATCGATTGGTATAGCATTAGTTATTCCTTCTATCGACAACATAGTTAATGTTCTATCTAAAAATTTTTCCTGATTCGTTTTCCTGATCGCTATAATTGGCCTCTAAGACAAAAGGCGCAACAGAATCGTGGGTCGAATTACCGCATCAGTGATCGAGTGAGTGAGTGAGATTCGCTCTATATAGCACAAACATCAGTCTGCAGTTGATTTATCGACTTCCATTCGTTCAAATACTCAAGAAAGATTTCAAATTGTGATACTAAAGTGATCGATAACGTGAGAAGTAATGCGAAAAAAACATAATTCAGTCACGTATTACTTAATCACGTGTGGGGTAATTCGGCCCTAGGTCTTGGCATCTATGCAAAAACTCGTATAACTCAGCAGTATGTCTTTGGATAACTCACGCTGCTCAATTAAGGTAAGTTAAGAAAAGGGCTTTCACAAACGCAGATATCGATGGAATGGGAAGATACGGGCATAGTCTTATATGTGCTTTTGCGACCATTAAAAAGAATCCGCAAAAATGGGTTTAAGGTTAATGAGGGCAAAACTAAGACAACATCGCAAATTTGGACAAAACGTTATAATAACTGACATGGTTTAAAGGTAGTATAGGCGTTCGGCTACCTAGGATCCACTATAGACATGGAAAACTACATCAGTGTGAAGATGTAATTTAGAGACAAAACTCTATCTATAAATAATTAAGAAACCCTTTATAAGGCCCAAACCATTCAAGTCTACATATAAGGAAACTCTTGTACGTTTCGAAATGTGATTACTCTGAGTGATCTTTGGCCCCGATCGTGAAAACAATATAATGGCGCTTTCCATTGGTTTCACTCGGGGAAGCACTCTTTATAAAAACCAATGGAACACCTAAAATTGTTTTTGCTCAGCTTAACGTTTTGGCTTTGTGTGAGTAAAACACCAATAGCACATAAAAAATATTTCCTGTGGAAACTTTTCTTTTTGACATTTGGGTAACATGTATTAGTGCTTCTTGAGTCGCTTCTCACTTCAAATCGAGAAGCGGCTGTCACTCCTCAGAATCATGAGAAGCGATCTTTTTGCATCAATGGGACGGTTTGAGAATGCTTCTCGACGCTCCTGGACGGTTCTTTTCGTCCAATGGAAAGTGACATAAGATTTGTATGAGCTGTATAGCGGGTAAGACGAGTACTTATCGCAAGCATTTGAGCCGGTAATATTTATTAGATAGGCCGGACGCATGGGCTCAAAGCGATATGATAAAAACTTGTAGAAAGAGACTCAAAGAATGAGCGCTTGTGAGTTTTTCATTTACGATAGCTACTTGTTACCTGCAAGAGACCAACTTAAGTTTAACTTCTTTATTAATAAACTAAGAGTCCTGGAGTCCTGGAGAGCAAATGCGAGGTACAATTTTATAAACTTTTCTTGTCCCATTTTATCAAAGTCGATTTTTATTTTGATCAACGTTGGATTTGTACATGAATCAAATACAAAAAAATGCATATTTTTACTAAACATTTTGCCAAAAAAGGAACGATTTCTTCTTTTCGATCTGAAACGAACAATTTAGGTATACCTACCGATACATGTAAGCTTTTACTAAAGCAAGACGCTTCTGAGAAGATGAGCACTAGATGAAAGCAGAGTAATACTAGCCTTATATATTATTGTTATTTTGCAGAGGTCAGTACTCAATTTCTTATTTCGCACATCAATAATTCGAATTTTGTTTTTTCGCAATTCTTGTTTGGCAAATTCATGTTAAGTTTAGCGTTCATCTCGTTGTAAGAAGGTTTTGCATTCAATATTTCGCTGTTACTTAAATTGCTTTATCTTCTCTCGCACTGATTTATTTCGCAATTTGATATTTCGCTTTATGTTATTTGGCAAAATATTTTTATAATTTTTTTTTAAACTTGTTTAGTTTTCACTTTATCGCATGTTCACAAATTTCGAGCGAAATAAGCCATTTGATTGGAATGGAAAAGAAAAAATATCTAATAACTTTTGCGAGTTAATTTTTCAGCGATATCAGTGCAAGACGAAATGACAATTTGCGAGCCGGCTGTTGCGAAATAAATAAAACATTTTTAGACATCCGCGAGATCATCGTTATCCAAGTGAAATCCGCGAGTTGTTCAGAATCCCTCCACCATAGGTGTCCTAACAGGACACTGCGTAATAGGTAGACTAGACACGCCAAAAGACTTATGGTTTATTCCAATGACTATTGCAATCGTTGAATGGAGGAGGTAGAGGAGAGAGTCCAACATCTTCTTTGTCCATGCCCTGCGTTCGTTAACTACAGGCGTTAAAACTAACCTAGTTGAATTCTGAATGCTTTGACTAAGTGGGTGATTAACTTGCTAGTCCAGGTTCGATTAGACGGTTATTCTACTCTTTAATCCCTTAGATGTAGACCTGAGGGTGATCAACCTTCTGTTTTCAGTGTTATAGACCCTATGTGCCTAAGTGTGTCGGTATCCGTATACTGAAAGCCACATCTAACCTAACCTTACTAAACATCACTTTGACTATTAACTATCCCTCTTCCTTTCTTAGTAGATGAACTTGCTGTTTGATCGAATAATTACTAATTTATAATTTCTCAATTCTTTTAATCGTGCTCCAACTTCTGTTCTACAAACTTTCATAATCATATAGATAGTCTTTCACACGTAAAACAATTAAATTAACCAAAATACCTTCTAGCTTTCCCATCATAATGGGTATATGTAAAATCAATCAAACTTTATAAATATTTGACTGCCATTCGATGCGACAATTTTCAAATGCACACGACATGGTCGCAAGACAATTAAGCAACCTGCTGAGCCTAAAGCGAACTTTATCACTCCTAGACACAATAATTACGTAGACTAGTCATTATTGCTATATGTATACATTTATGGAGATGCACCTGAATTATCTTAAAAAATAAACCTATTCAAAATCGTGTATTCAAAGCGAATTGTGTACTCTTCTCAGAACCTCATAATAGTGGACTGATTTAATTTTCTAAGCAAACCTGTTGAAAATTGAAAAAGATTACTGCTAACAGAGATTAAGGTTATATTTCGGAAACACTGGGCTTTCCCATCATAAATTTCGCAGCGTTCCGGAATTTCCCATATGTCTCCTCTGTTCGAACTGGGAATTTCCCAAACATTAAGAACATGTGTGCAATGTGAATTCTGGTCCACCTGTGGACCTACCTGTTTGGTTTTACATATCCTTACCTTTCTTCGGTCGAGGTAAGACGGTGTACCTATGCTGTTTGCATATGTTTTCGAAATATTCAAATGTTTTGTGCAAAATTAAAAAAAATACGTTTTTATAAATCTTGGAGGCGATGTTTATACTTTGAAATTATTACTATACACAAAATCAAAACCGAAGCCGTTGAGCTTGAAAAGTTATGGTGTTGTCTATTGTCAAAGAGGGCTTCAATAACAATTTGAATTTGGATATCCATAAACGGATGGGCTGTGGCCGAACATCGTGCACCTGCAGACTTTTTATGAAGATACGTCGTAGAATAGAACGCCAATGCTTTGACTTGTTAAAAACTTTTTTTTGGTTTGCTTAATACGCACACGTATGTTTAAAGAGGGGTGGTACGAGGCGAAGCGACAAATCAAGGAGAATGAACAATAAAATAAAAAAAATAAAAAAAACTATTGTTGTATGATCCCGAAATGGTGACACTATCAAGACTGACACCTGATGTATTTTTTTATGGCTTAAATGGTTTGTCATACACCTTACGAATTTCATTAAAAAAATACTACAATCTGGCTTTTATTGATATTTAAATATGAATTTAATGTGTTTAAACGATTGGCTTTGCTTGAATACTAAAATTGTGCAAAAGTATACATTCAAATATACACTCCACGCCGGGTTTATGAATCCAAATGGTGTCTACTTATTGACTGAGTGTGCATAACTTTCCTTAGCTAATTTGCTGATTACAGGTGAAATGGCCCCATTTCTGTTTCTCGTTTTTGAAAACGTGTTGCGTTCGTTAAGATTATGGGTTTTTAAGACAAAAAGATATGACTGCCCTAAATTGGTTTTATGATAAATCTTGCGTTTCAAGAAATAAAGTTATGAAAATAAAAAGAGCGCAGTATAATTTTTTGTATGGAAAGCCGTTTGAAGATTTAACTGTCTTCTATGAAGCCCTTTCGAAAATATTGTGACGATGTGACAACATCGCATCGCAATCGCAGTCCGTGTTTGGTTTGAATCCAGGTTTTGTTTTGCACTGTAGTTAACTATTCCTGAACAATAACCAATTTCAGTGCTAAATACTTGAGCGTTAAGGTTCTCCCAAACCAAAACGTTCTTTCAGATGCGGGCAAGGGTAAAATCGCTGTTGTCATCATGTTTGCATTCGCGACGATACAAGTGTATGAAAACGCTTCGTTTTTTGTTGCGTCGGCGGCGGCGCGGCGTCGGTGTGGGTATTTTCATATGTCGCTGTGCAACTTAATTTCGACAACTGCAAAAATGCTTTTGTCCTTTATTCTATTCAGCTCTATGACACTTGGGTTTCAAAATACTTTTTTTTAACTTTCCAATAGATTAAAATAGACAAAAACTTTTTTCTGATTTGTGGGGTGTCTTAATTTTTTTTGCTGTGTTTTTAATTTTTTTCTTATGTTATGTCCCTTTACCCTACACTGAGTGAAAAACATCGTCAAATCAAAAAAGCTTTGAATCAAAAAGTGTGTTTAATGACCTGCTCTAGATCGATCTAGAGCAGAAAAAAGCAGCTTTTTGGTGTTTAATGACAAATTTTTCTACTCCGAGCAAGAACTTTTTGTGTTTAATGACCTGCTCTAGAGCTTTTAGAGCAGCATTTTCTGCACTTGCTTTTGAGTAAAAGCAGATGGGAGTGGAAGTGTCAAAATCAGCTGTTGACATTTGATTCAAATATTTTTGTTTATATTTTGCATTTTGCAATCTATTTGAAATCGAATTTAACTTAAAATCTATTGAATTAACATCGCATGTTAGTTTAGTTTTGATTCCAATGTTTCCGCATATAGATTTTTATTATAATAGCATACCAAACATAATTTTGCAAACTAGCAAAATGTTTGTTGCTTTCTTGTCAGCTGACTTTTGACACCAGCTGTTCTGCTCTAAATTGCCTGACATTTCCACACTTTCTTGCTCTGCTCTGAGCTACGCTGCTCTACTCTTTTTTTCATTAAACACGGCTAAAGTAAAAAGGCAGCAAATCGGGCCTAAAACCTTTTTTTTTAAGTCAAAAGCAAAGCGACTTTGAACCGCTACCAAAATAACTACATTCAAATAAGTTTCTTCTTTGAATTTCCTAGTAAAAAAAAGGTGATGTATTAAGTTTTTGAAAGTGTAAATCTTAGACACACTATGATCCTAGAATTTATTTGTTTTAACTATTACTTGTAGTAATTTTTACCCTTCTTGCTTTACCTTTAAGAAATTCGATACTTTAGATGTCTAAGTCTTGCACACTTAAAACTGTGTTAATCAGCCATTGACGACTCATTATCAATATCAATATAATATGAGACAACTACCAGAAATTACTTGCCATTTTGAAAACACCAAGACGATAGCGATATGGGACTGCAACGTTGAATAGAAGGAGCGCTTCAACTCACTTTCTATTGCGTTCACCGCAATATGCACCGGTTTTAAAAGATTCGCCGCGACATGGAGTTTCCACAGACGAGGTAGTAATCCTTCCATATCATATTAGAGGAATACTTCATTATCATTATCATTACGTAGTATAAAACAAAGTAGCTTTTAGGCTGTGTGGTACCCGTGGAGTGATGGATAGCATGTCCGCTTGTTAATCCAGAGGTTCGTGGTTCGAATCCCGGCAAAACCGGCAAACATTTTCAGGTCCTCTCCATTCCCTCACAAGGCATGGTTGTGAGAAACGCGCTAGGTCCTGCGGCTCCTCGCTCTGTTGCACCACACTATTTATTTATTTATTTTTAGCTTTGGACTGGCTGTCTGTCTGCTGAGATCTTTTGAACTAAGCAATGGATTTTGATACTGTTTTTTCTCAATAGATAGGGTGATCCAAAAGAAAGGTTTATATTTATGTATATTTCATTTCTATATTCCAACGGGATTAGGAATTGGAATATACAAGGGGACATAAATATTGGAGCTGCTTGACCAATTTCAAAATTGTTTCACCGTTAGAATACTATTCATTCCCATATTCCAAGGGAACGGGAGCGTAAACGAGAACTAAGTGTTTGTATTGAAAATACTCCAAGGCTAGTGAGTGAGCCGATTTGAATGAAATTTGTAGCAAAAATAATGGTCTAGAACCTGAGAAATGACATAGTTTACATTTCATCGACATGAATTCCCAAGGAATTACAGAAACGGAAACAAACCCGGAATCTTGGAAGATACTAGACAGATTTTAAAAATTCTGTAACCGTTAGAGTGAATTATTTGCTCCTGCAATAAAACACTACTGCGATTCTCCTCAAAGCTCAAACTATCGGTTCTTTAGTCGACTTTTATCCACAGTTGGCCCTTGGCCCAGGTGGTTTCCTTGACAAAACGCTATGAACTGTCAAAAAAATTAAGTTCTCGGTTTTCAAAAAACATTAAACCATATAGTAGAGCCAGAGTCAACTGATATAGGCCGGGAACACACGTCACCATTTTTTTTTTTTTTTTTTTTGTGAACTTTTTTCGCTATTTTTGGGTTTGTAACAGCTGAGATCGTTAAAAGCTTTATTTAAAACTGCCGCAATGAACATTATTTGCCATTAATGTGAAAACTACATTAAAAAAAAATCTCTCAAATTTTCTCGATAGGTGGCCCCTTAGAGGAGTTCAAATAGCCGAGTTCACACTGTACAATTAGTTGGACAGACTTCGTTTGGTGGAAGTTGGTTGGTCGGATGTAGTTTGCGTTTATACTTATCAGGCTTGTCGTCCAACTTAATGTCACATACTCTTCCACTCCGTTCAACTTCTAAATTTTCAAAAATATTTGAAAACCATCCAACAAGTTGTTCAAGCGGTCGCGTCGTCTGAGGATTCACACCTTAGAGGAATAAAGTACAAGAGGGAAAACCACACACACACCACCACATCTGCCTTAAACCTGACTTCACAAGCACCACTTTATTTTCGGATTCCGAAACTGGTTTCGAAATCCCAAAATAAAGTGGTGATAGTTTCGGAATCCCAAAATTAAGTGGTGTTAGTAAATTCATTTAATACGTGTATCACAGATGGATCTTGTGTTACAAAAACAACAATGTAAGCAAATGGAAGTTGCGAGGCAAGAGAGGTATTAGGCGTTTTTCTTTTTTAGTTCTGAACAGAGAAGTGAAACGTCAAAAACGTAAGAGTATTCCTTTTTCAGTTCAGCGACATCTGAACGCTCAAAATGCTTTTCTTTTTTCTTCAGAACACTACGCGAGTGCGCTCTACGTGCTCGAAATAATATGACGGGGCATCTAGAGCAAGAGTCTGAGCGCAGCCAACTTCACATAGCTCTGTTCAGAACACGTTCACGCTGTTCGTTCTCCGTTCAGTGCACGGTTCGGAACTAAAAAAGAAAAACGCCTATTGGTTTTCCATCTTATTCTTTATTCCTCTAAGGTTCACACTATCAAGCATTGGTCGTTCAAGCCAAAGTCTGTCCAACTAATTATACAGTGTGAACTCGGCTATTCACGAGCTACTAGAAAATACTAAAAAGTACTTTGTAGGGCCTAGTGAAGCACTTACCTCGTTTCCACTTAGAATTGAATCACACTTCAATTCGAATTAGTGCCAGTGTATACCTAGATCGAATTGAAATAGGATTACCCGATCCGACACAGCTCTTGTAGCTGGATCGATTCGAAAGAGTTTGTACGTATACGTAGATTTCTCGATTCGGTGAGCTAGTAGATACCTGAATCGAAATTTGAATCATAATCCGATTCGAGTACCCGATTCTTAGTGGAAACGAGGTAACTGCCATTATAAACGCATACATTTTAACGTGACGTAAAACGTAACCTAACGTGTTTGACAGTAATTTTTGTATTTTTTTTGGACATCAATCAGAAAAAAGAAAAATATCAAAATTAAAACTTAACTATTCATTTTTCTACTAAAATTTATTTCAAAAATGGCCAAAGTGGAATTATCGCCTTATTGTCGTGTCTGTATGAATTATGTTTCTGAAGAATATATTGATCTGGATACTCTAATGAATGATTCAACTTACTTGGAATGTTTTAATTACTGCACAAATCTGAATGTTGTACTTCAAGATGAACTTCCAAAAACAATTTGTATTTCTTGTGGCGAATCATTACAAACAGCATATGATTTTATAAAATCTGCAAAGGAAACTGATCATTTCCTTCGTCAAAATTTCAGTGATGTGCTTGCTACCGACAGTCTTAACGATTTCAATGAACTCAAGCCTCTTTCAATGGAATCACATCCCAAAGTAAAAAATACATTTCAAACAGTTGGAGGACGTTTATAAGTAATTCTTTTGTTTTTTTTCAGGTACCAAACGTTTTTGGTTCTTATCAAATGAAACATGAAGTAGAAGAAATTTGTTTTGAAGACATAGAGCAATCAGATACACCCACATTTGAAGTTATTTTCCATGATGAAATACCCAGAGAACACGACGTGGTCAATGATTTACCGCCAAATCAAAAGGATATTCTGGCCGATGATAACTTGAAACTAAACAAAATTACCATTGAGAATGGAGGAGTGATTAGAGATAGCATTGACAGCATGGACAATGTGACACAAGAAGGTAATGCAACTTTAGTAAACATCTTAAATAAAAATCTTAAACAAACATCTTTTCAGATATCAAACTCTTTAGATGCACGAAATGCAAGGAGGCTTTCGTGAAAGCAAGAGACTTGAAGGACCACGTATTAGATGTTCATAATTACGTAAACATCGATCCAAAAATTAATTTGCTATGTCGATTGTGTGGAGAAACGTTTTTGAACCGAGCGATCCTTACTAGACATAAAATCAATGATCACAAAGGTAAGCGATCAAACCATTTTTTATGTCATACGATCGAAATTCCAAATTTTTGGTATCATTAAACAGACAAGGATAAAGGCTGGTGCATCACATGCAACGAATCATTTAATGATGAAAATAGTCTGCGAAAACACGTTCAAGAAAAACACTCTCAAGTTGAATGTGAATATTGCCAAGAAACATTCCCAGCTATGAGAATTAAAAAACACATAAGGAATAAGCATTGCGATTTACTACTCTCTATCACGAACACGAACAACTTAACTTGTAAATATTGTTCAAAGGTCTATACCAGTGAAAGTGCCCTACAGGAACATGAAAACACACATACAGGTTATTAAAAACTAATAGTTTTTAGTTCAAAAGTCTTTTCAACCCATGATTTTGTACAGGTTTACGACCTTATACGTGTGAAATCTGTGGTAAAGGTTTTCATGCTAAAAAGAACCATACAACTCACATGCGAGCGATGCATGATAACGAGCATGAACTTGACGAACCTCGGGCATGTACAAAATGCGACTTCATCACAACCAACAGATGGTCATGGATCAAACATGCTAAATGCCACGCTAAACCAAAGGTTAATGTAAAGAGACATCTCTGTTCATTTTGCCGTAAGTCTAGTTTGTAATTAAATATTTCTGTTTTCTAAAATTTTTATTTTTTAGCAATGACGTTCTTTTCACCAAAATACCTCTTAGAGCATGAAAGCTACGCGCATGGTGATAAAGAAAGTGCTCCTCAGTGTGAAATTTGTAAACGAAAATTTGCAAATAGTGTTTGTTTGAAAACTCACATGATTACACATTCTGATGAGCGTAAATATAAATGCAAAGAATGTCCCAAAACATTTAAATTTATGTGTACATTGAACGCTCATGAAAAAATACACAAAGGCAAGGATGTCCAATGTCCGCATTGTGATAAAAAGTATGTAACACCTGCTGACTTAAGAGTCCATCTCAGGAAGCATACTGGTGAACAGCCGTTTGAATGTCACTTGTGCGACAAAAAGTTTGCTATCAAAGTGAGGCTGACTTATCATTTGAAAAAGCACGAAGGAGTGCTATACAAATGCACTCGTTGTCCACAAGAATTCAGCTCCATTGCAAAACTACGTCTTCATACCTTCCAACACATTGGCTACCCGTATATTTGTGACCATTGTGAGATGGGATACGAAAGAAAAAGAGGGTAAGCTACATCCTTTTTTGGTTTAGTTTTATAAAATAATTTTATTCTTTGATAACAGCTTGTTTCGCCACATGAAGAGAGAACACAAAATAGTCATGACTGAAGAAGATTTAAAACAGAACCACTTAAAAAACTCCTCTAAATATTACAGACCCAAAGAAGAGCCATTCAAAGTCGAAGAAGAAATTACAGAAGTGTAAATTAAGTTAATTTAGCTGGTGTTGAGTTTTTTAAGTTTTGAATAAGCAGAAAACGGTGTTATATGTACTTATGGATGTGTTTAAAAAAAATGGCAAATTTTGAATAATGTTGTTATTAATAATTTGTTAAAAATGGCGTACCCCACGGTAAGGCAGACAGTCGGGAGAGCTGTGATTTCGTTGCGATCGCGATGCTCTTAACGCACTTAAAAGTAAAAAAGAGCCATGTTATATCTCAACTGGAAAGACGAACGACGATTATGACGACTGCCATGAAGGTATGGGATATAGTACCAGAAACCCTCATCGTGAAGAAGATATCTTGAGTATGTGCAAGCCACATGTTCAAAACCAAATAACAAACAAGACCCTTAGAGCAGTGGTGAAAACAAAATCTAAATTTACTACCATTTGGTAGAAACCGAAAGCCCAGCAAAGTCTGATACAATTTTTCTATAGAGGCGTTGAATTAAACAAAGCAAATATGGGCTAGTAAGAGAATCATGTGGTGTAATTTGGACAAAGGAAAAGGCGATCAATTTATTTTGAATACCTACGCAGAAATATCTGCGTAACACCATCAAGATAGCACAGTATGTGGGATTGCCTGCACAAAACTTCCTTAAAGAGAACCAAATCATTGCTATGGATTTCAAAGGCACACTATCTTCAATCAAAGCCTAACTTTTTGAGTTACATCATGAGCAGTTTTTGAAAATACTGCTTAGAGATAGAGATAAGAAAATGACCAGTTTTTGTAACTTACCGATTAATCTGCAATCCCAGGTTCATTGGATATTCCTTTATATATATATGTATAGATATTTTCAGTTATTGTACAAAAGAAATATTTCCAGTTGTTGTAATGGAAGAGACCCTGCCATCAAAACTGTTACGACTACCTGACTCAATTCTTTATCTTGGTGCTTTTAGCTATAACTTCTTCAATATTCGCAATTTTTTTCTCTCGCCAGAATATGATCAGCAAAAAAATCAAAATCCTTCTTTATATATATAAAATTTCCCTGTCACAATGTTAGTTACCGTACTCCTCCGAAACGGCTTTACCGATTTTTACCAAATTTTATATGCGTATTCAGTAGGTCTGAGATATATAATAAATAAATATTTTCCATACCCCTAAGTGATAAGGGCCATCCACCATTAACATTGTTACTTTAATTTACACTATGACACGAGAATTTTATATATTAGATTTTACAGTTAAAGTAAATTTATTATTAATTTATTTTATAACATTGTGACATGGAAATTTTGTATATTAGATTCTTATTCATTTGATAGAAAATATTTTTGGGGTGATAAAAAAGTTCGGTATAAGCTACATTCTTGTTAGATTTGGGCAATTTAATTTTTGGGTTCACTTATAAGAGCTGTAACTTCCACATAATTTCAATGGGCCGGGAAAAGGAAAGGGAACCGTAACGAAAACGGTAACTCTAAAACTTACATTATCGCCTACATAGTCTATATTTCATGACCAAATTCCTACAGAAACGGGGAAACTAGAAATTTTTGGGCATTCTTAACAACAACGTTTAAATAAGTTAGACCCGAGCAACGCGGGGTGGGTCATCTAGTATTCTATATTTTCAGAAAAATTTTACATAAACTTTCCCATTTAAAAGGCTCGTCTGGAAACTGAATACAAAAGCTGCAAGAAAGCAGAGATGAAAAAATGTGCTTAACTTTAAGCAAAGAGCATGGCGGACATTATATCGGGAGCTAGAACAAATTTATGCCCCTACTGCTGATGCAAATCGAGCTTTTTGGAAAATACGAAAAATCGACTTTAATAAACGGGCCAAATCTTCTTCAAAAGAGCAGCTCAAAAAGGAAAAAAAAAAACCAAAGCAATTCTCCAGTTGCGGGGGCGACAAATTCAGCGACAATATACTTAAGCGACAAGAACGACGCCGCGTTTTCATACTTTTGCGGTTGTTGTGGCGACCTCCTTTCAACAGCGTTTGTACCGCTGCGGCAACACGCAATTTCACAAATGCCAATGTCAATCAAAAATTCTTTGCTGACGATGGAGCCATCATAAAGTGACGATTCTTTATTAAGAAGCACTAGTTCAAAAAAGACTCATTACTTAAGTTGCCCATTTTCTGATCCTGACATTTATTTGAATGGAAATATGCTTCCCAAGTGTGAAAAATTTAAAGTAGACATCCAAAGAACACCACCAAAAAAGTTAAAGCATACAAACTTCAAACGATCGCGAAGGAAAAAAAAAGCCAGACCAAAACACTACTCGTTAACCGGGAGGCCTATGGTTCGAATCCCAACAGAAGCAAAAATGTTCTTATTCCACGGGTATCACGTTTCGCGAGAAATTGGCAAGTCCTCCGATAGTAAATTCAATACCATGAAAAGCGTTTTCTCGATTAGCCGTGCAGAAAATTGTAGGTCACTCATAATTATATATAATGAGTTTTGTGACCTTTTTAAATCTTAATAGATATTGGTGTGTTTTTGTGGGCTATAGGTCAATAAAAGATGGTATTAAGTTATTTCGATGATTGACGACGTTTCGAGCATGGTTGTGCTCTTCATCAGGTCTTTATTTAACAAAGGAAAGAAAAAATACAAAATTAATTCACAGTTGGTGTATGAGACGTCAGAAAAAACTTACAACAATATTTAAGGACAATAGATTTTTGTTATACATGTTTAAAAAACCAAGCTATATACACAATGTGTATGAAAAACAACTAAAAGTTTGAACAAATTAGGTTAGTAACTGATCAATAATTAAAATTAAAATTGAAATTACTTAAACCAATCAAGAGTTTGGATCAAAAACATCCATTGCACATCACTTTCTTTTTATAATTG
Organism: Melanostoma mellinum; assembly: GCA_914767635.1. Classification (NCBI taxonomy): domain Eukaryota; kingdom Metazoa; phylum Arthropoda; class Insecta; order Diptera; family Syrphidae; genus Melanostoma; species Melanostoma mellinum. The sequence goes on from OU612059.1 coordinate 19,949,626, forward strand.
TTTTCTTTATCAGCTGCGTATAAAAGTTACTAAGATTTTCGCAGTCTGATCTCCTATTGACCGCTTTGTTATTGTTTTTTTGTATATGAAGCATCTCCAGCAACATTCTTTTCGAATAATGTTGCTCTGTCTCTAGTACTTCAACGTTATCAAAATCTGGTTGATGCTTCTCCTGTAAACAATGTTGTGTCCCTCATAAAGGCAATGGCAATAGTTGTGAGAAATGCATTAGTCAACGGGGCTCCTTACTCTGTTGCGCCACACTATTTATTTATTTTATTTTTAAAACACTACTCGCACAGATAAATGCAACAAAATCTGTATTTGGAGGGCCCCAGACATGGAAGTATAAAAAAATCGGATGGCTGATCTCAATGATCACTAGTGTGAAGCGGGTATGTGGGAGAGCTGTAATTCCTTGGAGATTACGATACTCGTAACATCGAAAAATTGAGAAAAAATAGAAATATTTTCAACTGGATTTGCAAATCGCCAACAAACTGAAGTAGGTTACTTTGATTTCTCACATAGATAAACCATCGTATTCTGATAAATTACTTTAAACAGATATCAACACCATCAAAGACAACCTTTGAAGTTCCTTAACTGCAGCCATTACCCCTCCTTTTTTATTGTTTAGAAATGGTTTACCTTGAAGTGATCTAAGTCTCTTTCTCGAAAAAAATTCAATAAAGATACAAGATACTACTACTAAAGGTTTTGCGTTACAAAGTTTATTGTTGAATGTAGGCTTACCTATTATGAGTAGTGAATCGAACTTTCGACTGGAAGCGAATGTTTTAGAGAAACTCATTTATTGGATTATTATCATTAAACTTCGTCCATTCTCTTATCTGACATACCTTAAACGTCGAAAAAAAAGTTTTCTACAAAGTTTTTGTTTTTACAACCTATAATACCACTATAAAAGATCGCAAAAACATTCGCTTCCATTCGAAGGTTCGATTCACTACTCATAATAGGGACCTTAATAAAGCGGAGCGATCTAAAGTCAAGATTCGAAATGAAGAAGTTTGGCAAAAGAATTTAACGACTCATTTGTTATGTGAACGTTTCTATAAAAAAAAGATTAACAAAAATTGAGAAACACTGAATGAAACATTCCTGCGGATTACAAACTCCGATTTAATTGAATCGCAGAAAAATCCTGTAAATATGCAAAATTATTTCGAACTAAACATTCATTAAAGAAACCATAAAATAAATAAAGGTCCACCCGGTCTATACACAAAAGTTTTTCTGTGAGATTATTCTATGGGTACATACAACAAATTTGTTCTGAATTCAAATTTATAAAAATGATAAGCTCGTTTTGTAAATACCAGTTTATTTTTCATTCATAATTCATTCAGGGTATCGTGCCCAAGCGTTTGTAATCTATCTTCTCTAATTGCACAAGAGGCTTAAGTTGTTCAGCAAACGATCGCATTTCATCTCCAATGGCATCCTGTCCATTGGGTGCTAGGACTGACAATTCCACTAAATAGCTCTGCGATATTGGTTCGTTCATGTCTTGTTTGCCAGGCGTAATTTTGATAATTTTTGCCACAGTAATCTTCATTCTACCTCTTCTAAACATGTAACCTGTTTTTCAACAAAACTAATGTAAGTAGCGATAATTTTGTTTGATTTAGTTACAAACCTCGACTAACATATTCAAAATCAATACGACAGCCCAATTCAGTAAGAAATTCCAGAACAGTAGAAGTACAGCCCATATCAATGCTAGAGCGGACCAGTGTTGGTCGAACACGGTCTAACTCAGGTTGGCCTATGTACCGTAGCTGGAAAGGGTTATTTTTCTCCATATCTAAGGCACGTCGAACTCTGAGTAATAGTGGCTGCATTTGGTTTGGTGTTCTAAGACTGAGACAAACTTCCAAATCATGAAATTGTTCTGGCCCGGCATCCACATTATCGCAAAGACCTTTCAACCTTAAAAGGTTACGTTAAACACGATTAGTAAAGAAATATTGTTGGTTGTGAACATAGAAATTTTACCTATGAAGTAAATGATCAACAGCTGAATCTAAAATAGATCCTTGTAGTAAATATTCCTGGTTGGGTATAATTTTGCTCTGGAGAGCTTGAGATAAGGACTCTTTGGTAGATGTTACTTGCATCTTACACAGAAAATAAAATAAATTCAATCGAATAAGTCTTAGTTTTATGTGTTGACTAATATTAATACTGCTGTTTTCGGTAAATAAATTATTATTTTAAAAAGTAAGCAAAGTTAAGCAAAACAACAGCAAAACTTGTCGATTGTGTCGTTGTCGTTTCTGATTCTGACAGATTGGATTTATTTCGTTGGTGTTACCAGCCTTGTTGTTACAAACACAACAGCAGATTTGGTTTCGATTTCCCCACAAGAATAATGGTGGATTTACATGGTGGATTTATCTGCAAGTGCAGATGAAAAAACGAAAAAGACACATGATGCAAAATGGTGGATTTACATGCATCTGCAATTACAGATGAAAACCGGAAAAAGACACAAGATGTAAAATTCATACTTGTCTGATAGGGAGGGAACGCACCATCTGCACTTCCTTAGTTATGGCTGCAGATGAAAAATTGTGGGTTTAGATGAACATGTCCCTCATCCGCAGCCATATTTCTATTCGTCTCTCTTTTTAACGCTTGTGCTTTATAATCTTCATCCGTCCCGCTTTACTTTTCTGCACTTCTGCAGTTGCAGATGCATGTAAGCCCAGCAATAATCCTCATCCCTCCAGCTTTACTTTTCTGCACATCTGCAGCTGCAGATGCATGTAAATCCAGCATAAATAGCTTGCCATAATATAGTTCGTGTAACCCCGGGGCTAGATATTGTGGACTGCTCAGTAGAGCCAGACCTTAATTTAAATGTGTTTCCTCTGTCAAAATCGATAATAACGTTCTACTACAATTAATGTCATTTTATTGAACTGTCAATGTCAAAATCTTACCTGCTGTAACACCATCACAGTTCTCATCTTTACGTAATTTCAGACTTTTTCCTGTTTGTAAGCTTATTTTATAATTTACGTTATAACTAATACAATTTACTAAACCAAATTCTAACAGAGCTAGCCATGGGTAACGCATATGCCCTCTATGCCAGGCCTGAAGTAACACCAGATCCAAGGAAGGAGCCTCAATTCGATCCGAATATGGGCTTCAACTATGAACGCAAGGAACGTGTTATGATTGCTACAGAAGAAGAAATGCAATCGGCCAAACTTGATCTTGCAGACCGTGACTATTGTGCACACAAACTAATCAAGTATCGTAATTGCCGGTCCGATGTATTTCCATTCGTGTATAAATGCCACCATGAAAAGCATGAATATCTGACCTGCCAGTACGAAGATTATATTCTGCGAATGAAGGAATATGAACGTGAGCGTCGATTAATGGAGCGTCAAAAACGCATCGAACATAGACAACAACAGTTGGCGGGCTAAGAACGAATAAAGAGAAGTGCTATCAATTTTTAGTTGAATTATTAAACAATGGAATTTGAAAAATTACGTAGTCGCAGTTCTTTTTTCTCTGTGAACCAAAAGCCGAAGCCATGTTTAGTGAAAATAAAACGTCTTTATTGCAAAGTCCTAACTATTTTTACAATCGAAAAACTATACGAGAATGCGGTCCATTGGGTTCAAATGATAGACTTCCCAGCATGTTTTTTCTTTTTCCCGAATTTCATTTTTTTCTTTGAAGGTTGGTCTTCCACAGGGTTTACTGGTTCGTCTAACCGCTTTACTCCGCTGAAATAAAATAGTAAAATGTATTTTGACTTAGACTTTGATTTTGCTTGTCGACGATTTACCTTTTGACTGAAAGCAGCTTGGGTTTGTCGGTTGTTGACAGCGCCTTTGACCAATCCTCGTCTGTGCCTTTAATCACAAATTCTTGAAGGCTCTCTTTTTTCAGTTTTTTCAATTCTTCTTTTTGCTGTTTTGAGAGAATCTGAGGAACAAACAATTAGTTTCTGTTTTTATGCCTTTGTTTAATTTTACCTTTGCAGTTTCTTCCAATTCGTCATTCAAGGAGAGAGTGATAGGAACAAAATCTTCGCCGTGATTGAGACGTTTGTCACTGACCATCGTACTCTCAATATGGCCTTCTATCACATTTGCAAAATATTTTGTCGTCTTCTTCATGAGGTCGTAGAATTTTGCGAGAATTTGTCCAGAAGGCATATTAAGCTCAGTCGCAATAGCATCTACAGATTTTCCTTGGACACCCATTGCCAATAAAATTGCCTGCATTTCAGAACGTTGAATATATAAAACAAGAAAAAATTTAATCACTGTTTACCTTTTGTAAGGAGTCTGCTTGGAATCCTTGAATTCGCCCCTGGAAGAACAGAGAACTGACATCGGTAACCAAATCTAGAATCAATCTGAATTCTACTTGATTCCTTGAGTAAGCTTCTAACCTTTGAATGTCGTGTGGTAGGAAATAAACGTCCAACGTCGCTTTGTCCAACTCTGCAAAACCCGCTTATGTTTATCAATTCTCTCTAACAAAGAAAAAGAAAACTCACCTTTGTTTTCCAATTTGACAGATTTGTTGTCCAATATTGAAAGCGCTAGGCTAGTTGAAAAGTCTTTGAAAATTTTTCCCAATAGCTTCAGAATTCTGCGTCGAAAATCATTAAAATACAATGACAACCACTCTGAGGTAACTTTTTCTTTGATGCCTTCTTTGTGGAGCGTATGCAACATGATGCATGAGTGTTCTCCGGTCAGATCATTTGGTTTTTGGCTAAGCAAAAGGTTCGATACATCACTTTTCTGATTTTGAAAATATCAACAAAAAACTCACCTCACATAAACGGGAACAAAGCCTTGGTTCTTCCAAAATTTGAGTAGGTCCTTCGTCAAGCCGTACGATGTTCCAATATAGTCAATATTTTCTGGTGTGCGCTCATTGAGACGTTTCAACAGTGTTGGAATCTTTCGGCGAGGGGCGATAGTTTCCTTGAGAAGTCCAACGTCGTCACCTTCGACTTCCTCGATTCCTAAAACAGATGTATGGTTATTATTGATGAAATTCCTGCAATGCGATAGCAATCAGGCTAAGTCCTTTAAAAAATCAGGTTTAAAAGGAGATGTTGGGAGTTTAAAGAAAACCTTTAGTCTGACGATGTTGGCGATGATGAGCTTTATTCAGTTTAAAAAAGCAACGAGTTTTAGAGAAGAACGTAAGAAGTTCATTAGATTTATTCAAGAATTTCTTTCAAAGACTTTTGCTAAGGCCCTTATTGCGAGTATCGTCTAACATTCGATACGATAAGGATCGAAAGCTTCGATAAATTTTCCTTTTGGTATTGCGTATCTCTATCGACAAGGATTTCTGTTCGCTGTGAATAATGAAAGTTGTCATTGTGAATAAATTCTATAATTTGATATTTGAGTTAGTTTCAGTGATAGTCGAACGCAAAAATACAGATGATAACGACCGAATTCAAAATTGAAAGTATCGAACGATAAGAATACGCAATACCGAATTTCATTTTCGATGTTCGACTGACGACAACCGTCGTGTATCGACAGTCAAACGACACTCTAAATAGGGGCCTAAGAGTTTATCTGAAAGGGAAGCCAAAATGGAGTTCTGGACTTGAGTCATTTTTTATTGTCGCAGTTTGTCAGTTAGCCTGATATGCGCCCACGCCCCCACAGAAGAAAAAGATGACGATTCCAAAGACTGTTTCTACGAGCTCCTCGAAGAAACATATGAGCAGTGTGTCGTTCTTGGCGATTTCAACGCAAAACTAGGGAAGGAGGACATCTTTGGAAACACAATCGGTAAGCATAGCCTCCACGCCAAAACCTCCGAAAACGGATTGAGGCTAATCGATTTTGCTGCGGGGCTAAATTTTGTTGTAAGTAGTACACGCTTCCCGCATCTCAAAATTCTTAAAGGTACATGGCGATCCCCAGATCAATTAACCGTCAACCAAATTCACCATGTTGCGATCGACGCAAGGCACTCTTCTAGTGTGCTAGATGTCCGAACTTTCCGAGGGACCAACTTTAACTCGGACCACTACCTTGTTGTATGTAGCCAAAGTACGAATGAGGATATCTTGTTCACGACCATCGCAATTAACGCTGTGAAGAGATATGACGTCGGAAAGCTACAATCGCAAGAGATTGCCAATGCCTTTTCCAATCGAGTGTCCCTTCAATTATCCTTGAATCCCAAGCCGCCAGCATTAAACATTGAAGACCAGTGGCAGCAATGCCAAGAAGCCATCAGAACCGCTGCTTCTGAGGTTCTGGGTTTCACTCGGCCACCAAAACGAAACCCATGGTTCGATGAAGAATGCAGGCAGGCAAATGCAGCCAAGCAAAGAGCACGACAAATGCTTTTGCAAACACGAACGAGGGCTGCTTACGATCGGTATAACAAGATTTACAAGGAGAGAAGAAGGGAAGAACACCGACTTCTCAAAAAGAAAAAGAAGCAGCATGAGAAGCGCTCGCTTGAGGAAATAGAGAGGTGCCATGACAGGAACGAGACTCGGAAGTTTTACCAAAAGGTAAAAAGATCCTGCCAGGGTGGCAAACCCCGAACTCAAGCCTGTAAAGACCAGCAGGGAAACATAGTTATAGAGTCACAGTCGCTACTGAGGATCTGGAAAGATCATTTCTGCAGACTGCTTAACGGCGATGACGACACAAATTCCGCTGTCAGGCAGATTGCCCCATTCAGCTTGGACGACGATCAAGAATGCCGTCCTCCCGACCTAGAAGAAGTTAAGCTTGCTATATGCAAACTTAAATCAAATAAGACTGCAGGTGCAGATGGCCTTGATGCCGAACTTTTCAAGGCAGCTGGAGATCAGTTGGAAAGGAGCATGCACCAGCTGATCTGCATGATATGATCGGAAGAAAGCATGCCCGATGAATGGAACCTCAGTATCGTATGCCCGATCCTAAAGAAAGGAGACCCTCACAATTGCGCCAATTATAGAGGGATAAGCCTCCTTAACGTCGCTTATAAAATCTTGTCTGCTGTAATATGTGAACGTCTGAAACCCCACGTCAACAACTTGATAGGTCCTTATCAATGTGGTTTTAGACCAGAGAAGTCCACAATAGACCAAATTTTCACATTACGGCAGATCTTGGAAAAAACTCGAGAACATAATATCGATATTCACCACCTCTTTATCGATTTCAAGGCCGCGTATGACAGTATCTACAGAGACGAGCTGTACAGAGCCATGTCTAGTTTCGGCATCCCTGCAAAACTCGTACGACTATGCAGAATGACTTTGGAGAATTCACGCTGCTCCGTCAAGGTCGTTAAAGAACTCACCCAGACCTTTGATGTATAAAAAGGTTTTAGGCAAGGCGACAAACTGACATGCGATTTCTTCAACATCATACAGATTGCATGAAATTAAAACGTCAGCACCAGAGGAACAATCTTTCAAAAGTCTGTACAATTACTTGCCTATGCAGACGATATTGACGTAATGGGAAGAAAAAAGCGTGATGTCATAGTGGCTTTTGCGAGTATCGAAACAGAAGCGGCAAAAATGGGTTTGATGGTTAATGAGGGCAAAACGAAGTATGTGCTGTCATCAAACAAGGACACAGAACATCGACGAATTGGACAAAACGTCACAATAGACAGACATAACTTCGAGGTAGTACAGGACTTCGTCTACCTAGGATCCGCTGTAGACACGGACAACATCAGTGCGGAGATCAAACGAAGAATAACTCTTGCCAACCGTTGCTTCTTTGGGTTAAGAAAGCAATTGAGAAACAAAACCCTCTCCAGAAAAACCAAGGTAACCTTGTATAAGACCTTAATCATCCCAGTCCTGCTTTACGGTGCGGAAGCATGGACCTTATCGAAAGCGGATGAGGAAACCCTTGGTCGGTTCGAAAGAAAAATTCTCCGAATGATATGCGAAGACAATGTGTGGAGAAGAAGATACAACAACGAGCTGTATGAGCTGTACCGCGACATGGGCATAGCCATGGGCCATGTAGAGCGGATGGACCCAAACGCTCCGGCTCGTCGGATGTTCGAAAGCACATTGCAGGGAAATCGCGGAAGCGGAAGACCTCGTCTTCGGTGGCGCAATCAAGTGGATGAAAACCTCAACCGACTTGGAGTGCGAAACTGGAGAGAGCTCGCCCGAAATCGAAGTCGTTATAGAAGGATGTTGGTTGAGGCCCAGGTTCACCCCGAACTGTAATGCCCACCTAAGTAAGTAAGTAAGTTTGTCAGTTCATGTCTAAATCTAGAGTCTTTCTTGTCTTAGCAACAAGGTGAGATTAGTTTTGTTACTCAATGGACACTACTCAGATGTAGATGCAGGTTAAGGTCGGCACTGGTACACTGGTAGAGTGTTTACGTGCCTGACCATTGGGTTCAAGTCCTTTGACGGTTTCTAATTTTTTTTTAGACAAATCTATCTGGACGCCACCCATATTCTTCTTTATAAAAAAAGAAGGTTGCTACAATGGTGGTACAATGAACGGATAATTGTCCTGAGTTTTTCAGCTTAGTTCTGTTAGAGGATATGCCAATTTCCCGGAAAGGCGATATTCGCTGAAAAGATGTTACTGGGATTTTAAACTCGGACTTTCACGTAACCGGCAGACATGCTAACACAGCAACCATAAACATCTTCAACACGAAAATCTTCTTACCATTTTCATCACCATTGGCATCCTCGTTAAGATTAGTAAATCTAAGATCGTAGTAGTCTTTCAGAAGTCTAATAGCTCGCTTGCCATATCCCATCTGTAAGGCAAATATTTAGCTTGTAATTTGAATAAGAATTTATGTAGAACCTTACTCTTTGGTAGTTCGGATGTGTGGCGATGCGAACTATTCGAAGTCCTGACAACTTTGGGAACTCGTGGTCACCAAACTGTTCCGAGATATTCCAGGGAATCAAGTCTCCACTAGCTTTTTTACCACGTCCCAGGGAACTAGTGATGGTTTGAGACGAGATTTCTCCTTCCAAAGCCACCTGTACAACAACCAAAATCTCTGGCAATTGATCCTTCCTTTGAATTGGTCCAAGCAAACAGAATATATGATGAGCTGGTGCATCGCTTATCATCTGCAAATCATTCGGACTGTTTTTGTAATGCGATGCAACGTAGATAGATATCAACCGATGGAGAAAGGATTCGGCAGCTTTGTGATACGAAAACAGTGCGTCACGATCGATGTAATACAATTCACAGACATCAGGAGTCGGACAACCCGAGCTTATGTTTGGAACTGTGGTGGCATCGAGGCAGAGTAGATTGATTAACCAGCTTTCGATGTCATCACCTTCCCGATACCTGATTGATTCTTCGAGTTTGATCTGAAATAAAAGAAATAAAAGAAGTCCAGACGTTAACTTTGTCTTAACAACTCACTGGTGGCGGAGCATTGCTTTCTTTCTGCAATTGGGAAATCAATTTAAGACTGAGAGACCTTCCAGTGCCTTCATAGCCGTTGATGGTCGATGCCATAAATATGAGATATGGCCCAATCATTTTCTTAACCAGGGGTAAAGGAATGGCAGCAGCTTCATCGATCAACAGCAAATCAGCGGCGTTCAGTAGGTGAGTATCGTTGGGAGATATGTACTGAATAGTCTGTCTGTTTTGACGATTAATGTTGATTCGAATTATGGCCTTCTTGTAGTCTTCATTTGTAGACCGAATAATGGTGTAGTCAGAGTGTTCCTGATATTCGAGGGCATCGAATCCCTTAAGGACGAACTCAAACAATGTGATCAAATTTTCTGGATGCGGTGAAGTGACATAAACGTTAACGTATCCAAATGAAATAGCAGCAGCGACTGAGAGACCCATTGCTGCGGATTTACCACGACCACGAGCGGCTGTCAACGATGTTGGAGGTCTGAAAAGGTACGTATTACCAACAAAGAGGTTAAAAATTATTGCCGACTTACTTGAGTTGCTTCTCTGCCAGAGCCTCAATAAACTGAGCCACAGCCTTAGCTTGGTCGTAGGTCTTGCAAAGATTGACTAAAGGTCCTGCAGGTGGCGTGTCCTTTAGGCTTTCCTTCAGATCAGAGAGCATTTCGTCATTTTCTGACTTAACAATAGCTCCTGGCTGTGAAAAGGAAACAAATCAGCTACGATGTCATTTTTTGCAGCAATTAACTTACATTTACTGGTTCTACATTGATAGTCTTTGAACTAAGAGGCAACACTGTAAGATCGTCATTAACAACCAAACAACGTTTACAATCGGCCAGCGACAGAATCAAACGTTCATTAAACCTACACGTCACTGTCTGATGAGCTTCCGTTCTATATCTTTTATGCACATCCATACTCATCGTGTAGAGTTGCTTCAGCGAGCTCAGGGATTTCAAGAGCAAAATAACTAAACCGCCTCCTTCGACTGTTTCCACAGTACGAGCGAGTAGATTCGGAGTTAATGCTTCAAAGTCCTAAATTATTTACAAATCTTTAACAATAGTGTCTGGTATATAACACTTTAAATACACACTTGAAGCACACAAACTCCATATGTCCGACCAAGAATTGCATGAGTTTCATTGTAGTACCGTCCATGGATTGTGGTAGAAACCCTGAATGTGTCGAACAGATCAGCATCGTTCACATCGATTTTACCGGCCGCTATTTTCTTGGCTCGTTTCTTGCCATGACTAAAATATAAAATATTAAACTAGGTATCAAACAAATGCTGGACTTTATTTGAAAACATACTTGGAAATAGCTTCATCTTTGTTTTTGTAGCACCAAAGCACTGTTGGGCGGGTTTTAACAGTTGATTTTGTAAGAATATCGTACAAAATTGGAACCTTGAATAGAGTAATTGGTTAAGAATTAAAAAGTTGTACTTGAAATTGATGTCTTTACCTGATCCCTCGCTTTGTCGCCGATGATAATAAACATTGTACGATGACCAAGTTTAACACCATTTTCGATCATAACTCGGATGCGATTGTCAATCTTCTTTTTCACCATTTTAAAAAAGTAACTTTCTTTATTAAAAAAATACAAATCAGTCGTTCTTTTATATAAAATTTGGTTTGGAAAGAAATTGTTTTCAACCAAACACTTCTGTTCTGCACGTGTGAAGTTTATTTTCCAAGCGAGTAGCAATTGACGTTTCGCGGCTGTCTTTTTTGTATATTACAGAGAGTGCTGCCAAACTCCTACCAAAATTGTTTTTTGATTTGCCTTTTTGTTTGGTAATTTTCAGACCTGATTTATTTGATCTTTTTATAATCAACGCGGACATCAAGGGGTTATGAATACCCTTGTAATGTTATAAAGCACAGTGAGCGTATTTAGGAAAATAGGAGAAGATTTGAAAGGAGACATCGATGCACATTGCTTTTGAACCTGTGTGAATCGTTATGCAAGGGAAAAACAGAGTCAGGTAGAGCATTCCACATTCGGGTGGTGCGAATAAGAGATGAATCTCTGTACATGGCTATACGACCAAAGTTGGGATCAAGGTAAAACTGATGAGCATTCCTGGCGAGTCGGGTGTTGCTGTTAAATTGTTTCAGAGGAGGAATGCAATTTTACGGCAATACGATTATTCGTAAATTTAGAAAATTAATATATAAAGGTACTGCTGTATTATAGAGAAATTTCTAAGCTTTTTTTGTCATTTAAAGGTGTATTGGTTAATTATCCTCTAAACTTTTGTTTTTGTAGATGTGATTGATTAATTACAATTTACTTTACTAATGAACTTACCTTATTTAGGAATCCTTTTAAAAAAGAAGCCAATCACCATAACCGGTACTCGTTTCACTGAAACCCCAGGGTTTTGGAAGCGATAAATGGATGATCGTACTTAACAACTCCTGCCTCTAGAACCGTACAGTTAAAGCAAATGAAGTTATGCTGCAGCTGGTATTTTAAAAACCTACAACAGAAAAAAAGTTATCTGCTTCCTAAATAATAATGAAAGAATCTGTAACTTCAGCAGTCCCTGCCTTTTCTATTTTGTCGTAAAGAAGGACCCATACTCCGTAATTTTTTAGACGATTTATTGTTCAATCGTCTACCGTAGATTGTTTCTCCAAAATATTATTTCATATTATTTTGCTGTCAATGGTTGGTGGAAAGATATTTACTATCGCCATACAAATTTTGGTTAATTTTTAATAGTTTCAAACGTTTTTTAGTAGTACCTAGAATTTAAATTATAGTCGTCTAAACCAATATGGAATCTGGGCCCGGTTAAAAGACCTCTTGCAAAAATTGTTTGCGTTACTAGAGGTGTACATCATTCAGGCTTCAGCCAGTGATTCACTTTTTCTATTGTGTTCTGAGCGCAATAAAAACAATTGGCTTCGATTATGACAAAAATACTAAACTCTGACCTTGTCCAAATAAGAAATTCAACAAAAGGTTATATTCTAATTTTTAGTTTTATTTTCAATTAAAATAAAAATCACTTTTTTCTTTCATATTTGAATCTGTATGTCGGTGCACTGTCTTTTGTTGCAGCCTTTATTTTTTTAGGTTTCACTTGCCTCTTCTGCTGGAGCACACGCTTCATTTCAAGCTTTTGTTGGACAACACTCAGTTCCTTTTCTCGTTCTATTCGCTTCCCTAATTCCATGTATGCTTGTTCTTTTCGAGCATTCAGTAGTTTAATTTCCTGAAACACCAAAGACAACTTATGCCTTACTTTTGTTTAGACTCATTTGCAACTTACCTCTTCACTAACATCGGGTACTTTCATTTTTGCCAGGTCCTGCAGTCTCGGTCGATTGGTTTTTCGCCCCAACAGGCTAGGATGAGTGTCAAGTCTCTTTGCCACATCATACTCCTTAAGATTTGCTTCTTCTTCATCCACAAAGAATATGTGCTTATTTTGAACTTCGTTGGCAAAATCTATCATGTGCAACTGTGACTGCAATCTTTTAATTTTTTTTGTTTCCATAGTACGTTTCATTGCGATGTACTTTAGATCTTGGGTCTCCATAAGAGCCAACTGGTCCTTGCTGTGTTCATCGGGTTTGTCAAATTCATGATGTTCATCGTTTTGGAGTTTGGAATTTATCATGTGGTGGTAGAATTCATCAGGATTTTTATTTAAGGCTCGTTTGTGGAGGAATTTCAAAGTTTTTTCTTTTTTGTGAGCATTGTTAGCACGGGCCTTGTAGTCTTTCTTCTTCTCGAGAATCCCTAGATGTTGCCTGGACTCTGGCTGGTGACGTTCCCGATGAGTTTTTTGGTTGCTTTTAGATGCCTTTTTCCAAGAAGACATTTTTAAGCGTTAACTCTTAATAATTTCAAGAAAAATGAGAAACAAGTAAATTTTCTATCAAAACAACGCACATGTGAAAACACAAACAGTTGAGTGATAGATGAAAGTGACAGTTAAGGACTGTCAAATATTGTAATAGATTTCTCCTAACAGGGCTAACACTTTTGTCGTTTCCGAAAGTATAATACATTTTCACTCCCTATTCTCACTTCAGCAAACATCGCAAAACATCGCACATGGGAAAACAACCTCGATTAGTGAACAACGATAAGTGAAAAAATAAGTCACTTTCAAAAGTGAACTGCAGGGATGGCTGGTAAATGTAGTTTATGGAATAAAGTTGCATTAGTGAGTACAGCGTTTTATTGAGCGTATTAGTGAAGTGAATATAAAAATTACCAATAAAACACAGCTTTTATTCCATAAACTCCATTTACCTGTCATACCTGTTGTTCACTTCTGAACACTGACTCATTTTTGTTCACTTATCGTTGTTGTTTTCCCATGTGCGATGTTTTGCGACGTTTTGCAAAAGTGAGTTTAGATTCCCAATAAAACACGGCTATTATTTTCTTTGACTTTTTCCATTTTACTTTTAGCAACTGATTTTCACTTTATACAGCTGATTATTTTTTCATAACACGAGAAACATGAAACTATTTTCGGGCGGATATCGCCTTTGGTAACTTTGCCACCTTTGGCGAGGAATTGGCAGGTCCTCAGAGAATAATTAACTTACTAATTTGTTGCAGTTCATGATATGGTCCTTTGGTGGAATGACATTATCATACAAACCTCGAAAAATTATTAGCAGTGACACTGGGGCTGTTTCATTTGGCATCGAAATTATGTTAACGAAGAGTTTACACGATTGTTGGCCTTCTTCATTTGCAGATAAGAATTAAAGGTAAATCAGTGCAGAGACAAGCCCTAGAAACACAGAGTAGGAAACATAAAAGTCAAACCGTACCCACTTTTGTGAAACACTCTCAAATGTTTTTCTGAGGAGAAATCGAATACAGATCCTTCTTTGAATAAATATTTACACCCGGCTGCAATTAAATTTCATACCTTCGTTCTTCCTACACTAAGTAGGTACTTTTCTTTTTAATGGAAAAACAATGAACAACCACAGCTTTGAATAAGGTCTACGTTCTTCACTGCGACAAACGGGCATCAGAAAAAAATCCTATTTCTAATTGTCATGGTTTCTTTTGATATTTGTTTGCTATAACTGGCCCCAAACGGTGGAAACAAGGACGAAATCCTACGAATTCAGTAGAATTTCGTAGAATACCCCTGTAATATCGGTCGAGAAGCGATGAAATCTAAACAAAATCTTCCTAAATTCGTAGAATCTCGTCACAGTATCAACTCGATTGATGTTGTAAATTCGGTAGTTGTAAAAAGGGGGTAATGCTAAAGGGGGCGTTCAATAATCGTATCCGAAAAGTTTGTTTGTATTGTTTACGTGTTAAGCATTTAGCAGAGATAATCACCCATTTTTAACAAAAAGCTATCCAAAGGTATTCGAGAATTTTTGGTATACCTTTCTATTCAAATGATCAGCTGATAGAAAATCTAATTTTGCTTCTTTTGAAGTTTGTTTTTTTTTTTACTATTGTGTGAGTTTATTTCAGAATTAAAGCCACTTAAGTTGCATGGGAATTCAACAAAAAAAGTAAATTCCGATCGTTTAGTAACGATATCTTCTGTTTTTAAAAGCTGAATTTTTTTTTTACTTTACAGCTGTTGTCGGAGCAATCTAGAAAAAGATATCTGTATCGTTCTAGAAGGTATCTAAGATACAGGTATCCGGAATAGTCTATCCGGTAGGTTCTTGGACGTGCCATAATATGTCTCCACTTAAAGTAACACTAGGTTTTATTCCAAGATGGTTTTAGTTAACCTAGTAGTGTTTCCATCTGAAAAACAAGGTAAAAGTTGATATTTTTGTTTTTAGTGAAATGAAAGACAGACATTTATAATGTAAAACGTCACCAGAAATTCCATTCTCTTTCTGCTCACTTCCACTCTCGTGTAGAATTCATGTTGGTTTGGGGTAGTTTTGCGTAAAGCTAATGATTTTACAGAATATTGTCATTACATAATAACAAAGTCGCTTTGTGATGTCTGTTTGTGTGCTTAGCTCTTTAAAATTACTCACCGAATTTTGACGCTGTTTTTTTTTAAACTATTAGAATGGTGGAAGAGAAAGGCTTATATGTATATTTCATCCCAATATACCCACATACATGGGAATATAGAAACTGCTTAATCGATTTCAAAATTGTTAAACAGTTAGATTAGTTAGAATGCTATTCCTTCCCATATTCCAAGAACTAACAGCCGTATTTATTAGATTTTCTTAAGACGTCTCTTAGACGTCGAATAGTTAAGTTTCAATTAAAATTTAACTGGAACTTAAGAGAGGTTGATTAAATTCTTATCGATAATTATCGGTTTAAGAGACCTTTAAACGTCATTATTGGCATTTAAGTTAAGAGGGCTCTTAGCAAGGTTACTTAAATGTGAAATTTGATTATAGATACGGATTCGTTACTTAAGTGTAACTTAAAGGTCAATTAAATCTAATCGATGATTAAAAATTCTTTATAGATACGGCTGTAGTGTTTGTAGTGAAAGTGCTCCAAAAGAACTGTGCTCATTTGAATGAAATTTTGAAACAAAAACAGTTTGGAATATGAAAAATTACATATGGTATATTTCCTTTCCATATTCTCTCTGGAACGGGAACGGAAACACAACTGGAAATTAGGAAAATACTGAACCGATTCCAAAATTTTTTTCCCGTCAGAGCGCTTCTTTGCCATAGACTATATTTCATCTCCCTATTAAAACAGAAACAGGAACGGGAATTCAAAAACCACTGTACCGATTTCGATTTTCCTTCATTATTACAGTACGATGTTATCGCCAAATTATATAAGCTGTATTTGATCCTCCACCACAACGAAACCCCTGGTTTGACGACGAATGCCGGCAAGCACATGCAGCTAAACAGGAAGCATACAAAGCGGCGCTGCACAAAAAGACTAGAACTGCTTATGAGCTCTACAAGCAGAAGAGGAGAGACGAACACCGGCTTCTCAGACGGAAAAAGAGAGAGCATGAGAAGCGCGCGATCGAGGAGATAGAAGGGTGCCACAGCAGAAATGAGGTTCGGAAGTTTTACCAGAAGGTAAAAACAACAGCCTCAGGCTACAAGCCCCGAGCCGAAGCCTGCAAAGACGATCAAGGGAACATCGTGGTGGAACCGCAGTCTATGCTGAGGATATGGAAAGACCACTTTTCCAAGCTCTATAACGGCGATGATGGACCCAATTCCGCTGTTAGAGAGATAGAACCATTCGATTTAGACGACGTAGACCAAGAATTCCGCCAACCCGACCTGAACGAAGTGAAGACAGCAGTGTCCAAGCTAAAGTCCAACAAAGCTGCTGGAGCTGATAGCCTCACTGCCGAATCGTTTAAATTGGCCGGCGATGACCTGGTCAGGAGTATGCACCAGCTCATTTGCAAAATATGGTCGGAAGAAAGCATGCCCGGTGAATGGAACCTCAGCATTGTTTCCCCGGTCCTCAAGAATGGAGACCCTCTCAACTGGAAAAAACCCAGGAGCTTCAAATTGATACCCAACACCTTTTTATCGATTTTAAGGCCGCGTATGACACCATCTATAGAGAGGAGTTATATAGAGCCATGTCTAGTTTTGGCATCCCTACGAAACTTGTCCGATTGTGTAGGATGACGATGGAGAACGCACGCTGCTCCATCAGGGTCGGAAAAGATCTCACCGATACATTCGATGTCAAAAAAGGTTTTAGGCAAGGCGATGCACTGTCATGCGACTTCTTCAACATCGTTCCTGAAAGAATAGTGCAAAACTCCTACGTCAACACAAGAGGCACAATCTTTCAAAGATCCGTTCAATTGCTCAGATATGCCGACGATATTGACATAATTTGAAGAACGCAGCGTGATGTCAATGGCGCGTTTATGAGCATTGAGACGGAAGCGAAGAAGATGGGTTTGGTGATATATGAGGGCAAGACCAAGTATATGCTGTCATCAAGAAAGTACACCCAACACCGACGTCTTGGACAGAACGTCAAAATAGACAGCCAAAACTTTGAGGTAGTTAAGGACTTTGTCTACCTAGGCGCCGCTATTAATTCAGCAAACGACACCAGCGCTGAAATCAAACGAAGAATAACTCTTGCAATTCGCTGTTTCTTCGGACTAAGAAGGCAATTGAGTAGTAAAGTCCTCTCTCGAGCAACTAAAGTGTCCCTGTATAAGACACTTATCATCCCGGTTCTTATATATGGCGCAGAGGCAACCTTGTCAAAGGCAGACGAGAACGCTTTAGGATGCTTCGAGAGAAAAATTCTTTGGGTGATTTTTGGTCCCGTCTGCATAGATGGAGAGTGGAGAAGAAGATTCAACGATGAATTGTACGGGCTGTACAGCGACACTGACCTTGTCAAACGAGTTAAGGTCCAGCGACTTAGATGGCGGGGTCATGTAGAGCGAATGGACACCAACGCTCCGGCCCGGAAAGTCTTCGAATCCAATCCCGAGGGACGGCGCAGTAGAGGAAGACCGCGACTCAGGTGGCGCACGCAAGTGGGAGAGGACCTCAACCAACTTGGGGTGCAAAACTGGAGGCAGCTAGCTAGGGACCGAGCTGGCTGGAGAAGCATGTTGGTTGAGGCCCTAGTCCGACCCGGACTGTAGCGCTACCTTAAGCTGAAGCTGAAGCTGTATTTTATCCTCATGTTCCCTTGCTAAAAAAATCAATAATACCTAACTTAAAGAACATTATAAATTTACCTCAGATATATATGTAAGTATATGAAAATTAGAAAATTCCTGCTCTAAGTGAAGTTATATTAAACACGACTTTTGAAACCAACTTTTCACTTTCTTGTGATGTCGGGTTGTATAGGGGTAGTAATCATATCTAGCTCTTGTGGCTGTGGTTTTAACACAATCTTGCTCCAATGAAAAGTGATAATATAAGTATGTTTGAAATGAATAATGTCCTGATGATTGTAATTATTGTGTGTAAGTATGTACAATGTACGTATAGATGATACCTACATACCTATCATAAACCCAAAAACAAGGCATTATTAACCTATTGATACCTGCATCTCGAAAGATATTTAAGTGATGCATAAACATTTCGATTATCTGCTTAGAGGTGTGCGGTACCAAAAAGGACCATCGTTTGGGGGTGAAAGTGCCCATCGACTTTCAAAAGAAGGGGTGTGTTACGAGCTTATCATCCTGTTATTCACAGTATTGCAACACGTGCAAGATAGTCACGTGTCAGCACGTGCTTCTCTATCGGTGAAAAACACAGATTAGTATGTCATACACATCACTTTCTAGCTCTGATTTCACGGATGCACAGTGTTTGGGAGGTGGTGAAACTGTAGTCGCACTGGTGGTTTCGGAAGTAAGGCATCCTGATCGTCATGAGCAGCATAGTGATTTGTTATTTTAACAACAACTTAATTTCCATACATTAAAGACCACGCGTCACTTCAATTGTGGGCTTAAGCTCCGGCGGCGAGCGGCGGGCGTTGCGGGAATCGGCGTATTAAGATTTTGAAAGAGCAGAACGATTGCCTGTTGGACCTTTCAAATTGATTACATCTGACAAGTGTCACAAAAAAAGATTTTAAATTTACGAGAATCAAAGCATAAGAAAATTTGTTTTAGTTTAGAATATATTGTGATTCGATAAGAGGCGTTTTATTTTTGCAGTGAATCGAGAATATCTTTTCGTAGGCCTTCTGGACATTTTGAATTCAAACTTTATTTGGAGATGACATTTATCTCACTTATTTCACTGTTGTGAAGCAAAGAAGAGAGCTTAAGCTAATTCCTATGCATACCCGGGGTAGTTCTCATTGCCCCAGTGTGAGTACTGAGTACTCTAATATAACGCCAAGCGAGGACAATTTCATAACCGTATCTTATAGTGGTTCGCAGGTCTGCCTGTTACGCGAGGGGTTCATGCTTCCAATCCTAACAGAAACCAAAAATGTTTTTCTATGGGTTTCACATTCGAAAGGAATTGGCAAGTCCTCCGTTAGTAAATTCATTGCCATGAAAAGCGCTTTTTTGATTAGCCGTTCGGCGCCTGCAGAAAATTCTAGGTTCCCTGCATTCCCGCACAAGGTAAAGTGTTTCCTGATTCTGACCTGCGCCAGTAGCCGGTCACTTGAAAGAAAATCGCCTGTTAAGGAAACTACACTCTTTACTCCTGCGCAGCTGCACCACAACTTTCATGTCATTGACTCAGTTTTGGCGCGAATTCGTGGAGAACCGGAGCCGGAAAAAGGACACACTTGTCGCCTATTAGGAAACAAATTTTGTTTTTTCTTTGAGAAAAATGCAAAAAATTAATGATAGGACCTTAACAAATGTCTCAAAGCAAGAATAAGTGATTTTAAATACTTGTGTCCAGTATTCGACTGTTCTTTTTGTAACCAAAATCAGACGGCCGAATAAAGGACACATGTTTTCTAACTTCGGCCTCTTCTGATATTTATGTATAAAAAAATAATAAACATCAAAAAAACCTAAACTAATTATTATTTAAAAGTGTTTTAAGTAAAACAGGCTCCCAGCAATCAAGAGTAAAACGTGTCGTTGCTTACACCGATGCTGATTTGGCATCAGCTTTATCTATATAGAATAAGGACTAATAAAATGGCTATTGAGGAAGCATCGCCTAAATTTTGCATCCCGAGAACCACTCTTCAGGAGCGAGTCCATGGAAAGCCCTTGGACGAAGCAGAAAAGAAAGGGCCTTGCACCTGTCAGAAGAGGAAGCTAGGCTGGTTAACTGGCGTATTACTTTGGCTAAGTGCGGATTTCCGCAAAAGCAGGAGGAACATATCCGAAAGAGAATGTTTTAAGATCCTCTGGAAGATTCTTCAACGGCCTGAAATCAGGATATAAGAGCATATTAAAAGAATGGCAGAAGCGAAATGATGGCTTCAACATCAAAGAGACATTTTGCGATGCTCTAGGTGAGGTACTAGAGTGCAAAGACAGAACTATACCATCATTCAAAACGCTTTCCGAAAATGTGGTCCCTTTCAATCCGGATTTTACACCAAGTGTGTCCAAAATTTTTTGGAAGGGAAAATGACAGATGCAATGTTGAAGGCAGTTCTGGCTCTGGGTGTTCCTGGCCGGGATCTTGTTTGACATCTAGTTGGCAGTGTTGGAAATGATGTTGAACAGATGCAGGGGCGGATGATGCTGTCTATTCAGGTGGTCTCTTAAAAAGTTTTTCCGACCAAACCTTTGCTGAAGCATAACTTTTAATAACCCACCCAAAAGATGAATTCCGCAATGAGAACATCGAATATAAAGTAGTAAACGGAAAAATTACACAAGCTCAACAAAGACAGAACAGCAGCGTCGATTTTGATGAGGTCGAAAAGAGTGCAATGGAAAACATTGAGGGTACATACCATCTGATGGCCTTTTAACTAGAGTTCCAGAAGCATAACCGCCTGACTATTCTTGCAAGGATTTACCATCGAAAACGGCATCCTTCGAAAAACACCTCGTCTGTCCAAGGCCAATTAAAAAAAAAAAAGGAAAAGAGCTGAAATTGTCGAAAGGCCACCATCGGCAATATCCTCTCCAGCCTGAAGACATTTAAAAAAGCTAGGAAGAGGCTAAACAGAAGAAAGCTGAAGAAATTGAACGAAGAAAGCTTGAGTGCCTTGGCAAAAGAGACAAAAAGAAAAATAGGAAAACAAAAACGAAAAAAGTCCCGAAATGTCCAACGTGTGAGAAAGACGTCGTTACAGACGTGGAAGACGATGGCATGACACATAGAGGGCGTGGTAAGTGTGCAGAGTGGTATAACTTAAAGTGTACCTCTCTGTCTCACTTGTCGTCCAACGATTATAAATAATGAGAGAATTCGTCTGTCCATCAAATGATAACTAGTTTATGTTGATATTTTTGATAAATTGAGTTTTTTTTGTTTGTGTTTTAAGTGTTTCCAAATAAAGTTGATTTTTTTTCTGTGCCAATAATCTTAAGAACTTTTGTTGAAGTGTTATGAATTGTTTTTGTTTTATTAAAATAAATATGTTTTGAGTGGCTTAACAAATTTATAGTTCTTTTCAATGACCGAATATAGGACTGCGGTAGCCCGGATTTGGCATACAAAGGAGCTAGACACTGGAAAATAGAGGTTTTTTTCATAAAATTTTAAACCAAAACTGCTTAATATTAGTTAATTAACTTTTGGTGGTTACGTATGGATAAACAAAACTTTAAAAAGTAATTAGTTAAAAGAAATTGACCAAACCTGTAAAGAATTGTAGATTTTATAAATCATTTTATGAGAAAATTGTTTTAGGGTCCTATGGTTTTGAGAGATGCACTAGGTCCCAGGGCTCTCCTGCTCTCTTGCGCCACCCAGTGTATGTATGTAAAGATAATTTGACAAATGAATTTGTCACTATCGCAACTACAAAATCGATTTTGTTGGGGAGATAAGAGCCTTTAACCAAAAATCTCAAAATCAACCGAAGCTCTAGCTGACGTATTTATAAAGAAATTTTAGAGGTTGAGTTTATTAACAGTAGCTACCTATAAGAGACACATTTTATAAGGTTTTACTGTCACACAAAGCGATGCTATTCATTCTCTTAAATTTCTACATAAATACGGCTACAAATGTTCAATCAAAGACATTTCGATTTTTCTATGTAACCACTGACTCAACAACAATCCCCGTAACGCCCACATTTTGGAGAATTTCGAGCATAAAAGTGAAGGGCAAAAGGCATTGCCCAAAACAACTTTTATTTAGAGCAAAAAATTAACCTTAGTAAGTTTTCAACTCACAAAAAAGAAATTAGGTATACTGGCACCTCAAGCTTAAAAGAATATCATGTGAAATAATTTGCTAAAAAAATAAAATACTAAACAAGATGCAAACTACCAGACTTCGCAAACTTTAAAGTCAAATGCCAAAATCTCTCGCAATGCCATCTCTTCAAATGATAATGTCCTTTCCAATGCCATTTCATTTTACCTACTTGTCGTTATGTTTATCTTCGCTTACCTACTACCTACGCCTTTTATCACTGAAAACAAAACGACCAACACAAAACGCACAATCTTTCGTACAGATCTTTCCTTCGAGCTGAATAAATTATCATTTAAAAAGATGCCATAAGTACGCCGCAGGAGTATCACCTTTCAATACCAACAGCCTCACACCAAAATCATTCACCCAGCCACCATCCACCCTCGTAAAAAGTTGGTAATAATCCCTACGGTTTGTCGTTGTTTTTTTTTTCCTTTTTTTTTGATGGCTTACCTTTCCCCAGAATGCGAGTTCGCCCGCCCTGAGTTTGTGATTATTCATCTGACCCTTGGTGATGTCAACCTTACGACTTGGTGCAGAACAGAACAGAAATATCATAGCCAAAAAAAAAAGAAAATGTATAAGGTACATATTCTGGCAGAAATAAAAACGACAGCCTAGAGACACATACGACAGCGCACAGATAAGGACGAAACCAAAAGTGGGCAAAAAGAAAAAAAAAAAAGAAAAAAGAAACGAAAGCAAAGGCGGAATATAAAACAAAAAAACAGAATATAAGTAAAAGAGGGCGCATGTCATGGTGCTCCAGGAGCTCCAGAGCAGCAGTAGATACTCATCAAGCGAAAATTCTTATTTTCTGCAACAATGAACGGCACCCTCGATGTCCTCGTTGGGATTTATCCACACGTACAACAACAGACAAGGAGCTACGGCTGGTGATGTTGCTCCACGACACGACCCACTAAATATACACCAGATCCTTTACAGTACCTATGTGCGTCGTCATGAATGGAATATTACAGAATACCTACCACCTTTGGCAAAGGCACACTGGATAGATGGATGGATGGATTGATGCCACCCACCTATAGTCTTATATAGGGTTTAAGGCACAAAAAATGGGGGAGAGCGTAAGAAAAACCACCCTTCTTGGAATCGTAATCTGGTATTAGATTACTGATCCATGTCAAATCTTTGGCTTAGGTTTACTTTTTTCTTCTTGTTGTTGTTTTGATTGATACTTACTGTGCTTTTTTGCTATGGTGTACCTACCTCCCGACTGTGCGGATCTGGTTAAAAATATTATGCTTCTTTTAAACTTATGAGAATCAATCCTTTCCAATGATTTATTCTCGTTTTAATGCAATTAATAGATTCTCGTTGAACAAATAATGATAAGGTTCTTCATTGAATCCGATTGAGTTACGATGATTCATTTTGTTTGCACGAAGTGTTTTTTCTCTTCAATTTTTTTTTTAAATAACTGCGAAATCTTTGTGGAATGGTAAATTGGTATAGAAGAACGCACCTAACAAAAAACCTCAACACCTATGGTCATAGAGTCCTTCGAGCTTATCACCAACAGCTTAAATTACAACACACAAACTTACTGGCTGCTATTTCAAGGTGGCCAAGCCTATCATTGCATTCCTTTGTTAGGAGTTGTTTTTGCTCATCGATTGTTTTTTTTGTAAATATCGAACATACTCCGCTTAGGTTCATAGCCAAGCATTCAGGCAGTCTTGAATTAGTAAATAGGCCGTATAGGTCCCGGATTAGAAACGCGGGCGGCAGCGTCGTAGGGGCGGTAGGTTTTAGAAGACACTTACTCAATTTCAGAGGGTAAAAGACAAACAAGTTTTAATAAAGAAAGTCTTCTATTCCAATTGAGGTGAAGAGTTTGTACCATCGCAATCAGTGAGATCAGTGCTCATTCAACTAATTCTGATACCAAAAGACCTTCAACAATTTAAAAATAGACACAGATCCAGCCTCATGGGAAGTTAACAATTTAACCAGAGATTTTATTGCAAAACAAATTCTGTGATTTCACAAAAAGAAGGAAAATGTATTCCGATATAGTCGCCGTTACTCATCAAAAATATATTTTTTACAGAAAAAGGAGATCAAGTTTATTCGAAAATCCAGACTTGGTATTCTGTGAATTTGTATTTTGTATTTGTATATGTATCATATTAAAAATTACAGCGATACAGCAAGATTCAATCTTTTATAGCATCGAAATTTAAAACCAAGTATTTATATATAACAATACTATTATAATAATAATAATAAAAAAAAAGAAAAAGAAAAAAAGTATAAAGGCGTAACAAAAATTATTTTTAAAATTAATGAAGAATTAATTACAAATTATTAATTTCATTTTGAATTAATGTCAACAAATAATCGAACAATTCCTTCTTAAAAATGGTTGGTTATCCTTAGAAGTGCAGATGGGAGGCTATTCCACAATCGAACAATTTTTACAAAATAAGATCTTTCGGCAATGGTACATGCAAAACGCGGTAAAATTAATCGTAGTCCTCTTTGAGATTGTGCAAATCGAAGCATCTCATCTAAATGTTCAGGACTTCTATTTTGAATTATATTGTTTAGCAAAATAACGTTACGGAACAGTAAATATTTATCAAAATTAATTTTTAACGACGAAGTATGT
The DNA here is from genome assembly GCA_914767635.1 of Melanostoma mellinum. NCBI lineage: Eukaryota > Metazoa > Arthropoda > Insecta > Diptera > Syrphidae > Melanostoma > Melanostoma mellinum. Next base: position 19,974,489 of record OU612059.1, read on the forward strand.
AAAAATGACACACTTTCATGTCTAGGAATACAGTGTATGAAACGTATAGACAATCATTAAACGCGACATGAAGTTTATGTCTGCACTCATTATCAAGAGAAGGGTATACATTACAGTTAAATGTAAGAGAAGGCATAACAAGACTCTTCACGAGATGTTTTCTCAAAGCAGGATCCAAGATGTTTGAAGAAGACCTTAGAGAAGGTAAACTACTATAAACACGACTTATGGATTCAGAGATAGCGTCACAACAAGTAAGTTTGCTATTTATTTGGAACCCCAAATATTTTGCTTTTGATACATATTCAACAACTTGCAAGTTTAATATGATTTTGGGAAAGTCTTCAAGATTAACTTCACTTCTGGAGCAAATCATACTACAGGTTTTTGACGGGTTTAGCTGTAGTTTATTTTCAAGCACTCAATTTTGAATATTTGTAAGATCTTCATTAATACGGACAATTCAATCATCCATTAAAACTAATTCTCTAAAAATATAAAGTAACACATGTGGATGAAGCAATTATGGACAAATCTGGAAGATCATTGACAAAAAGTGAAAAAAGAAGTGGTCCTAGTACTGACCCCTGAGGCACCTCACGGTTAATAATAAATTGACAAGAAATACCTTGATTTGCGAATCCTGCTTATATTATGGATCTAATGAGAATAGGACATGGTTTGACTCGCAAGGATTCAATGAAGTGAAGAGAGGAGCGGTTTAAGCAGATGAATGTGAAAGGTTTCTACTTTAAGAGGTAGATGTATGACAAATTGAGTTTTTGTCGCAACTCACCAATCCTATAATCAGTCCAGCAGTGGATTTTACATCTGAGCACAAAAACAAATGAACAGTTTTACTTCAATATGATTTGTTTTTGCGTTCAATGGTAAAGTACATTGCTGATTTTACGATTACTGAGTTGCGAGTAGTAGTTGCGAGCTACTTACAACAAGGGCTATCTCCGTTTTTCCTTAACTGCCCAACTTAGCGAAGAAATGTTTTACTTATCAAATGGCCTAAAATGTCACGGAATTAAAATCCTGTACAAGTTAAAGGTGCGTGTTGATTTGATATTTCAATCGCTAGTAAACTCTTGAGAGTTACTTTCGGGTGCATGTACATTTGAGAGTAAATTTTTGGAAATGTTACTATCGCGAATAAATTTGTACAAACGAAAAGTTGCAACTGGCACTGGTCTGTATATCGATCCACAAGCCTGAAACGTTTGACCGCTTTTCTTCAAAATTTGCACATAAAATCTGTGGGCAGGCTATTGAGTTGTTCCACGAGTTGGGTCTCTCCGTCTTGAAATAACGGTACCAGCCATACAACTTACTTATTAAATTGTGGCTAAGCGACACTTCCCATTTGAAAAGACAGCCGAAAAAAATCTAGACTCTCATGCCATATATGTAAATATCGAGTATTTTTTTTAGAAGTTGGTTTTTTGAATAGGTATAACACTAACATTTCGGCCAACTCTAATGTCATTTATGTTCACTTTGTTTTGCCATTTTATCATAAACAAGTTGACAGAAGAATTTCTAAATTTCGCGAAGTTTACCGAAAGCTCCGTCCACTTTATGGTCGACATAATCGTTCATCACAGAAATTAATTCGATAAACCATAGATCATTTTCGCACTACTCTCACTTTATGTAATAATACGCATCCGCAGAGACTTCGAACAGTGCGCACTGAAGAAATAATTGCCGCCGTAGAGCAAAGGTTTTGAAGATGACCCGAATGAATCGATTCGCCACCGTTCACAGCATTTAGAGCTTTGTCCATCAACTTTATGGAAGATTTTGCTCAAAGACCTTGGCTTACGGCCTTACAAAATCCAGCTTGTGCAAAAAATTAAAGCCGCGAGACCATTACAATACGTCGTGATTTTGGTGTTATATGGGCCGCCGAAAATGAGATTAATCTCGATGCTGATTTTCATCGCAAAATTTTGTTCTGTGATAAGGCTAATTTTTGTTTGAATGGTCACGTCATCATGCGACATTGCCGCAATTGGAGTGAAGAGAATCCACATGAGTACCTTGAGACACCATAACATCCACAAAAACTGACTGTTTGGTGTGCTCTATAGGCTGGTGGAGTCATTGGACAATACTTCTTCCGAAATGATACTTGTGAGCCAGTTACAGGAAATGGAGACCGGTATAGAGCCATGACAACCGACTACTTTGCTCCCGAATTCGATGGCATGAATGCGATTTGGTTCCAACAAGACTGCGCTCGTGCCACACAGCGCACGCCTGGCATTATGTTAAGTAGCTCGTCTATGTCAACAAACCAGAAACGTTGGGGCGCATGTAAGCCAAAATTCGTGGTTTTATTTATTTATTTATTTATTGCCGTTTCAAATGCTCGAAAAGTGATAGAAAATAGGACCTCTAGACTTGCCTTTATTCGAGCTAGGCGCGGCGGCAACATCAACCAAATAAAAGAGCATCCTTTAGTTTTTTCACTTGGCAAAGAAATAGTAACAATTTTTATCTATTATTATTATTATCTATTTTTATCTATTGTCTCAAAGAATGGAAAGACATATATGGTAACTGATGGTTTTACTGCTTTCTGGTTTTTAACGTTTTCTGGATTCTTGCCATAAGAGAATAAGAAATTTTATTAAGTACTTTTCTCATTTTGTTCATCCAGAGACAAATCCCGAACGCAGAACATGTGAATTGCTCAAGTATAGATTAATGGAAGTTTCGCCAGCTGTCGTTGATCTTAGCATTTCCAACGATATATTGCTTCTTCAACATGACTTTAAAATCATTCAGGACATCTTTTCGAGAAGCTCTCAAAAAACAAAATCTTTAGAAAAATCTTCAAAAATCATAATACCTTTGGAATTTTTAAGAACCGTCCCTTTGCTTTTCTTCGCGCCAGCTTTATTACCTCTATTTTGAAACATGTTCGCTCGTCCTTTACAACCAAATTACAATCAGCTCATTCAACAATATATAAATTATTGTCAACCCGCAAGCTGCCATCTGTGCAACTATAGGCAAGTCGCATCCGCCCTAAACGATGTTAACAGTCGCGTTCTCATAAATTTCATATTTAAAGGTTGAAAAATCATAATCGGTCATATGCAGTCAACACCCTCCGTCATCACCCTTCTGAATATCTTTCAGTCCTCCTCAATCATCAACCCACAAAGATTCCCAGCGGCCCACAGCTACGTTAAACTACATTTTTTCGAAACAGTTGCGAATATTCTCCATCACTCCATGGGTCGTGCGTGACAGATGTGTTTCTCATTCGATTTTTAATATGGCCAATAACGTTAATTGGTGCTTTTGCGAGCACCACCGCGGTCTAGTGAACATCAGAAATATATCTTTTCATTCGTTACCCTTGTTTGTTTAAACCCAAGGTCTGATGCGGACGAAGATGGCTCCGTGTGGTGAACTCTCAAAGTTGAACCGTTTTCCTAGAAATCGAACCATTTCCGTGGTTTTTTGGCAATCTGTCAAAAAATAAATTAGTTTTGAGTGGTCTTTCGACGTAATTCGTAACCTTTTCTTGACCCTTTTCGATGTCTGTGCTATCTGAACGCAAAGTTGTAGAAGAAGGTGTTTTCTCTTTTTTCTATTTCTTTTGAGTTAAAGGTAATTTTGATGTTGTTCAATATGAGGTGTTTGTTTTTATAACAGAGACAATTTCAGAAAAAGTAAACTATTCAAAATGAACAGAAACAAGCTTTCCCTGCGAATTTCATTTTATGGCTCCAAATGTCCTGATTTTTTTTATTTTCTCTTTGAAATGTTTACAATTAACTACATCAATTATGAGTACAGTGGGATAAGGGTTAACTTAAAGGGATTTGTTTTCGAGAGAACTCCGAATGTGCACATCACAACAGTCTTGTTTTATATTGTTGCGAAAGGGATGTTAGGGTAGGGTATGCCATCCGAAGCAAAAACCCTTGATCGTATCACCCCCTATGGTGTGTTGTTCTGTGTCACGATTCATTGCACAGGGAAAGTGTGAATTTGAAACTATTTGACAAGAAGGAATTGTAAAATGTCAACACAACCTATTTCACGCCTTACGTGTGAGGGGCTAGGGTTTCTCGTTGGTTTTTTTTTCTATCGACTTTGAGTTTTTTGTATTTTTGCGGGCTCAGACTCACCAGTGCAGATAAATCTATAATCGCTTTTTTGAATTTGTTAATTAATAACATTGCGGTGTGTTTATAATACTTTTCCAAAACATTTGATTTTCACCTAAAAATTTAAACTTTAATGAAACAGACCCCTCACCCATTAACTGTTTTTTTGGCTCTACTCAAGCAACATATTCTGATCAATTCGTGCGTCTTATTCAGTTCACCATGCATTTACTTTCATTACTTACTTCCAACAGAGATGGCATGCATCTGGATCTGAAAAAATTTGTGTGTCGACTGCTGAATGCTGATACAAAAAACAGAACAACTTAAATAATGTGGCTACCAACCTTCTTCAAAAAGCCCTCTACCCAATGGTCAAAATTCAATGAGCTTAACATACGCAGCCGTTCCAGTTCCACATCCAAAGAGCAGGGACGTTAACTTTGTTGAGAGTATTAGAAGTTTCAGATAGGAGGTAATTTATCAAAATAAGGAAGAGAACCGGAGACGAAACGGAGCCCTGGGGTACACCAGCATTTATTAACTAGATATTAGACTTGAAACCATCCATCAGCACAACTTGAAAGGTAGTATAGTTTCCAATCCAACGAAGAAAAAACTCATCAATACCAAAAGCACGCATTTTCGATAAAAGAGCCTGATGCCGAACTCTATCAAATGCCTTGGAAATATCACGCGGAATAATCTTACAGTGTAAAGATTGGTTCCAATTTTCGGTGAGATATGCCATCAAATCGCAAATGGACCTTTTTCTACGAAAGCCGTACTGTTGGTCATAAGATATATTATCTTCATAAGATATATTATGAGTTGACGATTTATCAACGTTTCCATGACCTTGGAAAGAAAGGATGTAAGTGGTAGCCTATTAAACGAACAGTTTAAAAAGGGCTTTCCAGAAAACAAGGTCTTCTTCGACTTCATTGCGCTACTTAAGACGATATCTTCTTCATCTTCCGCAATTTCCCTGCGTTTCGTGTTTTCGAAAACCCGTCGAGCCGGAGCGTTTGGGTCCATCCGCTCTACATGGCCCAACAATCTTAGTCTCGCGATGGGTACTCTTCTGGATATGCCCATGTCGCGTTACAGCTCATACAGCTCGTTGTTATTGTCTCTTTTTCTCCACACATTGTCTTCGCATATGGGACCAAAGATATTTCGGAGAATTTTTCTTTTGAATTTCAGTTTTTTCATCCACTTTCGATAAGGTCCATGCTTCCGCGCCGTAAAGCAGGACTGGGATGATCAAGCTCTTATACAGGGTTACATTGTTTTTTCTGGAGAGGGGTTTTGTTTCTGAATTGCCGTCTAAGCCCAAAGAAGCAACGGTTGGCAAGAGTTATTCTCCGTTTGATCTCGGCAGTGATGTTGTTTTCAGTGTCTATAGCGGATCCTATACTAACTACCTCGAGGTTAAGTTTGTCTATTGTGACGTTTTGTCCAATTCGCCGATGTTCGGTGTCCTTGTTTGATGAGAACATATACTTCGTTTTGCCCTCATTAACCATCAAACCCATTTTTGCCGCTTCTGTTTCAATACTAGCAATGACATCATGCGCTATAACACTTGACATAAATGAAGTGAATACCGCATTAGCCAGATATGCCTCTTCTAGACATTTATTTGAATGTATGTAAATGTGCTTCATAGTAGTGAAAAGATTAAATATTTCGAGCCTGTATCAGCAGAGGAACAACTTGTGAAGACAATAATAATCATTGTGTAAGCATAAAATGACGACAAAGCTCCGCCATCTTCTCAGGGACGGCAGAAGATATGGGGTAGGTTGGGGTATAGACCTCACCTAACTTTTCTGAGCATGGGGTGCACCCCACCTTCTGGCCTTGGAAATATACCAATTTTTTTAGTTAAATGAGGCAAAAAAAAAATTTATGAAATCATGAATATTGTTATACTAATTTTTGCTTGATTGAGACTGACCAAGTGATTTGAATCATTTATTTATCGGTCATAAACTCAACGTTATGCATTATTTCTTATCCTTTTTTTCTCCTTGATTTTAGTCATTCTTTTTTGAAAATATGTATAATAAAACGTACGTTTCACGGAATATTCATATATTTGTATATTGTATATATATGTATATGTATATATACATATATAAAACTACCATAGCTTATTTTATTCTATCATGCTCCCCACCTAAAAAAATAGTGTTCTGCCGCCCCTGCATCTTCTGTGATAAAAAAGTGAAGGGAAAAGTCCTCACCACAGTTAGGCGTCGAGCACTCACAAAGAATTCAGTATGGAGGTATGGAGTATGGAGTATGATCGCCTCAGACGGTTTTGTCATGGTCAAAGGAAAGATCCAGAGAACTCCGTCAAAAAGGCAATATCACACAACATTCAGACAGATTCACAAAGAAACAAAAAGAACGATAATCCAAAAAAGTCCTAGCGCAGAAAAAAGCAACGACATCTGCATAAAATTGGCCACAGAAATAGAGCAATTTAAGCCCCGGAGATGTTTCTAGGTAAGGTACCCATGGCGTGATGGTTGTCCACCTGCTAATCCAGCGGTTCGAGGTTCAAATCCCAGCAGAAGCAAAAATGTTTTTCCAGTGGTATCGCCTTTCACGAGGAATTGGCAAATCTTCCGTTAGAAAATTCATTGCCATGAAAAGCGCTTTCTCAGCAAAAAGCCGTTCGGAACCGGCAGAAAATTGTAGGTCCCCTCTATTCCCTCACAAGGCAAGGTTGTGAGAAATGCGATAGGCCCAGAAGCTAATAGTTCTGTTGCGCCACCCTATTGATTTATTTTTAGATGTTTCTAGGGTATGCCCCACTCCCCACGGGTGGAACTCTAATGTAAAACAGATAAGTGGGAGAGCTTCGAGATCACAATGTTCATAACGCCGAAAAAAAAGAAGAGAAACTTACTACCAAAAATTAATAAGAATTTGTTTCTTTTTATTGAAATAGAAATTTGAAAATTGACTACAGTGGGAGAAGTAACTAACTAGTATTTGATAATTTTATTTCTCAATTGCGGCGGCAATCCTAAAACGTTAAAAGTTTGAAAAGCATTTTTTGAATCGATTTTATCGACTAAAAATAATCATAATATGCCCTACACAAGATACCAATTCATTGTCTCTCTTAAACCACTCCTAGCATTAGCTTAGTATTTGTTCGTTTAAAATTTTTACTCAAAATAAACAAAATATTCGATTTCGCTTGTGATTACGAATTTTCGAATGTAATCACCTAAAAACGCCCCAAAACATGTGTATGCATCGGTTGTATTTACACATGTACAACATTCAACATATAGTATTGGTACAAGCATAAAATCGTTGAAGAATCATTTCCGTTTGAAAGAACGATGAGGAGGGAAACAGTGAGTGGGGGTTGGCAATCCGGTCACCATTGGGGTTGGCGGTGACAGAACGTTTACGTTGATGGTTTCTGTGAGGGGGCAGCAACACAACACAGAAAAGAAGGAAAACTCATCCAAAACGAACCATCCTCTTTTTACGAAAGAGCATAAAGGTAATCATATTACCTCGATTCGAAATGAATTCATAACCACGGTTGCCGTTGTCAAGAAAAAAAAACTACCAAACTTTTTGAAAAAACCTACCAACTCAATGAAAAACCTACCAAGCTTCATTTTAGAGTTTATTTTTCGAAAAAAATATTTAAACAACATAAAAAACTTGTTTTCGCATTAAACCATAATTATTTTTCATAAAGCACACAAGTTTAAGTTTAAGACATAGGTACCGTTGTTGTCAGCGGCCAAGTCTTTTGCTAACATTAGGTTTGTTCGTTGAAGCCCGGGGGTTTCCCTAGGGTCGCCACAAAGCGTTTTTTGAGAACCCTAAATTCGCCCTGAATGTCAAATTGGATGTTTTGAGCCATAGGTTTGCCATAGGTTTTCCCCCAACTCGCCCTAGCTTTTTGCTGTGGCGATTTGAGGGCTGTCAAATGGCATGTTTTTTTTATAAAATGACAGGGATGTGTGGTGATTTTGTTTAGCGTTTTTTGAGGAGTGGAAAACCCAAGTTTTTTTGACAACTCATACGGTTTTCAAGAAAACCTGGTTCTACCCTGGGGAAAGTTCAACGAACGGACCTATTATACTGTTTATTACATTAAATCCCAATTTGTTTCTTAGTTTGGTTTTTATTAGGAACAGGTAGGGTCAGTAAATTAAAAACGAAATTTGTTAAATCCTTATGTTTCGAAGTGCCAACGAATAACTTAAATTTCGACAACCGAATGCTCGCATTCAACGCACCGGGAGTTTGAAAATAGACGGGGAAAACAGTCTGAAAATTCTTAAGATAAGATTTAGTTGTCAAAACAAGAAAACAACCTACATATTTCACAATCGGACTTTACTTGATATTCTTGGGTTAGTTTTTTGTTTTACTAGTTTTAGCTTACTTGTTGAATTGAAATTGATTATTATTGATGTTTTAACATTGAAATATATTTTTGAGGTTCCACAGATGATTTTAATTTTTTTCATCAAAATTGAATAAAACGAATTTTATGTGAATACTACTGTACAAAAATACTTGGAAATCGAACTCCTGAATTTCAAACTGGGAAAATCTGTTTACTTTTACAACTAACTACATAAATGAAGAATCGAAAGGTGAATCATAGTTCAGACGATTATCGTTCAATCGTCTATCGTAGATTGTGTCGTCAAAAGATTGTTTCATACAATTTTGCTTTCAGTGGTTGGTGGAGAGCGATTTTACTATCGTCTTACATATTTTGGCAATTTTTTCAGGGTCTTAAAAGCTTAGTTTTGCTACCTAAAATTCAGACGATAGTCGTCTAAAATGTTACAGAATCCGACCACTGCACTGGTTAGATTAATTTGTGTACTTTTTTTGAGAAATTAATTAGAGATAATTTTATTTTTTGTAAAAGAGTTGTTTAGGATGTTCTAGTAAGAAAAACCTACCAAATTGAATTGAAACCTACCAACCTACCTAAGCTGAAAAAACCTACCAATTTTGGTAGGATCCTACCAAAACGGCAACCGTGTTCATAACTAAATTTTCCTCCTTCCGTCATCGTTCAGAGCAACGGAGAATCTTCTGTGAGTCTCTTGTATATATTTGTAGCTAGTGTTGCCATGTACTTCCGAATAAAATATAAAAATGTTTCAGCTGGTACTAGCATCTTCATACGGTTATTCTGCAATACCTGCAGTAATACTGATTTGCTTCTTTATTTCACTGTTTTGAAGGTTGTTGAAGAGAAAGGGAGAAAAAGAGAAGTATTTCTTATTACAGTCATTTCTGTATTGGTGGTACCCATGGCGAGACATGGTAATCTTGCCAGCCTATTAACCCACATGTTCGTGGTTCGAATCCCAACAGAGGCAAAAATGTTTTTCCGTGGGTATCGCCTTTTGCGAGTAATTGGCAAGTCCTTCGTTAATACATTCGTTGCCATGAAAACCGCTTTCTCGATTATTCGTTCAGAACCGCCAGAGAATTGTTGGTCACCTCCAATTCCTCACAAATCATCGTTGAGAGAAATGTGCTTGGCTCTGTGGCTCTTCGCTCTGTTATTTATTTATTTATTTAATTGTTTTTTTTTTTTAGTTTTGGCAGCATTTGCATTTTCCAGTTGTCAAAAAGAATCTGCGATCTGTCAGAGAAGAGCTTTTGTTGTTCTCAAAGAGATGGAAATCAATAGTTGAATAAATACTTTCTCAAACTTCAGTGATAAAAAATAAACTGGCAACACCTCGACAGAGTACTATCAGCCACCCTTATTTGGTGAAAGCTAAAGAGAAATAAAAAAAAGGGGAACTCCAAAACTTTTTGTTGCCTTTCGTTTCAACACCTTCAGGCGATTTGGTTTTTCGTTATCTCTGGTGGAACTGACATTTTCACATAAGATGATGCTTTACAGGTACAAGGTAGAAGCAGAGCATTATTGTCGTCCTTGTTGGGCCACTGAACTGGGAGACACAATATAGGTATAGAACAGATAACTACGTGGGGTCTGGGTCGTAGGCTTTGAGGGAGCCCAATGCAAACATAAATATTTGGGATGCTATTTTCCAGAGTTGGAAGGCGGAGTAGCATGTATACTTCGTTAAAAAAAAACAGAAAAATAAAAACGCCCAAAGGGTGGTAGGTAATTGTTTTTCTTTAACTTTTTTTTTGTTTCATACCGAAGGTCTTACCATTCTTTGGCATATCATATATATTATATAGATACATACACATGTAGATACATGTATTTGGCTTTTTCTTGTTTGAAAAAGGATCTGTGTCTTCATGGTAAGCTCACAGATGGGGATACCACAAAAGAACTAAGTCATCAAAGAAAGGGGGATAAATTGAAGAGCTGATGGTGTGCAATGATGAAAGTCGGTTCAAAGTTTATACGTTTGTTATTCTGCTGGATTACTTTTGTATAAGAAAAAAACTTTAAGATATTCCAAACTGAGGATGTGTAGAAAGAAATTCCATTTGTTTTAGGAGGATTTGAAGGAACAAATGGAGAAAAAACAATCATGAGACAAGAATTGACTATTGTGTGGTTTTGATGTTCGGTAGAAGTACGACTAGTTTATTCCTCTTTGAGAGTATAGTCGAGTGCATAAGCAATTGCAAAATAAGACCTTACACAAGATTCTTGTTAAGGACACAAGTTGTTAAATAAACTACATCAGTATACTAGTATATAAAAAATTGCTGATTATACCTAAGTTCAATCAATGTTTTCATATCTTCGACAAAGTCAAAATCAACTTTAGCGTATGACAAAAAATGTTTTAATCCTAACTAGTCCTAACTAATATTAAATGTGAAAGTCCCTCTGTCTGTCCGGCTTTCTATGTTACCATCTCCCGCCCAAACTACCAAACTGATTGATATGAAATTTTGCACAGAGATAGTCTAGAACCAGAGGAAGGACATATAGGCTATATATTTTGTCCCTAAATTCCCACGGGAACGGGAACGTATACGGGAATTTAGAAACTACAACACCGATTTCAAAAATTTTTCTACCGATAGAATGCTTTACTATCCCAAAGTAACATAAACTTTAATTCATCCTTATATTCCTGCGGGAACGGGAGTCCTTACTAATATAATAAGTGCGAATAAAGCTCTGTCTGTCCGTCGTTCAATGTTACCATCTCCCGCCCAAACTAATAAACCGATTTAAATGAAATTTTGTACAAAGATTGGACTGAACTTAAAGACGGACATAGGCTTTATTTCATTCGAATATTCCCTCGGGAACCGGTCCTCACTATTATTATAAATGCAAAAGTAGCTCTGTCTGATCACCTTTCTATGTTACCATCTCCCGCCCAAACTAATAAACCGATTTAAATGAAATTTTGTACAAAGATTGCTCAGAACCTTAGGAAGGACATAGGCTATATATTTTATCCCTATATTCCCACGGGAACGAAAACGTATACGGGAACTTAGAAACTACAACACCGATTTCAAAAATTTTTCCACCGTTAGAATGCTACACTATTCCTGAGTAACATAAACTTTAATTCATCCACATATTCTTACGGGAATGGGAGTCTTTACTAATATAATAAGTGTGAAAGAAGCTCTGTCTGTCCGTCGTTCTATGTTACCATCACCCGCCCAGACTAATAAACTGATTTGAATTAAATTTTGTACAAAGATTGCTCAGAACCTGAGGAAGGACATAGGCTATATATTTTATCCCTTAATTCCCACGGGAACGGGAACGTATACGGGAACTTAGAAACTACGACACCGATTTCAAAAATTTTTCCACCGTTAAAATGCTACACTATTCCTGAGTAACATAAATTTTAATTCATCCACATATTCCTACGGGAACGGGAGTCCTTACTAATATAATAAGTGTGAAAGTAGCTCTGTCTGTCCGTCGTTCTATGTTACCATCTTCCGCTCAAACTAATAAACTGATTTGAATTAAATTTTTTACAAAGATTATTCAGAACCTGAGGAATATATTTATTCCCTATATTCCCAGGGGAGCAGGAACGTTTACGGGAACTTTGACACTATGGCACCGATTTCAAAAACTCTTCCACCGTTGGAATGCTCCATAATCCCTGAGCAACATAAACTTTTATTCATCCCCATATCCCTCACGGGAACGGTCACCATGTTTCCACGGGAACGGGAGTCTTTACTAATATTATAAGTCCGAAGTTAAATCTGTCTGTCTATTTCTCTTTGTTACCATTAACTGCCCAAACTATTGAACCTATTTATATGAATTTTGGTACAGAGACAGTCTAGAACCTGAGGATGGACATATATTATGTTATGCAACATGTTTTATCCCTGTATTCCCATGGGAACGGGAACATGGAAAATACAGCACCCATTTCAAAAAATGTCCACCGTTAGAATACTGCACTATTCCTGAGTAATGTAAACTTCAAGTCATCCTCCGGAAACGCCCTCATGTTCCCACGGGAATGGAAGACTTTATTAACATTATAAATCCGAATTTAACTCTGTCTGTCTGTTTTTCTTTGTTTATATTTACCACCCAAACTATTGAACCGATTTATATGAATTTTGGTACAGAGATAGTCTAGAACCCGAAGATGGACATCCTTACTAATATTACAAATCCAAAATTAACTCTGTCTGTTCGTGTTTCTTTGTTACCATCTCCCGCTCAGAAAAATGATCCGATTTAAATGGAATTTAATTAAGAGATAGCCTAGAGCCTGAGGAAAGACATAGGCTTAATAAGTAATCCCTATATTTCTACGGGATCGACACCGTAAACGGGAACCTTAAGACTGCTGGGTCGATAAAAGTTCTTTCACTGCGGGGTGATTTCTGTCAAACTGTCGAAAATACATTAGACCTGAGAAGAAATGTCTATTTGATCTTCAAATAATAATTGGCAATCGGGAATGGCTGTTTGAAAGGCGATTTCGGCGCCGACTAATGAGATAGTTAACCATATAAACTAATAAAATATGTTTGACGTATTGGGGGACGTTGGCGAATGTCTATCAATAGACAATATTATGGACACTGAGCAAGTCACATCATACCCTATAGTTTCTCAATTTCTTAGGATTATTAGGAGTGGCAGCAAGTTGGTGTTCCAGTGCCAAAAATGAGTAATCCCCGTTTTCCTTTAATTCCCACTGATTTGAGTTGCAGGTGTTCGTTTAGAAAAAAATCCTATGGCAACTTTATGTGGCAGAATCACGTATATCGATCCCACAAAACCTTTTTATTTCGCAAAAGATGGAAAAAATAAGAACGTCGTGTGCAAACATATACTAAAATAAAATAATATAACAATGGTTTACTAAAACGCATGAATGTGTCTTATTTGCAAAATAAGTAGCCTAAAAAATTAAGAATGCTGCCGAAAGTCACTATTCCACGCGGACGAAGTCGCGGGCACAGCTAGTATTAAATAAAACATCAAATACAAATTTTGGTTCCCGCATTGCGTTCACAGATCGTCGGTCTGCCACAGGTTAAATCTTGGTTCAATAGTCATATAGTTAGTCTTCAGTCAGCACCGGAGAGCGTCGCGTCGCGTCGGGGCTCAGCGCATTAGCTTGTGAGGAAATGGAAGGGACCTACAATTTCTTGCCGAATCCGAAAGGATCCGATAGTAATTTCAGATAGCAGCGTGACTTATATGCGTATCACTAGGTTGAAGCAGATAAGTGGGAAAAGTGTGATACCATCAAAATTACGATAATCTGTGGCACAGTAATGTTGTGTTGGATCATAAATGTGCTAATATCTTATTAGGTGAAAGAGAGCCTAGATATAGGTAATGTATTATTTTTGCACTCACTCACAACCACGCTTTAGTTTTAGCTTCAGCTTCACCCGATTCAACTTTTATGAGTTCAATCAAGGTAATCAGTACATCCTATCAAAATATCGCTCTGATTTCAAGGTTACGTATTACGTTGCGCACAAGACAACGTAACGTGACTCCAATACAAAACAAAGATTCAGTTTGGGTGTACTTTAGCTCCCTTTGACAAGGTCGAAACAGGATCGAAGCTGCAGCGTGATTTTGATTCAGGCTTATTGCTTTGATATTATGATTTTGATTCTATTTTTTATTGTCAAAGCGAGCCAATTTTGAACCAAACCAAACTTTTCACGTTTAGTTAGTTATGTTGTCACGTTGTACACGAGGCAACGTAACATCGAGTCAAAGTGGCATAGTGATATGGTGTATCTACTGACTTCTTATGATTGAACTCACAAACTTCAGGCGAAACTGAAGCTAGAGTGGCAGGCGTTATGACTCAAGAATTTGACCATTGTGAATTTGATTTGTGACCGCACTCTTTTACTAAACATCGAACCATCGTATGCTATGTTCCAACTTGATACTACATTTCTACCTGAAGTTTATCAAGGTTTCTTTCCAGGATGGTTTGTGTTAACCAAGAAGTGTTTCCACCTGTACGACGGTTTCCTTTTTCTTGTCGCGCTTGGTTTTGTCTATAAACAAGAAAGAGACTTGTAAAAGAATGTCACTGACGACATATAAGAGCAGTTCATCAAAGGCACTGCTATCAAACGTCAAACTCACTGGAATTCTGGAAAAACTGCGTTGAGCACGATATTTGTCACTAGGTTTCGAGTAGGTTTTATTGAAACCTAGCAATTGAAAAGGTTTCATTTTGTATGGCAAACGGCGTACTTTTCATATATCTGTTTGGGGTAGTTTCACGTATGCCTAGTTTAATTGCCAGGTGAAAATACAGTTTGAAGTCAAACTTGGTCTCATTCCAAGATGGTTTGAGTTTACCTAGCGGTGTCATCACATGAAAAAAAGTTTTGAGTTGATGTTTTTGTAAGTTAAATAGAGATAGACATAAAATGTGAGCAGAACGTCACCGACGCAACGTAAGAGAGATTCCATTCCCTATCCACTCCCTATCCTATCTTAAACGTCAAATTCACTGGAATTATGGAAATAGTTCGTTCAGCGCAGTTGCTTTCAAAAAGGTTGAGATGAAACTTAGTAACCAAAATATTTCTATTTTGTATGTCAATTGTCAAACCACTTAGTTCTCATATAGGTTTGTAATAGTTTTGAGTCGAACAAGTTTAAGTGCCCAGGTGGAGACATAGCAATAGTTAATTTATTCAGTAAACACAACATTTTCATCGTGGTAAAGTACACGAATGAGCAGCATCTGTAAATTATCAAAATTTTCTACCAAAAGTCGGAGTCGTTGGCCACAATGTCAAGAGCGTTAGCTCCAATTTTAGGTCATTAGTTTCACCCTAGTAGGCAGGCAATAAAAAGTTCACTGCAAAAACTTGAGTAACGTGATATTGGAATGTCAGTGAGACACCAGATTATTCGAAGTGTCGTAAACATCGCTGTCGTTCAGGTATCAAAGGCAGACGATCCAAATCAGTCTATTCCATAGTGTCCACTTGGGGCCGATGAATTGGGAGCAGCAAACGGGTATGGCCAAAATACTTACACCATTTTTTGTGTAATTTCAATTGACAGTTGAAACATAAAATTGATATCAATTTCCTTATTTTTCGGTTTAACAACTAAGGATAATTTTTAAGAGGTTGGTTGGCAGCACTGCTTTCATTTACAGCCATTATGTCATCTAATGCTATGTCCGCACCTGAAGTTAACTGGGTTTCGTTCCAGAATGGTTTGAGTTAATCAAGTAGTGTCCGCATATGCAAAAAAGTTTTGAGTTTATCTTTTCGTCTTAAGTTAAAAAGAGACAGATATAAAGTGTGAGCAGAACGTCAACGACGTATGAGAGAATTCATTTTCTCTCCACTCAGTTCCACTCTCTTAAATGTCAAACTCAATGGAATATTGGAAATAGTGCATTCAGCGCACTTGGTTTCGAGTAGGTTATCTCGAAACCCAGTGACTAAAAAGGTTTCATTTTGTATGCCAAACCACTTGGTATCATGTTGGTTTGGGATTGTTTTGAGTTAAACAAGTTTAACTCTCAGGTGCTGACATAGCATAAACAACCGTCTAGATCAACGAATCTATCGGAATTTTCCTACCAATGTTTATTAGAGTAAATTAATAACATGTATTATCTCAAACGTCCCAAAGTGCGAACCGAAGAAGCTATTGCTGCTGTAAAGTGCAGAATCGAGGAATACCTGAATTGGTTCTTACTGCTTTGAAAACAATGTCGGCCATGACCAATAATTTTTATGTTCTTGAACTCAATCGCCTTGATGTGGGACAGCTGTCATTCAGGCAAGTCGAAAATGTCACACAGTTTATACCATTTATGGTTGGAAATTTAGTGGACGAATAGTTTTAAGTTTTGCACCGATATTCGACTTCAATTCATTGGCTAAAGAAAGCAAACAGAAATGGCCCTATGTTCCGTAACTTTTTGGACGATTATGACCCAACTGTCTATAAAGTCTATCGTCGATTGTTTCGTCAAAAGATTATTTCAGGTAACTTCGCATTCAGCGATTGAAGGACAGCTTCATTAGTATCGTATGATAAGTTTTGGTCACTTTTTCAGGATTTTAAACGTTTTTTAAATGTTTTCTTAGTATACATAGCTCGAATTAAGACCATATTCTTCTTAAATGTTACGGAGTCCAGGCCCTGACGAAATAGTCAGATTTAAAGAAAACTAATTTTTTTTAAATACCTATTCGCCCTTTTTGAAATACATCTTACTCGAAATGTTCTACACTTTTATATTTTGATTTTTTTTTAAAAGACGCAGAATGAAATGAATCAAAAAGCCAAAACCAAGTTTTCTTGAAATGCAACTAATCCACCCCGTAAAATTGCTTCGGTTTTTTTTCCAGTGGCCAGCCAATGACAACTATAATTTACTTAAACAACTAAGCCTGACTTTAGTTTTTTTTCTGGTTTATCGCACTGATTGACCGCGGTTATGTTTCCCATAAAAATACGAACATACCTATTGCTTCAAGCAAATTGTTTCTAAGTCGACCAAAAATGTTATATGACTTCGAAATATGCATGTGACCCTTGTAAATGATAACACATAACATGAAACAAGTATGCAAGTTTCTTAAGCAAGTTTCTTAGTGCACTACGTTTTTTGGACGAAACTGGTTTTTGCTAATCACCGCCTAACTCGACTATAAAAAGACTTGATGCACCCTAACCAGTCATCAGTCATTCGATTGTTCTTCCTACAGACATATCTACTTCAAAAACAAATATTTCTTAAAACCATCATGAAAGTCTTCTCATCAGCGATTCTCATATTGTCAGCTGTGGCTGTATGCTCAGCTGGTCTTTTACCAAACGATTTCTACACTTCGGACGAAAATGGTGGCTATCACTTTGGTTTCAACGATGGACGTCTTGCCCGCCATGAACAACGATCACCTGATGGTATTGTTCGCGGTGCCTACAGTTACATCGATGCCAATGGACAAACTCAAACAGTGACTTACACCGCTGATAGTCATAACGGCTTCGTTGTTTCTGGACCATCAATTCCTCAGAATCCAGCAATTGAATTAGTCACATCTCCTGTTGCTCTTCCAGCAGTAGTTGAAGATACACCAGAAGTTAAGGTTGCAAGAGCCGAGCACTTGGAAGCTCATAGAAGAGCACTTAATGTAGCAGTGCAAGAAGTTGCAGCTCCAGCAGTTTCCGTTTCAATGCCATACAACGATCAATTGACTGCAGGTCGTGTTCTTCTTCCATCTTCCTATGCAGCAAATCAGGGACTTATCTACCCCGACGTGTATTCCAGTCAGCCAAGTGTACAGTATCACCCTGATTACCTTCCATACGCTCATTTGCAATAAATTTTCATCGTTAGTTTTGTGAATAAATAAATAACTACAAATCTCAAACAATTTCCTTTATTGGCCTTTTAATACTCTACCCTCAAAAATGATAAGTAGATTGAGCACGGCCAGCGCAGTCGAAGGTGAATTATTTGTTATTAAGTTGAATTGACAATTGTTGAAGTTGATTTTTCTCAGGTCTGCTGAGAGACCACTGGTACTGGTCATACTTTCAAACACCTTTCAGTGAAATAAGTTACAATATTGCGAAAATGTCCTAACAAGATTTTCGCTGACCTTTGGATTGGGAAGAGATTCAACCAATCTGCAAAAACTATGTATACATCGAAGCACTGAAAACACTTTTAAGTACCTAGGTACCTACATATTTGAACATGTTCCTAATGTAGTTATATGCATATATGTGCAGTACCTACATACATACCTAGGTACTTCTGCAGTTTTTTTTTTATTTATTTTTAACTTTTAACTAACTTAATTGTGAGCAATTTAAATTTATTGTGTTATTTGCACATGATAGTTTTCAAGTAACGAGTAGCTTCGGCACAAAGGATAAAAATATATCGATATCCAACTTCAAATATACGTATATAAAATGAAACTTGGTGTGTGTGAACTTATATACCTACATTCATTTACCCGACTACGATTTCGCCATCCGTCAGACTTTCTTGTCGTCGTCTGCCTAACGATCCTCGAAGGAGCCAAACTAAATTACTTTCTGTCATAGTGCATTTAATTTTGTAAATGTTTCGAATCTAAGCGATGCCAATTCGTAATTACAGATAATTTCGTTATCCAAGAAAAGTATCTTTTTCGAGAAGAGAATCCATTGACTTGGTGAGATTACTTGCCTGCATTTGATTCCACCTAAATGGAGGCATAGTATGATGGCGCAATGCGATGGTGGATCTCATCTTATTTTATGTAAATGAAGCGTAGAGGAACATTTTTTTTGATGGGATGAATGAAGTATCTATTGGTTGGCGATGAGGCGAAGATCTACGTTTTGAAGTCATAAATTTCATAATTTATTTGGATTTCAATGGGTACAAAGCTTTTTTGGAGCAAATCATGTGAATGATATTCTCAAGTGGGGTATAAAAGAACCCCACTGCTTAAATAAAAGGTGTTTTTTGAGAGGAATAAATAAAACAAAAATAAATAGGGTGGCGCAACAGAGCGAGGAGCCCCAGGGCCTAGCGCTTTTCTCACAACCATGCCTAGTGAGGGTATGGAGGGGACCTAAAATTTTTTGCCGGTTCCGAACGGATAAACGAGAAAGCGCTTTTCATGGCATACTAACGGAGGACTTGCCAATTCCTCACGAAAGGCGATACCCATGGAAAAATCATTTTCGCCTCTGTTGGGATTCGATCCTCGAACCTCTGGATTAACAGGCGGACATGCTATCCATCACACCACGGGTACCACGTATCATGGTAATATAGTTGCTTTAAATAAAAGATATTCTTACACCTTTAGTGCTCAAAGTGATTTCTGTTTTAAGTGACCAACGGCTGGCTAGAATAAATCGTAATCGGGAATTCCTCCCTTTCGAGCTACGGTGTGTCGGTCGGCAGTAACAATTTGCAAGCGTTGTATTAAGCATTCAGTATTGAGAATGAAGTATTTTTGTTGTAAAGTGGTAAAACGTTCACTAAACACAAACATACCGCCAATTGTCAAATAGACAATCACTTGAAACAGTGTTGCCAATTTAAACATTCACCAGTAAGGCGTTTAAATTGGCAGCACTGCTGATAATTTTGAAGTATGCAGAGTTTGAATATGAGAATAATTGGTGAATCTCATAAGCCGAACTGTCCTACCTTGACATATCGGCTAAAACTACAGAGTGTATCGCTTATCTCCCCCATCGGAACCACTTGCACGGAACTCTCTTCGATGGGGTCCGTGTCTAGATTGCGTTCTAATCCCTGATGAGTTTTCAGAATCGGATACGTGCTAATTAGTTTCCAACTCTTTTCGTCTCTCAGCATTTTTTTTTCTTTTTTTTGGCTTGTGGTACCAGTGTCGTGATGGTTAGCAAGTGTGCTGTCAACCCGGAGGTTCGTAGTTCTAATCCCAATAGAGACAAAAATGTTTTTCCACCGGTATCGCCTTTCGCGAGGAATTGGCAGGTCCCACGATAATAAATTCACTGCCATGAAAAACGCTTTCTCAATTAGCTGTTAGGCATGGTTGTGAGAAATGCGCTGGGCCCTGGGGCTCCTCGTTCAGTTGCGCCACCCAATTTTTTTAATTTATTCTTTTGGCTCATTTCAGCAATACTTCTATTTGTTTCCTGCCGGAGATATTCCAATCTATTGCACCCGAGCCCTATGTGGTAAGTATCGTACGTCAACAAATCTCCGCTTTGGCACAAAGGGCTTCTTTTTTCCCAATGTTATGCACAAATTCGTTGAAATACCCGTGTCCAGCGAGGAACTGTGTGACGTAGTAGTTCACTTCACCGTATTTCCGGTTAATCCATTCGCTCAGGTCTCTGATCAGCCAGGAGCCCAGGGCCCTCTGCTTCCCGACACCCATCATTCCTGCTGTGTTAGCGCTTTTGCTTCCGTTTCCGAATTCACCACTTCCACGTCGATTACTGCTTACTTTTGATGTATGTATTTTTTGTGCTGCGAGGAAATCGATTGGTACAACACCTGCAACTTGCTGCTGGCTCACTGTGCGGTATACGCTCGCAATCGCAGGGCACCGCGCTTCTGTACCGATGATAGCTGTTTCCGGTACTTTTCTAGTTTTAATGCTTCAGTCCGAATCTTGCTTCTGTCCACTAGAATTGAAAGTGTAGTTGCCAGAAGAAGTCTCCGTTTGCTCGCAGATGGTCTATCTCAGTTTCGTGTCGAGTCGATAACCGTGAGAAATCGTTTTTTGTCTTTAGTCTCCTAAGAGACAGTCCATGTTCCTCCATCCAAGAACTTCCATTTTGCATCACTTGGTTCAGCTTTCTCTGTGGACTTTCGGTATCCCTTGCGGAAATAACCTCAGCAACGTCTTCAGCGCATCAAACTAGAAAGCCATACAGAGAATTTTTCCGTAGCAGATAGTGATCCAGTGATCTGGTCCAATAATAGATCCCTGTGCTGCTCCAGCGGTAACATCTTTTCGTCTCATTCCTAATGCGTTTCTTGTTTTTTAAGAAAATCTTTTATTTTCCTTCAGATTCCAAATTCCAAAGTTTGTCATTACTTTGGAATTTGGAATCTTTGACCATCGGGTTGGATTAAAGCCGTTTCGCACATCCAGCGGTACAAGCAGCATGATTTTGGTGGTGTTTTGGCTACCTTGATGAGCATTTTTGACTTCTTTCGTTGTTCATATTGTGGTTCGCCCCTTCTTTGAATCGCGGCCTTGGTTACAATAGCTTTTCTATGGGCTTGTCCAGCATGCACAAAGGCCTGCATGCGGATGGAGAGTCTGGGTTTCCCTTAAGCAGGGGTCACACAAGGCTGACTGCCAGCTGCCTCCCACCGGCTGGCAGTAGCAGAAGCAAGCAGTGAATGCAGCCGTTCACACTACGCGCCAGTTTCTATCAACAAACAATAAAAAATTGGTTTTTGGAATTTATTTTTATAATAATAAAGTTAATTAGAAATATTAGCAACAAATTTTGGAAGAAATACAAAGTACTGCATACTTTTTGTTTTGCCAGCCGCTGTTAAATACTCGCCCGCCGGCAGCGAGCTCGGTGAAATTTGTGGTCACATAAAGCTGATCAGCGGTTGGCATGGCAGTAGCGGCTACTCGATTCGCCCCGTGCTTTATTTTTGCTAATATGTTCAAGCCATTGCATACGTTGAAGGGTATGTAAATATGTACCATAACTAACGTGACCATTTATATTTTTTGTCAAAGCGGGACATCTTCGGAATTATGTAATAAAAAAAAGTTACTAGTGTTTTATAAGGTTTTTTATTATTATAATTATTTTAAAATAATCAAAGCAAATAAGTAGTGACGTGAATTCTAGTTTGTATTTTTATATTTATCGGCTGAACAAATTTGTTTTAAAATATCGGGTCATGTTTTTAGAAAAGTGTGAAGCGTAGTACATGATTTATTTATGTTTATCTTCGTTATCACAGTAGCTTTCATTACTGAGACACTCACTGTGTTTTATCACTTATCCAAACCTTGTTCATTTGAGAAAAAATTCTTTCCATGGTGCGTTGCTTCCAGGCAGACACATAACGTACTCAATAATCGTAAAAAATTTGTTAAAGTTAGATTATTGGCACGAACGTGCGGAAAAAATCGACCCAACGATTTTCAGTTGAAACATTCTCGGTATTCCAGCCAGAAATGTTTTCATCTGTCGTCACAAAGTTTAAAATTAGTGAAAACTCGTCAAAGACTTTCGCATCTTGGCTGCTGCTAATAAATCCTTGCGTGATTAGTAAATCAACCAATTTCTCTATCTCTTCCCACGTAGGCACTTTTGTTGAATTTACCCATTCAAACATTTCTAGTTCTGCGTTAAATTGACACCACTGGCACTGGTCCAAGTATTCCTTCCTTGTTATATAAAACTCAGCCGCCGCCGTAGTTTTCCTTTTCTGGCCTACAGCTGCTTTTTCTTCTGCTCTTTCTTGCAATTTTACCATCAGGCTACGGACCATGTGAGGAAGGACAATCGTATTCGCTTTTAGTGTTAGCTGTTAGGTTATCTCGGAGACGATTAATTTCCTTGGCAGACTCTATAGCCGATACATTTTGCGATTCGATTTTCAAAACAAATTCATGAAAGGCCGCTGCTTGTGCTTGACAAAAATATAATTACAATTCTGAGCTGGGATTATCGAAAAACGCCTTTAAAATATTTGGGCATTTTTCGATACTCAGAAAATAGTTTTTCAAAGGCTGAAACATTTTGATAACTCTCTCAAGCGCGGGCATTAACGCAAGCCACTTTGCTTTACTGTAGCCCAGCAGCTTGTGACACTCTGTCTTGGTAGAAAACTCTTTCAAACCTTCTACTCGAACGCTATAGAAATGAGGAAATTTTTACTATAGTGCATTAGAATACAGGAAGACAATCTGCGGCAGTTTTGATCGCGTTGTGGACTTTGTGGGCTCCACATTTAAGCCCAATAATCTGTCTGCCGAGTGATTGGTTCAACTTTGAGTAAATATTATTATTATTTCATCTCCATTTCTTTCCCACGAAGTTGCAGTTCGTGTTATCTCCACAAAACGCAACAATTTTTATATTTAAGTCATTAAAAGACAATACTTCCTTCAATACAATAATTATACAATAAGTACGATCTTTCGCCTGGCTGCTCCTGAAACTCTAAAACCTTAACTTTCACGCCTTCCTATGGTAAAAAATTGCGGATTAAAACTGGGAATAGTTTGATTGAGCCATGATTTGAAGCACCCGTTAATAAAGTTTTGCAATTGGGTTTACGTAAATACTCTTTTAAATCTTCGGTTGCCATGGTTTACAGCACATTAACCACAATAGCTTCAAACTTTCCACGTGCACATCTAAACTTTTGCCCAAAACATGCTAGATTTAAAGCCAAAAAACAGTCATTTGAGCGAAAACTGTGGTGATGTAAATGTTGCACGGTGTGTTACGCCCACGTACCCCCAGCTGCAGCTTAATCTAAGTTCTTATAGAAGTCCGCGACTCGGTTTTCTTACAAATATTAAGCATTGACGAGCTTGAAGCAACGACTTGATCGGCAAGTCTATGTTTCTCTGATTTTGAATGTTTTTCTATATCACTCTGGCCATAGCGGCATTTGTCCACAAGCTGCTCACACACAACTTCACGAAAATTACTTACACAACTTTAATTTCGCTTTGCCCTACACTAGTTGAGCTAGTGAAAAAACCGGATTTGTCAGCTTTGACCACAAATTCAGATGCCACCAACACTTCAGATTTCACCTCGCATTTTGAAATATATTTTTGCTTTCCCCTTAAAAATTGTTTTTAATTTTAACCTCGAGTATTTTGCTAGGTGCAAGCACGCATTCCGAGTTATTAGCAATATACAAGAGAATGAAAATGTTTTTGCTTATATTTTATCGAATCAAAAGAAATTCATCCCTCACAAAAATTGCAAAAGCGGGACAATTTCAGCCTCGCGGGGGACAGCGGGACAGACTGCCTGAAAGCGGGACTGTCCCGCCCAAAGCGGGACGTATGGTCACGTTAACCATAACCCTTGCCATACCACTGCACATAACCTACGAATAATGGATATCGATTTCACTGAGGAATGGATAGGACCTTTTCGTTTTGCTTGACTTCAACAAAAAATTTTACCCACGTTTACGAGTCAATGCAAATTTATTTCAAAATCTTACAAATAAAAATAGATATGTCATCTAACTGCGAGGGATTGCAGTATTAATAAATCTTAAGCTTAGATCAGGTATGTAGTCTCTGGTTATTCTTCTATGACATATATTTCCCACAGTGAAAGCGTATATCCTTAGCCACTAGCCAGTCATTTCTTGTCAAAATGCCGTATTTCAATTTCAAGGGGTACATATCTGAAAGCATTTCTCTGATTGGAATACTTACAAGTTCCACTGCTTCATCGATTTGCTGTATGTCAATAGCCGAAGCGAAAAAGTTTCCTTCTAAAGGTTAAAAATATCTTAATAAGAAAAAGAAAATATCCAACAAGGATCTTGTCTATTTCTTCCTCTTACGTCTTGCTACCGAGGAACTAAATACCAACCAACTTTACATTTGTCAGTCTCCCACCCACCTGCCACACTCAACTACTTCGCTATTCAAAAACGCATTTTTCACCCTGGAAAAAAGAACAAAAGGACGCTTACACTTTTCTCGTCTCTAACCGTACCAACCGAATGAATAAAAGATTCTCATCTGGCCAGGATGACTATTTATTTAGTCGAGTGAAATAAGAAAGATAACAGCTCATCTCGTTCCCAACCCCAATCCTAACAGCCATTCATTTATTTCGAATTACACTCATCGGTGTGGTGTCAGTGGACCTGCCGCTGCTCCTGACTAAAGAACAAGTATCGCTGTGGGAGTTTTTTGGCAACAACGATCCCCTGGGTACCATGTCAAACAAGGCGCATCTGTTATCATCTATCCTCTTGTGTATAGTTTTTTTTTCCTCCTTTTCGTTTGTTTTGTTTAGTGTGTCTCCTGCATCCTGAAATTCCAGCCATAAATCGACTTGTAATTGTATCTAGTGTGTACTCAAACTGTGCACACAACAGTTTCAAGTTTTTTTTTTTTTTTTTTTAAGTTTCCAATTCCTATCCCCTGTTGTTGTTTCTATTCGTCGTCGTTACTTGTTACCCTTTATTTTGTGTGAATTTAGGTTTTCGATTTTGGCAAAGCACTGTGTTCACAACAAGGACCCTTTCAACCGGGAAAATAAAAATTAAAATACAATCATCTCGTGCGAGAACATATGACCAAGCAATCCGGACAAGTGCCCTCTTGTGACGGATTTGTTTTAGACGAGGAGGGTGGTTGACGTCGCGTCGCGTCGAACGATCCTAGACTGACTGGTTGGGTATTCGGTTTTGTTTGTTGTAAAATTCATGACTTCGATTTAGGATGTAAATCAAATCGTCAGATAATCGTGTTACAAAAGCAACTCTTGCAATCGAATTTTCTGCCATTGAGGACGATACAACGACGACGACGCGACATATAGCTCAAGTGAGGTGGAAGCTGTTCAAAGAATGTATCTAAAGTCTGATATCAAAACCACCCCAGGGTCAATGACAGATATTTGTATAGGTACATATGTACGTTGTAGACTACTGCGCTTCTTAGGCCCTTCGAACTTCGATAGAATTTGTATTTTTTGTCGTGTCCGTGTGTGAAGGCAACAATCATCACGACAGGAGGTTAATATGAAGTGAGGCTTAGAATAGGGTGAAATGGTGTTCTTCTTCTTATTGTACTGGTTTTTTTTTGTGTGTGCTGCCGGGTCCTGGGTGTGCACACACGCATAACGAAACCCTGACACACCCCCAAATTGGGATAGAATGCTATTTATTGCATTAAGAAGTAAATTGCGGAAAAATTAGCGGCTGATTTCAGGATCATCTAATTATGCCGAGTTAGCTCGGCCCTCTTCTTCTAGTGGTTGGTTTATCCGTATTTGCTTTGACAATGGGAATTGCGTTTTACTGATTTAATGACATCGATAGGAACATGTCTTTATTCGATTTGAGGACATGTGGTATTTATCAAAAGCTTCGTGGCTAACAGGATTTTGTTGTTTATTATGTAATTGAAGCAAAACTACTTTAGAAGAAGCAATGAGCGGAAAATAACGTTTTTAGCAACAACTGTCAGTTTATTTGCTTAAGTGTCTGTACCTAAGCATCATCATTTTATAAAGTTATTTTTGGTATAAGGTTTTGATCAAATTCACTTAGACAGTTGTAGGTGTACATAGACAGAGGATCTCTAGTGGGGGAGGCGGTGGAAAGGAGAGGGGTCTTGAGAAAAGCTTTCCCAAGAAAATGAAGGACTTGCTTCAAAGTGAGCAGTGTTTCAAATTATTGAATCAGAAAAAAACATTTGTTCTGAGTGTGAGTGTTAGATTTGAGGAAGGAAACGGGAAAGCACATATACCTAGGTAATAGGTATGTAGGAATGTAGGTATTTCCCTAATAGATCGTAAATACATATAAAGGTGGGCTACTAGATGAAAGCTGACACTGCTAAAATTCTGAAATAGGTAAATAAAGCATCGGCTGAAAAGTGTGATCGAATTAATTAATAAGCAAATCAATTTGTTGAGCGATCAAAAGACAAAAGTGTCCCCAAAATTTTTCTATCGACGCCTGTTTTTCTTTTCTTGTACCAGCTCCGTTACAAGTTTAGTTCTGCGATTGCATGTTGCATGTTGCAGTTGGATACCTAATCACCTTTAGCATGAATGGGTGCGTTGCTCTCGGATCCACTATTTATTAGCAATATACTAATCAATGGCTACATCCATTAGGTATTCAATTGTTGTTTGTACTGGACTTGTGCCAGGAAGCTTTTCTGGAATGAAGGGCAAAACCATACCTTAGATTTAGGAACTGCTACCGACATCAACTCATTGTAGGAATAAGAAAACCTTCATTGCCTAGTGGATTTCTCACAACCATGCCTTGTGAGAGAATGGAGGGTCCTACAATTTTTTGCCAGTTTCGAGAAAGAGCGTTTCATGACAATAATGTAGGAGTTGCCAATTCCTCCCAAAGAAAAAAACAGAAAAATACCAGTGCAAAAACAATTTTGCTTCTGTTGGGATTCGAGCCATGAACCTCGAGTGCGAACTATACAGGAAAAGTTGCAATTTTAGATTTTATGTGAGAATGAAGTCAAATAAGAATCATATTTTCACAGATCGTTAAGAGACTGTCAATACACTTGACTGATTGCAATCAAACTCATAAAAGCACTTAAATGAGATTTAAAACTGTGTACCTAAATAACAACGGTATGTAGTAAAAATGGTAGAAAAAACCATCTGCGAAAGGTTTGTTGCCACAATAACCTGACCGGGGCTTTTTACATATCTGCACCAGGTATTCGTTTTGGTAAAAACAGACACCACCACCTCACAAGGAACATAGAAATCGCAAATTTATTTAAATTTTTGAGATTCACACTATGTTTTTACCGAAAAGCAAACGTTTTCAGATAAGCTACGTGCAGACGGCATATAAAAAGCCGCACATATGTGCGGTTCTGACGTCACATAAAAAGTTGTAAATTCAACGCAAATGCTAAACGTAAATCAGTGTACGCAAACTCGCATATAAGGGTGTTCAGACGATGTGCAGAATCTGTCCCAAAAGCCGCACATCAGTTTGCGTTGAATAACTCGCACATCAAATGTACGCAAATGAGTACGCAAATCTTGCGGTCGATGTGCGACATGTTCACACGGTATGCGTAAAAATCCGCACATCACCCATTTGCGTTCATATGCAGGTTTGCGTTAATTCAATAAATTGTTTGAATTTGGTGTTTAATTCATGGGTTGTGGTTGTGGACGAAGCTAATCCGTACAAAAATTTAAAAGTGCTGAAATTATTTGGAAATGTCGAAAATAAAGATTGGTACTACTGCTGTTTTGGCATTGGATATGATTTATCTGCAATCAATTTTAATGTTTTCATAATTAATCAATAGAAAAAAGTAACAAAATAATAAAATAAAATATTTAAGTCAACTTAATAAGAAAGAAACATAATACTCAAGAGACCTAATAATTATTTCAGTACGTATTGTATTCATGAAAATAAAAACAGCCTACTACCAACATACTTCGCTTCGCTCATTTTATAATTTTTTTTTTAATTGAAAACCGATCACAACTATGCTGTACAACCACTACTGATTTGCGTAAAATATGCACATTTGCGTTGTCCTATTTTCGTGTCACCGCACATGATTTTGAAGATCGCACATGCACGCACATGCACGCAAACTGTCACAAAAAATGTGCGAGGGTGTTCAGACGATTTGCGAGAAAGCCGCACATTTATGTGCGGTTTCACCGTCGCACATCGTCCGCAAACCATTTGCGTGCATGTGCGGACTGTCCCAAAAGGGTGTTCAGACGATATGCGTCAATACTCGCAAATTATGACGTAAAAATGACGTCAGAACCGCAAACGTGTGCGGCTTTTATATGCCGTCTGCACGTAGCTATAGAATTGCATCAAAATGACGAAGCAGTCAACAAATCCTTAACATGGTGTTGAAATTTAAGCTAGGTACGATTGATAAAATTTTACTAGTCCAAGTGTTAGAAGCCTGTAAAACATGTGTGTACAGTTGTCAAAAGAAAATGATGTTATACAATAGTTGAATGTCATGTCACAAGTTCGAGGGACTGTTTCTAAGAATCCTAAATTAGTTTATGAGTGGCCCCCAAACTAAATAAGTCCTTGCCTACGTAGTTTTGCTATATGTATATGTTTAAATGGTGAAGCTTAGAGATTTGTTTTGAATTACGACAGAGCTGCATGAGGACAGAATGCAGACAGATGCTTGGGAATCCGCAACGCTCCAACGAGATTTGGTACTGAAATTGTCTTTAAGAACACTCTCCAAATCTTAGCATAATAAAAACTACAATTGCAACACCATTGAGGACTTTTATCAATTATATTACTCAGAAGCGTTTGTCAAATTTTAGGACATACCTATGTATGTAGCTTGTCGTACGATTCCCAAAGACTTTACTTGTTTTTTGATTTTAACGACGCGATATAAATAGAACGATCCAGCAGATCCTAGGATTCATCACGGAGAAGGAGAACTCAACGAAGACAAGTCATCAAGAGGTCCTAAAAAATAGTGAAGTCAAAATTTAAAAAAATTTTAAAGACATTTTCCAATTGAATCGCATACGTGATGTTAACCGAACAGTGCAGAATGTTAGAGATCTTTGATGCTTATCAGTGGTCTATTATTTTGCTGCTTTTATTTATTGAAAGAAACATTTGATTCCACTTTTGAATTAAGAACCGACTATAGAACTAAAAAGTGAGAATTTCGCGCACTCGAACAATTTCGTCAATGAATCGAGATATTAGGCGTGTTTTTTTCACAAGACTGTTATGTACTTAACATCAGTTTACATGCAAAGCAAAAACAACATCCCCGACAACCAATGTTATGGAGAAGAGGATGGTTAAGATTTGGTCGGGGATAGGTTTATGACGTTAAGTCGGAATCGAATGAGTTTTTCATGTATCTCGAACAAAAGCTAATGGGTGGCAAAGGGTCTGTTCACAAATGTGTAACTGAATAAATCGTATACCCACTCTTACACTCCGCAATTTAGTTGATGAAAATTTTTGATTTTTAGAATTTTATTGATTTCAAGAGTTAGATTTGTAAATTTATATAAAGAAACAACGTAATACGTAGGTCTGTTTAGTGACTAAAAGCACTTTTTGCATATTTCTTTTCACATTTTTCTGTGAATGGACATTTTTTTCAAAGATAATTGTTAAGTGTGACATAAAAATGGTTTTATTTTTGTATTCCAAATAGTTTAATTCGTTTGAAACAAGTAACAAAATATTTGTTCCAACTCACATATAAATCACAATCTGATATTAAATAGAGTCAGAAACAACAAAGAGAAATTAATTGTTACCTTTGTGAACGGACCTATTTTTGACATTTCTAAACTAACAAAAAACGGACAAAAGAAATTGTTTACATGCATTAATTTCACTCCGGAGTATTTTTATTTTCCACTCCATATAATTGCTTTGGGTTTTTAACATTTTTTGCATTTTTGTGCGAATTTGACAAAAAAAAAATTCATTTGTTGACTTTTATTGGTTTGACAACTGATCAAGAACACCAACCAAAAACTAATATAAAACGAAGCATTTTTTTTTGGTTATTCTCCGTTTGATCTCCGCACTGATGTTGTTGTCCGTGTCTGCAGCGGATCCTAGGTAGACGAAGTCCTGTACTACCTCGAAGTTATGTCTGTCAATTGTGACGTTTTGTCCAAATTGTCGATGTTCTGTGTCCTTGTTTGATGACAACATATACTTCGTTTTGCCCTCATTAACCATCAAACCCATTTTTGCCGCTTCTGTTTCGATACTCGCAAAATCACCTATGACATCACGCTTTTTTCTTCCCATTACGTCAATATCGTCCGCATAGGCGAGTAATTGTACATACTTTTGAAAGATTGTTCCTCTGGTGTTGACGTTTGAGTTTCCTACAATCTGTTCAAGTATGATGTTGAAGAAATCGCATGACAGTTTGTCGCCTTGCCTAAAACCTTTTTCGACATCAAAGGTCTCGGTGAGTTCAAAGTCACCCTGCATAGTTGTATGAGTTTTGCAGGGATGCCGAAACTAGACATGGCTCTGTACAGCTCGTGTCTGTAGATATTGTCATACGCGGCCTTGAAATCGATAAAGAGATGGTGAATATCGATATTATGTTCACGGGTTTTTTCCAAGATCTGCCGTAATGTGAAAATTTGGTCTATTGTGGACTTCTCCGGTCTAAAACCACATTGATAAGGACCTATCAAGTTGTTGACGTGGGCTTTCAGACGTTCACATATTACAGCAGACAAGATCTTATAAGCGACGTTAAGGAGGCTTATCCCTCTATAATTGGCGCAATTGTGAGGGTCTCCTTTCTATAGGATCGGGCATACGATACTGAGGTTCCATTCATCGGGCATGCTTTCTTCCGGCCATATCATGCAGATCAGCTGGTGCATGCTCCTTTCCAACTGATCTCCAGCTGCCTTGAAAAGTTCGGCATCAAGTCTATCTGCACCTGCAGTCTTATTTGATTTAAGTTTGCATATAGCAAGCTTAACTTCTTCTAGGTCGGGAGGATGGCATTCTTGATCATCGTCCAAGCTGAATGGGGCAATCTGCCTGACAGCGGAATTTGTGTCCTCATCGCCGTTAAGCAGTCTGCAGAAATGATCTTTCCAGATCCTCAGTTGCAACTGTGACTCTATAACTATGTTTCCCTGCTGGTCTTTACAGGCTTGAGTTCGGGGTTTGCCACCCTGGCAGGATCTTTTTACCTTTTGGTAAAACTTCCGAATCTCGTTCCTGGTCATGACACCTCTCTATTTTTTCAAACGAGCGCTTCTCATGCTGCTTCTTTTTCTTTTTGAGAACCGGTGTTCTTCCCTTCTTCTCTCCTTGTAAATCTTGTTATACTGATCGTAAGCAGCCCTCGTTCGTGTTTAAAAAGCATTTGTCGTGCTCTTTGCTTGGCTGCATTTGCCTGCCTACATTCTTCATCGAACCATGGGTTTCGTTTTGGTGGCCGAGTGAAACCCAGAACCTCAGAGGCAGCGGTTCTGATGGTTTCTTTTGGCATTGCTGCCACTGGTCTTCAATGCTTAATGCTGGCGGCATGGGATTCAAGGATAATTGAAGGGACACTCGATTGGAAAAGGCATTGGCAATCTCTTGCGATTGTAGCTTTCCGACGTCATACCTCTTCACAGCGTTAGTTCGTGCTGGTCGTGAACAAGATATCCTCATTCGTACCTTGGCTACAACAAGGTAGTGGTCCGAGTCAAAGTTGGTCCTTCGGAAAGTTCGGACATCTAGCACACTGGAAGAGTGCCTTGCTATGCATGTTCTGCGAAACCATTTATTCCAATGACACACCAGGAGAGCCAGGGGTACAATGTCAAATTTGCAACTTACCAGGGGGTCAGAAAACCATCACTTGATCTCCAAATACCTTGATTAATTAAGAATAAACAAATAATATTTTCGATTGTAAGTTTCATTTATAGCCTAAAAAGTCATGTTTACAAAAATGGAAAAGAAATCTTATGATGTATTTCTTAGGTGCCTGATGATTCCTGTAAATAAAGCTTGAAAAGCAAGGTGGAGGCCACATTACCACCTTCTCCCTTAAAGTTGGCCCTAAGGCCTTGCCACCTTGCAAGGATTGTATAGTCATAAATAATTACAACCACTATTATAGTGAATCAATTACAGACCTACATTCTTTAGAGACAGCGAACGTGCTCTAAATTTCTGTAAATTTGAAACGAAAAATTGCTTCTAAGCCCAAAAAATTATGTATTTTATAATTGGGCTATTTGGTCCCCATTTTTTTTTAAAGGCCGAAATTGAACATTCCATCCCTTACAGTTGAAAAAGGGGCAATCTATACAAGCTAACAAGGATTCCATCCGTACCTACAACTGTTGTTGTTATAAGGCTTTGAGCTGAAGCATTCAATTTGCCTGAAACACCTTTTCCTAAACGAATGTTAGCTAAATTCAGTTTGTTCTGAACATTATTTGGTGATTAGTTCAAAATTGAGTTTCGTCAAAAGTGAACATTACATCAAAGCTAAGCACGAATCCACTTAACACACAAAACATGAATCTGCGATGAAATTCATTGTTCCAAGGTGGCGAAGATGGCAGTGGTATATAGCGAAGGTGTATGTTGACGTATGGCTTATACCAAGAAATGGAATCTCAGTTCATCACCTGCTTATACAATACCTACATAGATATGTCGGTAAACTACAGGTACCATCAGGTAAGGGCCAGCAGAAATAAATAAATTATTGTCTCTGTTGGTCATGAGCCTAGAGCGGATAGCATGTAATCATCTTGTCCATTATCGTGTCCTTTGTTGGACACGGAACATTGATTGGTGGTTCAGGAGTGATGTGGTAAGCAATTCGGGCCAACACACCGTAATCCATGAACAGAAATCGTGAAATGGCACGCACATCAAGCGCCACGAACACAAACTGTTTGTTAATATTTAATAAACCATCATCATAGTGAAGTGTGTATGTGTGGTGTGATGTGGTGAGAGTCGAAGAAAGGATTGCGTGATCCTGATGGTCGTCATTGTCTGTTTATCACTTGGCCTGTTGTTAAACTCTTCTTCAAACTGATTTTGTTGAACAATCGAAGGACATTTTTGTTGAAATGGCACATCGCATGCGGAGAAATACAAAGTAAAACATTAAACATAATGACGATTTTAATGTTCTCACATTTGGAACTCGATAGTCCGGCTGCTGATCAATCAAAAATCGACGTCGAAGAATAACAGACATGGGGAATCGCATTAAGGTAGCAAAGAACGAGACGCATCAGCGTCATTATCGAAAATGACCTTTCAAATGAACGACACCGACACCGACGCCGATGACGATACACGAGAGAAAAGCAAAAGTTGTTAGCTGCATCCTTCGTTTTAGAGGCCGAACGCCGAAGACCATAAAGTGGACAGACAGACAATACATCAACTGGCGTGACCGTGCACAGCTGTGTAATTTTTTATTGCCAGTCTACGCGGTGTTGGCGGGGTGAGTATTGGGATGTCTGTCGGTTTAATAGTGCCCCCGAAGTTGGGCGCACAATATGTGTGAATCGTGCGGCGTAATAGTGTCAATTCACAACACTAAATAACTTAGTTTGGAAAGAATGATTGTCTCAATATAATTTTTTTTGTGTAGCATGTGGTGTGGGTTTATCAGCGTGAATCGTCCTTGGTTATACACTTCATTTCGATTTACGATTTTGAGGGATAGATGATACCTTGATACACATGTGGACCGACTCTATTAAGGCTTAATCTTTTTTCTACAAAATGTCATGTGCCGTGACATATGGACTTTTATCATCTGATAGTCAGTAGGAAGTGATAGTGAAAACATATTTATTTGAACCAGAACACTTTTCCCTGAGAGGAGGAGGTCATTCAGAAGGTAAGGGAAGATCTAGAAATTTTGAAATTAAAACGAAAAACGGGAATGCCTCTGCCTGCATTTTAAGAAAACAAAACGAGTAGGTATGTGACATGCCCAACTTCAGTTCCCGGCTGATTGTGGTGAACACTTCACACTTGGTGTAAGTTACCAAAGCGGATGAAACGACGCTCGGGCACAAAACTGCATCAGGACTTCTTTCCACCGTCGTCTTTATTCTTATGATATGATGTGCT
Organism: Melanostoma mellinum; assembly: GCA_914767635.1. Classification (NCBI taxonomy): domain Eukaryota; kingdom Metazoa; phylum Arthropoda; class Insecta; order Diptera; family Syrphidae; genus Melanostoma; species Melanostoma mellinum. The sequence continues at coordinate 20,008,939 of OU612059.1, forward strand.
TATATTTTTATGTGTCACAATAGGTGGTAGCGAAAGGAGAAATACATCAACATTAAAATGAGTCCAGTGACACCCGAAACTTTCCAAAAGGCTTGCATGCATCCTAGAGCAGACCACCAAAGAGAGTTCAAACTAAATAAAAGGACTATGTATACCTACCTACTTGCGAAAAAATGAAAGTTTCGCGGGATTTCATAGAATTTCGAGCATTATGGAAACGCTTGCTAATATTGATTGTAGGTACTACCCCACCAGTCACAACCACTGTGAAGAGAGTGTTACCTACTGGTCCTGGATCGAACGGAAACGGCACCGACGGGTTAAACGACGTTGAAGAATCGCGAGTTGGAACGTTGGAAGGATGTCTAGTCGTTGTTTGAAATTCAAATAGGTGATGAGAAGGAGGCGAGTATGTAACGAAATGGTGTAAAACTAGAAACAGTTCCGTTTTTGGGGTCTAAATATAAAAGCTAACAAGATGTTTACCTACGGAACGGATCAAGGTTGAAACGGAATTGGTATCATCTTACCAGAAAAGCTACTTGACTTGAGTCTGTTGACCGTTTCAAAATCTAAGGAAAAGTGGAAAGGGATGCAGGGATGAGGGCTAGATTTTCATAATCTAACTAAGAATATCTGAAGGAGGTGTTTTTGTTTGCTGGCGGAGATTTATCGAACATGTTGGGAAGACAAGCGAACATTATGAGGACTGCAATGGAGATAAGTGATACGGCACCAGGATTCAATCTGATGAAGATATCCCAGTATATGGAAATCATATGGCCATAATATTAAATAACATTTTCATCAAAAAAGACCGACAATTTGTCACTTATAGCGGTTATGGAAAAAAAGATCGGCCATATCGTGGTAACCGTCGCGTCGGAGCGGAACTGTCTCCGATCGGAGACATTTTGCTTCGTGGTAGTTCTCCGATCGGACGAACCAACGATCTCCGATAAGTTTTTGTGGCGGAGATTTTAGTTTTGGGAATGCAATGCATTGCCGCATTTGTGGAAAATTTCTTACGACGACAACTAGGTACTTCGAAACAAAATTGAATCTCCGAAAAAAGATGCGTTGCAGAGAAAACTCCGCTCTGACGGTTAACACGATAGGGCCGAATGTTTGTGAAGCCTGGGGTAAAAGACTCCATAGTGATACTGGGTGAAGCTGTCATCCAGCCACATCGTCTTCTACGGACATTATTTTTGTTGAAGGCGGTGATGGAATTCAAGAAGGGCGACGAAAAGAAGCAAGTGTAATTATTTAGACAAAGGAAAAGACAGTAAATTCATTTTGAATATGCAAAATGCAATTATATCTGTGCAAGTGCAACACACCATCAACACTGTCTAAAATAAAGTGAGCAGAGCACAGGGTATGTTGGAATGCCTGCAAAAAACTTGCTTAGATAGAACCAAATTAAAGGTAAGGGCTTCATAGTGACTCTACCAACAAGCCGAAGAACCATGGTTTTGGAAATATGAAGCAAAGGCAGTAAGTAACTAAGAAAAAGTGTTTTCAAAGCTTTGTCAAAGTGCCTCTCAAAAGTCAAAAACTAAAGATGAAAAAACTGGCCTCGAAAAGGAATACAGGAGCTGCAAGAAAGAAAGAATGCTCCACTCCATGTATCAAGAACTGAGTGCAGCATGTATCGGGTGCTGGAAGAGGTTTCTGTTACGACTGTTGATGCAAACCAGCTATAAGAAATACGTCAAAACAAATTGAACAAAGGAGTAACAATCTTCGAAATATCCACTCAAATAAGTAGGAATTGTAAGGAGATTTGTTCTCCGAAGTTCATTGACGATGCTCAAGGACAGTTTTCGGGAAGCAATAAAAATTCTGCACAAGTGGCGACAGTATTGTGATGGCCTATTGAACTTCTTTTTGAGTCTACACAAGGCCAAACTTTTTTAGTTGCAAATCAGTTGCTACTCTCAGTCCATCTAGTGTTTGTTATCCTCAAAGCGTCTTTTCTAGGAGTTTACATGTAGCGGTAGGTATACCCTTGTTGTTCCCTTCTGAGTATAGGGAAATGGTCGTGCCCTTTTTGGCTAGTTCGTTCTGGCACCCGCATGAAAGGCGAATGTTGAATTGATTTGACATCTCCCTCAGAGAAATTTTAAAATTTTGGACGTTGATGGATTTTGTAGAGACAGAGGCAAGAGATTTAAGAGCAGCTTGGCTATCCGAGAAGATTCGAATATCCGTGAAGGATATGACGTTTTCTTTGAGCCAATATAACACCTCCTTAATCTCACAATTTCCGCTTGGAACACATTAAAATGATCGGGTGGGCTGAAGAAAAGACAGACTGAGATTCAGTTTTTCTGAGTAGATTCCACTTCCTACACCTTTGCTGGTTTTTGAACCATCGGTGTAGAAGTGTATTGCTTCATTTTCCAAGAGAGTTCCATTTTCTCAATCTTCTCTTGAAAAAAAGTATGTCTAACTTCAGACAGCTCTAAGAAAAGTGCCTAACTCCAAATCGTACTTATAAACACTTCCATCGTTTTTTTAAAGAGTGTTTAACTTTATACACCGAAATTGGATATCTAAAGTAGGGCTAAAATTACATTTAATACAAATGCAACAAACAACATTTATGTTGAATATATTGTAAAGCACGATTGAGAGTGTTAAGACTGAAGAACTGAAGTAGTTAAGGGCGTAAAAGTACTATTTTTCAATAATTTCATTTATGGAATATCCCAATTTGATTAATTTATGAAACTTAGACGTTTTTCTAGTTCAAGTCTTATGCCACACTGTTTCAAATGATTTTAGTTTCTGTCCAAACACAAATAATAGTATGTATTATACGGATACATAGTGAACGACACCAATCAGTTTTTCATTCAAAACTGACAGAATCCAAGTCTGTGAGTATTTGAGGGCCTATTTAAACAACTGTGGGAATGCGTTTATAAATACGAAGTTGGCTTAGGCTTGTATTCTAACCAAATTTTATAAATACGACTGCATGTTACTTGGGCAGGATAACACAGTACTATAATACTAAAAAATTGGTCCAGTAGTTTTTGAATTATTGTTCCCGTTTCTCTGGGAGAATGGAAAATATGGCTTATGTTATTCAAGGGTGAAAGAGTTTTTGGAATCGATCTAGTATTTTCCAAGTTCCCATATAAGTTACCGTTTCCGTTCCCGAGGAAATATAGCCTATATTATTTCTCAGGTTCTAAACCATTTAATTCAGATTCCATTCATATCGGCTCAGTAATTTTAGAGACTTTTCATTACAAACACTAACTTCTCGTTAAAGTTTTCGTTCCCGTTCTGTCACTCGTTCCGGTGGGAAAAAATGGGAATAAAAAGCTTTCTAATCTAACATTGAAAGAATTTTAAAATCGGCCGTAATCTCTGTTGCCGTCCTACTCTCTAATTTTTTGTTCACATCACATCAGCAGTGTAGACTGTAAGACTGTAGAGTATTCCCTTCAGCTAAGGGGGCATTTTACTATCATAGAAGATGGCGATTTTTTTCTAACACTTTATCCACACAACGCTTGTTTACGCTTATTTATGCCGTTTGCTTTACTTTTGATACTAAATCTATAAATTCAATCATCAAATAAATTTCCCACTTTCTTCTAAGACTCTAACCTATACGTTAAGTGCTTGCTACAGGGATGTAGGATTCCAATTTATGATAGCTCCACCGTCAGAAGTCACTGTGACTGACACCTAACCTAACCCTTACTTAACCTAACCTAGACATACTTTGGAATGAGATCATAGTAAGACTGATAGACTGTATTTCATCTCCATATTCCCATATGGAATAGAAACTTGGAAACCTTACTTTACATAATTTATCCAATTTGATGACCGTTTAGAACCCGAGTTACGCCGCGCCGGTCAACTAGTTCAAGATAAATAAACACAACTATGGATTTCGGTTTTTATTTATGTGTAATTGTTTTTTTTTGTCATGTTCTTAACTTTATTACATAATATTTATATTTTTTTTCTTTCTTACAGTTAAATTATTTACAAATTACATTCACATGAATATATAATAATAATGTTTTGTTTTTCTTTTTTTAAGTTACATTATAATTTATTTACTTTTTACATCTTTCTATAAAGGCTTGTTTCTCAATTAGGTTTTCTTGTTTTTATTTTTCCTTCATGCAGCTTTTTATACTATCATGTCCTTTAGAAGGTCCATGATGTTCGAAATTAATATGTACTGAGAAAATTTTATAAGCTTTACACATTTGAAAGTATTATACAAAATGAAAGGAAATAACTAATTTGTAGAAATGTATAGACTGCGCACACTGTATGTAGCTTTATAGTTGTAAATATTCTGTTTTTCTTTTAACTTTGTTTTTTATAAAAATATTTTTTTTACACTTTACTTTGGAGTAATTTGTAATTTTTTCATCAATTCTTTTGCGTCGGTGAAAATCGGTTTCAGACTTTTTTTCGAGTTAGTTAGTTTTTTATTTTTACTTTTTGAATTATACAGAGCCTTGTTTAGATTTTTTATACACACAAGAGTTAGAATTGCCAGTCTTTAAGGAAAAGTTGGCAGTTTGTATACCAACTCTTGTAACCTTTAAGGACTTTATTTCTGACCTGCATCCAATCGGACTGGATTTGACTTTACAGTTTTTATTTAAGTATGTGTGTTACAATTGTACAACATGTGATTAATTTATTTATAAAATATATATTTAAATATATATATATACTATATACCTACTGCTTAGTCAATCCTAACAGTAGTGTTAACATTAAATTTGAATTTTTATTTTCTCATTTACTATACACAGAACAATGTTTGTTTTTTTATTTCATAAATATATGTACTTACAGCAAAATAAATTTTAAATAATATTTTAGAAACTATAGCGCATTTAAATAATATTCGTAAAATTAAAACATGAAAGCGTTGTTAAACAACTAAGAAAATATATATCATACGGCGACTTTGAAGATAGAAATGTACACTTAAGTTATAGGTATATCCTTTCACACACAAGCACAAGGGGCTGTATTACAATTTGTCTGGGCTTATAATTTACATGTTGTGTTTTTTTTTTATATGTATAAAGGTTACAGTTTGCCTATTGGGCTTTAGATTTTGCGAAGAATTCTCTGCGGCGGCCGGAGTGGATATTGGACACAGCACATTCTCATTGCATTAGTGATTTTAGCAAGAGCAGAGAATTCGCAAAAGCTTTTCTATATTACCAAACAACACCTTCGTTGAGCATGTTTTGCGGTTCAGAAAAATTTCCAGATGTCATAAATTCGGGTGATCCACTGCGAGGGCCCCCTCCTATACCACCACCACCTCCATTGCCCATCATATGATCGGGAGGTGGACCGCCAGCGCTAGCCATGTTCATTGATTGAGGGCCGGCTTGGTTTAGGAAATTTGATTCGGGCGTTAGACCGAATTCACCAACCATGGGTATTGGTCCGGAATGATCCATGGGTCCACCTGAAAAGGAACAAGCCATAATTTAAAGAAAGTTTCTTTACTATGTATGCGTGTTCGATGAATTTTCTTTGCAAAATTTAGAAAAAAGACAAGTATCAATGAGAATCCATAAGAACACATCTTGTTAACTAAAACCACTTCAATCGCAGATCGAATGTTGCAAATTTATTTTATTTTCCTCTTTGCAATATTTGACCTCCTTTCCAATCAGCAAAAAACTTACAAACTCACCTGGGGTGTTGAAGGGCATCGGCCCGCCAGGATGTCCGGGAAAGAAAGGTCCATCGTGCGGATGAAACGGTGGTCCACCATAGCCAAATTCAAATTTACCATCCGCACTAAAGTAGGGAAAACCTGGAGGACCATCATCCATTCCGCCAGGTGATAAATTCATCGGGAAACCACGCATTTTTCGCGCGCCACCAAAGAACGGCGGTCGGCCCATGCTGGTGATTTGTTTCATTCTTCGTTCTTTTGATCGTTTGTTCTGGAACCAAACCTGCAATAAAATGGGAGACATTTTATTTAAAGGAGAAAATTGACAGTTAAAGTTATTCGTATTTTGTGTGTATTGCAACCGCACTTGAAGAAAGAAATTAAACCACGAAAACATTTTCCATGAAACCGAACCAGGCCAAACCACAAGCTACTCGTACATATAAGGAATCCTTAAAAAGAGTTTGAATTTCAGAACGATGATCAAAGGCGAAGTTTTATTGACTCATATGAGGATGGGCTTTAAAATATTTTAACGATCCTTCTCGCCTTTCTCTATTGCTATGCTGCTGCTGGTTGGGTGTATTATGTGTCCCACGGCCACAAGAATATAGTGGCGCGAGTCCCTCTCAGGGGCAAGAATATAAAATTTTATGATGCTAAAGTCGATAATCGTTCGTCTTTAGTGAACAACAAAAGGAGCCAATGCAAAAAAAGACCAGGAACAAACGATTCCATTGAAAACAGAATGCCCATGAAAAATTATCACAATTATGTCCGCATTGTGCTCCAAAAAACCTCCATTCGATGTTGAAGATTATGTTCTTACGTAAAGTTCTAGCTATCAAGCTCTTAATATTTTTTTAATGGTGCATCGAAAATGCTGCCATGATTTACGAGCAGTATATACTTTTATACCTCCTAAGCGATTCCCGACTGTTTGAAGTCCGAAGTTTTGTGGACTATGTGTGTTGTCGGGTTGTAGAAAAAAAATGCTATCGAATTCGTTCGACCATAAAAGAGGGAAAATGTTCATGTTCATTTGGGTACCTCAGCGTTGAATGAAAAAATGAATGAAATTAGTTGTGCACTATTTGGTTGTGCGGTTGGACTAGATTTTATGGGCAATTTTAAAAGGCCCTTTGTTTGAGGTCAATGCTGAAATATGAACCGGGAACACTGGTATCGTGGGTAAAGTTTTTGTTTGTTCAGCAAATTGGAGGAGGAACTGTTACATCGTTAAGAAATCTTCAAGCCTATACCTGATGCATACCTATATAGGTACACTATTAATGTTGAATGTTTACAGCAGAGAGAACTGGTTCTCATAAAGCTACACCGAGCTCAGATGTTAGCGTAAGAAACCATATACTAGGCCTGTTACTAATATACTTTTATATGTTAACTTGACGAATAGTCGTTAAAAATTAAATTTTCGCAGACGTGTCTGAAGACACATGTTGCAGTGGAAAGATGGAAGTAGAGTACACTATCCTTTAGTATAAAAAGAATACGTGTCTAAAGATGAACGCATCGTTGGTGCGAGTGGCTTTATTAAAAAAAAAAAACTGGTACATAGTTCCAAGACTTTGTCTGGTGTAACAATATTAAAATCATTCAGGATACAAGGTTACCAAAATGTACTATTGAAACCTTACACCTGTGTTGTAACCCATTTAAATTTAAAGCTCCAAATTCAAGTACTTTATGCTGACGGATGGTTAGGAATGCTATCTGAGTCAATCATTGACTTAATTAGAACATTGGACAACTATTCATGTCTAATTCAAAGTCAATCGTGATTGACTCAATTTTTCAGAAAAAGTTTAAGTTGGTGAAGTGTAGTCGCAAAAACATCAATTTTCTTCCATTGGTCTGTGATAGTCACAGAATTATTCAGGAAAGTAGAACGGCTGATGAAATGACAGGAACAATTGTAGGGTTTTCATTTGATTTCAAAATGCAAATAAAAGAACAGATAGCAATCCAAGTATTGGTCGACGTCTTTCGATAGTCAATACGCGAGCAACTCTTCTCTAGCTACCGAGCTCTGATATTACAAAACACATTGCGATAGTAAATCTTTCTGGGTTTTTTATAATAAGAATAAGAACAGTTTGTCTCTTGTTATAATAAGTACACAGAATTTTAGATTTGTGTTATTAATCAAGAATATCTATTTATGACAAAACCTGCATAAATTGGCGCCCAACGTGGGGTGCGTGGGACTTTTAGAGTAAGAGTCTCATACTATGCGGAACGAAACAATTGGCAATACAAAAGGAAGTGCAACAAGTGCTGGCTGACAATTTCAACAGTACGTACGACATTTGACTGAAAGCTGATACTAGCGCAAGACATAAACTAAATACTCCTGAATCCATTTTTCCTCTTCAAGGTTGGAAGCTCCACATTGCCCAAAAACTAATCAGAACTTTGGACGGTTATTCATGACTTGTTTATGTTAAACAAATAAAATAAATTTGGCTAAAAAAGTTTTAGTTGGTGAAGTGTTCTCGCAAAGACTTTAAATTTCGTCCGTCCGTCGCTGATTGTCAAAACTTTGTTATGGTTTGCAATTGGTCCTGGAATTTGTTAACCTGCCCTTGTGGTGTCGTCAGCTCAAGATAGAATGCTCACTTAGAACACAGCCAAACTTTGGTCGAAAATAAAGGCAAATAAAAGAAAAGACCAATTCCAATAGATGTAATGCTCACTTAGTACTTCCAGGTTCCAGAATCACTGTAAAACTTTGATTGAAATGCAAATAAAATAATAGAGACCAATTAAGTTATTGGTCAATGTCTTTTGGCAGTGAGTACGTCTAGAATTGGTACCCGTGGCGTAATGGTTAGCATGTCCACCTGCTAACCCAGAGGTTCGAGGTTCGAATCCCAGCAGAGGCAAAATGCAAAAATGTTTTTCCACGAGTATCGCCTTTCGCGAGGAATTGGCAAGTCCTCCGTTAGTAAATTCATTGCCATGAAAAGCGCATTCTCAATTAGCCGTTCGGAACCGGCGAAAAATTGTAGGTCCACTCCATTCCCTCACAAGGCATGGTTGTGAGAAATGCGCTAGGTCCAGGGGCTCCTCGCTCTGTTGCGCCACCCTATTTATTTATTTATTTACATATTTATTTATTTACGTCTAGAATTCTTCTCTAGTCACTAAGATCTGATATACTTAACAAAATATATAACGATAGTACAGATCTAACGGGGTGTCTTATAAAATTAACAATAGCTCTGGAACATTCTGGTTCTTGTTAATAAGTACACAGATTATTATATTTGCGTTATTATTAAAAAATATTAATGACAAAAATCGACATATATTGGCGCCCAACGTGGAATTTTTATGGTCCTCAATAGAGTCTTACGTTATAAGAAACGGGCTAATTGAGCAGTAGAATAGGACCTGCGCCAAGTATTGGCTGGTAAAAAGTTAAACTACAGATCGCTTAAGCTTAATTCGATAAAACACAGTTGCAAAGACTTCAACTTTTTTCTTTCTTTCCTTGATGGTTGATATTATAATAAGTGAAACGACTGATAAAATGACAGCAACAAGTGCAGGGCTTGCAATTGGTCCTGAAATTTGATATCCTGCCTTTGTTGTGTCGTCAACTTAAGAAATAGTGCTCACTTAGTACTTTCGGAATCATTGCAAAACTTTGGTCGAAATGCAAATAAAAGAATGTTATATCACCATACATTACGATACTTAATCTTACGGGGTCTCTAATAAAATTTGATTCTGTCTCTTGTAAATAAGTACACCGATTTTAAGATTTCCGTTAATATTCATTAGTGTTTATGAAGTAAGTCGGCATTAATTGGCGCCCAACGTGGGGTTCGTGGGACCTTTGAAGTAAGAACACCACATTATGCGGAATTAAATGATGGGGCACATGATAGGAAATGTTCCAAGTAATAAGTTTAAGTACTGATCGCTTAATTTGTTGTAACAATGCGTATGGCATTTGGTTGGAAGATTTCTAAGGCAAGACAAAAACTCGATACTCCTGAATCCAGTATTCCTCATTAAAGCCATAAGCACATACACAACTTATTCACATATATGCAGCACAGTCCAGTGACTCAGAAAGAGACACAATCTTAGGGGCAGAACTTATCATTGACTGAATCAGAACTTTGGAAAACTGTTCATATCTATTTCATAGGTAGTTCTGATGAAATAAACAAAAGCAGTTTGATTTGGTGAAATGGTGTCGCAAGAAGTTCAACTTTATATGATGGGTCATAAGGACACGAATATTATGGGAAGTAAAACGACCGATGAAATGATAAGAGCAACTGCAGAGTTTGCATTAAATCCAAAAGTCTGTTAGCCTGCCTTTGCTGTGTTGTCAACTCATGATGTAATGCTCACTTAGTACATGCGTTATCATTGCGAAACTTTGATCAAAATACAAGCAAAAGAATAGAGAGTAATCCAAGTCATCGTTAAGTGGCGCAGCAAGGGAAAATAAGCTATCTAATTAACCAAATTATGATTGAGGCTTTGGCTGGGCGCCAACAATTTTTTTTTTTTTTTTTTTTGACAAAAAGATCTTAGTTAACTGTGGTGTTCTTGTTAAAAAGAAACGTCTGTCATTAATACTAAATGAACAACGAGTTGAATAAGAAACCGGTAAAGCTTGTAGAGAAGAAAGTTTCACGTTGGGCGCCAGTCATTATTTTTGACTCCTCAAAAATATCTGAATTTGTTCGTTTATGTTCTTGTTAAAAAGAAAAAAGTACTTATAACTTTCCTTTAATACTCAACTAACCAAAATGTTATTAACTTTTTTTTGTTCTGGCTAACTAAGTAAATTGCTGCATACTTATGAGGCAAAATACTTCAAAAAAAGAAAAAAGAAAACAACCGGTCTTGATGCCTGGTAATGAAAAATTTTGAAGATTGATTATAGAAGTAAACCAAAAACGATGTGTTAGCTACATCCATCCGAATATTCATGCAAATACAGTTTCATCTAACCCACTACCAGAATAATCCTTTTTACAGACTTCAATCCTTTCGATTTAGCAAAATAAGTGCACTTTATAGGTATGAAGCCACTAATATCTCATATGTATGTATAAACTCGTCCTACATTCGCAAACTCCTATCAATTATACTTTCCAGAATGACGGAAAATCTAAAAACCAGTTCAAAGACATATTGAATAATCCGAAAAACATGCGGGAGAAATATGATCCAGTGCTTAACTTAATAGTTTTTTTGATGAAAAGAAATTATATTGCATCTCCCAGCTATCATCGTCATAAATGAAAGTTTGACTTTCCAATCAATACTCACAATCCAGTTAATTTTGGATCACTCAGCTAAGAGAATCTAACAAGATTAATGACACATGTCTCTTCGTCGACCAGACTATTAAAACCCAACTCCCACAGTGACCACAGTAGTATAATACCTAATCTAATTTTTCCTAAGTCTTTTTGTTGAACCAAATTTTTTAGTATAAAATTCATTTACTTCTTATCCAAAAACGTAAGTTGTAATCTAAAACCGCAACAATGTCTACATCATTTGCTCTGTTGCGGTGGCGGCAGTGGCAGCGGGCGGCGACACGAGCCTTTTAATTCAAACAAAAATCTTAAACCTAACTCGAGTCTGCGTGAGACAATCGTTGGCTGACATATCCGTCAGTGGTTCAAATGTGAGATCATTTATTTTTACGATCTATAGAAGAGTTGTATTTGTGTGTGTTTTTTTTATTATGATTATTCAAGGGGAACCAACCAAAAGAGAGAAAATGAAATTAAAACTCAAGCTAACGACTTTGTTTGAATTTGAAAGTGGCGCCAGGGCATTGTGTCACGTGTGGAGTGTCGAAATTTAAAAGTGACAGAATGAATGTCATTGTTTGGATTTGATTTGTTTCATTGCTTTTGATGGGAGTCTGTCTGATTTTTTTTTGGTTTTGTTTTCTTTTTTTTTTTGTTTCTCGTCTGATGATTGTCTGAGAATTGAGACATTAAAAAACAACATATTACGAGTAGTATCACGCACGGTTTAAACATGAAAATTATGCCGTGAAGTTTGCCAGAAGCCAATTTGATGACTGTATTTCGTTATGAGTGGAGACATAATTGCTCAAGGCACGAGATTCTGATCTCAGGATATCCGTTAGTTTATTAAATATGTTCGCAAGCTGTAGACTCGTTAAAAGGGTTTAGTAATAAGCCAACAGTTTCTCTTCAATGAAAATTATATTGGTTCTTTTAAGTAATTTCGTACTTTCACTTACAAAAGACGTCAAAACCTCAGTTCTGCCCTTTAAATTTTAAATATAATTCTCATTGACAGTATAAATTCCAAGATGGTGGATTGCAACAGATTGGCAGTACTGAAAGTAATGCCAAGAACACATTAGCGCTTTAGCTTTGGTTTTGCTTGACGTTTATTAGTTCAAGTAATAAAATGAACGTCGCATTTCAACGATCACGTCAACTCACGTCACGTTTCCTAAGCTGTCAGTTTAGAGGTTTACCATGCCAACAAAGAAATACTATGTTACTTGGAATGCCTTGAATTCTCGTTCCAAATGATTTTCAATGTTCTTATCGCCATTAATAATTGCAACACACATAAGCTTTAAACGCCTGAGAGCAAGTTCGAAAAATTTACTCAAGTAAGACCAACTCGATTCGAAATTGATTTGAAGAATTAGCTACACTGCATTTCGAATTTAGCACAAGTGCATTCGATTTATTCATCATCAACATAACGTAACACCTTTCGACACCTTTTCGGCATAGGTGCAACCGCTCCGCGCGGGATGAAAAAAATCCAATTTTTCATTCACCATACTCTCCGGTCAAATGGTTGGAACTGTCAAAATTGACATCTAGAAGAAAAATGTTAATTATCTAACACTCAGGAGGTGGTCCCCGTATGGCAGGCAGTTCTCGCAGTTCCACATACGTGAATTCAAGACACTCACTCTCTATGGCTTACCATTTAATTCCATTTTAAATGAATTCGTTTCGCCATATGTCGGTAACGTTAAGACTTCTTTTTCCTTCTTGCTTTGTGTGTGTGCGCCATAAAAGAAGATAAAGTAACAGCAGCAGCAACTACAAACCATTGCCGGGCTACAGATACGGTCATTAATGACACTAGGATACTGACTCTGAAGATGCAACACAACACTATCCATCTATCTAACTTTACAGATTTATTGTAATGGAATTATTTGAATGGGTTACTTTGGGTTGAATCTTTTAAAACACAAGAAACACATCGTTACAGGTGGCGCACGTTCATGTAAAATTATTGTCGATGATAGGCGTGACTTTGTATAAGGGTTCGATGAAAGATCAGTTGTTGTTCCTCTTATAGGTTTGTATTCTGAATTGTTTGTGGTTTCTTTTATACGGGCTAACGAACGGATTCAAAAATTTTTATATCATCCCAAATCGACTTTGCATGACGTTGCAAAAAACTGTCAGAACGACCGTCCCTCGTCAGGCGATTGATTGTTTCGATGAAATTTGTTTGCTTTCATTTACTGCCGACTTGCAGCCGTTTTTGTCTGCTGCGGTGTTTTTGTTGTTTGCCTTCAAAAAACAAAAATTAGCCGGAGTTTGTTGGTGCGCCCGCAATTGTTTATTATTTTGATATGGTAACTGTTTTGATGATTGGATTGACACGGTAACACACGTTTGAACATTGAAAGGGGTTATAATGAAGAAGTTGAGAGTGTGAGTGTTGAAAGTGGAAATGATTTAGTGTGTTCGTAGGTACATTATGTAAGGGCTTAATTTTTTTAGTGGAAAGAAGGACTAAATGAGCCGAGCTTTCTTGTGAGAAACTGAGTAAGATGCTTACTATTGGACTTACTCCGAGGCCGAACTTCAATAACCTTCAACTTATGAAGATTCGAGAAAGCACGACACTGAAATTACTATCGGAGCACTTGGCAGATCTTCGCGGAAGGCGGTATCCGTGGAAAACACTTCTTGCATTTGCGAATAAAACCTCAAACCTCTCATGTTGAAGCCAGACATGCTACCCGTTACATCACAGGCACCATTCTTATTTAATTTGCAGTAGGTATAATTGGCGCCCAACGTTGACCACGAATTGTTTAGAAGTTGTGTTCCTTAAACGTCGAGTGATAAGGAATAAATGCTTGTAAGGAACTACTAAACAGATATCAATAAAACAACTGCCACTTTACAAACAGAAAGCACGTGGGACTTATCTTTTCTTAACACAAAACTATAAAACTTCTCACATTCTGTCAAAGAATAACCGGTGATTTGCTTCAACTGTTTCCCGGAATGTTATTCCAAAACCTTCTCAATCCTCTTAAGGTGTCGTCAACGTTTTTCTCCTCATCCTTAGTGTTCAATCGTCTGACATTTTTTAACCGGATTGTTTATGAAAAAATAAAAGGATGCTCCACACAACAAAACCTCACTCATTCTTTGATGTTTTTATATATGATGGGAAACTCCAAAGAGTAAGTCACTCAAAAACTCTCTTCCATGTATAATATGAGATGCATGACAAGTAAACTCCTTCCAAGAGAAGAGACAAGCCCCTCTTGAGGGCAAATTTTGTTTGTTTCCATTTCAAAAAAAACCAAACGTGTCATGTTATCCCAAAGCAATGCCAAAGTAGCAGGTGACAGCGGTATGTGATCTTCACACATTCATCCTGTCTCTGATGTCAAACGGAATAAGCTTGACAAAAAGAAATCGAAAAGAACGAAAGCAAAACGACCAGCATGGATTGCAGAGAAGTTCTTGGTTTCGGATACGAGTATTCATAAGCAGCAGGAGCGCGCGCAAACAAACGACAAAAACATATACGAGTAGCACCAGAAAAGAGTAGCATTGAGCAAGCCTATATATAAATATAACATTGTAGGTATGTATGATCCACAGGGAGCTGAATGTCAGATTTCCCACATCCCAATATCTAAATGTTAGAAGATACCTACTAACACATTATTGGTTGGCTGTGACACATGATCCCTGCCCAAGACACACGACATGGGATTCTTTGATCGCTGCCGCATCAAAGAAGGCACTCCTGACGTTGTCTTCCACACACACTCCCTCTCTCAGGGTATTGGATGACACCACACCGTGTTCTGGAGCTGCCGCTGCGGTGCATCGTGTAAAACACGCTAAGGTACATCGTGTTGTAGAGCATTTTGTTCATATATGATTTTTTTATGAGTCATTTGTCGTCGTCGTTGTTGGTTCCCTGTCATTCGGAAATCGGGATGGCACTTCGATGTCTGGACGCACTAAAGAATAATTTTATAGTATCCCAGTTTGTTGTTGTTGGTGTCTTCTTCTTTTTTTTATAATTATTATTATTTTGATGGTAGATATGCAAAACAGTTTTATGAGCCATTTGGATGGGAACTACAAAAGATACACATGTATAATCGATGTAATCATGGTTTGTTGTGGTTCCCTTGTGCCCTCAGTCAAGCAATGGCCCCAGAAGAGTATGGAGGACCTTGAGGAGTGGTGATGTGTGAATGTTACGTAAATTTTCATATTATGCTTGTGGTTTTTTTCTTTCTTTTCTTTTGGTGGTTCAGCGAGTTAATTTTTTAAGCCCCGCTGTCAGAACGATGTCGCTTTGGGACCCTAATTGATGCAACAAATTTGTGTATTTAATGACGTTTGCCGGTAAAATTTTATTGAAGCTTGGGGTTTTGACTGAAGTTTTCATCGAAAAAAAAGCGCCTTGTCGTTGCAGGATTTGTGTACATTATTTTTTCTAAAAAAAAGGGTGTTTAGGGGTTTTCTTTTACGAGGGGCTGTTTTGGAAGGGATTGGATGGAGAATTATGCCTTCGAGGTAGAGAAATCCAATGTATTTAGCGATTGTTTAGCTAAGGAAGAGGTGAAAACAAAGTAAATGCTTTTGTTTCAATAAATATAACAACTGGCGCCCAATGTGGGCATCGGTCAACCCAATCTTTATTAAGCTTATTGGCCTTTTGGTGTAAGTGCTGATGATTGTTTTATAAAACCCTCTTACTATTCTTTGTTTTGTTCCTTTTTTAGATCTAGTCTACACTTTTCATCATTGGGATCCATTTTATATGAACTACATGGCTGCAAGTCACAAAGTATGTGTCGAAAAAAGCGGTTAAAATCAAACTCAAGCCTTCTATGTGTTGCGCTACTAAGTTGTCCTACAATACTTATCTTACATCACTTTACAGACAATTGATGGATCAAACCTTCTAAAAAAAAGAATAATACTTCAACAATTTGTTAGGTCCTTCCTTTCTTTGCTTTTTAAACCAAACCACAAAAATGAAGCAATTTTCCACATCTGTGGGTCAAATTAATAAATCCAATCTTATTCGAGGCTGCCCACTCCACTTTATGCAATCTGACTCCCGTATAAAATCAGTTGAACCACACAAAACGATTAACGTATAGCCCACATTTCAAAACCAAAAAGTACAAAAAAACAACATAACATTCATTTTTTGAGTACAGCGATTCAGCGTGAAGCATTTCGCATCGAATTCATACATCATAGCGCAGAAACCTGTCACTGATTTATGACAGTAGTTTTTCCACATCTTCGGATGTGTGATAAATTGAAAATGTGCAAACTCTCCCGTCGCGAGTAAGGTGGTTCACAAAAAACAAAAAAAAAAGGAGAAGAAAAAACACCTAATTCTCTTGCAAAGTGGAAAATGGCCACTTGTGTGGTAAGTGTTTGCTGTGCCTGCGTGCAGTGCTGTCAGCTGTCACTGTCAGCAACAACGATGACAAGTGATGAATGTCTATTTATTTGTACCTTAATCCACATAAACTCAATTTGAAGTAGCTGCCCAGCTGAACGAAGAGAAAAATAAAAATAAAAATAAAAAAAATGACTGCGAAACATGTACGACAACGGTTAACTGGACTTCCGCAGAAAAAGTCATAATAAATCAAATCACAAAATGGTCTTAACACAAGAACTGTGCGCTTTTAACGATAGATGTCTCACCTTGGGACAAGCTAAAATTGTAGATAAAAAATTACACAGAAAGAAGACACATGAGGATGGAGATGGTTTCACGAACGTTAGTTTGACGAGCTCATAAAATTGAAGTCGGACTCTGTCATAATATGCGATAAGTAGTTGACCAGATGATGGTCTTCGTCTACGCTTTGGTTATTGTTTTCCTCGTATGTCGGCGGCGGTCGTCGATGAACACGGTCACGTACAATTTTGGAAACAACCAACTGAACATCCGTCAATTTACGCCCCAGAACCAACGATAATAATGATCGCCATCATCGACACACAGTGATCATCATTATTGTGAAGCTCCGGTGTCTTCTTTGGAGAGGAACTTTTCTGCCTCCGTTTATTTTAATTTCTATAATTTTGAAAGGGTAGCGCTGGTGGATATCGCGGGTGGTGTCAGGGGGAACACTAACTGCCACAACCTTCTCAAAAAAAAAGTTGACGGAATATATAATTTGGATAAATGTTCTTGAGTAACACACGAAAATATAAAAATAAAATCTGCGATAAAAATGTTGCGGAAATGGACAGAATTGCGCGATGATACTGACATGAACGATCGTTTAAATTGATCGAGCGTTACTGAGTGACCTAAGCCACCGATATGATGCTGAAGCCGACAACCAATTCCAATTGGATGTTGCATATATACTGAGTGCGGTGATCGAGGATGACGAAGATTAACGAAATTGCTGCAATTTCAAGGAGGAAAACCTGACGACGGCAACGCGACGTGGATGGGTCAATCGATAGTTGTTGACTGAAGTGACTGCCAGCGATGATCTTTGGATCACTAGCGGGCACAGCTTCAAAAACTTTTTCCATACAATAATTGGGTAATAACGATGCAGACATTTTTATTTTTACTCCCAAATTGCCTTGTCTGATGGGTTGGAGTAGGAGATTATCTAATTTGAAAGGACTGATACGATAATTTGAAGTGATGTACAAAAGGTAGAAGGAGAACAATTATGGTAATCTATGTTGAGTGTCGATAGACAAGCTATGGCTTTCACTTCTCAGAGCCTAGTCAGTCGCATAGTAAAGTGTAAGTTTGAAAGAAGCTTTCAGAAACAGGCTGTAAGAAGAGAACGAAGAAAATGTAACGCTTTTTAACAAACTAGGATGGAACCCTATTTGTGAACTCAAAGTGACCTTAGCAATGCTTACGCTGATTAATAACGGACGAAGATAGAACTCTCATTGTGGGAGGTTAGGTTTGGCTAGGTAAAAGTGTCTGTCAGCTCGCCCAACACACTTAGGCCCTTTGGGCTCATTGTGGTACCGCGGTGGATTTAATGTATCCTTATCCTAATAGAACCATTTCGGGGTTACAGTGAAGCGGGAGAGACGCAGGCCGTCGATCTGAGTAAGATCGCCAGGGTCATTAAAGACACACGAACCTTGATGAATCCTTCGTTTGTGAGCTAAAGCGGGGCATGAACAGAGAAGGTGGAGAATCGTCTCCACCTCCTCATTCATACAGCTGCGAAAATCGTTTGAGACGACTACTAGCCTTGCAGCATGTCTTCCTATAAGACAGTGTCCTGTGATGACACCAATCGTAGCACTTTCTGTTAAGAAAAATTAAACCGTTCGACCGCTTAAGATCTAGCTTAGCTCACGTTAAACTGCTTAGCCATCTCAGATTTGTTTTCTTGTATGCGTCCTGCTTGAGCAAGAGTTTGTATGTAGCGATAAGTATGCCGATACTCTCCGTTTTCGGTGAGAAGGGCAGAAGTGTTCTGTTTCAGCTTTTCAGTTTCCTGGAGTGTCTCTATGCCACGGCACCCAGCACAGGTGATTGTTAAATTGCTTTGACATCTCGCTAGGAGATGATGGGCATTCAAGGGCTAGAATAGAGTTGAAGGAATTTGATGCTAGGGATTTGATGGCTACCTGTCTATCTGAGAAGATACGAATATCCTTTTCGGATATCATGTTTTCTCTGAGCCAAGACAGCGCTTTGCTGATTGCCATCACCTTTGCTTGGAACACGCTACAATTTATTTTTTTGAACCGTTTTTTTTTATATTTTTTTTTTGAACCGTACGTGAAAAAATGGACGTACCTATTCGTTTTCCAAGAGTGATTGGTCCTCCCAATCTGTTCTGGATGGAATGGTCACTCGGA
This sequence comes from Melanostoma mellinum, assembly GCA_914767635.1. Lineage (NCBI taxonomy): Eukaryota > Metazoa > Arthropoda > Insecta > Diptera > Syrphidae > Melanostoma > Melanostoma mellinum. The sequence goes on from OU612059.1 coordinate 20,027,806, forward strand.
AATTTGTACCAAATTCGAGTTTAGGTGTGTGTGTGTCTAGTCTAGTTTGTAGCTTGAGGATTTCGAATTTGTTCAGAATGTCAGCATGGCCAATGTTGTTGTTGGCCCATTGTGAGACTTCTTGTGATCGAATAGCTGAACTCGCAGCTGTAGATGTCAAGTGGGACTAGTTGAAACACGATGTCCAGGGTCGCTAAAGGAGTGGTGCGTAGGTCATGGCTCATACATATGGTCATTGTGGGAATATCAAACAGAAATCGATTTGGGCAGCAAGAAGTTCCTATGAGTGAAACCCTTTTCCTTACCTTAAATTCAACGTATATCTGTAAGTGTTGGGTTTTTGAAAAGGTATTTACGTGACAATGTGCACAAGTTGTCATCATCATTCTTCAAATCCCTTCATATACTGATAGGCTTTCTCATTTTTCAAGTGCGCTATGAATCTCTGATGCAGTGCAAATGCTTGTAGCCTAGCCATGAATCTTTTTCGTCGACTTTATGGACTGAATTGGGTAAGAGCAAAAGGATTACATTTATTTTCTATCGAAGTTTGTAGTAACCCAAATCTTTGGTCTTTCATCGATTTTCTTTACGTCTTCCTCACGCTGATAGTTTTGAATTTGTCAGGCTCAGGTAAAGAAGCAGCACCTGGCACGATTCACAGAAGACCCATTGTGCTAAGGATAGGGGGAGGTGGCTGTCTAATATTCAAACCTTAAAGTCTTAAAAGTGAGCCCTTACAATGCCTTAAAATGGTTTCACCTAAAAAAGATGCTCAAAATCAAGCAGAAGAACGAGCATCAATTCTCCCTTCCATGTATCACGATTCTAACATTGAAGATTCATGGCTAAAACTATTGAAACATTTTCAAACACACATATTCAATCTTTTCCAGCGTCCCTTAGCTTTATTCCAAAAAGGAAAAGATATTATTAATTCATGCACACGCCTTCTATAAACTACCGACTTTTTACTCTTGTCGCGTAGCAACTTTTTCGATTTATCAAACTCGCATTAGACATAAGGAAGTCCAAACGATTGCATTTAACGTTTCTGTGAAACACGGCCGACTTTGCCACAGTATCCGCGAAGCTAAAATTCACCAGAACTTCGATTATTTATGCACTTTTTATGCAAAATTATCGGTCGTTCGTCAAAGATTATTCTGACAGAGGTATTGAAAAACAGAATACATTAATACCTGCACAAGTGATCAACTTTTTGCTCTTCATCTCCAACTTTAGATCCCAGCAGAAAACATTTAGGCCAAAGAATAAAAAGCAATGAAAAAAAAACCGCAGCATCACCACACATTAAAAAAAAAATTAAGAGTTGTGGCCAAAAATGAGGCAAGAAAATTTCACAAAGAGAAACAACATTTTTATTTCTCTTTTTATAAGGCCTGCCCTCACCAAACATACAAGACTTTAAGACCATCGAAAGGTTCAAAAAGGCAAAGTTTCGATCATAAATCATTGTGCGCCACTCTAAATATACAAGAAGACATAAAAAACAAACGGTCTTATGAATATTCATTCATTAACCACCGAAAATAAACTTTAACTTCATCTGAAAGCATAAGAAAAACAAAATTAAGTCTACTGCTGGAAATGGTCTGCCATATAAAAAACAAAAACTCGGCCACAATGGGATGCCGGACCTATTTTCAGACATCGGGTACCTACATAATAATTTGCTAATCAAGTGCCACTCGTGTAATTGTGGTGCACGCATATTTCAAAGATAATTATCAAAGATAAAATGACAACTTATGGATTTCATTAATAACTCGACTAATCGGAAACAGCATGGCGCACCGCGTTGACGTCGCACTGTCGATGTCGGTGTCGGTCGGTCTTAGACGCCATCGATCGTTATTGGTAGGCGTTGAAATCGGTTTATCTTTATATATATTTGGATATATGTAGTTTATTTGGTGATTTGAAAGAGGATAATTTATTCAACGCTTGTTATTGTTTTTGATGATTTCCTCACTAAATGAATGTGCCCTTTTTGATTTGATATAGAATAGTATCGATGTAGATATTTACGCAGTTGCTTTGGCAATTTAGACATAAGCGATAAGCATAATTAATTACGACCAATCTGAATTTTTCTTTTTTAAGTAAAAACGGCACTTAAAAATTAAAATAATCATATCTATGGTAAGCGCTATTAATATAAAAACTTATGAGTTCCGATTAATTTACTTTCAAAAACTTGTTGAGCTTCGAACATTGGACTTTAAATTGGGTTTCATATTTCTTTTCTTTCCATTATTTTTTTACTATCGTCGTCAAATATGAAGATCCATGTGGTGATTTTTTGACGAAAATAGACATAAGAAATAACAATCAAATACCGAAACCGCATGGTTTTATTAAATTTGATTAATCTGATAAGTAACTATGAACAGTAACTATAACAGAATACATTGGCTTTAGTTAGTTATTTACTCATGTTTAACATGCGACACCAATGATACTGATCAGTATCAATACCGAGTTATAATTAAGTTATGAAAGAATAAAAACAAATCACTGATGCAAAAGAACCCAAGCCCAAGTTGCATATGAAGTTTTCCTTGCAAGGCCTATTGGATTGGTAAACCGAAAAATTGAAAAATTAATTTTTGTAGTGCGTTTGAAGTTGGAAAGAGAAATCCTGTTTTACTGATGTTGCTCCACTTTTGTCGCAAATATATGTAACCCTTCAGAAATTATTTTTCAATTTCTAGTCCTTGACGATGAGAAATATTTGGTGATAGACCAACAACTGTATTATCCCTAACAAAAACAGTGATTTTACTTTCTGTGGCGTTAAGTTAGTTAAATTTGGTATTCAGCATTTATGAATCATAAAGAGCATTGATAGAGATAGCAAAAAACAGTAAAACAGTAAAAACAAAACATTAAACCATTGTCAACCATAATAATCGGTAAAAAAAAGTCTTTTCTGCAATTTTCCTTCAAACACTTAACAAGACTCCTAAATCAAAGAGAAAACATAGAAAGGTTTTGGCAATTGGTACATCAGTACTTCAGATCAGTAGCTGTGCGTTTTTGGCCAGAGCTAAGCTGGGTTTCCACATGTCACTAAAATGACATAGTTTGACAGATCAAAATCTTGTCAGTATTGATACAGTTGCCAGTTCATTTCCACTTGTGTCATTTACTGTCAAAAAATTGGTTGTCATTTCATTGATAAAGAAATTTTGACAAAACGTTTTGTCAACTCAATGAGCGCTATTTCCACTTGTATTGTCATTTCTAAACTGGTAGTAGACTGTCACTGAAAATTATTAGCCTCCTTGCTTCGTCGAATTTTTGTTTTGTGTGTTACAAGGTTTTCATCTTTTTTAATTAATAAAATAAATAATGTGTGAAATGAAAATTAATTAATGTTATGCCTGCTGTGGATATAAGGCAAAAAAAACCTTTTAGGAGGAGGGACGGGGTGTTTACATACTTTGAGGATAATGTCGGGGTGAACAGTCAACAATTAAAATAAAAAATAAAATAACGTTTCATACAATTTTTATGTAGGATTCAACGCTCCACTCCGTCGCGTCGTTGATATTCTCTGCCTTCGATTTTTTTCCTTTTGAATTTTTTCATACCATAGTACTATTTATTTATGTTTTCTCGTGTTATTTACTCGTCACTTCATTGACAAAAGATTCAACACGATGCCAAAAAAAATATCGATGTCAGTGAATGATGGAGTGACATTTCTTTTGTCAATCAGCCAATTTCCACTTGTCATTCAAATTTACTGCCAAAAAATGACCGACGCTGTTCGTCAGTTGAATGACTGTCAATTTTTGCAATTTCCACTTGTCATTTTTCTCGATGACAGAAAACTAGGTCATTCATCATTTAAAAAATGGCAAGTGGAAACCTAGCATATACTCAACATTATCCATCAAGTAAGACTTGATCACGAAACGTATCAGTGAATCCTTCGCGGTAGCTGCTTGTCAAGCTCAGATAGAATTGAAACCATAACTTCAATTACAATAACAATTACAGTTACAATTACATTTACAAATAAATTTATAAATACAATTTAGGCACATTTTCTTTGGTTCTTGACATTTTTATAAAATCAAATTCGACAATCATGAGCAACAAAGCCTTCGCATTTGCAAGAGTCCCTTCAATTTGCAAATCGAAAGCAACAAACAAAATCCCTGCATTTTTCTGAGAACAAAGCATTAGAAGTTCATTAATTTTTGATTGAGAAAAATAGGTACTTGAAGTCATCAATCGCCCCAGTTTTTATAAATGAAGCAAGCACATCTGCATTCGATTCTCGAACAAAATAAATCCGCAGCAGCAGAATCGAACTTCTTTTTCAATTCGTGGTCGGGTGTTTTATTCGTAGTGCGAACAAAATCCTACTTCACTGCTCATTAGATAGTTGCTCTAAAAAACATGGCTGTACGGCTATTAAAAAAGCAAAAAAATTAATCTGAAGTAAGACAAAAATACAACGAAGAAATGCATCATTAATAAGCATTATAAGGTTTAGTAAGATTGATTCTTCTCAGCTGGCAATTATCATTAGACGCTTCGGTGTTCAACGACACCACTTTTTCCTCTGTATGTTGTCAGAGAGCAGCTATTTTGATACAACTTTAATTTTTAGTTTGCTTTTTATTGTGATCCTATACTCGAATGATTGAAATCTCTAACGCGAACTTGGTAGCACCGGCTACGCGGCAGCCATATTTATTTGAGGCAGCCATACTTATTTTCTTAAGTATATGTCATTCTTTTACTATTTGCCGGCGAAGTCACATTGATTGTAAAGAAAAGTAAATTCACGACTTTTTAATGAAAAAACTAAACGTAGGCAAGGTACAATTTTATTTTATAAAAACTAAAAAAATTTATAGGAATATTAAAATTTTTTCGCGAATTTCGCTCAACAAACATATTGAGTTTCTTTCTTTGGAAATGTCTCAACACCAATCAATAATCTTGTTGAGCTCGAAACTAATTTGTTTTTTTTTTTTCAAATGCACATTAGCTCCATAATCAATGTCATTACCGGACATTACCTCATAGGTAGACACCCCATAAGACTCGGCGTTCCCTCAAACGACATCTGCAAAAACTGTTTACACTAGGAGGAGGAAGAAATAATCCCACACCTTCTCTGTTCATATCCTGTAATATTTCTCAAACGAAAACTGAATTTTGGAGATAATTCAAACGATCTGGTAAACACAGATATCCTTCCCCTCCACCGCTTTATTAAAGGCTCCAAATGGAAGTTAATCGAGGAACTCTCTCACACACTTCATTTGGTACCACAATGGACTTAGTATATCGGTCTAAGTTCTGTTGTTTTCCTTACTGCAATTTAAACCTTACTTAACCTAACCTGTGTTATATGAATATATCTTGTTTTCTTCCTGAACTACCTGAAGAACTTTTACAACAAAAGGGGGTAGGCGAATAAAATTCAACAGAAATCATAAAAGAAATCGTTTGGTTTGCCACAACGAATGAAAATAATATAAGCCGAGTTTTATTGGGAATTTTTATATTCACTTCACTTAGGCGCTCAATGAAACGCTGTACTCACTTATACAACTTTATTCCATAAACTCCATTTACAAGGCATCCCTGTTGTTCACTTCTGCAAATGATTTATTTTTGGTCCACTTACGTTGTTCACTTTAGAGTTGTTGTTTTTCAATGAGCGATGTTTTGTGATGTTTTGTTGAAGTGAATATAAATTCTCACTGAAACACGGCTACAGTTACTCATACATCGACTTCAATTACTTACTGTGCTATAAATTTTTTTAAATCAAAATACATAAGCCGTGTTTTATTGCGAATTTATATTCACTTAAATAAGACTATGCCATATATGTATGTACAGTACATAAGTAGGTACATTTCTTATTACGGTGTGATCAAAACTAAGAAGCCAAAGCTTAGCGTAAGGTGAAAGTGGAGTTTAGGTGAAAGTGAACTTTGTAAGTGAATATAGCCAAAAAAGCGTTGTATTGAGACTCGCAAGTGAGGTGAATATAGAAATTCCCAATAAAACACGGCTCTAGTATTCGAATCTCGGCCATATTTGCAGTTATGAAACTCCTTTTCGAAAATAGTATTCGAATCTCGAACTGCACGTTTGCATGAGCTTAAATTGCTTTCTGTATTGACTTCACCTTTTATCAGTAAATATATTTTTATACCTCGAACGACTTACTCGGTTACTCGAATACAAATATCTCGATCATAAAAATCATTCGTTTCCGGTCATCGGAATAAATATATATAGGGTGGCCAAGGCCCTAGCGCATTTCTCACAACGGCGATATCCGTGAAAAACATTTTTGCCTCAGTTGAGATTCGAACCACGCAACTCTGGGTTAACACGTAGACATGCTAGCAAAGCAATCAAACCACGAGTACCATTTAATTGGAAACCGCAAATAATTTTTTCATGAATTTCAAAATTTGCGTGTACCTACCTAATCGGTGTAAAAAACGAACTCCTATGATGAAATTTTCTATAATATACTAGTTACGCCCGCCATCTTTGGAAAAATTCGTGCAATATTTCGTTAGTACGCTACGTAAATTTAATGGTATAATGAGTCGTAAGAAAAACACAAAACAGTTCGTAGGGATTCTGTAAGATCTTTTTCAGTTTGTTACAGAAATGTCACAAGGGGCTTAGCATTTTTTTCAATGATTTAAAAAGAGCTCAATGATTGAATTCGGTTAGAAATCGATGCTTTGCCATCAGAATAATGCCGAAACAGCTTCGATATTAAAAAATAAAAATAAATAGGGTGGCGCAACAGAGCGAGGAGCCCCCGGGCCTAACGCGTTTCTCACAACCATGCCTTGTGAGGGAATGGAGGGGACCTACAATTTTCTGCCGGTTCCGAACGGCTAATTGAGCAAGCGCTTTTCATGGCAATGAATTTACTAACGGAGGACTTGCCAATTCCTCGCGAAAGGCGATACCCGTGGAAAAACATTTGTGCCTCTGATGGGATTCGAACCTCGAACCTCTGGGTTAGCAGGTGTACATGCTAACCATCATGCCATGGGTACCACTTCGATATTTCCTTATTCGTTTTTTTTTTTTAGGAGATTCCGTCAGGTAGTCAAACAGGAGGGGGCCGTTGGCCTCTCAAAAAAATAAAATAACGAACAAAAAGGTAAAATCTATCACAGGTTAGTTAGTGATTTTCGAGCTGATTTGGTTGTAGTCCATATAGCACGGTCCTGTCGAGAAGGCTTCTTTAAATTTAAGTTCAATGGAAAGGTGACGGCGAATCCGATGTTGTCCTTACCAAACCATGACAGCGATTAGAAATGGAACGAACCTTCCTCTACACAAGGACTTCTTTCGGAGGTTCACTTATTAAAACCAGTCTGTCGTCGAGATGTTACCAATAACACTTGCCATTCAAAAACTAGCTTCAAATATCTTAAACAAATTACTTTATTAAAACATGCATAGATTAAATAGACAATAAACCAACTTTTTGTAAAACAAAACTCCTAAACTAGAGAATTAGTAGGAATAAGAAATTAAAACCAAAGTTGAATAAGGAAAACAAAGTTTTCGAGAAAATGACTTGAATCTTCAAAACATAGCATTTTTCCACAATCATTGTCTTCCAAGCTTATAACCTAACAGGCTTTCCAAATTCGTTCGAACAGATGTTTCAGTCATTCCGTTGGACACTTATCATTCCACACAACAAAGTTTTTTTTTGACAAAGGACGGATCCACTGATTCAACAAATGAGTATAACCGCCAACAAATTGCTATACACTTCCGAATACAATAAAAAATACTCTAATATAAATTAGAGAGCTCATCTTTTCAAGATTCATATACAAATTAATTTAACTCACCTGTATCACCCGCATCGGCAGACCAGTTTCTTTCGCCAGTTGTTCCCTGATGTGTCTTGTCGGTTTCGGCGTTTGATTGAACGCCGTTTTTAGGACCTCCAGCTGTTTCGCTTTGATTGTTGTACGCGGGCCTCGTCGCTTCGAACCATTCGCACCATCATCAGGACTTTTATTTTCCGCTTGAGAATCACCCCGTCCATCTGGGTCACCGTCTAAAGAGCCCTGTGCAATGAACATTGTTAATATACAATCACCATCAATAAAAATATTCGAGTATCAATCAATATTGCTCAGCATGATTAATCATCACCATCGGACATGGCGTGTCGGCACAATCTTTGTTTATTAATTATTGTGATGATGATGATTATTCTCAGATTTATTCACATCTTTTCACATACCTGATCGGAATCGTCGTGCGTATTTTTACTGTCCGTGCTCATACTTTGCACTGAGATATCTGATGCGCCGAGTTGTCCACCTGCTGAGTCGGGGCCATTTGGCCCCATACCACCCAGACCAAGTGGTGGCCCTCTTAAAAGTGGCTCATCATCATCTTCGTCCTCGCTCGCGGATCCCATTAATGAGTCTGAAACCAAAGAGAAAAAAACAATGCAAATGAATATATCCTTGAAGTGTTCAATGAGTGAGTAAGTTTGTTGTGTTCGAGCTCATGCTCACCGTTCACGTGTCTAAAGTGAAGCTAATATGGAGGCTATAGTGCGAGAATTCTGTACGTGGCACGGATGTGTCCTATCTATGTACCGCATACCTCGCACGCGTCAATCCTTTCTTGCATGTAAAACCTGCAGCATATCAACTATCCTCATTCGGAATATTAATCGCGTTTAAAGTCGAGACACACGTCACACTGTCACACTTCGTCCTGGTTGAACTTTTCACTACACTCTAAGGACGTACTTTTTTTCTCGCAGTCCTGTCTGCATAGACAGTCCCTTGAGTGAAGGTTAAGTAGAATCTTTAAAATGAGAAGCAGAAACTTGCCGTTCTTATCAAACAGGCACATTTGTGTGCCCATTAATCGCGTGCACTAAGAAGGGTCTTTGGTATTCCTCTCTTGGGAAATGTCATTTGAATGCAATTGGAATTAGAATTAAATGGAATACACCAGTCAACGCGATTAGGGTCGTCGTGATTGGGTTCGAACTACCCACACCACAGCAAATAGAGAAGGGTGCTCTCTTTTTGGATCTCCAATGTGAGAGGGTGGTGCGGATGAAGGACTGTTTCGCATAATCAAGTACATATTGTTGTTGATGTGATTTAGTCAAAGAATCATGTAATGTGAACGGATATGGAAAACAGTTATGTCTGCTACGAGGCAATCTGTGACCTTTTGTTGATGCAAGTGCACATTAAGTGAAACTTGAAACGGGTTTTTTTGGTAGTTAGTGTAACTTCGTTAAGATTTTCATCGTTTTTGCATAATTGATGTGAGAAGTCAGTCACCACCATGAATGTTTTTCCCCCCGATTCGTTGTTCAGTCATTAAGATTGCATTGCTGTGATATTTATACACGCGTCAGCTTAACAGACTGTCCGGGATACCCACTTGCGTTCAGAAGTCTTTTGAATACACGCAAAGCGCGATATAGAAGCTATTTATATCTTCCGATGGACTATGAGGCGAATACTGGCGTCCCATGCAGCGAGGCGTTCGTGTTGGCGCAATACAGAAGCTCTTGCTGTGAAGGTGCCAAAGAAAAATAAAAGAGTCGGTATTAAAAACTTCTTCGCAGCAACAAAACATGGAAATTGACCAAATGAACTTTTTCCTTTCAATAAATTTTACAAAAATCATAGTTGCATAAGAAACACCTGAAGAAGTGGCTTACGAAATGAATTGATAGTTTCAACTGCTTTACAGCTTTGGTTAATGTGTTTGCTGAGTATTCATGGACGATACTTACTAAGTTTCTTATAGTGCCTTTCCACCCTTTAAGCTGTAGTAAAAAAGGCTCACATACTTGTTGCTCACAAAGGATTACTATTGCTCGGGGCTTAAGGGTTACCTCAAGAATGTCGAATGTCGAAGGTAATAATGAGATATTTATCTTTGCTAAGTTTCTTCTGAAGGACTCAGCTAAAGCCTAGTACGCTGCTGGTCAGCGGAAGATTTCGCTCTCCTTTAGTCGCAGTAATTGTAATAGATTTTTTAATGCAATTTTTACAACTCCCTCACACAAGACAATCAAAATAAAGGATAATTTTTTGGAAGAAGATTGACCTCAAATTATCGCTTAGAAGCTTTTGTAAATTCATTTTATTTTAATAGAAATGACCCCTTACAATTTCTCCCAAATACTCAAATAGTCCACCAAAATAAGTAAAACAAAAACCTAATCATACGCTACTCAAAAAGCAGCAAAGACAATAAAACAAGCACTACTATGTGTATTGTGTTAGAAAAAAAAATTTTTAATCGAGTTTATACTCAACAGTGCCACTCAAAAGAGCTTCAGCCAGAAAGGGTTTAAAAATCAAACAAGATCAGGTAGACCAAAGCGTTGTGTCTGGTTACAGACAGATATCTCTTCTGAGCAGCGTCAGCAAAATCCTGGAGAATCTGGTTCTTCGATGGCTTAAGACATTCTGCATATGCAGTTTGGATTCTGAAAGAAGCACTCCTGAAGCTACAAGAGGACGTTAAAAGGAAGGTCAATTACCACCAAAAAACAGTTGAATGTTTTTAAGAAGGTATTCGAGTTAATGGGTAAACGGACTTATCCATCAATTAACCATTTTACGATTTCCAGGTACTGATCACGTAAAAGGATCTGGAATAACGAAAATCGAATAAAGTGTTTATTAACAGACATTGAAATCGTAAAATGCTAGTAGAAAACACAACGTCATCATAGTCATAACCCAAGGATTGAAGCTAGGACTTTCCCAGTATAGCATCTTCACATCGGACTAACCTCATCCAGAAAACGCCAACTTTCTCTTGGCGTATGATTGCTTGAAATACGCTCATTTATTGTCAGCTGTGATTATGCAGCTTGCAAAGTTGAAGCCCACGAATAAGGGAGCTCTTTGAGTCTTCTTCTTTTTCATTTCCGGCGTTACGAGTAGTGATCTTGAAGCGATCACAACTCTCCCACTTTTCCGCTTCACACTAGTGATCCGCCTGTGGGGTACGCCACGTTGACCTCAGAAAGCGTCGGCAAGCCTCCCGGTTTTAGATTGTTCCATGTCTGAGGCCAACCAAATGCTGCTGTTTTTGCATTTGCTTGTACCAGGTGTGTTTTGGCCTGCCTTTTCTTTTTCGTCGCGAATTTGTAGAAACGGGAATTCTTTGAGTACTAACAAGAATGGGAAATCGAAATTAACTCCGCAAAGTCCGAGGATACTTGCATTCGAAGACCCACACAAAAATGAAAACGTTCGCGATTAGCCACAAACTACCACAACATCTTCATCAACTTTCCTGACGCAACACAGCTCAGAGGCCAAGGAATCATGTCAAATATGTAGGAGTCCACTTCAACGAACTGATGCGTTGTTAGGAAAGCTAACTATCCCTTCCATCGCGTCCACCCCCTAACGCTCAAAAAAGTAGACTTAGCCAAAAAAACAAAATCACTGCTGTATACAGCAGCTAATAAGACCTGTCTACTACTTTCCCGTCTGGTTTACAATATCCAAGACTGGAATGCAAAAACTGGTTGTGTTCGAGAGGAAAATTCTGTACATCTGTACAGGACTTGGCTACTACTTAATATTCACCGTCATCCGTCAGCAACAGAAAACTCTATAAAGAAGGATCATCCCTATAGAGACGTACTTAGTGCCATCTGGAAGACGCTAGCTGGAAAACTTGGCTAACCATGCAAACATTAAACCCCTTAGTAAGCATATCAGACGTGGCCAGGGTCATAAGACTCAGGAACAGGTGAAGCGCAATAAAAGTCTGGTATTCCATGAAACTCTAGCCTCTCCCTTTTCAAGACCGTTATGCGTTAGCAAATAACATCCTGCTCGAGGTGCCACTGCAACTTGCTTACGCAATAACCGAACATAACGGATCTAGACCAGTAAAGGTCGATAAACAATCCTCAAGCCAGTGGTTGAACAGCGACGCCGAGGGCTGAATGGCTAAGGAGTTCTTAGTCGCTAGTTGCGAACTCTGGATACCTAGGCAAATCCAGTTTAAATTATAAGTCCTTTACGTTGGCATAGGGCTCTGCCAATGGTGACCTCCTTTCCCTATTACTCGTGGGTACAAGATAGATATTTTTGATGTAAATTTTAAAGAGAGTGATGCTGCTCTAAGTGCATCCACACCAATGGAGACAGGTCTTGACGACCTTCCACCTATTGGTTCTTTGGAGGAGGCGAAGCTTCTCAACGAGGCTGCCCCTACAACACACACTGATCAAACGATCAAATCCACACAAAAAGCGCGCGTCAAGCTTTGCGGAGCTGCTCGCAAACGCTTTAAATTCCTTCTGGCTAGCGGCCTTAACGAAGCCGAAGCCAGGGATAGAGCCAGAACGGCTGTTCCAAAGGGAGAAAAAAGGAATCGCTCTGAATCCTTCCCTAGGGACACAAATCGTGCCAAAATAGCAAAACCCAACATTGCTCACAAGCAGAGGTCTGTTGATGTGCCTATCACATCAAATCCGCCTCCAAATCAACAAAAAATAGAGCAAAAAAATTTTAAGCAAGCGCTGGAGAGTTACAAAATAGGTATCCTTGCCTCTGACTTCCCGGAAACGCTACTTAACACTGACCAAATGACAGCAGTGCAAGACACCATCTTTGGTTTGATCTGCAGCCAAAAGACAGGGGATATCAGCCCCAAATTCTTTGGCACCAATTTCAGAGCAGGATGGCTTGTCTTCAACTGCAAAAACAAGGTCACGGCTGACTGGCTAAAAGGCGAAATTCCAAAATTAAAGCCTTGGGAGAATGCCTCACTGAAGGCGGTTGAAGAGGAAGAAATTCCCAAAAACCAAATTCTGGTCGGCCATTTCCCCGTTGGTCCCACCTGCACGAACGAGCAGATCCTCACGGCAATCAAGGTCCAGAATGAGGGTCTCCCCGTTCCTGAATGGAGGATCATAAGAATGAGAAGCCAAAGGTGCCGCCTGTATTCTTACCTTTTCGGTGGACCACAAATCTGTGGCTCTACTGAAAACCAGAAAGGACATTATAGACTTTAGGTTTGGCGATGTTCAACTCCGCCATCCTAAAGCCCCTCACAAAACTGGTGCCCCCAAACCCCCACCTAACTCCCCTGTCAAGACAGCCTGTATGACTCTGACGACAGGTAATAGTGCTCCACAGCCTTCACCAACGTCAGATCTACAAAACAGGCTGACAGCTCCAGTAAACCTAGTTCCTCCCCCCTCAGTTGCTAATGCCACACATACCTCACCAAAGGAGTCAGCCGTTAGGCCTTCCTCACCAAAAGGTACTTCTGGTAATGCAACAACAACTCCGCCCCCTCCCTGCTCAACAACCGTCGCCAATACAACAACAAAAGGCGTAAATGCAACACCAGCTGCAAGAAGCAGCTCAGCCAAATTAATGGCTCCAAAACGGGACCCCAGGCCCAAAGGTAAAGCTCGGCAGAGGCTATTAAAAGCACCAGCGAGCTTTACCTCAACACCAAAAACAAAATGAATTACACCACCCTAAAATTCCTGCAGATAAATCTTATGCACGCCAAAGCTGCCTCAGCTGCGGCAAGCAGAGAATTTGTCAAGCAGGATCTGGACTGCTTACTAGTCCAGGAACCATGGGTGGTAAGAGGCCAAATAAAAGGCCTTCCAACACAATCGTGTAAGTTAATATACGACAACACGCAACTCCAACCACGAGCTGCGCTTCTTATCCATAAAAGAACTAACTTTCTTCCCATTCCAGAATTCATCACAAATGATCTAGTTGCGGTACTAGCTGAGATCCCCACGGCAAGAGGCTTACAAAATATTGTAATAGCCTCAGCCTACTACCCGGGAGATACTACCTCCGCACCACCTGAAGAGGTAAGAAAACTTGTTAGATACTGCAACGCAAGGGGAAGACAGCTACTACTTGGTTGTGATGCCAACTCCCATCATACCATATGGGGTAGCACAGACATCAACAAAAGAGGTGAGTCACTTTTAGATTTTCTTATGCACTCAAACTTAGATATTCTAAACAAGGGAAATGAACCTACTTTTGTCACCTCCACTAGGAAAGAAGTGTTGGATATGACAGTGGCAAGTTTTGCCATAGCTAACAACATTCTCAATTGGCATGTCTCGAAAGAGATATCATTCTCGGACCACCGGCACATCAGATTTGATCTGTCAAGGCCGAATCCCAACAATATAGAAAACAATAGGGTACCAAGACACACGGACTGGAATCTCTACACAGAAACACTTCGTTGTGAATTTGAACCATCCTATCAAAACATTGACTCTCCTTATCAACTTGAAAGGGAAGCAACACGCTTAAGCTGACAAATCACAAGCGCATACGAGTCCAGCTGTCACATTAGACAGATCAACTCAAATCGCGATGTTCCCTGGTGGAACAGTGAGTTGGAGAAGTTAAAAAGAAAGCTTCGAAAGTTGTTCAACAAAGCTAAACGAACCAATTCGTGGAGCGAATATCGAACAACTCTAACGACTTACAACTCGATGATAAGAAGGCAAAAACGACTTACCTGGAAAAACTTCTGTGAAAGTATCGATAACTTGCCTTCTTCAATTAGAGTTCAAAAAGCCTTAGCTAAAGATCATAACAATGGTATTGGTCTCTTAAAAAAATCGGATGGTAGTTTTACCCAAAGTTACAGTGAAACTCTGAGCCTACTTTTGGCCACTCATTTTCCTGACTGTATACATACCACTGATCAATCACTAACCACAAATGTGAGTTACACTACACCTAACAGCACAACAAGAAGTCTAGCTAGAAAAATTTTTAACGAAGACTCCATTAAATGGGCAATATCCTCCCAACAACCTTTCAAGGCGCCCGGGGAAGATGGTATCTTTCCTGCTCTCTTGCAGTATGGAATTGATACCATAATCTGCTCACTTATACTTATCTATAGATCCAGTTTTGAATTAAGCTACATCCCTCAAACTTGGAGAAAGGTGAGAGTAGTATTCATACCAAAAGCTGGCAATAGATCAAACTCAGACCCAAAATCCTTCAGACCAATCAGTCTCACATCCTTCTTTCTAAAGGTCATGGAAAAAGTGATTGATTTACACATTCGCAGTACGGCCTTAATAGCAAATCCTCTCAATGCTAACCAATTCGCTTACCAAACGGGTAAATCCACTGTTACAGCTCTCCATCAGCTGGTAAGCAAAATTGAGACTGCGTTTGCTAAGAAAGACATCATACTCTGCTCTTTTCTTGATATTTCTGGCGCCTTTGACAATACTACGTATTTGTCAATTCAAACCGCTGCAACTGTCAAAGGAATTGACACACCAACCATTAAATGGATTGACTCTATGTTAAGTGGCAGAATCATCTCCACAACACTAGGTCAAACATCAATAACAGTTAATGCTGTTAAAGGCTGTCCCCAAGGGGGTGTTTTATCTCCCCTGCTCTGGTCAATTGTAATAGATCAGCTCTTGGATGACCTCAATAAGCTGGGCCTTGATACACAAGGCTACGCTGATGACTTAGTCATCTCTATTCAAGGCAATCAAGAAGCACAGGTCACAAACCGCATGCAAAGGGCCCTGAACAAAGTTAATGACTGGTGCAACAAAGAAGGGCTTAAGGTCAACCCCACCAAAACAGTCATCATTCCATTCACCAGGAGACGAAAAATCGATCTCCAAACACTATCCCTAAATAGTGTTCAAATTAATTTTTCCAAAGAGGTCAAATATCTAGGAGTAACCCTGGATAATAAACTCAATTGGAAACCACATCTAGACAAAACCATAGCAAAAGCAACAAATGCTTTCTGGGCCTGTTCTAGACTTTTTGGTAAAAAGTGGGGACTTAGGCCAAAAATGATTTACTGGACTTACCTCACTATTATCACACCCATCATAACCTATGCTTCGCTGGTCTGGTGGCAAAAAACAGAACAAGTTTATGCCCGCAAATCTTTGCAAAAGTTACAAAGACTAACCTGTGTAGGTATCACAGGTGCAATGCGCACCTGCCCAACTTTAGCGTTAGAAAGTTTATTAAATTTTCCTCCGCTACATCAAAGAGTAAAGAAGACTGCTGCACTAAGCGGACTAAAGCTTCATCTCACTAATTACTCAAGGAAGGAAAACTTACAAGGACATATGAGTATTCTGCAGGTGCTCCCAATACTGAAATCGCCTGCAGCACACTCCTCGGACTTTATGCCTAAACGCATAATGTTACACCACCCCTTTGAAGTAATCTTTCCAAACCGCTCAGCATGGAAGAACCCTGTAATTCTTACAAATAACTTCCAATACATCTGGTATACTGACGGTTCAAAAACAAACAACGGTGTAGGTGCAGGGATTTACGGTCCCAACTTTAAATCATCTACATCCCTTGGTAACACAACTACTATCTTTCAGGCAGAGGTAATGGCTATAGAATTCTGCATTAGGGAATGCATTAGAAGAAACCTCCGAAGATCAAGCATCCTAATCTGCTCTGACAGTCAGGCAGCACTAAAGGCTCTGTCCTCGACAAAAATCGAATCCAAACTAGTTTGGAACTGCCTGACTTGTTTACTTCAATTAGCTACTCACAATAAAATAACTCTTTCATGGGTGCCTGGTCATGAAGGCGTACCGGGTAACGAAGAGGCTGACCGACTTGCTAGACTTGGCTCTCAGTCTCAATTCAAAGGCCCCGAACCCTACTGTGGTCTCCCAATAAGTAGCCTAAAAAACGAATTAGCTACCTGGGAACGACAGAACATGATCAGCACCTGGAACAACTCAAATGGCCATCTTCAGTCAAAACTATTCATTGACTTATCCCACAAACGTATGAAAGAAATTCTTGACATGAGCAAACGTGACGCAAAGTTACTTACGGACTTCTTCACGGGACACTGCTCTCTCAAGTATCATCTTAAAAACATGGGCATCAGCCAAGATGACACCTGTCGTCTCTGTCTTGAAGACATAGAAACAGCTGAACACATTTTATGTGAATGCCCTGCCGTAGCTAGATCCAGGCTTAAAATATTCAATAAAGGGTTCCCCTGTCCCCTTGATATCAGAAACACCTCTTCCTCGAAGATTCTTAGGTTCTTACATGACCTCAGCTTCGAATGAACAAACCTTTACACTTCGTGTAATTAAACCTAAGGGAACAGCACAAAAGATCTTTCAGGTCGACGTGCTTGTAAAGGTAATTTTCACCTTCACCCTACAAGTTAAAAAAAAAAAAAAAAAAAAAAAAAGCATATCAGAAGAAGACCCCAAGATACATCAAGGCGATGACCCTACAGCGATAATTATAGTTTTATCTGAACAATATCTGACAATGTATATCGTTAGGAAACTTAGACGAAGTTCGATTTGTAGAAACTTCGAGCGAATAAAGCGACTGGTTTTTGTTCTTCTTCTCTGTTACCCCAAATGCTTCAGTCATTACCTACAAATTGGTGTAACAGAAGAAGAGCAAAATAGTCGCTTCTTTCGCACGAAGTTTCAACTAATCGACGAAAGCAATCTTTATGTTCAATAAAAATCGTTAAGTCGTCAAAGTTAAACAAGATCAGTCTGCGCCGACTGTGGCAGTGGCAGGTGAGCGGTCATCTAATCTAGGAGAGGTACAGATGAGCATACCTAATAATGTCCAGTGCTATGTCACTGTTAATTTAGTTTGCATTGCTATCTCGCTGTGAATGCTATTTCAGCGCTATAATCAGCGCTCTAACGTCATTTCAGGAATCGCCAAACCGGGAGAGAGTTTTGCAAAGCCAAGTTCTGCAGTCGAGACCCAACTTCAACGCCCATTGCTAGTCCGAAGACCGCGAAACTATAATCCAGAACCATTTCAGCTTAGTTACCCGAACCAATTTGGGAAGCCGAGAAACACCGCCACCATCCTTCAAGTCCCAAGCTCAAGATTTGAAGCCCTGACGATGTCCATCGGAATCATCTCCACCCAGACGATATACGTCAGTGGCGAATCTTCCCTCACCGGACGAAACTTCACCCAAACCTACCTAATGATTTGCTTCAGAACATGCTAGTTCCTTAGTAAACCTTGGATCTGACGAGCTTACCTCAGCCTAAGATAGAAAGGATCCTCAGTCATCACATATCTACTATCAATTTCTTGATTTTTTGTTACCTTTACTTGATTTTTATTGTCACTTTTTCTAAACAGCTGATAACACTATACACACTACACAGGCACAGGTAATTTTTGCGTTCAGTCACGACTTCGTCTGCGATGTGGAGACTAACGAAAAATTCTGTTTCGCATCAGCAGCCAAGAAAGCTTTTTAGACTATGACTTTGATGAATAGACCTCGTAGAATCATAAGTAATTTTCAAGAACATACATAAAATTCATTGGGAAATATTGGTCGAAATGGTGTAGACTGTAGACAATCTATTCTTCTTCAAAAGCCCAAACTTCTTACCCAAAGAAAAGCTACAACTGCTACCATTTGGCAATATCTGGAGAATTATACATTGTACAACTCAACTTGGTACGAAGTCATGAAAAACCCTTTACAAGACAAATATTGTGACCTCTCCTGGCAGTAGATATGTCGTCCTAAATGCAGAGGATAGTTTTCCACAGCTCTTCCTAAAAACACTCATCTTAAAAAAAAATTTAATGTTCACTCAAAAAATAGTTGTTGTGTAGGCAAATAAATGAAAACATGTGTCAATCTCAACCATAACAAGGACTCGTATCAAATCGACCGAAAATTGATATAACCAGCTAGCGGCAACAACTGTTACAACAACTAAATACATATAATATACCAGCATTTTACAAGGGCAATAAAACCACCGTATAACATCAGCTATCCATTGAAACCAGAACAACCATCTGAGCCCTTTTTTTAACCATTCATCCACCACCACCCAAAATTAAATCCCTTCCTGCAAATAATTCATCATATCTTTCAAGGGTTTTCCCAACCATACAACACCATGGAGCAAGAGAAAAATTGAAAAACTGCTGCTGTCTGCATTTTAAGCGAGCACTTTGTGCGTATTCACCATTTTTCTGCATCACAGACCATATGATGCAAAACTAATTTGAAATTAATTTGCGTCAATGTGCCTATGGCTGGTGTGAGTTTTCGATGTGAATGCAAACAGAACATCGTACCTGCACCGGCACCGCCACCGCCCGGCCCGTAAGGATCTCAAACTCAATGTGTAACAACAATAAAAATACAGAAAGAAAAAAAATGGGAAGGGGAACCGCAAAAGAGTGAAGTAAGATAAAAATAAAAAACAGGTGGAGCAACGCAAGTCCATAAAAGTTAACCCAGTAAATATTATCTAGGAAATTACAAACACACATTTCTGCTCTAACATCCTTGAGGCTAAAGGCGCTTCAATAAATTCGTCGTCTCTGTGCGAGTGTTTTGATTGTAAATTGAATTCGTAAAATCATCAGTGGTGGTGGAAATCAACAACGGGAAGCCCTTGAAGGCCAACCAAGTGAAATGAAAAGCTTCTCAAAAGGTCCTTCGATATCACCATCGACGACGATGATGGCGACATCCTTCCAATTCCTTCAACCGATTCCCTCAAGTATGGATTATTTTACAAAAAGTCTCAGTGCTCCGTGCGTCGTTGTAGTGTAGTCGCATACTGTCAAAAACAAACAAACATCTGTGACCCGTCTTAAGAGACTCACTGGTTAACTGACGCATAAGCGGGCACACTGGGTGATGTATCCTTACGCTCAACGTTAAAGGACTTCACCAAGAAATTTTCCCATTAAATTTTCCATTGTTATCATTTATAGGGGAGGAGGATGTGTTTTTTTTCTGTTCTCTGTTGTATTCGTTTTTGAATGCCACATCAAAGGGGATGACAAAACCACTTGCAACAGCATCAGTGTTTGGAAAACAGCGGCGATCAAGTGCATAAAGAAGGATGCATGGTGCGCGCTTTATTATAATCGTAAATGTTTTTCGAATAGAATTCGTCAACATTACAGTTGGGGGTTGGTTGGATGATTGTCATGCCAAAGTCGAGCTACTCGAAGGGAAATAACGATTTGATTTCCTTTAAATAAGGATACAAAAGGACATATACAAGGAAATGAATGTATGTTTTGGAATTATGTTGGACGTTTTGCTTTGGGTGTGTTTCAAGAGGAGGAAGCCAGAGAGTTGTTTGAAGTGTTGTTCAGCAATTGTTTGGTTAATTGTTTGAATTACAATTATGTTGTTGTTTGTAAGAGGGTGTACAGGATCGGCACGACAACTGAGGGTGTAGATTGTAGAGTGCTTATTTGGCTAAGCAGAATGTATGCCAACAAACAGGTGGGATGTAGCATGTTCAACAATAAAATAGGAAACCATAAGACTTCAAAAGCATCGACATTTCATTTGGGACGCCGAGCGCTTGTCTTAGAAACTCTTTCTTAGGCACCAAATTAAATTTGCGAGTATTGAGTATCGAGATATCATTTCCCCGCTTTAAAGTGGTTTTGTCTCTGGAAAATCGATAGCAACTATGTAATTTAACTATTCTTTGTAACTCCCGATTCCCTTGTTTGGACAGGTGCTTCTCAAACATCATTTCATACCTGATTGATAGACAGAGCATTGAAATTTAAGGCCACAGTTTAATTGTAGGTTCAGTAGATTCTCTGGAAACAAGTGGTAACCTCGTAACGTGTTTCTCTCCTTTCATCATTATTTTTTCAAACAGCATTCTAGTGAAATAGCCAGTTACACTCCACCGATCAAACAATTTAACCGCTACACCCGCCTCGCTGGAAATGCGCATCAGTTATCCCTTCAGCTCCTTTTTCAGTCGAAAAATAAAAAAGAGTTTCAGAAATTCAAAAATAATGTCCATCGGTATCTCCTTTTTCATCCTTTCCTTCTTTCCTAAAACCCGCAACGTGTTTTCCAATATTACAACCCCTTGAACCTTGAAGTGAGCTTGAATTATAAAAAAAAACTAGATCACTAAACACTCTGCCCTAAATTTTCAAAATGTTCATTCAAGCCTTCTGTTAATCTCTGGAATTTTGTTTGGTCGGTCAATTTACATCTGGCATCTGGTGTTCCTCAAGGAAACCACTTTGGACCTAAACTTTTTCTTCTTTCTGCCAATGGTAAACTTAGGACTTTAAAACTAAACTAACAACATACGCCTTGGCCAAAAATATGAGGTATAAGAAAAACCCTTTTTAGACACTGGTCTAACCAATTGCATCTCACAGTTCAAACAAACTTCTCTCCATTTTGATTGTAAAAAGATATCTGATCATCTCTTTAGATGTTGCAGGGTGCTTTTGGGCCATACGTATTAAGATTCTCGAATATTCGGAGAATAGGACCAAAATCTTCAAGTGCCTAATACTTTTGACCAAGGCTGTAGTTACTTTGCTTGTCTACTACACACCAATTTCATCTTTTTGTGTTCAAATGTGATTACATAACTTTGTGTCCTTTCTTTTCATAGTAAGACTTAGCTTATTCAAAAAAAAAAGATCTGACAGTCAAGTTTTAAATTAACTTTTTGTCTTGTCAAAGCCAAATCTTTACTTGGGTTTATCTAGCGTGATTCCGAAGAGTTTTTGAACTCTCTCGACTTCAAAAACAAAGCAATTGTAACTTCACCACCAAAAGTAGTTTTTGTTTGTGGAATTCGAATGTCTGTAGTAAGAGGCGCAGACATGCTAACTTACTATTACGCCAGGGGCACCACCGTTTGTCTTTGTATCAACTTAGTATCAAAGCTATGAAAAATTTGGGATCTAACGCAATTCAAGGACATTTTCAATGCCAGGTCTGAACGGCTAAATTAGAAAGCGCTTCTCATAATATTGTGTTATTACTTTTTGAGGACTTGCAAGTTCCTCGGTAAAGGCGATACCCGTGATGTTTCCAGGATTCGAATCGGGAACCTCCCACGTAACTTCTATTTTAATAAAAATAAATAGGGTGGCGCAACAGAGCGAAGAACCCCTAGGCCTAGCGCATTTCTCACAACCATGCCTTGTGAAGGAATGGAAGGGACCTCCAATTTTTTGCCGGTTCCGAACGGCTAATCGAGAATGTGCTTTTCATGGCAATGAATACTAACGGAGGACTTACCAATTCCTCACAAAAGGCGATACCCGTGGAAAAAACATTTTTGCCTCTGTTGGGATTCGAACTCGAACCTCTGGTGGCTATCCATCACACCACGGGTACTTCCATTGTAGTAAGTAAAAAAAATCGAAGCTTATTTCGACTTTTGCTTCTTAGTGCTGATCCATCGTATTAAGTATACGATGGGGGTACTGTGGGGAACACATGCTTTGCAAGTACTTCTTTAAGAATTTGCCGTCGGGATTGGCCTTGATTGCTTTCATGACAGCAGCGTTAACTTCCTTCTAGTGGGCCTTGCGTTGGTCAGATGGAACGTACTTCTCCTTCTTTAGAGCAAAGATCTCTCCTTCACCAGATTTTTTCTCCATCTTAACCTTCGTGCGTCAGAAGTAGCTATATCGTTGATGTTCTCTGGGATCTTGATATCTCCCAAGTCGATGCGTGTTTGGCATCCAACAACATAACGTTGTGAAATACGACGCAAGACACATGAGTTCATATCGAAGGGACCGGTATATAACCAATACGAGTGCAGACTACAAAGCCTTGAGTAGAACAACACATTAACCTTATTGGCGACCAGCCAAAACGATAAACACTTGTCCGGGATTCATGTTCTTGCGGGTGTGGTGTACATGTTAACTAACATGTTAACTTTTTGCCAGGTTTAGCTGATTTTTTAGCTTTTTCGACGGGTGCCGTTTTTAAAAACACGTGTAAACTGCACAGAAGTTATGCAGAAATGCTTACCATTACAGGGAATCGATAATTTGTTTAGAAAAAAGAATATTTCGGAAAATATTTTAAAGGAAAATGAAAAAGGTTTGAATCGTTCAAGCTGAGCAAGAAGATAAGCAGCAACATGCTAAAGTCGCAATGTAAACGTGACACTTAGCGAAGAAACGAAAGACTGCTTAGTTTAAAATTATAAGTCTTAGTTTTTTATATTAACAGAGATTTTGGAACTAACTTCAAGCAGCGCCACCAGCTAAAGAAGCCACCAGTGAGCTTAAAGTGGTGAATTATTAAATCAGAAAGAATCCTCAATGTTCAGATTCAACTTCCTTGCAATTACAATTTACAAATGAAAAATGAAAATATGATGTGCTGCCTTGCATCATGATCCTTACCAAGGATCCAAACAACCCAAAGCTCATTCACTTTAGTCGGACTGATTTTTCATATAAGGTTCACTTGTTTTGGGTTCTCTTCTTCACTTGGCATGAAATATTTCACGGAAAATTGGACAAATCAGCCGGTTCTGCATTAACTGACAAAAAAGAAAAAAAAATCAGTTGCTTGCGTGCCTTTCCTATATACGAGTATGTTTTTTGCTATTCCCCAATTCAAAGTAAACATCAAAATTGCCATGCCCCGACACCAATGCCGACGTCACGGATGTTATCACAAATTCTGCACGGAATTTCACACACGAACGAGCAAGTATTTCTTCCCTCTCAGTCTTCTGATAAATGTATGAATGGCTGAACCGAAGGCCAACACAGAGAATTGATGTCAGAACCAGAAGCAACATTCTTGGAAGTTGATTATGTGGAAGAACTCGTACTCGTACTCGTACCCTCATTGCATTCACTTTGTTTGAATGCACACTGAATTAGAACGCTGTGAGTTAATACACATTTTATATTCTCAACCCCGATATAGAGAGTGAGAGACACCCTTCGACCTCGACATGCCACAACCAAGTCTGAGACGTCGATTCTATAATTTTTTTCTTTTGTGCCATGATTGAGCACAATTCGTATCGGATACACTTGTTTCATCGGAGGGTAGGTTGCGTGTACGACACTAAACTTCCACCTTACAACAATTACAAAATACCAAACATAACAATAAAAGTTCCTTTACCATTTCTTTTTGGCCATCATCATCATCGCTAGGCATTGGCGTTGCGAATTTCAAAGAACAGTTTACATAACCAAACCACCCACTCAGATAGCCTCCTCCTGTTGGGATTTCTCGCAACCAAAAAGAGAAAGAAAACTATGAGTTCAAGAACCCATTTGATGGGAATCGGGATCATAAATCAGAATTTTCTCCTATAAATTCCTTGCTCAACAGAGAGCAGGAGAAAACCTTTACAGCATCGATTTTTTGGTTGAATGTTGTTGGTTGGGGTGAAGCTGGTGCTGCGCTGTGTGTGAGTTTATTGTTTTGCCGACGGATATCTGTTTTTGATATTTGGGACTGTTTTGAATGGATTTGGAAGAGGGGATCTTTTGTGAAGTTAATAAAGTGGAAACGGCAAACGCCTCGTGATTACAAGGAATTTAATGAAACATGTGCTTGTGTGCATACCTACTGGTGAATATGTCAAAAGTCTATGAGAAATGTCAAGAGATTTGTCTGCACAGCCCAGCACAACTCAGTCACAACACAAAACTCTTTACCTCCTCAACCCATGTCCAATCAAAAGACACAAAAAAAGGGAAGTCCTTCCTAGAACGCGCTCATGATTTACCTCTACGGCTCTACGTCTTCAGCCAATCGAAACTACCAGGTTCGCCGCAATATTCAAAACTAATTTTTTATATCACCGAATAAATTATGAATGCCGAACGGGTCTCAATGAATTGTGTCGGCATGAGGAACCTTTGACTGCGAAAAAATAAATTACAATTGTTCATCGTTATGGCCTTTCAACTCACTGCAGAATACCTGTTTATAGTTGGCAAGTTGGCACATTAATGTGATCTACATATAGATGGTCTCCATCGCCGGCCGTAGCAGGTACTCTCAGTCTTCCGTCCCTTACTGGAGTGAAGACCAATCTCTATTGATAGATCCCGCCAATGCATGGGAAAGCCTTCTACCCACTAAAAATTGTACTAATCACCTGACCCCCAATGGAGAGGCCCCAACACAGCAGGACGCACTCGAAATATGCACGCAAAGATGCGAATCATATTCGCGCTGATGTGCACCCCACCTCAAGGCTTATATCGGTGCTCCAGCATGTGAAGCGAATGGAAGAGACCGTGCCGTCGGCATTTTGTGAAAATGATATATGAAATGTTTTGGAACAACGAGTGTTTCTGATCCTACTGACAGATGAACGACACTGGTACTGACACCTGACCCGAATTCTGTTGGCAAATGTTTAGCATGGGCTAGGGATTACTTTGAACATGGCAGAACATAGCTGATGGTACCTTTTCTAGGATAATAATAATTACAATAACCGCATTATAATCACTGAGTTGTGACTGAAGAGACCAAATAAAGGGTAAGGCAGGACCTCACACACAAACACACTCATGTGAAACAACCGCGATCACATCAAGATCAACGTAATTCGCTTTGTTTGGCTTAAAACGGTCTGGCGATGGTTGTGGGAACTTTGTTAAGAAATTGACTCACTGTATGTTTTGATACATGTACAACATCTACCTGGGCATATATGAGCCCACGCTCAACTTCAATTGTCTAGGGATTTGCCCTCGAACGCGTTGATCTTTTACTTTTTCTTTTATTTTGTGATTTCCACGGTTTGAGCATAAATGTACCTTTACCGGTGGTGTTTTGTAGTGAACAATGTGTTGAACGACGATACGTCTATAGATGAGGAAACGGGATTACTAAATGGATATGTCATTTAAATCCAAGAGATAAGACCTTTCCGTTTACCTCTACATATGAGTGTAGGTACTCGTAGTTTGGTGTTTTATTTGGAAATGGGATAAGCGCGCGGGCGCGCACGCACCATCATGTTGATGACTTTTGTTACCAGATTAAATCACAGGAATAGACTTGGTGAGGCCAATCCCTTCTTATCCATTGATGTTAAAACTCGAGGCATAGCCTCTGCAAGTCTACGGATTTTGCTAAGCTTATTTGGTTAGCAAATTAATCTTAGGAGATTCTCAAATAAGAGACTTATGGCCATAAACGTGATTATGCGATGATAACATGACGATGCATTTTGGTTTATGTTTATCGGGAGTTGACATTTGTGGTAAATAAATCAGAGTTCAGAATTGATGATGAATTGAGGAGTTGATAACAGAAGAGCTGCTGTAGACAAAATTTATTATTTTCTTATCCCAAACAAACGCATTGGGAATATCCATGGAGCTACCGACTATTTCCTTAGTGATAACGGGTAAAACACTAACTTGTGTAAAACAGCTCATACGCAAAAGTGTATGTCCTGCTGCAGTTTTAACATAACAGAGGTTCACACTCATCATACCTGATTAAGTAATTAGGAATTGGCTAATAGAATAAGAGTTCATTAGGCGGCTTGGATTACATTGCTGTTAAATGAAGGCTTAGGGGTTGTAACACAAAACTACAAGCTTACAACTAGGAAATCACTTGTAGGACTATGTCCATTACACTTGCAGAAGAGCAAGCAAATCTTAAGCTTTGTTTTAAAAAAAGTTTTTGCACTTGTCATTGTTCACTTGTATTATACGTACTTGTAGTTTTGTGCTACAGCCCCTAAGAAGCTAAAACTTTTCCACATGTGTACATGCAGATCCTAGAGTTAACAGGGCGGTTTGATAAGTCAGTGACTTTATGAATTTCTCACGCAGTTACTCCAAATGCAACATTGCTGCCGTCAACTGTAATCTTAGTATTAGAAGGAAACTGTCAAATTTTGAGCAAGCTATGTAAAAAGTCCATCACTGAACCTAAGGAAAGGCTTGATAACTACTACGGGGACTCGGCACCATCAATTTCCAGCACTAGTGTCGCCTAACGTTCAGGTCGCCCAAATTGCTAAAACGACGGAAATCGTCGATAAAATCCATGAAGTGATATTGTAGTACCCGTGGCGCAATGGTTAGCATGTCCACCTGCTAACCCAGAGGTTCGAGGTTCGAATCCCAGCTAGGGCAAAGTGCAAAAATGTTTTTCCACGGGTATCGCCTTCCGCGAGGAATTGGCAAGTCCTCCGTTAGTAAATTCATTGCCATGAAAAGCGCATTCTCAATTAGCCGTTCGGAACCGGCGAAAAATTGTAGGTCCCCTCCATTCCCTCACAAGGCATGGTTGTTAGAAATGCGCTAGGCCCAGGGGCTCCTCGCTCTGTTGCGCCACCCTATTTATTTATTTATTTTATTTTGATATTGGATGATCGGAGAATGAAAGTGCGTGAATTGGCTCATGCTATAGGTATCTCAACTGAACGTGCAGATCATATTTTATACGAATATTTGGACAAGAGAAAACTCTCTGTGCGATGGGTGCAGCGATTGCTCACACTCGACCATAAGCGCAATTCAAAATAATGGACAAAATCCACGAATTGAGATACGAACTGCTAACCCATCCAGCATATTCTCCAGATTTAGCCCCCTGCGACTGTTATTTGTTTCCAAACCTAAAAAAATGGCTGGGTGGTAAGAGATTTGAGTCGAATGAAGAAGTCATTACCGAAACAAACGCGTATTTTGAGAGCCTTGAGAAAACCTATATGTAATTTGGAGGGAATAAAAAAATTTTAAAAACGCTGGACTAAATGTATCGAGCTAAAAGGTGATTATGTAGAAAAGTTTGTTTTATTCAAAAATTCACGGACTTATCAAACCGCCCTCGTACAATTGGAGATCGGGTGTAGTAAAAGAGGGACCAAACTCTAGAGGAAGTACGTTTCGAAAAAATCACGAAAATTCGTCGAATTTCGAGCATTATACTTACGAAATAATGGCACCGCCTCGCCTCTGTTACTCGTTTTACTGCTCCAGAACTGAGCAGAAATGTTTGGGTCAGAGCTACACGAATTCTGGGGGATAGTCATATTTTTATATGTCAGAATAATCAGGGAGCATTTCAAGAGAGAATGCAAAACTGTGGTACTAAATTGCTTGATATATGAGCGATAGTACCAAACACATATAATTCCGTCGGCAATTCGGCCCTAGATCACAGAGTAGAAGCAGAGATTTGAACTGCGGCAAGGAAGAGAGAGAACCCTGGGCTGGGACCCCGCGTCGTCATTTTAGGTTTGTTCGTTGAAGCCATAGGGTCGGCCTGGGGTTGCCACAAAGCCTTTTGTTGATAAACCTTAATTGATGAGTTTTGTAGTATAGAGATATTCCACGTGTTTTTTAATCTAATAAATAAATAGATTAATATAATTTTCAACAGTTAAAAACACTTATTTTATTTCCTCAAATGTACATTTCAGAAGCAATGCTTCCATCGTCGTCAGTGAGATTTATAAATTAAATTAAATTAAATTATTTGTCAAAAAACTTGAAAAATTTTTCAATAGATTCAACTCAACTCAATTGTAATTTTGTTTAGAAACATTTTTGTTTTTTGTTAGTTTTTTGACAAATATAATTTAATTTATAAATCTCACTGACGATGGAAGCATTGCTTCTGAAATGTAGGTACATTTGAGGAAATAAAATAAGTGTTTTTAACTGTTGAAAATTATATTAATCTTCTTATTTATAAACCTTAAGTCGCCCTGTATGTCAAATTTAGTGTTTTTTAAGCCCTAGGGTTGACCTAGGTTTTCCATCAACTTGCAATAGCTTTTTGCTGTGGCGAGTTGAGGGCTTTGAAATGGCATGTATTTTTTTAATGACAATTATGTGCGGTGATTTGTGGTTTAGCGTTTTTTGAGGACTAGAAAACCCAGGATTTTTTTGACAGCTCATAGGGTTGTCAAGAAAACCTGGGTCAACCCTGGGGAAAGTTCAACGAACGGACCTTTTATGTCTGTTGGTTTGAAATCAATTTAAAAAAGTGAACCTTTTTTTGACATTTTTTGCCATCAAAATAAAAAATTCAATAATAAAAGCAAAAATAATGAAATTCAATTGCAGCCGGGTATAACCGTTAATTCAAATAAGCTGCTTTCTTTGATTTCACAACGAAAATAATTTAACCCTCGTTTACAAACCGGCAAAAGTCGTGTCCACCCGAACTGGGGTCCAAATGGACCCCACGATTTTTTCTTCGAAATTTTTTTGATTTCTGACTTATATTGTTCAGTTATAGTTCTTCTGGCTATTGTATGAATTGTTTCTAAGTATTATATATAGCAGGGATAAAGAAATTTAAGCAGAGATGTCACTATGCAGGTATGGAGAAGGTCAGCAATAAAATTTTTCAATTTCAAAAACGATGGAAATTGCCTAATTTTGCAAATCTGGGATTCCCGCTTATCCCTTTCGATATGTCTGTTTTACGTAATTACTGATTGTAATATTGATGCATATCAATGTTCTAGCCAGGTCCGCCTATCAAAAGAAAAAAATAGTCATTATTTCACTTTGTTCCACTTGGTCGTGGATATGATGTGGTGATGTCGTTGATGCCATCATATTTCAATTCTGGACGCAACCTCACTATTGATAATTTCTTTACGTCGGTGGATTTGGCGTTGAAGTTGCTGGATAAGAAGATCACTATTCTTGGCACGATTCGGAAAAGAGATTTGCCTAAACCTTTTGTAGCGAAGGAGGTTCTTGATGAGCAGAATGAGCCTGTAAAGGTCAATAACAAAAAGCAGTATCGTCCAGTCCACTCATCCATTTTTGGATTTTCTGGAAAAATGGCGTTGGTGAGTTATGTTTCGAGGCCAAACAAACAAGTGGTATTGCTATCAACACAACATAACTGTGAGAAAGCCATTTCCGGTCATCAAAGTAAACCTGCCTTGATACTGGATTATAACCGCACCAAAGGTGGACTCGATGTATTCGACCAAATGGTCTCAGTTTATTCATGTACACGCAAAACAAATCGCTGGCCGATGGTTGTATTCTACAACTTACTGTAGGTAGCAGCCCTAGCAACTGTTATCATTTTTCAACACTTCAATCCAGAAGTGATAAACTCATCGAACTAGCGGAGGAACTGGTTGAGTCAGAATTGAATAACCGTTCTCAACATGCAACACAATCTGGCATTGGAAAATCTGCAATGGATGCTCTCTGTATTTTGGGGAGAGTTCAGGAAAAATTACCAACAGTCCCCGAAAGGCTCTCTTGTAAAAGAAGCAGATGTCACCTTTGCCCAAGAGCAGATGACAATATAACCAGAACCACCTGCGATGGATGTGGCAGATGTTGTTGCATTTGCCACACTAGAACCTTATGTGTTAAATGTCTCCCGAAACTGCCCACAACTTCAAGTTAAATTCTTCTAAACATAAACTAGGCTGCTTTTAAAATAAAATAATTATTTATTAGAAAAAATATGATTTTCCATAGAATTTCAGTACTGGGGTCCAAATGGACCCCAGTTCGGGTGGACGGGTTCTTTTCACAAAAAAATCGCAGAAAAATCTGTAAACATCTGATAATCGTTTCAACTTAATAAATGAATAAAAAATTGAATTTTGTTCACTGAGTAAAAATCCCATTCAAAAATAATGAAAAACAAAAAAGTTATGAGTGTTCAAACATGCTCTGGGGTCCAAATGGACCCCAGTTTGTAAATTAGGGTTAAGGGTGTTTTAGGCAAAGGGGGTACCAGTTGACCCTCTGTGTTGTCTACTCTGTACACCAGATTAAGTACCACCACAGCAGACTATACATTATTTGTCATTTCAAGCCGCTCTACTCCAAACTACAAAAGTTTCACAAGTTTTATTCAAGCTATGGCTTGCAATCATTCTAAAAATTCGATTTTACACAATTAAACCTGAATGTTTGATAGTTTTCATGTATTTTATTATGAAATTTGGAATTTCTGACAGTAAAGCTCTGTACATATCGACTTCTATTTTATTCATGGTCGTTAAACATTTTTTTCTAAGACTAACACGAATTAGGTCGAAGTGAAATTTGAAACAAAAGATAAATTTATCAACAGCTAACTATTTAGCACATCGCCATTGTTAATTGCTCACTGTTTTCACTCTTTCTTGTTATGTGTTCTCGTTTTATTTGATCAGTGTCAGCACACACACCTGTTCCGAAATACCTTCACCTCGTATAAGGCTTTCATTTCACAATCAGTTTCGCTTATTTTTAGATTCCCAATCTTATGCAAAGTTTTACTCGTCATTTACGTGAAGTGTGCACTGCACCAAGTATTGCAACTGTTTTTCATTTCTCATTTAATAGCCACACTTCCTGGAACAAATCGTCAAATCTACAAACGACCATAGTGCGACTTTGGAGTTCTATATACTCTGCTTCTGTCCATAAAAAAGACTTAAAAGAAACTCCAGTAAAAATGTATTCGCTCCATTTGTGCTCGGCTTCGATAAAAGCTTTTTATTGTTTTACTGTTTTTATTTTTCCTATGTTTGGTTTGTTTTACGACTTCTCATTTAGGTGTGTACCATTCTATCTATGGAAGGTACGGCTGCTGTTTTCGTAGAGGTTTTCACCTTCCAGTTGCAATTTGTTTGTTGGGGAAACTTCATATCTGTTATTTTGACAGGCGAAAACCAGTAGTTTGTTGTTATCTTCGAAAGACTCCAAATGTTCAGTCCTCAGAACTATTAGTTGCATCAAATTATATTAGCATCAAAGAGCCAGAGTAGAAATACTAGGAGTATACCTACTGAATTTATTTAGATTCATTTCCTATGAAAACTAGGTACCTTTCTAACCCATCTTTTCATTAGTAATATCGTAAGTAACCGGGCCAAAAAGACAGCATTGCATACCCCATCTTCCTCGTTATGACATTGATACATTTTCATTTCATTGCATTACACTCTGTTACCTTCCTTCCGTTTTGAATGTTTTGATTTCCATTTCCTATATGTTATCATTGTGTTTTTGTGTTGATGTTTTGCGCATACATACCCTCAAGGATTATGGTTCTCATTACATAACAATAGTGAAAACTCGGTAAGACTTAATTGTGAAATGGATACCCTAGGTATTTGGTTGTGCTGCCGGTTAAAACCGAACGATGTTGGCAATCGTTCGGCGCGCTTGGTTCTTGCAAATGTTATTTATTCCGACACCCCTTATATTTTTCTTTCATCGCTTCAATTGTTTATTCAGAATAAGGTTAACATCACACAAAAAAAGATCAACGACAACGAGAGCAGCGGAGGGAATTTCCACAACCAAAAGAATACAGGTCCTTAAAAATATATAAAGGTATTCTGTATTATGTTTATAAGAGCAACATTTTTCTTTTAATAAAAGAAAAGAATAGGGAAAAAATGGCCACCTCACAAAACAGCTGTGCGTCATTCACATCATGTGATTGGAATCAGTTTTATGTTAAGTTGTGTTTGTGGTTAAGGTTTGAATTGTCCGTTCAGCCAGCCACACACTGTGGTGTTAACAAAAAAATGTGTCTACACATTGTTTAGCGACAGAAAGTCATTGCCTCGGAAGGAGAGGCTTATCTTAGAGTGACACTCGTGTATTGGTGAAGGATTAACCGCACGCCAAAACCGAAAATCCAGCGAAAACAACCCCAGTCAGTCAACCATTCGGGAAAATCGTGATAAGGCGATGTTTACGGACGAACGCGTATAAAGACCAATCCTATATTTCGTTCGTTTTATGCCCTTTATGCTCTTGAGTTACTCGCATTCATCCATTCAGCCGACTAATTCTTTGCAAAAGTGTGTTCCTTACCTTGAAGCGTTAAATAATAAGTTATCATTGCAAAGGGTAGATAGAGAGCATTGGTATGGAGGGCTCGATTGCAATCTAGCTAATGTTTTTAACTGAAGATAGGTTTATTCCCTTCCGCCTTTGGCTGTTAGTCAATCAAAATATTGATGCAGCAAATGGCAATCTGAACGAATTTTTGAAGCAGTTGAAAAAACATGGACGTCATTTTGACTAGAGTTTGAGTAATAAAAAATAAACAATTGTACAGGAGAGAGCCTGAGAGAAAGTACAAAAAAATGTAAAATATGAATCACAGAGCTACCTTTGAATATTTCTCAACGGAGTTTGAGAAAAAAAGCAACTGACGAGATAATGGTAAAATCCGTCGGAAAAACCAATTTAGAGGCAGCTCACTTTGCTGCTACCTCAACACTTCCTGATAAAATATTGGCGCCACCTGAGCTTGAATCTGCAAATTCTGTGTTGAAGCAGATATTTTTTCGAAATGACTCGGTTGGGAGAGTCCTCGAAGTCGTCAATAAAAACAGTTTCGCTGGTCTCGCCTTCAATCTGAAGATGTTTTGCTCTGAAAAACCACAGCGTAAGTTTTTATGACTCTCTGGAGCAGATGGAAAACTACATTTGTCCAGCCCAACAGTAAAAAAGGCGAATACTCCTCCCCTTAGAACTACCGTTCAATTGCACAATAGCCCTTCTTCCCAAGGTCATGGGAGCGTCGATAAACTGTCAACCCAAGAAGTATCTTGAAGAACCAAAGCCAATGACCGAATATACCGCCTTCCAGTGGCGTAGCAATGGAGGGGGTGGGGGGGATCACCCAAAAGCAACCAAGGAGTTGTAAGACAAATCAAGCAGGATTTTTTGAAAAATAGCAACTTCTATAAGATTATACAAATACTTGCCCAAAATTTCTAAACAAGGCTTCATTAACGTACTTGTAAGAAAATACTGAAAGCTGTCTTACTAAGCTACAAGTCTAAAAGTCAAGAGCCAGTTGTAAGATTGTGTTTATTACACTTGTAGAAAAGCAAAGCCAACTTGTTTCCTTGTGTAACAGAAGTTTTTTCTAATTCTCAAAATTCACTTGTATTACAAGTAGGTACCTACTTTCAGTTTTATGTTACAGGTCCGTATGAAAATGGGACCAAAAAAATCTTCTGTAAGGTTGAATTCTACAAGTTGGTGCTACCATAAGGCAATTGCTCCACTTGCTAACATTTATGTTTTACGAAAGAGTTGAGGTCAAAGAGGATATTTCCAACACAAACAAGAGCCTTTAAATGGATGACGAAAGTGGGTGAACTTTTAATGGGCCAACTGAAGAATTGTAGTGCTCTAATTTTAACACCTCTTCTCTTTTTCCGAAGATTCCACTCCCATAAATTCAAAACTCTCGTAAACATCATAAAAAAGAAGACAAAAAATGTGTAAAATTCGTATACTTCAGCACCACCCGATTGCAGCTAATATATAGGTCATGTCTTTCCACCCATAACAACTGACAGTTTTAACAACGGAAATCAAGTTTTGCCATAAAAATATGTCAGAAAAAAAGTACAACAAGTGAGTTACGACCAGACAACCATCGCACACATAGCCTCTTGTGACTGACGATTTTATGACCGCATACCACGAATTGGCTTCGTTTGTGTACCAAATATATAGCCCGATGGGTCGTTGGTCACCACAAAGTCGCAGTTATGACTCCGGACTGTCTGTCACAAGTCAAATTGTTGCTGGGCACAACCACGTCTGGTCGAAAGATCACAATTATTCACACTTTTATTCTTATCCATAGCCCTTTGTAGCCTCTAAAAAGCTTCACGAGCTGCTTCAGAGACATATATGGTCATGTGCATAAACGCTTCGAAGCATTATGACCCGAAAAATTGTTTGGATGGCCTTTTTTATGTGTGCTTGTGTGTGCGCGTTGCGAGCAACAATGTGATAATGTTTATTTGACAACTTTTAGT
Source organism: Melanostoma mellinum (assembly GCA_914767635.1). Classification (NCBI taxonomy): domain Eukaryota; kingdom Metazoa; phylum Arthropoda; class Insecta; order Diptera; family Syrphidae; genus Melanostoma; species Melanostoma mellinum. The sequence continues at coordinate 20,062,475 of OU612059.1, forward strand.
GGTCGTATGGTGATAAATTTCCTTCTTTCCGTTAGACATAAGAAATCCTATACAGCACCTTGGAAAAGGTTCAGAAGTACATACGATACGACATCCCTACAACCGCACCTTCAAAAAATTAAGTTGTTTTTTTTTCTTATTCGAGATTGCTTTGCGTCCGTCGTAGTTGATGTTTCTTCAAGTCCATAAAAGTCTTGTATCATATGAATGGAGAAATTTTTGGGGCTTGATCGTTAAATCTGAAACGATTGGTGGTAGCTGACGCTGTTTCCAGTATTTTCAATGCGAAAATGCCGACGGAGGTAAAATCGAAACACACCGCCATCGTCTTTGTTAAGGTGCTACCGAATTAGCTACAGTTTAACGTGTCTTCCACTATTTTAATTACTTTTCCGTAAAACACTTATGACAATTTTTGAAAACATAGATTTCCTGAAATGGGTACGTTTCCATAGCATCTTTTGCAAAAACCAACAGCCGTATTGAAATTTTATTTATTTTCTTTAGACATTAGTTCAAAAACTTTTTAAGATAGCCAGCCCACCTAGTTCTTTCATAGAATTTTGAATTTGTATACTTTAAGCGAACGAAATTCCTGTTTCAGATCTTTTGAAAGTGCTAAAGAAAAATTACAACTCGAACAAAAAAAAAAAAAAAAAATGAAACTTTCGCGTTGGCGCCATCTTTTAAGCAATAAATCTTTTAAAAAATAAATGAATAAATAGAGTGGCTCAACAGAGCGAGGAGACCCTGGGCCTAGCGCATTTCTCACAACCATGCCTTGTTGTACCCGTGGTGTGATGGATAGCATGTCCGCCTGATAATCCAGAGGTTCGAGTTCGAATCCCAACAGAGGCAAAAATGTTTTTTCCACGGGTATCGCCTTTCGCGAGGAATTGGCAAGTCCTCCGTTAGTATTCATTGCCATGAAAAGCGCTTTCTCAATTAGCCATTCGGAACCGGCAGAAAATTGCAGGTCCCTTCCATTCCCTCCCAAGGCATGGTTGTGAGATAATGCGCTAGGCCCAGGGGCTCCTCGCTCTGTTGCGCCACCCTATTTATTTTTTATATTATTTTTATACCTTGTGAGCGAATGGAGGGGACCTACAATTTTATACCGGATCCGAACGGCTAATCGAGAAAGCGCCAATACCTCGCAATTGTCGTGAAAAAACATTTTTGCCTCTGCTGGACATGCTAACCTTCACACCACGGGTACAACTTTTTCTTAAGCAAGTATTGAGTAAAATTTTACGAGATTTATAGAATTAGCTCAGCTTGCGGTTTTGAAGATGGAGTAACAACTGTAACATGGCAAACGGGCTCAAACCTTGAACACCTACACCGAAGTCCAACTCACAATTCAACAGGCATACGAAAGATTGCCAAAGAAAACAGAGGAACATTAGAAAAAAAATCTTCGCCAATTTAATGGCATGAGCAATGACTTAAATCGTTCAGACCAGGCTTGAAGCATTTAAGCATTTTAAACGAGAGTTTATAAAGATAACAGCGTTTTCCTCAAAGACTTAACTAGAAGCTGGAATTGTTAGATCCATTCTTAGGAAAGCAGCTCCCACTTACCAGTAACACAACAGACAGCGAACATCGCGTCGTTTAAGACGCAAAGGCTAAAAAGAAGACTATGTACTCTCTGCAGGTTCTTTTAAAAATAAGTTCAATCCATAATAATAAATTAATTATCCTGAAACCGTAGCAATCTTCTTTTGTTGTGTCATGTAAGGTGATAAGTACGTGATCAGTGATAAGGGATCGATGATAAGTCATAAGTGATAAGTTATAATTGATAATCGATTAATGGTTAGTAATAGATGATAAATAAAGAGCGATAAGTGATGAGTTAAGATTGATAAGTTATAATTGATAAGTGATGAGCGATAAGTGATAAGCGATAAATGGTGAATGATAGTTAATAAAATGAGCAGCGCTAAGTGATGAGTTACGATTGATGGGTGATAAGTGTAAGTGATAAGTGATAAGTGATAACGGATAAGTGATAGGCGATAAGTGATAAGTGATAAATGGTAGGTAGTAGGTGATAAACGAACAGCGATAAGAGATGAGTTTCTATGATTAGTGATAAGTGATAGGTGATGAGTGATAAGTTATAGTTAATAATTGATAAGTGATAAATGATGAGTTATGATTGATAAGTTTTGAGTTAAAAGTGATAATTGACAACTAATAAGTGATAGGTGAATAGTTATGAGACTAGTCAAAAGTGATGAGTGTTTAGTGAGGATTCTTGATTGCTCCTCAAGGAGCATCATCATGAGAAACCCATGTTTACAGCTCAACAATGCTGGTATTGGATGACTGACACCTCCTTTTTGAAAATGTTGCACAATTCCGAAAGAACTTAGTAGTATTGACTTTCTCTTCACATGATTCGTATTGTAAGGCTTTCAAATCACTTTTAAATAAAAATTGTCCCTTGGCAAGGCCAAGATTTCTTCTATATTCCTCTTTACAAAGTGATCGCTGTTTTCTGACTAACGTTGTGTTGGAAAGAACTCTTATATGTATAGTCTGGAATTTTCTACGATATCCTTTTTCAAAAGCATCATCTTGATCATCAATTTTGAGTGCAATTTTAGTTATTTCTATAATGAAAACGTAATATGCAAATATTGCATAATGAAGATGTGATTGTAGGTTACAACTGCGAGTTTTTCCAAGTTTATATTTGCACTCATTATGACTCACTGACTACTCCTGTAACGCTGTATTGCTTGTATGCTGTGAGAATTCACCTTACGGCGATTGTACTTTGAAATACATGGCGTTTTTAACATATCATTTTTATTTTACTTGGAAAACTATCAAGTGTTTCAAATTGAGTTAGGGATTCCTGCAAAAATAAATCGACTGCAGCATCCCCAAAAGTACTTTTTACATTGTCTCGCTTGCAGCTGGGGTTTGAGTTAGCGTGCCAGCCTGTTAACCTAGATGTTCGTGGTTCGAATCCCAACAGAGGCAAAAATGTTTTTCCACGGGTATCGCCTTTCGCGAGGAATTGATAAGTCCTCTGTTAGTAAATTCACTGCCATGACAAGCACTTTCTCCATTAGCCGTTGAGAACCGGCAGAAAATTGTAGGAAAATTGTATGTTCCTACACTTATATAATCTTGGAAGAGTATTTATGCTTAAAATAAATGGCTTGAGGAGTGTCATCAATTGCACACTGACTGACTTTGTAACGTCGTTGGGAGTTGTTTGGTTGCTCAATCACCATTATCGAACTTTTTTTCAAACGATGTAGAAAGCAACAAAAACTCACGAAACTCTGAGATCAGATCCCGTTTGTCAAAAAAATGTGTTCGCCTCGATAAAATCATTATATGGTTGACAAATCGAGTACGAAAAACTAGACATTGGATGGAGTAAAAATATTTCTCTTCAACTTCAAAATCAATTTCCTCTAGCTGTTGACAGAACAAAATCATAACACAAAAGAAACATCAACTTTTCAATTTAATCACAAAAGAAGAAAAAAAAAATTGAATATAAAATTTGAAAAAGAAACTTGAGGCCTACGGTTGCTGTATCAAAATATTGTATTAATTATTGGGCTATTTTTTCAGACCAGAAGCTCCATTTGTATGTCGTCTAATTCTCCAGATTTGAATTCCAATCAACCAAATGGTTATTTTATTGGAATCAGATTAGTGCTAGAAATTCATAGATTTTATTCATGAGCCTTTTGATGTTTTGCAGATACCAACGAATACCTAACGAAACCTCCCCCTATAAAAACCTGAAAAAAGGTATTTCCTTACTCCTCTCATTTGCAATTCAATCATGTTGCTTCTCATTTCAAAATTCAGCATTTTGCTTCTCATGCCTTTCACAATGGCTTATTTCAAAAACAAAACACCACAAAAAAAGAATATCCTCACACCTATCGAAAATTTGTGCAAATTCATCATTAAAGTGCAAATTTTCCAATCAAACTTCTGTGGACGTGCGTGCAGAATATCTGCCGAAAAGAATTTGTTTTGTTTTTATTAAACAGCAAATGAATAATTAATCCAAAGCAAACTAGCTGAAATATATTTGTAAAAATTAGCCTATGTATCGGCCTACTAGGTATACACAGTCCGCAGTTAGTCAGTCATCGCAGTTGCAAACAGATTCAGGCCACACTTGTAGCAAAATTAAATCGTTTTGTTTAAATTATTCAGCAGAATTTTGCACTTTAAATGTTGAAAAACACAAGTAAATGGCCCGAAGCAATTCGAACCAAATCCCCCTCTTCTCGCAATCTCTTTATACGACTCCCCATTAAAGACCATCTCCATCCACTTTCAACACAATATTTTAGGGCAAATGCTTTTGACAAAAAAGGAAGAGAAAAAAAGACAAACAGCCACTTTAAATGGAACACCACGCAAACTTGGGATATATCATCACTAGGAGTATGAACATTCTGCCAGATTAACTTTGTATCTATGTATATGTACAGACAACTCCCTACCCTGTATATGTACAGAGTTGTACAACACCTTATGTACCATCATACCTAGGGAAGCCATTTCGGTTTCTGTTCGTGACTGTGTGTGTGTGTGGAAGCGAGGGAGTGTGAACATGGAAGGACTGTTTTTTTTTTTTCTTCCTTTTTAGTGTACTTAAAGTGTACGTGACATAAAGCTCCAATACATTTGTGAAATTTATGAGATCATGCGCTCTGGGGAGAACCCCAACAAAAATGAAACGTACTCCATTTTTATATTCTCCCCCATAGCCTATACCTATACCTACCGCTACCGATACCGACCGACATCCCCTTAGGCAAAGAGGGTGTACGAGGACGAAGAAAAAACTTTTCAAAGTACCTGTTCGTATCTATAGTGACATATACATTTATTCTCTGACCCATTCCTTGTGCGTTGTGCTTGTGCGATGTGCTACCCTCATATTTATGCATGGAGCAGTAGTAGAAGATCCTTTTATTTTTACTGCTGGCTGTGCTACCTTCTTATACAAGAACGAAAATCGATTTTAGCTTTGAATTTGAATAGAAAGATAAAAATGGAAAACAGTTTCAGCCAGCAGAGAGTTAGAACTTTGGTCGAGGTTGAGAGTTGAGCGCATCATTTGGTCTTGGATAGCTTGAGCCCTTTTTATCATTCCACCTACCCAAAGTCATTTTTTTTTGTTCTTCTTTTCTTTCTTCTCTTGATGGTTTTCAAAGACTGGGTGTTCTTTTTTGGTGTAGAAAGTACGAGTATCTATACATGTGCAGCATTTAGATATGGCACATAGCCAGGATATTTATGGTTGTAAAAGAGAGGGAGAGATTGTGCTGTTGTATATCCCTGGTAATGGCACAAAGGCAGGAATCCGTATACTTCTTCTTTTTTTTCTTCTTCATTTGTGTTGCCTGAATGCCACTTCTGCTCCTGGGGCTTTGGTAGTTTTGTGTCTTTTATCTCGACGAAAGATCTTTGCCATTGGTTGAGTAGATATAGAGATTCACAATAACCATTCAGAACGACAACGATGAAGATTCCCTTGGGAGTGTGGGGGAGTGGGTGGTAAAATAACGGGGCTGTGTGTTTTTGACTTTTTTTTTTTTACTGTGTACGGCATTGGAATTGTCATCGTTTGCTTGAAGTTTTGTAAATTCTGGATTTTGGTTGGGGGATTTCTGAGGGTGTGTGTTGTCTGTGAGTGGGATGATAAAATATTATAGCTCCGGCAGCATACAAATCAAAAATATGAGTATTGCTTAGTGTAGTGGAATGGGGAATATTTTCGGGAGAAGCCTTTTGTTGTGCCCGCAACAATGGCGTTACCTTTAAGAGCAGATCCTGCGTTCATCCTTTTTGGAGAGCTTAAGTTCTGATTTTACATTAGGAAATGTGAAAGCTCCTTCCGAGCTTTAGTAAAGCCTTGTTTCTTATAGATAATTTCAAATAGCTTGAACTACGGTAGACGTGAAAAGCAATAAGTAATTGCAACAAACTGTCTTATTCGTCTTAAAAATATCATTCACATTTCCACCAAATTGATCACCCACTTTTAACATAAAAAAAACTAATTGAGAGTTTTGTGGTGAGGCTACCCAACGATCCAGGGTTCATTATTAGAAGTTGAATCGACTCTACAACAACTGCAACAGACGAATACTCAAGTCACGTTAATCAATGTGGCACCCATCTTCATCATACGTAAGTTTCGTCAAGTCCTGATTCTATTTTTAGCTATCCTATTCAACAACTCCACCAACAACTGCTTTTTACCAAAGAAATGGAAGACAGCAAAAATCTTTTTATTTTCCAAAAAAGTGATAGAAATACTCAAAAGAAATGGAGGATCAAAGCAGATCCATGATCACAACTCTTAAAAATTGTTGGCGTTTCGCCCAGGCACGGCATTGGGCTCATCAGTTAAATGCTCCACTGCCCACTCCCGTACCTGGGCGAAACGAGAGTTGTGGTTATGGATCTGCTTTGATCCTTCATGTCTTTTTGACTTCCAATTCAACTCAAAAAACTTTTAACAATAACAAATTTCTCTTTTTTGATAGAGGTACTGTTTCTGGATACCATCCTATTTCTCTTCTCAACAACACCAGCAAAATTCTGGGAGGAATAAGTCTCCGGAGACTAGAGGCTTTCTGCGACCATAACGACACCATCCCAAGTATGCAGTTCGTGTTCCGGGAGAACCGCTCCACCCTTCATCCGATCTTAAGATTTCAGGACTCTCAGCAGCCAATAGGTTTCAGTTGTGGGGGTTTCTTCGATATCAAGCATTTGATAGCATCTGGATTTGAGAGCTTTTTCACATATTAACTCTTCGTAATGTTCAATTACGAAAGTTAAAACCATTTTCATAATTTTCTCAATCATAGATCATTCTTCATCCAGATTGAAAACAGCTAATAAGAAACCAAATGTATCAGAGCAGGAGCAATGATCAAAGTTTGGGCCGTAACTCTATAACATCTTCACTTCGATTCAACCTCAGCAAACAACCCCAAAACCTTGCAATATGCGTATGATTACTGCAGTTAGGTACACGCTTAATGGAATACTACACCAAAGAAGGCCCATAAGACGATAAATGATTGCTGTTCAATGCGACAGCAGCTCTGAAAAGGTAAACTGCGCTATCTACCTCATCCACCTCCTAATACGGCGAGGGAACGAACACGGCTATCAGCTCCTCAGACCAATAATTACATACGGCCTTCCTCCTTGGTTCACTAAATATAGCCAAAACCAGCATGATAAAGCTTGGAGTATTTAAGAGGACCATTCTGAACACACAGGACTCAACATTGACCGGCAACGACGCAAGTATTACAGCAACTAAAAACTCTACGAATCTCAGGAATCATTGCCCTCAATGCAAGGATACTAACAAGCAATCTGAGCAACCACCCAATTTCACTGCGGTGAGACGCATAACGAACGAAGAGAGTCATTCCGAACCACGATACCTAGATAGGATTGGACTAATGGACGAAGGAATCCAATTGCAACGAATGACAAAAAATAAAACAACAAAATCAGCCAGCAGCGGCCTTGACGCACAGCTACAAGTCTACAAGTCAAGAGCCATACTTGCAGAATTATGTCCATTGCACTTGTGGGAGATAAAACAAACTTGTAGCTTTGTGTTACAGAAACCTTTTCACTTTTCATAAATCACTTCTATTACAAGTACTTGTAGTCACGTGTTAAGGGCTCCAGGTGAACAAAAACAAGTCCAGTGCTATCAATATAATCAACGTTCTAGTTCCACTAGCGTTACGGCCAAGCTGTTGAGAGAAGAATAACGACAAAGACAAGAAACCCAGAACAGGACTCGCAGCCTTTTTTCAATAATCAAAAACGTGAAGCCGAGAATCACCAGAACCAATGCAAAGAATTAAAACCTTGACTTATCATCAAGAACCAAGTCGCAAGACGCAAAATCAACACTAACCCAGGCAGACGTCAGTGTCTCTAAACTGTCTTCACCTGAAGAAGCTTCGCAGGATTGTCACAGGCTCTAGTAGTGCAAAGGAAATATTTACCGAATTAAACAGTGTATTTTAGTTCATGGTAATGTAGTGAATAGTTTTTAAGTAATTTTGATTTCATAAAAACTAATAAAGTTTTAATCGTTCGGCTTTCAATACTTGACTAAAAAGAATGATTGAATATTAAAAGGAAAAGATAAAATTTTATTTGAAAGAAAAATAAATATGATCCAAAATTTGGCATTGAATTACTCAAACACTATTCACTTAATTTGTTTGAATTGAAATGTTAATTGAAGAACAAGGTATTAGTATTCCAAAAATATTATTTTTTGTGGTAGTAAATGGCCTAGTTGATTTTTAATGTCAAACGGAGGGAGATAGACCCCCCTCCCATACAATTTGTTTCTTGTCTTTACCCAGCCTATATCCATCCTGAGCTTTTGTCGCATCTTATCCGTAACACCCTGTATATGAATACCACTGGAAAAATTTTAAAAACGTCGGAACAAAACTATTTTAATAAATCTGTTTTGCGTCGGCTTTTTCGACGGAAAACAGATTTCCACTTGAACTTATATCCAAAAAAAATTGGTCGATAAATCATTTAATTGAATAAAAGTCTTGCTGCATCTTGAGCAAGCCTTGGATCTTAACTCAGCCTTCGATTAAAAGCATCCTTACATCCTTCATACGACAGCTATAAAGCTTAAGGGACTTCTTTTGCGGCAAAGGTTTTCAAATGAAGTAAAGTTTATAGCAGGTGGCGCATGAATTGTTTTTATTGATAAAAGTATTTGCAATAATACTGCCATCCTACAGTTGGTGGCGCTGTAGTCGTCTTATTGACTCGTCGTCCATTGACTTGGGGCATCGCCTTTTAATAACATTGACATTGAATTTAAGCACAAGTAGTCTAACGCCATTAAGAGTGTCCTTACAAAAATTTAATATCATTGGTTTTTACTAAAAAATAAAAATTCGTACATAACGATAGTTTGTACATCAAATTATTAGCAACCAGCCGGATAAAAAACCAGGTCAACAGTGGCTCATTTATACAACCTGGCAGAGTGGTTTAGTTCCAAAACCCTTAAGGTAACTTTAAAAAAACTATTTTTTTTTGAAAACTGAATGCGACTATGCAAAAAATACCATTTTCCCCCTACCACAACGTGTCCTTATTGGTAATACCATATCAATAGTGTAAACACCAATACACTTTTTTACCAAAGCCTTTCTCTGATATCTGCTTTTTTAAGGTTATCAGATCATCATCAAACATAAACGTAGTCCCTTGCTGCAAATGATTTAACCGTCACTAAACTGCTGATACTTCACCCATAACAACAATATCGATCGAATGCGGTCCAATCACGTACGAATATAGTTTTATTAGACCCTTGCCTCTGTCATAATGTCCACATAGCTCACTTTATAGACACATCCGCATTGTCCTCTTGTTATGAGGTTAAAATATTATAATTAAAACTTACCACTTAACGAATGATGGCCGGGCGCTTTACCTAACAGATAATCATCCTTGCAGATAAATTTATTGTCATCTAATACGTATAATTGTTCCCCCGTGCTTAGTTGTTTTCTACATATACAGCAGGTAAAGCAATTTAAATGAAAGACTTTATCACGAGGCTTTCTCACTAAATCTGATGGTGCTATCCCTTGTCCACAACCACTACATTTTGTTCCATATCGCCTGCAAAAATTGAATAAATGAAAATTGAAGCATGAATGTATATCGTTTTTCTTATGAGTGGCGCCCAACTTCAGATCAAACCTTTCAAGTCACAATAACATGAGATTAATTTTGTTGTTTCTGTCGCTTGTTGAATTTTAATTTTTCTTCCTTACTCAATCAAAGCAAATCACAACCAGCTATCTCCTCAAGTGGAAGATGATTTCCTGATTTTTCTCTTTTATTTTTAATTCAAAGCAAAAGCTATCACAACACAGCGGTAGAGAGAATGCATAAAAAATGTATACCTATATAAAGAAAGACTTTTCTGATGCTGGTATATTTCAAGGTAAAAAAGTCGAATGCCAATCGCTTCGGTTATATAATGACTTCAACACCAGTCAAGTCCTTGTTCGCATGCATTGACAGGGAGTATAGAAAAGAAAAACACGGCTAGATTGGTTTCTTTGTTATTCCAAGAATTGCTTTCTGCCAATTGCAGCAAGCCACATTCTAATTGCCACCTTTTTCATTTCAAAACGTGATTGTCTCTACACACACTGAATACTTAAATCGAATTAAAAAAAAAAATTAAGTAGAAAAAAGATTTGATCTGAAGTACGGCAGCTTAATTGAATCAATTAAAATAGAAAAGGTTTATTTACTTTACTTGGTCGTCTTCGCGCAAATTACTTACCTAAAAAAATCATTCCTACAATATAACTTAGATTCTCTACTAAAACATTTATCCGTAAGCGGTTGAAGGCATTCACAGCAGCGCACACATGATGCATGCCATCCCCTTTCGAGGACATTTAATAAAAATTTATCTAAAATTGGTTTATTACATCCCGCACAGGGATCTCCCACACCCACAGGCGGTTCCCCTCGACCTGAAATGAGAAAAATTAAAACGATACTTTTAGACAATTAAAATGAATGTGTTGAAAAGTTTTGTTAGTTGTGAGAAGAAAGATGACAAAGGTTGTTCTTAATTGAGAAAAAGTTCTTCAATATGTGCCAAAAACATTCAGTGTTATTATTCAATGTATTAAATTTTCCGTACACGCAGTTTATATGAGAAGTTAAATGCAGCAAAACTTTTTTTTCAAAATTGGTCTATTTTAATATTAAAGAGTCTGGAAACTCAAAATGTGTGAGAATGTTTTTGGAGAATATTTCTTCGTTGTCATGGCTAGAAATTTGCTAGCACTGTAATGTTGATAAAACTATGTTTAAACTTAACAGCCATTTCTGATGAAACTTTCTTTTATTTTTGGTATAAGAAAGGCTTGTACAGCTGGTATCCCAAATAAGTGCTTTTTTTAACTTCTGCAAGAGAAATATTGTTATTTTCTCAAAAAATGAAGTCTTCAAAAAAGACAACATTCAAAAGCCACCTATAGTCTATTGATTATGTAATTTCTTAAGGAACTCGAAAAAGGGCGGAATTTCATTGCATGAATCGATTAATGGGCTAATTTTGGAGAAAAAAACCGAAAGTGCTATTATATTAGAGGTAGCAGTCAAGTCAGTATAAAAAGGATGATTAAGTGGTAATATTTCGGTGAATTTCAAACGCAGAAAGTTTCCTGATATAGCATTTAAAAGAAAATTTTATTTAATTTCTTTTTTATGAGGCAATGCCTATACCTATCTGCAACCAGAAAGAAATGCCATTCAAAAAAACTGACAAAACTGAAAAACTGGAAAATTTGGACTTTTTTTCGTCGGGAATCTTAACGTTTTGGATAGAAAACTTTTTTTACAATTGTTCAAAAGTAGTTTTTTGCCGGGAAAATTTGCTCTCTACAAAAAACCGTTTTGGAATTGTATCAAAATTTTGCTTCGTTTTCGAGTTACATCGAAAAAACGAGTGAAGATGGTTTAGAATCCATATCTTCGATTTGCACCCTCTAATTTAATAGCACTTTCGGGTTTTTCTCCAAAATTAGCCCATTAATCCTTTTATATGCCCTTTTTTATGACATAATCAATAGAATATAGCTTGCATCACTGTTCATAAACTAAGTCTTTTGAAAAATAAAAAAAAGCAGGTGGTACCAGTAGGGCAGTGGTTCAAAATGTTGGACTATTACTTAAGAGATCGGGGTTCGAGTACCGATAAAATGCCATCCAACAAAAGCGCAGTCGAGTTAACAATATTGGATGCTTATGGCTTTCCGGGAGGTTAGCAAGAGAAATCCTTCCACCAACGCGAAGGATGTTGTCGCCTAGACCAAACATTGGAGTTAGGGATATCATCCAGCTTCTTTTCGGTAAAGTTTTTGATTTTTTGAAGTGTTCTATTTCGTTTTTAAATGAAAGATGTTTCTGAAATAGGATGATTTTTGTCTTAGCATTGTTATTTCTTCAGCTGAGATAGGACCGCTCTCATGTATTTGCTTTTTTCTTGCATATCGAAGGCAATAGGCGGTCACTCTCAGTAAGCGCTTGAAGCAGGAGAACCTTTCAATAAAGTTTTCTTCATCAACCAAGTTTTGAGTCACATGTGTTATGGTTATTTGCATATTCTTTAAAGGTGTAAGGTTAAGTTAGTAACAAATTTGTTACCAACTAAAGGCTACTTCACTATCGGTATACAGGAACACCGTGATATTAGGATGGTGTAACTTACTTCTGACTTCATTGAGGAGTACGATTCCTTATAGCTCCATCTTAGGAATCGTGCACAATTAATTGTCTTTATTTGCTCTTGTTTTGAGTGGGGTGACTCTTCCTTTGGCAGCTAGTAATCTGGTTGTAAATGTGTTCTCTTTTTAGACTCGACTTTTGTAAAGAAGCGACAGAAAAGCAAGCGTAGGTCTTCGTAATTCGTCTCACTCTGGTTTATTTTTTTGTTTTTAAAATTTTCAACAAATTATTTAGTAGTAGTAATGAACAGGATTGCGCTCACCCTCCAGGAACTATACCATTGCTACGCATTGTATACTGATCCTGAAACTGAAATGTTCGGGTCAAAGCTACACGAACTCCTGACGGCAATAACAAATTAGACAAGGCAATGGAACGGTTCGAGGAATCTTAAGACCCGGGAGTTTGAAGTGCGAGGCGTGTTTGTTTGAAGTTTCCGAATTGGAAGAGAAGACGATAAAGATGTGAGTAGACATCTTGTGCGGGCGCACAAGAAAGAAAATGGTGCAATACTGAAAATGGGGCCAAATATAGAGACTAAGGCTTATAAAATGTTTTACTATGGAATGGATCAAGGGAAAAAGGTAATCGGTATAATCCTAGCGAAAGAGCTGCTTGGCATAATGATCACCAATTATCCACATGCTCACATTGATGTATGAATTTTTGCTAGATTTTCAGAATCTACTTAAGGATATCCCAAAAGAGGAGTTTTTGTTAGTGGGCGACGATTTGAACGGACATGTTGGGAAGACAAACAAAGGTTGTAAGGACAGCTATGGAGGTATAGCATATGACAACAAGAACCACCATTTCAAGACTAATAACATATGCATATAACAAGGCCGACCTTGTCACTTACAGCAGTTGTGGAAACAAAACCCAAATTGACTACAACTTGGTTGCCAAATTTTCGAAGCAGCAGGCGAAAGACTGTAAAGTGATACTGGATGAAGCCCAGCAACACCGTCTTCTACTGATATTACGTTTTAATGAGGTGCGTGAATGAAATCAAACAAATAAAGGCTACGAAGAAATAAAAATAAAAAGACCCGCCTCGAAATAGGATACAGTAGCTGCGAGAAAGAAGCTTAGAAGAAGTCCAAGTAAAGAGCATATCGAGAGCTGGAAGAGGTTTCTGTCCCTGCTGCTTATAATGATGTTTGTATTGCAATTGCCTAGTGAAAGAAAAATTCCGTCCTTGGTGACTAAGGCTAGATGGTCAGGTGGAGTATCCAAAGCATTTCTAGTCACCAAGTAAACGTCTTGAGTCGTCTGCTCTTTATTACACTCCTTGACTACCTACAAGAAGATAATAACAAAGCTCCACAGTAACTACATCAATTTTTCTTTGCTGATGGTAATCCTGCCATTTTTGGTAAGGATCATACGTTCCTGCCAGAAGCACTAAACGTATGGGTAAGAGTTTTAGAAGTTATTTGGATACCATTTTACTTCAGAAAAGACTGAGAATATTTTTGTGTTACCATATTTCTGATCTAGACATGCCTATTACCGATATTTATTTGAATTGAAATGTGCTTCCCAAGTGGGAAAAGTTTAAATATCTGGGATCTTTGATCAATACTAAATCAACTTTAGATGACGATATTTTTCATGGAATAAGCGTAGGGTGGATGAAGTGGCGAAAAGCCTCCGCTGTCTTCTGTGACAGAACAAAGCACCCTTAGCAGAAGTAAAGACTCTAGATCGCGATAGTGCGTAAAGCACTCACATCTGCTGCAGAATAGGTTCGTTCGTTGAAATTTACCCAAGGTTGACCCAAGTTTCCTTGACAGCCATATGAACTATAGTTGTCAAAAAACCTGGATTTCCCAGTTCTCAAAAAAACGATACACAGAAAAGGATTGACAACCCTGTTCATTGCCTAAACTCCCCCCAGCCCAGGGCTAACCCAGGGCTCAAAAACACTCACTTTTCAATCAAAGCTAGTTTAGGTTTTTTAAAAAACGCTTTGTGATGGCGACCACAGGCCAAACCCAGGGCTTTAACGAACGAACCTAATGTTGTAAAATACAAAAAGTTTGAGATTAAGTTGTATAGGCAACAGAAAACCTCGTCAAAAATCGTCGATCGGTTTTGGGCGTCTATAAATTTATATATGAATATTCTCAACTATAACAATGGTGCTCTGCAACTCATAGAAAATTCCATATTATTCAAAAAGAAGCATGATAAAAACAAAGTTGCGACGTATGAAATAAAGTTGGTATCAAACTCTTAAATTTTGACAAAAACTTGTAGGTATAAACAACGATTTATATACAAAACCGAAAATTCAATACCTTTTTTGGATTAAGAAAAAGGTAAAACTTGAATTTACACATATTCAATTTGGCGAACAGCACTTGAAAAAAAAGTGTTTAACTTCGTACTAATACCACCTTACCACTGGTGGGGGATAGTAATAGCACAACATAAAACCAAAAATACAAGATCAGTATTTACTTTTTTTGTAAGAATTGTTTAGGTTGTATCAACTTTGACAAACATTTCATTTTATTGGACAAGAGTCAGCAGCTTCGAAATAATAAAACACTTATGCCTTGGCAATATTGGCGTGGGCGCTGCAACTAAAATGTGGTTCATAAATGTGGTGTTGCAAATCATCTACATAAATTATGTACATATGCAAATGAATCGTTCAAATGAATCGTTAGCTTCATCCAGGATATCGAAACTTATCTTATGAGTTATGATGCTCTAAAGTCTAAACTCTACAGACAATGAAAATTTTTGAGAACAGAATTTGAGAAGTTTAAGTAACCAAAATGGTCTCGAAACACATTTTTGACATAAGAAATCCTAAGCATTTAAAATGAAGCATACATATTCCAATAAGCTATTTGTGATCATTTAATCACAGCTGTAAATGTCTATAAAAAGTTATTAGCTGAGTGTGAGCAAATAACGTTTTTTATTGCCCACTCAATTATGGGTTAAGTGCAACAATAAGTCTTAGTCAACAGTTGGCAGAGATTCTGCAGTTTATTATTATTGTTTTTTTTTTCTTCACTTTCTGTATTTAATTATATTTCTCATTTTGCGTTTGCATGAATTTTAAATATTCCTCTGTGTGCCTATGACATCACCCACTATACTTGGAAAGAGAAAAGCACATAAACACCCAACTTGTATAGTGAATTGCATACAAATTTACCTATTTTCCATCACCGAAGGGGCTCTCTTGCTGTGCTCCATTTGCACCTTTATAAATTATTAACGATCCGCAACGGATACGGATACGCCATCAACCGATAGTCCGCAACGAATTCAGATGGTCGGGTCTTGGAAGTTTGAATGGCCTAAAGGCATTCAAAGTTCGTATATTATATGGATAAAAAGAACTGCTAGCTTCACCTTTGCATATATATAAAGATAAACTGATACACTCAGAGAGAAAAGGAGAGCATACGTCATGCGTCCATCATGATGGATGACACCCGGCAGATAGTCGACGTTGTCGACTCGAATTTTTCGTTTCGCCCCAAAGCTAATCCCGAATTCTACATGATGGAGGTGCCTCATGCTAATTGCCCATTGAGGAGGAAATTACATCTTCTAGATGGCTGTTGATGCTGAGAATACTGATGCGATGATTATGATGACGATGAGTAGGAGAGGATGGTGTCTGGCGCGCATATAATCTTCTTATACCTGGAAGGTAACCCACCCAAAACCCAATTCCAGCGGCGGATCTTCGCAGGAATTGAATATTTAATTGGGAATCCCTTTTGTCTGCTTTTTTGTTTGCATCTTTTAGATACTTTTTCTTTTTTAATAGCATCATATGAGTCTGCTGCTTTATAGTTGGCCTTTGCTTACAAAAAAGAGCCGTATCGCATCTTCATCCCTTCGGGGTTAGCTGAACATGTTATTATTCGGTTGCAGTTTCGGGGTGTGCTTTTGCTGCTTCTGCTTCTGGTGGACAGCCAGCAAGTGTGCGTTGTTTATACAAACCCACTACTTTGGGGGCTGATTGAGGAGGAAATGAATAAGGTGTAAAGTCTACATGCGATCGTACTTAAATTAACATTCGCCTTCGAGGGGATATTTAACTTTGCTGCACTACACACACACACTGTTGTGTGCATCACTGAATGGATGGAAATTGATATAAATTTGTGTTCAGATTGTTTTTTGAGAGATCCAAAAAGTTTCGAAATGAATGAATTGCGTGCGGAGATAATTATATAGTGATGCAAGGTTCCGGTTGATCTGTAGATAGCGGCATTTTCTACAAATGACTCTATTATTGTGTGTTAAGTATGTTATTAGTGGATGACTAGAGGGTATTCCTGGCGTTGTTGGAGCTAATTATAGCCGTGTGTTTGTCATCAATGATAACAAGGTGTTTTGATGGGAGTTTGTTATTTGTCTTATTTTTGTTTATAATTGGAGAGAAACTTAAAGACAAGACAAATAGACTTATCATGAAAAGCTTTCAGCCATCGCTTCGTTAAGTAAGAGTTTTGGTAATTGGGGATTGTGAGATGGGTTTTTTTATCACGGGGGACACATATGATGGACCGGTAGGATGGCTCTAAACTTACCTGCGTGTTCAATATGATTATTTATTTGCTTTTAAAACTGACTAATTTTTTATAATTCTTATTTCTACGTTTTTACTATTTACCTCTAATGCAGGGAGGATACACAAATATTTGTAAATGGAAATTGAGCAAACAGTAGAAATGTCAAATATGTAATTCCTTTTTTCAAATTTTCAAATTGTCAAATTTTGTATGTAGGCCTACGTATACACCCGAATCCAGAGAGGTGCGACTGACAAGATGAAATTGAAATCTTTTCGGTATGGACTCGAGTTAACTCTAAAACTATAAGTCCGCATGGTGTAGATAAATATAATGTGTCCGAATCTGGTCTTTCTAGAAACATAAAAAGCGTCTATTCGTGACTCTTGTCAGGGTGAAGAGTAGGAAGGGACTAGTGTAGTTGGACTTTCTGTCTTTATTAATTATGATAACAGCTGTCGTATTTTGAGTATTTTTAAGTGATGAGACTTCAAGTAAAAAATGACCCAACTAGTACCGCTTTACCCTATTCACAAGAGCTCCTAGATCTAAAAGAAATCAAAATCAGTTCAGTTGTTCTGAAGAATGTCTACGGCAACGTGGTTGTGTCTTTGTAGTTTGGTATTTAAATGGACACCAACCTTCATACAAGAAAGTAAGACATTTGGTCAAAAATTCTTTTCGATAATACAAATTTGTTTCATTGGCTGAATTTAACTAATCATAACATAGCGTAATAGAAGTGAAAAAAGCTCTTTCAAGCGATTGGGAAGATTTTTTGAATAGTACCTACTTTTAAAATTTTTCTGTGAGTGTTGACTTTTTTTCCAATATTATTTGTAACATCTTCCCATAAAATAGTTTTATTTATTGATAGTTCATTGTTTCCATTTTGTATCTAAGTGTACGAATTGCAACTTTATCGTTGTTCGTTGTTCCGCATTGAAGAAATTCATTGAAAGGAAAGTTGATTCTTAGACAGAAAGGTACACATGTGCTTAGAAACTGGATATATTAAGGTTTGAAACCTTCATAAACGTGGTACCCGTGGTGTGATGGATAGCCTGTCTGTCTGTTAATCCAGAGATTCGTGGTTCGAATCCCAACAGAAGCAAAAATGTTTTTTTACGGGTATCGCCTTTCACGAAGAATTGGCAAGTCCTCTGTTAGTACTCATTGCCATGAAAAGCGCTTGCTCGTTCGCCGTTCGGAACCAGCCAAAAATTGTAAGTCCCCTCCATTCCCTCACAAGACATTGTTTGGAGAAAAGCGCTTGGCCTTAGGGCTTCTCACTCTGTTGCGGCAAAATTTAGTTATTGAATTCTATTGGGTTTGACAATTCGAAAAGGATACAAACTTTCAAACATAAAAACGCGATAGGTTTTTTTTGGAAAGCCATATGTATAGGACAGTGATTCCAAAAAATATCAAAAAACTGCTTTTTCTTAGTAACGCCGTTGTTCATTTGCAACATATTGCTTTCCCTGAGGACAAGCTATAAGTCCCACTTTCTGTCCCATACACTTGATAACTGTGTTTGAACACCGGTATCTTAGCTATTTTCGTAGTAACGCAGTTGTTCTTTTTACAACATTTTGCTGTTCCAGTGTTCCAGAGCGTAAACTATGCCTCACTTAGTGCCTTTGATGATAAGCTAAGCTAGTCGAATTAGTCGCTTTCCGCTCATTGGTAGAGCTGCGTGTGTTCACTCTGCGAGTGCGATCATAGCGATAGATAAGCGCATACGAAATTTCCATTCTTCTTGTATTTGTAAACGGTTGTTCAGATATCGATTGAGCAGAGTTGTATGAATAGCGTTGTGGACTTAGATCAATTGAAAGTTATTAAACTTTATATTCAAGCAATTCAAAATTATTGTGTTGCCATGAGTTCCTAAATTTTCTTCCATTTTGTTTTCTAATCAATTCGATCTTAATGACTGAAGTTATGGTTAGGATAGGATATGTCTGCCTGTTATCAGATGATCCGAGGTTGGAGTCCCAGAAAGATCGCGAACAAATATGTTTGTGTTTTTCAACCTCAACTGAGTAAATCCAACCAGTACAATAGATCAACTGCTGATGCATCAGCCTGGTAACTGTTAAACAGCGCGCGTCGTCCCAGGGCACAAGAGCAAAAACTATTTTGTGGATAAAACGCTGTTTTATTAAAATTACTAAAAACCATTTGAAACCTTTATTGAGTCGCAAGAAAATAAATTTTCTATTGGTTTGTCTAAAGTACGTACTTAAGTCATATATGCGGCCTTGAAACCTGAAGTGGGGTAATCCCAAATTCACAATATGAGATACTTGCGAAGGTCTTAAGAAAAAAAACTTTGTGTACGTGTCAAAAACCGTCATTTTTTATATCTAAGTATTAAATTAGCACTTAAGCATTAAACAAAGAAAATTTTGTGGATTGCTCACTTATATATTCTTTATTTTTGATCTTTTATGGAGAAAATATGGGTTACACCCGTATAAATTGAGAAATAATGAGTTCGTTTGTTGAACTTCATCCAGGTTACCTTGACAACCCTTTTAATTAAAAAAAAACATCTGTTTTTGGTATTCATTTAACTAGGAAACTACCTCACACCTATGCCAGCTGAAGAAATTACATTTAAGTGCACACCATTTTTCAGTTTCAGAAAATGGTCCGGAAAGAAAAAATGTTTTGTCATTTTCTACTTTTAAAGGAAGAAATAACGGTTTCCTTATTATTCCGGTGAAAATTCATTTACTTTTCTTGATAGGAGTGCATTTGAAAAATTGAGGGTTACCCACTTCTGCCCTTAGGGTCTCATGTGTTTATTAAAGTTGCGTCCTTTGAGAAATGCGATCAGTTGTATTAAGGGATTCAATCAAAATTTTCAAAAACCAATTTAGTTATGAGTCACACGGGAATTATGATAGATCCTGACCTTTCATATGGACTGTTGGGAATTTTATTGAAAATCTTAGCAATCCTAATTCCAGTCTTTATAGCTTGTGACGCGTGCTATTGGAGAACAACTTAGAAGTATAGAACTATATTGAAGTATCCCCTTTAATCTGTGGAGTCTGTCAGCGTCTTTTTGCTTTGTATCTACTCAAACCAAATCGTTTTTGTATTTGCGGCAAGCGTCAAATTCATCTGTGAAATACTGTTTAGACAGCGATACCTATATGAGATGCGACAGGAGCAATACCGCGTTTTTATACATTTGCAGTTGTAGTGACGACAGAAATTCTATCAACAGCGTGCCTGCCGCTGGCTGGCGCAACAGCAAAGTCGCTTTGGTTTGTTAAACCTTTGTATCTACAAAAGTAAACTAACAATGTACCAAGTAGCATTTCCACAAAGCTCATTGGCACAAGAACAGAAAAATTACCCAAACATAACATGTAGGCAAAGGTCATATCAATAAAAAGGAAAAGTTGTAAAGAGTTTGAAACCTCACGACTCACGTCAATCAATTATCTTGCATCTTGCAAGGTTTCGTTTACAGCTTCCTTTTGCATCAAGATTTGAACCCTTGTGCTTTTTCCTTCTTTTGTCATAGATTTTTATCTTTTGCGCAATATTTCCCCGTCATTGTTCAACAAACGTCAAGGAATCTTATCAGTCAAACTCAGAGCACCATAATTTACGACCACAACTTGAACCAGGTTGAGGGTAATCCACCCTTTATTACACATAGGCAACCCTCTTTCAAAGTCGAATTGCTATATCAAGATAAGAAACTATATAGCAAAATATTCACACAACCCCTAATTCCTTATCACAATCGAGATGCTAGACCCAGTGCCAGTGCAGTTGTTTCGAAGCGAAACAAATGTCATATCATCGGCAAACGTCGACACCGATCATTCAAATGTCACATTAAATGTTGCGTGCATCGTACAACATCGAAGACTTAAGCTTTTCAACGTCATTTAAAAGACAGCAGCCGGGCAAAAGTGCGCAAATGTGTGTATCCTTTTCAAAACATAAATGTCGACAGATAGGGATTTCCAGTTAATCCCCTTTTGCGTTCGTTCTCACATTGTGTCAAAAAAGAACAAAATAATAAAATAAAAACAGCAAATGTTCATCCAACTTTATGCTGTACACCAAATCCAACTTTGATGGGGGCTTCGCAGTGTGTTCGGTCGAATATCACGGAGAGAAAGACCTGTGCACACCATCACCGGTATCCCTCTCATCGACACCAAAAAACCGTAGGTGGAGGCACTGATGTGGCTGTGCTGTGGATCAGAGGGATTTTAAAACAAGTGATGCAGTGACCGATGACTGCATACTGAACACACCCATAGAATTTATAAATGTAAGCTATGACAGGCGGCAAAACAGAAATAGGTTCCGTGGGACAGAAAAACAGAACCAGTTTTTCTTTCTTGATGTTGGCTGCCTGGCAATTTTAAGCTAAAGCAAAACAGAAACTCAAACATCTGATGGGTGGGTAGTGCCGGTGCATTGTTTTGTTGCGATTTATTTATTTATGTTTATTAGATTTGGGTTGTTCAAATATTTTATTTATTTATTTTGACGTTTGACGTTTTTATTAATTAACTTGAACCAGGCCAACAGAGAAGGCAGTGCGCTCATTAGGTGGTGACAGTAGCATGACATAAGCATTTTACAACTCACTTAACTTGGTATGCGGCCAAGTTTGTTATTCAAAGCTAAGCTTACTCTTGAGGTTTTCGGTTAGACATTTGCACTTGGAATCAATGCTTATTATTACAAAAATTGTATGAAATTGAACATGACGAAAATTGAACAGATTCTCTATAGGACATCATCTGGCTTGATAGGGTAGTTTTACAACTCAGACAAAAGTTTCTCCCTAACACATACCTACTTCCCCCAAAGTTAGTTTGCTTCAAAAAATTTTTTCATTCGCTTTCCAGCAAACTGTGGAAGTAGTTTCGTAAAAAGGGACGGAAGTGTTAAGGGCGCTTACGCTAATGGACGAAAAAGTCAGTTGGATTTCAATCTATTCAAAAAGAGATTGTTTTAATCGGTGGCTAAAAAGTCCAACGACATTTTGCCAGTAAAATGCTTCAATCATGGCAATGAATTCATTATCAGAGGAGTTGCCAATTCCTCCCGAAGGGCGATAACCGGAAAAACAATTTTGCCTCTGCTGGGATTCGAACCTCGAACCTCTGGGTTAACAGGCGGATATGCTAACCATCACGCCCCGGGTGCAAGGCTCACATAAATAGACAGAAATCCTGTCCACTGCTTTTCTGCCGATGTCGCAAATGGAAAATCACTCTGGTTTGGGAGAACGATATACTTTTCTTTTTCTTTTCCATTTATGTCCGACTGTCTCGGGTCGCGGCGGTAATGGAATTAGGGTTTTGAAGGAATCACAATTCCTCCACTTTTCGGTTTTACTCTAGTGACGGTCGCGATTTTGAGCCTTAACACGAGTGAAAAGTTTATTCGTTGAAGTGTGGATTGTATGTGGAACGAGAATAAAGTTTTACTGTTCTTATTCGTATCGCAAAAGTTTCTTTTCTTAATACTTTAATTTTAGATACAAAAATAAGAGTTTATAATTATGTACACAGATATATTAAAATCAGAATGAAGTATATTCTCAGCGTTTTCGTGAGAATTCGTGAATACTCATAGCTTATAAGCTCATTGATCATTTTTCTTCATTCATTCGTCGTCCGTTTGTGGTGCTCATGATGTGAATAGTTTTTAATTGAGCTATGGATTTATACACGTGCATTTTTTACGGAGATTGATATATGTATGTATCTACAGGCCGTTCGGAACTGGCAGAAAATTGTTGGTCCCTTCCATTCCCTCACAAGGCATGGTTGTGTGAAATGTGCTAGGCCCAGGGGCTTCTCGCTCTGTTGCGCCACCCTATTTATTTATTTTACTGAAAACTTTTATGCTTAGTTTTGACTGAAGTTCAATCTCTTGTATTTACTCATAGGTCTATTGGTCTATAAGTATAGTAGTAGCTTTTCTCTGTTGGAGGTTTTTAAAGAACCATCAGCTGGAGCACTAAGGAATAAATACCGGTCCATTGTACTACCCGATGCCAATCTTTTTTTTTTTTGTTATAGCTTTCCACACGTTCGTAGGAAAGCCAAAAGACGCTGACTTGATAAGGAGCCTAAGTTACCAGCTCTCACCATGTCTGCGCTTAGTGTCTGTAACCTTGCGATGGAAAAAGCAATACGTTCACAGCGGAAGTGCACCGCGGTGTCTTCGTCTTCTCCACAAGATTCACAGAGTGTGTTGTCACGGGAGCGTATCGAAATCACACTTTTCAAAATCCCGTTTTTCAAAATTCCCGAAAAAAAATTTTTAGATCCCGTTTACTAAAATACTGTTTTTTTACAATCCCGACTTCTAAGATCCCCCTCGATCAAAATCCTTATTTATTCAAATCCCGCTTTTTGAGATCCCACCATCCCGTTTTTATTCATTTTAATTTTTTACAAACTACTAAAAAAATAGACAAAAACAGGTTTTTTACGTCGCGTTGCTCATAGCTTACTATTATAGAATTATAAGAAATATTGTTTATAAGATAAAATCCTTTCCTATGTGCTTTTTTTAAATGTAGGTACCACCTGATATGCTAATAATCTGTTTTCATAATTTGGATTTTTTCTATTTGCTTAGCGCTACAATAAATGTTTTCCAAACAAATCACTTGTTGATTCCTTTATTTTGAATTTCTTATCCCGCTTTTGTAATCAAAACTTGTTGTTTTATTTAAAAAAAATCGCGGTATTTTAAAAAAAGTGGGATTTTTAAAAACGCTATTCTAGAAAGCGGAATTTCAAATCCGGTATTTTTATAAGCGGGAATATAAAAACTGAGATTTCGAACCCAACCCGTTATCACTTAAGCCTAACTCGTTTAAATGCTTGGCAAAAGAGGAGTGCTCGTTGGGAACACCAATAAGCTTTCTACAATCTTTTCTCCTACAAAATAGCAAAAAAAAGTTGGAGTCGTCTTATCAATGTTGTGGAGCATACTTTTGGTTTGTGTCTGTGCATCCAATGGAGGAATGCCATCTACGGTTGTGCTCTTGACAGATCCAATCATTGATTGAAGCCCTCAGATCTAGCGACGGTTCAGGTCCTGAAAAACTGTCTGAGTTCCTTGCCTCTCAATTTCGTCGGCAATTTCATTTCCAATTATGCAGTGATGGCCTGAAACCCAAACGAGACTCAGAAAATTGAGTCTTCCGCGACCGCATTTAGAGAGCTCTGGTATTCCTGGATCACTTTCGAAGTATAGTTAGAGGGTTGAAAAGAGTCTTAAACACAGCTTGGCTGTCGCTACAAACACTAATACTTCTCCCCATAACTTATAGCCATTAGAATAGCATACACCTCCGCTTGGAAGACAGATGCGAATGAGCCTGAAGACGCGTGCAGTATGTCATCGTTCTCCACAAAAAGGCACCATCAGCACCAGATCCATCATCCGTAAGTAGTATAGTAGAAGAAGAATAAAGACGGCTGTCACCCGAATACTTCAAATGAAGTCTCCCTAAAGCTAAAAGCCGAGTTCACACTGTACAATTAGTTGGACAGCCTTCGTTTGATGGAAGTAGGATGATCGGATGTAGTTTGCGTTCACAATTATAAAGCTTGTCGTCCCACTCTATGTCACATACATAAGTACTAAAGGTAGTTTCGAAGGAGAACATGTGCTTCAAAGGACAACATGCGTTCGTTTTATTGTTTGGTTATTCCTTTAGTTGAGTCTAAATAAGAAATTGATATTTTCAAATTTTCTTTCGTCACCTTTTCTGCTTATAGAAATAGGTATTTTTGAAACGACTGGATACTTGATATGCACATGAGAAATTAATCAAAAATGGGATCCTTTTGAAGTTGACTCGAGGTCAAAGCGGCACAAGGGTCGTGGGTAGGTACTGTATTTTAAAGATAAATACCATGTTCAATACCCTAGTTGAAACAATGATTACAAAAATATGCAAGGAGTCTAATCATTTTATGGAAAGAGAGAAATGAGTTTCTCAAAGTAAGACTGGTCCTAGGGGCTATACCTACCATAAGGACAAGCTTAAGCGATTCTTTCTCTTGATACAAATCGCAAAATATTTACCTACATTAATTTTTCTTATTTTGCATCGCTTTTACATTTATTTATTTTGCTGTCGGTTTCTTTTTTCGCAGCACACCGTCAGCTACTGTACCATACGGCCATACCTACTAATCAAGTTATTTATCAGCACAAGTAATCTAATATCCTGTATTTTATCTTGCTGACTCCACTGTTGCGTTGAATGGCAATGGCAAACGTTGTTGAATAAAGTATACCTACCTACAACACGAAGAAGAAGAAATATAAAAAAAAAAAACATCATCTTCATGGGTTACACCCCCTTTTGCATATTTCTTTGCTGCTGGCTGCTGAACATTTTTCTTGTCCCCCAAGAGACAGACCATGAAACAGAAGTACGTATAGTATACGTTGGTATATACCCACAGATGGTAGATGGAAAATGGCTGCCTTGTCAGACAGCAGCGCATATGAAATCCGCCTCCTTTTTGGCCGCAATAGCCACTGTCAAGTCAAGCCAAATAACAAAAAGAAATGAAAGGAAACACTGCTCTGGTGTTTCTTGCGATTCAATCCAGTCTCTTATCCATGGCGAATTATTCCCGATATAGTAACTTATACAACTCCGTAGTACGCCAAAGATGAACATTGCCATGGTGCTGCACACAGGAGGCAAACAAAACGTCTAACCACGACACAACTGACGCGCTTTTACCACAGATATCAAAAAAAGGAATTCCGAGTCCATGGAGCAGTCAAGGAAGAACAGCCCATCCAGCCAACCATCACGTTTTCCGTCTTTTCACGGTTAGAACTTGGGGTTATACTTTAACTTCGTCTTTCATCCTCCCGTTGGCCATGCCATTTTCTCTGCTTCATTTCATTTTTGCGGTTAGTCTTGGTCTTTTGGCAACAACGAGGCAGGCAAGCAATAAGCCATTATTACGTATCTAACCAAAAAGCACTGTGTGTATACCGTGGTGTACCTATACCTAACTACCTACCTCGACTTCAAGTTTTATTTTGCTCCTCTCTTTCTCCCTCTTGTAGTACGTGCAATGCATAAGAAAATATCACAAACGTACACATACCATACACCAACTAAGACAAGAAAAAAAAAATGTTGGTAGGTATCTAGCTACTTGAGGAAAAAATATCAAAGATGGATCCATGAACTGGACGAATATCTTTTGCTCTATTCGGCTATGCTTTAGGAACAGTCTCTGCGGTTTGCTTATGGCTTGACTTCGTATAAAGGGCTTTATCATTGGAGTCACGTTCATACATCTGCTTTGGCAGCGAAAAACAAAAAGAAGGTGGGACGGTATATGGAAATGCAATGAATTCGCAGCAGTCCAGAATGTATATAGTTACGTATAGCGATGCAGCACAAAAATTTTATCTCATGAAATGTTCTATCCGCATGTTCGTCAACATGGGGGTTGAAGTATCTCTCCATCTATAAACAGATTCAAGATTACTGAATGCAGAAGCAAATAGATTCATGATACGGTTTCTCTTAGTGCATGGATCTTGAATAAAACGTGCAAACTCGGAGAATTGGTTAAGTCTTGAAAGCAGAGTGGACGGTATGTAAGAACATCGAATTTGAATATTTTTTATATTTTCGTTTTAATTTTCATCAAAATCATCGGAAAATATAGAAAATTCTTCATTGTGAAACAAAAACCCATTTATTTTCAGATTTTTTTAGTACCCGCGTATAGTTGAACTTTTTAAGCCAGTCGAGGTTGAAGGAAAGAAAATTAAAATGTCGAGAACTGAAAATGTCTGCTCTGCTGCAGTTTTTGTTGCTGTTTTCAACAGTGGCAGCACTGGTTTTCAAAGCATACGCACGTTTCTATTTTGTTTCACTGTCAAACATCTTCATAAACCGTCTCTCAAAAGAACAATTCCAGCTTGCTTATTTTCAAAATGCGTGCGCTCGAGCCTTTCAAAATACAGTTGGTGCAAGAATTGAAGCCGAACGACCTACCGCAATCCTTAACAATGGACGGATTGGAAGGCGAATTCGGTGAACAGTTTATTTCTCGTTTGGGGCCTACCAATGTAACAATTGGCCGCCTAGATCGTGTGATTCAATGCCTCTTTTGTGGAGCTACGTTAAGGTTCATGTCTATAGCAACAAAGCCTCAGTCACAGAACTTGCAGTAAAATTGGCTTGAAATTCGCTAGCGCAGGCTCGATTATTGAAAAAATTAATGTTAGCATTTCAATGACATATACAATAAGCATAACATTAGCATGAATACTGCCAAAACAAACGAGATTTTCAAATCAACAACTGCAATATGCCTTCTTCAGATTGACTAATACGAAACGCAATTACCTTTTCATCTTAAATGACTGAGTGGTTTCGATTCAAACGAACCAACACGAGTTACACGTTTCGTTTTTTTTTCCTCAAATTACTCAAAAAAAGAAAGAACCAGAATTAAACAACATTTACTCGTGTAGCTCGATGTGGGTACATATAGACAACCGCACTTATAACTCCTCCCAATGTTAATCCAAATTTTAAGCCCTGAAAAAAGTTTTGTTCAGTGTTAACAAAAGTTTTAAATATCTGCATCACGTTATGTTATGTCGTTTTAAATTCTACCCCCTTTCGACTTCTTTCTTACTAGATAGATACATTACAACATGGGTTGCGTGCTCACATCTTCATTTATTTCAAACAGCCTTCAACAATTTCTCTCCCAAACGGTTAATTGAAGGCATCTCTCCACCACCCCAATGTGCACACAAGATTCATTTTTATATAAAAAAAAAAAAAAAAAAATTAATACAACGTATAACTACGTCTAACTTCATTAAAGTATTCAAAAATTTTGGCAATGAAACTGACAACTATAATTTTAACAAAATTTTATTCGGAAATCCGAATAGTCTAAGCCAAGTGAAGTGGATATTTTGAAATTTTTTATTATTCTTTGTTTGCTTATATAGTGCCGACACATCGTACTTTCCTTGAATACAAACATACATACATATGTATATGTATACGAGGCCTATCGAATTTCTCACAACCATGCCCTGTATGGGAATGGAGGGGACCTACAATTTTTCTGCCGGTTCCGAACGGCTAAACGAGAAAACTCCTTCATCGCACTGAATTAATTATCGGAGGACTTGCCAGCTCCTCGCGAAAGATATGATACTATCGGCAAAACATTTTTGGTTTCTGTTGGGATTCGAATCACGTTACAAGCAGACATGCTATAGCCATTCGCCACGGGCATCATAGTATTTTCCTTGTTAAAAATATAAACCAGGTTTTGTTTTGGAGAATACGTTCACGAATTGATCCACATTCATAGACATTTCTAAGAATCTTACAGGTTCTTACAGTGCGTTAGATTGTTGTAATTACGTGGTTTTAAGCAAATGACTCATAGTGTATATTAGACCGGTTCAAAAAAAGTGACTTTTTTCTTTTTCTCGATGCACATCGATTTGTACCTTCGAGTAGGTGTAAAAACAAGCCTGTTAAAATTTGAGCTCCAAAAATTAATATTTAGAGGTCGCTCATCGCAGATTTCCATTTCCCAAACAAATTGTATGGGAAAAAACACATATAATTTTTGGAATTTTATATTTCGGTCTAGAAGCAAAGTGCCGAGATGAGCGATACATATTCTTATAGAAAATTTATTGTTCTACAAAAAAGGTTTCTTACCATTTTTCAACAAATTCACTCCTTCAAAAGTTATACAGGGTTAAGGTTTGAACAAATATTTTTATTTCTTGATATCAGACAAAATGTTAAAATGTATCACTTAAAATCATAAAATCATTCGCTTATGACACATATTTTTATAGAAAATTAATTTTTCTACAAAAAACGTGTTTTATCATTTTCCGACTAATTCATTCCTTCAAAAGTTATTCTCGGCACTTTGCTTCTAGACCGAAATATAAAATTCCAAAAATTATATGGTTTTTTTCCCATACAATTTGTATGGGAAATGGAAATCTGCGATGAGCGACCTCTAAATATTAATTTTTGGAGCTCAAATTTTAACAGGCTTGTTTTTACACCTACTCGAAGGTAAAAATCGATGTGCATCGAGAAAAAGAAAAAAGTCACTTTTTTTGAACCGGTCTAGTGTATATCCAAACCTAATTCTATTCTAAATCCAAGCACGGTTTGGCATAAACCTATTTATTTTAAGGGTTAACTAATCGGAGAAGTCTAGCGGTCGAAAGCATTAAGATGAAGATTCATCACATATTGAAAGAAATTCGTAAATATTTCATAATTCTGTGGCAGGTTCAACGACACAGGGAAATTTTATTGATTTTAGGCGGTATTTTCCCGTACTCCTTCCGACCTTCTTCTTCCTTTTCCAGCCTTACTAGCATTGTGAAGTAGGTATGGCAACGGACAAAATAAAGTAATAATTAGTTAAAGCTGTTTTGTGTTTTCCATGGTGTAGAAGTCAGACTATTACTTGAGAGATTATTGTTCAATTACCCAATACCCAATACCTTTTCGTTGTTATCATCTTTTTACGAATTGATAAGATCTTCGAAAGTAATCTTCTTCTAACTTCGTAAGTATAACTTTCAGTAATAGTTTATTGACTATGTCGTAAAAAAGGGCATATAAAGGAACTCGAAAAAGGGCGGATTTTCATTGCGTGAATCGATTAATGGGCTAGCTACTAGTTTTAAACCGAAACCGAACCTATTAAATTAGAGGGTGCAAATCGGAGATACGGGTTCTAAACCATCTTCACTCGTTTTGTGAATATAACTCGAAAACGAAGCAAAATTTTGATAAAATTCCAAGGATGTTTTTTGTAGAGAGCAAATTTTCCCATCAAAAAACATCTTTCGAATAATTGTAAAAAAAAGTTTTCTATTCAAAACGTTAAAATTCCCGACGAAAAAAAACCAAATTTTTAGTTTTGTTAGTTTTTTTTTAATGGCATTTCTTTCTGGTTATAAAAAAGAAAGTAAACAAAATTTTCTTTTAAATGTTCCTGTTCCTTTAATTTAAGTACAGAAATTCACAATCTGTCACATTTTAAGGAGTCGGAGTAAAATTCTCTCAAAAACTCTCTGAAAGAAACGTGAAACGTCTTGATCAAAACATTAACAACAACGCTTGAAAAAACGTCTGTTTGATAGTTGTGGTATTTGTTTTGGCTGATATTCACGATTTCTGTGTTCTGTCCACAATAATTTTGGTTGGGAAAACTAGTAGGGTGGGGAAATTTTTTACTCTCTCGAGAGCACACTCTTTCTTGCACAGCTAAGCTACGAAAAATCGCTGTGCTGGAATAGGATTAGGCTGACTTTCGCCGAATTTCGGTGCATTTCGTGATAATTTTCAGTATAAAAAACACACCTTTTATTTTAAATTGAAAGACTCGTCGAGTAGTTTGGAGAATAAGGTAAAGGTAGTGAAAGCTTATAATCACAAAAAACGTGAAGAATATATCAAAGTATTTATCAATACCCACTTAAGTTAGAGAAAGCAACTCTGATGGTTAAAACAAAAAGAAATTATAAGAAAAGATGCTCTCCCAGTTAGTTTTTTTTTTTTTTTTTGAATATTTGAAAAGTGGCGGTGTTTTTATAAACAGAATTCCAGAACATGGAAAAACCTAGCAAAGCATTTCTAGATATCTGTAAAAAGAAGACTCCTTTTTGCTGATTGACTGATTAAAAAAATCAAATGACTATCTCATCTTTTCAATGCTGATACTCATACAAAGCCCATAATTTACTAATTGCTTTGAAACCGTTAATTTAAACAACATTAAAAACTACTTCGACAATCCTTGCACTACGATTTACGACTAAAGTGCGCAAAACTCTTAAGATCATCTACTTAAAGAAATTGTATTGTGAAGACCGCAGTAGACATGGTGAAGACCGCAGTAGACATTGTGTAACACTTTTAAGACACTCTTTCAAAGTCAAGAGTTTTCAAAAAAAAAAAAAAATAATAGAAAACGAAAGAACACCAATAGTAGAACAGAGACACGAAAACTGTCAACAGCCTTCAAGATAGTCATAAAAAGATTACTTTAATGGACACATTTCAAGTGTATTGTTGAGATAGTAGGTAACTTGACGTTGATTTGACCAATATTGATTTATGGCTGTCATGGCACTTAAGCGCAACTTCATCAGAATAAGGAAAATATATGTTCAAACTTTCTAAGTTAAACAAAAACTTTGACTTTTGCTTGTAAATGTTTTTATCACAAAAGTATTTTTAAAGTAAACATTTTCTACAACAACATACGAGTAGGTACCTACACTCCACTAGAGTTTTCGAGTTGCCTGATCACTTGATAAGTAAAAAATAAAATACAATGCCTAATACAAATCCAATTGTTGGAAATCATTAACGTAGGTCGGCAGATTTTTCATTTAAAAGCGTAGACGTACTTTATCTGCGCGTCAGAGTGTGTCCGCATATTGGTGATCGATACTTACAAGCCTTATATTCAATTTTGAGATCGAACATGACCCAGTTCCAATAAAATGGTCCCCTAACAACACCTGTAAGTTTTAAAACTCAACAAACAAGTCGTCAGCCATCGGCTTCAATTCAACATGAGTCCATGAACGTTATGTGTGGCTTACTGATAAAGGGGCAGCATGTAGGTAGGTACCCCAGAAAAAAAGTTTAACTCCACGAAGATGTTATCTGACAGAGAGATAATAACATTGCTACTTCAGAATAAGATATCAAAGCACAGTTTTAAAATATTGCTTGACATTTTTTGGACCTTACTTTGAGTGTTGTGTTTGTGGTGTTGTCGTAAAGGCAAACGTTGTTTTTGTTTACTCCAATGTGGCATGGTTGATCGGATATCTTATGTGTGCTTAAGATAAACAGTTGGTGCTCATGTCATGCCGCACCTTCATTTATTGGACTGATCTGCTGCTTGCTCGCAGTGCAACGAACATTTTTTTGGCATTATTTTTAAAGTGCTTTGGAACTTCTATTGCAGTCTTCTATTCTTTCTGTTTATTCTATTTCTCTTTGTTTCCGATAAATCCAATAAAGAAATTCAACAGGGCAGGGAAGAGAGTTTGAGTGTTATTGAATTGTCAGGCGCCATGGAGAGTGAAGAAGGGGGAATGAAGATGAGAGAAAAAAAGATACAAGGAAAGAGAAGGAGATCGAAGGTCAGAGAAGGAGAGAGAAAAAGTGGAAAGGAGTGAGAAGGACGACAAAAGAGAAGGAATCAGAGCTGCAGAAAAAAAAGGAGAGAAACTCATGTAGAAAGTCAGAGAGAGACGAAGATGGAGAGAGAGAGAGAGAGAGAGAGAGAGAGAGATGGACAACCAGTGAGAAAGACAAGAAAGGAGAAGTATGAGGATTTAAAGAGATGGAGATAGAAGGAAGGTGGAGGGAGTTGGAGAGAGAAAGAGAGAGAATATAGAGGAAGGAAAGAGAATGAGTGTGAATTAGAACAAAGGAGTGAAAATAAGAAAAGAGAGAGAATTAGAGAATAAGTGTGAATTAGAGCAAAGGAGTGAACTGGAGCAAGAAGGAGATAGATCTAGTGAGAAGGAGTGAAAAGGAGAGAGAAGATGGAAAAAGAAAAAAAGTTTTTAGAAGTAGAAAGAAGGTTAGGTTAGGCTGGGTTGCATGGGGGGTGCAGCCACAAGTGACAGCACCTCACTCGGATCTCAAGGATCGATTGTGCTCCTCGGGAAAATCAGAGGAAGAGGAGATGGGAGGATTTGAGAGGTAGAGGGTTGGGTTGGTAATTGGTTTACTGGGGTAGGGAACCCCACTGAACCATTTGGAGGAGCCCTGAGTAATTTCAGGACGTTGCTCAATGGGAGGTTAGAGATGTTGCCCAGTTCGTCGAAGAAGTATTCTCCGAGGGTTTTTTTCGAGCGTGGGCCAAACTAGGACACTGACAAGGAAGTGGAATGATCCTTCCTCTGCCTCCTCACCTTGGCATCCTCTACATAAGTCGGAAGTGCTAATGCTCATTCTCATCATGTGGATACCCAACGAGTAGTGGCCCGTGAGAATGCCAATCAACAGAGAGAGCCAAGGTCTGCTTAGCTGGAGACTGGAGTAGAAATTCTGGCCAAAGGTTTCTGGAGACTCGGCATGTTTCTAAAGATGACCACCTGTCATTGGCGGTTTTTAGAAAATTATGTTTGATTCTGTTTTTTTCTTGCTCTAGTCTCTAGTGGCTTTAGAATTGAGGTCTTCGTTTCGCTGGATTCGAGTGCTGACCCGATTTTTGCCAGCTTATCCACCATTTCATTACCGATAATGTCACGATGTCCAGGAACCCAGGTTAAACTAACTGTGTTTGTCTCACTGAGCAGTCTAAGGTCACTGCGACAGCTGTCTACTAGTCTGGATGGAGAGAAGGATACAGAAGGGAGAGAAGGGTATAAAAGAAGAGAAAAGTAGTGTGAATGAGTGAGAATTAGAACAATGAAGTGAAGAGAAGAAAGAAACAGAGAGATCAATCTATCTGAGATTGGAGAGAGAAGTAGTGAAAAAGAGAAAGGAGTACCTCAACTCGAAGAAGAAAGAAGGAAGAAGGAAATCAGAAAAAAGGAATAAAAGTGATAAAAGAAGAAAAATAAAAGAAAACTAGAAAGACAGAAAAGTGATTAAAAAGTAAAAAAAAAAAAAAACGCAGACAAATTTAAGAAAATGTGAGGAAAGAGGCAAATAGAAGAAGAAGCAAACTAAAGAAAAGGTGAGTGGGAGAGACAGAAAGAGTAGAAGAGAAAAAGAAGAAGCCAGAAAGGAGAAAGAAAAAGAAATAAATAAACTGAGAAAGACGGAAGGGAGAATTTCGAAATCTGCGAAGAATTCAACTGAAAAGACAAGGCCAGAGGTCGGTATATGAAGCGAAGTTGAACTAACAATACAAAGGCTTACATTAACACAAAATCCGAGCGGAGCAATAACAACATTTTCATGAAGCCAAGACGTCTAAAGGTCTACACTAATATACGAGGCCATAAATACACAAAACATCCTTCCGAAATGGAAGCAACTTTAGGACCACTTTAATTATCTACTTACTACTAGTTTCCTTAAATACTTCTTTCCACCTTTATCTGCTTCCAATCAAATCCATATCTTATTCCGCTTCAGCTTTCAGCTAAAACAAATAAACAAATCGAATCGCAATAAAAAAATGAAAAACAAAAAAAAAGAAATGGCCGGCGTTTTTATTGCTCAAAGTCAACAAACATTTATCTACCACTCTTTATATACATGAAAGAGATTTCATAAATTACCCAGATGACAATCTTTATGGCTAATCACGAATCAAATACTTTATTGAGCTGTTTATGGTACTCAGAGGTTCTTGTGTATCACTGTGCCGACTATTATATGGTATTGAGTTGGAGGAAGACCGTGTGGCAGATAAAAACTCCCCGCAGATTCACAGTAATTTTTCATAAATTTTTATTACACTCCTCTCCCTCGCAGTGTGGTATTTTTTGAATAACACTACAAAAAATGCTAATAATGATGGCGCGTTGAGTTTTTTTCTTCTTCTTCTTCTTTTCTTTATACAAAATACCTACACTCAACAGAAAGAGTTTCAATAAAATGAAAGGAGAGAAAAGTGAATTAGTGACTAATTAATTAGGCAGCCAGCCCGACATAGCGCAGCGGCAACCTCCACGAAATTCGGTCACAAATTTAACATTCAATTGTCGGAGGAGGTGTGTATCGTGTATTCTTTTATTTTTGTTTGGGACTCAAACTCAAGAAAAAAAAAAAAAACATTCACATTCGGTCGCAGCCGATATTCCTTTCGGTGTTGACAATACAATGACGAGCACGTTTTTGTTCACCGCGTTGCGTTGCATCGGCAGCGCCCAGATGACCGCGACAAATCGCTTCGCCACAGACACTCAATGGTAGAACCCACAAGAATTGAGGTCAGCATAATGACGCGTGTAATATCGAAAAATCGTTGCTTGACCACGATCTCAGCTCAGATGTTTCAGCTCGAATATAAAAAAGGCCCAGGGTAGACTTCTAATACCGTCCGTATGTTAGTCATCCGTGGATGTCTGTGTGTACATGTCATATATTAGCCATATTGTGTGAAAATTTGTTGGGGTCCTTAATAATACCTATAAACCTGTGCCGATCTCTCGATGAATGTATTTTTCGGTGAATTGGTCTTCCCACCGAAACCACAATCATAAAGCTAAGTTATGAAGCCTATGCCTGTATTATTATGGATTAGTGCGCCAACGATATTATCAGTTTCAAGTGGTCGTTATGTAATGTGACACTTTGCGCGCCGTCGGCATTTGTCTGTTTTCTTCCCCCTGCTCTTTTAGAAGAAGGTGTAAATTCTATAATTAGTCATCTTGAAGTAGGTGACAACAGGGGGATATGGCTGAAGTATGATTGACATGTTTTCTGTCAGATGATCAAAGGGAAAATGATTTTTCGAAAATGAGAAAAATTCTGTCTTATTTTTGTTATAGTTTTTTACGAAATGCAATTTTATGCGAGGGCGGTAAAAACTGCCAGAACTGCCAAATTTAAAAAGAAAACAAAATTTGGAAATAAAATATTTTAAAGCGGGAAAGTCTTGTTTTGTTTAACGAAGAAAAAATACAGGGTGGTTATGAGTATTTAAGACAAGATTCTCAGAATATTCTGCTTAAATAACTTGAAAAAAATCACGCATAAAAATTTGATGCACACAATAATTTTTCGTATAAGTAATTTCAATTTTTACATATTTGTGTTGATCACAATCTTGAATATGATTCCGCAAAACGGTCACTGTTAGCGCCCGCCGGTGCACCCAAGCGTTATTTTGACGCGCGGTGGGGCTGAGATAACGCAATCGTTCAGTGCACACACGCGTTTTTTTCTCGCTGGAATTAATCTGTAGTTCGTATTTCATGTGCAGCAATGGAGGTTTATAAAGGAAAAAGAAGTTATTTTCACGTACCTCGTGAATAAAAACTATGTTCCTAAAAGGAAAGGGCGTTATTGAGTACCTACCTATATCCCTTTGTTGAATACGGGCTAGCAAAAGGAGCATTTTATTCATAGTTTCCAAATATTAGAGAAAGTCCTGAAGAGTTTGTTTCAACTATTTTCGAATGAGTGTAAAACCTTTTCATTAAAAACCATACCATAAATATACCATACCACCAATAGAAGTGCTTGGTGTATTTTTGAGTGGGTCATGCAAGTCATTCTGACTGTATGTCTAAATGACTTTGTGTGTCAGTCAGTACATGGATCTACAACCTGAAACCCTTTCGATTTTCCGATTTTCTTCAAAATTTGCCTTAAGCATTGTGAGGTAGCCTGCTGCAGAAGGGTTTTTAGAATTGAGTCTCTCGTTAATGTCAAAATTTGATGAATGTTTATATTTTACAAGTCCTAGATTGTTTCAAAAAGATTGCATATCAACATTTGAAAAATTTTTGTATTTAATTTGTGTTTTTTAAAAAAAAGTGAAAAATTAAAAACCGGTTTTTGAAAAACTGGTGTAGCGAATTTTGGTCCAGAGGCATAATTGGGCTATTTTTCTTCGAAAATGAGCAAAAAATTGAAGAGGAGGATATTGGCAACATTTGGTTTCAACAGGACGGCGCTACGTGCCACACAGTCATAGATACACTCGATGTTTTGCGCCCTGTTTTTGAAGATTGCATTATCAGCCGCAGAGCTGATGTCGTTTAGCCACCTCGGAGATGTCATTTGGCAACGTTGGACTAATATTTGTGAGGTGCCGTAAGAGATAAGTGTTATGCCGACAAGACAGAGACAATTGACGCTTTAAAGGACTATATTCGTGAAGCCATTGGTGAAATACAGCTGCAAACAATCGATTGAACCGATCGTGTGGGCTACTGCATGGCCACCTGAGAAAGCCATTTGATTGAAATTATTTTTCAATACTAACCGGAAGGATTGTACTTTAAAATAAAAAAAGAAATTCGAGAAAATATTCAGCAGTTTTTTTTATAGCATTTTCAAAAAAAAGTAAACAAATGACGTTTTCAAATTTTTGCTAAAAGCATTTAGAATAATGAGTTTTATTTTTTTCAATAAAGATTTTATGAAATTTTGTAATTAGTGTGTACTTGGCTTCTCTGTTCCACCAAATGCATTAAAAAGAGCGAATACTAAAATCTTCAACACAGCCCAAAACATTGAAAGTTCGCGTAAGTCAGTCGTGCTTATCTCTTCTTTTAAGATTATGCTTACAATTTGTCATAACATCAAAGAAAATAAGCACCAAATTCAGGCATGTGTGCACTGCTCAATAACAATTAACAAATAATGAACTGAAAGACGTAATCGCGTTTCAAATAACGCAACGATCTCGCAGAAGCTTGCGAATGTTTTTTCCCGCAAGTGTGACGCGCAATGCTCGCAATCTAATTATTCTACTGTGAGACGCAAAAGAGTCACCGCTTGTCAAAATGACGGTAGTGTACACCGGGGCTCAAGCCTAGTAAAGGGCCACTTTTTGTAGAGGTTTACCAAATGAAGGTTTATCGAATGAAATAGTTGTAATCAAGAAAACCACAACCATCGAGCTACTGAGGCATATATCAGCCATAACAGTTTGAAAGAGTTGTCTTGAAGTTAGTCTATTCGTTGTGAAATTTCAAAACTGTCGTTAATAGTCAAAGAGCAAACACCTCTTTTATGGTGATAAAGGTTCTGCAAAATATGTAGATATGTTAAATGCATGGAAACAATATTCAATTGACGTAGTTTTCAAAAAAGAAGGTGTTAACAAAAACGTGGAATTAATAGTAAGTTTTTTCTGGTCTGTCAACAGAAAATCATGTTGCCTTGTACAAACAATTAAGGTGCAATGGAAGAAAGCTGAGTGGTAGATAACGATTTCGAAGTAGGCCGCGGCCGTCCATCACAGAGTAAGAGAAATAACTTTTAAAATCTTTTTATGAACAGGAAACGTAAAACGATTTTCCATAATTTTGGAAACACAAAAAAAAAAAAAAACAGCTTCAGAGGGCAGTGAGAGGTGAGAGGGTTCACAAAACAATTCGTTTTTTGGTAAAAGAAATTCATCAGGCCCAGAAGTAAATGAAATCTTATTTACTTCTTCTTTTTCGGCAGACTTTTTTTTATCAAGGTTCGGACCCAGCACTTGGTCCTTCGATTCGAAAAAATCGTTATATCTTCTTCTTTTTAAGAAAATTTTATTCTTTAAATTTTGAATAAATTTTTTTCCAAACGGCGGATTGATGTGGATAATTGACAACATTCATGCCAATTTTTAGCTAGGTGCGAATTAATGTAACCTTACCCCTATTTTTGAAGCTAATTCGACCGGACTGTTAGCCCGGCGCAGTTAATGAAAAATAAAAGGTTTAGTACTCTTGACTTTCAAAATTTCTTCATTTCAGCCGAAATTTGAAATCGCACTAACCACTACAGTTCTTAAACAGAAGTAGCATATCGAAAAAAATGAAAAACGCCGAAGTAGCAGCGTTCGCAGAACCATACCATAATAAAATATCAAACCTCGTGGTCCCTGAATCGTAACATTTTGTCATACAAAAATACACCAATTCAAAACTTTGAAAGACCACTCAAGATAAGTCATTTCCGTACGAGAGTTGCTGCTCTTCAACATTTATTTGTATGAGAGGATGTACACAAGTGCTTAAAAAAATTGTATTAATTATTCAAAAGTAAGTATGGGGTTCGCCATAAAGTACCTAAGTTTGTTCCTTGAATAGTGTCATATTACCTCAAAACGACGCCACTGATTTAAAAAAGACCTGTACTGAACATTCAAAATGAACAGAATATAGTTCCAGTAGTTGTTAGCTTCTGTTTTCATCGCCGCACTTAGACATTGTGGATGTGATCTTGACACACTCAATTTAAATGAAGAGCTGGTGTTTTGTATACGTCTTTTTTAGGTATTTTTCCTTCTCATCAGATCCACTCTTACCAGCCTTGACACACCCATCTGTCGTTTGGTAGCTTCGACAGCCAAGCTAAGCTCGAAATAAAATTGAAAACTCAGAATCTGAAGATGCTTAGAGACTATGTGCTAATCAGAAATAACTTTCCAACATTTTGAGTCTTCGAATCTACACAAGAGACTATACTTTAATCTACTCTTGAAGTAGTGCGTATCTGAAATATAGTAGCCATGCTCCTGACTGGGTGAGTGAGAATGTTGGATTAGTTAGTAGATCCAAGTTAGTATCAATTTGGGGGTGGCAAATCATTCTCTGACAGACATACGTTTTAATTCAATTGAGAAAAAAGATAAAAATATAGTTAGTTGAACGTCAATATTATTGATTAACTCAAGAAGAAATTGACGCCCATATGAAAAAAACTTTTTAATTCTAGTGAAACTATGCAGCTTGCTTTTTTAACGGAGTTACTCCAGTTAGCACTTTTCAGGTGAAATGTTATCACCCCAAACATTTCTTTCAACGAGAGCAAAGCAACATCGTTTAAGAGATCTATCAACGATTAATCAAAATCCGTAATAATCTCAAGACACTCCACAAAGCTACGAGCTGTTAGGTGTAAGTACTTTTGGTACACCTTTGTAGGTAATCATAAGAGAGCTCTATAAATTCAATAAAAAGTTGATGCTGTCGATGATGTCTATTCTCGCTGATCGTGACTCATATGAAAATTTTTTTGTTCCATCAAATGTTCTAACAACTCGTTGAAACTTTTGCACTCAAAGTTTTATAATTAGTCAGAAGGTAGGTAGGTAGGGTACCTACTATGAATCTCAAAACTCAAAGTAGGTACCTACTTAAAAAAAAAAAAAATATTTTAAACCGCGTTCTGGGGAACTGTTGCACAGCACTCTGTTTTTATATTCCCACAAGCTTCGCAGTTCATTGCCTTTTACCCATCAAAGAATCTATAAAAAGACTGTCATTCATTTTCGCCCACGTTTCACAGTTTGTTGTTGAAAGAACAAAAACCGTGATGAAAAGTCATAGAATTCCAATAGACTGACAAAAGTCATTTCGCACTGCTCTGCGATACGAGAAGAGAGGCAAAAAATCGTTACGGGCTTCATAATTTATGACCCCACCTTCTAGTGTTTACTGCTTTCTGGAAAAATTGCTACCACATTATTATCATCGAGTAATGGCAAAAGTTCCTCACGAATGCAATTCTGTTTTTTCTTTTTTATTTATTCATTTTTATGACAGAAAATTATTATTACTATTATGCAAGAAACAATGTTAAAAAGAAGGAAAAAATTGTTTCCTCGTGTCCATGGTGAATTGCAAATAGTTCACCTCCTACA
This sequence comes from Melanostoma mellinum, assembly GCA_914767635.1. Lineage (NCBI taxonomy): Eukaryota > Metazoa > Arthropoda > Insecta > Diptera > Syrphidae > Melanostoma > Melanostoma mellinum. The sequence goes on from OU612059.1 coordinate 20,102,748, forward strand.
TCTCAACCCGATGAAAACTGCAACAGACAAAACTAAATGAATATAAAAAAAAAACCGAGCGCACATCTTTCAAATCCCCAAGTCAAAGGGCATAGAAAATTATTTATTCTCTTTTATGGCCGCCATTATTTTTTGCAGTTTTTCTATGCCTGTATGCGAATAGAACAAATTGCAAGCAACGTATACAAGACTCTGCAACGTAAATGAACTGCGAGAACAGAGCGCAAGTACAGCAGCAGTTAGCAGTAAGATTACAATCCCATAATATCCTTGTGGCACAAAAGATTCGGAACCGCATGGAGCGCATAATAATGCAAAAATCCTCTTGCCGTTTGCTTTTCAGCAGCACCAGCAGCAGCAGGAGTAACAGTCCAACAGCAGCTTTGCCGGTAAAAGATCATTACTCCTCGAGTGCTGACGATCTATGATAATTTACTGCGCACTAACACATGTGTAGGAATCTATCTATTCAGATTCAGAGGCATTCTGTGCTTGGAACAAATGCAATAGCAATGGCTGGAGTCCAAAGACGCGAGACGCAACGCGACGGACATCAGGGTATGGACGGAACATTTATATCATAATAAATTATGGTTACCTCGTGGGATGCGTTCTTTTTGGGAGCAGTGGTCAGCAGCTTTGCTTTAGATTTCAATACTGCTCTTCTCTCAGCCAATGGATGGAGGAGACCGACTTCCACCGCCAAGGTTCGCTCGCATGAAGGTGCAGAAATGCAGAGATTGGATGGCAGATTGAGAGCCGCGACAGACGACCGATCGTTGTCTTGGTTCACCTAGCATCCTAGCATGTCGATAGCGATGTATAATTTATAAACCATAAATATGTACCTCCCAGAATTATTCCTGGAGTTCGAAAGAGGCGCACTTTAATAGCATAGCGTGGGTACGACCGAACGACGCAAAAACCGTACGAGACGTGTAGTTGCATTGGGTGTGTGCAACAAGTGATCTCGATAGCTTCGATTATTGCGGAAATGTTCGCTTCAATTCGAAGGGTTTACTGCCTTCATATAGAGCACATTTTTACAAATATAGAATGGCAAACCGTTCTATGGGAACTCAAAAGGCCATAAATGAACCGGGATCCAGATCCACAAATAATTCAATAAAAATCGTTTGGCTCGATGGGTATTCTTTTATTTATGGGCAGAGTTCAAATGAGCAAAGTTGAAATCGATATTTAAATGGTTTTATTTAAATTGACACTTTTCCTAATTATTCACAGTAACTTTACAGGCATTGTATAGGTAATCGAATTGATTTCGTGTTTTAAAGCAAATCGATGCATTGTCTGTTACTGTATTTTGAGTCACAATATAGTGACACAAACGTTTGAGCTAGTGCCTTATATGTTGCTTTCAAAGTAACAATCGAATGGGTAACAACAGCCATGCAATCAATCACATTATGCCCTTAAAAGTAAATGCAGTTCAGTTTCTTAGAAGACATACAGTGAGTCACATTTTTAAGCGTAAGTCAGTTAACAATTGTTTGTAACCACCTGTGAGTTTTTAGCAATATGTTGAGCTTTTTAATAGCACGAGTAGCAAAGATTGATTGCATTATAAGTATTAACTATACCAAGGTACGTGGAAGCCTTTAACTCGAAAATGGAATAGTCTTGGAAAAAATAGAGCACGACCGACTGTGTTGGTATTGTCGTGTTGAAAGAAAAAAAAAGATTCCGTCAAAAAGAAAATATCATAAAACGGCAATAAAAAATAAAAAGGGCGCACCAAAACGTTTCTGGGATAGACAAATGTAAGACATCAAACATAGACATAAAAAAAATTGTTTAGGTATACTTAGCGTTAACATAAGACTCAGCTTTCTGAGTCTTTATAGTCAGAATATCGAAAACCCTCTTTAGCAATTAAGTAAAGTTGTATGTATTAGAGCACTTGGTTAGCTTATGCAACGTCAGGTAACACTTTTTAATAAAACTTTCATTTAACACGGAAGAAATTGAAATAAATAATCAATTTTAAAGATTCTATATAACGACTGTTTTCCAAATTTTTTTACCGGATATTTTTACGGTTGCTAAGATTTCGAACACGGCTTTTTACGATTGGAATAAGGGCAGTGTTTGTGCATACTGGCCGTAAAGTATATTGTCGGCTAACTATATGACTTTACAGCTCTGAGTTGAAGCTATTCTTAGGGGGTTTTCCGATCATGTAGGCTTGAATTCTAAAATGAATCTGTAAGCTGTAACTCGTACATATACTTTATTTAGACAGTGCATCTGGACTCTTCTACTTGTTTGTCTTGTGTCACCAAAATGTGCCGTGCTGTTTTTGGAATAATTTTCAAGTTGTATCGTAGCTTAGAGAAATAGTGTACGAATTGTGTCGGCATATTTTGTGGATAAACGAACAAAAAAATAAAAAAAATAAAAAAATTATTTGAAGAAATTTTTTTTTTCTTTGAAAATATTGACTTTATTATTACTTGAACTAAAATGCTTATGAAAGCAAAAAGGAACTAGCTTTTGAAAACATTGTAGTATACACTTGTAAATGGCTAAGTAGGCTTTGTATTTTTTTTTTCCATTTGTCAATCAGTAGAAAGAAACCTTGGACGAGCGGTTGATTTCACTAAATGACTTATAAGCCGGCCGTCTCGTTTATGGGAATAATATATTGGAGTTGTGGAAATTCCTATGTCTACTCTGATGAACCAGAAACGATTGAGCACTTTGGCAGAAAACATTTGCTGCGTCATTGCCGAAACACAGTCAGTCGTATTTACGATTTTATTCCAAAGTATGTCTAACTTTGGATAGCTTTTATTCCAGTACCCAATTGTAACTATACGAATAGTGTGTGAAAATTGTATCTGCAAATATATCTATGGGCCACCCAAGGCGATCACATGCCCGAAATCCCATTCACGTACTATACCAACTGCCCTAAACTTATTCATCGATTATTTCAATTTCGTTGATATTTTCATTGTTCTGGATTCAATTCCCAATTAAAGCTCTCCGCCTTTAAAAAACATACTTAAAGTAGTTTACCTACGACCAAAAATGTGAGTGACGGTACTAATGCAACTAAATCGCCAAAAATGTTCTTAGTTTAGTCAATTTTATCACACTGCAAGTACCTAAGGGGCCAGTTATAGCGATCAGGAAAACGAATCAGGAAAAATTTTAAAAATTAATAATCACCATGTTTTTGTTACATTTGAATAACAAATGTTATACCAATAAATAGTAAACAGCGCAGAGAATTTTTTTTGCAAAGGAAATGTTTACTTGAACAAATACTTTGCCGTAAAATTGTATTTTTCTATTTTCCTGATGGAATTGAAACAGGAAAATAGAAAAATACAAATTAAACAGAAAATATTTGTTCTATCAAATCTTTTTTGGGCACAGAAAATTCTTTGAGTGATTTGCCATCGATTGGTATAACATTTGTTATTCAATTGTAACGAAAACATAGTTATTATTCCATTTGAAAATGTTTCCTGATTCGTTTTCCTGATCGCTATAACTGGCTCCTAATAAAAAAAATGTATCTGAGGATATACATCAAAAACTTGTTTTAAAATCAATCCACTTAGTTGATCAACAGTTGATCTTCTATTTAGTCTTCCACTTTATCTTAAAATTGGCATACACTCAAAATCAATATATTGGAAATGATGAAAACCTTTACATACTTCAATAAGGTGTCGAAGTAAAACAAAAATATTTTATACTAGTGGTGCGCGCAGGCGAGCTCGGGTCCTACGGTGATGTATACTCTTTAACATCGACACACGTAAGGTAAAATTTACGACACACAATGTTGTTGTACTCAAAACTGGGAACCTTAGGGCCTATACGATCTTGCGGCAGTAGGTAGGTACTCTATATTTTGCAAAACGTCGATTTTGCATTAAAAAATAGAAAATCTAAATAAAAAATATCCTATTGCTTAAGTCCAAGAAAAACTAAAATGTGATTGTAGTATACACATGTGCACTCATAAGAAAAAGAGCTTCAGACATCATACGTATGCCTGTTCGTCTCTAGTACCTAGGATAGGTAGCACTCTAATGTTGAAAGAATTTTTGAAATTGGTCTAGTAGTTTCTATGTTCTGCTTTACCTCTCCGCTTCCTTTTGGAATAAGGTGATGACACTTGACACATAGCCTTTGTGCTATGCCTTACTGAGGCTTTAGATTATGTGCCCGCAGTGTTTGTTTATTTAAGTTATGTATGGGAGTGCTTTGCTGAAGAGCTGTTTTGTTCATGCCACGAATTCTTGCGGAGAGTGAGAAGTTGTGTTCATTGTTACATGAGATCGATACTTAAACAAACATTTTCTGCAAAATGTAAAATGTAGATATAACTTTGCATAATAACCTGCAAAATATACTGGTTATATGATACAAAATATACTTTTCTTTCGTGCAGAAGAAGGGATATTTCAAATGAAAGAAATGTGATTTATAAATTAAGTCCATTTTCAATGTTTATCATAGAATGAACATCGGTTTTGCAAACAACAAAAAAATGAACAAATAAATACGCAACAGAGTGAGGACCCCCAGGACCTAGCGCCTTTTTCACAACCATGTCTTGTGAGGTGATGGGGGGAACCTACAATTTTCTGCCAGTTCCGAACGACGAATTGAGAAAGCGCTTTTTATGGCAATAAAACTACTAGAGGACTTACCAATTTCTCGCGCAAGAGAATGTTTTTCCACGATACCCGTAGAAAAACATTTTTGCCCTATAGGTATGTTTGGATTCGAACCACGAACTTCTCCGAACAACAGCAGAGAGCAGACATATGGTTAGCATGTCGGATGTTACCGCTCGTCAAGGGTGCCAAACAGTATTTGAGAAATGGTAACATAGCGAAAAACACTTAAGCCGACTTAAGAGCATTTGTGGAGTATGTACAGAAATGTTTCTTGAATGTCCATACATATTTCTCTGTTTCTAAATCCTTGTTTCCCCCAATAAAAAAAAAAAATTTACAGACATTTTAAGTTGGACTGTTTTGTCGCCAGGACAATTAGCATAAAAAAAATAAATAATGTTTTTTTTCTTTCCGTGGGCAAAGTACATATATTGCCGCGAAAAGTCTGTCTTTTCACTTTAAAAACAACACAAATTGCTTTATTTCGCCAAGATCGAAAGTCTTACTAGCGCCAGAACAAAAGAGAATAAAAAATACCAAAAGTTTGCTTAATTCAATTTGTTTTAATTTCTTTGACTTGGTTACCCAGTTATTTTCGCAAAATAACGAGTTTTATTTTGCTACTCTTATAAGCACCAGCTACACTATAACCTCACCTTGAACTTCATAAAATTAAACACCAAGTTTTAATTCTCCAATTTGATGGACAGAATGCAAAGTAGGTACCTAATACTTATACTTGTTCCTTTTGTCCTCAAGCTCCAAATTGCAATTCTGAGTTAATATTCAAAATCGAAGAGTCCAGTTGTTGTTGTGTTTGAGTCCATATTTTAACATGAAAAAAAACTTAACCCAAATTCAAACCATTTCTTTTCCGATGGATTCGAATGCGCTGAAAAAATATCCCATCTCCTGAGTTATGGAGTAAAAAATATGTAAATTATGTAGGTACGCAAGTCAGAAAAAAGCATAAAGGAACAAAAGTAGCTCAAGATATCATCCCATAGATACATCACGTCGGGTTTTTTCAGTTGCGGTCAAGACAACTGGCCATCATCCCTCGAAAACTTGAGATCTAAGAGCAATTCTGTGACTTGATTTGTATTTTGAACATCCATAACTTTCAAGACTCTACCAAGGCTTCCAATTTGAGCACGGGCGTGCTATACAACTATATAACCCATGTAATAGAGGTATTTAATGCCTTGTTAATTAATAGTAATACAGACTTGGATTCAACGCATATCAAACTTACCTTCCTACATAAATACCTAAATAAATATTCTGCTGCTTCGTACTATAGTTGACCAAAGACTAAGACTCTCACTCGAAGTTGACTCTCAACTTGAAGGTTTTCAGTTCAACTTCTCGATTCAAATTTCTTCTGTCAAAGTATAGAATCATTTTGATCTAAAATTTGATTATACTCTTCTACAAAAAATAAATATACCTACAAGAAGTTGAAGACTTCAATAGTATTGAAGATTGCTCTAAGCCTCTGCAAATTTTATCAATCACTCATTATTGGTACCAAGTAAAGTAATTTGTGCCTTCAAGATGCCTACAACCAAAAAGAAATGAAGTCTTCAGGTGACTCTCTTTGTGCCGACGGAGAAGCATTCTTGCACAAGCACATTGAATTAGCTTATTTCATATAAAATTTTCTTTTCCTTTTACCTCTCAGTACAAGTGTACCTGCGAGGATATTTACTATTCATACTTCTTATTTAGAAGCATCAAAAGCATATGGTAATAGGTAGGTAGGTACTTAAACATTTACCAACGTTACTTGTTGCACCTAAGCAGGCAGTTCGCACCCTGGACATTAGACATATCGTCAGCTAAAAATCAAGACTTCGTAAGTATTTAAAGGATGTTTTGCAGACATCACAAAAAAAGGAAGAAACGCAGCAGCTCGTATGTAGACCTAGGTATATGAAATATTTTACACTTTTTCAAACAGGACATTGAGAACAACGTAATTAGGAAGGTAGATACCTACACTAAAAGTGCAAAAAGATGGCTCTGATTTTTCTTATTTTTTGACTTACGATGTCCTGAACTTTAACTGACGATATGTGAATTGTTTCCAAGTTTGTGTTCAACTACAGATAAATTTCTTCTTCGCTATTTTGAGGATTGGGTAAAAAAAGTTCATGGAAAAATACTCTGTAAACATTGGAAAAACCCCAAACACCGCGCCGGCCGATACCACAAGAAAGCAGAACTAGGGATTCCTAATAAAGCCTCAAATTTCGAAGCAATATTGGGTAATTATTCCGAGGCAGTTTGCTAATCGCGCAGTTTTTCCATATTCTCAGTAGCGTCGGTAAAACAAAATCTATTCTCCTTTTTCGTCTTCATTCCGCACAAAAGCTTAGCTTAGAGTCGCCAAGATACCAACACCATAGCCTAATCTGTTGACTGATGTTTTGACACTTTTAACAAATTTTTGAATGAAACCGTTTTTGTAATCCACTATGGATTCATAGCTTATAACCAACTAAACCACTTGCTTTATATCACAGCTTGGCAGCAAACATCGTTTCTATGAGAAATACAAAACAAGACCATTGCCAATTAAAAGATTTAAGACCTTAAAATGACATTTAAACAAGAAGCACTTTAACAAAATCAAATACCACTTTAAAGGCCACCCCCTCCCCAACCCCATCTATCAACACTTGATAAGTAGACATAGGTTGAGTAATGAGGGTTCCTGTTATCCACATATGCGCGCCAGTACGCCCCAACTTTTGTCATCACTTCACTTGTAGGTACGAGTATATATGTACCTACCTAGCTGACATATAGGTAGATACATGGATAGGTAAATAGGTAGGTAGATACACGAAAATATTTACCTATGTTGTGCTGGTTGTGCTGTAAAACTGATCCAAATGCCATAAGATCCTTAACCGGGGGAGCTCTTGCACCGAGGGCGGAAAAACCGTCCCCCAAATAGGACGCCAGTGCGACAGCCCCAAGGGGCGCTTTAGATACTTCGGTGAGAATTTTGAAAATCACGTGTAAACACTTGTTTTCCTGTTAAGTTGTTTCACTCAGGATTCACTCTTCTTTCTTTTTTTCAAACAAATTAAATTGACTTCGTGTGTGTTGCAATCACTAATCCAAAATATGATCTTCACCACAAAAACTTTATCCTTTCTTTTTAATATTTAGTCGGCAGGTAGGGAGGTAGTATAGATAGGTATATCGGTACCTATGCGAACTAAGAGGTGTGTGCTTCTGCTTCACAAACAATTTATTTCACCTCCACAAATAGATAATCCGACGTTTTGACACTCCGGCGAAATGTTATTGATTCATTCACATAACCATACGAATAAGCGCTACGAAAATTTTTGTTTAAATTCACGCAAACGTTCGAACGATCACAGGAAACTATCAGCGACGACGGCGAAACAACGACGACACAGACTTCGCCACACCACAAACGACAGGCAATGACTGGTTGCTTGGTGGTGGAATCACTTAGCTGTCATCCGCGATGCTCGTTCGCCAGCGCCCTCTACACAAATGATGGGGTGTGTTCAACTATCCCTTCCCCTATATTTACACTCGCTCTACTCTTCTCTCGCATCATCACATGCGATAGAAGATTCAAATCAGCAATGGAGTCGGTGCATGACAGTTGACGGTAGTTGGCTGTGCGCATATGCTGATCGGGTGACCCTGGGCGTTGCTAAGCAACTGTCAAATTCGTTTGCCTGGAGTTGAATTTAACCAATGGCGAACATTTCGGACGCCTCCTTGGCATTGGATGTGCACACATCCAACGAAATGTATAAAAGCGAGGTGAAAAGCTTGAATGTGTGTGCGTTTAAAAGTCTATTCGACTTCGACGGTGGCAGGACTTTTCTCTTTTTGTGGCTTTAGTTTGCCCTAGTGATGGTTGAGTATTTCCATTGATGTTGTTGGGATTCGATGTCATAAAAAGAGAGAAAAAAAAAAGATTGTACCTATCTGTTTTTACTTCTTGCAAGATTCTTCCTCTGTTTTTCGTAGGGCTTCTGTTTTATTTATTTGTTTTGTGTTTACGAAGAAGGCAACACTCAAACTGGTAGTATAGTTTTATTTTGTTTGGGAGAAGAAGCTTTGTTGTTGGATTGTTGGCATTGGATTTTGAACTGGCGATATGCTAAGGCGAGCGGCTGCGGTGGATGGTCGATGGTGTGTGGATGATGGTGGTGGAGGTGGTTTTGATATCTGGCTGTTGCTGCTGCCGTTGGACACCTTTGCATAAATGGTGGGGTTTTGTCGAGGTTGGGCTGTGTTGGTTATGGAAGGATAAACAAGTGCGCTACGGTTGGCCTTTTTTGTCAGCTTTTTATTTTTGACAGTGTGGTGACATTTTCTACTGAGATGGTTAAAAAAATGTGTAGGTAGGTACCTATGTACCTACTTTCATGTTTTGTTGCACCTTATGAAAATAGTAGGTATGATAGTTAGAGTGGGTAGGTATACTTTTTAGCCTGAGTTTATTTGTAAAACGTCACATCAGCGAACTGGCAGATCCCGCACTTCATCATGTGTCTTAGGCAAAGATAAATCAGATAAAATGGCAACACTTTGGTCTTAAAGCTTGTAAATTTACGTCTTTTTTATGTTAGGAAGGTAGGTATACCTCCTATGGCGCTAGCTGTGCCGTTACTTAACCACTTCAGAATGTGCGACATAAAAGTTATGCGAAAGTCAGGTGCTTTGTGGGTTCAGCAGGCACCAGACAACGCGATAATCAAAATTCGGCGATTGTGCGGATATCTATGAGCGATTAGTAATGACTTACTAGGGTTTTATTTTCAGGCTCTCAAACTTGTTAAACTGATAAAAGTGACTTTGATAGGAGGTTGCTTTTTTAAACTTTTCAATCAAGATACGAACCTAATTGTTATTTCGAAAAGGTAGCACAATGATAAAACTACAAGTTGTTATTTTTTGGCTTCTGTGCCAGAATTAAAGCTTCGCCTTATTCCTAGTCATAACACCTAGAAGACCTGGGGGTGTAGGTATGCCTATTGAGGTAACTCGGTGTACTTGCTACCGTACCATCAACTCTTATCAGCAATAGATTAGGTAACTTATCAGTTACCTTGTGTTCTCCAGACTTACAATCCTAGATTTGAAAGTTTAGTTTAGTTGTGCTTCTACGTATGGAGCCGATTAAGTTAACGCCTGGGGGTTTTTGTTTCCTTCTTTATCATAATACCTTTTTTGATAAAGTTTTCGACACTTGAAGAAATGATAATGACAGTTCTGATTTCTTTCTAATTTGATGAGTTGACGACTTGACGAGACTATACCTACCAACCAATTATATCGGCTGGAAATCAGTTGGCCTCATCATCAGATAGCTTTTCCAAGTAAAAAGATGTGACTTCCTTGATAGGAACAGATATAGGTAGGTACTTAAAGAGATAACAAAAATTTATTTCGACATCTGAGCTTAAGTAAAGAGATAAAAATTTATTTTGCTGAAGTCGCTATATGTCAAAATTTCACATCAATATTTCGATGGTGCCACAGAAAAGACTGATGTTTCAAAGCACATGACTTTGAGAAAGCTTTTTAAGTACAGAATTTTTTTTTATAGAACTCTTCATCTCAAAGTGGCATGTGAGGAGGCAGAGATGTTTGATTTAACAACCTTTAACCTTAAACAATATAAGGTCCTACTATTCTTACTGGAGTAGCTAAAAAGAGACCGTGTTGACTGCTGATTCCTTCAAATCCCATACTACAGTTCTTCATTAAGCTTGCTTGAATGTAGGTATAGAGGTACAAGACTGTTTAATCAGAAACAATAAGCTTACCCGCTCGACGTTGCTCGGGTCTTGCTTATTCAAAAGCGTGTCTTATATTGCTTCTAAAGCCAATTCAATGTTAGGGTTTCTAAACCGAAATTCTATACTGACTTTAAAGATCCATATAGGTACTCTCCAATCTTTGTTTTATTACATTAATTTTTGTTCATTGGTTGAGTATTGTTCTTCTAGGTAAGTATGTATGTATATCGAATTTTAAAAAATTATTTTGTTCAATTTTTCAATTTTTTAAATGAATGCATTACTCTTAAGGATATTGTGTTAACATTTTAAGTCGATCGGAGTGAAAATGGTGAAGTTATGGGTATAGTTAGGTAGTTGTTGTTATAATGACTCCTTTATTTCTTTGCATATTAATATTTTTTTTGAAAAATTATTCTTAAGCCTAATAAGTATGGCCTCTGTGGCCGTCTTCCAGTAAAAAGTTATGAGTATTTGAGCGTCTATAGCTCCATGCCGGGCTTTATACCTTGGCGGTAGCTGCGCTGCTTTCACATTTTTCGACCACGAATAAATTTCTTCATAAACGGGTTTGTTCCGGTTTTGTCATTTATATTCGAGCCTGCGTTTTTCTGAGACTTGTCACATTTGAGTCCATGCGCATGATAACTTAAAATCTACTTTAGAACTGTGCACAGTGCTTCATTACATAATTTATTTCTTTAATTTAATTTTTGAAACAACAAATCAACTCATTTTTTTAGCGAAAATCGGGTTTTTGGTTTCCAAGTGCTTCGAAAAATCGAAAACTCGAAAAAAAACTCCTCCCGTCATTACATTAACAAACATCTTCTTTAGCGAATGGATTTTGATTTTTTTTTGTTTAAGATTATTCTGTTATAAGTTATGGTCCACACCGCCAACCAATTTTGTTTCAAAGCGCCTCAAAAATTAAACAAATAAAAGAGTCGAACTTTTCGAGTTTGGCCTCACTGAACTGTTTCATTATTATGTCATAGGTTGTTAATCCTGTAGCCGCTATTTCAGCTTCATTTGATAGTACTGGTAGCACAGATAGTCTCTCTTGACTCATCGTGCATCTGTTGTCTTTGACTAATTTAACTTTAACTTCCGCTTTTCTCAGTGGATGCTGTACTGACGGGAGCTGTAAGCATGATCCTAATGGTAATATAAGCATTCGGATATATTTTATCTAAATTATTTTTTTAAATGTACTGAATCAATTGTTTCGCGTCGCTAATAGAGTCTAGTAGTGAACTCCTTTTTAGAAGCTGGAGTTCTTCATATAGATTGAAAATCTTTAAGTCGCTGTTTTCACCTTTCCGAAGTATAGTACCAAAATCATTCCAATACTTAAGAAGCTCCTCTTTTGATATGGGGCTTAAATAACTGATATCATAAATAAAACGAAGTTGCCTCACAAGGCATGGTTGCGAGAAATGTGCTTGGCCATGGAGCTCCTCCCTCTGTTGCTTTACCTTATTGGGTAAACCGTCCTATTGTTGGCAAAGTGGAGCGCTTATTGCGAAGGAAAATAGTGGAAAAAAGGTCAATACCGTTGTGAAGTTTTAAATAATTAAATTGCAAAGAAAAGGTAATTTAGCTTTTTTTTTAAAATATTTCAAGTATAATATAGTATTTATCAGGGGTGCTAACTATCGGATTGAAATTTCAGGCCTAGGCCATTGATTGGCGCACGCCAATCACTGGAAAGGGTGCCAATTATTGGAATCCATGCCAATCATTAGCAAAAATGCCAATCACTGGGCTGATTGGCACTTTGCCAATCATTGGACACGTAATAAATTACAAATTTGGTAACTCTTACCAATTTTCCTTACAAATCCAATGTGCCAAAAATTGGATTGGCTAGTGCCAATGATTGGAAAATTGCGCCAATCATTGGGTATGTAGACATTGATTAACTTTTTATTCATTAATTAATCTTTTATTGTATGAATTAAGCTTCCGTTTACTTTAATAGGTACAGAAAAAAATATATCAAAAAATTAAAAATCAGAAAATGTGGACTATTTTTGTTATTCGGAATTATTATGGCCCAAAAAGTTGAGATTTCGCTTAAGGTGCCAATGATTAGGTGGTTCACCCTTTATTTAATTTATTTTATAGTTTCTCTTTTAGGTTTAGTGGGATTTTTCAAATTTTGTCATTTTGAGCTAGGTTTTATTTAACTCGCAACGTCACAAGTAATGCGAGTAAATCTACTAAAAAAGTAGATGTGTGATGGATTTTGCTCTTTTGGAATCACTTAAAAATTTTGTAGGTATATATGAACAGCAGTATTTATTCGCACAAAATAGAATGAATTTTTTTTAAGGTCGATGGTTAGATGGCTTAATTGCTTATAATAATTTTTCTTACTCCTACCAATGCGCCCGCATTTGCACATCTTGCACATACTGTTGACCCGGCCCTGTGGGCATAGATATAAATAACCCTGTATAAAACCAAAAAAAGTTTCTTCAGCGTTAAAAAACATTTCTTGAAGTTCTTAAATTTATAAAAGTTCACTTACGAAAGTGTAATAGTAGACAAATCATGTACCATCCAATAAATTACCTAATATTCATGCACTCAAGAAAACATTTATTGGGTTTCAATTTGTAAAAACAAATACCTTTCTCAGTACAAACAGTCCTGATTGAGTCTGACGATATAGCTACACCTACCAAAAAAAAAAAAATATATTAAAGAAAAACAATGACACGACGACATATTCAAATGAAGATTATATCCAAAACCCACTCTCCTACACAGCTTTTGATTGACGTAGAAAGTTGAAGTTCTATACTTCAATACGAAATCCTTTGCCAACACCGTTGTTACTCCTGTCGCTGTCGCCATTGTCGTCAACAGGAGCATCAACATAGCACACGTGTTTCAAAAAGTGGCATCTCATACCTCATAGATATATTTTGCAGTTATTGGTCCTGCCCCTGGGTCCATCCTCATAAAATAGAAAAGCCTTGGGGGTGACTCTCAATATCAACCGACGCGACAGCCATGGGTGAATTTACGGTGGTGTGTAGTGTGTTAACAATGGAAAACAAAGCTCTCGTGATGTCGCATGGTTCTTCTCCATCTATAGTAGTGGGGTTAATTTGGTCGATTCGAACGGAAAATGTCCGGAGAACAGTTGAAACTTATCGAAGTGCACGTACCTACAAATGCACGAGGCAGTGTTTTCGATATGATAATTTAGTCTCCTGATTGAGCTTAAGAAAACATGGTTGGTTGAATTTAAAAATAAATCAGTTGACGTGTTTTGAGTTGACTGAAAAATAAATTTGCAAATCGTTTATTAGACACAAACAAGTGGACCTAGCTGGTGTCCATGAACTAGCACCATTATGGTAGTACCTAATCAAATCATATATCACGTGCACATGTACTTTTTTCCATGTTGAAATGTGTTCGGTGCTGAGAAGATACAGCCAGCATCAATTTCTTTTTTATCAAACGTTTTCACTACAGCTCGTCGTGCACAAGCGCATGTTAACACGAGTGATTCCTTACATAATCTTGCTATCGCCTGCATTTTAAAAAATTGATTACAAAATGTTTTATTCAACCTTGCAAAAGCAATTGACTCAAATGTGGTGATTGGCCTATCACCGTAAATAAAATACCGTGAAAAATTATCCTACAAATGCACATAACATTGCGTTGTGTTAAATCATCGATAGAAAAGTCTTAAAAACTTGCATTGTAAATCCATATAGGTATAGGTATAAGAGATTCCTGCAGGGAGTGAGTACTATTTCAATCTGTTGATAGCCTAGCAGAATGTGTTCCAATACGAGCAAGCGAGATTGTTTTGCCTGAGGTGGACATTAGTCATTCTACAACTCAAGTGGCATTATTCATTGGGTTTTTGTTTTTGTTTCGATTTCGAAGTTACAGTTGACCTTCGACGTCGGGACTGGGCTCAGTAATAAATGCGTTAACCTAGAGGAATTTATTGTTCAATTATTCATGGAACCAATGAATTCGGACTTTGTGTAGTAGGTACCTAATCTTTGCTGAAATGAAATATGCCCAAGTACATTGGTACAAGAACAGATTTAAGTTCTGGTCCACGGAAAAGCAGGGAGTTGTGCTTATAGATTGCATACGTAGTTTGTGTAGTTTTCGAAACAGGTCAAGAAACGTTCAATTGAAAGCATTTTCATACCCAAAGTTGTAACAGGCGCCCAACGTGGAGTACTTAAGTATTAAATCTTATGCAGTTGTTTTACTTTAAGTCTTTGTTGATGTGTTAGAAAGTGTTAGGAACTTCTACATAGAAAGTGATCAAGGCAAATTCTATTCAATTTCCAGCCTTTCGGTTTTAAAACCAGTAATTGGCGCCCAACAGGAAGCTTTCAAGTAGTTGTTTTAATTAAAGGCCATTTTAGTGTGGTAGAAAGTCTAAGGAACTATTCCCAGTCATTTCATATGAAAACCCCAGTGGTTTTATCTTGTAAGCAATAAGACCCATACAAATCTCAATAAGCGCTGTCTATCTTTGCAGATTTCGTATAAGTTGCTGTCTCATGGCGTCCATGGCGCAATATTTCAATCAGACAACAACGCCTGGCTTAGGCGAAATAAGTTTCAGATGTGTACATAGATCCAGATCCAGATATGATGTCCTCAAACAGTTCGCATAGCAACATACGTTTTCACATGCACTGAAGAAAAATGTGTTGGAAAAAAAATATAAGCCGGCCACACACCATGTACACTCCGATGTCTTATTCTATGGGAGCATGTACTGAATCCAAGCCATAAGGTAGTTTCAAATACGATGTCCCATGTAAAGTCGTTTGACTAAGCACAAACGCTTCACCGCAGTTCTTCGCAGATGTATAGAGCCACATAAAGGTACCTACTTTGACGTCGCGTCGTACTAACCAGGAACATCGCGGAGGATTGCGATTGGGACATACTGCTGATACATCTATATACGTCCGACGAGCTCGCAGTATACAGCAACAACAATAACAATGAATTGGATTTGTGATTTTCTCAGTTTTCTCCATTTTTGTTCAATGGTTTAATGTTCAATCCTTTGTGGGGATCTTTCCATTTCTTTTTTGTTTTTCCTTTTTTGCTCTCTGTGTCGTCGTGGGACATGATTTTTGGTCGTTTTATCTGCTTTGTGCAATCACGAAGGAAATGGAGAATATCAAGCAAAATCATCCGTACAACGAGACAAGTTATATGAACATAAGAAGCGCAGGCAGTTTGATGTTATAATGACAAACGCAAACATACACAATATACACATACCCAGATTACATGAACGAAATGAAAATGACGAAGCAAGACTCTCTTGGGTGTTATTAGAATGTCAGTTTGCGAAGTTGGGCGAGGACTGCGAATTTGTTGATATCTATACCTACCTTTGTTTCTTGGCTAAGCCAGTAGAAGGCGACCTAACATAAGTTTTTTTTTTGTTTTTGGAATGATTGCTGTGGGACAGACAACTTTGAATGGAACATGCGGCAGGGTTGGAAAACTTTGAGTCTGTGTGAGTTTAAATCATATTATGGGATTGAATTTTAATTTAAGGGCACGCATGACTTAGTTGTGTCTGTGGCGTAATGGGGTTTCCCTGTTACGTGGGACGTTCCAGGTTCAAATTCTAGAAACTTCAAGAAATAAAATGATTTTCCGCATGTATCATCTTCCGCAAGGAATTGGTGATTCCCATGATAGTAATTTCGTGCCATGAAAAGTGCTTTCTGGATAAGACGGTCGGAATCGGTAAAAAAGGTCCTTTCCATTCTATCAAAAGGTATGGTTGGGAGAAACGCACGAAGCCCCAGGGTTCTCCACTCTATCCTTATTTGGTTTTTAATTTTATAAGTTTTAATTGAAATTATAGCCTTTTTTGTAAAATACTCGTATAGAGAAATTAACTACGAAAATAGAATCGTCCTCGTGAAAGGACTCTGTTGATCATTTTAAGTCTACTAACTGTTTGATGTCTCTTCAATGGCGCAAAGGAAGGTGTGAAATATTGTCAGTGGAAGAGTAAGAAAGATGCCTAAGGTAGGTACCTGTTATAGCGATCAGGATAACGAATCAGGAAAAAACAGAATAATAACTGTGTTGTCGTTAGAATTGAATAACAAATGTGATACTAATCGATATAGTAAATATCTCAGAGAATCAAAAAAAAAATTTTTTTAATTTTATTTTTCTATTTTCCTGATGAAACTGAATCATGAAAATAGAAAAATACAATTTTAATATAAAATATTTGTTCTTTTACACGTTATTTTGGGCACAAAAAATTCTTTGAGTGATTTGCCACCGATTGGTATGGCATTTTTAATTCAGAAATGAATCGATATGAACGACAACACTGTTATTATTCCATTTAAACATTATTCCTGATTCGTTTTCCTGATCGCTATAATTGGCCCCTAAGATGCATTCTAAACCAATTTTCGAAATCTTCTCTTCGAAGATAGTTACCATTGCGTCAGAATGGAATGGAATACTGCGGAACTCCGCACAGGCTTAGTATGCCCTGGTCTTGAGACCCATATCAAACAGCCTTAGGGGCTCCAAAATTGCCTTGTTGAAATCTTTCTTCCTTGTGAACCATTCTTGAATTCATTCCAAATTGTGGATATAAAGCCGAAGACCTGGAACCGCCATATCTTTTACAATCATTGTAAGAAACCAACTTCACAACATCAACACATCGATGAAAAATGTTGCAGTTGAGACAGAAACCAAATTCAACTGTACAGTATTCGGACTAAAAAAAGCTTTTACAAAGTATATTATGTACTTTGTATTTCAAAATTGCTACCAAAACATTCTGTCACTTTTCAAAGGCATCTGGTGAAATTCAAGAAAAAGCAAATTCATACCTTATTTTGCTTAGTTCGTTTTATCAAACAAATAACGATGTATATCAGGTATGATTTTGTATGTTTTCTTACTTTTCATACATTAGATTCTTTGTTGCAGCCAGACCCCTCTTTACCACTGGGCCTAGGCCCAGGGCCCCGCACCACCAGGGGCCCCCAAATTTCTGATACGAGATTCAACCTCTATTGATCTATTTTTAAGAAAAAACAAAATATTTCGATACATTTTTTTTTAACAAAATAATATGCAAATTCAAACAAAAAACAAAAAAGAGATTCAAGTAACGATCAGGACAACGAAACCATACACTCCATTGTGTTCGTTTCAGGGCACTTTTAAAAATCCAATCAGAAAAAACATACATGCGTGTATCTTACGATCGAAGTTAAAGGGTGTTGTTAAGATGGAAGTTTTAATTTTTTTGTGTATCCTTCTGACTTTTGCGATGCGATCGATGGTCAGATAGGGTTACTATCAGAGACAGGCGCGGATCCAGAATTTTTCTCTGGAGGGGGTCACGGGATAGAAAAAAAAATCAAATATAACAAAAATAAACTGTTGTTTATATTAAATTATAAATTGTTTATATGTATAAAAAATTTACTTTTATAAGTAAGAAATGTCTTAGCCAGTAAATTTTTTTCTGAAACGTTTCCTCGTTTGTTTTCAAATGGCTTCGCCTCATTTATGGCATCGTGGCTAACTTCACATCAGTTTGCAATCAAAACATTGAAAGCACAACAGTTGTTGATTTCAGTGTCGTTAAAATCCATTGTGTTTTGCGATAAACAAAGAAGGAAACGGAACAAAAACCAGAAAATAAACAAACAAAGTAAAAAATATAAAACAAGGATTCATTTGACGGATGCTTTAAGGTAAATTAATTTGAATAATATGGAGTAAACATCAAGAGAACCGAATGTCGTAATGGGTCTTCCGTGGGAAAACCCTTACGATTTACCACCATATGAGCATAGAATCCAATTATTACATATGCAACTTCTTTCTCAAAGGCGTACCATTAACGATCTGGTGTTTTTTCATCAACTTATCACCGGACATATCGATGCACCTGAGTTACTTTCTTGTGTTGAATTCAACTTTCGAGGCGGTTCTTACCACCTGCGCAACTTAGTTTTGATATACTGCCCTTACAGGGGCGTAGCGAGGGGGGGGGTGTGGGGGGGTGTAGCACCCCCCCACGATTTTTCCGAGTCGGCAAATCGAGGAAGAAAAAGAAAGTAGATTTGTCGAGTTAAGTCAACTCAACCAAAAAGACACGAATGGAAGTGTTTGTGACAGTGGATTTGTTGCCAAAAAAATAACAAATCGGCAAATTAAGTTAGAAAAACAAAGTAGATTTTCCGATTGCCATGCCGACTCGAGTGATCTCAACCAAAAAGACACGAATGGAAGTGTTTGTGACAGTGGTTTTTTGGCAACAAAAAAATAACAAGTCGGCAAATTTAGGTAGAAAAACAAAGTAGATTTCCCGACTGCCATGCCGACTCGAGTGATCTCAACCAGAAAGACACGAATGGAATCGTTTTTGTCTCAACTTAGTAATTCTATAATCAGGGTCCTGGGGGTCAATTCCCGATCTGTGAAGCCGTGAAGTGAAAACATTTATCACAGCTTAACCGAAAATTCGAGTCTCAATTAGTGAAAATCCAACTTCAAATGTCAAATTTTTTTCATATGATAAATTTCTTTTCATTGCCGTATGAGTCGGTGAAAAAATTCAATTATGAAAATGAAAAATGGCAAATGGAAAATCACATATAATTTTCTGTTTCACAGATTTCATTGGAAAGATTGTTGATTAAATGGTAATTGTTAAGTATTCCATAAATATGGTTTTATTTTTTTATTATTAATAGTTTAATTCGTTTGAAACAAGTAACAAAATATTTTTTCCAACTCACATATTAATCACAATCTCATATGAATTCAACCCCAGCATGTAAGAGTCAAAAATATACAAGAGAAATTCCTTGTTACCTTCGTGAACGGGCCTATTTTTGACATTTCTGAACTAACAAAAAACGAACAAAAAAAAATTGTTTACCTGCATTAATTTCACTACGGAATATTTTTATTTTCCACTCTATGCAATTGCTTTGGGTTTTTAACAAACATTTTTTGCGTTTTTGTGCGAATTTGGCAAACAAAAATTCATTTGTTGACTTTTATTGGTTTAAAGTTAAAAATTTGAAAGGTGGAAGAGTTAAACGTTTTTGACGCTTCATGACTGATTCGAAGCACATTGGAGTTATTTCAAGAAATGAACGATGATGACATTCAATTAAATGCTTTGATAAAAAGTTCTTCTTCATCTGCTGAAAAACTAAAGATAAGTCCCGAAAACGATTTTTTAAAACATCATAGAACGCGTCGGTTACCAAAGAGAATTGATGAAAATTCTGAAACTGCTTTTGTATTTGATCTAGAAACATTTTATAGAAAAGAGTTCAAAATGGTTCTTCAAACTTTTATTTCGCACGTTAAAGATAATCTAACAGATAATTTTACCATTTTTGAACCTTTCTTAAAAATTTTTAAAATACCCGCTTCCAGAGCAAATGCCAACATAGAACTAGTCAAATCTATCATAGAATTAGATCCATTTTTTTTTTTAAAGAAGATGTGGACTGCTATTTATCGGAACTGCAAATTCTTCTTTTTACTTGTGAGAAATGCTCAAATTTCGATGATATTGTCAAAGAGGTATTCAAATTAAGATATGTGATTCCGTTAGCCTTTAAACTAGTTTGCTACATGTTAACTGCTCCTGTGACGTCGGCTTCTTGTGAGCGGTCATTTAGTAAACTTCAAATAGTTCTTAATTATTTGCGTACGACGATGGGTAGTGATAGGCTAAATTCATTAATGCTTCTGTATTCCTCAAAGGATGTTGTTGATAGTATTCAACCTAGTGAGGTCGTCAAAAAATGGGCATTAATAAAACACCGGAGAGTTGGAGTTTAAATTCCAATTGATGAACTTTTTTTTGAATAATGATAAAATTTTTAAAGACTAAAATCAAAGAATATGTACTCTTTCTCATACCAAATACTATATTGTAATATTATTTCTTATAAATACTTTTAATTTTTTTGTTGTTATATCGTTAGGTATATTGCAATTATAAACTGATTTTATGTTAATAAATGAATTTCTGTAAAATGAACACTTTTACGTTTTTAAATAGTTTTATTTATTTATTAGCTGAGCAACCGGTGTTGCTCGAGTCTGTAGTTTTAAGGTTCCCTTTCTCGTTCTTCCGCTTCCGTAGGAATATGGGTATAAAATATAAGTTTTTTTTACTGTGGGATTATGTGACATCGCAATGGCGAAAGAATTTTTGAAATCTGTTCAGTAGTTTCTAGGTTTCCGTTCCCAACCCCATTCCTGTGGGAGTATGGAGATAAAACCTTGAAAGGAACCATCTCTGGTTTGAACTATGTCTACCCTGAAGATCTCATAAGAAACCAGTCTATAACGGACATAAATACAAACATACATACATCCTATTTTATATATGTATATAGATTTATTTTTTGATGCAGTCGGCAAATTCTGAAGACTAGTCGGCATTTCATTAAAATTCACCCCCCCAAGGCTTGGAGCCTCGCTACGCCCCTGTGCCCTTACCATAGAACGAATTATGGCATGAATGAGCCATTGACTCGTATGGGTAGACTATTTAATCTTAACTCATGTTTAATTGATTTTAACTTAAGTAAATCTAGTTTAAAAAATTTGTTGAGAACCAGTGCTCCACTTTCTTAAGTTTAGTTTGTATGCTTGCATGTTTGCATTTTTCAATAATTTTTAGTTTATGTTATTTATTGTAAATTGTATCACATTTTGTATGTCTTGTTTGTTTTAATTAGTGTACTTTATTTAAGATAATTTTGTAATCTATGTAATTTATATTTGAAATTTTTACTATAATGTTTTTATTTTTTTATTTTTACTATCCCTATGTGCTGGTGTTGGTGTTATACTAACTAACTACTAACACTTGCATTCATGATGAAGAGCGTATATAAGTGTGTACATATGAGCTTGTTCTTAGCTCAGTACTACTTAGTCTCTGAAATGCAACCAAAAAAAAATAAAAAAATTTTGTCTGATTTTCAAATTAAAAAAAAGGTGGTTTCTTTCATAAAATCTAAATAACCATTTAACGACAGTTGTTTGTTTGCAGTTTTCTCTACGCAGTTTTGTACTATTTGTACGGTTCTTTAAATCAGGAATTATAGTGATAACAGTGACAAAGACACGAAGGTTTGCAATTGCAATTTGATGAATATTTGGTAAACATATTTCTACAGTTGTATACCATCATTAGATCTGAAGAAAGCAACCACTTACATACAAGATACTTTAACTGTGCTTGAGAAATGAGAAGAAAAGAAGCGATGCTGATTCTGTTTTCCAACGGTTGTTTTCTGAAACTGAAAATCTTGCAACACAGTTGGGTGTCGAGTTGAAAGTACCACGCGTTGTTTCTTGTCAAAAACATCGAGATAATCACCAAACAGAGCAAACCCCGGAAGAATATTTTAGAAGAGGAGTTTACGTTCCTCTTTTAGACAAGCTGAACTGAAACTTTTTGGGTTGAGAGTTTTTCTGCCTCGGACTTCTTATACAGAGGAGGACATTGAAGAAGTTAATCTCGTAGCAGTCATGTACCAGAAACTTCTGAACACTCCTCCTGCAAGCGTTATTGCAGAATTTGAGTTGTGGGTAGCAAAATGGAACCGAATTGTTGAAAAAGGCTTTGAACTTCCTGATTGATTGAAACTTGGTTGAGATCGACTATGGTAGAAGACAGACTCACCAGTCTTGCATTGCTACACATTCATCGCGACATTGAAGTGGACATCGATGCGATCATCAACAGATTTGCGAAACAAAATAGAAGATTGGATTTTGTGTTAAAAATTGTTTTTACTTAAAACTTGTAATCAAATGTTAAGATATTAAGTAAAGCTATTATCCAAATATAGAGAGAGTCAGTATCAGTATTGTGTGAGAAATTTATTCAATTTTGAGTCAGTCATGTTGAGTCAGCCATTTTTTGATTGCAAAATTTCCATAGTGCAATAAAGTAAGTTGATTTTGGTCGCTTTAGTTTCCGTTTTTCAAGTTTACAAAAATTAGATTTTGTTCGGTTATTTTTTTTTTTTGATTTTCAGTTTCAGTTTCGATTGGTTTAGCTCTTGTTTTTGAAATGCGGGCTGTTTTGGGGGGGGGGGGGGGGGTCATGACCCCTGTGACCCCCCCCCCCCCCCCTTGAATCCGCGCCTGATCAGAGATGGGAAATAATGATTACAAAAAGATTCAATTGCAATTATTTGTAAAAATACAAAGTTATTGGTGAAAAACTGTCAGAAAGTTGGAGAATAAAGTGCGATTTCGCGATTATGTTGCTCAAAATGTAGATTCTGAAAAAATTTAATAAATACATTTTTTTAGAACACAGAATTGACTACATTTACGTATGCTCAGACTTTATACACAACAAAAAATTACAGAGATAGAGCATGACAAAGTTGCGATTGAAAAAGAAAATAATTGAGAATTTGTGGAGAGTACGCAAAAAATAAGAAAAATACGTAAGGAAGTTTTTTGATGGAGAAGTTCTCAGTTTAAGAAAAATTTAAAACTTGGAATTCCCCTTATTAAGATGATGCCGTCCCAGAAGAAAAATGGGCACTATTGGGTCGCACGAACTTGCGATTGTGTGCAAATAACGATATCAAAATCTTAGGGGTGAGTAAAAGGTTTTAGTTTTCGCTACCTTCTTTTACCTACTATTTTAATTTAAAACAATAATAACCATTGACTACGTATGAAAGAATTTATATAAAAAATATGTAATGTATATTACAATTTAAGTAATCAATTACTAAAAAAGTAATTAGCGGTGTGTTTTTTTCAATTACTTGGAAAAATTAATTACTTTTTACATTTTATGTGATTGTAATTGAAAAGTTTCAACTACCCATTACATGTAATTGTAATTGAACCTGTAATTCATTACACAAAGTAATCATTATTGCCCAACTCTGGTTACTGTTAATAATTTTTTTTTCAACAAATTGTCGGTTGCTTATTTTTTGCTCTCTATTTGTTAATGTAGGCGTTGCATTTGTGGCCCTGCTTATTATTAGATGTACTCTTAGATGAAAGGCATTCAATTTTTTAAAGTTTTCAAAGATGGAGTGTGTTGACTGCTCATTTGGGTTCAAAAAAAAGTTGTAAAAAGTTTTTCTCAAACAAGATGGTCGGCGCGAGCTGATGCACTAAGTGTCTTTATATAAAGATCATCAAAAAATTAAAGAAGCTGCTTTGATGTCTATCGCCAACGGTTTAGGACAGGCACGAGAAGCCAGATAGGAAGCTCTTAGTCTTTGAAGAAAAATCAAGAAAAAGACTCCATCAATAAACATTCCTCTTTCCATCTTTTTGCATATCAAAATTTTGCACCTTAAACTACATTCTGAATTAAATTTTTTGTTGTCTAAATTTTGTTGATTTTTGAATTTTTATTTTCTTTTATATTGTTTATGTTTATGTTAATGCTTATGTTGAAACATGACCATGCTGCAATAATTATTTACCTTTTATAATGAATTGAAAAAAAATATTATTTATTCAAAAAATAAAAGAACAAATATTAATTCAAAGTCATGTGACTTTTTCTGTATACCTTTGTTGCACAACATAACATTTTTATAGAATCATACAGGGGCCCCATTTTCAAAAAGTGCTCAGGGCCCCCAAAAGGGTAAAGACGGCCTTGGTTGCAGCTCTTTTTATAATTTTGGGAGTGTCTGCTGTTCTGTTGAAAAAAACTTTCGGGTGTGTTCGGGGAGTATTATAAAAAAAAAGTTAAAAATGAGTCTTTGATGAGATTTTCTATTGGCAAACAGAATCAATATAAAAAATTTGTGGAAAGGCTATTTTTACACTACTCACCTGTCTTTTCAATAGATTCGAAAGAAAATTAATTCTTTTTACCAATAAACCGTGAAATTAAATTAAACATGTCAAACTGAATTAAATGGAAATACGTATACTCCTTATTAGAAATATGAATTTTTATGGGACAATGTTTTCATAAATCTTTCTCTTTTGATCATTTTCTACTGCGTTCGAGACAAGTTAAAGAAATGGTTGTGAGAACTTGAGGCTAATTATTATGGTGAAGTAGTTAATATCAGGGTGTTTATATGAATACGGCAGTCTACACCTACACAATATACTTTTTTGATAAAACACGCACTTTGTATTTCAAAATCAAAATTCTCAGGTTGAGGACGCGTTTTATATGCCAGAGCGAGAAGGCAAATATGTCATTTGTTTGTTTGCTTGCTTATGAATAATAAATACAGTTTTCATATCTTTAACTTTTAAAGACCGCGAGAAAAAGGTTGTTTGCAATCTTCACATTTTTTGTGATTACATCTTTTCGAAAAAAATTCTACCAACTCTTACAAAAAACGAGTTTCAAAAATTAATGCATTTCAGAACAAGCAACTTTGTGTCCACAGTTATGACATCACTGTTTTTATTGTGATAAATTACGACAGTAAAATGCTCTGTTGTTTTTCCCCAAGGGAAATTAATTTTACTATATACCATCTTCTCGATTCAAAAAACAGAGTGACTTCTACTCCATCAGTCTGCGTTTCGCCCAGGACCCGTATTGCAAATAACGATATTCCTCGATATAAGGACTATAAGTATTACGATACTCGCTGTCACTTACGACTGGTTTTGGTCGTCGTTTTTGATTCCGTTCTGATTTTTTTTTCATGGATCCATTCTTGTAAGTCATAGCTCATAGTTAGCCTATGTCCTGGCTATATTCTTCTTAGACCTCGTGTTTCTCAACACTTGTCTGATTCACATCTGCCTTTGTGGAGTGCTTAAATCTTACGACAAAAGTAACGTGATTTTTTTACGAATATTTTCCCGCACCCAAGAATAGATAACGAAAAATAGGAGTTAAATAATAATTATACCTAGATTTCGTTTTCGAAATAAGAAATATTTCCTTATATTGTGGTATCAAATCTATTATTTTACTTGTATGATTATTTAAGCAACATTTTTAATCATTGATCAACATGTTACTAAAAAGTGGCGAAAATACAATACCTAGCCACTAGCCTCTTCTCGATATTAAAAATCATCTCCGTTTTTTTATATTTCAAAAAGTCATCAAGTGTTATATTTTTATGATTGAAGGCTACTATTGAGAAACTGCCATTTTCTACATACAGCAACTTGTGCCTGTTAAATGATTGAAAAAAATCATCTAACCACAACACACTTCGCAGATTATTACTTTGCTCAAAAATCATTCGCTTGAAAAAAAAAGAAATATCTAATGGACATTCTCCACTAAGCAATTGGCTGTGCCTATGTGCATCTTAAGAACGGAAGCGGATAAATTTATATTTCATAGAGAAAGTATGAAACTGAAAATAACCTATGTATTTGGCTAGTTTCGGTATTTGACTTTATCTGACAGTAATTTTGTTATTTGTGACTCCTATCAAAAATTAATATCCATATCGGTTAGAACAAGCAATAGTTTTTCTGATACAATTCAAATTCACTGTGGCGTATACGTAGTGTTTTGTTTGCCCATCTTTTTTGTGTCCTAAGAGTTTCTTAAATCGGCAAGCAATTAATGGCTGAAAGTTTTTTTCAAAAGAAATGACCAATTGTGTGATTAAAATTGTGCTCATTACCATTGACTGTAACCAAATGTTAAAAAAGCAATCGTACTTCTTGACTAGAAAACTTTTTTTGTAACACACTTTTGTGTGTAAAAATACTGAAATAGCTTTACGATTTTACCAATCGTAAGCGATATCGGAGAGATTGTTGCAATGCCAAGGTTTTTTGAAAATAAAGGATTTTTTGTTGATGTGTCGTGAGGAATTAACAAGTCCTCCGATAGTAAATTCATTGGCTTCCTCCATTAGCTATTCTTAAAAAAACAAAGACAATTGTTGTGTGTTTGGACTTTTCTTCTCAATTACAGTGTTCAATTCGATGTTCGGCGAATACTAACAAACGGTTTTTATTCTCTTTTTCACACTTCTTTCGATTGATCAATTCAATAATGTGAATCAGACAAGTAGGAAAGCTCTATTCCTTTTGAGATTACAAAGCTCCTGGATCAGTGTTAAAAAAAAAAACAAAGAAGAAGAAATGTCCTGAAAGAAAAAACAATATATTTTGAGTATTTAGATATTTATGAATTAATAAAGAAGTACTGTTGTATTTCTGGCTTGTTCAGAAAAAAGTAAAGGGAGAAACTCGAATGATTCCCGATACTAGTTCGAGTTTCTTAGCTGAAAAAAAATCTGCAATAAATCATCTTCTGTAGAACAATATTACACAACTGAACAAAAATATATTCTGATGTAGTTTTTGAGTGATGTGTCGAACAAAAAAAGGTTTTTTGAGTGAGCAGCTTCAACTTAAAGATATTCTATTGCAAAAAAATGATTTATAAGCTGTCGTGCTTAAAAATACGTATACATACTTAGGGTGGTGCAATAGAGCGAGGATCCACAGGGACTAGTGCGTTTCATTGTGAGGGAATGGAGGAGACCTACAATTTTCCGAAGGTTCCGAGAAAGCACTTTTTATGGCAACGAATATGCTATCGGAGAACTTTCCAATTCCTCACGAAAGGCCATACCCATTAGAAACATTTTTAGTTTCTGTTGGAACTTGAATCACAAACCTCCCAGTTAACAGGCAGAGATGCTACCATTTATGACACGAGCACCACGTGCTAAATAATGAAATAAAATATTTGTTCGAATTCCATTCGTGGTTCGAAATTGACATAAGGTAAGTTTAAATTTTTATATGTATAATGACATAAATGCACCTGAAACTAAAACAAAGGTTAAAAAAAAAGTTCTAACCCTGATAATTTATACCTCCCCAAGCTCTACGAGTTGCCACTGGTTCCTTATTCATATCAGACAGTCCTATATTTGGTTTTTGGCTGAGATTAAGACCGATAATCACAAATATAAGACAACTTCTCTATTCCGGATTATGAGTAACCACTATGGGCTAGACACATGCGTAGCTTTGACAATTGTCATTCGAGAACAACATACAGACCAAATTGCATGTGCGATGTGCCTACACTTAAAGTGTTACCGTTCTATTAAAAATGTTTTTTGGTTTCCTTAGTCTGTGTTTGAGGCTTTAACTTACAATTCGCATACAAGTCAATTTGAGAAAATCAGCTCACAAGCTCTAGAGTTTACCCCCTAAAAAATAAATTTTTCCTCCCAACCTTCACCCCTAGCACGAAGCCTATTCACTACGAAGGCGTCTATGAACTTTGATGCTTCCCTTTTGGTGTTTGTAATCAGAAATTATTACGACGCGACGATCCTTGTAGATATTGGTATAGAAAGGTCTTTAGCCTATAGACTGTTTGATTGTTGTCAGAAATTTGAAAAAAGCCGAAAATTCTACCTATTTTTTCTTCTTCTCAAACAAATGAAAATTGTTTAAGATTCTTGATTTGGTTTCTTCTCCTCTCCTGGCCACACTGCCAACGAAAAATGAGAAGAAAGTTTTTTCTCGGTAGCTGGTTAAGTTGAGAGAGGGGATGTCCATGTCAGCTAACAGCCAGTAGTCGGTAGCTACAGGCAAAGCCACCATATCACGGGTTTGTACAAGAAATTGGATTCATTATTTACGGCCCGAATAGATATTATGCTTGAGATTATTTGCTGAATGGGTTTCGTGATAATTTTGCCCAAAAGGAACACTTCTCGTCATCATCGCCGCGCCGTTGTTGATGTTATTCGTAGTGTCGTGCTTTGTTCATTTGAGTGTAAGCAGTGGCTTAGTAATGGCACAGCCACTTCATACCGAGTACTGGACATGGATACGGTTGATATACCATCAAGTCATATCAGAGGCCAGCTCCAACATTCGTATTTTTTTTTTTTCTTCTTTTTTTTCTCGTCTTGCTTCAACGTGCTGGTGGCTGGTTGATTTTCTTTCTTCCATTGCCATCAGTTACTGGAATGGTAGCTGAACTGCTAATCGCAGGAATAATGGGTTTCGGCTTCTTCTGGCCCCATTGGGCCAAACAACCCATCTATACGTATAGTCTCTGTGAAAGCACGTCCCAAGAATGGAGATGATTTTGATGGGCCAGGTGTTGATGCACTTTCAACTTTGAAAAGAAACATCATCACGCGCTCCAAGAGTGTTGCACAAGAACAGCAATTATGATGAATTACGAAAATAGTCGTTGGCTGCAGTTTGTTAAGTTCTCTTTGTTTCCGTTTGCTTGGGTTAGATTGGAAGTAGCTTCCATTAAATTGTTGGAGAGCATCACACCAGCTTAAGAGTTCAGGGTTTTGGTGAAACTGTGTGCAGCTGAGCCAGCTTGGATAGCTCTATTATATGAATGAATTCGTTGCCGAGGGTTTTACTTGACGAATGTAAGTGTAACAAATTGATTATATTTACAATTTTCTTGCATCAATTTGAATATGTAAGTGGAATATGATATAATCGAATCCAATACGCAGTCTTACGGCTACTGAAAATGTTGCAAAATGAACTGGAGCCCTATGCTATGACTGACTCGTGTGATTTCACATATAAAAATACACTTAGTGAAGTCATACAAGGAGGTATACATGGAAATCGTTGGAATTAAATTTACAAAGTAGGGAGAAAGAAATAAAAAATTAGAATGGAGGTGACTACAAATAGCTACTGGCAAGACAGAACATTGCTTAATAATTAAAACCAAATTTCCGCCTTTCCTCAAGCTTTGTTTGATTCGCTAAGCAAGGAGTATAATTTGCACCTACATGCCTAAATTTGCCTCCATTCATGCACAATTCAACATAATATGCTATGATGCGTCAAGTTGTTTCCTTCATTTCTATGCAAATTGTGCTTGGACCAGGTATTATCGTGCACATATACTGCAAATACTTCAACTGAAACCATATTTATACCCGATTTTCCAAAGATTATAGTTATTGTCAGCTAATAAAAGTAGACAATTTTTAACAGTTTATGGACACAGCACTAAAACTTGAAAAAAGCCGATCATTGCAGTATCGACAGAAGTCTGAAATTCTATTTGCAAGGCAGCGCAAAGGACTGATTATTACTGCGCTGATTTTTTAGTTTTTTATTATTGTAATTAGTTATCAAACATGTTGTAAGAATAAACAATCCTAATCGGTGTCCACTTTACCGGGCTCAACAAAAATGGCTTTTGTTTAAAATTTTTTGACAAAATGGCGGTGATTTAAAAAAAAAGTTGTGAATTTAAAAAAAAACTTTGTTCTGTTAAAATTTGAAATCGATAGCTTGAAAACTTTTCCCTCGGCAACGGACACCATTTTGAAAAACACCATTCCCAGCGCTTAAACTTTTAGATCCATCTATAGTTAATGCCGAATTATGATGAAATGCTTGGTATCCCCACGAAACAGTTCTATACCTTCAACAAATTTAAAGAACTGAATACCGATAGAAGGTCGCACTCAGGTAGGAGCAGGGGAGAACAGCAAAAGGAATGACGGTTGAACGACCGGACGGACGTGGCAGATGCGACGCTCTGTTCCATTTCTCTTAGAAATGCTGTATAGTGACGAGAATAATTCGAATGTTTGTAACAGTGTATACCATACGATAATAAGAAAAACGATTTTTTGAAAATTTCACACTGAGATGATGCTTTAAACTATTATAAGGTTAAAGAAAATGTGCAAGGTGTCATCGTCGTCACATGGCAAATCTTTTTACAAAGCAAAATGCAAACACATTCAAATTAAACAGTTTCCGCATTCAACACCTTAAAAAGACTAAATACATAAATTAAGTGGCGCAACAAAGCTATGAAAACCTCATGGCCAAACACATTTTAAGTGCCTATAGTTTAATGCCGACTCTGTAGAGCTAAGTGAGAAGCGCTTCTCATGGCAGTGCTTCTCCAATTGCTCCGTGAATAATTCAAATCCTTACTAGTTCTAAAACTATACCGCAATTTAATTTTGCTAAAAAAAGTAACTCATCAAGTCCAAAGAACATGGGTTTTAACTTAAATAAGAAATTAAAGATCTTAATTTAGTTACTGGACTTACTTGAAACAATAGCAAAAGATGCTTTGCTGATTTCCTATTAGATTCAACGGTGACATCACAGCTTCTTATGTTTGCTTTCTTGAAAAAAGCACCTTTTTCAAATGGGCGTGGTAGGTAACCCATTTATTCCGATATCTGCAGGCTAATGCAAACAAGATCTATAGGAAAAGTGATCATCAGTCCTCACATTCATTGGAGATTTCTCTCAATCAAAAGTATATGAGTCCTTTACTTTAACCAAAAAAGCAGCGCTGTATTAACGAATACCAGGAAACTTTATACATACTTGCTCTTGCATGAACCTCTTGAAATCTTTAACAACTAAAAAAGTAAAATTTATCTTTGCAAAGTGAGTAGGTACAATTAATTTCGAGTCAAATACGAATGCAATAATCCATAGTTGAAAATGGAAATTGATTTAGAACTTGAAAAGTAAGGAGATGCGATGCGAAAAGAGTTAAAATTTTAACTAGTAATTTGTGATAGCCCTCTTGGCCGTATCTCTTGAAAACTTTGCATAGTGAAGATAAGATATTTGAACGAATACAAAAACGAAACGAAAGGCTTTGATACCAATCAAGTTGCTAGCTCAAGATATAAGCTTCTCGTGATGCGATGTGATAAGAGTTAAACTCTTCTCCCAAGAACAACAACTAAAGAATTCACATAGAAGAAATGCTTCTAAAATTTTTTTTTTAACAGTTTAGGACTTATAGCTTAATATATCCCCCACCAGTGGTAAGGTAAATAAATCCTTAAAAGAAAACAAATATTTTGTTTTCTTAGCCTTTTCACAGTTGGGCCCAAAGGACATCTTTTAACTCCTCGGAATTTTAAAGCACACTGACTAATTCGTTAGTTTAAATTTATTAATAGTGAAAATGGATAAATGTAAAAATATTAAACAATAACAAAAAGTTTTGTTATTGTTTTTTACCAGGAGTTGAACTAGATTTTTAATAAAAGTCATAAAGACATGGAGGATCTATAGAGATCACTTGACCTCAACTCCAAAAATTAGCGTTTCGCCCAGGTACGACAGTGGGCTCATCAGTTAGATGCTGCCGTACCCTTCTAAGACGCAAATTTTTGGTCGGATTCTACCGACACTTATAAAATTCACAACATTGGCATGACGTGAATTTTATATTTCTAAGCCAATGTAAACAATGTAACAATGTAAAAATCTAGTTCAACTCCTGGTAAAAAACAATAACAAAACTTTTTGTTATTGTTTAATATTTTTACATTTATTTAAATTGATGCCAACAGACCATGGCAAAAACATTTTTCTAAGCATTACTAATGTTTACATTGGCTTAGAAATATAAAATTCACATCATGCCAACGTTGTGAATTTTATAAGTGTCGGTAGAATCCGACCAAAAATTTGCGTCTTAGAAGGGTACGGCAGCATCTAACTGATGAGCCCACTGTCGTACCTGGGCGAAACGCTAATTTTTGGAGTTGAGGTCAAGTGATCTCTATAGATCCTCCATGTCTTTATGACTTTTATTAAAAAGTGAAAATGGAGTTTATAATCTTCTACAATGGTAAAATAATGAATGTTTAAGGGTCTCATTTTGCAGAAGGCATTTTTTTATTCATCGTGAAGCACTCGGTCAGCAATTGTGAATGGTGGAAAATGTTTGTTATACGAACAAATTAATAAATGAAAAGTCAAATTTGTGCATTAGTGTGCGGTAACGACATTTATAGTAATAGAATCCTTTTTGGACATCAAAGGTCTCGGTGATTTCTTTACCGACCTTGACGGAATAGCGTGAACTCTCCAAAGTCATCATGCATAGTCGTACGAATTTTGCAGGGATGCCGAAACTAGACATGGCTCTGTACAGCTCGTCTCTGTGGATACTGTCACACGCGGCCTTGAAATCGATAAAAAGACGGTGAATATCGATAATATATTCTCGGGTTTTTTCCAAGATCTGCCATAATCTAAAAACTTGATCGATTGCGGACATTTTCGGTCTAAGACTTAATTGATAAGGACCTATCAAATTATGGACGTGGTATCTCAGACGTTCAAAGATTACAGCAAAGAAGACATGATCTTATAAGCGACGTTAAGGAGGCTTATCCCTCTATAACTGACGCAATTGTGAGAGTTTTCCTTTTTAGGATCGGGCATACGATACTGAGGTTTCATTCATCGGGCATACTTTCTTCCACCCATATAATGCAGATCAGCATGCTCCTTTCAACTGATCTCCCGCTGCCTTAAAAAGTTCGGCATCAAGACTATCTGCACCTGAAGTCTTACTTGACTTGAGTTTGCATATGGCAAGCTAAAAATCTTCTATGTCGGGAGGACGGAGTTTGTGTCTTAATCGCTGCTAGTGATCTTTCTAGATCATCAGTAGCTACTGAGAATCTATCACTTTATTTCCCTGCCGATCTATACCGGCTTGAGTTGGACGTTTGCCATACCCTGATGGTCTTTCTAACTTTTGGTGTAACTTTCGAAATCGTGGAACCTTTCAATTTCCCTAAACGAGCCTTCTTTTTATTTTTGATAATTGTGTGTTTTCCCCCTCTTTTTTTCGCGTAAATCTCGTTGTACTTACTGGTCAAAGACAGCCATTGTTTGCTTGTGCAAGAACATTTTTCATGATTTAAATTTGTTTGCATTTGCTATCTGCATTGTTCATCGAAAATAGGGTTTCGTTTTAGGGGTCGAGTGGTATACAGAACATTAGAGACTGCGATTCTAATGCCTTTTTGGCATTGCTGCTACTGGTCCTCAATGCTCAATGATGGTGGCACAGTATTCAGGAATAGGTGCAGGGACACTCGTTTGGAAAGGCATTGGCACTTCCGCGTTGACTGAGAAGAAAATGGAAAAAAGTGATTCACCCCGAGAAACCCACTATTTTGAGCGTTGTGAACGAGTGGATCCACCAACACACCAGAAACGGAACAGCAGTCAAAACAGTGGGCTTCTCGGGGTAAATCACTTTTCCCATTTTCTTCTCAGTCAACAAACTAAATGTCGCAGCTTGTTAAATTTTTGACAACAGTCCACTGATGGATGACCGTTGATGGGAGCAGTGTTGTCATTTCAATTTAGAGTGCGGGAAGATTAAAAAGTCGTGAGCTTATTGACCCGCCTCCGCAGTCCGAGCTAAAGTTGGCCCCTCGGAAAGTTCGAACATCAATAAAACTGTCATTTATCTTCATTAGCCGAACAATGGCTGGCTACTTTATCCCTGAGTTTACCTCTAGAGCCAAATACGCACAGCCGTCATAGTAGACGTCACAGTTTTTCATCATCTTGCATTGATTTTTTTTTTAACTCTAACTTTTCGAAAAAGGTTTCACTTTGAATCTCAAACAATGAACTAAGTGAAGTTAAAAATAAAATCGGTAATTAAATTCATCACTTTTGTCAGCGCTAGTGATACTTAAAAGCAATAGCCCATTAGCTTTTCAAAAAAAAAACTAAACAACTTAACTTAAACGTTGTTTCGATTATCTGCCTGCACTTTTTTACTTAACTCATTTTTAAATTGATTGAACTTTTTTAAGCTATTAATACATCCTCTCCGATATTCATCTTGGCAATTTGCAACAACTGCCACAACTGCACTTTACTCGTACATTAGAACTTTTTTTTTAATGCAATTCATATATTGCACACCACAAAAACGTATTCAAATACCTACCTACCTTTCAGGGATAGGGATGAACTTCAAAAGCCCTCAAATTATAACCAGGCGTCCACATCAGTATACTGGGTTTTATTACATAAAGGCAGACCACACAAACTCCCAAAGCACATATCCGCATGATTGCATATCGATTGGCAATTAGTGCTCAGTGCTGTAATGAACCTAATTTGTGCGTAATGAAGCCGCTTTTGAGAGCGTAGTCGATGTCGATTAACCAAAATGTTTCCAAAGGATCCCTCTCTCTCACTCGCTCTCTCACTATCAAATACTTGAAGGCTCGTATCAATTACGGGCTCCCAAATTGGGTTTCCCACCGGACTCATGCACATCTACCGCACAACAACTTTGCATTAATTGTATAAAAGAGCTGTTTGTGTATCCGATGGTTATCTTTAATCATAAACATTATCATTGTAATTTTCCAAGTACATCCTACACGTTTATACACATGTGTTTTTCTGCAGAAAAAATAAAAGCAAAACGCTTTATGTTAACGGTTAGCGCGATGCATAATCGTTGCACGCGTATCTCATGGATGTAAAATTGAATAATCATCATCAGCGGATCGATGCAATGGGAAAATGAAATTTCCATCAAAACCACACTGCGATGTCCTGAGGGATATGAAACATGACATCCAAAGGCTCATTATTCAAGAGGCTACTGCAATAGAGACAGAGGAAAATTGACTAACTATACACGCCTCCGAGAATCTCGCATAGACCTTTCGGCCGCATCGAATTTCAAA
Source organism: Melanostoma mellinum (assembly GCA_914767635.1). Lineage (NCBI taxonomy): Eukaryota > Metazoa > Arthropoda > Insecta > Diptera > Syrphidae > Melanostoma > Melanostoma mellinum. The sequence goes on from OU612059.1 coordinate 20,137,740, forward strand.
TCTTATTTTCCGCTTTGCCTCCTAAAAATGCGACGGCAGCGGCGGCGACGGCAGCAAACTACGATAGCGATGATGATGTTGATCCTTGTAAGCAGCAATGTAGTTGCCGCCTCCCACATCCCAAAGGCATGCCGCGCTTTATGCACATTCATCATCGTAGCAGCAGGCAGCACCACAGAGTGTCAGCACAGTACCTACTAGCCATAGCTGTAGAAAGTAATAAATTCTTCTGTTAATTAGTGTTTGAGAGAAAAAACTTTTTTTCCCACAAATTCTACAAATTTTGTGGAAGAATTAGCTGTCATTTGTCGTCATGTCAACGATTCTTCACTTTTTGTTGTTGTTATTGTTGCTGTTCATTCATCAGCATGGAACGCGCACAAACGTTTCCCTATTTGTCATTCCATGTTACGCTTAGCCTACATCACGTGTGCAGGATTTCCCTCGCGCATACATACATATACGAGTGTAGTCTCGTGACACAATTCACACTGACAAGTGAGGTGATGGAGTTTTAATAAAGTTGATAATTTTATGTCGAACATGTTTGACGAAGAGTACCTATCGTAGGCTTTTTGACAATTGACATATTCTAAATTATTAACAAACGCAAATTGTGTGTGGATTAGAGAAAATTAACACAAACGGAAATGGGGAAGTGATGTTGATCAAATTGACATTTATCAATTAGTCTAAAGTGACAATACCTACTGATTACTTTTCACTTGCTCTTTAGGTTCCTGTCCACACGTCGCCGTCGTCGTTGGATACCATCGTCGTTATGCTGGTGAAGTTGTGGCAAATTGTCTGTAAGGAACGATTTGACAGGCAATGAACGATATAGCGACAGTTCACAGTTCTAACAAGTTCGGTAAATTCTCCACTGAATTTGCCTAACAACAGATGATAGCGACTTGTGGACAGGTAAAATTTCTTTCTTTAGGTTAGAGGTCTGATTTCAATATTTAATTTCTCTACAATGCATTCCTACATATAGGGTGGCGCAACAGAGCGGAGTGCCCTAGAGCCTAGCGCATTTCTCACAGGGAATGGATTGGACCTACAATTTTCTGCCGATTCCAAACGGCTTATTGAAAAGCACTTTTCATGGCAATTAATTTACTTGCCAATTCCTGGCAAAATTTTGTTTTTCTGTCGGAATCTCCCGCGTAACAGGCAGACATGCTAACCACTACGCCCTCACGAGCACGACATATCTCTTCAACATTGTCCTAAATTTTCAAGTTGATTTGAGCTTTACTTCGGAGGAGAAGTCACACTCTCAGGGGCAGCTGGGTTTACTTACTGAGAACTTGAGGCACGTCTTTCTTAAAACTGTATTTTTAAACTTGATTGTCGAAATTTCTCGAGAACTAGTGAGCCGATGTTGATGATATATAACACAGGTCTTTGAATCTCAATGCAAAAAGACTTGGACGTAGGATTATTTTTAACCGAAAGAATGTTGAAATATGCATGTTGACTGATGCTTTCATTTTTATTAGTCCAAAAATTCGTAAAAATATTTTTATCTTTTCCTTCATGCAAGTTCTTATTGATGACCGTAATTAAACACTCTTTTTATTACTTACTTAAAATGATCCGGTAATAAGTTCTGCTGTCAACACTGACAGCAGATCTTTTTTCCTGTGGATCGATGGAAATGACGTCTCAATTGGAGAGCTTTGAATATTTTTTAACCTTCCGCGCATATGGTCCCTCGTCCCTGAAGCCGACCAATCATTATTCCTTTGCTTATGGTAAAAAAGATCGTCTAAGCAAGACGACAAACATGCGATTCCTTCAACATCATACTTGAAAAGATTGTACAAAACTCAAACGTCAACACCAGAGGAACAATCTTTCAAAAATCTGTACAGGTACTCGTTTACGCAGACTATAAAGACGTAATGGGAAGAAGGAAGCGGGATATAATTATTCATAGGTGCTTTTGTTTAATGGTTAACGAGTGCAACACAAAGTATGTATATGCTATCATCAAACAAGGACAGCGAACATCGACGAATTGGACAAAACGATACAGATTCGAGGTAGTACAGGACTTCTTCTATACCTAGGATACACGGAAAGACAACATCAGTGTGGAGATCAAGCGGAGAATAACTCTTCCCAACCGTTGCTTTTTTGGATAAAGAAGGCAATTGAGAAACAAAACCCTCTCCAGAAAAGCCAAGGTATCCATTTATAGGACCTTAATCATCACAGTCTTCCTTTATGGCGCGGGAGCATGAACCTTTTCGAAAGCGGACTAGGAAACCCTTAATCGTTTCGAAAGAAAAGTACTTTGAATGAACTTGGGTCCCGTAAGTCAAGATAATGTGTGGAAGATTCAATAACGAGCCGTATAAGCTGTTCCGCGACATGGGCATAACTATAGAGGTGTAGGTACAGATCGCATACTACGAATGCTTGGACATGTAGAATAGATGGCTATCAACGCTCCGACTAGGCGATTTTTCCAAAGCACAACATTGCAAAAAATCACAGACCTTGTCTTAAGTGGCGCAATAAATTTGAAGAAGACCTTAACCTAACCTTAGACATAGCGTACAAAATTGGAAAGGACTCACTCCAAATGGAATTTGTTGACGAAAGATGTGCGCTAAGGCTCACGTTCACCCCCAAAATTAAGATTCACCTAAGTAATTGAGTAATCATATATCTAAATTGAAGTTCTCAGTAATCCTAGCTTTGGATGTGAAGCAGAGCAGCACCATTTATCTGCAGTTTTGTATACCCGCATTGGGTCCGAATAAAAAAAAATCTTATTTCATGCGCTTATAATTCTCATAGGTCGATTCTAATCTAGGCAAAACTTCATGCATACTAAGAGACGTCCTTATATAGGAAATTGGTTTTATGTATATCAGTTTACAATTATTTTCTTATAAAATCTTCCAAACCTTTTATTATTTTTCCATCCTACTTACTGTATACCTAATGTTCTTAAAGGCAAGCACTAAACAATTGACACCTGAAGAAAAACAAACTGTTTACGATTACCATCCACACCTCGGCTGTACCTTTCTCTAATCGCATGATGATAATGATCTAACAAAAAAGTCGCACCTTAAATCACAAAGACTCGTCGCACACTCTGTCACTGGGCTACCGGAGTTCCGCAGAAAAGTGTGGTTGGTCGCATCCAAAGACTCAAATAATTCATTGTTTAAAACCACACCACATATACAGACACTTAGGCGGCACACACACCCATACTTGCCTGGAAACTTTATCTCGGTTTGTTGGATCAAAGTGCAGGCAAGACAATAAATGTATTCAACGCCGAGACTCTGACAATTTGAATAGAGTACCTACGATCTGAATTTCAAATTGTAAACCATGGCTTAGGGCTTTTTGCTGAGAGAGGTTCACTTTTCTGAAAAGAGCAACTTAATACCTTTGATAAAAATACGAATACGACACACGACCAAGAGACGGTAGTTGAGTGACAATTCCATACCACATTTGTCGCCCGCCGTTGTAAGATGAAAATTATTTCACCAGCACTACAAATGACAAAATTTTCACATTTTTGTTCTTCAGCAGTTACTATAAGGGTAAAGTGTTTAGTTCAAAGTAAAACTTTTATTTTTCTGAGACAATGCTTCCAGGCGAATTTTTCCGTCTACACAATAGGTCTGTTCGTTGAACTTTCCCCAGGGTTGACCCAGGTTTTCTTGACAACCCTATGAGTTGTCAAAAAAACCTGGGTTTTCCACTCCTCAAAAAACGCTAAACCACAAATCACCACACATCCCTGTCATTAAAAAAAAATACATGCCATTTGACAGCCCTCAAATCGCCACAGCAAAAAGCTAGGGCGAGTTTGGGGAAAACCTGTGGCAAACCTATGGCTCAAAAAACACTCAATTTGACATTCAGGGCGAATTTAGGTTTCTCAAAAAACGCTTTGTGGCGACCATAGGGCAACCCCAGGGCTTCAACGAACAAACCTATTATATAATGCAGCTTCGAGGGATGTAATCGAAGGGAAAAAGAGCAGTCTTATCAATGGAACTGTAATCTCGATTTCCAATTCACTATAATTTTGTTTGACTTGTTAAGACTTCAAGTGAACAGATTAAGAAGAAAATTGCTGTCAGCAATTTATAGACTGCTATTTTTCTATTGTCTTACATTTTTTGGTAGTTTTTCTGGTTTTAAAATTGTGTAATTTAAACGCTAGTCCGTCTTACAAGATGCGGAATTAATACTGAAGGATGGATCGCTTTTTTTTTAAAGAAGATACTAGATGCCTACTTGATCAAGTTTACTAAAACTTGTGAGAGGATAGTAAATTAGCTATCCTCCAATCGCTGAACGTTATATTACATGAGACAATCTATTGATGATATCGACGATATTGGACGTGAATCGACTAACAAAATACGCGTTTAAGTAGCAGAGAAAAACTCTGTGACGCAGCGTCACAATTTCATTTCCATACCTCCTCCAAAATGCCGCACCAAATCAGTGCAGTATTTATTTCTATTAAAATCCTCCACACGTAATTAAATTACAAAGTACCTAAATGCCTACTCCAAGGCCAAACATTGTTTACTTCTCCGTGCCTTATCACTTCTTGTGCATTTTCTTATTGGGAAATGCATTGCCAATACCCATCCAATTTTTCATGCAAAATTGTCACTGACCGGTTACAGCTCACATTCGGTTTCAGTGACAAAGTTAATGAATAGAGGTGAATTAATCACCAAAACTAAGAAAAAGAATTAGAGGTTTCTGAATGTTCTCAGCCGGACAAATAGAATTTACCTGGTTAATACTTTTTTCTCGCTTCATCGTTAAGGAGATTTAATCGTTGTGGCTTGTTCCCATCCGGGAGTTTGGACTTTCCTTGTTTGGTCTTTTTAGACGTTGCGTTTCCGTGAAGGAAATTTATTCGCTGTGGCTTGTTTCCAGCCGGGCGTTTGAATCCTCCCTAGTTAGATAGACGTTGCATCACCATAAAATCCGTGCAGGAGGTTTAATCGTTGTGACTTGTTTCCAGCCGGGCGTTTGGACTTTCCTTGGTTAGCCATCGCGACTCCGTAAAGGGAGCTTTCATCGTGGAAAGCAATCGCCGACCTTTTTCTACGAAATCCGCCGCCGCCGACAGAGTGTTCTGCCCCTAGTAAACGCAGGCACTTTCTACGAAGTCCGCCGCCGCCAATAAATTGCTCTGCCTTTCACGCAACACAGACTTTTGCTACGAAATCCGCTGCTGCCGATAGAGCGCCCTGCCTAACGCAGATCTAGAAAGGAGTCCACAGCTGCCGAACAGAGGCAGCCGTAGTATACAACCGTATCCCCAGAAGAACCATCGCCACTACACCAGTGAAGATCAATATCAGTTATTCCGTGGACCAGCCCCAGAAATAGACCTTACTCAAGAAATCATAAAACTTGCTTTTTGTAAAACTGAATATAAAATTTGTTAAATTGTAAACCTGATCCTGAGAGTAGATATTGTAATAAAGTTAGAGTTAATTAAAATTAAGCCGGCCGTTTCGCGTATCATTTTGAGAAGTTGGACCGCCGAAACCCAATTCTTACGAAGCTTCCTTGGGTAGACCCTGGACACCCTGAGTCATACCCCAGTCTTTCAATATGAAGCATCACAACTCCTAGCAGCATTTTTGTTTTTTCCTTCTGACTAATATCCTATGCACCATGAGTCATTTGGTGGGTGTTTTGCAAACTTTTGCCACCTGGATAAAATGCACTTATGAGAGACTTGAGTGCACATCCCCAATCAGGGATAGAAAACTCAGTTCAATTGTACCGAACTCGATACATTTGGGTTTGTACAAGCACAAAGAACATTTACTAATTTTTACTGACTTTTGACTCCCGCTCGAAATCTTGACGGAAAGTCAGTATCATACATTACGCTCATGGCTTCCATCTTCGTTTCGTGTATACAGACGGGAATGTGGTTGCTGAAGCCGAGAATGTGAGACTCAAATCCGTCCACAGCTGACCTTTTCTTACTGAAATTGATGAAATGGACTTCGGCTACCACTGGTTCATGTAGGATGACGAGCCAAGGCACACAGACCATGCCACTATCGATCTATCGCTCACTAATTTCTCAAATCGTGATATCACTCGCTTTTTGTACGTCAATTGGGAGCCTCGGAGCTGTGAGCATCGATGTTATCCCAACAATTCAGAAAGCATGCAAGCACTCGAGGCTTATATTGTCGAAGAAACCCAAGAGCTACAGCCTAATGCCATCAACAAAGTCGTGACTTCTGTTTCATAATTAATAGAAGTGTCTTTAATTACATACTTATAAAGCCATATAATTTGGAAATAGTTTAGCTTTGTTCATTTTATTGCATTTTCCATCAATCCTCGAATTTCTTACAAAACTGGTTGCTAAGGGTATCTTTTTTCAAAAGTAATAAGCTCTTACTACCACTTCCAAAACATCCGTTTTGATTCATTCCCAGTTATATCAACCCTCTGGTTGACGTATTTGAACAAGAACATTTTTCAAAATGTTAAATCTTTCTGAACTATGTGTAAACAAATGTGCTGGAGAAATTTTTTCAGTTTCAGTTTCTTGAAGGCTTGAAGCGTGTAGAATAACATCATCCGTTAACCCATGGACCGCCTACTATTTCCTGTGTTGGTGATGCACTCTTCAATGTAGGTACACGGTATATCTACCTGTGACGATGTGATGAGATGATAAACGTATTAGCACAACGTGGTCTTAATTTTCAAATCTGCAATCGGTCAAAACAAGTAAATCTGCTCCGGCGACAACAGATGTTTTCGAGCCAAAGCAGGAAAAAGGATTTAAAACCACGCAGCGTACCGTTGTTGTTTGTATATTAAGATAGAGAGAGGATTTATTTAGTTTGCAGAGAGATGTGTCATATCCGATTATGGTGTCGGTTTTATGGGGATTTACTGTCAGTTCTCCTAAGGAGATACAATTATTTTTAATTATGAATAGATGTCAGTCTCAAAACAGGTATAATATATATGTGTACAAGCTCTGAGACCGATGTTGGACGATGCGATGCACTCTCACACCTCAATGGTGGACAGGATGGGAATTCTGCATCACCAGGATTACACCTGATTTAATTAAAATTTATAATCCAAGTCGAATGGTGAGAGAGAGAGAGCGATAGTGTGTGTGGTTTTGTAAACACACATATTTAATACAAACCAGATGAGAATATAGGTCTTAAGCAGATACGAGGGATATTCGTAAACGTTTGCAATTCTTGGTAAACATATGGAAAATAGGCCTAAGGAGAGTGCAAAAATATTATTGGATTTTAGCAAAATTAAGACTAGTAGCAAGATATCCATAAAATTGATATGTACACAAGCACAGAGTTGAACCTTAAGGTAAATTGTCAATAAGTATATATCAGGGAAATTGAGTCCTAGCTTTAAATTCCTAATAACATAGTTGAACTAATTTGTATATATTAACCTGGAGTTCTTACTTAAGAAAATCGAAGCATATTTCTACAGTAGGTACTCGTATGAAAGGTTTGGAAACGAAGTGATAGCCGTGAGGCCAAAAATGAAACAGCTGTGACATTCCCTATACTACATCGATCAAATTGTATTTGAAATTTATTAGAATAATTATTGTAGAGTCGATGATGAGATAGAGAATTAAAGTCCACATTTTTCCACACTCAGTTTGCATTATCCGTATATTGGCAAGAATTTAATTTCATTGATTTAAATTTTTTTGGATAAGAAGTTTATATGAAAAGTTTTGTAGGTTCGTAATTTTCTTTCATTTCTAATTTTATGCCATTAAAATACATTTTTCGAAGTTTTTGCTGTGTGTTCGAAAGTTGTTGTTGTTAGAGTTGGCATAGTTTAAGTCGTAAAGACCAGCTTACTCCAAAAAACCTAATTTTTTTCAATACATTTTGTTTATAGTAAAAAATATGCTGAGTACCTAATCAATTTTTTTACATATGAAAGCACATACATAAATTACTTAAAAATTTTTTATTTTTTTTTCAAAATGTCGGTCCTGAAAATGACTGATGAACTCATCTGATTCGTAAATGAATGACATCATTTCTTGGAAAAGAATTATCTGAAAGCAAGAAATAAAACGATTTCATGTTCTATATCGAATTGAATATGGCCTCAAAAAGAATGAAATATTTTCAATGAAGAAAAACCAAATTGCGGACTTTTTTTTTTTACTTTTTCTCACTTATAATTGTTTACAACTTTTTTAAATAATAATGAATTATTCAGGTTCTGCTTGAGGGTCATAGCCAGACATGTGAAGAGTAAGATGCCATTTGGTTCATATCGATAAAGGCATGAATGATAAAGGCATGGAATGAGAGTGTCATCCATGCGAAAAAACGTGGTTCGGAGAAAAATCCGAAGGCTCGAGCGAGCGGCCGGATTTACCGCAGCGCTCCCCACTCTTTTATACCTACTTCTCGATCTTGTTTAACTTCGGGATTAATTCTATACATTTTCTACGAGTATACAGTAGCAGTTTATGAGAAAAGAAATCCAAAACTTATGTTAGGGTTGTTAAGTTGGGGTAGCTTAAGTGTGAGAAAATTTAAAGTTTAGGTCTTGCAGATTGTAATTAAATTGAACTTCTTCTAAAAACACTAGTCTGGTTGTTTTTATATAAAATCCACAAAATTGAGTTTTTCTTATATTTTCTAATTAGGCCTGTGGCTTATTTCATTAACTTACAAGATTGTAACTATTTACATAAGTATTTTTTTAATTTGTTTTTGATTTATTTTTTATTTTTTGATGTGTAAAAACAGATGTTGTTGTTTACAACTTTACTTTCCCGATTTTACAAAGGGAAACTGGTGGGAAAATTTCCTTTCTGTTTCACCCACCGATAAAAAATAAGTTGTTATTTACAATTAACTTTCATTTTACAAAAGAAAATTAATTTACGAAATTTGTTCATTAATGTTAGCTTGTAGTTTTGTTATAAGTTTGTTCCCTGTTCACTTTTATAACAAAGTTAGGTATCGCAGTAATGTACTTGATTGAAGTTTTGGACCATTGCTTTTGATATCAAAGAGTTATTCCATTTCACGAAGAATTGTCAAGAGTTGCAAAGTTGCAATACATTAGAACTATCTTTTAACTTTTGCGTTTGAAGCCGGAGCTAAACTGTAGATCTCTCCCATTCATCACTGAAAGAATGGGCAGAAATTCAAAACTGTTGGAGAAACTTGGTAAATTACCTGATCCGGCCGCACGCCAGCGACGTGACGGCGCAACTCCCACTCGATCGAATTGAGTAAACTAAGTAAAGTAGTTTCTTAGTTCCCGTTCCCGTGGGAATATGGAAATGAAATATAGTCTTTGTTACTTGATTTTGTAAAAATTTACTTAAAATCGAAATAATAATAATGAATTATATTCCTTTGCCAAAATTTCAAAGAAAAAAAAAGGATAATTATAAGAAAGAATGGGAACTTTAATGCTAAGCTAGAGAACTCAGATCAATTACCGGCCCATTGAATTACCTGGGAAGCAACTTTCCACTTTTTTGTGGCGTAGATGGAAAGATGGTATTTGATATTTTTCACTCATAACCTCACGGTCTAGATCCATAGATGAATGAAATTATGGCTTGGGACCCTGAAAGACATCAAGAATATATCCGGTACGGGATTCGAACCCCCCAGTTCCGGCCTATCAACTAAGCAATATACTGCTTTCATCCTCAAAATTATAAGACTTTTAAACTCATCATTGATATTTTAGATCTCCCATTTCAAGACGATTAAGCAAATCTCTTTTTTATTTAAATGATTGAAATCGAATTTGACCGACTTATTGTCAAAATGATTTGCTTCAATGTTAGCTATGAATGGCTTTTTGGTGGTGCCCGTGGCGTTATGACTAGCGTGACTGTCTGTTACGTGGGAAGTTTGAGGTTCGAATATTAGAATTTAGAAACATAAAGGAAATAAGAAATTTTCACGACCATCTTATTCGATAGTAGATTCATGCCATGAAAAGCTCATTCTCAATTAGAGGTTCGGAACCGGCGAAGAATTGTGGGCCTAATCACTCACAATTAATAAACACCTTTATACTTTTCATTAACTAGCGACAACTTTGATGTGAAAAATATTTAAACGGTATGTACTTACATAAATATCAAATAAACATTTCAAATTTTTAAGTGATTCGAGAGTCACAAAACTAATAACACCGAATTCTGTCAACAACATTCTATTTTCAGGCCAAATGACTGCAATGACGTCATTTTAGATTGACCAGCAGTAAAGCTTTTCATAAAAAACTACACGAATCAACACGAGTGACACGAACTGCTTTTCTCCTCGAACAATTTGATTACGGTCTTTATACATATCCTTTTATGAGGGTGCATATGGGCACTTCGATAGATTTTTGCTATTATAAATATAATAAATCTTTAAAATTGCGTCTTACTGGATCTTGGTGAACATTTAGTGGTCAGTTTCCACACAGCTCCTTGTAGTGTGCTGCATCTTATTGGTACATTGAAATAGCTGCTGTAGTCAGAGAGACTCGGTCTATCAGATTAGATTGAAAAAGTCTTTTAGGGAATGTAGATAACATTCTCCATTCAAGACAATGTCAAAAAATCGGTGTTCAGTAACTGTTTGCCCAACAATACAGAGCTATGAATTTGAGATTTTGCTTCGTTTTCCTTGCGAATTTGGCAAATTGGTCACTTTGTCTCAACTTGATGGGTCCAGAGTATTTTTAGGTTTAGCAACACGGAAAGAATTCCATGATCAAATCAAGAAAAGTGAACTATTAACCATGGAAAATAAATCGAGCTTTTGCAACTTCTTGCTTGTAATTTAAAAAAAAAATGAAGATATTACACTTAAAAACCGTATTTCAGCATTTTTGAGTATCAATAAATATTTCCGAGCAGCAAAATATTGATAATTAAGAATCCAAAATCAATATTGCAGTAAAAACATAAGTCAAATAACGAAATAACAACCAACTTTGTTTTAAATTGTAGACCAGTGGTAGGTGAATAGTTTTGTTGTGATTCGGTGTCGGGGTGCATAAGAGAAAGAAAGCAATGCTGGTTTTGGCGATGTGTCGATTTCCGATTTGAACCACACGTCTTGGAGTTGTGAAGCTGTCTAAACCACGATCGCTTAAAATAGAGACATATCTAGCCCTTCACGCAAAATCATCGTAGCGACATTTTAAACAAAACGGTTTTTTATGAAATTCAAAATTTTACATTGTTTCGCAATTTTCTGCATTTTTAGTTTTTTTATAACTGTTTTACGACAAGTTACAGCGAAAATAAGGTTTTTCGAAAATTACAAACTTGAAATTCGCAATCATCGATTTTTCAATTCTTTCCGTGTAACAAAATCCGTCGCTTAGTGTTAAATACGGGTGCTGGTTTTCGAAATACACTGACTGTCATATTCGCTCTGATTTATTAATGCAGACGATTAAAGTTCTCTAAGACTACTGTGAAGGGTTGAAAACATTGAATAAGGGGCTTTTACTATTGGTATATTTTTCGTTGAACAATCTTTGTGCTAAACGATTGCAACCCCGCTTGGAAATAGCATAACCGCATACTGGCCAATCTCGAGAATATTTAAAGCTTGCCATCTTTTATTGTATTAAGACATGGCACTTGGACAGTTTGCAAATATTTGTTCGTGTTTAGAAAGAGCATAATCATTTTGGTTTTTAGGAAGAAATACTACTTTTTCTTTTTATTGACGTTAGTTAAGAAAGTCGATTTTGCTGTAACTGATTGTTTTTAGATGAATAACCAATTAAAAAACTATAAGGTCTCCTTCACGTCTCACGTGAATTGACCAAATAGTCCGTATATTTAGAAAAATTACATTTTTTCAGAAACAATATGAAAACGAAAGAAAAAAAAAACTTGTTCGAACCATTGCCTTACTATACTATTACCACTGGTGCTTCTACTCCTTCTTCTCACTCCTTTTTTAACACAGCGAACATTTTGACATAAAGGGTTCGCAAGTCTCTTACTTACATATGTATGTCTATGTATCTGCTTCACAATTGTGATTCGCCCGTCGCCGTCGGGTACTGTTTTATTGCGTCATCACATCGTTTTTTTAAGTGATAGCTTTCATAACGTCAACATTTTTACTAAAAAGCACAACTTTGTCAAAATTAAAGAAAATTCGTTTCTTTTTCAGTAATGGAAATCAAAGAAACTATACCCCGTTTATTTCAATATGACAACTGTGGCCCCAGCATCCTTTGACAGAAAGCTTTGAAACTACTTATAGTATGAAAGCAAGCAAAGGCAAGATGCAGTATTCAGTAAAGGCGTCTGCCATTTTAAAATTTCATTTCATAAAATCAAAAACCGAATATAAACGATGTCACTAATTTTTAAAAAAGTAAATGTCACTTCAAGAACTTTTCGTGCAAGTAAGAGCTTTATTTCATACATAAGTCCACTTCTATAATCTGTAACTGAGTTTTACTGGTTCTTTGTTCTTTTGTTAAAAAAAAACCCCCGACTTCTGTGCTGCTTTCGTACAAATCTTCATCATTTAAAAAAAAAAAAAAAAACTTGAGAAGTGTGCTTTCTGCATTACCTTTATTGATCAAATATACTTGTTAACTGTCAAAGTCACAAACTGCCTTAAAGGCCTGCTTTTGATTGCTTTTAAGAATAAACCAATTTCTTTTACCAAACGGAACTAATTCTATTGTGCATCTTTGTGTCGGCCGTCATAAGAAAGAAAAACATTTACAAAAACAAATTAAAATAAAACACGAAAAACAAGACTAATGATTTATGAATGACGTTTAATATTTTGAGAGTAGTGCCGCCGCCGCCGCTGTTGAATGGGTACAAAGTTTGCATTTATTTAGTTCACTATACACAATACCCCTCTCGGTTCTCTTCGGACTGCATTTTGTACCTCATTATACTCAACTGGAACCAATGTGGGCTTATCTCACCTCATTGTTTGAATGTTACCTGAATTTATGTGTAGATGGATCATCTCTTGTCTACCAAATAAGAAGATGAGAATGAGAAAATTTCAAAGATAAGACACAACCGACCGCGACCGGATGTTTTGTGAAGCTCCCAAGGGGGAAAAGATACACCTTCTTTTCTTAACCAAATGGCTTCGATCGATTTCATGAATGAACATAATTTTGGAATCCATCTAATTTTTATAGTCTCGCTGATTTCATTTAGGATGGAATAAGAAAATAAAAACATGTATGTGAACGAAAATTTGAATGGCGAGAAAAGACCGATAACAAATCGCCCCACCATCAGCTTGGCCATTCATAGATAGTTGCTCTCGATCTCGACTCTGAATGAGAATAAAATCCGTCGACAATATAACGAAATAAAGGATGGCATCCGTTGACTTTGCTTTTGATTGCATTTCATGCTTATTTTACTCTTGTTTGGATCCACAAGCGTGATGATGTGTGCAAAACAATACACAAGCCATCAAAACACAGAAAGGGCGCTGGATACCTTCGGCGAGAAAAAGCATACCCAATGGAATGGTACATGTACCTGCAACAAACCGGGACGGAAACAGCAGGAAATCACAAATCAAAAGCGATTTTGATTAATTTTTAATATTTCTCTTGGCACAAGCGAAATTAATGCAAATCGAAATTATGAAAAGATTCAGAGCAAAACTAAGGTTGCTTCATAGGTTTGCCCAAGACGAGAACACACCATCAGAAGAACAAGAAGACTTAATGCCCCGGGAGAACAAAAATATTTAAAAGGAAATTAAATGCCGTAACTAATTGCATCTGACCAGACTAAAAGAGGAATTGTAATACAAGCGGTTCGATAAGTAAGAAAACGAAAACTGAACATGCATCCAGACAAAAGCTTGGACTATATTTATGAAAGCCATCAATTGAGGGACGTGTTCAAATTATGCATTACACTAGTGTGAACAAAGTTTCTATAATATCTGCTCAGACTGACATAATAAGTCAATTAGTGGCGTTGAGACGCTGCAATGTCTTCATTTCACGACTTTTAATTGACTAAATAATAATAAAAATTCTTAATATGGTAATTTGAAACCATTTTCTTGTATTTTAATTTGATTTTCTCTTTGAATTCGTCTATAACCATTCTATCCAATAATATCACCGCTTGTAGGAAACAATCGTTTTCTTTTTAATTTATTCGTTGGCAACTGATGAGCAGTCTAACTATAACCGCGCTTTTTACATATTCATATGTAAAATTGAATGAATAGTTTATAAAAAATTCTTTTATTCAAGTTCGTTTCCAGTTTGAAACTGATTATCAGTTTTCTTTTTCACGTGCGGACAAGAATTTGGTTTGGTGTTAAACAAAAGAGTTGAGTTTCAAACTTTTTGTTATAAGTGTTTTTGATGAATAAATTTCAGTTACTACTTGAGGAAAGTTGCAAAACTTCAACCTATACCCGGACCAGCCTTCTATAGATCACTCCTAATCAAAAGCAATCCGATGAAGTGAAGTGAAGATAGTTTCACTTAAAATTATTAGAAAAGTGGAGTCAGTACCACTCTTGTGTAAAAGCTACACCCACGAAGCAGAAACGTAACCCAGAAGTTGCGTTAAGTAATAGACGAGTCTCCTTTCACTTACTTACTTAGGTGGGCATAACAGTTCGGAGTGAACCTGATCCTCAACCAATATCCTGGTCCAACAATTTCGATTTCGGGCGAGCTCTCTCCAGTTTAGCACTCCAAGTCGGTTGAGGTCTTCCTGCACTTGATTGCGACATCTAAGGTGAGGTTTTCCACGATTTCTCTGCAATGAGCTATCGAGAACCCGTCTAGCAAGAGTGTTTGGGTACATCCGCTCTACATGGCCCAACCATCGTAGCCTGGCGATGCGTACTAATGGCTATGCCCATGTCGTAGTACAGCTCTTACAGCTCGTTGTTGTATCTTCTTCTCTAAACATTGTCTTCGTATACAGGACCAAAGGAGTGTTTTTCTTTCGAAACAACCAAAGGTTTCCTCATCCGATGTCGGCAACGTCCACGCTTACTCCCCGTAAAGCAGGACTGGGATGATCAAGGTCTTATACAGGGTTACCCTTGTTTTTCTGAAGAGGGTTTTGTTCCTCAGTTGTCTTTTAAACTCAAAGAAGCAACGGTTGCAAGAGTTATTTTCCGCTTGATCACCGGACTGATGTTGTTTTCTGTGTCTATAGCGGATCCTAGGTAGGCGAAGTCCTGTACTACCTCGAAGTTATGTCTGTCTATTGTGACGATTTGTCCAATTCGTCGATGTTCTGTGTCCTTGTTTGATGATTGCATATGCTTCGTTTTGCCCTCATTAACCATCAAACCCGCATGACGGTTTGTCGCCTTGCCTTGTTCCTTGACGGAACAGGGTGAATTCTACAAAGTCATCCTATATAGTAGTACAAGTTATGCAGGGATGCCAAAATGGCTCTGTACAGTCTCCACTTTGCGTGAACAAAATTGTGGAGCCATTAAAGCCAAAGACTTCGGCTTTGTAAAAAGAGAAAATTTCAAAACGGAGTGTTCTTAAAATGATCTTCCATTGCTCTGTATAACTTCCTGGTTTCTGTGTTCAATTAAGTACTCGAATCGATATAAGCATATATCTCAGATCCGGTGAAGTGTTTAAATTTTGAAAATTTATTTATTTTCTGAATTTGAATTTTTTTTTTGCGGAATAACAAAAATACTCCTCGACAGATATAGCTGTATTCATCTATGGACTGGCTGATTTACATAATGTCTTCTTAAGCCAAAGTAGCTTTGCAAAGAACGTTTGTTATTCCAGGTTAGGTTATGTAAGGTAGAATGAGCTGACGGTTGATCTTATTTCAACCATCAATGTAGATTCATTGTGATACCCTAGAGTGTTGTAATGTCTTTTACAGCTGAAAACCTATGATTTTACGGCCTTAACGAAGTTCATCAGACTATTGCCTGGAAAGTCTCATAATTCTTCTACATAGCTCGTTGAAAAAGTAACTACCTAGAATTTTCCCCTGCTGTGGCACTGTGGCAGATTGCTGTGCAGTGAGAAAGAAAAAGAGTGGTTCCAGGCTAAATTTCAAGATTTTTAATTTTCAGAGCTTGGTCATCATTGAAGGAAGCATTTTATACCGAATATGACAATCATCTTCACTTGTCTAATTAACGGATTATATATCAGGAGTCTTATCTTGCAGTTCTCATCGTTCCATCTTTTTACCCTAGAGTTAACTATTAAAAAAGAATGTTTTGCGCACTTATCTATCACTGCCTGCCAAACATCAATGTTCTGAGAACTTTTATAAATGAAACCCAGCTGATGCATAAGTTGTATAATAAACTCTTAGTATTTGAACACTTGGCAATATTCCTTACTATTTGCTCATTGTATGGTAGTTATCGATGTTCTACTGTCACTGATCTTTAACACCTTCCGCTCTTTTAGGAAGTACTTTGAGCTTATTTTCGGAATTCATAATTAATAATGAAGATAGTTGTTCTAAAAGAAGTTCAAATTTGTTCAGCAATTCAGTTTGATTCACCACCTAATTCAAGAATGGCTTTTCCATTACCATCGTACCGAAGCCGACCCATCTAAACTAGCAGTCTCTGCAAGATTTACAGGAATTGAACCTTTTTTTGGCCTAGTTAACAAATCAAAAAAATCCATTCTGTGTCTTTTTTTTTAGCTAGATCTGTTTGAATTTGCAATATTGTGAGTAATCTGAGTTAATGTACAAGTATTAATTCAATAGAAGTGAGATGAGTGTATTTATTTTGGGAATTATTTTAACAAATTTTTTGTTTTAAATGCAAATTTGAGTATTTCATCGAGCAAGATAAAACGTATTGCTTTCTTAGGCTGATTTCTAAGTTAGTGAATAACGATTTTTCTTACTCTTACCAATGCGGTTAGTAATATGATTGCACATAAGTTCTTTCCAAACGATGCCGATTTTCTTCCTCTTCTTATCTGGCAACAGTTTATAAAACATACTTCATCCACCCAAAGCTGGAGTATAATTCTCAAACATTGTGCTTTAGCTTAAGATTAATTAATTCTCTTGGAAGGTCTCTAGTTCTTTTATCTATTTTCTACCAAGCACTGCTCTAGTACATTTTACAAGTATGCGAATCACCCACCTCGCAAGAAATGCTCGTCAATTATTTTTTTAATTTTTAATTTTTTTATTTCTATAAAAATGTTAAAACAATGTTCTTCTAAATGGCCAAGAATCTATAAACCATAACAAAATAAGGGTTTGACATTACAGAAATGATTTCAGGTAAGTGGCCGCGGCTTTAACCACTTTTTGCAGCATATGGGGGCGTAAGGCAACAATAATGCACCGAATATTCTCTGCCACTGCCTCGATCATCTCCATTTTATATGTGTAGACACGTATAGCTCAGAAAGAAATGTCCAGCGGTCCAATATCGACCTATCTTGGAGGTGATTCTCAGATTTAAAACTCGAAATTGTGTAAAAATTGGAGTCAACAGCTATTTCGTTTCAAGACAACTAACCTAACCTACGTAGTGCTCAGTGGTTGTGCTACTTTAATTTTTCACAGTAAAACGGCAAAGCAAATTGAGTATAAATCAAGATACAGCTGTCAAAAAAGACCAAAGTACTATGTAGTCCATTCTTTTATTCTTCGATGTTACGCGATGTAACATCGGTTTACATCATTTCGTTCCTGAATGCAAAAAAGTTACGAAATGTAACATCGATGTCGTTCCTGAATGCAATGTGAAGTGTCAGAATGTTTCGTTTCTTAACTTTTTCCAACTCTCTGGGACTTGAGTTTCAATGTTGGTCTGTCAAACCCCTTTAAAATTGTTGTTGGTCAAATTTGTTTTGATTTTTTTTTTTTTACTTGCGATTATAGGTACTATAAGGCAAGTCTTGCAATCGTGCCGGAAAAAAATTTTGAGATAACAATTAAACATGACATTACGATCAAAGAGAACACGAAAAAAGTGGGTCCTGCAATTCTGTCTGTCTGTCTGTCTGTCTGTGTGTCTGTCTGTCTGGATGTATATGATTCTACAGCCTGAACCGCTGGACCGATTTTCTTAAAATTTTGCAGTTAGGGTATGTGGGGTAGCCTACAGAGGGGTTTTTGGAATTGAGTCTCTAGGTCTTGAAATAACGGTACCTGCCATACAACCGATATGATAATATCTATTTTTCTCAAAAACGGCTCCAACGATTTCAATAAAATTTTGTGTGTAGAATTAATTTTAGATTGTATTTCTTAAGATGTAAAAAAAAAATTTTGGAAAAGTTTAAAAACGGTACCTCCCATAGTACCGTTTTTTTCAAAATCGACTTTCTCGTTAATGACTTGCACGATGTTTACGAAATTTTGTATTTTAGAAGTTTTAAGTTGTTTAAGGAAAACTGCATAACAAGATTTCAAAAATTTTAATTTTTGAAATTTTTAAAAAAAATTTAAAAATATTTAGATTTTTTGAAATAACTTCAAAACCATAACTTAGATTTTTCTCAAATTTTTTGTCAAATTAACTTTTGCTAAGATCTTAAATTTTGCTTACTTGAATTTTACAAAACTTTTTTTTTTTTAAATGTAAAATAAAAACCCGTTATTTTTAAAACTGGTCCAACGATTTTGATAAAATTTTTAGCGTTTACATGTATTAGAAATTGCAAAATAATGGCGTTTTTAGATTTTCGCTTGAGACCTTTGTTTGGAATATTTAATTGAATTTTTTTCAATATTTTTCGTGATTTAATAAAATTTTCCTAATTAATGTATAGTTGGCAACCCTGTACCACCAAATATATTATAAAGAGCGAACACCAAAACCTTTTACTCAGCCCTAAGATTTTGATATCGTATTTAGAACACAATCGCAAGTTCGTGCGACCCAGTCGTGCCCATTTTTTTCATTAATCTTCCAAATTCTGTGAACAGTTGTTGATTTTCAATCTTGTTCAATTCAGAATTCTTTTTTCTTCATACAAAACGAGATTCCTTTTGCTGGGCTCGTGTTTTTAGAAATACTATATTCATATTATGTATTTTTGACAGACCAGCAAAGTGAAACATAGAGTCGTTCCTAAATGCAATCATGATTTTGTAACAAAGTCAACAAATATACACAACAACAATGATGATTTTGTCACTACAGCATTGCGTAACATCGAGGGCATAAAAGAACTGACTACTGCCATTGTATATAGAAACTATAGTATACAATGGTACCTACTGCCAAATTATAAAAAAAAAACACGTCTTAAAAAAAAACCTTTAATTACGGTTCTTCTATTCTCCTGAATCCTCTAACTGTCTTTAAGAACATTCTAAATTTCCTCCAAATTTCTTGATGTGTGTCTTTAATGAACGAAAAAAAGTTTTTTAAATACTCTTATATCGAAACTATAACAAGCAAGTCGTAACCAATAAAGAAGTTTGAAAATCAAGACTTTGTTGTAAACAAGATGCAAAAATTACAGACAAAAGAATCAATAAAAGATGAAATTTGTCTATGGGACTGATATTGCATCATTTTGCTTAAAAATATAGCTTTGTCAAGAAAATCTCAAGAATTAGGTATCGTCGGAGTTCATGTGTGAGCAGGGGCTTGATTGAATTTTTTGCTCCTTAAACATGGAAATCTAAATGTTCCTTCGCACTCCCCTTGCTCTTTCATAAGTACATTATGATTATTTGCAATTTTTTTATTTACATATGCAATTAGTTTTGCAACAATTCGAATTGGCTTTCTATTTAGCGTTTGATAACAACATTTTCGAAAAATTCGTAAAGCTAAGTGTACACGATTGCCTGATCTGCAAATATTGCCAGATTTGTCAGTGAAAAATTTGTCTCGAATGGCTGACAATCGTGTACACACCAAATGAATTTGCAGAAAAACAATTTTGGTGCTAATTTGTAGACAAATATCTGCTAATTAATTTGCAGATATCTGGCAATCGTGTACACGCAAGCTGACAACCGTGTACACACCAAATATTTTTGCAGAAAAATTTGTTCATCAGTCATTTTGAAGACAAATTAATTTGCAAATGTAGCAATCGTGTGTACACAAATTTTGTTCATTTTCTGACGCTTCTGCAAATGTCTGGCAATAAATAAATTTGCAGACCCAGTTTGACGAACATTTTCAAATTTATTCATTGGCAGACAAATCTGAGGATTACAGGAAAAAAAAACACTTATCTCTACAATTGGATTGTCAACTACAAAACTCATCGAAAATTTAAAGGTGAGTTTTGTTTTTATAGAAAATGTGTTAATTACGTGAACATTTTTTTAGTTATGGATGCTAAGTCCCCTATTATACGATGTCTCACGAGACATGTCTCAATTTTGACGTTCCTTTTAAATTTCCATCCCTTGAGACAATCACTATTACATGTTCAATTTTAAAGGCTCACGTCTCAAATTTGACAATTCTTCATTCCTCTTTCAATCCTTTTCTTGTTGTCACTTTATAAATTTCAAAGTTTTATTTTTCTCTAAATAAAGTAAGTTGCTTAATAAAATTACAAAAATAACAAATTGGTTTTACAACTTTTGATTTGAAAAATAAAAAACAAGACCATAACGAAAATGAAAAAACATTCAGATGACGCTCATTTGACCAACACAAAAAATACATTAAAGCAACACAGCAAAAACGAATATGGGAAAAGAGAAACGTCAATATGAGACTGCTAAAAATCGGCACGGTACTCATCGGGAATTTTTTTGTGCATCTCATTTCCTCACATCTCCTTTCTTTTTCGCACTCATGTGAGACTGGGCTCGTGAGACATCATGTAATAGGGGACTAACTCATATAAAAAAGATGAGATAACCAGTGAAATGGATGACATGCATAACATAATTATATTCCTTTCTGTATGTCACTTATGATCTTTCTACAGAACGACCATTTCCACATGAATCAAGTGCGATTATTCCAGATGGCTGAAACAACTAAACCTAATCAGGATACGAAGCCGTTTGTTGAGGATTAATATCCAAACGTCTTGTTCATAAGAAACCGAGCCAAGGGGATAGATTTCCTGGACACAGAGAAACAAATGCAAGACAAAATGCTAGGCCAACCAAACCAAAAAAGCAGAAACCAAACTCAAAATATTCCTTGGTTAACAGATGAACAAAAGAAGTTCTCGAATGTTTCCGACTCAGAGAAGATTAGATACGTTTTTTTTCTCAAGCCTATACGACTTAAAAAAATTCACGTGCTAAATACAACAAAAATTTAGCTATCTGGGCTTCCCTTAGCCTCATAATTTATTCAGTCTTATTTCCTTAGCCCGATAACAAAAATGTGCTACCAAACTATTTTTTGGAAATGTTATCGAAAATGTCGAAGGCTGTCATTGGGTGCGTTTGGTGTAGCTACAAATTCATACATTTGCTAACAATTGTCAACAAATTTATGTTACTTGACAAAATTTTAGTTAACAATTTGTAAGCTCACCGAACGCAACCATTGTACCAAATGACATTTCTCATTTCTCAATTCAAGAAATGACATCCCTCGCAAAATTTGTGTGCTTTTTTCATAAAAATTAGACCTAGCCAAATGTACTCTAGACCATTATGTGATAGAAAAGCAAATATCCTACACAAAAATCACGAAGGACTATTTAAAAAGAATCAACGTTAAGAACTCAAAATTAGAAACATAAAAGACTTTTCCGTTTTGTTGGCAATATACTAATTTGCAATCTCCAAATAGAACCAGAAGAAGAGCTGGCTAGTAGTGTATTGGACTTCAAATCAATACGATTTTGCAGAAAATCCGGTTTCTTGGCAATATCACACATTGAGCTCCTATTTCTGGGGGATTGCGTGGCGATGAAACACAAGCTTATGAGTGTGCCAAACGCGGAGTAATGCTCGCGGCACGTAGAGTAAGAGACATCCTTCTATTGGCTATGATTCTGTAAAGACCAGAGAAATTGCTTGACGCGAAAGTTGTTTTGTCTGTGGTCGTTGATCATGCCCCTGAGGTGGCAAACCATTTTGCGCTGGGAACTACATACATTAAAAATGATTCACAAATGCAAATGCAACCATTCCCTCACTCACTTTGACATGGTCGAGATATTAGATCAAAAATGTATAGGTGAGTTATAAATAAACTTCATCATAAGTAAAATTATAAAATCGGTACATATGTATGCACTCTTCCAGTTACGTTGGTTGAAAACAGCTGAAGAAACAATAAGCTGAACGAAATCAATCCGTGATAAAATGGTATTAGCGGAACAAAATTTGGAAATTGGATGTAGATCGAGAGGGCCCTAATGGCAATGTGGTTGAGTTTCAGAGACAGTCCGGTTGTGGCACCACACCATTCAATACAAAATCCCATTCCAACAATTAGCTTCCCACTACTTTATGCATGAAGACTTGCCCGGCGATGCCCATCATTACCAAATGAAATTGTTAGTCCACTGACGGACCCGGCCTATAGACACGACATCACATAAAGGAAATGGGCACCAACGTAAGTCGGCATGAAGAACTCTCGCAAAATGAATTTCTGAAAAAATTGGTCAGCTAAACTCATATTTCAAGTGATGACGCAAATTTCTGGAATGATATTCTCAATTACATTGATTTTGGTGTTCTTGGACAAAGTGACCGAGTTTTTGTCACTATCGGATCAAGAGAACCCAATGCACATTTAGCAGGCGTTTAATGCACTGTTCATTAACAGATCATTGGTCAAGTACATTAACGAAACTTCAACAGGGTTTCAACTTCTGCAGCACCTTGAGGCAGTGCACAGTCCGGAGGCAATTAACGACGAAAACAAATCAGCGATACCAATCGAAGCCAGAGAAGACGAAACAATTTGTCGCTATTGATGTCACTGTCAATAATTGCAGTTATTCTAGTGAAGTGAGTTTATGTCTAGGAATCGAAATAAAGATTCTACTAATTTTCTACTTCCCGGGAATTTACGCCTTTTAATCCATTAAAAAGTCTGTAATCTTGAATGATATTTTAATGTCAACACTCAAATCTCAAATGTCCTCATGAGTGATCTTCTACACTTCGTGTAGTTTTGGATAATTTTTCTCTATAAGAATAAAATGTTATAGTTGCGTGACTGGGTAAGAAGGATGAATGGAACGAAAATAAAGAATTAAATATTGGTGGTAAAGTATATTGTGAGCTAAGCAGATTAAAAATGAAAAAAAAACAGCAGTTTTAATCAAAGGTAGTACAACAAATAATGCATATGGTTTCTGCGTAGTTGAATTTGGAAATGTTTTGAGATGTTAACGCAATATCGATATTTTAAATTCGAAAGTACGAGAAGTACATAATTCGAGCATCAGCAGCATCATCTTCATTAAAACTGGGATATGTACATAATTATTGATAAGCTCAATCTTCAGTTGGGTTTTATATTCACAATCCGTCTGTACTCCTTAGGTATTATCTTCTCGTTAAGGTTTCTATAGCCTTTTCCTTGCTTTTGCACGAGGTGCACGATAACATCTCCGATTCAATGCAAGACAGATCCAGAATGATGGTCAAGATATAATCACATGTATATAATACATTTGGCCTTTCGGACCAATTGTATTTATTTATATATATTGCTGCACATATCGTCCTTTGAACGACGATCCAATTTATGTCCCTCTAAAGTCTAAACAGTGTGCCAAAGACAATGGCAATCGTAAAACTCTTGGACCTACGCTCTGATGGATTCATGTTATCTGTCTAGTCTGAGTAGCGAAGTCTTGAATTCTGTGAAGGGCAGCAATATATATTTTGTTTCGTTATTGTTATTTTTTAGCGATAAATATGTTGTGTGTTTATAAAAGAACACAAAATTCAAAAACATGGCCGTTTTAATTTTTATTTATTGTTTATTTATTTTGAAGCTTGCACCCAAAAGTCATATACGTCAAACGTCATAGGACAAATACGTAGTGCTACCAAATTTCTAAATCGTGTTTTTTTTCTCTTTTTGATCAAGTCTGTATAGGCTTGAGAAAAAAAACACACCTATTGTTAACTCTTTTTTGATACCAGAAGTCACTGGTAAGTGAATTTATTTTCGTTATTGAATCAATATTCATACCAATGTTTTCTAGACGAAGCTGCAAGTAGTTTTCATTCAGATTTGCAATCTGTAGCAGAAGATCTCAGACGACGAGTATTTATGACACCGCGTAGTCAAATTTATAATGCTCCAGGTGAGCCCACAGAGGCGAAAAAGTCTTGCTATGAATTCAGACTGCGGTGCATCAAAAAATTAGCTAAATTTGTATGTAATCCGCTGGCCGGTTAACGTAAAATCGAAATAAAACAAAGGGAAATATTTTGTTGTACTCGTATTTGTATTCTTTTCTCGGAAATCTAATCTTAACGCTAGCATTCCATTCGGACAGAATGAAAACTAATTTTTTCTGTAGATCTATGAAAACTTCATGAAAACGACACAAGAAAAATTTGGAGTAGTTCTTAAATAATGTTGCTTTCCATTGCAAATTTGTATCTTTCTTTGTATATGTGGAGCCACCAAAGCTAAAAGGTGATCAAATCGCTTGCAATCCATTCGCAATAAATTTCGGCACAGTCCTGGTTCCTCTGCTCGCAATTTCACCATCAATTCCGCGAATCCCTCCTGCTCACGACGCACGGGCCACCCAATCCTTCGTCCCACCTTCGTCCATACCTTACGACACATCTTTTTCGGCTGTTTTATTATCGCTGTTTTTTAACAAATACGCCGTCAAAATAGTTGCGATTGCAACGTTCTTATCCATTTATATTGTTTTTTGATATTTCACTTTTAGTTGAATACTAAACGATTAAAAACAAAATCTATGTTCTTTTCACTTTTAGCTTTAAAATTTTTTTGACAGATGCGATGTGACAATGAACTGAAAATGAATTTGCAGATCCACAAATGAATTTGTGTGTACACGGTTTGCAGAAATCTACAAATATCTGCAAATCTATTGCCAGCTATTTGCCCAATTTAGTTTGTCGACATTGTCTGCCAAATAGCTGGCAATAAACTTGCAGATATTTGTAGATTTCTGCAAACCGTGTACACACAAATTCCATTTTCACCCTCATTGTCAGCTCATTTGCCCACATTGTCAGACGTTTGCAGATCTGACAATGATTGTCAGACCTACCAATCGTGTACACTTATGTCGTTTTCCATTGGTCGTTCGGAAGCCTTCTGAACGCTTCTCAAATCATTCCATTGGCATCAAATGACAGTTCCTCTCCTCGAAAGAAGAGAAATTTGATTCTTGATTTGAAGAAGGAAGCGAAACCAGAAGCACTCACACACTGAAACACTGTTGACGTCAAAATTGACAAATGTGATTTGCCACATCTAAAAATTGAAAAAAAGTGACCTGAAAACAATTATTAATTAATTAATTTTGTGAGATGAGTTGTAAAAACATTTTAAGACATATTCCTGTCGTTTTAAGTGAATTATAAAAAAATTCGGAAAAGTGAATGAAAAAAAATAGCGCTCGACGTTTCACACCGATACACAATACAAGCAACGAAACTTCAAAGCAAATAAAAGTGTTACTTTGGCATTCCGGATCGGAGAGTTTTTTCGGATTACCAATGGAAAACGACATTAGCTTAAGCAGAATACCTAGTGTGACCGTGTCCTTTAAAAATCATTTTTGATTATCCAAAAATGAAACGTCAATTTACTGAATGCATTCACTGCGCTAAAAGATAATTGCATAAGCTGTGTGAAATAAATTTCAATCATGATTTTTAATGGTTGAAACCCAAGCTACTATAATGGTGTTGTTGGTTGACGTCCTTGCTAACAAGTATGGTTTTGAAATTTCGTACTGTACACTATCTAATTAATTTTCATTCACTATTTACTTGATTGTCAGCTAGATGTCACTCGTAAAATTCAAATAGTCAGTATCAAAACCGAAACATGGTTTCGTTTTTGCAGCAAATGTTTACTTCTCAACCGCTCTTTTTGATATATTGGAAAAATGGGTGCTTTTATTAAAATTGGTTTAACAAATTCAATGGAATTTGTAATAAAATGGTTTTAATTCAGAATGTATTTGAGGATAAAAGCGTGGGCTGAATAGGCCCTGAAGTCATAGATATTCACTCAAAATTGTTTCATTTGGAATTGTTTCATTACTGAAAGTCTATACACAGGTACCAAATTTTTGAAAGGCTCCTAACTGATGACACCACTACTTTGAGTGTTGTGTGAGTAGGTAGGCTTTACTACCTTTACTACCAGCCTTAATAAATGCAAATTTTCAAATACTATGATCAAATAATTATTTTATTTCAGTAGATTCGGGTATGTAAGCGCTTGATGCATATTCACTGGAATAGAGCGGTCTAAAAAGAATAGGACTTTTAATCTAATAACAGAAAAAAAATCTCTCCTCAAAATGCTGAGTGCAGCTTCTGAAAAAGAAATAGCATTTCATGTCTTACTGGAGTCTACACCTGGAACTCCAACGTATAAATGCCGCCCCATCATAACTTACTTTCAGATAAAGTTGTGGTGGTTAATTTTAGTGTTACCATTAAGGTGGAAACCGATACTGCACCTTCAACATTTATCAATGAAGTTTTTGGAAGGTAATTTTGAGCCACTATGATTACAATATAATTGAGTCCTTTGAAATATTATCTCTGCCACTTCATGTCATCCAACACGGTCTACTTAATAAGAGATACATTTTTCGTAATGGTTTTCGAAAAACTTTATGTGGGTTTTGTTAAGAAAAAAATATTTATCAGACTAGTTTTTAGAAGGACACAACCTAAGACTTCGGTACCTAATAAAGCGTCAAACTTTGTTCCTGAAAATCGAAATTTTGGTGTAGCAACACCAAACATAGTAGGAAGTTTTAAAACTTCCTAGAAAAATTATCAAAATGAAGTTCAATAACAAATTGTCTTGTTTCGTCGAAGAGATTTCGTCGCTTTGGCAAAGTATTAAGCATTTTCTTTTTTAAAATAAAATGGCGAAGACTGATTTATTCCATTTCACAAACGTAGTTATTCTCTCACCCTTTATGTTTCAAGATAAGAAGATAAAGTTGAACTACGTCTTAAAATCAATTCCTTCAATTCTACTCACCTGCGCACATCGAAACATGCAAACAGGTTTCCCTTTACAAACAACCTCTCCAACCCCAAAAAGCACACATTTCTTAATGGCATACACACACAAACTGTTTGGATGGATACCACCATCAAAATGTTAAAGGTAGCTGAAGTGTAACATTAGCCAGCCAGCCTGACTCTGGTTGCCTGCGACTGCGAGTCGAGAGCACCCACCACAACAGTGCATACGTATATTCAACGTACATCGCGCCATGCGAGATTTTCTAAAGCCATCGTACGAGTACAAAGTTTGTGGTTCAGCTCTTTCGTTTTAGTATCAATTTGATTGTCGACTGTTACGGTTGTTCTTCTTGGAATATCACATACTCGGACTGTTGGTTGTTTTAATTTTGTTTTCTCCTAACCGTTGTTAAACTATAAACAATCTTCGCGTTTCACTTAAGAATTCACCACATGTAATTGGTGTATGTGTGTGATCCGTTGGAGTTGAAAGTTGCCAATTGAAAATTCTTTTAAAAAAATACAAAAAGTCCAAGAACATTGCTTTAATTACAAGGCGCACTCATTCTAATTTTGTATCATAGAATCAGACTGTTGTGTGCTAAGAATAATAGTTATTTATATTGACACTTGAGAAATCAGTTCATTGAGAGCTAACCCTATTAATAGCCGCAATTTGCCAACGAATTTTTTTTTTTTTTTTCTTCTTCAGCTGTGCAAAGAGAAAGAGAGAAATCAACGTACATTCTTCTTTGCCATCTTCATCTGTGTGTTTTGTTCTTGTTCGCGGTTAAAGATATATTCTAATTGTGAGTTGATACATTCGTGTGTTTGTGAAATTCTATTGTATTCGTGGGGTACTATCCGACCATTGCCTCAGGTGTTGTTGTCTTTTTTTAAATATTTTTTTTGTGTGAAAAATAATAATAAGAAATTGCTTGAGAAGGAAAAAATAAACACACATTCCAAATTGAGGGATATTTTTTTTTATGTTTCATCATATCTCTGACTTCTTCGCCTTTGACTTTGGATTAATTTTCTTCCTCTTTTTTTCGCTGGTAAGTGTATAATTAAAGTTGGAACTAAGAACAAAAAATGTATTATTTTCAGTGATTACTCAAATTACGTGGCTGAAAGGGTGTTGTTGTTCTGTGTTATCCAATCAATGTGGTTAGCAAATAACAATGTCAATTTAAGCTTTGGTCCTATATTCCACCGTAGTGTCTTAAAAAAAGACCCAGAAAAACAAATATATCACAAGAAGTAGAAAGTCATTAAGAAATATAAATCTAACTTAAGCTTTAGCACACCGACTAGAGTTCTGAGATTTCTCTGAAGCGAATGTAAAAGAAGGTTAAAATATTAATTCTCTTTAGGCATGATTAAGACAGCACATGGTGAGAATGAAAAACATATAACGGTTCATACTTTGTTCGCTTCCGTTTATTATTCAACACGAGAAGTGATAGTGACCGAAGTAGAGTGAATTTCGGTAAATTTATTAGCATATCATCAGAGAACATTGAATGTTTTTTAAGTGGTGATTAGTTGAGTATTTGCATTGTTGATGAAGTTTGTTTATTTTCGGGAGGAAAAGCACAAAACATTTGCTCTTGTCACTCATTGAGTTCCTTTAATTCACTGACAAGTGTTGTATTTATTGCTAAGGTCAGTTAAGTTTACCATAAACTAACTCAACATAAAACGATAAAAATAAAAAAAAAAATAATGTTCATGCCGACAGCTAACAGTTAATGAATTTCCCAAGCAACACACAAGCTCTTTAAGAGTTATTCAAAAAAATTTCTCAGCTCTTAGCAAGCACTTAATTTGTTCTATAGAACACTATTTCACTTAATAACCTCTTATTTAGCTCTTTATTAGTGGTTTTGTTTTAGGAGCCAAGAACTCTTTAGGATGTTTTTTATATTTCAGAATTGTGTGCTATCATTTTTGAAAAACTTAGAAAATGGTGGAATCAAATAGCTAACCTTGGTTAATATTTCAGTTAAAAATATAAGAGAAAGGTAAGGATAGTAACGCGAGGCAAACAAAGAATCCCAAATGTTTCGTCTAAAATCCAAAATTTCTTCTCGAACATAGTCTCTGGAGAAGGTAAAGCAAATCCTTCATGAGTAATGCTTTACTACCATACGAGTAGCTTTCGTTACAGTGGAATAAAATAGCCATTTTCCTCAGTTTAGAATAACTGCTGAAGTTCTTGTCATTGATATCCACGAGCTGGATTCTGCGAAATTGCAAAACCGCTTCTAGGTACTTGATTTTCGGTGTTCAAGTTTTAATCAAATATTTGTCTCCTATACGAAATTTTTTTCCGCAAAAGACTAGACTACAACATACTTTGGGAAAAAGTTCCTCAATGTCTTAAATACAGCAAATCATTTTTGATTTTGATTGCGACTTGACGCAAAATGGAAAATTGATTAGTTTCTTTGGCCTGCTTGGCTTTTGAGTTAAAATCTAATTCGTAAATGAAGTTGTTGTAGAAGTTTTTGAATCCAATTCATTAGCAATTGCGACAAAGCTGATGTCAACAGGACAATTTAGTTGTGACAAAGCACTCCTCTGATTGAAAAAAAAGGAATTACTTTAAGAACTTGGTAAACGTGGTCCTCAATAATTTCGATTTTGAGGAGCACTCTCTAATTTTGCACGCTTAATCGATTGAAGTCCTCTTGTACTTGGATTGTGACAAGGTCTTCTTCTTCCGCAACTTCTCTGTAATTTGCTTTTTAAAAATCGGGGTGCTAGAGCGATGATGGTCATGCATAGGGTGACGCAACAGAGCAGTAAGCCCCGGGAATAAGCGCTTTTCTCGCAACCATTTCTTGTGAAATAATAAAACATAGAAAAGGCACCTACTATTTTCTGCCTGTTCCGAACGCTTTTCATGTCAATGAATTTACTTTCAGAGGACCCTCCAATTCCTCGCGAAAGGCGATGCCGTCGAAAAAAATCTTTTTTGGTTTCTGTTGGGATTCAAAATACAAATTTCACGGTAAACGGGCAGATATGCTTACCATCCCGCCAAGGGTACCACCGTGACGTAATGCGATGTCGACCATTTGTTTTAAATCTCCCAGCCACCGTAGTCTTCCGCTGCTTACCCTTTTAGCTGTGATCATGTCGCGATGCAGCTCATATACCTCGTTGTTAAGTTGTCCTCATGCGTTTCCTCATCAGTTTTAGATAAGGTTAAGGTCAAAATGAATTCCAGGGGGAAATGACAGGAAACTGCATTTTCAACTTGGAAGTCGTTCCTAGATTTGATAGTTTGGAGGGAAGCCTGATAAATTCCTTAATGAAGATGGTTTTAGACACTAAAGCTATCGACCAGTGATAAGTGGAATTATTCCGTCCTGACAGCCAATTTCAACTCCTTCAGAGGATCACCCCCTGGTGCGCAGTGTACGACACGTTCATGCAGTTGCTATGCGCCTCGGTAAGGACAAAAAAGTCACTCTGTAGAAGTGCACATGACGCTCGGTCGAAATGTAGGCTTTGATTTTGGTAATCCGGAAACCTTTCTTATCTAAGTTTTGATCTCGTGATTCTAATTTAAAATCTCGAGAAGATTTTGAAAGTTGAACCTTCTAAAGTCAGTGCATAAGCCGAAGTCGTGAAGACTGTGAGCAGAGTTTAAAAATTCTTTTGGCTTTCATGTCTTTAATGATAATCTCTGCACAAATATCTCCCCTTAGACCATAATTGCATGAATGACCCTATTTATGGTAGCTACGAAACGTCCGACATCAATTTTCGAATAATAGACGAAAAATTACTGAGAACAGAAACTATAGAAGAACAAAACCATTCAAATATCACTTCTCAAAACAAAAATGAGTCCAACAGAGCACTTTCCACTGACTAGACTTTTGTGTAAAGTGCTCGACACCCTTCTGGTCTGGTGATCGTGGTGCGTCGTCGCGTCGTATCACTATCATTAATCGAGTCAATTAGCAATTAATTCAATGATTATTCAAATCAACTTTTCTGTTGTGTAAGTTCATAGTTTTTAACAAGTGGCCTGGGACTTAAGGAGACCTAATGTGCGTTTTGCTTCTATTGACATTCGTGAAGAAGCCTAGGAAAGGGGAAGCAATACAGTCTTCTAGAATTGGGGTCTGTCTTCCGTATTTCTTTTTTTATATTTACCGCAACCATAAAGAAAGGTGTGAGTAGAGAAAATGCTCATAAAAATGATTTTGACAAGCGGTTGTATTAAAATTAATTTTTTACTACCCAGTTTGTCACTAAATGAATAAGTTAAGCTCTTTCGTCTTCTTAGTAATTTGATTGGCGATAAATAATTTCTTGCATCAACAGCATCCTATGCCAATGAAAGAAACGGTTGCAAAGCCGCCGCCGTCAGATTTGAAATTGCACATCTCATCCTTTTCGTAGCGCACTACAAACCTGCTTCTTTGACGGGAATAGTGCAGTCTCTTAATCGTCAGCTCTCTTCTTCAACAACTGCTGATCGGACCATTGAGCTTCATTTTGCCATAACCCACTATCCGTTCACTCCTTGTCTATGTGTGCCACTCTTCGTCTCCACTTTGACACAAGTGTGTGATGTGTCGTGTGTACATATATTCTAGTATTTTACTTTTCTTTGCATAAAAGAAAGTTTATAAAGCCAACAAACTTAAACTTCTGTGCCATTCGTACTTGAAGAAGAAGCTTGTCAGGTTTTATTCGGAGGAAAATTCGCCAAACAAACACCACCGAAGAAAATAGAAATAGACAGAAAGAGAGAGAGAAAAGAAAAAAACCAAAATAAGTGAATAAGTCTAAACCAATCTACCCGGCCATTAATATAAAAAATAACTAGTTTCACATGATTTATCTGTAGTGTTCGGCTGTTACTGTTTTACTGTCTTGCAGAACATGCTGCCAAACTCGTTCTGCCATAGCCAAGAGTTGTATCTGTATGCTGCGCATCTATATGCACCCAGGAGGATAGTGGGTAATAATATTTTACTATTGGTCTGGTCACTATATGGCATATCTAGCTAACTGCGATTTTCTGAGATCATTCACAGGCAGTTTTTCTGAGTGGTGTGTACACCGCAGTATTGCCAGGAGTGTTCCCACTTAATAAATTCAAATGTAAAAAAATTACAGCCAACGCATTGCGAATAGTAAAGTGGAAGGACATTTATCACTTTATTTGTTTACTGACGTTGTTGTTGATGTTAGTGTTGTTGTTTAATGGAAGGACGATAAAGATATTGATAGAACAAGAAACTAGAAACTGCTAGGCAATAAAACGCCTATGAAATTTACATTCATTCAGAACGACACAGACGTATGTTGAGAATTATTCGATAACAGCATATTGCGTTAGCGATTAGAAAAAGCGATCGCTAAGAAGTGAGACCGGTATAGTAGTTATTATAAAGTGCTTCTCGTGTGGGCTCCTATTAGTAGTTTGGCGTATAGAAATAGAATTTATTGGTTATTTTTCTGTAACTTTGATTATCTTGTCTGCGAGAGTTGAATATTTTGCGTTTTGTTCTTTTCCATGGAATGAAATTGCTTATTGAAATGCCTTACCAAAGTCTCAAGGATTTGAATATTTCACACGCAGTAGATGTGTAATTTTTATTGTTTAGATAATATGAGTTATTTTAAAGGATTTCTATGCAAATTCACAATGCAACAAGGTAATTGTTAAGTTGTGTTCTACAATCATATCCTTTTATCTTTCTAACTCTTGAAATATTTTCCCGCTTTAAATTAATGCGACGATTAAAGCCAAATGTTTTTGAATGTGAGAAATGTTCATGGAAGAAAACATCAGCTGCCTTTGAAGAGGTTAAAAGAAGAAGGGAGAAGCGGTCGCCTCCGAAAATTGAGAGATCCCATGATAGAAACGAGAATCTATGAAATCTTAGAAATTTTGTGAACATTTCCTTTCATTTATTACGAAGGTAGATGTGATTAGGTTCCTTATCCCCTACTTCTTAATTAGGTGGGCATTACAGTTCGGGGTGAACCTGGGCCTCAACCAACATACTTCTGTAACTACTTCGATTTGAGGCGAGCACTCTCCAGTTTTGCACTCTAAGTCGGTTGAGGTCTTCTTCCACTTGATTGCGCCACCTAAGACGAGGTCTTCCCCTTCTGCGATTTCCCTGCAATGTGCTTTCGAAAACCCGTCGAGCCGGAGCGTTTGGGTCCATCCGCTCTACATGACGCAACCATAGTAGCCTCGCGATGCGTACTTTTCTGGCTATGCCCATTTCGCGGTACAGCTCATACAGCTCGTTGTTGTATCTTCTTCTCCACACATTGTCTTCGCATACGGGACCAAAGATCATTCGGAGAATTTTTCTTTCGAAACGACCAAGAGTTTCCTCATCCGCTTTCGATAAGGTCCATGCTTCCGCACCGTACAGGAGGACTGGGCTGATTAAGGTCTTAAACAAGGTTACCTTGGTTTTTCTGGAGAGGGTTTTGTTTCTTAATTGCCTTCTTAACCCAAAGAAGCAAAAGGTACTTTATCCCAGTCAAAGAAATTTAAGAATGAGAGAGCCCAAATGAATACACAAGTAACAAACCGATCACAAAGAAGAAGTTCCCATCCCTTCAAATCGATCACTCTGATTTTTTATTGTACACATGCACGACATGTAGACAATACAACCACCCAATTCACCACTCGAGTGCATTTAATGTTTTCATTTTCTGAAAAGCTCACTAAAACTTGAAACTAGTCTAAAGAGATGTCGACGGCATCTGTAGTAATACAGGGTGTCCCATAATTCGTGTGACATACCTTGGGATGTGATTCTTGGTCATGTTCTAGGAAATAAATTGTTCCACAGTTAAGTTCGTTTCTCAACTTTGACATAACTTTTTCACAATTTAAAAAAAAGGCTAACTTTGGTGCAACCTGAACTGTGTTAAATTCGATTTCTCTGGCAATACTGATGGTAGAGTCCTAATTTTAGACTTAATTTTTTTGTAGAAATAATAATCCTTAAGACTGTATTTAAATTCGGCTCCTATAGACTTAGGGTTGCCTGATTTTCATTTTAAATTGTGTTAAAATTTTCTTCCCCCTACAAAGTTTTGACTTTGAGGTCATTTTTTCAGAAAATGCTTATCATAGAGTTTCTTCTGCAAATTACACCAGTGCGGAGATCAAACGAAGAGCTACTCTAGCAACTCACAGCTTGCTATACTTAGGGTTAAGAAGCCAATCGAACAATAAGACTTTTTCTATAAAAACTAATGTAACCCTTTATAGGTTCTAAACAGTCGTTCTATGTGGCCTTATCTAAAGCAGAGATGAGGAAACCCTAGGATAGAATTTCAGGCTAGGTAGTAATTTTCTGTTCCGGCTCTCAGTCCAATTTGAACTACACCCGTAGGATCATAGATCAAAAAATCAATTAGTTTTCCACCTTCTGCACCACAGAAGATGTCAAAACGGGACAGGTCACCTGCTTATACATCAATAGTTACGTCTTTGTCCTTATATCTGCCAGTCTCATAAAAACTTGGGTTTCAAGCATTTTATGTGAGACAATTTAAGTCGATTGTATATAGTCTCTGCCGGACTGAAGCAAAAATGGTCTTGTCCATATTAGCGTCGATCTTTGGTCGAAACTTAAATAGCATGTTTCATAAATGATTTTGATGTTCTCTGGTAAGGACTTAGCGTCTACACAGACAATCAGACTTCGAAGATATACTACAAACAGATAAAAGAAGCGTTCCAAGTAATTTTCGATGATAAGAGTCTAAGTCCCATGAAACAGTAGTTTTTTTTTAAATGTTTATTAACCATAAATAAATATTAACCATAAATATAATAATAAATACAAATACATCAACCAAATACATACGGTAAAGACAAGCTTTATTGAGTTGTCGAAAAGCCCCTGAACAATACTGCAACAAATGCATCATCGATGTCTTGTCATGTCTGCGTGCTCTACATTTTAACAAGATTCCAACACATGGTTTCTGTGAAGTTCATGATGAACCTACATAAACGTTTTGTTATTTTGTATTTTCGTTATTTCATTTTAAGTACATATAAGCTTTGAACGAACCACTTTTGATAGTAAAGATCCCAAAATATTGTTAATGTAGCAAAGCAAGAAAAAGTAAAGACCCCGGGGCCGAATTACAGCTCACGTTATCTGGTAACTCGTGATGGAATAACGTGAGTTTGGTATTAAGGCTCACGTTATCGAGCAAACTAGTTGCACAATTTTGCATTCTCTCACCAGTTACTTACTTACTTAGGTGGGCATTACAGTTCGGGGTGAACCTGGGCCTCAACCAACATCCTTCGATAACGACTTCTATTTCGGGCGAGCTCTCTCCAGTTTCGCACTCCAAGTCGGTTGAGGTCATCCTCCACTTGATTGCGCCACCTAAGACGAGGTCTTCCCCTTCCGCGATTTCCCTGCAATGTGCTTTCGAACACCCGACGAGCCGGAGCGTTTGGGTCCATCCGCTCAACATGGCCCAACCATCGTAGCCTCGCGATGCGTACTCTTCTGGCTATGCCCATGTCGCGGTACAGCTCATACAGCTCGTTGTTGTATCTTCTTCTCCACACATTGCCTTCGCATACGGGACCAAAGATCATTCGGAGAATTTTTTTTCTCTCACCAGTTATCAAAGGTAATTTTCCTTCAACGCATGTTGTGCTCCTGATTATTCATGAAATCGAAGATATTTTGTGTTCATTTTCTCTATATTTATTAAGAAGATAGATTAGGTACTTTATCCCAGTCAAACAAGTTTGTGAACAAGAAAAAGCCCAAATCAATACAAAAATATAACAAATCCAAAGAAGAAGTTTTGATCCGTTCGAATCGATCACTTTCGTTTTCCATGTACACATGCAAAACGGAATACAACCACTCAAATCACCACTTGAAACCCTTATTTAAACTAGAATTTAGTCTAAAGAGACATCTGTAGGAATATGTTTATACGTGGAAATTGTGGATATAATTTTAAATAGCTGTGCCAAAAATGAGAACACTTGTGCTGCAGTCCCAAAATTATTACTCACTCACTCTATCAATGATGCCACTCATTCATGCTTAGATTGCTGATTTCTCGGCACCTACTAGAAAATTTGCTGTCAAAATTTTTGTAAGTTAGCCGCTGTGGCTAGTTGTTCAAATAGTTTCTGTAGATGATCGTTAAGGGGTCACATTTGGGAATTTAGTGAAAAATACTTAAAAATGAATTTCCTTCGTTGATGGTGGTGCCATCTGCTTGGTGGTTAGCATGTCTCATTTTTTGCAGCTATCGAATTTCGTGAGAAATGAGAAGGCTTTCGAGCGTAATTATACACTGCCATGAATAGCTCTTTCCATTTACCCTTCAAAATGGCCAAACAATTTGTAGGTTCCAACCATTCCTTACAAGGAATGATTGAGAGAAAGCGCCAGGCCTCGTCCCCAGGCCCCAGGGATGTCACAGCTAATTCATTTTTCAATTCCGTTTATTTATTTATTTATTTTGAAGCTTACTTTTCTAATGGTGGTGAGAACATAATCGCTATCGGTTTGGGTGGGGCAAAATTTTTCTTCGCTGATGAATGTTATTAAGAAGGTTTTTGTGTTTTCATCAAATACAGCGTAAGCTGCAGATGAAATAGTCGTTGTTCCACGGAATACAAAGAGGGCGAAAACCCATCTAATCATTTCCTTGCGGCAACAATTTCCTGAAAGCAGCAATACCTCTCTCTGATCTGAAAAAATCAATTGTGCTTCCGAGAAAAAGGAGATTGGTGAATTGAGATCTGACGGAAGGGGTGATTGGGGGGACTGGATGATTAGAATTGGGGAGACCTACTGAACCATTTTGAACCCTGGAACCCTTCCAGAATGTTCTTCAGTGGATACCCCATGAGTTCTTACCTTTGTTAATGACAAAAATTCAAATGTCTGGCCATAGATTCTTGATTATCCGTAAGGCTACCTTATGACTGAAATAATTTTTACTGTACTTAAATTCGTCCATAAGAACAGGCACCTTATTCAATGCTTTCGAAATGATTTGCACGATGAAAGCATCTGCAAATTTTTTTTTAGATCAAACAACTTATTCTGAAATTACCTACTTAAGAATGCCCTCTTACTCATTAAATTCTCTGCCAGAAACACAACCATTACTTTACCTGTCCCCTCATCTTCATCATCATCATCATCATCATCATCATCATCTGGTTTCATTGCGCATCGTCGCTTTCAGTGAGTTTTCCTCGTTGTCTTCTCCACATTACTCTTAGCTGTGAAAGAAACAATTTACTATTACCTTATAACCTCAATAAAAACAAGCAAAAACGTTGTAACTACAATTTATTTATTAATTTATTTTTTTTAATTCATCGTACGAGGCAAACAAACCCAAGCAAACACGAATGTTGTTCATTTTGACAACAGAGACTGTGGTCTTAATGGGTTTTATGACTTTTGCTTATCAAAACCAGGAGCAAAGAACATCTGTATCTTCAAAATGACACACAAAATTACTTCATCTTACGATTAGTTAGTATATGAGGTGTAAGAATAACACCACCGGTTAAAGGTGAAGGACAGCTTTATAAGAATAAGATAATGTTTCGATCACGATGCGCGATAGTTCTGTGATGTCTTCATCTTTATTTATAAATTCCTTAGTCGCCGCACCAAATGAGATTGCGATGGTGGTCAACCAGTTTTTTGTTATTTATTTTATATGTATTCAGATACTTTTTCGCTCCGCGCTTATACCGAGATTGAGTTGTGGGATTGAATCTTGTGCAAGGTGTCCGATGGAATTTAGCACATTTCACAGTATGTGCGCTGGCATGTTATTACTTATGTGTAGTTTTTAACAGGCTAGAGCTTATCTGCGCCAACTGGCAATTAAAAGTGAAAACTTTACCATCAGGTGAGGGAGAAAGCAACAAGTTTGGCACAGCAAGGCATTAGATACTTTCCATCTCTTTGAATAATTAATTGGCGGCACAGCTCGCGGCGATGGCAAAAGGTGTGACTGTTATATGTGCCAGTAATCAAGTCTCTCAGTGCAAGAAAATTCGAATGTGAATATGAAGAGAAAAAAATATTTTACAGAGCTATAAACCTTGAAACACTGCAACAACACACATGTCGTGTAGCATTTTAAATATCCGAGACTCATTGCCAGAAGAAAAGACACTCAGCACACTTGATGGTTGGTTAGGTGTGTGATACTATTTCTGGAACGTGTGCCAAACATAATAAAAAAAATATAATTTTGATAATACCATGTAGGTAGGTATCTATGACATTATGACATTTTTTCACATTCTCAGAGCTCTCGGCAGTCTGTGGTGCCACTTTTCTTTTCTTTTTCTCTTTTTTTTCATCATAGGTATACTATATTTTTGGGAAGTTAATTAATGGTGTTTTCACTATTTTTCTTTTCATTCGAGTGATAGGAATTAACTAAAATACCTCACATATGCCGTTGAATACGAAAAAAAAAACCTGGCTTCGGGGTTTTATATTCACGACAAAAAAAAAAAATATTTCACTGTGATTATGGCAGTAGGTATGTTAAATTAATTTCGTGTAGATTATGAATTTGAATGAAACTGGTTTTAAACGCCTCTTCAAAACAAGAAAAACAAAATAACAGAATTCCTACCTACAAACCGAGAAAACAAAAAATAAAATAAAAGCTTAGTTTATGATTAGAGAAAATCATAGACTTTTTTTTTCAATTGGAGTTGTGTTTGAGGAATTTGGTTAAATAACAAGTTAACTTCTTTATTGAAAGCCATGTTTACTGTTAAATGTTTTTCTATCTATTGAGTAAAACAAAATTCGTATAGCAGTCTCCAAAGACTTGTTTACATTTTGTACTTGCGATTGTAGATAAGTACCTGTCATAAAACAAGTTACATAAGACTTTAGTAAAATAAAAATCGATATAGAAATTAGAAAGCCTTTGGCTTGTTTTCAATTTATTTATAAACTAGCTGTGCCCGAGACTTCGTCCGCGTGTAAAAGTGACTTTCGGCAGAATTTTCAATTTAGGCTAATTATTTTAAAAATAAAATACATTCATACTTGCATTATAATAACCTTTAGTTATATTATTTTACTTAACAACACTTTTGCACAACGACGACGTTTTTATTTTTTTT
This sequence comes from Melanostoma mellinum, assembly GCA_914767635.1. Taxonomy (NCBI): domain Eukaryota; kingdom Metazoa; phylum Arthropoda; class Insecta; order Diptera; family Syrphidae; genus Melanostoma; species Melanostoma mellinum. Next base: position 20,177,093 of record OU612059.1, read on the forward strand.
ATCTTTTGTTAAATATATAGGTTTTGCGAGTTTGGTACACGTGAGTGTGTCACATAGAGTTGCCATGGGACTTTTTCTTTAGCAAACGTCTGCAACTTCAAGCGTCTGAGCTTTATTTATACTAATTTCAGAGGAAACTACACTCTTTTATGCTGAACTGCCATTGCAATTGTAGGAATAAGGGGAATCAAAACGTTTTCTACCTTTTCCATTGTTAATCTCTTTGCTATCTTTTTCAGACAATCATTTGCCAATGATCTGAATGATGCTGACCTTGACTATCACAGGTTTTTGATGAATAGCCCGCAAACATCCATAAGAAACTTTTGCTACACTCCCATATTCCCTCCATTAAATATATCGAAAGGGTCAAATCATACCTAGAGAACCGTGTGTATAGAGTAGTTTTTAGAAAAGCAGTTTCTAACCCGATATTTGCCTCTTCTGGCGTTCCCCAAGGCTGCCATCTAGGTCCACTCCTGTTTGTACTTGCAATAAATGACGTCGATAGTATTACATATTTCTTTCTCTGATCTGTCTATTTATGCAGATGACATTAAAATTATAAATGTCGTATCCTCTTCTCATGATTCCTCTCTTCATCAAAAAACCTAAATGCTTTTCTTACATGGTGTAATAGGAACTTTCTTGAGCTTAATGTTAATAAATGTCAACTTTCTCGCGTAAACGCTTACCCTCTAGTCTTTGAACATACTACTTCAGTAACGTGCCTATCCCCAGAGTTTCGTCTATTCGTGATCTTGGGGTAATTTGTGATAAAAAGCAGAATTTCCACTCTCTTATTAACTATATTAAAGCTAAAGCAAACTCCTCTGTTGGGTTTATCAAACACTGGTCTAGAGAATTTTCTGACCCCTAGGTCACTAAATCATTATTCAACACTTATTTTAGACCAATCCTTGAATATGCTAGTCAGGTTTGGTCTCTCTACCAAATAACTCAATCCCGTAGAATTGAAGCTGTGCAACGAAGATTTCTAAAATTCGCTTTGCGTATGATTGCCTTGGTCTGATCCGTTCGTTTTACTACCATATGAAAGCCGTTTGCGACTAATGGACATGGTCACCCTTTCTAAACATCGTCATATCGCCGACATAATTTTCGTCCATCAGATCATGACCGGTACCATAGACTCCCCGGAATTACTTGAGCTGATCTACATGAACACTAGTCCACGTAACCTATGTTTTGTTCCCTTCTTACACCTCCCTACTCTGCGAATAAATTACGCTTATTTTAACCTTATATGCAGAATGCTACGTTCAGCGAATGCTGTAGGAAATACCTTTGACTTTTCCCTTAGGTCCTCTTCTCTAAGAAAAAATCTATACTCCGCTTCCCCTTTCAACTTCTACCCCTTGCACTTCAACTTAGAATTAAGCATTGTATAATCGTACATATGTATATTTGTTTATTTACTTATATTTTTAAGTTTGAATATTTTTAAGCTTAAATCTATGTTCTAATCGCTTCTAGTAAGCTTAATAAATCTAATAAATCCAGTCTTGAATAAAATTTTTGTAGTGCTGCTTTCCAGATGTGCAATTTCTAGCCGTGTACACTTACGTAGCTTTGGTGCGTCAAGATTTCTCATTTTTGGGACTGCAACACCAAACAGCCTCAACTTACGGGAGGGTACTCCTGATAATTCTAAGGAATTGAGAAACTCTGAAGGGTGTGATATGACTTGCTCAGTGTAATATTATTGTAATAATAATAATAATAATATAATAGTAATAATATTGTCTATTCGACAACATCCCCCTGCCCTCCACGTCTGACATAATTTGTTGGTTTAAAGCTTCAACTATCTCATTTTGTCTACAATTTGACGAAAATCAACTCTCGAAAGAACTTTTGAAATCGGTCCAGTAGTTTCTAGATTCCCATTTGCGCTCCCGATAAGAATAAAGGGATAAAACATATAGCCTATGTCCATCTTCAGGCTTTAGACTATCTCTGAAAAAAAATTCGTATAAATAGGTTCAATAGTTTGGGCGGTAGACGGTAGCAAAGATAAACGTACAGAGTTGATGTCGGACTTATAATTTAGTAAGTACTTCTTTTTCGAAATCAGTTCAGTAGTTTCTAGGTTCCCATTTGTTGATGTTTATGTTAGATTTGGGGGACGGGTAGAGCTTGCTCAGCTCCGGGCACTGCGGTGTCTGAATGAAACCTATTGTGTCAGTTGATGTTTATGTTTCTCGGTGTTGTAGTTTCTAGGTTCCCTTATACGTTCCCGTTCCTTTGGAAATATAGGGATGGATAAAATATATGTCCTTCAACAGGTTTTAGACTATCTCTATACCGAATTTCATTTAAATCGGTTCAGTAGTTTGGGCGAGAGACGGTAACATAGAAAGCCTGACAGACAGAGTTACTTTCACATCTATAATATTAGTTAGGATTCTATCCTGCACTTGAAACTTTTGAGTAAATCATACTACATCGAGAAATACAGAACGGCAAAAACGGCATTTTCTGTCCCAAATTTGGTAGATCTTATGTATCTTTTTTGAGTGTTTTCGACTTGGGCGTTTTTATAACAAGATGACAAAACACAGGGAAGTTTTCTAAGACAAGACGTTTGTAATTGATCGATTGAAATTTTTGAGTATAGGGACATTTAACAAATCCTTATTGTTCATTGCAATAATTCCGTGCATAGAGTTGCCTTTGGTGTAATCTGCAAGCACTTTAAGGTCAGCCGTGACTCAATTCGAGACTATACTATCTATTCATTTACTAATGGCGCTTTCCATTGGTTTCACTCGGGGAAGCACTCATTTTAAAACCAATGGAACACCCAAAATTGTTTCTACTCAGTTCAACGTAATTTCCTTTGTGTGAGTGAAACACCTATGGCTCTTAAAAAATATTCCTTGAAGAAATTTTTCATTTTGACATTGGAGTAACATGGGTTAGTGCTTCTGAGTCGATTCTCACTTCAAATCGAGAAGCGGCTGTCACTCCTCAGAATCATGAGAAGCCATCTTTTTGCACCAATGGAACGGTTTGAGAATGCTTCTGGACGCTCCTGGACGGTTCTTTTCGTCCAATGGAAAGTGCCATAAGATTCAAATTTACTTAAGGACTACAATGCTCAGCGTCGGGGAAGAAGAAGAGGAAGGAGTTACTGCCTATTTTGTCCTAAATATTTTGACATCATCTGCAGATATTGTAGTGCACGTGGCGTATTGCTTCGTCGCATGTCTGCTTGTTACGTTAGAGGTTCGTGGTCCAATTCTTAAAAATATAACAAAAAAATATTTTTCCACATTGATCACCTTTCAAATTGGCAATTGACACTGCCATGCGCTTTCGATCTTACCCTCTGAGTTGGTATGAGATTGTAGGTCCTTGAAATGCATTAAGCCCCGTAGTTTGTTGCGCCACCATATTAATTTATTGACTTAGATTCAGCTATGCAGAAATTCGCTTTAAGGTTTAAAATGATATGACTCAAAATTATATTCTTTAATCTTTAGAATCTCTTGGATCTCAATTAGCTCGCAGCACTTACTACTTGGTTTACTTTTATCCAAAACAGGCTTTTTTGATTTGTTGCTTCAGGTTACGATGTTATGTCTCTTAAAAGACACACCTTTGAAAATGTCTTGGCTGTAGCCTTCAATTGTATAATTTATTCGTTTGTAGTTGGAGTGGGTGTCTATTGTATGACTATGACTATTTCTGGTTTTTTCTCTGGTTCTTTACATTCGGAGGTCGGATTTCTGCCTGTTATAAAAATTCTTTCTATTTACACTCTCATTACAGGGTTATATTCTACCATTTTTTGAATAGCCTCTCCGCATCAAGGTCACTCAAACACCGTGTCAGGTTGAGTGAGTGTACGTGTTTGCTTCAACTAAAACAAAGTGAGTTGAAAACGTCAAATTAAGAGTAAGATAAGATAACTACTTTGGCAATAAATTTATGGCCATCTAGTATTTTGACACTGGCAGCTGTTTCTCACTAGAGATCTTGACACAAAGTCAGTATGTCAGGTATGAACCTCCGTGCAGCGTAGCCCAAACAGTTCGCTTTTTGGATAGAAGTTTTGGCTGAAATGTCATGACGATATCAGTTAAGCGCCCCAAAGCATTTTTTTTAGCGCTTTAGACTTTTTATTATGGGAAATGTTTAAAGACCAATGTTATGCAAATAATTCGAAAAAGATTCAAATAATTTTAGTCTAATATGAGAAAATATAACAAGGTTTAGCAAAATTGAGGTGAAAGACTATACGCTACCGCAAAGTGAATCGTTTCGTACAAATTTGCACGTTAATGTGTTCCATAATTAATGGGAATGTTTGCTCTTACCATAATCAGCTAATAGTACATGGAAAAGATGTTCATTATTTTTAATTAACTGCACTTTAAAAAGAAACTAGGCCACCCTGTATACTTATTTCCGTATAAACTTGGTCGATCTAAAAAAGAAAAGTAAATGCAAATATCGGCAACACTTATAAAAAATTTAAAGGACTTACCCTTTCTATTATACTTTAAATTTCTTTCAAAAGTTCACTAGCCAAGGATATAATCTATAACTAGAAGTCTACAGGAGTTATCAAAAGTTTTTAAGTCTCACAAGTGCATTGCACTTGTAACACGAAGAAAAAAAGAAAAGGGGACTACTCTTAGGTTTAGGTGGCAAACGTCGACTTGGAAAGAGATAAGCAGAATTAAAGCCTACAAGTCTTCAAATACGAGTTAAATTATTTAGGCTATACAAGGCTTCAAGTTTTATTTCAGAACACAAGGAATAACTTACAGTTGTAGAATATAAAAATTTTCCTCAACTTGTGTACTTAGATTACAATTGTCTCTATGGAAAGATTTAAGAAGCGCACGAACATAACAAGGATAACGGAAACATATTAAAGAGTTGTGTTGTCGAATCCGGTTGGGTTAGGTTGAAGTGGCTCTCTTACATGGCCCATTATGGTACCACAGTGAATCTGATATATCCTCATCCTAATGGAAGCGTTATACAGAAAACATGCACCTAGGTAAATCCTACGTTTGTGAGCTAAAGCGGGGCATGAACAGAGAAGGTGGGGAATAGTCTACTCCTCCTCCTCATCCATACAGCTTCTGCAAAAATAGTTTGAGGCGATTCCTAGCCTTGCGGCACGTCTTTTCCAATAAGACAGTGACCTGTGATGACACCTCGTACTAATGTGTTTTCTGTTGAGAGAGATCAAGCCGTTCCACCGCTCAATATCAAGCTTGGGCTAGATTTTTTTAGCTGGATTACACGTTATACCTTCCTGGCCATCTCAGATTAGTTCTGTTGTATGCGTCCTGCTTGAGGAAAAGTTTGTATGTAGCGATTGGTATGCCGATACTCTCCTTTTTGGTGAGAAGATTAAAAATAAGAAAAATGCGGTAGAATGCTTTAGGCAACTCTAGATTTAAGAAAATTTACCTGTTCCGTTTCAGGCGAGTTTTGCTTTGCAGTTTACTGGAATGTCTCTATGCCCCGGCACCCAGCACAGGTGAATGTTTAACAGCTCTGACTTTTCCCTGAGAGATGATCGGTTCTTAAGGGCTGAAATAGAGTTGAGGTAAGATCCGGAAAAGCTAAAAATTTGATTTGATGCGCCATTGGTCATGAGAAAAAAATTAGCAAAAATAAGAAAAATGCGGTAGAATACTTTAGGCAACTCTAGATTTAAAAAAATTTACCTTTTTCTAGATGATTCCTAAAAGTCGCGTAAGAAATTATTTATTATTAATAAATAAATAAATAAATAAATAAATGAATAAATAGGGTGGCCCAACAGGGCAGGGTGCCCCGGGGCCTAGCACATTTCTCAAAACTATGGCTAGTGAGGGAATAGAGAGGACCTACAATTTTCTGCCGACTCCAAACCGCTAATCGAGAAAGTGCTTTTCATGAATTATAATCGGAGGACTTTCCAATTCCTCGTGAAAAGCGATGCCCGTGTAAAAACTGCTGGGACTCGAACCACAAACCTCTTGAGTAGCAGGCAGACATGCTAACTAACCATCACTCTACGGTTACACAAAACTCAAGAAATGGTTTATAATAACAAATAAAAAGAAAAAGATTTCTTTCAACAATCTTAGCAAGGTGAACTCGTATCACATGAAACACTAATTTCATGTAGTAATTTTTTTAGTTTAGATTTACCCTGTTATTATTCCAAAACAGATGACCAAAGTGACGACCTTTAAAACGCCTAAGCTTCAAATCCTGAAGGCCACTCTTGAAGATACTTATGAAACAAAATATATAGAATGGCATAACAAGGCTCAAGGAGCTCCGAGAATTAACGCAGTTAAAGGACCTATAGTTTTTTTTCCGATTCTGAAAGTAAGAAAGCGCTTTTCATGGCTAGGTAATTGCTCTCGGAGCTTCGTAGCATTTGACAATTCCTGGCGAAAAGTGTTACGCATAAAATTAATTGGATGTTTCTGAGATTCAAGCCGACACACGAATCATTAAGCCACAGGCAATCAATTGGGGTGAGGAAAAATTAATAAATTAGTCGAGTCCATCAAAATTTCAATAACCAATTAGCAGAACCCACAACTCACGTTATTTTCGGATGTTTTAAAAAATTTTAAATTCAAATCCAAAGCTTGCAAAATACTCTATTGCTTTTGCTTTACATCTTTCCCACACATTTAATTTAAATTATCTTTTTTTATTCCAAAATCAAATGTCTTTTTGTCTCATGCATTGATTATACCAACTTGACTACAATATTTGCAAATATGCCAAAGACAACGTGAGCTTAAAATCATGTGTAAAAATTTCATAGTTCTCATCAAGAGTTGTTCTCAAGTGCCTAATGTTGTCATATTATTATTCCTTTAAAGTAAAAAAAAAATCAATTAAAATAAATAACTCGTATACACCCAACCAACTTATACATTATTCATCAACCGTTTAAGTGCCGCAGTCATTAAGACAAGGTATGCTAGACACAAAGTTCAACAGCCAACAAAAGTTTTAAAGAAAAATTAAGTAAAGTACCAGCAGGCTTAATTTGACAGAATAATTTGCCGCCATCAGAATTTTCAATTTTTATGTGTTAGGTAAGACATACAAAGATGTTCCGTGCCATCAGCAAAATGACCAATTTGCCGTATGAAGTTAATTAAAGATATAAAAATAATTTCGTCAGCAACATTGCCATTAGCGCAAAAAACACCACTACCATTTGAATAAATTAGCTTTTCCGGCATAAGCTTTTCGCTAATATATCATTCCTATATGACTTGGTGAATATTTAACGTTGTGTAAGAGCAAGACGAATTAGTGCCATCATAATTTTTATTTTTCTGTGCTTATGGTTACATCACCCTTGGCTAGTAGTTGTGAAGTCATTCAATAATAACTATTTTTTCTTTCGGCATAAAATTCAACAGGAATCGATGAGCCATGGGAAGTCTTACCATCCCATCGGAAAGTATTACTTTACCAGTGATGTTTAGTGTTTTGAAGTTTCCAATCTCAAATAGTGTATCGGAAATTGAACAACTTGCATAGCGTAACGAAGAACGAAAACAACATACTCTTTGCCGGATTGCCGGCACATCACATAAGGAAACGAGTTGCTTGACGGTGCCGATGCCGGTGGTAAAAAGACCAACGAATAACAAGTTAACAAAGGAACAGACAAATGAAGCCTGACAAATGCAATTCGTTTAAATTATGGGTCATCAGAAACACGATCTTAAATGAGGAAGTAACTTACGCAAAAGTGATTTGAAATTATTTAATTATTTATTTATTCGTAGGTAGTAATCCCGATGGTAGATGGCATAGCTAAGCATGCTCCTATACAACTTGTTGTAGATTCATTCAATAAAGAAGTCTGTGAAATGATGGAGGAAAGAGGCGTTGGGAGAAATCCTTTTGGATGTTGGAACAGGCTTTTACTTATTCGGAAAATAAAATAGGCTTTATATGTACGTTACGTGAATGAATGAATGATTGGGGTTTTGTATTGCACTTCGATTTTTATAGATCTATTGTACCCCCTACTTCTTAAGTGGTATTCCTTAATTTAAAGTACTTCATCCAGATTAGTTTCTCTGATGAAGCTTTGTATCTGGGTTACGCTTTGGAGTTTAAGCTCCCTCTCCTCTACGTAGTAGAATCCTAGGTACTTCTTCCTTTGCTGTATTAGATTCCGTTACGTGACGTAACTGCGGATGTGCAATTACTGACTTCCCAGCGCTGCCGTGGTGCAGTATTAGAGTGTTCAGTAGATAGGCCAAACCCGTGGGGTCAAATCTCGCTCTGGACATGTAATTTTCTCTTAGCCTCCCAGTTTCATCAGAACGTCACCTTTGATCTTATATTTGAAATTACAACCACCATCTAGTGCACCACGAAAGGGAAAGGCTGTTACCCTGGTTTTTTTCTGTTGGAGGTTGTTTGAGTATAAATTGGAGCACTCAGACCTAAATACCGGTCCGTTGTACTTCCAGATATAGCAACCTCCTTTTGTTATAGCTCTCCAGATATTCGGAGAGAAGCCACAAGACGCTGCTCTGATAAGGAGCCTAAGTTACCAGCCACACCATGTATTATCAATCTGTGACCTAATGCGCGAAAAAGAAGGACAATCACAGAGGAAGTGTTCTGTGGTGTCCTCATCTTCTTCACAAGAATCACAGAGCGTGGTATCACTTAAGCCTAACACGTTTAAATGCTTGGCAAAAGGTAAGTGCCCGCTGGCAACGCCATTAATCTTTCTATAGTCTTTTCTGCTACGAGATAGCAAAAGTATTGCAGTCTTCTTGTTTACGTTGGGGAGCATACGTTTAGTCTGTCTGCATCCAAAGGAGGCATGCCATCTACGGTTGTGCTCTTGGCATATCCAGTCGTTGATTGAAGCTCTCAATGAAGACGCTGGCAGACCTACCAACGGTTCAGGTCCTGAGAAAGCTGTCTGAGATCCTTGCCTCGCAAGTTTATCGGCATTTTCAATTCCAGTTATGCCGTGACGTCCTGGAACCTAAACGAGACTCAAAGAATTTTATCTTCCTACCCATTCAGAGAGCTCTTACATTCTTGGATCACTTTCGAAGTAGTTGGGGGGTTGAGAAGGGCTTTAAGCACAGCTTGGCTGTAGCTGCAAAACATAAATACTTCTCCACATCTAGCCGTTGTTCGTACCGTGGCTTAAGGCCATTTGAATAGCATACGCCTCCGCTTGGAAAACGGATGCGTGTGATTCTAAAGGTAGTCATTGTCCACAAAGGCACCAACACCAGATTCGTTACCATGGTAGTTTAATGGACCGGCAATTAATCGGAGTGCTCCAAATTAGCTTTTTTTATTATTAAAAAGAGGAGGCTTATATGCTAATCTGAAGAACTCAGACCTAAATTCCGGTCCTGGTAGCAGCCTTCCCTTTTTTTGTGTTGCAGTAGTTGGAAATAAGGTGTTAGTAATTTCACATATAACCTCAAGGGCGGCGTCCATATGAAACTGGGAGGCTGAAAGAAAAGTAGATGCCCAGATCGGGATTTTAAACCAAGCGTAAGGCCTATCTACTGAACACTCTACCACTGCACCACGGCCGCCCCTTTCCAAATAAACATACCTAAGCCTGCCCTTTTTTTTATAAAAAAAAACATTTCATAGATGTAAATATACACATACACAGCCAATTTTCTAACCCTCTGGAGCAATGTCAAAATTATAATTTATGTTTACACGCAAAGACGTGGTGCCCCTGACATAACGGTTAGCGTATCTGCTGTAACGGGGGTTCGAATCCCAGAAATATAAAGAAAGTTATCCATGGTATCGCCTTTCGGAGGGATTGGCAAGTCCTCCCTTAGTTAATTCATAGCCGTTCGGAACCGGCAGATAATTATAGGTCCCCCCATTCCCTCATAAGGCGTGGTTGTGAGAAATGCGCCCTGGGGCTCCTCGCTTTGTTGCGCCACACTATTTATTTGATTATTTTATTTATAGTCTTTCGGAATTAGCATCAGTTTCTATTTCCCATTTTTCCATTTCCTGGCAAAGGCGGCACAACAAAGCTCGGGGAGCCCCTGGTTCGAGCACATTTCTTCCAAAAATTCCTCGTATTGTTTGGGATCCACAAATTATTCCTGGTTCGGAACGGCATAGTGAGAAACTGCTTGTATGACAGTGTAATTGGTATCAAAGATTTTGCAATTCATCGGCAAAGGTGATAGTGACAGTCTTAAAAAACAAAAGCAATTTCATTTTTGTCAAAATCAAACCATGGACTCTCACATAACAGACGATCTACTACGCCACTGGTACCACGAATGCGATTTCGAATTGATAGGTTTGTTCCTTGAACTTTGCCTAGGTCTGACACAGGTTTCCATGACAACCTTATGACATGAGTTGTCAAAAAACCTGGAACCAAAAACCGCTAGAACACAAAATAACCACAGATCCCTGTCATTTGCAGAAAAACACGTTCCTGAACTCACCCCAGCAAAAATCTGCTGCAAGCCCCGGTCACAAAAAACACCCAGTTTGACATTGAGGTTTTTCAAAAAACATTTTGTACTGACCACAGGACAACCCTAATGTCTGACTCTGTCTGCATAGCAAGAAATATGTCAAACGCTTACACCACAAGTATGTTCTTTGTGACTCAACCAATACTTTAAATCGTGCAGAGGCCATAGAAATTAATTCCACAAAGAGAATGGTTTCATCAGTGCCAACCAACAGCTGTGTCCTTGAAGTAACCACAGAGAAATAATTTATCTCTAAGTCATGCAATTTTTCAAAGTTCTTTGTAAAAGGGTCATCAAACCTGAAACTGTGATATTTGCAACTCAAAAAGAGTAAGTTTCTTGTACGTTTACCAATATCATTGTTAACTTCGTTTTCTCACATTAATTTATACCCGAAAAAGATAAAACAAAAACTTATAATTGCTCTGAAACTTTTGTGTTATCTTTCTAGTATTTCATAGGCAAATTAACGAGTTCACACAAAGTTAATTGCTTGTGACTAATGATTCAGTTATTCAAACTGGCACTCATATTCACGCTTTCAAGTTTAAGCATTTTTATTTCTTATTGGAATCACTTACTTATTCACCTCCAATGTCACATCAATCAATGTCACTTGGGCTGGAAATACAAGAAACCAATTCCTGAAACTGAACCAGTTTTTTTTTTTTTTTTTGCTGTATAAGCTTTATAATTTTGCATTGTTTCTTATATTGTTTTGTCATGGAACAAAATTCGAAACGCTGTGCTATCGCACCATTCACATCAGGTTTGGCGGCAAACAACACAACCAGCCTCTGAAGGTCATTATTTTACCACTGGAGCAATGTCAAAATTATAATTTATGTTTACACGCAAAGACGTGGTGCCCCTGACATAACGGTTAGCGTATCTGCTGTAACGGGGGTTCGAATCCCAGAAATATAAAGAAAGTTATCCATGGTATCGCCTTTCGGAGGGATTGGCAAGTCCTCCCTTAGTTAATTCATAGCCGTTCGGAACCGGCAGATAATTATAGGTCCCCCCATTCCCTCATAAGGCGTGGTTGTGAGAAATGCGCCCTGGGGCTCCTCGCTTTGTTGCGCCACACTATTTATTTGATTATTTTATTTATAGTCTTTCGGAATTAGCATCAGTTTCTATTTCCCATTTTTCCATTTCCTGGCAAAGGCGGCACAACAAAGCTCGGGGAGCCCCTGGTTCGAGCACATTTCTTCCAAAAATTCCTCGTATTGTTTGGGATCCACAAATTATTCCTGGTTCGGAACGGCATAGTGAGAAACTGCTTGTATGACAGTGTAATTGGTATCAAAGATTTTGCAATTCATCGGCAAAGGTGATAGTGACAGTCTTAAAAAACAAAAGCAATTTCATTTTTGTCAAAATCAAACCATGGACTCTCACATAACAGACGATCTACTACGCCACTGGTACCACGAATGCGATTTCGAATTGATAGGTTTGTTCCTTGAACTTTGCCTAGGTCTGACACAGGTTTCCATGACAACCTTATGACATGAGTTGTCAAAAAACCTGGAACCAAAAACCGCTAGAACACAAAATAACCACAGATCCCTGTCATTTGCAGAAAAACACGTTCCTGAACTCACCCCAGCAAAAATCTGCTGCAAGCCCCGGTCACAAAAAACACCCAGTTTGACATTGAGGTTTTTCAAAAAACATTTTGTACTGACCACAGGACAACCCTAATGTCTGACTCTGTCTGCATAGCAAGAAATATGTCAAACGCTTACACCACAAGTATGTTCTTTGTGACTCAACCAATACTTTAAATCGTGCAGAGGCCATAGAAATTAATTCCACAAAGAGAATGGTTTCATCAGTGCCAACCAACAGCTGTGTCCTTGAAGTAACCACAGAGAAATAATTTATCTCTAAGTCATGCAATTTTTCAAAGTTCTTTGTAAAAGGGTCATCAAACCTGAAACTGTGATATTTGCAACTCAAAAAGAGTAAGTTTCTTGTACGTTTACCAATATCATTGTTAACTTCGTTTTCTCACATTAATTTATACCCGAAAAAGATAAAACAAAAACTTATAATTGCTCTGAAACTTTTGTGTTATCTTTCTAGTATTTCATAGGCAAATTAACGAGTTCACACAAAGTTAATTGCTTGTGACTAATGATTCAGTTATTCAAACTGGCACTCATATTCACGCTTTCAAGTTTAAGCATTTTTATTTCTTATTGGAATCACTTACTTATTCACCTCCAATGTCACATCAATCAATGTCACTTGGGCTGGAAATACAAGAAACCAATTCCTGAAACTGAACCAGTTTTTTTTTTTTTTTTTGCTGTATAAGCTTTATAATTTTGCATTGTTTCTTATATTGTTTTGTCATGGAACAAAATTCGAAACGCTGTGCTATCGCACCATTCACATCAGGTTTGGCGGCAAACAACACAACCAGCCTCTGAAGGTCATTATTTTACCACAGGTTCTTAATTGTCGTCATTAGGCGTTGTCCGAATTGAGGTCTTTGGCTATAATAAGAAATAAACAAATTGCAACAATGCCCGATTACATGCCAATTACACTCTCACTCAAAACTCGTCGTGATCGGAGATGAATAAAAAAGAATTACCTTCACCTTGTTTCGAGAAGTGGTTCATGAGGCAAAGTCCTCACAGTTCGAACAAAATGAACACAACTTTTAATTTCGGCAAAAGAAAACGAAAAGGTTCCGGTTTTCATCACTTAAATATGATTGCCCACCGAAATTTATTTTTTTATGTTCGAAGCACGAGTAGGTTTTATGTGTTTCGTCGCCTCGAATTCTGTACCTCTCTCCAAATTCCAAAAAAGGTGCCGACTCCACCTGTGTATGATGTTTTGTCGACGAAAGTTGTTTATCCGCACGATGCACATTGCAACCAGCTTCTTCTTAAATTCCAACTTCTGTCGTGTGTGTGTGTGTGGAATGACCCAAATGTCAATGGGCTATAGAATTGATTATTCGAAAGTTTTTGAATCGTTTTGATCGTCGTCATATCGTCGGATGTAGTGATTTGTTTAAATTGGAAGATGTGGTAGATTTTCTTATAATGTCAGTGTTCTCTCCTTGGCATTTAGGTACGCATCATTGGAATTGTTATTTCTTACTTTCAGGTTGACACTTGACACATCGGAAACTCGTTATTGAAATCGTCCTCACGAAATTTTTGTTTTCACAATTGACAAAAGATTGACTTTGAACTTCATGACGTTCAGAGACCTAATGGCCGATAAGAACGGCAAAAAATTTTATTATAGAAAGTATGTGAATATGTATTTGGGTGTTTGTGAATGGCAAAAAAGGCAGAATTGATGACAAATTTTAAGGATAACATTTACGTCTACATGTATTTACAGTAGGTACGTTCAAGTACTTTGTGCACCAAAATCGGCCGTCAGAAAAATTTTAAGGAGTGGGGGTAAAATTTCTCTGAGAGCGTTTAATGTTCAAAAAAGTAATCGAACGTTTTCTAGACACTAAAGCTACACACATTTAAACGTCAGCTGCATTCAAAATAATTAACGAATAAATTTGTGTCAGTTTAGGGAAAATTAAGCCTTGCGCAAACCAATGCGGTGAGATCGTGCGATGCGATTGCGATAAGTCAAATCCCTATGCATTATAAGTCAAACGTCCATAAGATAACATAGGGATTTGACTCATCGCAATCGCATCGCACGCACTCACCGCATTGGTTTGCGCAAGGCTTTAAACATATCAAACGTTTCTTTCAGTTAAGTTCTGTTCAAGTAACGAGCTGAACTGGTTTTTGCCAACAGACGCTATTGTGACATTCCCAAAATCACTGGGTATTAAGGAAAGGGAACCTAATTTTTTTCTATGGTTTCGAATGGACTTAAGCAATCCAAAACCAAAATGCTAAAGTACTTTCACTGTCCTTGACAGTCTTTGGAAGGGGCAATACTCTTCGTAACAATTACGCCTGGACTACTCACCATTTTCATGATACGAAAAAATGGTTCTTTCATAGTCTTACAAAATATTGATAATCGTTACATTCAAGATGGTTACAAGTTATGTCACTTCCCCAATCGGTCTCGAAGTTGGTAAGGTAAGACTTTGGGTTTGAGCTTTTCTGAAACATCATCCTTATAACCTTCGCGGTTCTTTGCTATTTCAATGGCCACGAATTGCATACAAACAACAGGCAATGAGTTTTCAGTTGAGAATTCCTTCTAAGATTCCGATCTTAGGAAAGTTCTATATGAAAAGTCCTCTAGTTTGTTGAATTTTTCTACAAACGCTCTCCTTTTGATTTTTTGTTTAGGGATCTTCAGGTCGTCATTCGAAATATCATCGATTCTTAAGTGTAGGGAAATCTTGTCTGAATGTTGTATTAATGATGTTATGTTCCATGGTTTTCTTGGGCCACAAGTTTCTGGTTAAATATTCTAATTCAACTTACTATTAATAAATTTATTTGCAACTGAAAACACAAAATTCTTTTCATAACGCACAGAAACTTAAAAATGTCAAAAAAAAAAAAAAAATTCACACATTTCTGCTCTATATAGCTTTCCGATAACAAAATAGAATGTCCAATATTTTAAAACTTGTCTTTCGTCTTAACTTAGAGGTGTTCACAATCATCCACAGTTTCTTGAGCAACGGAAAATCTTACGTACGAGCACGAAACACTAAGTCCATATTCAAAGATATATCCGCAGGGGTTGTCCAAGGCTCACGTTTTGGACCTGATATTTTTACCTACGACCACCCAACAAACTCGCAAACGACTAGAATCCTTCTATATGCTGATGACTACATGGCTTATAGCGCATTGAAGTGGTCATTAAAATCAAAAAGTAAAATAGCAAATGGTTGTCAAAATATTTTAGTTCAGTGTGGTTCTGTTTCAGTGCAGTGGACTAGACGAGATATCGTTTTTTCTCTATCTCGTTTTCGGCATTTACAAAAAGCAGCAGAATAAAAAGTGAGTTTGAACAGCGCACTGCATTTTTAGAACGCAGCTCGATTGGCTGAAGTTTTTGACGTCGGTGGCGTCTATAGAAAGCAAAAGAAATTTGTATAATATATAAATCGTTGCCTAGATTGTTGCATAAAAAATAAAGATACAAATGATTATACGCAGGAGTGTCAAACCATTATTTCGGACATTAGAAGGAATGACTGGGACCTAGAAGCAGACGCTGGCAAAGCATCTATTAGCCCAGAAATAGCTCTCCATAAAAGAAAGGAAAACATCTTTAGGCCCTGGGAGTTTTACTTACAATGGTGAATTAAAATCATCAACAACTTAAACAGATTTGATCTGCTTTGGAAATCCCTCGCATAATTGCATAGCCACGAGATGCAAGCTTCTGTTCCTGACTCTACCCTATAACACAGTCATCAATCACTCCTAAAAAGAGTGCACCAAAATTGCAGTTAACGAGCCCCCCAACGGTCCATATGGATATCTGCAGGTGCTAACCTTGATGGAACCAGCATTGCGAATATCGTTAGAAGACGAACTTGCTGTCCAAATATTCATTTAAAAACTGGTTTTGTAAGAGGTCTAGTTTTTAAATTGGCAACTCTATTTTTAGTTATTGTCATTTTGTCAACTGGTAGTATATTTGAGAACAGAACCTTTTGCCATATCACAGTTAAAATAAATAGACTTTAGATTTAAGAACATCGCTTGCAAACTGTGCAAATTTATTTTGAAACTCATTTTCCAGTTCGTCGAAAATTGGACTTCCCGCGATTACGCTTGATTCGAGCCATTCGTTGGGTCCAAATCTTAAAATGATTGAAATCGTTTTCAAGCATTACATAACGGCAAAGTAATATCTTTTATTAAAAACCACTATAGTTTATGGTTGTAAGACTTGACTTTACGTGTTCATCTAAAAAATAAAATACAGATTATTTTGAAGATGTGTCTTTCCCCTCTGTAGATTCTCCTACATTCTGCATCGAGCAATAGAATTAAATAGGGTGGCACAACATAACAAGGAGCTCCAATCCAAAAAGCTTATGGCTATGACTTTACTAACGGGGGACTTGCCAGTTCCTCGCAAAAGGCGATATCCGTCGAAAAAAATGTTTGGCACTTTTGGATTTCAAACCACGAACATCAGGGTTAACAGGCAGACATGCTAACCATAACGCCACGGGTTCCACCATTCCGCTTCGAGGATGTATTAAATTTTCCATAACGATTCCTCTTTCAAGTGTGCCGCCAAAATATCAATTAATATATATATATATTTTTTTACTGACCTATTCTACGAAATTTAGGTTTTTTTCTCACCCTATTCTATATACTGTTTTAATAACTAACATTTAAGCCAAGAAATCATGACTTTTTCTTTGTTAAAAGACCACAGTTCATGTTTGTGATGGTACTCCACAAGGATCAATTGTAGGTCTCTTATTGTTTTCAATATTCAACAGCGGTATATCCCATACCACTTTGCATTTCAATGTTTAATTTTATTTTAGTAACCCTTTTGGTATCGTCGAGGGAATCACAGTTAATGGCAAAGTACCAAAATGATTTGGATTCTTTTGCTGGTATGTTGAAAACAATTATATTATGATATGTATATAAAAGTAAGACTTCTATGCAGTGAGTCAAAGAAATATTCGTGTTGCTTTAAAAAATACCTGCAATATCTTAAAATACATTTTATTTTAAATTTTAACATAACCTTAGTAAGGACTAGCTTCCCTATTTTTCAAAGCGTTCATCTAAAAGAGCAGAACATATAACTCAAGTCTTTCTCTTTTCTTTTCTTCTTTTACTTAATTGACAGAGAAATAAATTGGACAGAAAGAAAGTTAAAGTCATCATTGCAAAGCAGGTATTTTCGTTAACACTCCGCAGTCATTTCAATTAAAGTAATTATTTTTAACATGCACAGAATTCACCCATTAGATTTCTCCAAACTGTCCAAACCCACTCTATAGTATTTCAATTATATTTATCAGACAAATATCTTCCAACTACACATACTTGCTACATGATACATTTAACAACTACAGCATACTGATCTGGATCAATCTAATCCATGAACCTGTTTATGTTTAACATTTGAACGCAGAAATTAGATCAAACCACTTTTATTGCAAACGAACCAACAAACATAAATTCCTTTAATACATTTTCGCACACTCGCAAGTCGTAAGTTTCAAAAAAAAAAAAAAAAATACACACAAAACAAAAATGTACAAGCAAAAGTGGTTGAAGCTGTCACTTTCCTTTCTGGCCAGTTTATGGAGTGCTGTGCACTGTTTTTTATTTGTCAGTTCGTGTGACATGAAAAAAGCTGTCATTCGGAGACCTTGCAAGGTTCTTAATACTCGTACCTGTGCAAGTCAGTGAAGGTAAGCGTTTTGGCCTTTAACGTTCGGTTTTTGTTTTTATTGTTAAGCTTTAAAATTAAACAATAGAACTTGTTTCGTGTTTGGGTGGTGTTATTTATTTTTGTTTCTTGTCTGCATCATTTTTTGTGAGGAGAAAACAATAAACTATTCCTATGCCAAAGGCACACATATATGCTCCAGCTGTGGTAACTTTCTAAACGTCAATGATGACGCGGTGTCTCTTGTCAACTCTTGTCTTTTTGATTCACTAATTTGGTGTATATTTACCCATGAACCATGATTCACCAGAGAGTAAGTTGAATTTATTTCACATGTCATCGTCGAGTTGATGAACAACTGACAATAGCCAAAGAAGGCGAGGAAGTAGTTGTATGTGACTCTGCATCTGGTGAATGTTGCTTTGAAATAAAATAAGTTGTCTCCCACGAATTAAGTTTGTTTTGATAAGCCGTTTTCTTTATATGTAGGTGCTTCCTTGATTTTATCTTGGTTTTCATTTCAAAAGAAATTTTTCCACAACTAAATAAGCCAGTGTTTTTTCGTCCTGAAACAAGGAAAGTCACCTGTTCTGAGGCAGGCGATTATATTGAACGACAGTTGTGATATTATGAAATTTGCCGGGCAGCTGATCACATTTTTTTATTTCTAAGAAAGTAGTTCAATCCAATTTTGAAACTCTTTAGACTAAGACAAAGGATTTATGAAGCTTTCTGTAATAAATGGTCACTGGAAATCATGAAAGATCATCCCGATTTGTCAGTTCTCCTAAGTCCTTCCCCTCTCTTTGCTCAACGAGATCAGAAAAGCTAGCTTTCATTCTAAGAACTTTTTCTTCTTTTTTATTAACGTCTAATTGTGTTTCAGTGATGCCCTTGGCGTAATGGTTATCATGTCTGCCTATTACGTGAGAAGTTCGTGGTTCCAAACCCAATAGAAAACAAAAAATATTTTTCCAAGGGTATTACCCTCGCAAGGAATTGACAAATATGTACTCAGAACTCTGATAATGAGTTCAATGCCATGAAGAGGGCTTTTTCGATATGTCACTCGGAATCGGCATAAAATTGTAGGTCCCCCATCAATTAAGGTTCTTACAAAAGTTTCGCCAACCATCAATTCACTGTTACAAACCTCAATCAAATCGCTTTTAAGCTAAAAAAAAAACCCGTATGCCTAAAAATTTAACACCACCGAAGCTCTTAGAAAGAAGGAACCCAATTGTGTACGAAATTTCTAGGCACTTGGTTGGTTAGGAACAACGCTAACAAATTATTTATAAAACGTTACAGAATCAGTGAATCCAGTGAGGACTATTTTATCTATTACCGATTGAGTGATTTACGTGAAACTCATTTGTGACATTACCGACCTCTTACGGAAACTAGAAGGGGCATTAGATTAGAACGGAGATCTTCGTAGAAGGTGTGTGGCATATCTTGGAACCTAGATGTCGCTCTTACTCTTACTCGAAAGTGAACATTTTTGTATAGTGCCACTTTCGTTTTCAAGGTGCGATTTGTCGCTGTCACATCAAATCATTCGGTTCTATTTGCTCCAGAATTTAGAGTTATCTATTTCCACAATAAAGAGGCAATATTTATAACAAACCTTTTCACGAACTCCACACACATCATCAAATTTCCTTTCGTTCGAATGCAAATATTAAATCAACTGCAAATAACAAGTGTTGCACCTTCATGTCTTACGTTTAACCTACTTTACGACGAAATTGAAGACATTTGTTATGGTACACTTAACAAATAACCATCAATAACTATTATCACAAATAAAATTCCATAACAACTATGCAATGTTGATTCATAGCCGATTTCTATAAACAAAAAAATATCACCTCTCACCATTTACAGAGCTTCAGCATAATTTGCATACACATTCTCTATACTCTAGGCCTTTAACGCCTAATCATAGTTCGGATTGTACAGAGAGAAACAACTAAAAACTGATCAAACTTTAGCATAATGTACATACACATTCTCTATACTCTAGGCCTTTAACGCCTAATCATAGTTCGGATTGTACAGAGAGAAACAACTAAAAACTGATCAAAAGCCTATCCCATTATATGAGGCAATTCAAACTTTGTGGGTTTTTTGGCCTCACCTAGCTTAAGGCCTTACGCATTCCACAGCTCGTATATGCAAATCGACTCAATATATTTGAAAATATAATTAATATACTCGTATTTACTTTATACAACATGATTGTTATTGCCATTATCTATCTACACACATGTATATCGAGTTGTATTGTGTATCGAACTCGCTTTATTTGCATGAATGAAATCACCATCAACATACGCAGGTGAAATGAAAACTCCTGAGTTCACTAATTGATAGAAAATCATTTAACGATTGGGCAGACATGGGGCAGAAAATAAAGATACAGCAAGACAGATAGTATATAAGAAAAAGACCGCTTTCCGCAAAACCAAACAACTTTCACTGTGAATCCGAGATAGTGAGACCCGAAAGATGTTCCATCACGACACAAAAAGACATTCTTCATATACCTATACTTGCAATCTCCAAATGGTCCAGCCAAACCAACGCGGGACCAAACGCAAACGCACGGTGACGAAGTCATGTGGATGTCGAACAACTTGTTCGACAGAAAGTTCAGATTTCGCCCTGGGGGCTGGGGCAGCACACCAATAAAACCGCTTCGACTGATGAATGGCAAAGATTCTCTTCAGTTTTTTTGTTTAACTTTTTCTTTTGTTTTTCTTTTGGAATAAATTTAGGTGGAGATTTTCACATCTCCTTCTTCTTCTGTTTGGTGAGACACATACAGGTGAACCTGGAGAAGGTTCTTTCTTCTTTTGTGCCTCAAAGGTGTTCTCTTATCTTTTTAGATGAAACTACCGGAGAAAGAGACTCTTTAGTGTGTAGGCTAACACCATCGGCAAACCAGCGGAATGGTGGTGGTTATACAGGAAGACACATAATAGTGAGCGGTAGTCTGAAGATGCAATTTAAATTCCTTTTTGCCCTAAGTACGTGTTTATCTGTACACACCTTACAGTCTTTCTTAACATTTTTACGGAAAGCGAGATGGATATTAATGCTGGTTTCTAATACACGTTATTACACAGACAATCTCCGAATCATTTTGCAATAGAAAAAGCCACCTTGGTTTTATTAAAGCAAAATAAATCTGATGTTAGAATAAAAGTTTGTATACTTAAGTGAACAACATTTCATCTTATCGTCAAGAGTATAAAGAAATTTCTAATACTTCGACCGTAATCGTGCCAAAATAGTCCTCATCGTAATTGAGAAGAAATTCATTCACTTTCATGTTTGTAATGCGAAATTCCACTCCATATGCTACCCACCATAGTTTAGGGTCACTGCATGGGATTTACTAAGATCAAAAGCTAGCTTTCAACTTATGACTTTGTTTTATAAAAGGTTCGACAAACTGTGTTGAAAGTTTATATTTTTTGTAGGTATTATAGACTGCTTCTCTATTGGCACAACTTACTTACTTACTTAAAGTGGCGCTACAGCCTGGGTCGGACCAGGGCCTCAACCAACATGCTTCTCCAGCCAGATCGGTCCGTATAGCTGTCTCCAGTTTTGCACGCCAAATCGGTTGAGGTCTTCTCCTACTTGCGTGCGCCACCTGAGTCGCGGTCTTCCTCTACTGCACCGTTCCTCGAGGTTGTATTCCAAAACTTTCCGGACCGAGCGTTGGTGTCCATTCGCTCTACATGACCCAGCCATCTAAGCCGCTGGACCTTGACTCGTTTGACCAGGTCAGTGTCAGTGTACAGCCCGTACAGTTCGTGGTTAAATCTTTTTCTCCACTCTCCATTTATGCAGACGGGACCAAAAATCACCCGAAGAATTTTTCTCTCGAAGCATCCTAAAGCGTTCTCGTCTACCTTTGACATGGCTCATGCCTCTGCGCTATATATAAGAACCGGGATGATAAGTGTCTTATACAGGGACACTTTACTTGCTCGAGAGAGGACTTTATTGGACTCAATTGCCTTTTTAGGCCGAAGAAACAGCGATTGACAAGAGTTATTCTTCGTTTGATATCAGCGCTGATGTTGTTGTCTGAATTAATAGCGGCGCACATTGAGGACAGAGCAAATTTTTTTTCAAAACCACCTAGAGATCGCAAAAATAAACCAAATGAGACAATTTTGGGCCAGAAATGTTTGTAATTAAATTTTAAAGAGACTGACGAAGTCGGATTTACAAAAATGACTGCAGTCATTCAAAAATTCATATATATTTTTGGTTGTCTGATTATAAAAGCAAAATTAATGAAAAAAAAAAATGAAAAACGGGAACCATATGTGTCAATGAGATTGTCTAAAACATAATTATTATATTTAAAAAAAAAAAAAAATCGGGCTTTGTCAGTCTCTTTAGAATTTAATTTAAAACATTTCTGTGCAAAAATTGTTTAATTTGGTCAATATTTCAGGTCTCTAGGTGGTTTTGAACATTCTGTCCCCAATGTGCGGCGCCTAGGAAGACAAAGTCCTTAACTACCTCAAAGTTATAGCTGTCTATCGCGACGTTCTGCTCAAGACGTCGCGTCGGTGTTGGATATTCTTTCTTGATGACAGCATATACTTCGTTTTGCCCTCATGGACCACTAAATCCATCTTCTTTGTTTCTGTCTCAATGATCAGAAACGCGCCATTGATCATCACGCTGCGATCTTCCAATTATGTCAATATCGCATATCCGAGTAATTGGACGTATCTTTGAAAAATTGTGCCTCTTGTGTTGACGTGGGAGTTTTACGCTATTCTTTCAAGAACGATGTTGAAGAAATCGCATGACAGTGCATCGCCTTACCTAAACCCTTTTGACATCGAATGTACATATCTATTGACACAAGGAATAGTTAAAATATTGCACTCCCCAGATGGATTGCTCGCTGGACGGGGATTTTTCGACCTTCCGACTATTTTCCAATGTTGTCATCGTAATTCAGTACCTCGCTGAACTCGTTCGCATGTTATACTTTCGAATCCCTTTCCAGTTGAAGACTGGAAGAAGACCAGGAGCTCGCTGACATTGCTTCCATCTGCTTTTGATCTACTTCCTGCGTTTGTTGTCAATCTACAAATGTGTGTCTTTTAGCTTCGGAAAACAAATCCTTTGATCGCTGTATACACTTGCAGTCGTATTTATAATCCCATTCCAAAGTATGTCTAACTTTGGACAGCTCTTAGAACAGTGTCCAAGTCCAAATCGTATTTATAAACACTTTCATCGCTGTCTAAGAAATGTCTAACTTTAGACACCGAAATTGGTTGTCTAAACTATGGCTAAAGTGACCATTGATACAGCAAAAAACAATTTTGTTGAACATGTTATGAAACACTGTTGAGAGTGTTAAGATCGAAAAAATTAAGTAGTTTGAGGTGCAAAAATACTACTTTCAACCATTCTATTTATAAATTGCACAAATTTGATCATTTTATGAGACTTGGAAATGCTGAAACAAAAAGTCAAATCAGCTGTTTTTTTCGGTCAAGTTCAAGGCCTTCACCACTCTCTTTCAGAGCCTTATAGTTGTTGTACGCGTATACCCAAACACAGACAATGGTACTGCACGGATACATCATGAACGCTGCCATTTAGTTTTTCATTCGAAGTTGACCGTTTTAGGGGTTGTTTAGACAACTATTGGAATGCATTTATAAATACAAAATTGGCTAAGACTTGTCCAACTCTTTAGACACCATCTAGCTGGACAACTGTCTAAGGATGTTCTAAGCAAATTTTATAAATACCACTGTTGCAGTATAGTATCATAGTTTCATGTCACAGGCAGGCTTCTAGAGCGTTGGTATAATCTGATCAGAGCAATGTATTCTATTCAAAATCTAGCATCCTTCTTTGGAGACTCAGTTTTAGCATATCCAGTCGTATACCGAACTGTTTCTGAAGTTACAATTTAGTCCTTCTGCGGATTACTTTAACAAATTTTCAGTTTCAGTTGAAGATGTAAGAAGTTGTGTTGAAAATACTTTGATTCGCTTTGAGCTTGTACATAACTTCAATTTACATTTCGTCTTGGTTTACACTTGACAGACTATTCTATTGCGTTTCCTTCTATGCTTCTGAATAGAGATGTTTGGCTTTTTTTCTGTTGGAAGTTTTTAAAATACCAGCTGGAGCATTCAGACCTAATTATCGGTCCTTTGTACTACCAGTTAGCAACCTTCTAATTAGCATTAATTGTTATAGCTCTCCAGATGTTCGGAGAAAAGCGAAAAGACGCTGCCATGATAATGAGCCTAAGTTACCAGCTCTCACCATGTCTGCGCCGAGTATCAGTAACCTCATGCGAAAAAAAGCAGGTTATTCACAGAGGAAGTGTTCTGTGGAGTCCGCATCTTCTCCAAAAGATTCACAGAGAGTGGTATCACTTAAGTCTAACACGTTTAAATGCTTGGCAAAAGGGAAAAAGCTAGCAACGACTATAAGTTTTCTACAGTCTTTTCTGCTACGAGCTAGTAAAAATGTTGCAGTCTTCTTATTTACGTTGGGGATCATACGTTTGGTCTCTCTGCATTCATAGGTCGCTGGCTCGAAGGACCAAATGTTTAGTAGTCGTACGCGTGTAAATTCGTATAACTACAAACAGAATGAAAACCACTCGCTGTGTACGTTCGAATGATAATAATTTTATTTTTACATATTCACTGCCTTAAATACTAGTTTAACATTTCCTTATATCTATTCCTATTTCTACCTTTAACACAGCCGTCAGTGCACATTTATGACGGTCAGCCGTCCGTGTGTTTATGACGGTCTGCACTAATTCTATATATTTTTTTTATTAACTTTAGGCAGCCGTCCGTGCGTGATTAGATTATCTGAGATAACACTAATTACCGCGCACATTTGGCTGCCTGCAGATTTTATGTTCATGCTTGAACAATGGAGGCATGCCATCTACGGTTGTGCTTTTGACAGATCCAATCGTTAATTGAAGCCCTCTTTTATTTTTTTATTTACACTTAGTACAAGTCAAGTACAATCAAAACTTAAATTTAAAAATGAAATAAGGAGGGTTCAGTTCATTGTGAAGTATGGAAATCGAACAGATTAAAGGAATCATTGACATTACGTAACATACGTGACATAGCGTTGTAAAAACTATAATTCTTACGGTGATAGGGAATTCGGACGCTGGCAAACCTAGTGACGGATCATGTCCTGAGAAAGCTGTCTGAGATCCTTGCCTAGAAAGTTCATCGGCGATCTCATTCCCAGTTATACCGTGATGGTCTGGCACTCAAATGAGACTCAAAGAATACAATCTTCCGACCGCATTCAGAAAGCTCTTGCATTCCTTCGCTTGGAAAACGGATGCGTATGACCCTAAAGAGGCGTGCAGTCGTATATCATTGTTCTCCACGAAAGCACCAGCGCCAGAAACCGCTTCGGTTTTGGAACCATCTGTGAAGGTTCGATGACAATTCTTTTCAGGCTCAGATTCTAGAGGAAACCAGTTCTGAGCCGAAGTAAAGTTAATTGAGTATTTTTGACGCAGTTTGAGCCTTGGGATCATAGTGTCAGACGGTATATCCATTAGACGCTAGTCAAAAGATATGCTGCTTGCGAGTTCCTCAAAGTTACAGTGCGAATTGTACCAGAAACCACATCTTTTAAACGAGAAATGGTCTTGAGAGTACACCCCATGATGTACGTATCAAGGGGAAAAAGAGTCAGCAGTGCGTCAAAAGCAGCTCCCAGTGTGCTAGGGAAGGCCCAAGTAACACCAAGTCAAATTGTTCTTTGAAGTTTGACAAACGAAGCAATAACTGGCAAGTCCTCCGATTGTATATTTATTGTCATGAAAAACGCTTCTCAAGTAGCCGCTCGGAATCGGCAGAATATTGTAGTTCACCTCCATTCTCTCTCAAGGTATGGTTGTTGGAAATGTGTTAGGCCTCAGGGTTACCCGCTCTGTTTCGCCAACCTATTTTTGTACAAGCATACGTTAAATTAACCAATTTTTGCTCTGTAAACGTATGTATAGAAAGAAAAGAAAACATATACAGTATACACAGTTCTAAACCCACTCACTCAACATTTATAGTTCGTGTGTGTGCATATGTGTCTGGCTTTATGCAAAGTGTGTTGATTACCTAACTCGCCTTCTATGTTTCATTTTTCGACCCCGTGTTTTCTAATCAAAAATGACCATAATGTGCTAGTGTTTAATATTTTTAAATATAATTAAAGTAGTATCACTGTACAACAAATTAATTCAATTTATCTTTTTAAACAATCTTTGGCGTGGAATTGTAGTACATACCAATTTTTTGCAAAAGAATTAAGTATAATAAGCGAAAGCTTCTTATTCTGGACCTAAAAAGACAACTGTAACTCAACTGCTTAATTGGTACCGAAAAAAATGACTGAAATTAGTTAGTTGTATGAAACATTATGTTGTCTAATACCACTCCATGTGTAGTACATCAATTGGCCCAGCTTGTGTCTCAAAAACATAGTTACAACGTCCTCAACATTGACCATTTTTGTAAGACTACCTAGTCATCCAGCAACAGTTGTTAACCATTTCTACCAAATTTGCAGTTTGTTATCTACCTTCTGTTAACTTGTAATGAAATATGAGCGTACTACTTCCTTATTATTATAGTTTTTCTTCCTCATTAGGCCAGGTGAGTGTGTTCTGAATACTCCTTCAGTCCAAAGTCCAAACAAACTGTAAAGTAATAAAAATAATTACATTGCACCTTAAGCCCAAAGTTTGTTTTTGTATTTTTGTTTTGTTTTGTCTTGAGATCAAAAATGCACGATTCGAATGTACATATGCATTGCGTTTGCGTGCCTTAATCTAAAACAACTTTTCCAAGGCTCCTTCTCTGCACAAGTAGGTACAGAGCGAGTACCTACTCAATCCAACTATATGCATGTATTGAAAATCAGGAAATTATTTCTATCATCATTGGCTAACAGCACCATAACCGCCATCGGAGCATTAGTTGCAGAATAGAAGCATAATGCAGTATACGAAAGAGTGCATAGGCGGGAGTAGAGTAAAGCAAAAAGGTAAAACCTGTTGAACTACTTTTGGTCTATTACATATACCTACCTTGAGTGCAATGTGCAGATACTACTTTAGTTCGCTTTATCCACCACAACACACTGCCCGCCGCAAACAGTCACCTTCAATCCATCGAACGATGAAGCAAAGATCACTTGGTTAGAATTAAAATGAAACAACAGCAAACATAAAAAACGAAGGAACAAAGTTTTGCCAGTTTTCTTTTAGCTGGCACTTTGCTGAAAGTTCTTATCTCACCTTAAGCAGCCACCCGTTAAGTCAATGCGCACCCGTCCACACCAACCAACCGCAAAATGTAAAGGCAACAATTTTATGGCCTTAGCTATATGAAATGGCAAGACAGACAACATTTTGGTTTGGACAACTCATGGGTTTTGCGCTACACACACAGGAATTAAGCCCCAAAGGTATTTAAGTCCCAAACGATATACCCCTTGGCTGACATTTTGAATGATTAGCAATGCTCCATGATTTGTTAACTGAAATTTTGCTTTGCCCCATGTTTTTTGATCGTTGAACTCCCTCAATGATGTGATTTTATGTCTAATTGGGTTAACAACAACACGCGGTGTTTGCTTTTACTCGTAGATACGGTTTTACAAATTTCGCCTTTTTTTATCAAATAAACTTAAATAACCATCAAAGTTAATTAGTTTCATTTCAATTTGCGCGCCGCACATTCACCTGATGAAATGTGATGCGATGTGGTGTGAGTTGAGACTATTTGAAGTATCTCTTTTAGATGAAATGTTTGGCTTTCCAATGACCGAAGGCATCGCAATTAAGATCACTTTCTACAATCATTGTGACCACAGTCGCAGTTCAATTAATATATTATATTGACCGAATGGTAAAACTTTTTTTTTTATATCACGTGTTGTTGACAGCAGTTCCTAAAAAGAAAAAATTGCCTGTGTGTGAACACCAACACCGGGTCTAACTATCGGGCATTACAAAAGATTTTAAAAAGTAGGCGCTGTGCATGTGCACTTACAAGGCATTACTTGTTTGAAAGATATTCTGTAATTGATTTTAAATTACAAAACTTGATGTCGATTTGCTGACGTTAACATTTAAAGTCATATTAGGCAATTTCAGCTCTCTTTCGTGTTAGGTGATTCAACTCGTAACGTTTGTAATGCTTCGTTTCAGAGCTGGTGTTCGAACCTCAACTCTTTCGTTTGTATTGTAGGTATTGCTTTTTGTATACGTTTTCGTTCCATAATTTGTTCTTCGGGAGAGAGAATTAGCTCCTTTCATATCATACTTGAGTTGCAGTCACTTATTCCAGGACCTTACGCCAGCTACTCAGTTAGCTGAGACTCTTTTCTAGTCCTGGGCGTCATTTACAATTTAGAGGTTTTTTTTCGCCACCACTAGAAATCAAACTTCGCAACTCCACTGGATATTCTTAAGCCTTCGAACTGCTTCTGGTAGCATGTCAACATTGACCTTTATTTTCGTGGTTGGTTCTTGCGTGAGTTCAAAAGCGTGACAATTATAACTGGGGAACTTTATTTAACATTGGAAAAAACTCAAAAAAAGACTTTACAAATTAAAGTTTATCTGATAGTGCAAATATAAAAATTCAAATTTATTTCAAAAGTTTAAAATAAAGAGAACAATACAATCTCCTTTCTACAAACTCCGCAATTACTCTGTTTGAAGATTCTGTCTTTTCTAAATTGTTTTCTTTGTTTCAAGTAGATTAAAGATGAAGACTTTAAGAGCGTGTTGACAATGCTTAGAACAGTCGAATTGTTGTCTTAAAATTGGCTCGGCAGAGTATGAGGAAGTGGGTTGGAGGTAGCAGACGATTGGATTTGAGACTCGGTTATTAGGGTTGGGAGCACCCATAGAACCATTTGAAGCATAAAATGATTTCAGGATGCTGTTCAGTGGGAAGTTAGAGGCTTTTTTCATAGTGTGAACCAAGCTAGGGAACTCGCAGAGGAAGTTATCCTTCCTGCCTCTTCGCCTCAAAGAGGATGCCATCTACATAAGTTGGAGGTGCTAATACATATTCTCATCAGTTTTGACCCTTGATAATGCTAATCAACAAAGATAGTCGAGGCCTGCTAGATTAGATTTGATTAAGGGGACGGGTAGAGCTTTTTTTTTTTTTTTTTGCATTTCAGAGACTAAGTAGTACTGAGCTTAGAACAAGCTCATATGTACATACTTATATACGCTCTTCATCATGAATGCAAGTGTTAGTATAACACCAACACCAGCACATAGAGAACGTAAGAAAAGTAAAAACAAAAAAAAAAGACATTATAACAAGAACTATCAAATAAATATTACAAAATTATCTTCCATAAAGTACACTATAAAATAAATAAGACATACAAAATGTGATATAATAAACAAAAACATACAAAATGTGATATATAAACTAAAATTAATTGAAACATGCAAACATACAAACATGCAAACTAAACTTAAGAAACTTAAGAAAGTGGAGCACTGGTTTTTAACAAATTTTTTAAACTAGATTTACTTAAGTTGAAATCAATTAAACATGAGTTAAGATTAAAAAGTCTACCCATACGAGTCAATGGCTCATTCATGCCATAATTCGTTCTATGGTAAGGGCAGTATATTAAAACTAAGTTGCGCAGGTGGTAAGATCCGCCTCGAAAGTTGAATTGAACACAAGAAAGTAACTCAGGTGCATCGATATGTCCGGTAATAAGTTGATGAAAAAACACCAGATCGTTAGTGGTACGCCTTTGAGATAGAAGTTGCATATGTAATAATTGGATTCTATGCTCATATGGTGGTAAATCGTAAGGGTTTTCCCACGGAAGCCCTTTAAGAGCGAATCTTATGAATTTATGTTGTACTGATTCAATTCTTGAGTTGTGTATTTCATAAAAAGGGGACCACACTTGAGAAGCATACTCTAGATGAGGTCGTACTAAACAATTGTATAGAGCAAGGGTAACATATGGGTCTTGAAACTCTTTTGACCATCTTTTCATAAAACCAAGCATACTATTGGCCTTACTAACGATGTAGCTGACATGTTGAGTAAAGTCCATATTGAAACTAAAATACACGCCAAGATCCTTAAAGCATTTCACTTGACTCAAAATATTATTGGAAATAGAATAACTTGGGTTGCTAGGTTCCTTCTTTTTAGAGAAAGTCATGCTTTGGCATTTATTGGGGTTTAGGTTGAGCCCGTTTTTAAAACACCAAACTGCAAAATGATTAACATCGGATTGGAGATGAGAGCGATCAAGCGAACCAGTTATCTTTTTAAAAATTTTCATATCATCAGCAAAAATTAATATTTCACTGAAGGAAATGCAAGACGCAACATCATTGATAGCTAAAATAAATAGAAGAGGTCCTAAATGACAGCATTAAAAGGGTGGGAAAGGATATTACGGAACTTTACTTGGTATGATCTCATAGATAGATAAGAAAGTACCCAATCAGTGAACACAGGTGGGAAACCCATTGCCTTAAGTTTGAACAGAATAATATTGTGTGAAAGTTGATCGAAAGCTTTAGAAAAATCCGTGTAGATGCAATCGAGCTCATTACCATTTTCTAGTGCTAAGGAACATTTTTGAAGAAAACATAGCAGGTTTGTGACAGTCGATCTATTTTTAACAAAACCGTGTTGCTGTGTGCAAATAACGTTTTTTACACTGAAAGCCAGCTGGTCACATACTAGTTTTTCAAATAGTTTAGGAATGCTAGAAAGTTTGGCAATGGGTCTATAGTTTTTTATATCACATTTGTCCCCTTTCTTAAAAACTGGAGTAATAAATGATCTTTTCCAAAGTAGAGGGAATTTACTTGATTTCAAAGAAAGTAAGAACAAATATTGTAACGGGTATGCTAAGCATGACCTACATTTTTTTAGTACAATTGGAGGAATGCCATCCGGCCCGGAAGAAAAATCGTCATTTAAGGTTTCAAGACTCCAAAAAAGTTTATCAATTTCAATAACAATGTTATTAAAGCATACTTGATTACAGTTGCGAAGATAACTGAAGAAATCAGCATCAATGTCAACAGTAGTATCACAAAATGAGCTGCGAAACTGGTCAGCAAATGCATTACAAATATCAGAGATGTTCTCATAAGAACAGTTCTCATAAACAAAACTAGCTGGATAACCATCTGATTTTTTCTTTGAGTTAACAAACTGCCAGAACGTTTTTGGATTTTTTTTAAAAGAGTTTCCCATTCGGTCAATATAATTTGAATAAAGATTTTTAGAAAGTGTCTTAAATTCTTCAAAAAGAAAAACGTAAAACTCATAGTCGGAAACGGAATGAGTTTTAATATAAGTGTTCCATGCTTTATTTCTTTTATTTCTTAAGATTTTCAACTCTTTAGTATACCATGGATGGTTGGAGTCAGAATTTTTAAAAATTTTTTTAGGAACTGATTTTTCTATACATCTATACAGAATCAAATAAAAGCTGCTAACAGCTTCGTCAATATTGGTAAAAACTGATATGTTTTCAATACCAGACATAATTAATTCACCACAGAGCAAATCGAAATCAGCTTTGCGGTAGTCAAACACATAGGAACAATCATGAGAGTTACTATTAGTGTGGATTTCACCACTCAAGTCAAGAAAAATATTCAGAGGTGGGTGGTAGTCATCTATGTTAGTTTCATCTAGGCTAGGATCAGTAATACCGAAACTAGATTCAATAACAACGGTACTAACAGAGTCTGAAGAGAAGACCAAATCGAGAATTCGATTTTTGGAGTTTTTGATACAGCTTACTTGCCGTAAGTCGGTTGATATTAAATTATCCAACAACATTAATTCCTGTTGAGGTGAAGTCAAAGATGGTTTAAAATAGGTTTCATCTGAAGATGGTAACCATTGAATATAAGGTAAATTAAAGTCACCTAAGAACAATACATAATTTTCAACGCACAGCAATTCATTAATATAATCTAAAACTAACGTTAATTCTTTATAAGATGAAGCAGAGCTCTTTGGTGGAATATATGTATTAATGATATAAACAATTTTTGATTTGATTGTGACTTTGACACATAATACATTTACAGTTAAATCAAATGGAAAGGTTATAAGAGAAGACATATATTTGCTACGAACAGCAGTAAGTACGCCACCTCCAACTTCCGAGGGTTTATTGTAGGTACGATCTTTTCTATACACTAAGTACTCACGGTCAAACAATTCAGTATCTAAAATGGCAGAGTTAAGCCAAGTTTCAGTCAGAGCAAAAATGTCATGAGAGAATGCTTGAGAGTTGTTATAAAGATTGGCAGTTTTACTGCGAAGCCCTCTTACATTTTGGTAGAAGAGGGAGATACT
The DNA here is from genome assembly GCA_914767635.1 of Melanostoma mellinum. NCBI lineage: Eukaryota > Metazoa > Arthropoda > Insecta > Diptera > Syrphidae > Melanostoma > Melanostoma mellinum. Next base: position 20,209,419 of record OU612059.1, read on the forward strand.
TTCAAGTTTTTTGATCCCTTATTTACGTTACTTTTGGTATGACGAGCTGAAAATTCCTTAATAAGAGTATCAGGCGGCCAAATCTGAGGGTTACAAATAGCGTCAAAAAGCGTTGGAGAAACAATAATCTTAAAAGAAGCCACATAGTTGTTTGGCTTACTTATTTTATTACACCTAACAAACGAATCGTTTGTGATGCATTGATTAGTTTTAAGGTGGAAAATTATGTCTTCTGGAGTAGTATCCGATTTGAGACGAGATATAAATATAGTCTTTGGTTTAGGCACTGATTCCACAAACCGTGGGGGTCTATCATGATCAGATATTATAATAGCCTCATTGTTCGAAACCATAGGGGCGACAGATTCGATTGGATTAGGTGAGTTTGGAGAGCTTAAAGTGACTATTTCAGTCGTGTTTGAATTATAAGGCTCAATTGGACTAGGCTGAACAGAAGAGCTTAAGAGCTTGCTCAGCTCTGGACACTGCGGTGTCTGAATGAAATCTATTGTGCCAGCTCATGTGAGGTTTCAGGGCTCCTGAATTGAACCAGAAGTTAGTAATCTTCTGTTGGTGAATGAGTTTGAGTTTATCTGAAGGGATGATCTTATAGTCAAGTATTTCCTTTCTAAGGCTGAACATTCTGTAATAATGTGCAGAGAAGTTTTTTTCATTTTTGAGGCATAGTCTACAGATGGGGTCCGCTACTAGCCTAATTTGGTGAAGATGTTTCTTTAAAGAACAGTGACCGGTTAGTAGTCCGGTGCAAATTTTTAGGGTTTTCCTATTGAGGTTCAGTATAGGAATTTTGTTTTTTCAGTATATTCTGGCAAAAAGAGTTTTGAACAGGTTTGGCCAGATGAGTTACTCCAAGCTTTATTTGATTCCTCGAGTAGGATGTTCTTGGCAGTATGTTTGAAAGTGCTTTTATTTACACCGCAGAAGGGTTCAGGACCGACGAATGGCTTAGATGCTCCGTTTTTTGCTAAGATGTCTGCCTTCTTGTTACCATCATAGCCTTTGTGTGCTGGGATCCAGTGAAGAATTACAGTGTTTTTCCTTGCTAGTTCAGAGAGTGACATGACTGTCTCTCGGACTAGTTTGGATCTAATCACAGGTGAGCCTTACGCCTTTAGTGCAGCTTGGCTGTCTGAAAAATGAATATTGTTTTGTTTTTCGTGTTCGATGAACATATTATTCTCGAACATTCGTTGATGGCAAAGACTTCAGCTAGGAAAATGGACGAGTGGCTGCCCAGACTTACTGAAAAATTCGTTCTGGGGCAGTTGCTGAAAATGTCGGAACCTGTACCAGTTTCCATTTTTGAGCCGTCCGTATACCAGACCATATTTTGCCTTGAAGGGTGAGGTTTTGTGTTCTCCCAGACTTCCCTAGAAGGGATGACAATGGAGAAGTTGAGTTTGAAGTTGTACATGGAAATAATAGCATCCAAGCACATACTTAAGGTATTAAGTTTTTCTATACTTTCCATTATCGACAGATGTCCTTTCGGGTTTTGATGTCATTTTATGTGTCTTTCATGGAAAAGACGATGTGTCGCCAGTCTTGCTTCCATTTTTATAAAAAAGTGGATTGGTGGTAGTACTAGAATGACGTTTAGAGCTTATGTTGGTGTTGTGCGCACGTATCCCGTAATGCATGTTGTTATCCTTTGTTTTTGTCCACAATACAACGGCTGCGTACGTTATTGTTGGTCTGACTACCAGCGTATATAGGTCGTACACCTTTTTAGGCTTTAGACCCCAGTTTTTCCCGCATATGCTTCGACAAGTCCATAGGGACTTGGTTGCTCTGCTGGAAATGCATTCTAGTTGAGGGTTCCATGACATTTTGCTGTCTAGGATGATCCCCAGGTGTTTTGATTCCTTGGAAAATGGTATTGTTTCCCCATAGAGATTGGGGGGTATTATTATTTCTTCTTTTTGTAAATGGGACAATAACCGTCTTCGTTGAGATAGGCAGTCTTAGATTATTGCGACAGCTTTCTACTTGTTATTATTTTATGACAATAGATGAACTTTTCTTCTTGATAAATTTTTGCGTAGTCAGAGGTTTTTTATAGGAGGGTATAGGCTAGGTTTAAAAGCTGACACGATAAGTGTGTGAGGGTGTACCTCACTTAACTAAACTCTTTAGAGCTTTTAATAAAGCGATAGAGGTGGGTATCTCTGTTGACCAGATCGTTTGGATTATCAAGGAAAAATTTTCCTAGTTGCTGTTTTCCTTTGAGGGAGAGTGGAGGACATGAGACAGAGGAGGTGTGGGACTGTCGCTTCCTCCTCCTCATCAAAGCATTTTCTGCAGATGTCGTTAGAGGGATCCCCGAGTCTTATGGCATGTCTACCTATCATCAGGAAATGTTCGGTAATGACGTTGATTACGGAGCTAATGTGCAATCTGGTTATGGACAACAAATGTCTTGTGCGTTTTAGATCATAGGAGGGTAATCTGAGAAGATTTCTGACCTTACTCCCTCGTCCGTTTTGGAACCGTCTCTGAAGACATGATTTGCGCTTATAACCCTCATATTTTCCTCCCACAATTCTCTTGCCGCAACGAATGTTAGGGCTCAAAATGAAATCAGTATGCGAAGCGGGTGTTGTCTGTTTGAATGTCTATATCAGTTTGATTAAAAATGGTTCTGCGCCCTGATATGCCTGTTTTCCAATTAAGTAGAACAAACTTTATAAGTATTTCATCTCCAAAAGTCTTGACAAAAGAATAAGACTCATTTAATATCAAAGGGTTATCACTAACCTCAGTTTTGTCTAAGGAGCGACGGAATGTACATCATTTTTTCTGTTCTTTATCTCGTCACGTATATTTTTTTTATAATTTTTTGTAAGACTGACAAAATAACTTTTGATTAGTACGACAAGTGTATAGTTTCATTGTATATGACTTCACCGCCTCACTTATGTGGCCTCACCTAACTCGATAAAAAGTGAAAAGTTCATTTTGACCACGAGCGAGACGAACGAGAAAGCCCAAAAGTAAAACTTCAGAGTTGAGAAATGTATAAACGCAAAATTACTCCTTTTTTGCTAAATTCGCACATACAATAAATTTGCTCTAAGTGTTATTCTTTTTTTTAAATCTTTCAACACAATTTGCCCAACCCATGAGAAACAAATACTCTCCATTCCATTAGCGAAAAAAAAACTGAAAACATTAAAAATGTGCAAATCAAACAACTTGATCATGATTCCCATAACTAAAAACAAAAGACCTTCAGCTAATCAATTTTCCTAGGAAACTTTCCCAAATCTAACACAAACCCAACCTCAATCTCGATAATTAAATTATGCAAATTATGGTATTTAGTGCCTTCGTGATATTTAACTCTTTTACGCTAGACAATCGTTATGCAATCCACGAAACATCTCTTGAACCATGTTTGCATCTTCAATAAAATCTACTCACTTAATTACAACATTGATCTTGCATGTATTCCATTGTAACTCTTTCAAAAGCATAAAAACTCAACGGAATTGAAGCATCACGTGTGACACACTAATTACTCTCATTGGATTGTAATTAAAATTGTCCCGTCAATCGACACGGTGTGACGCTTCTCTTAACTTGACGTCTCGTCGTCATCATCGTAATCTTCATTTGCTTGAAGGCACAACTCTCTGGATTATGTCATGGGAAACAATTCCAGATGATACTCCATGGTCAATTTCCCGCGGCCTTTGTTAGCGAACAAATCACATCAAGGCTTTTTATAAAAAAAAAAAAAACCAAGAGCAATTAGAAAGAAAACTCACTCAAGCTTGCCCATGTCTGACAGATGTGACAGAAATGAAAGAGTAAATCATAGAGACCACTCGAAAAACATTGGTCTACATGTTTTCTAATTAAATTGCAAAAGATTCAAAGCATCTCAGGGAGTGTGTATACCAACTTCCATTCAACTTATGTAAGAGGTTTTGTAGGCAGGTACTAATTTGTCCAGTACAAGAGGCTTGTTGCCTGTCAAATTAATGACAGAGTTACTCGAATATTTGGTAACATTGTTCCCATGCATTTGCATGTGATTTGTGGAATTCACTGAACAGCTACATCATCATACATATGCTCGACCTTATTTGAGTCTGCGCTTGCGGATAAAGACGAAAGAAGAAGAAGAACACAATGATCTTCTTGTTTCGGAACCGTCAAAGTAAGACATGTATAAATTGCTGACTGTGGGTAATGAAGCCTGCCACAATGGTTTTGGCTCATAGAGGTATAGCTTATGTGCAATGTGCAGTGTATAGTGCACCTCCACAAGATTGCGGCAGCAAATGTAAGTAGGTTGATAAACAGAGATTCAGAGATTTGTTATGGAGTATCCACACACCGTATACAAAGTAACAAATTGTTGATGCTTTTCTTTCAGGCTTTTGATAAAGATTTTGTAATAGTTCATTAAGAGAATTGCTTTTTTTCTTAGCGGTTTTAACGGTAAAATGAAACAATGAAATTAATTAATGGTTTTTCTTCTTTTTTTTTGCAGAACAAGGACGTCACGGAATCTCGAGGCGTTGATCACACATCACAATAATTTCTAAGCATGTAAGTAAAAGAAACTGTTATTCTATTTTAAGGTTTCGATGAAGAATAATTTTAAGCCATGATTACGTATAAAGTCTTTAAGTTTGCTGGACAGAGACTTTTTTATGGAATTGCCACTCTCCTGTTTCTTGAAAATGTATTTTTTGTCTTGTTGTGGGGTCCTTACAAAGCAAACATTTGAAATTATCAAAGAGTGAGCCGCGAATTGAGACCATTTTGGGTTCTTTCGAAGGAAATAGCTTTAGGTTTCCTTGATTCCCTGACACTTTTACATATAAAGACTTTAACTCTAGTGATGTTAATGTCCTCCAAGCCGCGATGTTTTCTGCTCCCTGGGAGCAACGCCGATTGGCTAGTGATCCAAATGAGAAAGTAAGACTGTTTCAGTCAATATTTCTAAAATTATATGATTGATGTGTGCCTTTGAAAACAGTGAAAGCTTAGAACAAGGCATGTCCTTGATTTACTTCAGTTCGGAAGTTGTCCGCTCTATTAATACGACGAACAAGTTTACGAGCCACTTTGCGGACCATCACATTGTCCAATTCACATTACATGGTCTACGCTTCCATTTACTGTAAATTGGTTCGCAAACAAAGTGGCTCGTTATTACTCAGCCACAATCCTTCGTACGTCAAAGAAAAACTTTTATGCTTTTAAACTAAACTCTTCCCTTCCTCCAAAGAAACTTTCTAGCAGCCTAAGGACAATCGGAATATCTGTTGAAAAGATTAACTCTCTGCTCTGGACTTGAATAATTTTTCTTGTGTGATAACCCTACTGCTGGTAGTTCAACTTCTAATTGAAACAATAGATTGTGAAGGTTCTGCAACAATGTTCGAACGTTTTGGAGTAGCCACGGAAGTTGAAACTGCTCAATGCGCGACCGCCATAATATCCAATTCGATAGGTGAGGATGGCTTTTCAATTCGATTTGTTAAGCTTAGTTTACCTGAAATTGTCTCGCATCTCTCTCATGAAATTAACTGGTTGCATGATTACGTAAAATTTTCGTCAGCTCTGGAAATTTGCAAGAGTTTTGCCAATTGAAAAGAAAACAAATGCACCTTCACCTGTGGATTTCAGACCGGTGATTATTCTGCCTTGCCTATCAAAGGTTTTTGAAAAGGTTTCAGCAAAGCAGATAACAGGTTTGTTCGTTGAAGCCCTAGGGTCACCCTGGCGTCGCCACAAAGCGTTTTTTGTTTTTTGAGTGTTTTTTGAACCCTAGGGTTAGCCTAGGTTTTCCATCAACTCGCCCTCAGCAAAAGAGGCGAGTTGAGGGCTGTCAAATGGCATGTATTTTTTTTTTAATGACAGGGATGTGTGGTGATTTATGGATATGCGTTTTTTGAGGACTGGAAAACACAGGTTTTTTTACAACTCATAGGGCTGGCAAGAAAACCTGGGTCAACCCAGAAGAAAGTTCAACGAACGGACCTAACGAGACACTTGTCACTGAACAAATTGCTGTATGCTCAACAATCTGGTCGTAGAGCTAAACACAGTTGCTCTACAGCTATTGTTAACCTCTTTGAAGAATTGAGGCAAGATTATGACCGGGGTTATGTTTCGTTGCTGTGTTTGATGGACTTTTCTAAGGCTTTTGATAAAGTCAATCCTAAAATTCTGTGTTGGAAGCTGAAGAATGACTTTGGTTTCAGTGAGAGAACTCTGAAATTGATCAGTAGCTTCCTCTCTGGCAGATCGCATAGGGTAAACCAGGGAGTTCCTCAAGGCTCCATATAAGGTCCGATACTATTCTGCATGTTTATTAATGACTTTCCAACAGTGTGTAAATATACTTCAGTACACCTTTATGCTGACGATGTCCAACTACATCAAGCAAAACGTTCAGGTAACCTCAATGAACTTGTTTTTCTCACAAATGAAGACTTAAAACGTTTAACAACCTGATCGGTGCTCATGAACTGCTTCTAAATCCATCAAAATCTCAGATAATACCCATCACAAAAAACAATTTTGACTTTTGTCTCGTTCCTGAGGTTTATCTTAATAATAAAAAAATTACGGCTGTGGACTCAGTCACTAGTCTGGGTATATTATCAACCGTAAATTGTCTAGTTACAATCACACAAACGTTGTCGTGGGTCGTATTTATGGTTGTCTTCGAAAACTGTGGATTAGTGCTTATTTTAACTATCCTCAGGAAAAAAGACAAAAGCTGGTAATGACTTTAGTATTACCTCTCACAACATATGCTGAGCTGGTTGGTCTACAGCAGTCTTAACTCTTCGTCAAAACAAAGCTGGTTTCCGTGAACCATGAAGTAATGGTAAGCTTATTACGTGGTAGTTCGATACTCGAATTTTAGAAACATACAATGTTTTTCCACGGATATCGCCTTTCGCGTAAAATTAAAGTTCTCTGAAATGCGGTAAGCCCCGAAGTTATCAATTTATTTCTAAACAAAGCTTTAAGATTTTATATTATTCAATAGAGCCAGCTTGAGATAGATGTGCAGACCTTAAGGCGTGAGAAGACATTCTCAGCATTGGTTGATCGAATATGCAATACATCTTCAAAAGCACAATTTGCTTTTCAAATATCTCTGCAGTTCAATTAAACATCATTGAACGTTGCTTTCGTTTACGATTGACGAATCTTGATCAATTTATATTTGCTCCAACTCTAATGTCCTCTTGACCTCCACTGTTGCAGAAGCTCAATTTACTTTCACTTAAAAGTATGCTGTTTAACCGCAACACCATTAACTAGTAAACAACTAACGTTTTATGAACCAATTCCATTTAGAAATAAAAATAAATAGTCCAATTCGTATAGTTGATAGGTAATTGGTGCAATTTTATTTATCAGAATCTGGTTTTAAGTTAGCGCAACTATTTGCAACAAGCCAATAGCGATGGTTACACCTCAATACAGAAAATTGAAAAAAAAAATGAAAAATTCCGCGTTGTGAAAGAATTCGTTTCTTCCTTTTCGCTTTCAGTTGCCTCTTTCGTTTAATTATTTCGTTGGAGCTTGCTTTGCACCAATATTGAAAGTGAAATCGTGCAGATTTTTATTTTGACTTACCACAACAAACAAAATTAGTGGCAACAATTTTTTTATTTCGTAAATTCAATTGAAAACAAAGTATTCAATTACGAGTATAAATGAGTATACTGTCCTTGGCCGATGTAGGTATTCACTTATTATCTGTAAACACGAATCGAATTCAAACAACAAAGAGGAATGTCGTGTTGCATTGTAACAGCGAATCATGTCTGAGGTGATTGACTGGATTTTTTGGCCGATAAAGACACTCCTCATTTACCACCTGTCACAAGAGGTGTCGCAATGTTTGGCATGCAAAGCCATACTAAGGCAAGGCAGCGTCGCGTCGTCGGCCTCGTGTCGCCTGCCGCAACTCGATGGCGACTGCGTGGTGGTTTTGGAACTATTTGGAATTTTAACTCATATTTATTGTATTAATTACTTACATCTTAGTTTAAGATACATTAATTAGATGTTTAATGGAGCTAATAAACGTTTAAGAGTTTAAAAAATGCTTTTTTAGGTATCTTTGTATGTATAAATTAAAGCTGTTAAAACTTCCTCAAGCCTGTGGCACTACCAATTACCAATATGATTACAAACACCGCTTGCATTGTAAAGAGTAAAATTTTCATCCAGTGGACTCCGCTGTGCTTTTATTCTGTTTTTTGAAAACTTAATGAGATCGTTAACACAATTGTGTGGAATTGAAAATGATTCAATCATGGTATGCGATTAGCTTTTTAACATCATTTTTAAGCTCCTGGATCCTGGTAGCATCTGTGAATCTGTGAAATGGATTGGATAATTTTTTTTTTTTAATACATTTGGTTAATTCGAAATGAAATTCATAAACTTTTTCCTAACCTTCAACTTATTGCACGGCTTACCACAGGAGAGCCATTTTAGTCCATTCCTTTTCATTAGTCGAACCATATTATCTCATATTATCTGCAAAATTTTATTTGACTGTCGATAATATTAGTGCAGTGTTCTTTCCCCCTTTAGAAGAGGTACGATATTATTTTACAGGTAAAAAAAAGCAACAAAATTTAAAGTGATCTCATGAAGATCTGGTTGTTTTATTTTGAAATATTAGCACGACTGACGACTTTCGAACAAAAATGAATGGACCTTTATTTGTTTGTAAGTTAGGTTTGGTCAAGTTTACTTTCACGAAAACCACTGACATAATTAGACCAATAGTGAGTGTCTCGAAGAATCGGCAAGTCATTGGATCGTAAATTCATTGTCACTAAGAGCCTTTTCTCGATAAGTCGTTCCAAATCGGCAGAAAATTGTAGATCCCCTCCCACAACGAAATGGTTGTGAGAATTGCCCTAGGTTCCGGGGCTCCTCGCTCTGTGTCGCTATCCTATTTATTTATCGACTTTCTCGAGAAATTGGCAACTCCTCCGATAGTAAATTCATTGCCATAAAGAGCACATTCTTGTTAAGTCGTTCAGAATCGATAGAAAATTGTAGGTCCCCTAAATTCCCTAACAAGTTATGGTTGTGAGAAATGCGATAGGCCCCAGGGCTTCCCACGCTATTGAGCCACCCTATTTCTTTAATTTTATTTATTAATATAGGTTTTCAATGTTTGCATTTATCATATTGCTTGATTCATTCAAGCATAGTAATAACATAATTCAGTCACGTACTACTCGATCACGTGTGTTTGGCCACTGATTTGGATACGGATAAGTCAATATTTTCCTTAACCAATCGATGGTAGTGTCCCAAAATAAGTATATTTATGCTCATCACCGCAAAACAAACTTATTCTGTAACACAAGATGGCGTGAGTATCTGAAAGCAATTGCACTAAGAAAAACATCAATATCAATACATTATCGAATTTTTTCTCTGACTAACCTAAACCTTCTCTCTAACCACCAATAAGCTCTAACAATTGTCCTGCTATCATAAGGCTTCTATCAATAACATGCAACAGCCAAAATTTTTCTGAATATGATGTTCAATGGAAGTCACCAATGTACTGTAAAATAATGACCACTTTCGCTCGCTAGGAATGTTCATCAGTTTTACCTTGAGCCCAACTTCCGTCCTACAGTGAAGTATAGAGATTCTTATTTTAGTCGCACCACCCGAATGTGGAATGCTCTACCTGACCCTGTTTTTCCCCTGCATTACGATCCACAAAGGTTCAAAAGCAAAGTGCATCGGTGTCTCCTCTCAAAACCTCTGCTATTTTCTTAAATGCTCGCAATGTGTTCTATAACATTATAACGGTAGTCATAACCCTTTGATAAGTGCGCTAGAAAATTTAAAAAATTAGTCAGTATGACGTAAATTGTCAGAAGTAATATTAAAATTTTACAACTTGATAGTAAATACGACAATTTTCAATTTCTAGTTTCTGACAAGACTCACTTACTCTTCATTTTTCTCCCACGTAAAACTGGTTACTCAATTTTAATCAATACACTTTTAGTGTACACCTCAAGTGAGTGAAGTTTGAAGGCAGGCAGTCAAGTGCCACTTGCTCTTTGATCATTCTACTCCTGGCTTCGGCTGGGTTACCTGCAAGTATGTGATTTTTTAAAAAATTTCAATAAAAGCTCAAAGTAGGTGTCTTACATTGTAAATTTAATAGCCATCTACGGAGGTTATTACATCTGCAAAAAACATACATATTTAAAAAGAGCAGTGTAAATACGTTTAACTGAGGTAATATTTTGGACAGAGCCCCTATAGCGACTATTTATTTGACTGTTAAAAAAGAACTTGAAATTAGGCATATGCTTGCTTTAGTCGAATGATGAAAGTGATAAGCTGAGTTATGTAAGAACTCAATACTGTCAAATGAGCATTCACTTTTGTTTAGTTCCTTAGAATCAAACTCCTTATACGAATTTGATTTTTTCAGGCTGGTACATGGACCCTTTTTTTTTTATAGAGCTCTTCAACCCTTTTTCCCCTATTCCACGTATTGTTGAACACCATAGCTTCACGCAAGAACTAAATTCCTCCCACGATAACCAAATCCACGATCAAAGTCGTGCTGAACGTTTCCAGGGCTAACAACTTCTAAAAAGAACTTTATTCTTACTTAACCCAATTCTGTCCATCTACCCATTTACAATCCAACCATTTACCAATGGGCTTGAGTTCAAGACACTTCAAATGCGTGAACTAGTAATTAAAGTCACATTAACTATACGTACGAACAGCTATGTAGGTGCTTCCGTGCATTTTAATTCAGTTTTCTTTTCAGTTGTTCTGTTTTGTGAAACCCTCCAAATGCAGCTCCCAATCTCTACTTTAAACAACTTGAATCGTGCTCAACGGGAAAATAGAAAATCATTTCTATACAAACAAACGAGTAAATGTATGCACATATATATTCGAAGCAGCAATGGTTACAAATGACACGTACATCTGTAGGTAACCTCTGCGCCAACTTGAATCACGATAACGAAAGTGATAAGTTCTTTTTGCTGCCTGGTTTGTTCCACTAACGGCGACTGCGCTTGAATTTTAAGTACGAGTATGTTTTCACACAAGGGAGGCGTTCACAAAGTTATGGCTTGAGAATGTATTTTTTTATTTTTGTAACTACTCCTGCAACTTTCATGTGAATTTTTTCGCAGTGTTTTGTTTGTTCGGAATGATAAATTACTCGCATGACGATTCACTTTATCTTATCCGCTGCTAATTTATTTTATTTTCTTTTTCAATGTATGAACCTATGAGGAAAAAAAGCGTAAGAATTCAATTGTTAAGTTGGGCAAGTCTACGCAATGCGAAATTCCAAATTAATTTAGTCTTATAAAATCACACACTTGATGATAATGGAAAGTGGTCCAGTTCTAAATTGAAGTTTGCATCAAGAACTAGTTTTTGTTTGTGTGTGGATATGCATTAAGAGAAATCTATAAAATTATACGACACAAATAGGAAATTTATTTTGACATAAGCATACGCTACGCACCTCTTCGTTCTTAAAGTTTGTGAAAAATGCAGATGTGCATCGATAAAGCGACGACGACGACGACGCTGACGGTGAAAGTAGGTTTGACGGCTGTTTTAAGTGATTAAATAATAATCATCTTATAGAAAGGTAACGGAATCAAAATTTTTTAAAAGACGAAGCTTAAAGATGGGCGTGATGCCGTGATTGGTTGTAAGACACCATCGAAGATCACCAAAATGATTTGTATTGTATAGGTAAAATTAGACAGGTAGTCAGTTGGTAGGTTATAGGTGAGGAAGGTGGATGTGGGATCAAAGAGAGGCATATTTAGGAAACTTCACTGCCACCCAATAATTTTTACTCGCGTTTATAGGGACTATAAGGCAATCATGCAGAAAAGCTTGTTGAGTAGACGATGAATACGAGAAAACTGGGTCCTGCAATTCTGTCTGTCTATCTGTATATCTGACCGATATTCTTCAAAATTTGCAGTTAGGGTCTCAAAAACGAATCTAATAAGGATTTCGATTAAAGTAATTATTTCCTAATTGTCTTTCTAATGATGTAAAAAAAAATTTAGGAAAAAGTCTAAAAATGGTAATCCTATTAAGTTTTTTCTTTTAAACCTGAATTTTTCGTTAATGGCTAACATGATTTTGACGAAATTCTTTGTTTTGAAATTTCTGCGTTGTTTACGATAAATGGAATATCAACATTTAGAAAATTTTAATTTTGAAAACTCTATATACAAAGTTTAAAAAAAGCTTTTTCGAAATATTTTGAAAAACCTTCTTTTTAAAAAATTTGTGTCAAAGCATTTCACAACATGTTTTCCATTTTTTTTTTTTTTTTTTTTATTTGCTTTTTAAAAAGTGAAAAACAAAAATTGGTTTTTAAAGAAACTAGTCTTGCGATTTCCCTCTCAAGGCATGGTTGTGAGAAATGCGCTAGGCCCAGGGGCTCCTCGCTCTGTTGCGCCACCCTATTTATTTTTTATTTAGTCTTGCGATTTTAATAAAATTTTCCTCCTTTGTTTGTATTAGCAAATTATGGCGATTAAGAAGGTGTTGTCTTGGCTCAAAGAAAACGTCATATCCTCCACGGATATTCGAATCTTCTCGGACAGCCAAGCTGCCCTTAAATCTCTTGCCTTTGTCTCTACAAAAACCATCACCGTCCAAAAATGTAGAATGTCTCTGAGGGAGATGTCAAATCAGTTCAACATTCACCTCTCATGGGTGCCAGGGCACAGGGACATACCAGGACACGACCACTTCCCTACGCTTAGAATGGAACAACACAGGTGTACCTTTCGCTACATGTAAACTCCTACTTAGACAAGACGCTTCGAGGGTAACAAACACTAGATGGACTAAGAGTAACAACTGCCTTGCAACCAAAAAAGTTTGGCCGTGTGTAGACTCAAAACGCTCGAAGAGTTTGTTAGGCCTGAACCGCCTGTATCTAGATTCTACCATAGGTGTTCTTACAGGACACTGTCTAATAGGAAGACACGCCAATTGGTGTGTTTTCCAATGACTTCTGCAGAAGCTGCATGAACGAAGTAGAGGAAGAAACCGTTCAACACCTTCTTTGCTCATGCACTACTTCATAGGAGGAAAACTCACCTCGCTGAATTCTTCTTCGATGATACTAGCGACTTAGCTTACATAGACCCTAAAAGTCTTTCGAAAAGTAAAAGTTTGGCGTGTTTCGACTAGCGGGTGATTAACCGGCTAATCCCGTAATAGAATCTTACATCGGGTTTCTGAGATCAGTGCATAACTTTCTGATCTCAGAGGTATCAGGCAATGTACTCATTGACAGCCACTTACACCTAACCTAACCTATGTATATTGCATAAGCAACTGCAAAAGAACTGCGTTTTTATGTTTTTGCATATAACCATTAGAATATTTAATTCAATTTTTTTTTTTTTTTAATTTATGTGGTTTTGTTCAAATTTCATAATTAATGTGTATTTGGCAGCCCTTCACCACCAAGTATATTATGATGAACGATATTGATATTGTACTTAACTTCTTCTTCTTCTTCTTCTTCTTTTTCATTTCCGGCGTTACGAGTAGTGATCTTGAAGCGATCACAACTCTCCCACTTTGCTGCTTCACACTAGTGATCCGCCTGTGGGGTACGCCGCGTTGACCTCAGAAATCGTCGGCAAGCCTCCCGGTTTTGGATTGTTCCATGTCTGAGGCCAACCAAATGCTGCTGTTTTTGCATTTGCTTGTACCAGGAGTGTTTTGGCCTGCCTTTTCTTTTTCGTCGCGAATTTGTTGAAACGTTGTACGATATTGCCTTTTTGACGGGGTTCTGCGGATCTCTCCTTTGAACATGACAATACCAACTGAGCCGGTCGTGCTGAATTTTGTCCAAGATGGTACTTTTGACATGAAGGCTTCCACGGATCTTAGTACTTCTAATTCGATCAAGCTTTGTTACTCCTGCTGTCATCCGAAGCATCTTCATTTCGGCTGCCGTCAATTTGCTCTCATACTTTTTGTACATTGTCCAACATTGTGAACCGTATGTCAGAGCTGGACGGACAACTGCTGTGTAGAGTCTTCCCTTCAGCTTAGGGGGCATTTTTCGATCACAGAAGATAGCGGAGTTTTCTCGCCACTTCATCCACCCTACGCTTACTCGATGATTGATGTCGTCATCACAAGATGCTTCACTATTGATCATAGATCCCAGATATTTAAACTTTTCACACTTGGGAAGCACATTTCCATTCAAATAAATGTCCGGAATAGGCTTGTATGGATCAGAAAAAGGGCAGCACAGGTATTCAGTCTTTTTAGCGCTAATACGGTACCCATTTCCTTCCAGAACATCAATCCAAACGTCAAGTGCTCGTTGCAGGGATGTAGGATCCTCGCTTATGATGGCTCCATCGTCAGCAAAGAATAATTGTTGTACTTTATTGTCCGTTACTTTTCCTTCGAGCAAATAATCCAGAACAGCAATAAAGAGCAGTGGACTCAAGACACTTCCCTGATGTACACCTACTGTTATTTGGAATTCTTCGGTGACTCCAGCTGGGCATCTCACTTTTGTAACTGCTCCCTCGTACATGTCCATAATTATTCGCACATAGGCTTCAGGAACTCCTCGGTGTCTGAGGGCCACCCATATCAGATCTCGTGGTTGTCGATCGAATGCCTTTTCGAAGTCAACCAACACAATATGCAAATCCTCTAAGGCATCTCGGTGTTTTTCCATAATGATCCTTATGCTTTGGATTGCGTCTGTAGTTGACTTACCCGCGACAAACCCGCATTGGTCATCAGACAGCCTTATTATTTTCCGCAGTCGGCTATCCAAAACCCGCTCAACGATCTTCATAGTGTGGGACATCAACTTGATCGAACGATAGTTGTCACAGCTTCTGGTATCTCCCTTTCCCTTGTACATTGGAAGAAGAAAACTTTCCCTCCATTGATTAGGCAAACTGTCACCTCTTACAAGTTTGGAGATGAGAATCGTGAGCCATCTTAACCCGATGTCTCCCATATTTTTCCAAAACTCATATGGTACCTCGTCTGGCCCAATCGCTTTGCCTTTTTTGGAGTTCTTAACTGCCTCCCTAACTTCTTCGACTGTGACGTCGGATACTCCCGTAAAGTTAGGTGCAGCTGTTGGAAAGTGGCGCCGAGGAAACTGTTCATTCAATTGATATTGTACTTAACATACAATCGAAAGTTCGTGCGACCCAGTCGTCCCCATTTTTTACTTGGACTATTAGCATCTTCAAATTCCAAATTTTTTTAAATCGCAGTGTTTGAATGGTGTGCATCCCAATCATGGGCGTTGTATTCAGTAGATTTCTGTGAAACCCCAAAAAAATTAACTCTGGGAGTAGTGTAGAGGAAATATTTTTTCTTTCCTAACATTTTAACAATACAGCAAAGAACAGGTGACGGAAGGATTAAATATGGGTAGCATTTTGATTGTAGTGAAAATGCTGATGATGTTAAATTTGGTAAAAAAAAATTGCACAGTGTGCTTTATCTCACTCTAGAATAGGGCCAGCTTGAACTTTTCCCAATTGTCTTTCAAAAATTTCTGTTCTTGTTATCGATTATAATTACGGAAACTGTCACAAACGTGGATCACGAAAATAAGCAGCTATACAGTTAAAACGCTTTTCATCTTCTTTTTTAACAATCAAAGAAAATTTACGTCTTGCCACAGTTATAATGGAATAAATTTATTTCAAGAGAAATGTCGATGCATTAAAAACAATGCAACCTTCCTTAGCTTTAGCGACACTGCGGTAAGAATGAATAAAATATGGTAAAGCTTAGCTCGAACCTGTTGTATGTAATGAACCACACCTAAGAGACAGGTGGATAAAAAACGAAAGCTGACCCAAGCCCGAACAATATTGACACCCATTGTTATTGTGTTAGTAAATTAATCAAAAACCGATCAATACAATCGATTGTGCATTTGAAATATTCAGTAATTAATCATCACAAAACAACGTCCAACGGTCAAAAGCCAAAATTATTGGGTATTCTGTTGAAAATGAAAAAAAAAAAACATAAACAATAGAGGTCCACTCTTGAATCTTAAACTTTCACAACACAAGTGTCTCAGACATGAGAGAGATGACGGATTCCATTCCTGCTCTTGGCATGGTCGAACCAATGCCCATTGATGTCCACACAATGTTAACCAACCTGTACAAGCGGTGCTTTCAGAGCGAGTGAAGGGATAATACAACAAGACACGGACGTCAGACAGAGGGAATATTATAACGATCGCAAAAGGCCATCGAGGTGCAGCGAGCGCGAATTTTCTTGAAGGACGTGATGTCGATGGTAACTATGGTAACAGCACATAGCAACACTCAGATACTTGTTTCTTAACCTGCCTCGATATTCAACTGTGTCTGTGTATGTGTAAGATGTTGATGGTTTTCACTTTTGGTTTTCATATGAGAGACGTAACCTCAATAAATTATAAATCGTTGAAAGCCTTTGAGTTGGTTTTTCGATTTTATATTACATTTCGGTGCCTTGCGCTATGTGTGTGTATGTGTTGTGTTATGTTTGGGTTATTTTCGGTTTTTGTTGTTGCTTTTGTTTTTGTTTTTGGTTCCCATTAATCTTAACGGAAATTGCTAACTGTTTTGTGGACTAGGAGGTGATACTCGTAGATCTTTCGTTGAAATGACTTATTAGTTACCATACATCAACTTTGCCTTACTTAATAGGTACAAGGCCATGTTGTTCCATTTGAAATGGGCTTTGTGTTTAAGGGCGCTTTAGCTAAAATGATTGATTGTTTCATTGTTGAGATTCAAATAAAAACAATCAAATTAAGCATCAGATTGTTTCAATAATTGACAAAACGTAGTGAACGAAGTGTTGGAACAAACTAATATGCGCTTGTGTTGAAAGACTACGACATATGACCTTTGAATAGCTGTCAAATGGAAGATAGTAAGTAATTTTTTGCCAGGCTTTATTTTTTATAAATCTTTATCTAATACCGATTAAACAAGTATCAACTGATTGTTATTGACAGCGACCACATTTAAGTAAAAAACTACTGTCTGGTGTATCAAGTCATACGTAACATGATGACAATTCGAATACAGAGAGACTTTTTTTTAAAAGAAGAAAATTTGTGTGAGAATACCCAAGAGTTTCTGTTATTACTTATTACTTAAAGGAATCAGTTTAACAAAGTAGTTCAGGACTTCATATCGTGCGGGGCGATTAACGTTTAATGGGGCTCCTTAGTGGGTGCCTAGCCTTAAATTTTCAGCATCATTTCATCAGCCTCATGCTTCCAGTCTTAAGTCACATACCTTGAATTTCATACATTCAGTTTCCAACTGGCAGTCTTATTCCATAAGTCTAATTCTTTCAAATTATTTCGTTTATTCTCACACTCGCAGACCAATACTGAGTGTTGCCAGCTGAACATTTTGAAATCCAGGGAAATCTGTCTGGTTGACTGGAATTTGCTTCTTTAAATCCAGTCAAAAAAAAAAACATAGCAAACAGGAGATAGTTATTAAAATTATGTATTTTTGGAGTTTAACCGCTTATAAAGTGTGGTTTTATTTTAGGGACCGGTGTTGATTTTGGATAAAGCACAAATAATTTAAGAAATTACTGTCATTTCTCTTTATTACGATAATATTGGTATGGTTCAATTATGTACAGAACAAAATATCGGCATTATGGCCGCCGAGGTCGCGGCTTCCATCCGATGGTCCAAATTTTGTATAACGCTCAAGCATATTTGAGGTTTTATGCCGTTAATGTGCCGAATTATCTCATCCTTTAGCTTTTGAATAGTTGTTCGCTTATCGACGTACACCTTTTCTTTCAAATAACCCCAAAGAAAGAAGTCCAGCGGTGTAAAATCACATGATCTTGGAGGCCATTCGACATCACCACCTCGTGAAATAACACGCCCATCGAATTTGTCTCGCAAAGAAGCCATTGTTTCGTTAGCTGTGTGGCAAGTAGCACAGTTCTGTTCAAACCGCTTCTTCTTCTTCTTTTTCATTTCCGGCGTTGCGAGTGCTGATCTTGAAGCGATCACAACTCTCCCACTTTTCTTTTTCACACTTGTGATCCGCCTGTGGGGTACGCCGCGTTGACCTCAGAAAGCGTCGGCAAGCCTCCCGGTTTTGGATTTTTCCATGTCTGAGGCCAACCAAATGCTGCTGCTTTTGCATTTGTTGTACCAATAGTGTTTTGGCCTGCCTTTTCTTTTTCGTCGCGAATTTGTTGAAACGTTGTACGATATTGCCTTTTGGACGGGGTTCTGTGGATCTCTCCTTTGAACATGACAATACCAACTGAGCCGGTCGTGCTGAATTTTGTCCAAGATGGTAATTTTGACATGAAGGCTTCCACGGATCTTAGTACTTCTAATTCGATCAAGCTTTGTTACTCCTACTGTCATCCGAAGCATCTTCATTTCGGCTGCCGTCAATTTGCTTTCATACTTTTTGTACATTGTCCAACATTGTGAACCGTATGTCAGAGCTGGGCGGACAACTGCTGTCTTCCCTTCAACTTAGGGGGCATTTTTCGATCACAGAAGATAGCGGAGTTTTCTCGCCACTTCATCCACCCTACGCTTACTCGATGATTGATGTCGTCATCACAAGATGCTTCACTATTGATCATAGATCCCAGATATTTAAACTTTTCACACTTGGGAAGCACATTTCCATTCAAATAAATGTCTGGAATAGGCTTGTCTGGATCAGAAAAAGGGCAGCACAGGTATTCAGTCTTTTAAGCTATTAGCGCTTCAGGGATGTATGATGGCTCCATCGTCAGCAAAGAATAATTCTTGTACTTTATTGTCCGTTACTTTTCCTTCGAGCAAATAATCCAGAACAGCAATAAAGAGCAGTGGACTCAAGACACTTCCCTGATGTACACCTACTGTTATTTGGAATTCTTCGGTGACTCCAGCTGGGCATCTCACTTTTGTAACTGCTCCCTCGTACATGTCCATAATTATTCGCACATAGGCTTCAGGAACTCCTCAGTGTCTGAGGGCCACCCATATCAGATCTCGTGGTTGTCGATCGAATGCTTTTTCGAAGTCAACCAACACAATATGCAAATCCTCTAAGGCATCTCGGTGTTTTTCCATAATGATCCTTATACTTTGGATTGCGTGTCTGTAGTTGACTTACCCGAGACAAACCCGCATTGGTCATCAGACAGCCTTATTATTTTCCGCAGTCAGCTATCCAAAATCCGCTCAACGATCTTCATAGTGTGGGACATCAACTTGATCGAACGATAGTTGTCACATCTTCTGGTATCTCCCTTTCCCTTGTTCAAACCGCATATTGTCCAAATCCATATCTTTGCAATTTGGGCCATAAAAAGATCGTTATCATCTCACGATAATGAACACCATTCACAGTAACTGCCTGAGAGCCCTCATTTTGAAAAAATAAATACGACCCGATGATGCCGCCAGTCCATAAACAGTCACTGTTTCTGGGTGCTATGGATTTCGACTATCACTCTTGGATTATCATTCGCCTAAATAACGGCAATTCTGCTTATTGACGAATTCACTGAGGTTAAAACGTGCCTCATCACTGAAGATGATTTGCTTGGAAATTGATCATGCATTTTCATAACAAACCTGAATAACTTTAACGCGTTGCTCGATTGTGTATCTCTCCATCGTTCAAATTGAATTAGTCTGAAATTGAGAAATGAAATGAAATGCAGAAAAATACTTGAGGTTTAAGTGTTGTACACTTTCAACGATGGGACTGAAAATTTAACCACCCTTTATAAATAAATTTATAAAATTTATAATATCTTGCGTATCACGATGAATTTCCCTTACCGTGATTTTACGGTTACAACGTCCAACGAAATGTATGGTATTCTACAAAATGAGTAAAGATCGCAACCATTTCAGTGAGAAAACGATTTCTTCAGCGTAATACCTGCATTTCATATGAAAGCTATTACCGTCTTTCTCTTGAAAAGCTCAACACTTCAACAGAAATTGAGACTATAAATTACATTTACAAAATGGTTACGTTAGTTGATTGCACTTTATAATCACTCGTTTACACTGAATACACATTGAACTTGAAATTTAAATTAAAACAAGAATATACTAAAAAGTTTTGTATTTTATTTCCGGTGAAATTTAGTCAAATCTGGCTGAAAAACAGTAAAAATGGCTCATACTTGCAGTTTCATAGTTTTATTCTAATATTACAGTCTTATGCTTTCGTCCAGTCTATACCTTCGATTTTACACCGTCAAACTTTCAGTCTTACACCTTCCGTCTTCTGCCTTTTCATACTATCAATCTCATATGGTTAACTTCATCTATTTAGTCCCATATCCTTGGCCTCATGCTTCTGTTTCATACTTTGTCAAGCTACAATATATAAACTTAGTTTTTTTTTTACGTTTGGTTTTCAATATAGCAATACTTTTTCGTTCTTGACTGCGGTCAAAAACTGAAAATTTATATACTCAATTTGGTTAACCATTTTAAGTTGTTGATGAAATCGCTGTTGATTCTGCCTTTCACATAATTTCGAGGTTTGAGCTTGTGAGTTTCTCTATACTATATTTTTTGTGAGGTTATGTGAATTCGCTTGTCCACGCAGATAAAGCAGAGAGGATTAACACCTTGGAAAAGAATATTCGGTGGGTTATTGTGGACATACAGACCCAAATACTGCAAAAAGTGGTCGAAAATTGGAACTCTCGGGTGGAATTTATAAGAGCTAGACGTTGCGGCCATTTGACCGAAATCATTTCCAAATCAATTCCTTATAACAAAAGCTAAATTCTTGGTCATAACGTTAAATTATTTGCATTTTATTTCTGCTTGAAAGCTACACATGTAATGAAACACCCTTTATAAGAATAGGTATGAGACTAGGTATGAGATACAGAGGCATAGAATTTAAAGCATTGTGTCTTAGCATAGGTCTGACACTTATGGAGTTAGACTGAAGGAATAAGAGAGCAGATTTGAGGCTGAAGATATGAGACTGAAGGGCCATCATTCCACACGTTCAGTCGAATACCTTCAGTTTCAGTCTCAAATCTTCTGTTTCGGTTTTACTCCTATGTCATTTTCAGTCATATGGCTTCCGTCTCATACCTATAAATTGATATCTTTGGTCTCATAACTTTAGCCTCATGTCGCTCTTATACCTTCTCATCACCAAATTATTGTAACGAGAGGCACTCACAGTTCGTTTTCTTATTGGACACACATGTAAATTCGCCAAAGGGGTTAAATTGTACCTATAGATTCTTTTCCTTGTGTTATTTATACAGGGCTCGGTTTACCGTTTAAACAGTCTTTTTCTCAATTACTTTCCGGGGTATTTTTTGTAGAGTAGAAAATTGTAGAGCTATCCATTCTCTCACAAGGGATGGTTTTGAAAAATGGGGCTCCTCGCTCTGTTGCCCCATTCCGATTTATTTATTTTATGTATTTAGATCTCAAAAATAATGGTTTGAACATCAGCTCTTTCGTTTTCCTTTATTAAACAGAAATAATATTTTATGTTTTGATCATTTTGAACAACAAAGACTTATTTTGAATATAAGCTTTCAAAAAAAATTAGAGGAATTGTTATACATTGCAGGGTGTCGTCGAACATGCAAAAATATTATATCAATGACATCGCCTTCGACTAGTTTTACTTCACTTTCAATTTATTTCAACAGAACTTCGCTTCTTTCAAGGACGTCGTATCCTCGACCTAAATGGTTTGTAAACATTCTGCATAGCCTTCCCAAAGTTTAGTATTTCCACAACATGCATCCATGAATTCGACATCAAGCCTGTTAATTGGGTAGTTAAAGTAACACTTACCATCAACTACTCAATAAAATCTACCTTCGTTTTGATTTGACTTGAACTGAAATCAGTTAACACTACACACTGTTAATCAATTCATTGCCCACAACCTCATATGCAACTGAGCGTGGCATAATAAGTCTACCGCGCTGTGTTTACCTAAAAACTAAAGAAGTGCGTTTTGCAATTTTAAGTGTTATAGTTGTGCATATATCTGAATCATACCAAATGGTGTTCTCGATTTTTTTCTTTGTCAAACTCAAACTCTAACCACAGAAATAATTCGCAGACACAATTCTAACAATTACATTCTAACAAAGCTCATTAGATGTGCGAAGCCATGAAAGATACAAAAGCCTGAATTGCCTAGACTTTGCAGAAGAAATACGACTCAGATGAAGAATAATGTTGAAGAGTGAAGCATTTCTTAATTGAGGTCACCAGTTATAAGACAATTTATTTTACACGTCTTGGCGAAATGCTGTCAAGAATACGTAATGGGTTTTAAGTTCTCCAACTCATTCATTCATCAAATACGAACCGAGTTCATACATCAACCCAAATAATGATGATCCGTCACAATGAGAGGTTTGTTGTTCTGAAGCGCGCAATTGTCGCTAAAAGAAACAAATCTAGACAAGCGGGTGTTGGAGACTTTGTTCTTCAGACTCATGATCTATTTAGTGTTTTCCTCTTTTGCATTCTGTTCTCAAAAGTCAACAGAAATTAAAGATACATTTTTCTTTCACCAAAGTTGTGTATAATTTGCTTTTAATTCTAATTCAAGATAATAAATGGTTCACAACATAATTTGAAGCGGAAGGGACACATCAAAAATACATTCGTTGGTAAGATCTTTTGTCAGGGAACACAATTTAAGATTTTTTGTTCGCGTTAGATTCATTGAATTTAAAAAGTAGCGATTGTATAATTTAGACGTTTTCCGCTGTTCATTGGAGGCATAGTCAAAGAAATCCTTTTACATGCGAGCTGTAAAAATTGAAACATTTTTAAGTTTTTCTCTGTGAATGGAAAAATTACCAACAGAAATTGTTGTGACAATGTCAATTTTAACCGAAGATTCAACATTAATTGATCAACTGTGCGTGACTAATTAGATGCAAGCACTTCCACTAGCTTCATCTGCTCCTCGTTCGTAGATCGTAGTCCATTTTATTCCGTTGAAATTACGCCCAACTTTTAATAAGCCAAAGTCCCTCATTTTGAGAGGAAATTGTAACAAGTTAATCTATTTATAAAGTTTGTTCATGGATTTCGAGCATGGTGGCTGTTGGGCAGCGAATACCGGGGAACCTACGACGTATACGTGCATTAAGATGGAAAACTACTTTTTAGTCTTTTGATGAAAAGAGCCAACATACAAAACATGACACGTTTATCTTCTTCATCTCGGTGGTTTACTTTCTTCATTCGACGAAAGAAAACTCACTGAAATAAGCCAACAACAAAAAAGAACAATATCCCCCAAAGAAGTCTTCTTCAGTCTGTGACTGCACCAGACGATGGACGTTTTGAGTCACTCTCTATGGACAAGCAGAAAAATGGATCTGGTGAATCTGAAGACTTGACTTGATCTAGAATTTCTATCTGGCCGAATGAAGACATATGGACATAGAAGAGAAACAAAAATCATAATGCTGTGCTGAGTGCTGACCGGACCGGATAAAGTTCTTTAGGATGCTTTACACTCATACCAAATGAGAGTTTCATTCACATGGGTGTTGATGGCAACATAACACGACACAGCCACTGATCTCTTTCAACATCAAGCACATCCGATTTCTAGGCAAACAAGATATATGCTCAACACACTGCGTGCGGATACATATGTACGTACACTTGAACGCGTTAAGTCAACCTACTGAATGGCAACTCCAACAAGTAGTAGATTGCCCAGTTTTCTGGCGAACAACTTTTTTTTTGCTTATGCACACCACAATTTTCTTCCAGACCAGACGGATAATTACAAATCGAACAATTGTGCGATTGATGTAAAAACGATCTCGTCTTTTACCATTCATCCAGGAGCTTCAGTGGAAAACCTTTACAGACGCATGATGATAAACCTGATGAATTGATCCACTTTGCGCTCGGCGGCGGTCCATTGATTGCCTTGGCGCTGTTGCGGTGAGCAGACGGTATACGAGTTTGTATAAAAATACCGGTGCGAGATCCAAAGACATCAATTTCACCGAAAATACGAAAAGATGCGTTTAAGATATTCATTTAGTAAATCAAATTAAAAGAGAAATTAAATTCCACTACAGGTTCAGCCGGATGTCTGGTTTGACCAAAGACTTAGATA
The DNA here is from genome assembly GCA_914767635.1 of Melanostoma mellinum. Lineage (NCBI taxonomy): Eukaryota > Metazoa > Arthropoda > Insecta > Diptera > Syrphidae > Melanostoma > Melanostoma mellinum. The sequence goes on from OU612059.1 coordinate 20,233,655, forward strand.
CTACCTCTTCCATGGCATACAAGCAATTGGTGGAAGCTAAATTGCCGCAGTTTTTCACCAACAATTAGGTGAATCGAATCGCGTGCGTTAAATTAGTAATTTTTTTTCTAATTAAAGAAAAGTATAGATATTGTTTGTATGGTTAGAATATTGAATGTGTGGGCTTTAAATTGTGAGTTATTTAATTTTTTATTAACATTGATCAGTGAGTAGGTGTATATATTGAAGAGATTATGTTAAGAACCACATCTCGTCTTCATAAATGAGGTGGGAGCTTTCCGTCATGAATGAATATACATTCCAACAAAGGCATAGCTAAAAGTGAGGTGGATTAATGATTCTATGTACCATTTTTTCGATGAGTGAGTTGAAAGGATGACAGATCAGTGCTGAGTGTTTAAATAAAAGTTAAAGACTGACCTAGAGCTCGATCTATTAGTTCGGAGATTAGTGCGTATTGTTTCTTTTGACGAAAAAAGTCACATTTTTTGCAACATATTTTACCGTGGAATGTAGTATTTCTAATGATATACTTCCGAGATCTATTGTTACTCTAAAACGAGCAAAACACTTTGAACTTTTCCGTAATCTGCAAAAAAAAAAAAGATTATAGTAATAATCGGCTTGTCAACTGGATATCATTTGTTTGGATCTTAAAGCAGTCGGGTTGTGTTCAAGGAAATTTTATTTGAAGAACAAAACCCGGTTCCGAATTACGGCAAACGTTATCGAAATACTCGTGACGGAATTAAGTGAATTTGGTATTACCGCTCACGTTATCGATTGATCTAGTACCACACATTTGGCATTGTAGTCAAACGTCTTCTTATTTCCCGAAATGCTTGCCGTATTTTTTGAAGGTAGGAAATTAGTTAATGAACACCAGCTAGTAAAACCCTGTGTGTTTAAACCTTTTAGAAATCAATCACCGAAACAAAAGGTGTTTGCTTTAAGCTTGGCTTTTTAATTGGCTATACTGTTTCTAGTGATTGTCAATTTGACAATTGGTGGTCAGTACGTTTTGTAATTTCAACATGTAGAAACTTACTTACTAACTGCTGTTGATGTTAGTGTTTGATAAAGTGGTCGAAAATGAATTTCCTGATTTTGCTTCACTCTAGCCAACTGGCTCATATGCCTTAAATCGTTTAAATGCACTAATGGCATATGAATATCTTATCTTTAGCTGTCTTACTTCATACGCTCAGATGTAGATGGTCTTCCTCTAATAATTTTACAATTATATGCTAAGGCTTTGGCAATTCCTTTAAAAATTATTTTTAATCGCTCGCTAGTGAGTGGTGAGTTCTTCAAAAATTGAAACGATCAACAATCACACCCATCTTTAAATCGGGAAGCAGGTAAGAGGTTTCAAATTACCGTCCAATTTGCAAACTATCTACAGTTCCTAAAGTTTTTGAAAAACTGGTCTAGATAGAACTCGTAGCTAGTAGATCTACTACCACTAACCTTACAATTTTTTGTAATTTAGTTTTGAATGGACTTGAGAATGGCTCTCAGTACGACGTTATCTACACCGACTTTCGATTGAGTAAATCGTGACGTATTACTGAAGAAGATAAACAAAGTTGGTTTTCACTCGAACTTCTTAAACTGGATTAATTCGTACTTAAGGGATCGTATTCAGTACGTTCGTATAAGCAATGTTCTTTCTACACCGGTATATGCTAATTCGGGTGTTCCACAAGGAAGCCTTTTCGGTCCCCTTCTTTTTTTGCCTTTTGTCCACGAAATTCCTGAAATATTTTTAAATTCAGAGTGCTTATAATGTATGCGGACGATTTGTAAGTTTTTCTTTGCATAAAATCTGAAATTAATTCCTTGCTTTTACAAGAAGATCTTGATAAGTTGTCAAGGTGGTGTACAACTAACTCCCTTGATCTTAACATTTCTAAATGTCAAAGTTTAACATTTTGTCGAAACCGATCGTCAGTTAATTGTACTTATAAAATTGATCAGAAAGAACTGTCTGTATGTATCACAAAGAAAGATCTTGGTGTAATTTTTGACGAGAAGCTGAACTTTATACGACACATAGATTTGTTAGTTGCTAAAGGAAATTCAATGTTAGGTTTTATTTTGCGTAACTCCAAAGAGTCTTTCGATACACATACTTTAAAATGTCTATATTTTGCCTTTGTGAGGCAATTTGGAGTACTGCAACACAATTTGGAATCCCTCATATGCCGTTCATTCATTCCGAATTGAAAAAATCAAAAAACGATTTGCGAGAATTGTTGTGAAAAGACTTAATTGGGACATAGATATGCCATCTTATGAAACAAGATGTCAATTACTCGGTATTCTGCCTCTAAACTATCGAAGGAAGTTCACTGCAATTATGTTTAGTCGCGACATATTAACAGACCATATTGATTGTTCTCAAATTTTTGCTTTAATTAACTTCAATGTTCCTGTGAGAATGCTTAGAAACCCTGTATTTTTTAAAATACCTTTTCACAGAACTGTATATGCTGCCAACGAACCATTATGAAGATGTCTAAGAGAAGCAAATTCTGAGCTGAAATCTGAGCTGAGAGCTGTAAAAGAATGCATTCTTTTTTGTATTGCGTTCAAATGATGAAAAAGTCTTATCTTTTGAATATTTTAACTTCATGTTAGTACTTAACTTTAAAATAAGTTCCCAGTCTTTTGTGAACCAATCATCTAGAGCAGTCAAACGACTTGAAGTCAAAAGAATGCAATACTTTTTAACTGGTCGCAATCTTGGAAGTCTCTTAAAAGTCTTTTACATTCTTTGCAATCATGAAGTCATTTGATTGCATTGAAAGTAATGCAGTCATTAGGCTGTTGTAGAGTTTTTTGACTGCTTGAAATCTGTTTAACTGCTTGAAGTATTTTGACTATTATCCCTGGGTCGGCCTTTATTATGATCGCTTATCAGTAATATAACAGGACACAACCAACAATAGAAAGAAAATGGGTCATTGCACTGATGACTGATGTAGAGCATGCCATGACGAAGATGAAAGTGAGGATACAACTAGCTTCCTTTGTCACTGCCCAGCAATCTGCCACAGATTCTTCTGACTTAAAGAATTATCAGAAACTCCAAGAAACAGCCTCTTGAACTTCATTAAGGCCACGAAATTGTTAAAAGTTGACTTACCATAAGCTCATAGGTTTTTTAGGACGTTACAATACCCCAGGGTATCACAATGGATCTACATTGATCTAAGTTTGGCGGAAATAAGATCAACCGTCAGCCCATTCTACCTAACCTAACCTACCTGGCCTGATGGTGCAAAATTTAACGAAAACCCCAATTGCTGTTAAGTATTATTTTGGATACAACGATTTACTTTCGTATGATAGTAAACTATTTGTTCAATCGTTTTCAGAAAGTATTTAACTACATTGTAAACAACATCTTTTGAAATCGGGATCCCACAAGGTTCTATATTGCGACATTTATTGGTTTTCATGTTTTTTAACGATTTCTCAAATTGTTCTTCTAATCTTATAAAGCTACATTTCTATGCAAATGATATTCAAATTAATAAATATATCTTAATCAGTGTGTTATAAGATTTATTAAGACCTCAGGACAATCGCCAAGTGTTTCCTTCACAAGATTCTTACTCTATCTAAACCAATCAAAATAGCACCTTATAGGTAGGTATAGTTTTTTTCTGTGAATATGGAAGCAAGCTTTGTCCGTCCCGCTTCAGAAAGTTCTCTCAATACTCCATTAGCCAACAAATACACTATTCATTGAGAGTGATTAACTGAATTCCAAAGTTCTTTGATTCGGAGTCATTCCTTACTACTCAGGCTCTAGTACGACTGAAGAAAATTGAAAACTGCAAATTAATTGAAAACGTCACCTGCACAAGTGCTTATAAACTGATTTCATCTACCGAAGTGAACTCTTTTTTCTTGTTGTTGGTGATTCAAAATGTTACACATCATATGTACATATACATCATGTACAAAAAAAACATTAGTAATGATAATGATCTTTTAATTCTTGCTTTTTTTTACAGATGTAATCACACAAATGGCTTTACGACTTCGTCGTGATGTACAAAAGGCATCGTATTACGTTTGGTTTCTGGGGGCTGACGAAGCTAAAGGCTTACGTGGGCCACGAGTCATTAATTCCGTTCTTCCGTACCTAATTGATAGGTCCCGTGACCAGGAACCACTCAAAGTAACCCTACAGGTGTCACACAAAGGAATTAAAATACTACAGGTAAACATACCGCTCATTCACAAATAAATAAACAAGAAATCAAATATGTATATCTTCATTTTCAATTCAAAAGGGTTCTTCAAAACACTTCATACCGCATAGTGCCATAACCAGTTCCGTGCAATCGGATGATATAGTTGCATGTGTCCTCCTTCTGTATAATCCCGCAACCAAGTGTCCCCTACACGTGCACGCATATCGTTGCGATTCAGAGACAACAGCCGAAGCATTACATCAGCAGTTGCAGATCCTAATCAATCGGCCTGAGAATCAAAAACGTTTCGAGGAGCTCGAATCCAGGTGAGTTACGTATATAAACCAACATACACTAACTTACTTATTGCACGTACCACTTCGATTCATCTTTGCGATGAGTGAAAGTGAAGGAGTAACTGAACAAAAAAATTCAAACCAAAACGCAAAATACAACTAAACTAAAAAAACTATCAAAGAGGAAGCTAACAAGTTTCAGCAATGGACCGTAAATAAATCGAACACCATAAAGTGTGACAAGCCGTAATGCATTTTTTGTCGATTAATTATTTCTTTTTTGTGCCGTTATTGCTCTTGTAATGGAGATAACTTTGTTGAAATGCATCTGAATGATGCTGCGAGTAAAGCAGAGGGGATGAATTCAACTCAAAGTACGGCCTCATTGCTGCCGGCACGCTATATGGCTAAAAAGCAAGTTTAGGAAGCGGAGATTTGATATGATGTAATAGCATTTTGCAGGGGCCCGCAACTCCGTAACAGATCTGTGCATAGTGTGCTGCACTGAGCTGCGCTCAACTGAAGCGCAGATGCATAGATAAATAGATTCAGATAGATACACAGTAGGTCCCTTGCCTCAGTGAAGAAGAAAAAGTAATTCAATCTTGTGCTTTTTTAAGCCTAGCTCTTCAGACTGAAAATATGTAAAGTTTCCTACAGGAGGGCACTTATTTGACAGTTGAAAGAGGCGCAATCAAATGAGGAAATGTATGGATAGCATAATAAATGGTATCAAATCAATTTCGCTTTGCTGTTTGCCCGTTCATAGAAGAAAGAAAGAGAGAAGCATAAATTTACTGCAGCGAATAAGCACCAAACCACAGCAACGAGAAAACAATGAAATTGCATCTGTTGTGGTGACCTTGCCGTAATGATTAGCTTGTCTACCTTTTGTATTGAAGTTCAAGTCTAAAATCTCAGATCTCTGGTTTCACTGCCACGAAAAGAGCTTTCACATTAAGTAGTTCTGAATGCTCGTCGAACTTCCTCTGCCCACCTATGTATTCATTTTGTTTTGAAAACATAATGAACATTGTGTTGAGCAACATGAAATGTATGTCCTGCTCTTTCTGTCTGCAATACCATTTCAACAATACAACACCCTTATATTGAAAGCGTTTATACAGAAAATATTTTTCAGTGTAGTCCATCCACATTTGCAAATACGCTGTTAAGTGGCAACCTTAAACAGAAGCTAAAACTCCGAAGAAACAACATCAGTCACTCAATCCCAGCCGTGTTTTATTGGGAATTTTATAGTCATTTTCACTAATAAGCTCAATAAAACACTGTACTCACTAATGCCACTTTATATCAGCCCTGTTGTTCACTTCTGAACACTAGCCGAGTTTCATTGAGAATCCTGTTCATCACTTCGCCAAGTGACATAATATATTAGCCGTGTTTTATTGGGAATTTATATATTCAGTTCACTTGCGAGTCTCAATCAAACGCTTTTTTGGCTATATTCACTTATCAAATTCACTTTCTTATAAACGCCATTTACCAGCCATCCCTGTTGTTCGCTTCTGCAAGTGAATTATTTTTGTCCACTTACGCTATTCTTTTTAGAGTTGTTGTTTTTTCATGAGCGATGTTTTTCGATGTTTTGCTGAAGTGAACGCAAATTCCCAATAAAGCACGGCTAATTTTGTCCACTTATCGTTATTGACTTTAGAGTTGTTGTTTTCCCATTGGCGATGTTTTGCTGAAGTGAAAACTGATTCTCAATAGCCGAGTTTTATTGGGAATTTTTATATTCACTTCTATTAGGCACTCAATGAAACGCTGTACTCACTTATAAGACTTTATTCCACAAACTCCATTTACCAGACATCTCTGTTGTTCACTTCTGCAAGTGACTTATTTTTGTCCACTTACGTTGTTCACTTTAGAGTTGTTGTTTTCTATGTGCGATGTCTTGCAATGTTTTGCTGAAGTGAATATGGATTCCCAATGAAACTTGGCTACTGACTTGTTGTTGTTCACTAATCGTTGTTGTTTTCCCATGTGCGATGTTTTGCGATGTTTTGCAAGCGTGTGAGTATAGATTCCCAATAAAACACTTCTCTCATCATAACGGAATGTAGAAGTAGATACGCACCAGCACCACTTATTCCATCATTACAGAAATTTGTTTCGGCCCTTTTACAGCTGCAAAGAGCCCGCTGTATTGCAGTGTGGGCCATTTGATCGGAGAGCTAATTTTTCGGGGCAGATTACAAATTTTAAGTTAGACTGTCAGTCTCAGAGCGAACTTAAATTTAAAAAAATCCTTTATTTTCATGTAGTTCAGAAATTCCGGCAAATCCACGGAACGTGTTGATTCGAGGCGTTTAAAATGTGAAAACGGGCCTGGAAGCCTATTTCCATCGTTTTCTTGTTAATGCTTTTTTTGTAAATATTTCGCGCAAAAGTTGGCACGATTCAAGATGCTGGCGAATGTATATCTTTATCTGTTCATTTCATTAAATCTTCACATCTTGATGATGATGATGAGGCAAGACGCGCGGCAATAAAAACAAGAGGAATATGCTCTCTGTGGCGCACTGCAAAATGCAAGATTACTTATTTAAGTCAGTCCAATGAGTTGATGACATACATTTAACCAAACAGAGATCAGTCCTCGAGTAGTTCAGTGATATGATGATGCAACCGCGATTAAGGCGCAGCCGTAGAGCATCTTTCATAACAAATAAAAATGCCAGTTAAAAAATATTTTTGGTATTTTGAACAGACAAGACAAAAATAAACAACAACAAGAACGATACTGCGCATAGTATAACTCAAGTACATTGTGGTACTTGCGATTTGTTTATTTTGGTGACTGGAGGCCAACACCATCACCGTGCTCATTGTGATCTTATCAAAGAGACGCGACATTGCATTGTTGTTTATTTTGAGGGCAAAAAATCTTGTTAACATTAAAGAAGCTGAATTTAAATGTTGAAACAAAGGTTAAGCAATCAAACCCGCAAGCTTATCGTTATTATTTCAATCATTTGCTTGGCATTTTGCATTGACGGAGGGAGGAAGCTTAAGACGATATTGGAATATAGGGGCAAGCATAAGAGCTTCTGTTTCCGATGGATGGATGAAGTTCTTTGTTCTGTATACAACTTGGCAAGAAAAATGGGTAAAAACAATGTAATTTGAATTGAGTACCAGTCTATTACACTTAATCGAAGCCTTGAGAACTGGAATGGAAAGCATATAAAGAGAAGAGAATTCAAACCTTTGTGGGCTGCGTTTTAGCCTAGTATGTATTTAAGTCTTGAACTATTTTTGGTTTATTTTTTTCTTCGGCGTTGCGTCGTTTACTTACTTTTACTACTGAGCCAGCTATTAAAGTATCTCACTTTTGTAAACAGAATGATGCTTCTATAAGTGCGTCATTTCAAAGCCTAAATCCTTAAATTTCGCAAACATAGACTTACATCCTTCTTCCTATTATTCACAGACTTGGAATCGTTCCCATCTCAAATGGTTCCCATAAACAGTCTCAGCCATTTGAGCAGCAACAAAAACAAGCACAACGAAGACATGAAGCATCTCCAAAGAGATTTAGTTCATCTCTTGGTAGTGATACTGGCAATAGTACCAGAGAATCAGAATGCAGCGAAGATCACAATGGTTCGCCAATGTCACGTTCTCCGCCAATCATTAAGCAAAAACAAAACGGAGACCTTTTCGATTCCCTGGCAGCCGAATTACGTGCAAAATTAAATGGCAACGGTCCACCATTACTGCTCCCACCTAGAGATTACGATACCGTCCATAGATCAAAGGGTAATTTAGCTGCCATAGAGTTGCGTCGCTGTCGAAATTCATTGATTGTGGGCGCATCAACGCCAGCGGGTGCAAAACAACAAATGTCATCACGCGGATCTTCTGGAATCGGTTCCGATCTGGCTCCTAGTCCAGAACGTCAAGACATCAATAGCTCGAGTGGTAAGTTTATGTGATGGCTTCTCTTGTGCGCCTGCGTGTATTGAGAACCTTAATCATTTTCTTATACTTATATTCAATTCGATTTTCTAATGCTTTTATTTTTCTTTTCCCTACCTCCTTTCGCAGAAGATGAACACTGGTCAAACGAGGCAGATAACTCAGTCATAGCCCTGAAGCCATCACAAATACAAATGGAACGCAAACAACCGCTGAATCGTAAGAGTGCTGTTCAACCGCCAGAAGATAATTACCTTCGTGATCTTCCATCGAAACCTTATAACCCGTCTATGGCTGGTGGAAATAGTGGTGGTGGTGGTGCTGCTGGCAGCGGCACCCGGGAAAAAGAACTGCGACCACCAATATCCAGACCAGCACCGCCATGGAGCAAAGAAGATGAGATAAAGCCAATAATCATGCGACCATCCGACTACGATGCGAAGTTCAATCGAGTGCTCATGGATAAACAACACCATGATGAGGTTGGCTACAAGGAACGCAGCCTCAACTATACACCACCAGAAGATACTGGTTTCTGTAAATATAAGGAAGAGCCAGCACAAAAGTTGCCATTTGATGCTCATGATGGTGGCTTTCACAACCACATAGACAAGCTTTTGAAGAAGAAGCTGTCACTGGAGCGGAAGACAAGTTACAAGGTCGAAGAGGAAGAAGATGACTATGATTCTGAAGCTGACCATCATCACATCCCAGTGCAGTCAACTGTTTCGATGCCATTGGGTTACCGGAAAGAAAATTTAACTGACAAGCAGAAGTTCCAGGAGTACAATGGCAAAAAGGTCAAAAGCTTCCCAGAGCCTGATCGTTTTGGACGACATCGTTATGTAGATCCATCTGATTTGCCATTTACTCAGCCCAAACCAGGACCGCAACAGTATGCAAATCATTCCCCAGAGCGTGAAGTGCAACGACCCGTAGAAAGGCACAGAGACCGGCAAAGGTCATCCGAACCAACCAGAACACGAGAACGAGAAGTATTTTCCCATAGCAACGAACGAAATCCATACAGAGAGCCGAGCAGCATTCCATACATCGAAAGCATGGAAAAGATGATGAAATCTCAAGCCATGCGATACAAGTCCTTCGAAGACGACCCGAAGATCGAATATCCACAAGAGATTGAGAAGCATCCAAGAATAAGCCCACGCAAGTCACTACCCAGAAGTGAAAAGTCATCACATCCACCCGAAGAACAACTTGATGTAGAAAAGGAATTCTCTTACAGTAGGAAGGCACAGTCCAGAGACCCTAGAGATTATGTGGACTCGAGCGTTTCACCCAAGGATCGGTTCAAAGATGCAAAAGAAAAGTTTAGAGCAATGGAGCGATCAAGGTACGTTATTGAAGAAAAGGAAGCAAACGCTCCGATACGCACAGCTCTGTCTAGAAATCTTCAGCGACGATCCTCTGTGGAACACATCGATAATGGCATTCGATATGACGACTGGAGTGACGAGGAAGATTGCTCGGTACCGCGCTCAAGATCAAGTAATCGTGAGCATTGGGAGCAACCACCACGTGATCCACGTGATCTACCCAGAGAATATCGTGAAATGCGAGGACGTGATTATCCAGATGCACATGCTGAACACCGCGACTACCAACATCACCGTGACGTTCGTGACCATCACAGAGAACCGCAGCAATATCGCGAAAGGCAAATCGATAAACGATCCGACGGCTATGGTCCCTCTGCCCAGGTACCGATTTCTAATGCCAAGAGCCTATCGAATTTAACCAAGGGCTACAGACATAGCTACGCTGAGCCAGCGTTCGCAAGATCAGGTGGACGGGTGGGACTTGCGGCTGTCAATCCATATTAATAAATTGTAATTGCAAAATATCTGTGGCAATAATAGTAAATGTGTATGGGGTGAGATGATTAAAGAAAATCCACTTGTGCCTTAGAAAAATAATAAACAGCTTATGTAACAGTATATAACATTTTTAATGAACATTGTATTTTTTATATATTCAGCCTTGTAACAATAAAAACAAAAATCATATAAATATTTAAATAAAAGTAAAATTGTAAACTTTGTTGGCTTTATTTGAATTTTTTGATTAATAAAAGTGTAAAACTTAAAGAAGTATTTATTTTGAACAGTTTCTTATTCGAAGTTATTTTAATATTTGCCAAACTTGTCTGCCAATTAAAGCCTTTCGCAAACCAATGCGGTGAGTGCGTGCGATGCGATTGCGATAAGTCAAATCCCTATGTAATCTTATGGACGTTTGACTTAATGCATAGGGATTTGACTTATCACAATCGCATCGCACGCACTCACGGCATTGGTTTGCGCATGGCTTAAAGCTACGAATACAACGTTTTGTTGAGCGCATTAGTGAAGGTGACTATAAAATTCCCAATAAAACACGGCTTTTATTGTGAATGAGGTCTTCAAATTCCCTTTATAATCATGTGGGCCATAATCAAGTTTCACTGCAGGGCGTTCCAAAATTCGTTTTTTACATACTTTGGGATGTGATTCTTGGACATATTCTAAGAAAAAAATTTTGTTACAGTAAAGTCAACTTTGACATCACCCTGACCTGTGTTAAATTCGATATATCTGTCAATACGGATGATAGAGACCTAATCTTAGACTTAATTCTTTGTAGAAATGACACCCTTTAAGACAGTATTTAAATTGAGCTTCCATAGGCTTAGGGTTGCCAGATTTTCAACTTTAAATGATGTTTAAATTTTCTTCCTGAAACAAAGTTTTGACTTTGAGGTAACTTTTTTTCAGAAAATGCCTGATAAACATAGAGTTTCTTTATTTCTTACAGATGAACAAAACAATGATAAAAAAAAAAACTAATAAATAAGTGCACTCAAAAGCCCATAAATATTTAGAAAAGGCTTGATTGAATTTGGAAAACCGAAACAATTCATGAAATCTGTGACTTTGGTACCTACTATTTTAGTAAAAAATCAAAGATTTCATTCAATTTTTCATTAAAAAAACGCATTCAAAAATTTTTTTGACTAAAATAGTACGAAAGTCAAAGATTTCATGAACTGTTTTGGTTTTCCAAATTCAATCAAGCTTTTTCAAACTAAAGAAAAAACTAATTTTGTAATTTGGAAAAGTGTAGAAAAAGAATTATAGGCATTTTAGTTTAAATCCTTGCACAAATCAGCGCCATAACGTCGTGTGATGCGATTTCTGTCAAAATGAAATACATGTAATCTTATGGAAGTTTGACTTAACGCACGCACAAACGCGCTAGCTTGCGCAGGACTTAATTTGCTGCTAAAAAAATGTACAGCGGCTCACCTGAATTATGTTTTTTGAGTTTAATAGCAAAACTATCGTTTTCCAAGTTCGGAAAATTTTTTCCACATCTTTCCAAGTTGTCCCAGATCGATTGACACCAAAATTTCTCCATTTTATTGCTAGCGCTGCCAAGTCTATGCCAAATTTTAAAATGTTGATAGCTTTTATTTAGACTTTTCCAAATTGCGAAAACTGTTTTCCAAATTTTTCCAAATTATTTGCACACAAAAAATTGAATTTCGTGTTATAGTGCTGCCAGGTTGACGGAGGTGTACCTACCAAATGACATTTGTCATTCCTCTCGAAATTAGTAATACTGGGTTTCCAAATGACATAGTATGACAGATCAAAATCTTGTCAGTAATTGATACAATTGCCAGTTCATTTTCACTTGTGTCATTTAGGGTGGTATTCACCAAACAATCTTAAGAGCGCTCTTAAAGCTAAGAGGCTCTTAGTTTTAAATTTGGATGTGCTATTCACCAAGCAATAATAGGGTCTAGTCTAAGCTAATTCGAATATTCGAAAAATAAGGGTATTGAGTCTCTGAACGCACACTTTTCGAACTACTTCGAAAATTTCAGTATCAATTGTCAAAATCAGCTGTTAAGCAAACCAAAAACAGAAAAATTTTTCAGAAATTTAAGAAAAGGTAGAACGTAAAATTAATTAATTTTAATTAATAAATAATTAATAATTGATAAATTCATAATTTTGCTTCCTAGTGCCTCGCTCCATTTTGATTTTTGGATAACAACCAGAAATGACGCTGTCAGTAAATTTCGAATTTTCGAAGTTATTTAAAACAACTACCGCTCATAACTTAAGAGTGGTAGCGACCACTCTTAAGTGTTATGAGCGCTCATAAATCTGCACTAATAGTGGTCGGTGAATAGTTTTATGAGGCACTTAGTTTAAGATTTCTTGGTGAATACCACCCTTACTGTCAAAAAATTGGTTGTCATTTCATTGATAAAAAAATATTGACAAAATGTTTTTTCAACTCAATGAAGGCTATTTCCACTTGTGTTGTCATTTCTGAACTGCTAGTGGACTGTCACTGAAAATAATTTGCCTCCTTGCTTCATCGAATTTTTGTTTTGTGTTGCAAGGTTTTCATCTTTTTTAATTAATAAATTAAATAATAAATTAATAAAAATTAATTAATGTTATGCCTGCTGTGACAAAGAAAATCTTTGAGGAGGAAGAACGGGGTGTTTATATTCTTTGAGGAGAGGATAATGTCGGGGTGAACAGTCAACAATAAAGGTGAAATAAAAGGTTCAGCTATCACTGGTCCTGTTGCAAAAGAGTGTGCTAGAGAGAGTTCCATCTGAGAATGGCTTCAACCTTTGGAATTCCAACAGTCTGAGAAATGCTTTCCCATGAATTATTATACTATGGTCGGCCAATCAGTCTTCGTACATCAATTCTCCTTAAAAAAATATACACTTTGAAGCTACAAAGGCACACTTGAGCTGGAAATACTTACAAAGATCATTCCATGCTCGGAATCCGATGCTACATCAAAGTAGGTAAAAAAGCAAAGGGCAGATGGCCTAGATGCCGAACTTTTCAAGTCAGCTGGAGACCTGTTGAAAAGGACAATGTATCAGCTTATCTCCATGATATGGTCGGAAGAAATCATGCCCGACGAATGGAACCTCAGTATCGTAGGTCCGATCCAAAAAAAAGGAGAGCCAATTAGTTCTAGATGGCATGTCATTCGATATAAATAGCCCGCCCGAGGCAACCAGAGGGCAGTCTTGTTTATAGAGTGATAAAGTTAAGAGTAAATACAAGTGATAGTCCAAAAGTCGAGTTGAGTTCAAATAAAGTGTATATCGAAAGTAGATACTGAATAAAGTGGTAGAATTAAATTGAAAGGTAGAGTTTTATTTTTGCGAACTAAGCGCACGTTACAGTGGTGTCAGAAGTGGGATAAAACTTATTTGACTAGTAAAGTGTAAAAAAAAAAAAAGTAAAAAAAAAAAAAATAATAATTATATACAGTGAAAATGGGTAAGTTGTTGGAAGAGCTCAACTGCACTGAGCTTAAAAGTGAGTTAGGCAAGCGAAATCTTTCTAGAGCGGGATCGAAAAATGAGCTCGTCCTGCGCTTGCGCAACTATTTGGAACAGCAAGGGGAAGACGTAAGCACTTTTGTTTTTGAAACAGAAGTGGAAAAAGAGGAAGTAAGTGAAAGTGTAGATTTTTCTAGTATGATGAAGCTTTTATTAGAACAACAAAAGAAGCTGATTGAAGAGCAACAGCAGAATATTCTCGGACGTCTAGAAGAGCAACGAAACGATCAAAAGAAGGAACAGCTGAATGTTCTCGAACAACTTGAAGCACAACGAAACGAACAAAAGAAGGAACAGCAGAATGTTCTCGAAAGACTCGAAGTACAACAAAAGAATCTGGAAGAGCAACGAAACGAACAAAAGAAAGAACAACAGAATATTCTCGAAAGACTTGAGGCGCTACAGAATGTTTTGGAAGGTCAGAAAAACATTCTAGAAAGCAAATTGGGTAACATTGAAAAAAATTTTTGTGGCCTAGAAAAACGCATTGAATGTGTTGAGAAACGATTTTCCAAGCTTGAGAGTCAATGCGAAAGTCAGCTTGCCACTTTAGAGAAACGAATCGAAAACATGGCTAAGGAACTAGACCAGATGCGGAAAATGGAGCTACGGAAAACTTGTGGAGATTGTCTAAAGCAAAGAGAAGTACAACCACCAACATTCGACGGACAGTCGTCTTGGTCAGTTTACAAGAGACAATTCGAGGCAGCTGCGACAGCAAATGGCTGGGTTGACGAAGACAAATACATAGCACTGACTCTTGCTCTTAGAGGACCAGCAGCTGAATTACTTCAAACTGTTCCAGCTGGTAAGAACAACGATTTCAGTTCTCTCGTGGCAGCTATAGATAAACGCTTTGGTGATAGCCACTTGAAAGAAGTCTTCCGAGTTCAACTCAATAACAGAGTCCAGAAAAGGGGCGAAAGTCTACAGCAGCTCCAAGCAGACGTCGAAAGACTGGTTCACCTGGCATACCCGGATACTGGAGAAGAAATCATCAACCATCTGTTGAGTCCTTCGTCCGTGCCATTTCTGACAAACATCTTCAGAGATCTGTGCGAACTGCTAGAACACGAACTCTTTCTGAAACTCTAGAGTTTGCATTAATGATGGAAGCATCTGAGCAAGCTTCTCAAATGGTACATTGTCAAAGAGAAGCCATATTCGAGCCTGGATCATGCCCAGGAGTTAAGCTACAAAGGAACCAGCGGAACGGACTTGCCAGATGTTGGAATTGTAATAAAACGGGGCACTTACAGCGACAATGCCGGCTGCCACCAATTAAAACTGAAACTGCTTGTCGACGTTGTGAAGTCCAAGAAAATCAATCCACGAGCTGTAGAGTAGGACAGCAGACTTATCAATGCCGAATTGGACATCAGGTAGAAAACCCCCAATGGAATTGCTGGCGGAAAGTAGAGACCAAGACTCAGCGGATGAGAATGGAACCCATATTCGGATGGAACAAGGAAGAATTGAGGTCTGCTCAAAAGAAGGATCCAGACATCGGACCGATTCTCAAATGGAAAGAGAACAACACGAAACCTGACTGGAACGACATTTCTGACCAAAGCCCTGTTGTCAAAGCCTATTGGGCACAGTGGGACTCGCTTCGCGTGCAAGAAGGCGTACTCCAGCGCAAATGGGAATCTCCTGACGGTAAATCTTTTGTAATGCAGCTTATTATTCCTCAATCGAAAATCAAGGAAGTTTTACAATAGATGCATAGAAGCCCTACAGGAAGCCACCTGGGAGTCAACAAGACGCTGGAGAACGTGCGAAAACGCTTTTACTGGTTGCATGTTAGAGGTGACGTGGAGAAGTGGTTCCGAAATTGTTATGTCTGTGATTCAAACATAGCGGTGGGTAGGCTCACAGATAGATTTAACAGAACACGGATATGGGCCACAGTGTATGGCGACCGGATGAAGACACGGTACGATACAAAAGCGACAACGGCAGGATTCCAAGCAGGAGATCGTGTGTGGCTTTATAACCCGCATCGTCAAAAGGGATTGTCACCGAAACTTCAGCAGAACTGGGAAGGTCCTTATACTGTTGTCACGAGGATTAACGACGTGGTTTACCGCATCCAAAGAGGACTAAGAGGCAAGTTAAAAGTAGTTCATTGTGACCGGCTGCATCGATATAGTGGCGAGGCTGCAGATGGAATTATTCGGGACGGGGGCAGTGTAACGTGAACCCAACATTTTATACCAATTTCCTAATCGAAAAACGTTCAACCGAAAACACAACTGGCAACACTATAATGGAATGGTATAAATGACAGGCGTTGCTTGTAAGCCAGTGTGTGTGAGTGTAGAGATGCTTGACAGCAAATGTGGAGAACATGTAGAAGTAACTGGAGAGTTCTAGATGAAATGTCATTCGATATAAATAGCCCGCCCGAGGCAACCAGAGGGCAGTTTTGTTTATAGAGTGATAAAGTTAAGAGTAAATACAAGTGATAGTCCAAAAGTCGAGTTGAGTTCGAATAAAGTGTATATCGAAAGTAGATACTGAATAAAGTGGTAGAATTGAATTGAAAGGTAGAGTTTTATTTTTGCGAACTAAGCGCACGTTACAATATCTTTATTGGGAATTTTCCAAATTGCGAAAACTGTTTTCCAAATTTTTCCAAATTATTTGCACAAAAAAAATTGAATTTCATGTTATAGCGCTGCCAATGACAGTTGTCATTCCTCTCGAAATGAGTTAGAATTGAAAATGACAAAAAGCTGAGTATTTTTCTTTATCATATTAAATAATATTTGTCTTGTTAATTCTTCAATTTCTTCAACAATAAATAATTCACTATTTCAGAAAAATAAAATAATAGATTTAGGGTGGTATTCACCAAGAAATCTTAAACTAAGTGCCTCATAAACCTATTCACCGACCACTATTAGTGCAGATTTATGAGCGCTCATAACACTTAAGAGTGGTCGCTACCACTCTTAAGTTATGAGCGGTTGTTGTTTTAAATAACTTCGAAAATTCGAAATTTACTGACAGCGTCATTTGTGGTTGTTATTCAAAAATCATAAATAACTGTTGAAAAAAATAAGAAATTCGAATTATGGTTTGCAATACAGAGAATGAATTAATTTTACGCTCTACGATTTCTTAAATTTCCGATAATTTTTTCTGTTTTTGACTGATTTTGACATTTGACTCTGAAATTTTCGAAGTAGTTCGAAAAGTGTGCGTTCAGAGACTCAAAAACCTTATTTTTCGAATATTCGAATTAGCTTAGACTAGACCCTATTATTGCTTGGTGAATAGCACATCCAAATTTAAAACTAAGAGCCTCTTAGCTTTAAGAGCGCTCTTAAGATTGTTTGGTGAATACCACCCTAAGTAAAAGATAACCTACCTGGCTTGTAAAACCACACGAACACATCCTAAAAAGAAATATGTCAAATGTCAATTGTTTTATTTTGACATTTGACTTCAACGGTGTAAAAAATTTAACACAGACGCTGTATTTTATTTTGAGGAAACGTGAAATAGAATAAAATCCACAAAGATGACAAAATTCGGTAAGAATTCAAAGAGTATACCTTACAATTAAATATTTTCTGTCTTAATAAACAATTTACAGAACCCCGTATTAAGAAACCAAAGCTTGATAGCTACGACGAAGATGGTAAGAAAAAATATCTACAAAACTTTCCAATTTCATTTAAAACTAAATATTTACCTTTTTAAGAGCTTGAAACACCATCTGCATTCAACCCAAAGTTCCGAGTTTGTCCATACCTCGACACCATTAACAGGCCCCTCTTAGATTTTGATTTTGAAAAATTATGTTCAATTTCGTTGACCCGTATAAACGTTTACGCTTGCCTTGTTTGTGGTAAATATTTTCAAGGAAGAGGAACAAACACACACGCATATACTCATTCGGTATCGGAGTCACATCATGTTTTTCTCAATTTGCAAACCCTGCGGTTTTACTGTCTGCCGGATAACTATGAAATCATTGACTCTTCGCTTGATGACATCAAGTATGTCCTTAATCCAACATTCAGTGTGAAGGACATTAAGAATCTGGATAACCCCCTTGTGAAATATTCTCGAACAGTTGATGGAACATTGTATTTGCCTGGTGTGGTCGGACTAAACAACATCAAAGCCAATGACTACTGCAATGTTGTACTTCACGCTTTATCACATGTCGGCCCATTGAGGAATTATTTCTTACGAGAGGAAAGCTATGCAAAAATACGTCGACCTCCAGGTGATTCTATTTTCACACTCGTTCAGAGATTTGGAGAATTGATGAGGAAGATGTGGAACCCAAGAAACTTTAAAGCCCACGTATCCCCACACGAAATGCTTCAAGCGGTAGTGCTATGGAGTAATAAACGGTTTCAAATCACTGAACAAGGTGATCCTATTGATTTTCTCTCATGGTTTTTGCATTCTCTCCATCGTGCTATGAAAGGAACTAAAAAGGCGGACTCTTCCATCATATATAAAATCTTCCTTGGCGAAATGAAAATATTCACCAGAAAAATTCCACCCGTCGAACTTGATGACACACAGAAAGCTCTACTTCTTGCCACCGAGGAGTACCAAGAGAAGTGTGAAGACTCAAATTTTCTCTATCTGACATGTGACTTACCACCACCGCCATTGTTTACTGATGAATTTCGAGAGAACATCATACCCCAAGTCAACCTTTATCAACTACTTTCAAAGTTCAATGGAACCATTGACAAAGAGTACAAGACCTACAAAGACAATTATCTGAAACGCTTTGAAATCACCCGACTGCCACAGTACATCATTTTGTACATCAAAAGATTCACGAAGAATACTTTCTTCCTGGAAAAGAATCCAACTATTGTAAACTTTCCTATCAAGTAAGTAGTCAAAGCACAACAAAAGTTAGTTTCAATTTAATGTTTTTTGTTTTAGAAATGTAGACTTTGGCGATATCCTTACGCAGAGCAACAGGGAAAAGCACACTAACACTAAATATAATCTAGTTGCAAATATTGTGCATGATGGAGAACCGGGAAAGGGCACGTTCCGTGCCCATATTCTGCATAAAGCCAATGGGCAGTGGTATGAAATGCAGGATTTGCATGTTACCGAGATTCTTCCGCAAATGATAACGTTAACTGAATCTTATATACAAATATATGAGACGAGCAACGATTGAGCTTTAATCTTCACAAATGTTTTTGTATCATTTATAAATTTTAAGGCTTCGTTGGTTTTATAACAAGAAATTGTATCAAGACATCAGTAGCAGGTAAGTACGAGGACTTGTATAAATTCGGTACTATCGCAACAATGTTTTAATGTTGAGGACTTTCTGTACTTATTTCCTCTATGATTTGCATACATTTTTTGAATTGTGGTAACTTAAGCATTCAGAATGTTAATCTAGAACTAATCTTATCTTATCTTATACTTGGTTGCTCAAAAGAGTGATATTTTTGGAATCCTCAGATTGATAAGATCATAACCTCAGAAATAAAAAACACTCCAATTCGCAATATGCCAACGTTGAGGATGGACGAAATATCACACGGATAACCGTCCTTTCAAAGTATTTTAGTCGATATTCATTCGACTGATTTAGAGTACTTCCCATTAAAGCAGAACTGATATGCGTTTTCTTGGTTTCCTTAAGCAGCATCGTTAATGCAAGATAACTTTCTCAGGCCGACAAAAATAAAACTCCGAATGGATAGAGGAAGAGTTGGATTATTCTCTTTTTTTCTGAGGTAGTTTTTATGGTTCAAAAAAATAAATAAATAAATTATAATTTACTAAGCTGGAGCACTCATACCAATTACCAGTTCATTGTTTTGCCAGAGCCGGAAGCGAATTCATGCGTCCAGCGTGTGGACTAAAAACCTGCCTATATCTCTGCATCATTGCCGATTGGCTACATATTTTATATATTTAGCAGATCGACAATGATGCAAGATTTATAAATCTGATTTTCTACTATTAACGTAGAAGACCCTTGTAAGTTCCATAAATGATAGTGTGCGCTCACAAACGACTTGGTAGTCTTCTTACCTACTTTGATGTAGCACCGGATTCCGATTAGTGAAATAATCTTTGCAAGTATGTCCAGCTCAAGTATGGCTTTGTAGCTTCAGAGTGTATATCTTTTAAGGAGGATGCACGAAGACTGATTGGCCGACCATGGTACGTACTTTCAGAGCTTGAAGATAAGAGGAGGGCCCGTATTACAAAAAAAAAAAAAATCTCAAAGAAAAAAAGAACATCTCGCTATCGTTACTTTCCGATTACATTTTACAATACTCGCGGTAATTTACGACCGCTTTTGGCGGATCCTGCCAGGGTTGCAAGCCCCGAACTCAAGTCTGTAAAGGCCCGCAGGGAAACATAATTATAGACTCACAGTCGCTACCGAGGATCTGGAAAGATCACTTCTGCAGACTGCTTAACGGCGACACAAATTTCGCTGTCAGGCAGAATACCCATTCAACTTGGACGATGATCAAAAATGCCGTCCTCCCGACCTAGAAGAAGTTAAGTTTGCCATATGCGAACTTAAATCAAATAAAATTGCAAGTGCAGATGGCATTGATGCCGAACTTTTCAAGCTGGAGAACTGTTGAAAAGGACAATGTATCAGCTTATCTGCATGATATGGTCGGAAGAAAACATGCCCGACGAATGGAACCTCAGTATCGTATGTCCGATCCTAAAAATAGGAGAACCAATTATAGAGAGATAACAGATAAGCCTCCTTAACGTCGATCATGTATTGTTTGCTGTGATAATTGATAGGTTCTCATCAATTTTTTCACATTACGGAAAATTTTCTAAAAAAAAACGGGAATATAGATAATATCGATATACACCATCTTTTTATCGATTTCAAGGCCGCATATTGTCATCAGAGACGAGCTACACACAGCCATGGCTGGTTTCGGCATCCCTGGCAAACTTCTTCGACTATGCAGGATGACTTTGGAGAATTCACGCTGCTCCGTCCAGGTCGGTAGAGAACTCACCGAAATTTTGATGTCGAAAAAGGAGCTCGACAAAGCGATAAATTGTCATGCGATTTCTTTAACATCGTACTTAAAAAGTTTGTATCAAACTCAAACGTCAACACCAAAGGAACAATCTTTTTAAAAGTCTGTAGAGATTAGATCAAATTAGAATAGATTTAACAATGGGAATTTTTTAAGAATAAGGACATGGCAAAACTGCCTAATCTAAAAGTCTGTACACTTACTCGTTTACGCAGACGGTTTTGACGTTATGAGAAGAAGCAAGGGTGATTTCATAGGTGCTTTTGCGAGTATTGAAACAGAAGCGGCAAAAATTGGTTTGATGGCAAATGAGGGCAAAAAGAAGTATATGCTGTCATCAAACAATTACACCGAACATCGACGAATTGGACCAATCGTCACAATACAGACATACTTAGGATCGACTATAGACACGGAAAACAACATCAGTGCGGGGATCAAACAGAGAATAGCTAACCAACCGTTGCTTCTTTGGGTTAAGAAGGTAATTGCGAAACAAAACTCTCTCCAGAAAAACTAAGTTAACCATTTATAGGACCTTAATCATTCCAGTCCTGTTTTACGGTACGAAAGGATGGAACTTTTCGAAAAGCGGATGAGGAAACCTTTGGTCGTTTCTTTGGTTCCGTATGCGAAGACAATGTGTGAAGATGAAGATACAACAACGAGCAGTATGAGCTGTACCGCGACATGGTCATAGCTAGAGCGATACTGTCGATGTTATAACGCAAATCTACAAATGCTAAATGCATCCTTTGCATAAATTTGCTGTTATTTAAATAATGAACAGAAGAAAATTCTGCAAACTATAACAGTCGAAATTTCAAGTGGCTTCGAAATTACAAAATACGAACAAAGTGGTAATAAAGTCGTTTCATAATTAAGGTGAATGCAAATGTTTCCCAAATTCAAATCGATACACAGTTGCAGCTTTGAAAAAAAGCTTTATTTTAACTTGCAAACCAACATGGCGATTGCTTTCTAAAAAAACTATGTTCGAAAAAACAAAAGAAACCCTTAGTTAAAGAGTTGTCAGAGAAATCGATTATCCTACCCTTCTTGACATTCCATGAAACCTACCTCTCGTAGTTCATTGTTAAATCAATATTTTCAAAATATTCTCATAGTACAAAGTGAAGTGCATAGCGCAACAAATTTAATTATTATTTGTGTTATAATCAAAATGTTCATATTCTCAATCAAAGCAATTAATTGATTGTTCAATTATCATCAACCTTAGTTCGAAATCAGTTGGATTAGACCTAAACCAAGCCAAATAATATTACCAAAGAAAAGAAGATTGTTTTTCTTTCTTCAACCACAATGGCAGAGGGTACATACGAATTCGAGTGTATGAGAGCTGAACTTTTAGGAGTTGAAAAGCCAGACGAAGAAGAATTCGAAAAGGCCCGTGCTGAACGTTTGAGGATAGAACAAGAGGAACTCGAAGCTCAGGAAGCCAGTGTAAGTGGGAGTTCTACAGTGGGAGTGCTGGTTAATATCAGAGTGGTGAAAAGAGTTTAAATTTAATTTGTCTTTAGATTCTAGCAAAGGATGAAGAATCATTGGAAAATACTGGTGGTAAATTGGACGAACTCAATAGTATCCTCACTGCGACTCAGTCTAAAATAAATCGATTGAAACAATCCGCCCGCGGAAGTATCACAACAATGTTCAGAGGACAATCTGTCGATGAAACTTCCTCATCTGCATCGGGCAGCCGACGTGGTACTACCGGGGATGTGGCAGCCGGAGGTGACATCAACGATGCCCTCGATCATCTCGAAGAAATGCAAAACAAACAAAGCCGAGTATCCATGATGAGAAATGCATCCCTTGATATTCAAGGCAAAATGACTTCTCATTTGGATAAATTGGATACGCTTATCCATAAAGCAGATAGAGCAGAAAAAGCCATGTCAGAACAGACGAAACAAATGCGAAAAATTACTAAGTAAACCTTAAATGCCATTAAATATACATCATACTTATATAGTCTTAAACAAAAGTAAACCCACGCCCAGATTCAACTGGGCAAATACAACGCAATAATAAACTCTAAACTGTTTCACTGTTCCAACGAAATTCAACTGTTTTATGTAAAACTACAACCAAACGACTATAAATTGTTAGCTATCTTGCTTAGGTGATTCAAATGTTTTTTTCTTTTATTGATTAGTAAAAACATAAAAATAACTTATTTAATTGTTGTTGATCTCTGAGCTGTGTATGCCTTTAACTAAAATTCGTCTTATGATTCAATGCTGTGTAACCAGGATAAAAACGTGTATTTCGTACAGGAAGCAATCATATATTTACTTGCCTAAATGTATATGTGTTATTATCATTTCTTAAATCATTTTAAATATACTATATATATCTCAAAACTAAACATTGTCTGTTTGAGAATTTAAAAAAAGCAAAAAATCAACGGTTTATCCAATCCTTAAAATTAAAAGTGAAGTTTATTTGTGGGTAGTTTTTTTCGTTTTTACTTGGGTCGTCAAAAGTGAACTTATGATTGGGTGTTGGGTGTGTTCCATAAACCTACATTTTTTTAAGTAATTGGATAATTACCGCAACGATGAACTCCCAAACAATGAATCTAGTGCTTTTGGATTTCCCTTGGACGCAAATGACGGAGAATATCGTGAAACCTAATCGCAATGTAACGATAACGAGCAGCTTTTCTGTGAGTATCGTAACTCGTAACATGGGCCCAGGAGCTCATTCGCCACCAAGTCTATTTGAATATCCTGTCTTCGTTGTATTGTAAGACTCTGAGAGACTTTTAAACCAAATATGCCAAGGTATATCGTACAGAGGTTTCTGAATCTTGACAACTTAATCACGGGCCACACACGGCTGCTTGCCAGCTGCGAATCAAATAGCCGCTACTGCCAGCCGCTGATCAGCTCTGTGTGACCAGAAAATTGACCACACTCGCTACCAGCCGGCGAGTAATTAGCAGCGGCCGGCAAAGTTGAACATGTTCAAAAAAAGAAAAATACTGCTACACGTTCTGTGTAGTAAATTTTTCATTCAAAATTCGTACCAAATATCATAAATAGGTTTAAAAATTAGAAATAAAGTTCAAAAGCAATTTTTACAAAGCTTGAAGTTGTTTGCTGAGAGAAGCTGGCGAGAAGCAGCCGATAGTGTGACTGGGTTAACAGCCGCAGCCTGTTCCTGCTAACCGCTGGTAAGATGTAAGAATGCCAATCAGCCCTGTGTGACATGTGCTTTAAGCAACAATCGAATCCACATATTTATGAGTATAAAGCGTTCATAAAAGCGTTATGAAAAACAAAAAATCTTCAGAGGGGTTCGAATTCCAATACAAAACTTGTTTATTTTTTCCCAAAATAATTACAACAAAAAATATTTTTAGAAAATAGTGATTGAATCAATAAATCATTCGATGCATTTAAGAGCTAGCCGCACGAACTAGTTCCTGAAGTACAGTCTCCAATTTACGGCAATCTATAGCAAAGTTCCGAATACCTTCGGAAAGTTTGTCGTTAGCCATAACATCTTCATTCAACATCCAACGGAATGTTGGCTCATCCAGTGAGATTTTATCCAAGCGAACATTCTTTGCATTGTCCGGATCTAAAAGCCTATCCACGCTTTCATCGCTCTCTTTGAGTTCATCAAGAAGCTTAGGGCTGATTGTAAGTAAATCACAACCGGTAAGTGCTTTTATTTCTCCTACATTACGGAATGATGCACCCATGACAACAGTTTTGTAGCCAAATTTCTTATAGTAATTATAGATTTTAGTAACTGAAACCACACCGGGATCATTCTCTGGTTCAAATGACTTGGTGGCAGTGTTCTTAACATACCAATCCAAAATACGCCCAACAAATGGCGATATTAAGGTAACCTCAGCTTCTGCACAGGCAACAGCTTGACAGAATGAGAATAGGAGTGTGAGATTACAGTGAACGTTGTGTTCTTTTTCAAGTTCTTTTGCTGCTTGAATACCCTCCCATGTTGAAGCTAGTTTGATAAGAACTCTGTCTTTAGAAATACCAAGTTCTTCATAAAGCCCTATCAGCTTAAGAGCCTTTTCAACACTCTTCTGCTTGTCGTACGACAAACGAGCATCTACTTCAGTTGACACACGACCGGGTACTATCTTAAGGATTTCACATCCAAACAACACGCACAGCATATCCATTGCCTCGGATAGTTTCTCCTCCTCGGTTCTAAAAAAAAAACACAACATTACAACAGTTAGAAATTAAATAGAATCGACTTACTCTCCAGCCTTTATTCCATGTTTCACGGCCTTATCAATAATACTTTTGTACTGATCCATTTTTGCCGCCGACAGGATCAACGAAGGATTCGTGGTGGCATCAGTGGGCTTATAAGCCTTTATGGCTACAAAAAAAACAAAAAGTATTACTCACATTTTGCCTTGAGGTAAAATAAAATACACGAAAGTGTTACATGGGCACTCTCGCTAAAAAAAACATGCATTAATGGCTTGCACATTATGACGTAGCACTTCAATATTTGATACAAAACAAAAAAATGCTCATAGAATAGAACTTTCCAGTTGCTGTAGATCGTGAATATAGAATAGTGTCACCTTGAATACCATGCCTCTATGTAAATTTATTACTATGCGCTTCGTTTTGGAATTACCTACCTTCAAAGTCACCGGTATCAGCAACAATGGTGGTAAACTTCTTCAATTGATCTAACGTGGATGTCATTTTAGCTTTCTTCGATGGATGAGTGCTCATTACTGCGAAATTATTTTCCACCCAATTGAATAAGAAAAAAAGAATTGATCAAAAAACACCGCAAGTTAACAGAACCTACGTTTGCTACCAAAAAACATGGAATGAAGTGGAAAACACATGCAAAAGGTTATCGCAACATTTTACTAGACAAGATGTAGATACTTGGGTTTGTGTTTGGTATTTCGTTTACAACTACAATTGCAGTGAAAGCTTGTGTCAGCTGATAATGACCTTGGGAGCCGGTGACTCCATTTTTGTTCAGAAAATGAAGGTATGATGAAATGGACGAGTTCACACAAGAGCTTTTTTACGAGCGAGTTTTTACCAAAAATGTGTTCAATTTTTATTAATGAGAATTTGTTATAATAGCATTTGAAGCCAATTTATAACTTAGGTATTGAGAAATGTTTACTAAGGGATGTTTCCCAAGTTATAGAAAGTATTAAAAATAAATAGGGTGGCGCAACAGAGCGAGGAGCCCCTGGGCCTAGCGCATTTCTCACAGCCATGCCTGGTGAGAGAATGGAGGGGACCTACAATTTTCTGCCGGTTCCGAACGGCTAATTGAGAAAGCGCTTTTCATGGCAATGAATTTACTAACGTAGGACTTGCCAATTCCTCGCAAAAGGCGATACCTGTGGAAAAACATTTATACGTCTGCTGGGATTTGAACCTCGAACCCCTGGGTTAGCAGGTGGACATGCTAACCATCACGCCACGGGTACCAGAAAGTTTTAGTAAAAAATACTAGTTACAATAGGTAACACTAAAGGTTTTGTTTTCATATGCTCTCCAAATTTTAATACCGAACAGATCGAGCTGCAACAAGTGCGACAAGGTCGTTGTCGCTTTTTAAGCCTTTGGGCTGCTTTGGATGAATATGATTTGGAAAGAGGCGTTTGATACTAATGTCGCTTTCAATTGGACGAAACGAGCTGTCCAGTGCCCCTGTTCTGTAACTATTCTATGAATTTAGTAGGATTTCGTTCCATTTTCCACCGTTTATCGCCTGCTTTTATCGAGACGATAGTTACCAGTGCCCTTGTTCTGTAACTATCGCCTCGATAAAAGCAGGCGATAAACGGTGGAAAATGGAACGAAATCCTACTAAATTCATAGATTTTCGTTCCATTTTCCACCGTTTATCGCCGAGGCGATAGTTACAGAACAGGGGCACAGGTGCGTCCATTAACATTCTCAAACCGTTCCATTTGTGCAAAAAGATCGCTTCTCATAGTTCTGAGAAGTCGCAGCCACTTCCCGATTTGAAGTGGGAGTATGCGGACATTGATTTCGTTAGATGGATGTTGGATGGTCGGCTGTAGTTTAAGACTTATCAGACTTGTCCAACATTATGTCATAATGCTCGCTGCTCCCTTCAACTTGAAGATTTCATTAAGATTTTCAAAAATATTTGAAAACCATCCAAGTTGGACAAGCTGTCGTCTGAAGGTTCTTAAAATGAGTGCTTCTCCGATTGAAACCAATGGAAAGCAACATAAAGGTGTGACACTAATCAGCTGCAATGCACTTTGAAACTGAGCACAATAATAAGTCAATACTGAGCTAGAACTGCGCAGTCTGATTTGTTTTTGCATTCAATGGTAAATGGCATTGCTGAGCTGATTTATAGGTTTGCTGAGTTGTGAGAAAAACGCACCTAATAAAATCTATAGGAAAGCTTTTGTGTTCAACCGAGATCGTATTCGTATTTTAAATTTTGATATTTAGGTCCCAGTTTTCTAAAGACGTCTCAAGAAAATAATCAGTAACTATAGTTTGTGTATTTGGTTGAAGGAATGCTGATCTTTTTAACACCACCAACTTTATTGGACGGTCATTAATTTTATTAGATAGCCAAGATCTAGATTCCCACTCTTAGGGCCAGTTGCTCAATCGAATCATAAATTTAAGTTCTACATAAAGTTTTCATTTTTGTATGAGACGTTCCGGAATTCTTAAGTTCTACATAAAATCCCCATACTTAAGTAGAACTTTATGTAGAACTTAAATTTATGATTCGATTGAGCAACTGGCCCTTAGGTCCCTATTATGAGTAGCGAATCGAACGTTCGACGTTCGTTTTTGCGACCTTCTTTTATAGCGGTATTATAGGTTGTAGAAACAAAAACTTTGTAGAAAACTTTTTTTTCGACGATTAAGGTATGTCAGATAAGAGAATGGACGAAGTTTAATGATAATAATCCAATAAATGAGTTTCTCTAAAACATTCGCTTCCAGTCGAACGTTCGATTCGCTACTCATAATACGGACCTTAAATTGTTTATCTCTTTCCTGATTCGACAATTTTTCAAATTTTGTCGAATTCAT
The DNA here is from genome assembly GCA_914767635.1 of Melanostoma mellinum. Taxonomy (NCBI): domain Eukaryota; kingdom Metazoa; phylum Arthropoda; class Insecta; order Diptera; family Syrphidae; genus Melanostoma; species Melanostoma mellinum. The sequence continues at coordinate 20,261,627 of OU612059.1, forward strand.
TGCTTCTTTTTTCTGTCCTTAACCGAAGCTATGAGCTTTGTAATCTGATATCACCGCCCTTTATGTTATTCCCCTATTTTTAATTTATAGCGATCGCGGAATGTTGTATGACGTTGGCTTTTTGACGAGGTTGGTAGAATCTCTCCCTTAAACATGCCATTGTAAAATTCAGACCAAAAAAACAAACAACTTAATTCGATTATATTACATTTGTAAATGTATGTATTGCCAACAATAAATAAAAAACAAAAGTCAACAAATGTATGTACACATTTATGTACATAGAAGGCGCAAATGTTCTAAACTCAAATTAAATTACACTTTCCGGGTCCTGGTTCTTTATATAGCTTAAAAATTGCAAAACAATTGACTAGTAAAAGACATAACTTAAAACGAATTCATTGCTGAAACGATATACCTCAGGTAATAGCTTAGAGTTTTTCTCTAGTCGCCTAAGCAATGCTGAGAAGAGAGTTGGTGAAATTTTTGTTGTGTGCACACTGATGTCCTCACGCCATGTCTTCAAAAGTGCATTTGATTCGTCTTCGTGAAACTGATACAGGACTTTATTCGCCTTACATTTGATTAGTTTAATTAGTCCGGTGTTGTTGTTGAGTCCATCTACCGCATCAGTTTCATTGCGCAATATGTCCAAATTTCTTTCGAGTATGTTAAGGAGAATATACTTCTTTTGTCTTGTAGGCATAACAGCCTCCACGATTGCTTTCGAGAATTGCATGATATGTAAATCATTTTCAATTGAGCATTCTTCAAGGATTCTAGCCATCAACTGGCTCACCATTGATTCGATGTCCCTGGGCTTGAAAATCGCTTCTTTAAGAGTATCAGCCCAGACTTTTAGAGCTTTACCATCGAAAAGAGTCTCGCCTAGATGCAAAAGACATCGGCTACAGAATATGTGTCCTTCTTTGATACGAATTCCTTTTAAACAGTCGGCATTCAAGATAAGGAAGAAAAATCCGTAAAACATGTCACTAAGTTTGGGAACTAGAACAGAATTCAGGTCAGGACCATGATGACAAAAGAACTCACTGACATCGATTGTTCCTGATGGGAACTCCAGTATTCTAGCAAATCTTACATCCTTTTTGACTATGAGGTTTTGGCAGCTACTGCAGGAAAGATTGACATCCTTACCTGACTCTACCTCAGGAACAAGTTTCTTAACCTTCTGATCAATATAATTGCTAACTGGCCATACTGATGGAAGATTGATGATAGTCATACGGAAGCTGGCGTTGTTTTCTTCAACCACCAAACTACTCAGAGACTTTGCTTGCACTGCAAAGTGTCCTTGAAGTGTGATCGTGGTTTCCGTAGAGTACTCCTTTAATTTGATGGTTTCATTGTCTATGTTGATTTTAACAAACTCTGTTTCAGTTAGGCTATGATCGAATTCAAGATAAACATTGGCACAATATAAGTTCTTTCGAACCTCTATAGTTATGGACTTTAAAGACATTTGCTTCAAGGGCTGTGGAATATTAAATGAAATGACGATTTAATATAGCAAATAAAATACACATATTGGTCATAGTTACCTTAAAAGTGCGATGTTATATTGAATTTTAGAGCCACACTATGTTAAAACAAAATTAAAAAGAGCCCAACGAAGCTTGAGCTTGAGCATATTTGTGCTGAACAAAACAACAATTTTCGCGCTTTGTTGTCTTTCGAAAAATTTATTGCAAAAAAAGTATTCATGTGTCAATTGTGGAAGACATTTCCCAAATGTGAAAAAGGGAATTTTATTATGAGGCGGGTGCGTTTGCTAATACAGTCACTTGGATCTGTAATAGCCTATATCCATCGTGACAAAAAAGTGGTTTTCATAAAATTACGAATTTTGCCCATTCTTTTTGTTATATCACGACATGTTCTTCTAAGCGAGATGTTTGCAAGTTCTTGGCAAAACTTATAAGAATACTTGGTTTTACAGGATAGAGGCTATTTTGTGGTTCGATTCGTTTATCCAAAACAGCTGCAGTTCGTGAATTCACCAAAACATCGCACATGGGAAAACAACAACTCTGAAGTGAACAACGATAGCCGAGTTTTATTGGGAATCTATATTCACTTATATTCACTTAAGCAAAACTGCGCAAAACATCGCTCATGGAATAACAACAACTCTTAAGTGAATATAAGTGAATAGCGTAAGTGGACAAAAATAACTCACCTGTACTTGTGTGAGCAACAGGGATGGTTGGTAACAGGCCGCCTCCACCTGCAAGAATTTTCGTTATGTCGGCTCGACTTAACATCAAATGTTACGCTGTGTCTCCACTTGCTTAACGCCTGGTCTCCACATGCTTTAAATCTATCGCAGCTTTTACAGCATCCTTTGAATATCGCAAGTGGAGACCATTATAGCAGCTTTATTTTCATAGCCTGCGAAAGATAGCATACTTTTATCGCAGGGTATCTATGAAAAGTATGCTATACAAATGCCCACAACACAAAATTTTTCGGTTGCTCTGCTTTTTTGTGTCTGTCATTTTCCTGCTTTCTGCTATGAATTTGAAGCAAGTGGAGACACAGCGTTAAATTCATAGCAGAAAGCAGGAAAATGACAGACGAAAAAAAGCAGAGCAACTGACGAATTTTGTGTTGTGGGCATTTTGTATAGCATACTTTTCATACCAAACATAACAGCGAAGTAACAAAATGGTGGAAAAACCTATGCAGATGACAGTTCCCTCTGCTTTAATAGCTGCGATAGATACCCTGCGATAAAAGTATGCTATCTATCGCAGGCTATGAAAATAAAGCTGCTATAATGGTCTCCACTTGCGATATTCAAAGGCTGCTGTAACAGCTGCGATAGATTTAAAGCATGTGGAGACCAGGCGTTATGTGGAGGCGGGTCATTTGACGTCATGTCGCAATCTCTGATATCTCTGTCTTCGATTTTATCTTGACAGAGTCAGCTTGACATCAATTTTGACAGAATGCAAGTTTTTTGTGCGTGTTAGTGGAAAATGTCATTTTTTCTCATAATTTTTCGTCTTTTATCAGTGTCGGTTCGTATCGGTAGCTCATATTACAACCTAAAAAAAGTTTTTCTCAACATTTTTTTTTTCGAGTTTGCAATACAATTATGACTGATTGGAAAATTTCAAAATAAAAAATTTCAATGTAAAAATTCTTATCTTTGCTTTCATTCCGTTGTCAAAATTCTGCATACACCATCGATGAGGTTCGAGTACAAAATGAAATGTCATAACATTATTTGCCCAGTCACGCTAACGTTGATTTGTGTCTTTGATGTCAAGTCGAGTCGACATAACAAAAATTCTTGCAGGTGAAGGCGGCCAGTAAATGGAGTTTGGGAAAGGGAACTTGGTATGTGAATATATTCATAGGGGTTTTTTCTTTTTTAGTTCCGAACAGATAAGTGAAACGTCAAAAACGTAAGAGTATTTCTTTTTCAATTCAGCAAAATCTGAACGCTCAAAATGCTTTTCTTTTTTCTTTAGAACACTACGAGAGCTTGTTCTATATGCTCGAAATAAAATGACGGGGCATCTAGAGCAAGAGTCTGAGCGCAGCCAACTTCACTTAGCTCAGTTCAGAACACGTTCACGCTGTTCGTTCTCTGTTCAGTTCACTGCTCAGAAGTAAAAAAGAAAAACCCCTATAATAAAGCATTTTATTGAGAGTAGCAAGTGAAGTTATTATAGAAATTCCCAATAAAACTCGGCTATTGCGAATTTTCATATTCACTTCACTTGCGAGTCTCAATAAAACGCTTTTTTGGCTATATTCACTTACCAAGTTCACTTTCTCTTAAACAACATTTACCAGCCATCCCTGTTGCTCACTTCGGCAAGTGAGTTATTTTTGTCCACTTAAGCTATTCACTTTAGAGTTGTTGTTTTTCCATGAGCGATGTTTTGCTGAAGTAAATATAAATTCCCAAAAAAACACGGCTGAAGTTGCATTATTGAGTACAGTGTTTTATTGAGCGTATTAGTCAAGATAACTATAAAATTCCCAGAATCTCACCATCACTCCTTATTTTTATCAGGAAATATGATGCCATTTTCAATTTGTTGAAAATTTTTTTTTGCGGGTGTTTCAGGCAAAGAGGGTACGAGTGATCTTGTGTGAGCAGCCACAACTACCTACGAACAGGTCCTTTGAATAAAAATTTCCCTTTCTCTCGCTTGTCAAATATTCAAATGACAGCAGTCAAGGTCACAAGCACAAAATGCCGTTATGCCACACTGAATGCACTCTGTTCCGTTATAATTTGCCAATTCTCATCGTTTGATAGAAGAAAGTAGTTGTCTTGTGTCTTGTTGATTGTCGTGCAAAAGTAGAGCACAAAGTGTTTGGCGATACTCGTAAACTTACAACAGGGAAAAACAATTATAAAATAAATACTTCTGAAATCTGAAAGGAAGAAATCTAAATAGAAAAGTGACTCAATCAAATCGATTGAGTTTTAAAAAACATAGTTTTTTTTTCTCCGAAGTACAACTCGACAATAAAATGGTTTCCAGTAAGTAAATTTGTGTTGAAAATTTTAAGCTGATTTGCCTAGCATGTATTGTATTTTTGACTATTTGCTATTCGATGAACAGTTTGTGAAGGATATTCACTGAAAAAATTACGTGCAGCAATAAATAATATCGCACTTTATCCAAAAAAAATGCATTTACCAACCCCTCCGCAGCTCTGCGTGATCTAGAAGTGAACAGGCCAACAACCTACTTTCTTTATTCATACACTCCTTTCTTTTGTTGCATATAGCTGTTTATGGGTTATCTTTGTTTTCTTTTTTTTATGTATTTTTTCTGATGGTGATGGTGTCTTGAAATTTTCATTATTGTGGATTCATTGTTTTGCATATTATAGATTAAAAAAAATTAGGTAGGTAGATTGGTAATATTTTCTTTGTACTCCAATTGGATATTCCCAACAAAACTGGCTTGGAAATATTTTCTTTTTTAAATACTAATTTTATCTGTTTCATTATGCAATCTTTAAGATTGGTATAAAAAATTCATTACTCGGCAATGTCTTTGTGCTACCTCTTTTCGAAATCGTGCTTGATTTACTTATAATCAGCATTCAAGGGCTATAGATGCCTTATAGATGAATTTGTCGTTTGTCTTCACTACAAGCCAAACTGCAATACCTAATTATAGTAACGTGGGCAGCTTGATATAATTTGCATTCACAATACAAGTTATTGGTCATATGACTACAGCACACCCTCTTCTTACTAAGGTACCTAGCAAGCAGCTAGTATTTTTTTTTTTGTATTATGTATTTGTAAAATCAATCCATGGTAATTGATATACGATATAAATGTCGTTTTGCATCTGGTTAAATAAACAATTTGTCCTATTGTTGGCTTTTAAATTGAAATTCATTAAACTGCCCTTAACACAAAATTAATGAATTCAAAGAACGGCTGTAAATGTGAAAATTATAGAAGAAATATAAAACTTAAATTCTGAATATCTCAGTTGATTCTCCAGATACCGCCATAAGATAAGAGACGAAGAAAGCTAACAAACAAAACAATATTTTCTTACCAAAAGTTGAAAACCACAAAACAAAAATTAGATTTCTGTCAGATAACCGCGATTGTCTTGGTGGCTTGGGCTGTATAAGGCATCTGAGATATGTATCTTCGTTAGTTAGTACACAATTTTTTTATAACTTAATTTTTTATTGAAAAGCTCGTTTGTTTTACAATATTTGATATATGTATACAGTTATGAATTCTTAGACTAACATTTTTGTTTTAAAATCTGCGAGCACAGATGAGGTTCTGCTTTGTTAAGTTGGCGGGTTTTATACATTTTCATTAAAAAGGTTTCTATGTCTAACATTCACTTATTTCTTAAATAAATAATTGGTATGTTCTGTAGAAGTCTCCGAAGCTGTCTTCTTGCGTCATTCGAAATGCTGGATCCATTATGGATATCACCTGGATATATCAGTCGTCAAGGGGGATTACTTGAAATTATATGTGCTGAGGTGGTAGAGCCTTTCATTAAGGCTAAGGCACCGTCTGCCTTGCGAAGAGTGTGTCTAGCATGTTGGTTAAATTTGAACCTTTTGAAGGAATGAAATCCAAGCTATTTAACGCTTTGTTTAGGTGTGATAATTGTGTTATCGGGGAATGTCAGGGACAGGAGTTTACATCTTGTGTCTATGCCATTACGTGCACTAAGACATTAACTCTGTTTTAGTGGGATTGATTTTAATTCCCCATCGTAGGTAGGTAGTACTTCCAGAGCCTATGGATGTGTTCTTTTACTCTACGGAGAGTTATTTCTGGGATTATGGATGCACTATAAGTAGTGGTACGTAAATTTCATTTTTACGAAATAGATGCGCTAATAGCGAAATCTGCAAAATATGAATTTGTGCTTGACACTTTAAAAATATGTTTGAAAGCGAACATTCCGTTGAATAATCTAGATCATCCATCTGTTCGCAGTTACATAGAAAAATATGTGCCCAGCTCGGGTAACCTGCCAACCTGCCTTCTGGAGATAATTTGAGACGTAGGTACGTACCACAGAGCGGTGAATCTGAGAAAGATGAAGTGAAACAAAAACCAAATTATCAGCCTGTAGTTTTCTGCACATTGGTAGATTATTTTGTCCATCAGAAGCAGCAAATATGCCCTCCTCTTCTGTCAATTCAAATTGTATAGTGGAAAGCCTCTCAAAAATTCCGTTTTTCAAAAGTGTACCACAAGAAGAACTAATTGACGGATATTTTCACAGACAATTACTTCGATTGTTCGGCCAAGAAGCTCCTGTAGATGTAATGCAAGTTTTAGTGGCACCTATTCAATGTCTCAATTGCCCTGTCAATAGTGTTGATGCTGAGAGGTGTTTTACAACAACATTGTCAGCTTTGTCTACAGCATTGTCGTAACTGATCACCAGTAAACAATGAGAGATGGAATTGTAGAAATTGCAACAATGCTCATTAATTGAATTATTTAACACCGTATTTTTATTTTTGCGAAATAAATGCGAAATCTTCTATTTTGAGTTTTTTTTAAATGCGAAATAACGATTTTTTATTTGCGAAATCTACGTACCCCTAACTATAAGTGATGGAGTCATCAGCATATAGTTGGGTTTTAGTCATCGGAGTGTTTGCTGGTTGTTCGAGGGTGAATAGATTGAAGAGGCCAGGTCCAAGACGTAAGCCAATACAATAAATGCTTCTTGGAACTTGCAAACAAATGAAACAAAAACTGTATTGCACATACCAAGGAAAGAAGCGAGCATTTGCTCCAGTCTCTTAAAATTTATCAAAATTTTGCTTCGTTTGCGAGATATATAGAAAATACGGATAATTGGTCTTTTCTCCCCTATCTCCGATTTGCACCCTCCAATTTAATAGAATTCTAACTACTTAGGTAGGCCTCACAGTTCGGAAAAAGTGGCACAATTAGACCAAAGTACGTGGCCGTGCATTAAGTTTTCTTCCACGTCGCGTCGTTGCACCGACCTTCCGCGATTTCTTTGCAATGTGCTTTCCAAACCCCGTCGACCCAAAGCGTTGGTATCCGTTATTTCGTATTCGTTATTTCGCGATACGTGCTCTTTTATTTGATTTTGATCAGTCCATGTCGCGGTACACCTTATACAGCTCGTTGTTTTTAAGCGAGTAAATCCTTGTACACGTTTGAGTTTTGTACAACTTTTTCAAGAATGATTTTAATGAAACCGCATGCGAGTTTCTCGCCTTGTCGAAGGTATTTTCGACATCAAAAGTCTCGTTGATCCGTCAATTGGCAGACGGCTAATCAATGCCATGCTCTTTTCTTTTGTTGAACTATTGTAAATTGTACTTAAGTTGTTAAATAAAGAACTTATAATAATAATAATAATAAGTCTCGGTGAGTGCTTTACCATACTTAACGGAGCAGCGTGAATTCTCTTAAGTCAACCTACAGAGAGCATGATTTCTTCGGACCATTTCATGCAGATCAGCTGGTACATGTTTTATTTGATTTTGATTTTGATCTTACATATGACAAGCTTAAGCTAGGTAGGGAGGACGTTACTCCTGATCATCGACCAAGTTTAGTGGAGCTTTCTGCCTGACAGTGCAATTCCAAAGCTGTTTATCTGTCTGCAGAAGTGAAATTTCCAGATCATCGGTAGCGACTGCGTTTCTATTAACTATGTTTCCTGGTCTTTACAGGCTTAAGCTGGAAGTTTGCCACCCTTCTCATGTCGCTTGTGTTTTCGTTTTGAAAATTCGGTGATCTTCCCTTCTTTTCTCCTTGTAAATCGCTTTGCATTGGTTAAAGTCAGCCATTGATTTTATTTTCCATCAAATTTTGTCGTGGATTTTGTTAGCCTGCATTTGCATGTCTGCATTCTTCATCGAACCATGACTCGTTTTGGGGACAAATCCAAAACATCAGAGGCTGCAATTCTGATGACTTGTTGACATTACTGCAAGGAATACTCGATGTGAAAAGGCATAGGCATTGGGTATCTTTTACGATTATAACTCACCGACGCCGACGCGGTTATATCTGCTTTGCAGCAGTCTTATGTCCTCCGTTAAATTATTATTTTATGTATTCCTGCAAAATACATCAGGTTTTGAGTTCCTTCTTTTACCCTTTTTTTATGACATATTCATGAAAAGCGTATTAATGTTTTTGTTATTTTGAGTCCCCCTTCTATTTCCAGTAAGAGTTGTGTGATTTACTACCCTTCTTTGTGTGATTTACTATCTAGTAACTTTTAACATTGACTTATCTTTAAATCTCGGAATTCAAATTAAAACATATACATACATATTTAGATTTGTATATACAATCTAAGAATTTGCTCTTAGAACTCTAGTGGGTGCATCAAGTAGAGCTGTAAAAGTAACGATAAAATGACTACCCGTATGTATACGTTACTTTTGATCTGAGTACTAGGTATAAAAATGTCGTTACTTTCGTTACTTTCGTTACTTTTTGAAAAGCTGGTATTGGTGTCTAAAAAAGTACTTTTTGTGGCGAAATCTAATAAAAAAAAAAAAGTATATTTAGCTGTGTATTTGTATAGGGTAAAATATTTATATCATAATTGTAGAAAAATTTTGCGTAAAAGTTATAACCTTATATTCAGTCATATGCCTGGCATTGTCATATAATTATAGAACTGTATTTAAAGGAAGAAATGGTGTAGATACCCTTGAATTTCTGCTAGAAATGCAAACTACCCATACCCACACATACCGATTTGATTGATTAACAAGACTTTTCAGTTTACATCGTTGCAGAAATTTTACTCTATGAAAATTACACAACCCATGGGGATTCAACTTTTTTTCATTGATATGCAAATTTTCTACTTCGCCTAGAAATTCAAAAATTAAATAATTAACCATAGAAACCTATCGCCAAAATAATAATATGTACATAGATGTTTAAAAATTTAAGATAGATCAATAGTTCTCCACAATTTTCCAAACATCTTTTTTATCATGTTATCTTAACATGCCATTGCTAAACTTTATTGGCAGACCTGACCAAAAATTTGCCATTTTTAAAACTCAGAAAAAGCAATAATGCCCGAATGATCGTTAAAATAAATTAAATCAAGCAAGATACAATAAAAGATACAAGTAATTCCAATAACAAACCATAACGCATAACAGCACCACATAAGAAAAAGAGGTGGTTTCATCTACATTATTACAAACGCTAATTTAGCTCCATTTAAAAAAAAAAGAAATACATTTGTTTCCCAATCAGACACACAAATAAGTCTGTTTGTTGCACCCTTCATCTCCATAGCAGGCATACAATAAACTGACTATACACATTACACAGTACACACACAAGGTACAGGTACTGGTACTGATATCGATACCAACTCGACTACCCACCCGACTACCAAACTACCCAAAGTAACTAAACATACCAAATGCCGATCCGATACCGATACCGAGTAACGAAAGTAACTAAACATGCGAAATACCAACCCGAGTACCAACCTACCCAAAGTAACTAAACATACCAAATGCCGATACCGATACCGAGTAACGAAAGTAACGTAAGTAACGAAAGTAACGAAAGTAAAGAAAGTAACGAAAGTAACGAAAGTAAGGCCGGCCACTGACTACACAATATAACTGTGCAAACTGGAGTTTGCGCAGTTATATTGTGTTGTGAATGGGGTTGTTTGCGCTGTTTGTGCAGTTAACTGTGTAAAAATCAAAACTATTTTGATTTTTGCTCAAGTCTGCAAACTTGTGCAGTTATTTTGTGCGGTGAATGGCAAAAACTGTACAAACTGCTCAGTTGTAGTGTTTTTTCACAGAGTGTACATTGATATTTTGCGGAGTTTTTATAAATTATGTATACAGAGAGCGTGTTTTTTACACATGTTTACAGAGAGGAAACTTTTTTAGACTAGTTCACTTGTTCACAGTTCACTTGTATCGTGTGTGGCGAAATTTGAATTGCGTAAAATGTCAGTTTGCGCAGTTATATTGTGTCGTCAGTGGCCGGCCTAACGACAGTAACGACATCGTAAAAGTAACGACATTTTTTTGTGAGTAACGTTTCGTTATTCGGTACAAAAGAGAATACTTGTTACTGAGTAACGAATACATACCATTTGCTACAGCACTAGCATCAAGTGATTAATTAAAGCTTTGTTAGTGAAACGAAGTCAATGAGTTTTATCATTAGATACAATTTGATAAAAGAAAACTACAAATGTTTTTCATCGGCTCTTTTGGTCGTAATGGTATAATGAATAGAAAAACTCTATTTCATTCTTTTCCCAACGTTTCGATGGTGGTTGCCATCTTCTTCAGGGGAGTCTTTATTAACAAAAAGAAAGTATTAATATAAACATCATTCAAACATTAGATAAAATTATCAAAAAAAAAGTTGCAAATTGGTTTAGTGAAGTTTTTATTTGTTACAAGCTCCTGCTTGAGGTCTTTTACGATAGCAATCATGCATTGTCTCTCAAAATAAACAAGCAGTATCTAGTACACAAATTATAATTTATGCGTTTTTGCAACCACAAATTGCAATTCTCTTGAACAGACGTTATCAGTTAGTAGGGTATTAAAATTGTTAAAGGTACACTTGCTTTGTGCTGTTGTAATTTGGTCATAGAAAAACAAATTGTCATTGGAATATGACATAATAGTAGGTGGTGTACATATTGAATTTGTTAAGGGATGTCGATGTCACATGACGGGGTTTCAATGGTAAACTTTTATGAATAGAAAATATTTGGATTGACTTGTTTGTTCTCCTAGAACTGGGTTTTATACGTATCTTACTTGACTATGTACCAAAATGATTTCTCATATTCTTGGTGCTGGCTGGTTCACACGACGTTATGTTCATGACAACAAATCGTTCATTTCTAGGCAGGTTTTTAAAACGTCATACACTCAAAAGGATTAAAAATGACCTTGGGCATAGAGTAATTTTCATTTGTCATCGTTTTCAAGGCCGCGTATGACAGTATTTACAGAGACGAGCTGTACAGAGCCATGTCTAGTTTCGGCATCCCTGCAAAACTCGTACAGGATGACTTTGAAGAATTTACGCTGCTCCATTAAGGTCGGTAAAGAACTCACTGAGACCTTTGATGTTGAAAAAGGCTCTAAGCAAGGCGACACACTGCCATGCGATTTGGTTTCTTTAGCATCATTCTTGAAAAGATTGTACAAAGCTCAAACGTGAACACCAGAGGTGCTCTGCGGCTCGACGGATTTTTGAAACACAATCGTGGGATGAGAAGATCTTGTCTTAGGTGGCGCAATCAAGTGAAAGAAGATCTCAACCGACTACGAGTACAAAACTGGAGAGAGCTCGCCCGAATTCGAAATGGTTGGCGAAAGATGTTGGTTGAGGCTCAGGTTCACTTCGAACTGTAAAGCCCACCTAAGTTAGTAAGTAAGTTTGACAAAGTTAAGCAATTGGATGGGATACGGACCTAGAATTTCGACTTCTTAAGTTCGGGCTTTGAAATTTTGTACTTTGGTTGTTCTACTTCCACTCAATTCTGTCAAAGACAATAAATGTATCGCTTTTCGTTGGTAGATAAGTCCCTGTCGCCTGTCCAAACGTCATTATGCTCATGCCTAGAAATGTAACGCAATGATAATTACCAATTGTGGTAAGAAGAACAAGAACTTCTCTGACAAATTTGGTCGATTAGTGGAAAACTGAATTTGTTTTTTTTTTTGTTGTTAAATTTATTGCACTTTGTGCGTGAAATATTTTTTTAATTTAGTTTGTTTGCCTTTGTTTTGATTTAGTCTTTTCTTGAATGACGATTCTTCCCCAAATTTGTAAAAATTCATTGCAGTTTTGCGTTTACAAAAAAATTTCGCCTCTTCCATGTTGTATCGTCATTTAAGAAGAGATTCAGTGATAACCACTCAAACAAATTTGCGTTTAATGCAAGAAAATATAATGAAATTCCATTGTTCGAATGCTACAAAAAATGCATCATCAACAAGAACACCACGATCAACTTCCTCAACGCATCTATTTTTAGCTCCAATTACCGGCGAACAACTCGATAAATGGCGCAAGGATTTCTACAGCGAGCCAAAAAATCTTCTCGCACAGAACGTCTGCTCCAGAGGTGATCCCTTTGATGTGGCTTTATCACGTCAGTCATTAGAGTGCACGCATCATGTATTCAATTATAAGGTAAATAATAATTAATATAAATCTTCTATCACTTGGATTTATTCGAATGTTATTACAGGTGGAAAGTGAAGGAAAACCGATTACAAACCAAAAGAGCTCAGGCAGATGTTGGCTATTTGCAGCATTGAACTGCATTCGAGTGCCCTTTATGAAAACACTTACACTGGATGAGTTTGAGTTCTCTCAAGGTTATTTATTCTATTGGGACAAGATCGAGAGGTGTAACTATTTCTTGAACAACATTGTCAAAACGGCGGAGAGAGGAGAGAAAGTTGATGGGCGTTTGGTTTCGTTTTTATTGAATGTATTAAGATTTTCATACAAAGTGATGATGGCACAACTCTAATGTTGTTTCAATTTTACCAGGATCCAACTTGTGATGGTGGTCAATGGGATATGTTAGTTAATCTCATTACCAAACATGGTTTGATGCCAAAGAAATGCTTTCCCGAGAGTTACAGCTGCGAAGCGAGTATGCGTATGAATGCCATTCTTAAAAGTAAAGTGAGTTGTTTTTTTTATTATTGAATGAGATTTGGTTTGGTGAAATAATTTTTGTTTTTTTTAATAGCTTAGAGAGTACGCCAAAAATTTGCGTGATCTACATGAATCCAATTCATCGGCAGAAGCTCTCCAAACAGCAATTCAAACGATGATGGGTGAAATTTATAAGATTGTTGGCATTTGCTTGGGGATACCACCACAAACGTTCACATGGGACTACTATGATAAAAGCAAGAACTTCTGCAGTATTGGCCCACTAACTCCACTTGAATTCTACAACCAGCATGTAAAACCAATTTTCAACGTCGAAGATAAGGTAAACAGAACACCAAAGACTATGGAATTGGAATTGAAGAAAATTTTATGATTGTCATCGTTTAGGTGTGCTTGGTTACGGATCCACGCCCAACAAGTCGTTATGACACAGCATACACTGTAGATTGCCTTGGTAATGTTGTCGGAGGTCGTCCAGTTCTTTACAACAACCAACCTGTAGAGCTTCTCATGGAAGTTGTTACTGAAAGTTTGAAGAAGGGCGAACCCGTGTGGTTTGGATGTGAAGTGAGCAAACGATTTGCTTCGAAACAAGGCATTGAGGATTTAGCGATGTGAGTATAGTCCTACTGTTCTTATGTTTTTAGCCACGTCCATTTGTAACAACGTTTTAGTAAATCGTTATATATTTTTCTTGTCGAAAGAGGATTGGACCTGTGTTATCAAACTCATATCCACCTACTGCCAGCGTCACAATGCTGTTTTGATTGCATAGGTGACGAAATCATTGAGATTCAACCCATTTTACGTTTTGTGTCTAAAATCTGTGAATTTGTTTTTGCAAAATGAGCAATGCTAAAATAAGGTTGTCAGCGAGAAGCATGATGTGCCGCATCGCGGCAACACGGGGCCCTTACGTAACGATACTCGCAAAAATCCCCTCGTTATCGTTACGTTCAATAATTGTGGAGGAACAAATCGCATCGGTTGCAATTGACGTGAATATTCAGCCCCAGTGAGGTGTCCGTTCGGGGAGTAAAATTCTCCGATTTTGCTTCCATGTATGCTTTAGAATAGCTGTTCGGAATTTTTGTCGAACATTATTTTAAAACACCCGGGGAAGTGCGATCAAGGGATTTATTTGTGAAATTTCTAACAGCTAAATTCAATTTTCGACTCCGAACGGATACCTCGCTAGTGGAATAATTGTTAAGCTCACACAAAACTAAGGAATTTGCAATTGGTGTTCGGTAAGCAGTGAAGAAACAAAGGTCCACAGTTGTTTTTGAGACAACGTACACTTATAGTTAGTGTAAAAAACAAGTAAAACTCGAGTTTGGAGTTAAAAAAGTTCAAATTGATTGCTCATTTGCTTTATCAATAGCTGTCAACTAACTATCTTTGGATTTGGGTCCAAGTATTTGAGCGCTAACCTAGATCAATTCACAACTAATTAAGATTTTTGTATTTGCGCTGATACAATAAAAGTGCTAGACATCTGTTTTTTATCTATTTCTAGTTGTGGTGTGCGATTTTGTGTGAAGGTCTTTTTTGTTTTTAATTGGATAGGGCGAAGGTAAAACATCTTAACTAGCATTTCGACCTGAAAGATGATGTTCTTTTAGGTTTAAACACGAAGTTTAGATATGTTCATTCGAAGTTGAGCTCATGTAAGAACCCAAGAATATTAGAAGTTGTGTTTCTTATATCAAGGGGACTAGTGAATCCTTTATTGAATATTTTAAGCCTGGTACGGCATTCACTTAAAATGTGTTGAGGTGTTTCTATGTCTCCGTGACAGAGACGCCAAGTGTTGTCCTGGCTGAAGCCCATGTTTTTAAGATGATATCTGACAGAGCAGTGTCCAGTGAAGAAGTCCGTAAGTAACTTTGCGTCACTTTTGCTCATGTCAAGAATTTCTTTCATACGTCTTTGAGATAAGTAGATGAATAGTTTTGACTGGCGGTGGCCATCAGAGTTGTTCCAAGTGTGGATCATGTTCTAAAGTTCCCAAGTAACCAGTGTGCGTTGCGGTTGCCCGTAAGCATTCATGTCCAGCCACCCAGGAAAGAGTTATTCTATTATAAATAAATAAATAAATAAGGTGGCGCAACAGAGCGAGGAGCCCCTGGGCCTAGCGCATTACTCACAACCATGCCTTGTGAGGGAAGGAAGGGAAGGGACCTACAATTTTCTGCCGGTTCCGAACGGCTAATCGAGAAAGCGCTTTTCATGGCAATGAATACTAACGGAGGACTTGCCAATTCCTCGCGAAAGGTGATACCCGTGGACAAAACATTTTTGCCTCTGTTGGGATCCGAACTCGAACCTCTGGCTTAACAGGCGGACATGCTATCCATCACACCACGGGGTTATTCTATTGTGGGGGGCTTATTGAGATAGACATGTTAGACAGTTCCAAACTTGGATTCGAATTTGGTGGAGGACAATGGGCGAATTCCTAAAAGCATGTCTTCCACAAATTATGCAAACCAAATTATGCCTTCAAAACAAAATGTCCCAAAACGTAGTAGATTGCTTTTTTCAGCAATAATTGTAAGTGAATTTGTGCAACTATCAATAAACACTTGCATACTTTGAATTGCATTGCAGATATTGTTTGGGTTGATTTTTGCTTTGCATTAGATTTACTTAACAAAGCTTGAGTTTAGGAATTCGCCCACTGCCTTTAGGGCTGCTTGACTGTAAGAGCAAATTAGGATGCGTGATCTTCGGAGGTTTCTTCTAATGCATTCCCTAGCACAGAATTCTATAGCTATTACCTCTGCTTGAAAGATAGTTGGTGTGCTACCAAGGGATATAGATGATGTGAAGTTGGAAGCGAAAATCCCTGCACCTACACCATTGTTAGTTTTTGTACCGTTAGTGTACCAAATGTATTGGAAGTTGCTTGAAGAATTACAGGGTTCTTCCATGCAGAGCGGTGATGAAAGATTACTTCAAAGGAGTGGTGTAACATGTCTAGGCATAAAGTCCGAAGAGCGAGCTGCACCCGATATCAGTATTGGGAGCACCTACAGAATGTTCATATGTCCCTGTACATTTTTTTCACTTAAGTTTTTTCTTTCTTAAGTCTTCTTTACTCTTTGGTGTAGCGGAAGAAAATTTAATAAACTTTCTAGCCCTTAAATTGGTCAGGTACGCTTTGCACCTGTGATGCTGTATTACCTACATAGACTAATCTTTGTAGCTTTTGCAAAGCTTTGCGTTCATAAACTTGTTTTTCGTTAAGGTCTTGCTTAAAAAAATATATTGAAAGCAGATTTCATTTGTTAAACAAAAAAAAATTGAAAGCTACTGCAGAACTATTTAAACCCGATGTATCCTTTGCGCCTTTTTTGGGGGTTTATAACATCTTGGCAGCTTTTTCGACTCTGATGTCGGGTATTTCCGTTAAGTTAAGTTGAGCGTCGGGAAAGTGGTTTTCTTCAGACACAGAACTTTGTCGTCATCCACAATAAGCTGTTCTTGAGCATCGTTAATGAATTTCGGCGAACAAATCTCTTGACCGTTTGTCAATGAACGGCTATTTTGAAAATGGTTGCCTTTTTTTTGTTCTATTTCTTGAACAGCCTGCGCCCGGACTATAAATAAAGAAATGGTAGTCACAAAAATGAAGCCCAAAACAACGATAGAAAGCACGAAGATCCATGAACATTTTTGAACAACACAAAACGACCACCAAGAGCAGAAATTTCTCATATGCCGTCCGTGCATTTATCTTGATTTTGTAGCAGGGCACACTTCTTTCTTGTTCATCTTTTATTTGCACTCAGAAGAGTAACTGCACAATAAATGATCATCAATTGCAGTGAATCTGCCAAGAGTAACAAATTGTAAAGGTAGATTAATGGGGTTTCGAATGTGAGGACGTCTAATGTGATTCCGCAAGTCATGATTTTGGCCTAAAAGCCTACGGTTTTTTGCCGTTGAAAAGTTCAAAGCCATAAATACGTCGATTTTCACTATACTTTCATATTGTTTTAACATAAGTATCTATATTATTTTATTTCAACCAAACATTTGTACTATTTTCAGACACGACTTCAAATTGGTTTTCGATGTCGACATCCAAATAACCTTGTCCAAAGCTGACCGCCTTCTTTACAATGAATCAGCAATGACCCATGCTATGGTGTTCACTGCTGTGTCAGTCGATGTGAGTTTAAACAATACAAAGAAAGCCGACAAACATTGAATTTTAAATACAATAATTTTTTCTTTTAAAAATTTCAGGCTAAAGGTAATCCAACCAAATTTCGCGTCGAAAATTCATGGGGTGAGGATCGTGGTGAAAAAGGCTACCTTGTGATGACCGCTGAGTGGTTCAAAGAGTTTGGATTTGAAGTTGTCGTTGACAAAAGTCTTGTTCCAAAGGAGACTCTCAAGGTATTCGATATGAAACCAATTGTGCTTCCAGCGTGGGATCCCATGGGCACTCTTGCTCAGTAAAAACAACAAATATAATAAACGTAATTCATCACGGGAAACGCCGACCTACAAACGAGAAGAACTATATTTCTTTTTTAAGAATAAAATAACTGCATTTCGCATACTAAATTCAATTATATGCCATTTCTTTTTTATGGATAGAATATGTTAAATAACACGATATTTTGTACACTTATGTTGATAGAAAGAATAAAAATTTATTGAATGCATTTTATGATGTATGTATATGTTTTTTTTCTTTTTTGTTCTTGTGGATCACATTTTTGAGAGGACATATTTTTATGTACCCCTGTCACAAGGCCCGTAGTATGAATTTCGGACTACGAAAGTCAAATAGAAAGGACTTGAAACATTTTCTTGATACATATATGTTTTGCAACTGATATTTAGAACATGTTAATAATTTTAACCACAGTGACAAATGTTAAACTTAAATATTCAGTACAAGGGTGTCTATGATGCTTCGTAGTACGACATTGGTACGACGGGCCTTGTGATAGGGACCATTATTTGTCTTTTAAAATTTTGTTGTTATTAAAAGTAAAGCTAAACAATTAAGATCTAACCAGTTGTTGCTTTCGTTTTTGTCTCAAAAGGTATTCGTATTGAAGTCGATGCCAGATGCCGTAGCACATTTTCACTAAACGTCCGTCGATAGCTTCCTGCGTTTTGGCGAATTTGTACTGCTCCCGAATGAGGTGTTTGGCAGTTCGCAAACGTCCCGTTTGAATTAGTGATATACTGTAGTAGAGCTTGCACCGAGCTTGGAGAAATGGGTCGCCTAGTCGCAGACCAAGTTGCAGCTGTCGAAGTGATATTTTACCCGCTGTTTCAGCCTGAAAGTAAATAGGTTATAATCGAAGGATCTACGAAACGTACAAAAGGGAAAAAGAATGCGATATTGAAATATGCCTTGTCAACTTTACATAACTTCCGTATGTAAAAAGCAGTTTGTAGGGAAAAGACAAACATTTCTTGTTATGCCAGGATCTTCCAATGTTTTGTAAAAAGTGATATTCTCGAGAAAACGACATCTATTGTTTTTAATTGTTTTTTTTTTCTCATACCTATATGAACTCTTCCCCACATTTACTTACACAGTTTGAAAATTGTTCGCCTAGGGCCGAGAATCCTCCGCCGAGCGTTGATAGCCAAGACATCAGGTAATCAACTTCAATTTTTTCCCAAATTGTATGAGAAGTCATGCTATTCCTGGAATAAAATAGTGCAGATGAGGATATAATCTTATATCTTCTAGATTGGGCTTACCACTTGTAATCAATTGCTTCCTTTTTTGGTAGAACTATCTGGATTAGTAAGAACATTCCATCAATGTTATTTCTTAGCAAACTTTTTCTATAGTTTGAAAACTCCAGCAGCTCTCGAATAAAGAAGTAAACATCTTGTCCATTGGCTTCAGTCTTGCGATGGTATTTTGAAACCATATTTCGAGAAGGTTTCTTGGATAGTTTCTCTGCGCCGTCTTCATTTATTGTATAATATTCTTTTTCGTAAAAATAATTTGAAACACAAATGGTAACTGCCATTTTATAATAATTAGAATGAACTTGCAAGTATCTTCATTAATTTTAATTAATTTTATAAAACAAACTTTTCAAAAACAAATATGTTCAGTTTGACATCTGGTAAAGGGATATGCGGAATTTTGACAAATCAGCTGTTAGATTCGCATGCGATATGTTGTGAGAGTAGAAAATTTGATAGAAAGTACTTGCTCCCCAATTAGGTTGGAGCCACATGATCTTTTCGGTTCGAAACTCAACCACAGAATCACAGAGTAGATAATACTCTGTGCACAGAATTAAAAGTTCTCCCAAACTGAAGTGCTTTAGCAGTTGCGGCAGCTGCAATAACGCTGTTGTCTTCATTTTTTACCTTCGCAATAATACAAATCGTAGAAAAATCTTGTTTTTTTTTCGTTGAGGTGTTGGTATTCTTATATGTCGCTGCATAACTAAATTTTAAATACTTTAACCTTCAAACCGTAAATTGGGCACTGAGTGCCCAGAGCGACTTTCAAGGTCAAATTTCTATTACTTAAAATATTGAAACAACTTTGTATGCTTATGTTTTCTATAGTCTGTAGTCTAAACTACAGAATGCAAAAAGAATTATATAAATCTGACCTTTTTTGGTGAAGTTACAGGCAAAAATATCTTTGTGTTCTTAAATCGTAAATCTGGGCACACAGTGCCCAGGTAGTTTTTGCATGTAATTTGAATGAAAAAGTCATTAGTTAACCCTTGTTTGCTGCTTGTTTTGTCTTTTTTTTTGGTTTTTCGTTATTTCGTTTACCTGAAACCGGTTTATTTGTATAGCATAAAGAATTTTGCTATATATAAATATTTTTCATTTTAGAATTTTAGTCACTTATATTTTGAGTTTGGTTGCGAAAAGACGTGATTTGTGAATTTAGTTGTGAAAATATTATCAAAAAATGAATCGTGAAGTGCAAAGTCTCAGTGATTTATATCACCGAAATAATAATTGGACGGAAGAAGAAGAACGACAGTTTGAAGAGTATTTGTATGCAGGCACAAATGAAATAGGAGGACAAAATTATAGTTCAACAAATGAATCTAGTGCTGAGGAACTTGGTGTGCCAAGTGATGAGAGCGATTTCGATGAAAGGGATAACGAGCCACTTGCAAATATTAGATTCAGCGAGTATTTGCAACAACAAACGAGGGAAGTTGATGAAGAGAGTGAGCCACAGCAAGAATGTCCAGCAATTGAACCAAATCGTGGCGGCGAAAAATATGTTGCTCAAGGCAGTGGAAATTCAACTGTTTGGTGGTCACAATCAACTGCAAGTGAACGAAGACGCACAGAGCATGCAAAAAGAGGGCGCATTTTTTCTTCGCCAATAGCAACAAAGCAATATGCTAATAAATTGGACGTATTCAAGGACACATTCCCCACCAACATCGTAGAAACCATAGTTATAGAAACTAATAGAAAAGCAAAACGAGTGTACAATGACAGACATACGAATACATATCGCAGCATGCGTCATTGGCGTGACACAAATGCAGACGAGATATATGCATATATTGCTATTTTACTGTATGCAGGAGCAGAAAAAGCAAACTTAGTTCAAGCTAAGGATTTGTTTGATAAGCAAAATATGCCATTTTATAGAGCAGTGATGCCTTTGTATAGATTCGAGCAACTAACTCGATTTATGCGCTTTGATGACTCAAGAACGCGTGTTGATCATGACAAGCTTGCTCCAATTCGTCATATATGGACAGTATTTCTATCATCAATCAAAATGCACTATCAACCATCGAAGGAGCTTCGTATAGATGAGCAGTTGCTGTCAACTAGTGATAGATGCAGTTTCCGCCAATATATACCTTCTTCTAAACCAGACAAATCTGGAATAAAAATATTTTGGCTTGTCGATGCGAAAAACAACTACCCACTTGTAGGAGAAATTTATTTGGGAAGGCAACCAAATAATACGCGATCAACAGGTATTGCTTACGATCTGGTGCACAGACTCGCCACAGACTTTCTTCATCTCGGTTACAACATCACCATGGACAACTTTTTCACCAGCTATAAATTGGCAAATGATTTCGTCGAAAAAGACACAACCATTGTCGGCACAATACGGAGTAACAAACCTGAGTTGCCAAAAATGTTTTCATCTGCCGAAGAAGCAAAGAAGAGAGGTGCGTTTGCTTCAGTGTTCTGTTACTCTAAAGCAGTCCAGCTGACAAGCTACACTACACATTCCAAAAAGAATGTCCTATTGCTGTCGTCTGCACATGCCACTGACAGTATTGACGAAAGAACAAGCAAGCCAGAAGTCATTCATGACTATAACAAAACAAAAGGCGGCGTGGACACGTTCGACAAGATGATACGTGGCTACTCTTGCAAAAGGAAGACTAACCGTTGGCCAATGGCGGTGTTTAGCAACATAGTTGATGCTGCTGCTTTAGCCTCTTATCGATTATATGAATTGTGTCATCCGGCGTGGAATTGCAACACATCAGAAAAAAGGAAGATTTTTCTAAAAGAACTGGCACGCGAATTAGCGGAAAAGCACCTGAAGTCCCACAAACATATCAACTCAACAATGAGGATTGCAATGGACATGATTGGTTTCAAATATGAGCCACCTGCAATACGTATGCCGACAGCCTCTCAGGTAGCATAAATTGAAACACTTCTTCAGTTCTTTTTATTAATTTTTTTTTCTTTTTTTCTTATATTTTGTAGACAAACATGCAGAAAAAGCGTTGTGAAATGTGCAGGAGGGGGAAAAAAGACAATAAAACCACAGCCGTGTGCGACCTATGTAAGGTTGCAACGTGCACCAAACATTTTATTCGAGTTTGCGAAACTTGCTACACTCAAAAATTCAATGGCGACAGCGAATCGGACTCGGATTTTGATGAACAACCATCAACATCAACCGCAGTACGGCAGAGAAAAAGAACTAGAACAATTTCTCCAATAAATTAAACTTTCAATCAATAAAATATCTAAATATTAGTACATAAGCTTGCATAAATTTGATTTCATTTCATAAATAAAACATTAAATTATAAAAATATAAAAAAAAAATCATGTTTTTATCTCAAATGCGCGAAAAATTAACATTTTTATAAAAAAAAACCATACTATTTCACGAGTTCCCATATAAAATGCACTGTGGGCACTGAGTGCCCAGATTTACGGAAATGCGTTGAAAAAATAATTTACGGTTTGAAGGTTAATTACCGCTGCAGTGACTGCAAAAACGCTTTTGTTGTGATTTTGTAGTTGCGGCAGTGGCAGAAATGTTGCCAGCAACATGTATTTGCAGTCACGACAGTACAAATTGATGGCTTTTAGAGCTTATTTGACATTTTGAAAGACCTTTTGATGTGAAAACTTTATCATTTTACTGATGAAAGATCTACGTTTAAGAAAAAACACACCAGAAAGCTGATCAGTTCGGTATAGAAAAGTTTAAATCCATAAAAAACTTTTGCACGTATTGGTCTTTTGGTTGTCAACAAATGTGTGCTCTGATGACGTCAAGCGCAGAACAAAAGAAAATCGCTACGTCGCGTCGGTTTGCTATACAACGCAGTCGACGACGAATATCAGTAGAACGAGAGAAAAATGAAAACGCGGTTTCGGCACTGTCTTGTTTTACGTCGTTTTGAAGCTTGTAAGGCCGATCGAATTCGGGTAATTCATGTCACTTTCGATTGGACGAAAAGAACCGTCCAGAAGCGTCCAGAAGAATTCTCAAACCGTTCCATTGGTGAAAAAAGATCGCTTCTCATGATTCTGAGAGTCACAGCCGCTTCTCGATTTGAAGTGAGAATCGACTCAAGAAGCACTAACACATGGTACTCAAATGTCAGAAAATTTTCTTCAAGGAATATTTTTTTAGAGCCATAGGAGTTTCACTCACACAAAGGGAATTACGTTTAACTGATTAGAAACAATTTTGGGTGTTCCATTGGTTTTTAAAATGAATGCTTGCCCGAGTGAAACCAATGGAAAGCGGCATCAGTTTTGACACGATCTAGGTTTGAACTGGGTTGTTCCTAAATTAGGGATGTAAACAAGAATGTTTCGATTTCTAATGGCGCTTTCCATTGGTTTCACTCGGGGAAGCACTCATTTTAAAAACCAATGGAACACCTAAAATTATTTTTGCTCAACTTAACGTGTTGGCTTTGTGTGAGTGAAACACCAATAGCACATAAGAAATATTTCCTATGGAAAATTTTCTTTTTGACATTTGAGTAACATGTGTTAGTTCTTCTTGAGTCGATTCTCACTTCAAATCGAGAAGCGGCTGTCACTCCTCAGAATCATGAGAAGCGATCTTTTTGCACCAATGGAACGGTTTGAGAATGCTTCTGGACGCTCCTGGACGGTTCTTTGGGTCCAATGGAAAGTGGCATAAGACTCTTAACCGAAAATTTTAAACTTTGAATTATTAGAAACTCAAGGCAATTGATTAGTCTTAAAGTTCTCCAAAATGCCTTACTTCCTTTGCCGCCTTATGTTCTCACTTCTAGGGCTTGTTTTTAAATTGTCCATAGCAGTAAAATAAAAATCATATTCTAGCGATGTACTTTCTTCCATAGAGTTAAGCCAAATTTGGAACTTTAAGGAACATACATAGATACTGTTTTATATACTTACCATTTGGCAACAGCGGCTTCGATCGCCTACACACCCCGCTTCTGTGGGAATACGGAGATAAAAAATATCTAAAATAGCTTAAGAATAATATATCATATAGTGGTGCCTGTAGCGTAGTGGTTAGCATGTCTGCTGTTAACCCAGAGGTTCGTGGTTCCCACCCCAACAGAAACCAAAAATGCTGTTCGACAGGTATTACCTTTCGCAAGGAATGGGCAAATACTCTGATAGTAAACTCATTGCCACGAAAAGTGCATTCTCGACTATCCGTTGATCGGAACCGGCAGACAATTAATGTTATTCAAAGTCATCAACCCAGCTATCTGTTTGAAAAAAATAGTTTTTGCAAACTCTATTCGAACATGGAATATAATTCTTCCTTAATTTAATTATTTAAATAGCCAACGGCTTTTTTTTTGTTCACTGTGCAAGATTATGGAATTCACTACCTTTATCAATTCGGTCAGTTAGTTCATGCATTAAATTTAAAAAATTACTGTATTCACATGTTGAAAGTAATCAAGCAATTAATCTATTTAATTGAAATTGTTTTACTCTCGTTGTTATATTTTTTAATTGTATCAAAACTTTTTCTTTAAAAGGCTTTTTCTCTATTTCTATTATTATATAGTATTATAAGTACAACTAAAAGAATCTTATTCTTACTGTATCCCCATGTTTTAACATCTAATAAATGAAATGTAAATGAAAAAAATAAATTATAGGTCACCTTCATTGTGAACGATTTTTTGAATTTTGCCCAGTATTATTTGATTAAGGTCATGCGCAAACCAACGCGGTGAGTGCGTGCGAAGCGATTGCGTTAAGTCAAATCCCTATGCATTAAGTCAAACGTCCATAAGATTACATAGGGATTTGACTTAACGCAATCGCATCGCACGCACTCACCGCGTTGGTTTGCGGAAGGCTTTAATGCTTTTAAAATCCGTCAGTTAGACTAAATAATCTATATATATGTATATATATAGAAGAAAGTCGTGTTAGTTACACTATTTATAACTCAAGAACGGCTGAACGGATTTGTCAGAAAATTGTTGAAGAGGTAGCTTAAAAAAAACGGAAACCTAGAAATTACTGAACCGATTTAAAAAATTCTTTCACCGTTAGAATGCTACACTATCACCGAGTAATATAAACTTTAATTCATTCACACATTACCACGGGAAAGGGATTGGGAAAGCAAGCTTAACTTAGCGTAAACCTCCTCCCTATAGTCCAATGGGAACATAAACAGGAACGAAAACGGGAACCTTACTTAACCAATTTCAAATATTCTTTTAACTCTAGGATGTAACATTATCTCTCAGTGACATAGACTTATAATTCATTCACATATTTAGATGAGAACGGGGTTGGATACGGAAACTTAGAAAATACTACACTGATTTCAAAAATTCTTTCAGCTCTGAGATGCCACATAATTCGTCAGTAACTTAGCAAAGATTTCATCCCTATAATCTCATAGGAAAAGAAACAGGAATGAGAACGGGAACCTTAAAACTACAGACCCGAGCAACGCCGCGCCGGGTGGCTCAGCTAGTTATTATTATTATTATTATTATTATTATTATTATTATTATTATTATTATTATTATTATTATATGTACATGCATACATAGCTTAAAATAAATAAATAGACAGCGCAACGAAGTTCGGCGAGTCTCGGGCGCAGCACATTTTTAAGGATCTTCCAATTTTATATCGATTCTCAACGGCTAAGTGAGAGTGCATTTTTCATAGCAATGAACTCTTTTCGGAAAAATTCTTTCCTCACGAAAGGTGATACCAGTGGGAAAACAATTATTGTATGTTTCTGGGATTTGGCACTTGAACTCGCATCCCACGTATTGTCAGACATGGTCATTATTACTCCACAGGCACCTCATTGCGCGGATACAAATAAATGGCAGAGCTGCGGTCGATGTTATACACTAGATCGCCGTAGGACCCCACGTACGCTCGCGGCCGGCGCGGCGGGGCCGGTCAGTTAGTAGCACTATAAAATCACTTGTCAAAAACTGCATTAGTCATCAAATCGAAAGGTAAAACTTCGGTTATCTATCTCCAGCTTTCAAAGTTATTTTCTTAGTAAAATGCCATAATTATTCGCAACGACATATTATAGTCACCGCTTTGATTATGATTCATTGTTAGCATTTTAACAATAATTTTGTTGTAAGTGTCCGCTCTATAAAAATTCACATGTCATGAGTGATGACCGAATAACCTGTTTCTGGGCAAATTAGCCAAATCTATAGATTCATACGTACATACATACGTTTTTGAAATATGACTTATTTGGGTTACGGTTTCTGAATTCACACAACATTCGCCGATTGCACCAAGCCTTTCTTTGCATATAAAACGAGTAAATAAACATTTTTGTTCAAACCGATTCGTCGTGGTGTTCAAGGAATAAAAAACCTTTATCATATCGAGCATTGAGGAATCTATCTAACAGCGATATGAAAAAAATATATTGATAAGATTAAACCATGTTAAGTATGACGCTACGGCTTCGGTAAGACAACCACTTTAGCTTTGCACGAATTTTGTAATTTGGTTTTATAGTGATACCGAATATCGTCGTGTTAAGTTCAGTAAATTGTTGTGCTGATCTTTTAAGTCGTTTTTTTATTAAAGAGAAAAAAAGTTCACATAACGAACACGAGATGCAATACTTCTACGTAGTTATTGCAGCACTAGCATTTGTCACATACGTTAGCTGTGGTAAATATCTTTTGCTTATAATTTTATACTTTCTTTGTACTCTAAAGACCTCCGAATTTGTGTTATATAATAAAATTATGAGTTGAATGTTATAAAAGAAGTGCAACATAAAAGTGAATTAATTTATGACAGTTAATGAAAAAGCACAAAAAAAAAAAACAATCCCCTTCTGTTGGAATATATTCTTATTTCAAATTAAATTGTATAGTTTTAGAAATAAGAGGCGTTATATCATAAAAAAAATTCATAGAAACACGTAATGATTCAGCTACCTTACTTACCAAAAATAATCAAAGTCCGATTTTATCATCAATACCACGAAAGATAAGAGTTATTTGATATTATTAGAACGGACTTATCATTCCGTATGTGATGTTTGTACTTTGTAGTAGTGCCAAGTTCTACCCTTAAAAATAGTTTAATTTGGAACGTTTCATATAGCAGTTAGAAGGCAGGGCTATTTACTGGATACCAGTTTACCTACCTATAAATACATACATAACTTGTATGACAAATTTCATAGAAATTTTCTTGGATTCTAGGTACTTGTTAAGTACTAAAATCCATAGCGCAAATTTAAAGTAATTTAAAATCGCCTTAAAATGAAACTTAGTACCACACTAACGTCACTTTCCATTGGACGAAAAGAACCGTCCAGGAGCGTTCAGAAGCATTCTCAAACCGTTCCATTGGTGCAAAAAGATCGCTTCTCATGATTCTGAGGATTGACAGCCGCTTTTCGATTTGAAGTCAGAATCGACTCAGAAGCACTAACACATGCTTCTCAAATGTCAAAATGAAAAGTTTCTTCAAGGAAAATTTTTTAAGAGCCATTGGTGTTTCACTCACACAAAGGAGATTACGTTAAACTGAATAGAAACTATTTTGGGTGTTCAATTGGCATTTTATGAGACATTTCATGAGATTTATTTCCGAACTAATGGGTTTGTTCGTTGAAGCCCTGGGGTTGCACTAGGGTCGCCACAAAGCGTTTTTTGAGAAACCTTAATTCGCCCTGAATGTCAAATTGAGTGTTTTTTGAGCCATAGGTTTGCCATAGGTTTTCCCCCAACTCGCCCTAGCTTTTTGTTGTGGCGATTTGAGGGCTGTCAAATGGTATGTATTTTTTTTTTTTTTATGACAGGGATGTGTGGTGATTTGTGGTTAACCGTTTTTTGAGGAGTGGAAAACCTACGTTTTTTTGACAACTTATAGGGTTGTCAAGAAAACCTGGGTCAACCCTGGGGAAAGTTCAACGAATAGACCTAATATTTGTTCTGAATCAAGAATTTCTAGACAAAAACAAAGCTTCCATT
Organism: Melanostoma mellinum; assembly: GCA_914767635.1. Classification (NCBI taxonomy): domain Eukaryota; kingdom Metazoa; phylum Arthropoda; class Insecta; order Diptera; family Syrphidae; genus Melanostoma; species Melanostoma mellinum. Next base: position 20,289,560 of record OU612059.1, read on the forward strand.
CCACATTTTCTTCTGCAATCCAAATATATCCCATGTTTCACCTGAGTGTATTATTCTTTTTGATTTTAAGGTCTGTTGCTTCGCTTCATTTGCCTTAACTGTCAAAATGTTGGTACTGTTCACATTCATTTTAACCAATTTCATTTTGAAGTTGTCATTAATTATTGTGGCGTTTATAAATCTTTTGTATTTAATGACCCCATTTTAAAGTTAGAATGATGTTAACAGGAGCCAGCAGTTTCTCTTGAAAACGTGCTGACTATGAATTTGCGCTAATTTGTTTTTCTCTACGGTAGCCTATAACTGCCGATCATCTGTTGAGGAGATGTCAGTATTCGCTTTTTGGATGACGAGACATAGACGCTTTTGAAAAAGAATCAACGTGAATTGCAACAATAGCCAAATGTGGCTCAAACTGGATCCTCAAAGTTTCTCTAACCCGATGAAGGATAACGTCATCATGGGTTGCCTTGTTAGTGATCACACACCAGTAATACACAGTATTTTTTATCATGTCCATTCAAATTAATGTTCGGACTAAAACACTAGCTGCAGCAGCGTTCAGTACTTTTTGATCTAATATACGGTACATTTTCCCGTTAAAACACCACCCCACAAATAAAACTCTCGTTGTAAGGATATAAAATGTTTTAGGCTCGTTATGAGCTTTTAATGGATTCATTTTTAGCAAAGAATAATTGATGTACTGATACTGATTTGAAATTATTCAGTGATTTGTGATTATTGGTAGTCGCAAACCTTACTCCTGACACTGCTCACTCGTAAAATTTTTCATCATCTACTACAGGGTTTCCCAAACTATTTTGAGCAACAGACCCCTTTTCCAAAATGAGCTGATACCGTAGACCCCCAAGGCCAAATTACACTAAAAATCCTGCCTCAAGTTTTTTACTTAGGTAGGTACTCTAATAGGTAGATACCTAGTACGTTAATAAGTTTTGCAGTATTGCAGAAAGAAAATTTTTTGAGATAACAATAAAACACAACGTTGCGATGATAGCAGGTAAGAAATTCAATAAACATGAAGTGTAATTCATAATTTATTAGTACAGGTTTTTACAAATCGTGCTCTTAGTTGAGAACAAATAATAAATTCATGATTTGAAAAATGTATGCGATGGATGAGTTTCTACTTATCTAGATAGATTTGGTTTAATATTGGTAAGTTGCAGCCTTAAGTCTCCGCGTTCGTTGACTTCCAAACGGTTTCTTTTTTTCGTCAAAATGTTTGCAACCACACTGAAGCCTTTTTCAACTAAATATGATGATGGGAAAGCGATGAGATATTTTTCAGCAATGTTCCACAATGCAGTATATTGAGTTTCAATGCTGCGTTGCAACCAGAACTTCTGACAGCCTTCGTTGAACTTTTGTTTAAGCTCTTCGTCAGTTTGGGTGGTGATCAACTCTCCTTGCATTATCACATTGGTTTCTTCCATGGCTGTTATACTGTACGAATTTATTACCCACTCAGGAATTTACAAGTTCAAAAGATTCTCAAATCTTTTGGTAAAATCTTTGTGAAGCGCGTCCAAGTGAGCGACATATAAAAAAAAACATCGTCTTGAAGGATTTCTGTTGATTTCAACAAATGCGTAAACTGAAACTATTCTTATCTGCTTAAATTTTGTTTTTAAAGAATAAGTTTTCTCACAAACGCCGCTAAAATTGATTTTATTGATGTTTTGATCAAGTTGAGATCGGTCATGTAATAAATATTCGTCATAGAATTTTTCAGGTTTTCTTCCAAATTTGGATCTTTTTCATTTAAAAACTCCAACACAGACCCAAAAATAGCTGAAAATCTTGCTAAGCAAACACATCTTCAAAGCCAGCGAACTTCAGTGTGTAAAAGTAACTAAGTGAAGACTTCGTCGTTATCCTCACAAAGCTGAGCAAATAACCGAGAGTTCAATGAATTGCTTTGAAACTTGTTGACAGCATTTATAACGTATTGCACAGACTGGTGCAATCTAGGACTCAGATTTTTTGCTACTAAATGTTGTCTGTGAATCACGTAGTGAATCGTACATCAGGCAGTTGCCACTTTAAGTAAACTATAAAACCACGATGACGACCAACCATAGATGGTGCTCCATCAGTCGCAACAGAAATAATGTTTCTCCATGGAATAGCTTTGTCTGTAAAAAAAAACGTTCCGGTGCCAGAAAAATGGATTCTCCTCTGGTATCAGTTTCCAAATATATAAGATAGAAAGCTGTTATCGGCACATATTTTCATCTATGATATGTGGATCGTATCCTAACAAAAGAGCTTCATTGCCGGGTAATGTAGACTCGTCTAACTGGAGAGAGAATCTCTTGGTCTGCAATAAATTGCATAAATTGTTTTCCACGTAGCGACCCATCTCGTCTATTCGTCTCTGAACGGTGTTATTGTGAAGGATATTCTTTTTATAATATCTCCAATTGTGAGAGTCTTCCCCGATTTCACTATTAGCAGAGATATATTGTAGGACGCTCGCAAGCCATCAACGTTTTGCATAGAAACGTGATAAGAGGTCCTCCATTTTTCAAGGCTTCATGGCATCGATCGTTACTAAATACTTTTTCACATATGAGACACATCGGCAAGTGTTTATTTGATGGAGATGAAATAAATCCAAACTTTAGGTGATGCAAACTGTACTGTCTAAATTTTTTTTTCGTGTCTGCGATCACACCGCCAATCTTAAGCAAAAAATGTTTAAAACTTCTACTTATAATATCACAATTATACAATACTATGTAATTTTTTTTATGCACATGTTTAAAATGTTACTTTTCATTTTTAGAGTGGCAAAAAAACGCAGTACTATCTTTGAAGTTTTAAATTAGAAAATGTGTTAAGGGGGTCGATTGAAAAAATTGTCGACCCCCAAATTCAGATTTCGTTTTTGTCGACCCCTGAGAAAACGATATCGACCCCTAGGGGTCGATATCGACCACTTTGGGAATCACTGATCTACTAGAACCTAGGGAATCAACATACTTCTATCAAATCTCTTGGTTGTCTATCGAAAGCGTTTTCAAATTCTGGGGCAGAATCAACGCACACTTACGTAGGGATTCTACGCACAATTTACAAGTTTACGATCTTTCCATAAGGATCCTTACATTTTACTTGCGCATGATTTTTGATTTTCGAACATAGATTTTCAGATGAAAAAACAGTCTGAAAATTCTTAAAAAAAGATTTAGCTGTCAAAACAAGGAAGACAACTTAAAGGGTCCGCCAGATAACTTTTTTTCCAAAAAGCGCAAAACATCAAGTGTAGGCTGTGTGGCACGTAGCGCGCGCCGTCCCGTTGAAACCAAATGTTGCCAATATCCTCCCCTTGAATTTTTGTGAACAAAAATTCGTTCCACCTGACCCGATAACGATCGCCACTGACTGTAACGGCCACTCCTTGCTCATTTTCGAAGAATGCCTCTGGACCCAAATCCACACCATACAGTGACTCGTTTTGGGTGTATCGCCTTTTCAATGTATGCGTGCGGTTTTCTGTGCCCAAATGTGACAATTTTGCTTGTTTACATACCCGCCAAGATCAAATGAGCTTCATCTGAAAAGATGATTTCTTTTGGAAAAATCGGCATCGGATTTTCAAAGTATAGTCGCAATATTTCCCAGCGTTGTTTAAGCGTATAAACAACCCTATTCGTTCAGCGGAAGGATAAAACAAATTGTTTGTCAAATCAGACATGAGCTAAGTGTTTCCATTCACTAAACAAGCACTATTTGAAAAAAAAAGTTAGATGGCGGACCCTTTATATGAAAATCGGACTTTACTCGGTATTCTTGGGGTAATATTTTGTTTTATTAGTTTTCGCTTACTTGTTGAATTGAAATTAAAAGTGAATTAATCAGCAACGAAAGTATATTTTTGAGGGCATATAATTTTAATTTTTTTTTATCAAAATTGAAGTGAATTTAATTTGCATACTACCTTACACAAATACTTGGAAATCGAATTCCTTAATTTCAAACTGGGAAAGTCTGTATGTTTTCCAATTACTTTTACGACTGACTAAGTAGAACCGAGAGGTTAATCACAGTACCATTTTATATCTGACACAGAGCTTAAATCGCGTTCTTGAACTGACAGATTGAACTTCGAAGATTCGAAGCTGCGACGAACGCGAGCATTGATTAGACACACTGTCACATCTTATATAAATTTGTAGATAAGAACCATGAGTTCATGACCCATACAAGTCTGATGTCCGCCTTTATTTCTAAAATTCTTAGCCTACTTGCCTCACTGAGGAACCTATACTTCTTCGGCTGCGTTGTGCTTCCGCAAAGTTAAGTACAGCTGTTGGATAGTGCCACCAACGACAAAACTTAACACAACTATAATCTGCCCACGCCAAACTGACTGCTTTAGTTAAAAAAAAATTATTTACTGTTCGTAGATAAAAATGGTTTTGCAATAATATAGGCTTGGTTGCTCAACTGCTGACTTAACAATTATTTTGAAATGTATATCTTATTTTCTAAATAAAAATACAAATGATGTCATGAAAGTCACTTGCGCCAATTCCAAAATCCTTATCTATGTTTTATTAGTGAGATGTCTTTTACTTTTCTTTATTTGATAACTACTAATGCAGAACGAATGTTTTATTGTCTTGTGCTGTGAATTTCTTTAATAATTCCGATTTATTTTTTTCATTTACACCAGACGCCTGTGTTCAGTGTGACTCAAAGACTGACCCGGCATGCGCTACAAATCCAGAGCGATTTTTAGCAAAGGAGTGTTCAAACTCAACTTCAAAGTGTTATTCAAGAGTCGTTGGTAAGTAAAAAAAAAAATGTCTTTAAAATTTTGAGAATTGTTTAATTAAAACAACTTACGTTTAGATGGAACCACAATCAGGGGATGTGCAAGTAATTTGGATAGCAAAACTTCTGAAAAATGCTCAAATGAAATGAATTGTTTGATTTGTACATTCATGGAAGGTTGTAACAGAAATGTAAGCAGTTTGCTATTGGAACAAATTAAAAATTTGATATCTATAAATTGTGTTACTCTTTTCCATTAGGTCTTTCCCGCACACAGGGCGCTGTGCCTGCAATGTACAGGAAACGGAACAGGAGTTTGTGCCAGTGATACTTTTGCAAGGCCAAAAGTTTGTCCAATTTACGCAATTGGTGACAGATGCTTTATTCGTAAATCAAGAAGTAAGTCTATTTATATTAATAAATTAGAATATAATTTGATTAAGTCTGTTGTTAAAGGGGTTAATTTAAACAGTCGTTTAAGACATGAATGCAGATAAGTATTTAAACTTTACTTGCTTCAATTTTTTTGGTGCATGGCACTAGTTTATTTATACCAACAATGAACAACATTTTTCTGAGGGCACTTAAAACACATTTATTTATTTATCAATGCTTCAACTACTTAAAAATGTATTCTCTCCTCTATCTCTGGATGACTTTCTATTCTCCGTCGTTTCATGTCACGTTAATTTAACCAAAACTAGCTTTTCGTAGATGTTTTAGATAAAGTTATCTTTGAAAATACATATTAAACCACTCAACTTTAAAAACTAAATCTTAAAACACTGTCAATTGAAGAAAGAAAAGACGCTTTTTTTAAGAGGTTTGGTTTAAATTGGCAACACTGTTTCTAGTTATTGTCGACAATTGGCGGTATTTTTGTGGTCATGTCATAATGAATAGACTTACTTCAGAATAAAGTTTCAAAACTGTGTAAATTTAGTTTGAATAAACATGGTCTAGTGGTACCCGTGGTGTGACGTGTGATGGATAGCATGTCCGCCTGTTAATCCAGAGGTTCGAGGTTCGAATCCCAACAGAGTCAAAAATGTTTTTTCCACGGGTATCGCCTTTCGCGAGGAATTGGCAAGTCCTCCGTTAGTATTCATTTCCATGAAAAGCGCTTTCTCTATTAGCCGTTCGGAACCGGCAGAAAATTGTAGGCCCTCCACTCCCTCACAAGGCATGGTTGTGAGAAACGCGCTAGGCCCTGGGGCTCCCCGCTCTGTTGCGCCACCCTATTTATTTATTTTTAAACAAGGTCTAGTTCGCTAAAATTCCATATTACGCTTCTAACGGGTGTTTATTAAGAGCTAATAAATAAAGAATGAAAAGGGTGGTGCAACAGAGCGACTAGCCCCGGGGCCTAGGGTATTTCTCACAACAATTGCCTATGTAAGGGAACGAAGGGGCCTTCAATTTTCTGCCGGTTCTGAAAGGCTAAACGAGAAAGCGCTTTTCTTGAAGTGAATTTACTGTCGAAGGACTTCGCCAACTCCTCGTGCAAGGCGATACCAGTGGAAAACATTTTTGCTTCTGTTAGGATCTGCCACGAATACCCCAGTTAACAAACATGCTAACCATCTCGCTACGAATAGCACGGGTTTTTTAGATGTTAAGTTTTTAAATTGGCAGCACTGTTTCTAGTGGTTGTCAATTTGACAAACGCTATTTGAAAAAGACACAAGCTTTTTTTAATTTTACCACAATTTTTGCATTTTTTTGAATATCTTTTCATTATTCGGTTTGGATTTTGCAAAATAGCTAATTTCCTCTGCCAGTTTTTTTGATCACTTCCTGCGATATATCAGCATGAACATGCGTTTTTCACAGAACGCAACGTAAGATTGGAATAGACCCTTGATTATCTGCTCATTCAAAACGGCTCATGGCAGAATAAAGATCAGATGCCTTTTCGATTCATAGGAAAAGATTTTTGCAGCAAAAAAGCATTTTAGATCAACTAGAAATCCAGTTCTGAGCTCCCAATTTTACAATTACCCCTCGTTTACTAAAAAAATAGGAAACATTTGCCGTGATGACCGTTACTTATAATATACAAACGTAGTCGTTGAAGTTCGCATTAATACACATAGCAAAGGTCTGGGGGGCCAGATTCTATAAAAAGCGAAACGAAAGCGATCAAACGTTTTCCAATGGGAAAGACATTGCAAATCGTTCGCACACACGGAAACGTTTGTTCGCTTTTTACTTAAAGAATGTCACCCCTGGTTAAACAGAAAGCTTCCCGACGATTTAAGTCCTGGCTCAAACCAGCGAAGTGGTTCGGTCAAATCGAAGTTGTAGATTCACAAAAAAAAATCTTAACTGGAAAAATAAACGAGAAATTTGTGTTATGACTTATGAGTAACGTTTGTGATCTGAAAATTTTTTATCAAAAAAAAAATGCATACCCACTTTTTCACTTAATATTAAGTTGTCATGCACTCACTAAATTTACAAATTAATTATTTACTTTAGATACAAACAATACAAATGCATTTATGAGAGGATGCCTTTCATCTGCCCATGCGGACAAACTGTGTCGTAAAGATGACTGCTTTACATGTGAAGGTGTTGGATGCAATTACATTCCATCAGATAACCCTGAAATTCCATTTGCCAATGCCGCAGCAATCCTCAACTACTCTTTGTATTTATTCTTCGCATGTTTGGTTATACGTTCAAAATTGTTTTAATTTAAACGACACCTGTGAAGCCTAAATGTAGTTGTGCAAAATTTAAGTAACATAATTTTAAACAAAAAACTTTTGTCATTCTTTTTTTTTTTTAAATAAATTTTCAAACTGTAAGAGTATTTTGTATTTATTTTGTACCTACAATAGTTCACATGTGCATGTCAAACCTTTTTGTTTAAATGAAATTAGATATTAATTACATATCCCCTTGATGACCATGATAACTCTATCAATAATTTATATTTATATATTCTGCAACCCTTAAATACTTCGAATTGCAACATGAAATGATCCCTATCCCTAAAATATCAATAAAGAAAATTGTGCTTACGAATTTTATGAACAAATTATTTACTTTAGACGCAAACAATACAAATGCATTTATGAGAGGATGTCTTTCATCTGCCCAAGCGGACAAACTATGTCGCAAAGATGATTGCTTTACATGTGAAGGTGCTGGATGTAACTCAATTGCATCAGATCGCTCTGAAATTCCATTCGCTAATGCCGCAGCCATTCTCAACTACTCCATGTATTTATTCTTCGCATGTTTGGTTATACGTTCAAAATTGTTTTAATTTGAACGAAACTTGGGAAACCTTAATGTAGTTGTGCAAAATTTAAATAACATAAATTTTTTTGTCATTCTTTTTTTTTTTAAATAAATTTTCAAACTGTAAAAGTATTTTGCCTTTATTTGTGTATTCAATTTTTAAAATAACGTTTCAGAAAGTGAGCAACGGAAGTGCAGGAAATGAAATTTTTTTAATGATGTGCTAGGAAAATGCAATTACGAATGAGTCAAAGGTATAAAGTTCGAAATGAAAACGCATTTCGGAATTAGAGGATGGAAAGGAAAAGGAAGTCAAGTTTGTTTTTATTTAAAGGGTGATTCAATTTAACTGTTTCGAATAAATATGTTAACACAATACCAAGGGCGGATGAATATGTTTTTCTTGGAGGAGGAGTGGTTCATAAAATACGATTCAAAGATGTGTTTTATGTTCTGCAGATGCACTTTTAATTCGTTGTGAGCCAAGTGTTTAGTTTTCAGAAACATTTTACATAGCCTATCTTCTTGTTTATGACAATGCAAAGGATTTACATATGAACAGGGTCCTTCATTTAATATGATTAAATTTAAATATATTTGAATTTAAATAAAACAAAGTGTATGAAAGTTATCATAAAATTTTCATAATTGTTTGAGGAAACTATTGATTCCATAGGAATATAACAACGTTCAAATGACCACCACGGCTACTGTGGGTAAGGTGCGTTTGAAAAATTATACTCTGGCGCATAAATTTGACATATGGCATGGGTTACGTTGGCTTTGAGGAACGTTGTGGTTTGTTGCTCATTCTTTGGATCGTCAACTTTTAGTTCTTGGGTCAAATGAATATTGCTCGGGTGCAAAACACGACGAAAAATTGTGGTTTGCGAAAGGCAAAGTTTTTTGTGAGCGTCCGTCGCGTCATCGAATGGCTCTATTCTCCTGGCACACTCTGACGAACAGCGGCGAAGTGATGTTTTGCGTCACTGTACGGTTTTTATGGAACCAGTCGACTCAAATTTCTCCGAATAGTCCTTTCGCTAAAACGATTATGGCGAGCGTAAAATGGGTGAAGAATAAGCGATGTGTCCGAACAGAACAACCAACTTCACAATAAAATAAATAAAATGTATTATTAACATAACTTAGCCGCCATGGTGATTTGACAAAAAATACTAAAATAAATTACAACTAATTTGACAGATGTGGCTTTAAGAAGACGGTCAATTTCAGATCAATTTCAATCTAGATCGTGCGATGGACTGTTAAGATAAGAGGGATTATAAGATCTAGAATGTTGAGGTTGTCTAAAGACTTCTCTTATTTGCTATGGATTTTCGAAATAAGCACTAAGATATGAAGGGTTTTCCAATATGGACATGCCAACTTTGTGCCCGTGGCTAGCATGTCTGCCTGTTACGCGAGGGGTTCGTGGTTCGAATCAAAACAGAAACCAAAAATGCTTTTCCACGGGTATTGCCTTTCGTGAAGAATTGGCAAGTCCTCCGATGGTAAATTTATTGCCATAAGCCATTAGCCGTTCGGAACCGGCAGAAAATTGTAGGCCCCCTCCATTCCCTCACAAGGCATCGTTGTGAAAAATGCACTAGGTCCTGGGCAGGGACCCCTCGCTCTGTTGCGCTACCATAGTGAGGTTTCAGGGCAGTTCTCCTTCTCCTGAGCTGAACCAGAAGTTAGCAATCTTCTGTGAGTGAATGCGTTTGAGTTTGATGATCTCATAGTCAAGTATTTGCTTTCTGAGGCGGAAAACTGCTGGACATTCCGTAATAATCTGTAGAGATGTTTCATTTTCGAGGCATTATAGATGGGGTGCGCTACTTGGCTCACTTGGTGAAGATGTTTCTTTAAAGAACATTGGCCGGTTAGCAGTCCTGTACAAATTTTTAGGGTTTTCCTGTTGAGGTTCAGTAAGAATTTTGATGTTTTTTCAGTATATTCTGGCAAAAAGAGTTTTGAACAAATTTGGCCAGATGAGTTACTCCAAGCTTTATTTGGTTCTTCCCAGTAAGATTTTTTTGAAGGTGCTTTTATTTACACCGCAGAAAGGTTCAGGACGTACGAGTTGTTTAAATGCACCGTCTTAAGCTGAGATGTCTGCCTTGTCGTTACCATCATAGGCTTTGTGTGCTGGGATCCAGTGAAGGATTACAGCGTTTTTCCTTGCTAGTTCAGAGAGTGACACGACTGCCTCTTGGACTAGTTTGGATCTTAAGGCAGGTGAGCTTAACGCCTTTAGTGCAGCTTGGCTGTCTGAGAAAATTAACATTGTTTTCTTTTTCGTGTTTAATGAGCATATTCTTCTCGAACATTCGTTAATGACAAAGACTTGCGCCACCATAAGAATGTGTGTTGGTACCTGTATATGACAACTAAGAATTTAACTTTTGAACGCACCCTTTCACTTATCGTCGAGCTGTCTTTGTCAATTTACGCAGTGAAGTATTTCACTATGGCAACGTCTGCAAATTATAAAAATGTTTGGTGATCGCAGATTTAAGATCGTTAACACCAATTTTCAGTCGTAACTCTGACCCTAGAAGGCAGGCAAGTTTTTTTATTCGTGTATGATGTTGCCGTGTTAGTCAAACAACTTGAATGAACAAGTTGAATTGTCGAAAATATCGCTGTCTGGTCGTTTCTGTCGTCCGTAGCAAACTTTCGCGGTGGCCATATGAACTAAGTCCAGTTCCATTAATAAATGTTTTGATTGTCCTTCAAGCCGATAGTTAAGTTTTTGAAATATCCCAACCCCAATGGTTTGCGTTAAAAAATTCCAAAATAGGGGCATACTTTACGAAATAGTTTTTAGTGTCAATATGTTATTCAACCACGAATTGCAGATACGGATATCTTCGGCCGTTTCAAGTTCCTCGAAATACTTCTCGAGCGTACTCTTTACAACTTAAAGTAAAGGAGAAGAGGTTGGACGCATCCTACTTACCACTGGCTATAAGTCGCCTGACGTGCACAGTGTCATTTTAGTAATTGCAACCGGTTTCGGTGTAGAAAGCTCTCTGAAAACAATTTTCTTTAAAACTTTATATTTTAAAGAAAATTGTTTTTATGAAATTTTTTATGCATCAATACCTACATATTTGTGACCTAAAGAAGTACAACACACGTAATAAATAAAAAAAAAAACCTAGAAAATTGGAAAATTTCGACTGGAAGGAAAAAGAAAAATGACAAATAACAAAGTATTCTTTGTTTCAAAATTTTCTTTTTTGAAATCGATTGAATTAAATCAACAAAACATGTTAGATTTTTATTTTCATTTTTCATTTTTATTTACTAACTACGAAAATTTGTATCACAAAATTGTATCATTCCATTCGGAATGGAATAGAAGAAAGCATTTCCAGTTGCCACACAGGGCCGGTCTGTTCAAGTTTGGTTAATTTTAACCCGTGGTTATTTCCAGTGGTTACCATAGAATGCGTCTTTTCATCCTTGGTTTGGTTAACAAATGAATGGTTTGGTTAACTAACCAGAGAAATCGTTAACCAGTCGATTTTGGTCGGTTAACGCTATTTAACCATCGATTTACTGGAATTTCGTCTTTTCACGTTTGGTTAATCTGTCTTCACGCATTATTTTTGACTCATCATTTGGCTATACATTTCAGTGTGATGGAGTGCGTTTGTTTTTAATTTTTATAAAATACTGTTTCATTTACAAATTTAGTTCACGTGGAAATTGTGTTTGGGATTTGTGGAGTTCTGATGGTAGTGGCGTTAGTGATGACGAGGAATTATTGGTCAGTTTTCTTGTTTTCGAAAATGTTCTTTTTTTCTAACACCAAAGCTACAAGTTTTTCTTCTTCACTTTTGGAGAAATTCGCAGATCGTTGCGTTGCTTTGATTGTGACATTTTCTTCAAAAATAACAAAAATTATGAATAACATAGAAAAAAAAAATGGGCACGACTGGGTCGCACGAACTTGCGATTGTGTTCTAAATACGATATCAAAATGTAAAGGCCGAGTTAAAGGTTTTGGTATTATCTAGATCTTCATAATATATTTTGTGGTACATGGTTGCCAACTACACATCAATTATGAAAATTGAATTAAATCACGCAAAATAATAAAAAAATTAAATTAAATATTCCAAAGGTTGCAAGCCAGAATCTAAAAACGCCATTCTTTTTCAATCGCTAATACAAATGAATGATGAAAATTTAATCAAAATCGTTGGACCAGTTTTCCAAAAAACGGTTTTTATTTTTCACTTTTTTTTTAAAACTGTTTTTTAAAAGTCGAGTATGCAAAGATTTAGATCTTGACAGAAGTTATTTTGACAAAAAATTAAAAAAAATCAAAGTTACACTTTTGAAGTTATTTCTAAAAATCAAAATTTTTTAAAAAAATTTATAAAAATTTCCAAAACTAAATTTTTTTAAATTCTGATATGCAGTCTTTCTTAAACAGCTTACGACTTTTTAAATCCAAAATTTAGTTAAGATCGTGTAAGCCTTTAACGAGAAAGTCGGTCTTGAAAAAAACGGTACTATGGGAGGTGCCGTTTTTAGGCTTTTTCCAAAATTTTTTTTTTACATCATAAGAAAGAAAATTCAAAATTAATCCTTCACACAAAATTTTATCAAAATCGTTGGAGCCATTTTCTAGAAAAATAAGTATTATCATATCGGTTGTATGGCAGGTACCGTTATTTCAAGACCTAGAGACTCAATTCCAAATACCCCTCTGTAGGCTACCCCAAATACCCTAACTGCAAAATTTGAAGAAAATCGGTCCAGCGGTTCAGGCTGTAGAATCATATACAGACAGACAGACACACACACAGACACACAGACAGGCAGACAGACAGACAGAATTGCAGGACCCACTTTTTTCGTATTCTCTTTGATCGTAATGTCATGTTTAATTGTTATCTCAAATTTTTTTTCTGGCACGATTGCAAGACTTGCCTTATAGTACCTATAATCGCAAGTAAAAAACATGAAGAGTTATAAAATAACTCACTATGAACTGCCGACAGTAAACACATGTCACCAAAAAAGATAACCATTGATTGGGGTTAGTGATTAATTTGACAGATAGACTGGAAAAATATTGGAATTCCTCGATAACCTACGGTTTGTTAACCAAGGCCGAAAAAATAGTGAAAAGACGCAATTCCTTAACCATAGATCCATAACCACGGGTTAAGCAAAATCTCTGGTAACCAAACCACAGATTTAACCACACTTGAACAGACCGGCCCTAAATACCGCCATGCAGGTTATCGAAAACAACTGTTTTACGCCAAATGTGCAAGATCATTCACATTTTTCTGCAAAACACAACTTCTTTCGTAAAGACGACGTTTTTACATTACACTTTGATTTGGTGAAACCGAATTTACGAATATCGCAATTCGTTCCACTCCGAATGGATTATGTGATAGTTACATCGGGAAACTTAGACTTTTTTCGATTACGATGAAATTTGTGATAGGGCTGAATAACATTTGGGATGAACATTTAAGATAAAATATCTTTTGTAGTGCTTAGAAAGGTACTCATATACATTTATGGTTTGTTTTCAAAAATTCTTATTGAGATCAAGAGATCAAAATTCTTATTGAGTTCGAGAGATCAAGTGACATAAACCCCAAAGAGTGCGTTTCGCCCAGGTACGATAATGGGCTCATCAGTTTGAGCTGCTGTGCCTTTTTAAGACACAAACTTTTGGCTTGTACCGGGGATTTCAACGTTTTCGATGTCTCTTTACACAAAATGTCTTTGGAAATGTATCGAAATTTTGCTTCTTATGCGGGATATATGGAAAAAAACTAATGAGGGTGGTTTTTCACCCGTATCTCCTATTTGCACCCTCTAATCTAATTTAATAGCAGTTCGAGTTTCTTTACAATTAGCCTATCAATAAAAACACCCATTTTTTTATTCCTTGCACCTTGACCATCAGTTTGGATTTAGAAGCAAACACTCGAAAATTGATAAAGGTCATAGAACCATTGACATCTTTAAAAAATAGTTTTATACAAATAAAAAAAAAAAAGAAATGGTTTGATCCGCTGTGTAATTTAGATTTGTCACGAATGCTTTCATATTAAAAAAAGTCAAATTTCTGGAGCAAACATTGACTTGGGTGCGAAACAACTTTTTCTAGGTGATCGAATTAAGTGCCATTGGCTTACACGCCATATCTACTTCAAACTTGCAGTTAAGGAACCGATCAAAGAACCTGGGTTGGGCCAGCTAATAAAATAAATGAAACAAACAAACTTTATTTGTGCATTTAAGTCAAACAAAAAAATAATTACTTATGTACCCAATAACTCAACTATTCCTTTCTGTGCTGCAAGCCAGCGCTTCATACCCCGTATTGAACTTAGTAGTAAAGAGATATATACATATGTATAAATCCAAACACACAGTCATTTTGTTTATTACCAAACGCAATGAATAAACAGTTTAAATAATGCTCAGTTTGAACTTAAGACAAATACAAGGCATTTTCAGGTAAACAAAATTCGAATTCTCCATTAGATCATCCTTGTTTAAATGTAGGTACGAGTATTCCTCCGCCATTAAAAAAAATACACACGCCGAAATAAGACTCCATAAACTTCCAAAGGATCACAATGAAAACAAAACGAATTGTTTGTTTCTATAAGAGTGCGTTAGCGTCTTCTGTAGTTTATATGCATAGGAGGAGAAGTGGGCGGCAAACGTTTCGCGTTTTAAAATTAATTCTTTTTTATTTCACACTTAGACACGCTGTAATAAAGCATCTACGTCGAACTGGCAAGGAAAATCTAGGTGCTCGCTCATGATTTATAATGGTAAATTGTTAAAGTTTACATACACACTCTAGCTTATCCGAAGAAACGACTACACCTGCCACGGCATGATTTTTTGAGGATAACCAGAACAAACACCTTTCTGGGGAACATCAAATAGCTCTCTTGCTTAACTCCAAGGTCCACGCAGAAACGCAGATATTTTAAGGAATCCTCAGAAGAAGAATAATTGTTTACAATAATTAAATTCTCTGCAGCCATTCTCAAGATCCATATTGATGCTCCAATCGGTACTCGAAATTTAAATTAAACAGTTTCGAAATTCGAAAGTGTTTATGAGTGTTTTTATGGTGTTTTTTTAGGTCCACGCCAGTCGGAGGAGGCGTATCCAAATATGGTACAACCCGTTGCCATCAGCGTCTGTTTACTATCTTAAACTTCCGAATGTTCCCTTTCGTTAAGTGATACCGATCAGCGATCAGCGATCTTTAAATCGAACGACCTGCTGAGTCTACTGAGTTCCAAAAATAGATCTCTTGTGGCTCTCTGTTCAAAAACAAAATCATCCGATTGGTTAATTTTGACATTATCCCATGTATGACTCCTGCGCTCTGAAGAATTTCAGTTTGAATTTTGGTGGATGCGATCTTCACACTTTTCACTTATTTATAAACAAAGATCACTTCGACGTGATTGCTCATTAGTCGATAGTCGGAATTTTTTTCGAATTGATCTTTGAAGTTCGGAGAGGGCCTGGCTATCTATAAAATTTCTAAGGCTACGCGTAGACAGACATTGTCGACGACGTTGATTTGTTGAGTCGCTTGTTGATTTTTGAGGAGAGCGAATATACGTGTCAGATGAGGAATATCTGTGCGGACGGTTGAAAGTTTAATTGACGCTAAAAAGGTTATTGCGCTGATATAAAAGTGTCGAAAAATTGCAAATCGAAAGTGCTAGACAATAAGGTGTTGATCCGATGTTTGTTATAATTCGGTGATTATTTGGCGATGAAGTTTTTCATTCACGACCGTTAATAGTTTAATGAATTTATTTTCTTTCCTTCTTTTTTCGTGCAAAGTGATAAAATGCTAATTATTTTTTTATTGAAAATTCGTTTAAGTGTTTCAACAGTCAGTTGTCAATATTTATTGTGATATAATTTTGAAGTTTTTACTTTCGCGAGTTGACTTGCTGTTTTCATTTTTTTAAATTGTTTGGATCGAGTCTATTTGAGTTTAAAAAGAGGTTATGCATCAGACTGCATATCGCCGGGCAATGGCTTCTGATTGTACATCAATGGTGGCGTCAATGTCACCCTTCATCGACAATGGATTAAATGCAAGTTTTACAGAATGTTGCTACACAGCCACGGATTACTGGGCAGGATCATATGGAAACAGTGCCATAAGTCCGATGAAACAAATTGAAGGTGAGTGAGTATCTGACATAAGGAATTTTGGGTTTCCATTGGTGGTATTTTTTTTGCCTTTTACGAGCTTTTCATTAACCTTCAATAAAGTATTTCTAAAAATATGTGACCAAAAAGGGTATCTATACGATATTAATAAAAAGAAAGAAACGTGTGTAACAAAAAAGGACATAGACAGAGCCGCCTAAACTTAAACACCTATACATACTTTTTTCGTGTTTAGGTTTTTTCCTATTATTCTTGAATTCGTATCAAGCTTATACGATCTGTTTGGCTGGCATTCTAATCACTAACGAATTCAAAGGAGCCCAATGCCGCCATAAGGAATTCCAATTGAAAAATACATATTTGGACGGATTTGTGAAAAAAATTTTATTTGTGTTTTGGTCACAGAATATGACTCTTTATTTTGAATAATCCCGTCGCCGTCGGTTGATGTCATGGATCTATAGTTCGGATACTAGAACTTCTTGCTGCGCTATATATTTTTACTACTAATCAAAAAGGTTTCTTGAGCGTGGCGACATGATTAATAAACCTGCGGGAGATATGAGTATCGAATCTCAGAAACATTAAAATAAAGCTTATAGATGAGTAGTTTCGTTTTAAACAAACGGACATGAGTGACACGACTTAAATTATTCGAAAGGTAATTTTAAACGAACGAGCAATGATCCTTTTTTACCCCTCAAATGACTGTAAGCTCGTGTTGGGTGCGTATGCATATATAGGTCCCTATGAAAAAAGCTTTACAACTAAGAAGGTCCTGGAAATGCATTAGGCTAGGCCTCGAGGTTTGCATTCCTTGAAAAGCAATTTTGTCAAGACAATTAAACAATAAATTTAAAGTAGACAAGCAAGAGGTATTTTCAAGCGAGCAATCATATTCTATTATAGGATTTTGCTAAAAAAGAAGTATGTACTGTATGCAATTTGAATTTCCTGTGTTTAAAAAATTTTAAACAATAAGGAGAAAAAATTCCAATGAGCTACTTATGCAACACTTTATAATTGTTTTTTCCTATCATATTTTAGATTTTGTCAACATCAAATCCTTGCATGAAAGGATTTAGAGACAGGATATTATTGTGCTCGTTATTTTTAGTTTTGGCAATTAATTCAGGAAGACAAAGCTGAAATATAAACCTTTTTTGAAAAATACCTGATAACCGGTGATCTCAATTGTTGTTATTCTTTGAAGGCATGTATTACAAATATAGGGGCCAAAATATGTAGATTTTCAATTCAAGTATTTGTATATCATTAAAACAAACATTTAAACAGATTTTCAAAATTCACTAAAATTACAGAACTTTTTTAATATCTTAAAAATTTTTGTCATTTCTTATAAGAATTTGTTGATATCAATTCTTTTGGTTTAATCCTTATTTCAACAACAAGTTCGATTATTTTCGAACGACTGCATCCAACTTAAGCTTAGGTTCAGTATTTAAGACTGATGAGTTTTATAGTCATTAACGTGTTTTTATCTTATGAATAAAAGATTTATTAAACTAATAACAATTAAATACTTATTATTATAATCTCACTGAAGATGAAAGCATTGCTTCCGAAATGAATGTTTGAGGAAATACATACATATGTATGTATGTACAAATATCCTTTTTTTATGCTTAAAACTATTCTTTACACAAAAGTGACAAGTCTTTCTTATAAATGAAGATTCAGCTTTCAGTGCTGTGAGGCTGTGGCATCGAACGAGTAAAATTCGAATTTAAGCTGAAGTTCAGGTTTACTTGGATTTAAGCCTAAATTTTTACAACGAAACTTGCCATTTTAAACTAACTAATATAGTATAGGTTACCAGGTAACTTTTCGACATAAAAAAACTTTTTAGAAGGCTATCATCGATTAAGAACAGACAATCTCTCGTCCTTTAACCACTAACTTTTGCACTTCATAGCTGTAAAGCTCGTCTTTGTTAAATATACGTTTTTTAATATAAAATTGAAATAGAACTTTTAATCCAACAGTGTTATTCCATAAATATTTTGAAAAATATGATAGCTTTCGCTGTGCGTTTAAGTTGATATAGTCTATCAGGTGGATAGTACCTCAAATAAGTAAGCGGAAGTGAATTCATTCAAAAAAAATTCAACACTTCCGCCCTGATACTTACTAGGAAAATTCGTAGTTCGTTGTAAAAGTGTAAAATTTTACCTTTGTTCTAAATTGGATTGCGGATGTATACAATCAGAATCACTGAAAAAGCTATCGTTTATGATAAAAGGTCGAGGACTACTTCAGCACCTAAGAAACCAGTCAGATCTTCAAAAATATGAAGGCAACTGGAATCTGAAGTGCCTATATAAAGAATTGGTTTGATAATAACCTGTAAGCAATTAAAGCTATCCAACTTAAATATTAACACTAGCGATTAGGGATTGCAATCCCGGGAGGTTTTTTCAATCCCGGGATTTCGGGATTCAGATATGTCAATCCCGGGATCCCGGGACTAGTCCCGGGATTGGCTTAATATTTTAGACAGTTAAAAAAATTACTTGTTTGATGGCTGATTTATATTTAAATCTATTTTTTGTGGTTTTTCGATGACAAATTGGTGTGAAAACCTTTTGCTTCTTTTCTCTAATGATTTTAACTCTTTTGTGCAGAGCTTGCATTGAGTTTTTGAAGTTATTTAACTAGCTTCAAACTGATTTTTAACTCGTCATTTTATGAGAAATTCATATAGTTAAAAAACGTAAAACATTATGAAGGAAATGCATATGAACTAAGTGGTTTTTTATTTTGAAATTAAGTCTAAATTTAGACCATCCTTGAAAACAGCGATACTAGCACTCAAAAATACAAAAGAAAAAATAATGTACATGGGATTTAGAAAAAGAGAAAGGATACCCAAAAATTAGTTTACTAATTTTTTTCTTTTAAGAATAGTCAAATAGATCCAAAAAAATGAAAATAATGGAAGTCTCGAAAAACATACGACGAAACATACGAACTAGTTTGAAAGTTCTCAAAACCCAATCTAGTTTTCAACCATTTTTAAGCCAATGATAAAGGTCTAGTAGATACTCAAAATATGTTCTTGCAATTAGGATGCTTTAGCCTTTTAAGAATCGAAAATCTGGTCTCACAAATGAAAACAAGATATTTTTTCACAAAGCTATTTTTATGCAATATGGATGTCCAATATGGGCTCAAGTAGCTTTTTGGAATAAAAAGAAATTACAATTATCACAAAATGCGAATAATTATGGACATGTACGAGGGAGCAGTTACAAAAGTGAGATGCCCAGCTGGAGTCACCGAAGAATTCCAAATAGTAGGTGTACATCAGGGAAGTGTCTTGAGTCCACTGCTCTTTATTGCTGTTCTGGATTATTTGCTCGAAGGAAAAGTAACGGACAGTAAAGTACAACAATTATTCTTTGCTGACGATGGAGCCATCATAAGCGAGGATCCTACACCCCTGCAACGAGCACTTGACGTTTGGATTGATGTTCTGGAAGGAAATGGGTACCGTATTAGCGCTAAAAAGACTGAATACATGTGCTGCCCTTTTTCTGATCCAGACAAGCCTATTCCAGACATTTATTTGAATGGTAATGTGCTTCCCAAGTGTGAAAAGTTTAAATATCTGGGATCTATGATCAATAGTGAAGCATCTTGTGATGACGACATCAATCATCGAGTAAGCGTAGGGTGGATGAAGTGGCGAGAAAACTCCGCTATCTTCTGTGATCGAAAAATGCCCCCTAAGCTGAAGGGAAGACTCTACACAGCAGTTCAGCTCTGACATACGGCTCACAATGTTGGACAATATACAAAAAGTATGAGAGCAAATTGACGGCAGTCGGAATGAAGATGCTTCGGATGACAGCAGGAGTAACAAGGCTTGATCGAATTAGAAGTACTAAGATCCGTGGAAGCCTTCATGTCAAAAGTACCATCTTGGACAAAATTCAGCACGACCGGCTCAGCTGGTATTGTCATGTTCAAAGGAGAGATCTGCAGAACCCCGTCAAAAAGGCAATATCGTACAACGTTTCAACAAATTCGCGACGAAAAAGAAAAGGCAGGCCAAAATACTCCTGGTACAAGCAAATGCAAAAATAGCAGCATTTGGTTGGCCTCAGACATGGAACAATCCAAAACCGGGAGGCTTGCCGACGCTTTCTGAGGTCAACGCGGCGTACCCCACAGGTGGATCACTAGTGTGAAGCAGAAAAGTGGGAGAGTTGTGATCGCTTCAAGATCACTACTGGTAACGCCGAAAATGAAAAAGAAAAAGAAGGCAATTATCACAAAATAAAGTTTTGAAAAAAAAGGCTAAATCTCCCTTGGTACAATTTAACCCTAGATCTCCACAGAAAAGTGAATGTTGAGTCGATTTTTGAAAGAATTACAAACTTTCGCTTATTTTTTAATTAATCTATTCATTTTGAATACTTCTCCTTAACTGATTGTGTGTTTCTCTTTTCCTTTAAATATTATTTTCATTTTGAATATTTGAATACTTTCTTCATGTGTTCTATTCATTTATTCATATACAGAGCTATGCACACAGGAACGGCAAACTTTTTAACTTTGTTTTGGAATACACCCAAACAGTGATTTACAGTGAAAAAAATTGTTATTAATTATTATTATTAATTCAAAACCAAGTTGAATCCAATTTAAAATTTTTTTATCGGAAAAGTTTGCCAAAATAATCAACAAATCAATCCCGAAAATCCCGGGATTCTACGATTCTAATCCCGGGATTTTCGGGACCGAAAAAAGACTCAGGATCCCGGGATCCCGAATCCCGGGATTGCAATGCCTACTAGCGATCCACCTGAAAGATTCCCAGTATTTGCTTCAAAAAGAGTAGAAAGGGTGTCGTTACATTAGTTTGTATTACGAATCTTAAACCTCTCTTTGGTAAGTTTGTCAGCAAGTTGTCTTGTCGAATTTATCAAAGTACCCTTTGAAGTTAGATAGCGTACCTCTGTTTCAATTCCGATATGTTTTTGCATTTTTTAAATGACTGAAACTTCGGGTCAGTTTTTTTTTGCCGACGACAAAGCTTTCATGCTTGCTCCAAAGTTCACCCAGTTCCCAGTTCATCGTATATTTTTTGTCAGGGGGTTTTCAAACGAAATCAGGCCATCTCTGTTCCAAACTTGATTGAATCGGCTCAGTAGTTTTGGAGCCTATTCAATGTTTGTATTGATGACTAATAAACACTTATAAACAAAGAAATAAATAATCGCAAGTAAAAAAATCATCTTAACAATAGTGTAAAGATAAAACAATAGTGTAAAGATAAGAAATCAACTCATTAACTGTTATGTAATGAATTGAAGTGCTCCTTGGCTATTATATGATATAGTTTTGATCACGGTAGATCACCAATTTTTGAATTAGGTCCAAAATGCCCATGTTCCAATATTTTAATTTATTAATATTTTAAGTATCTTCCTGTGGTTTAGTGCAAATTTACAAAAAACTTAAAGCGATTCCCAAATCCACCTGACACTCCAACTATTCGGTATAGAACGTAGAAGAAAATCGTTTTAATATTCATCAATTTGGCTTTGTTGGAAGGATAATTTTATGCCATTAATGTTTACATATGATTTCATGTGGCTGACTCGAGCAAAGCCAAGTCTAAATGTTTTCAACCCCGTTTTAGAGCATTTGAGGCCGTATGTCGGCAATAACGCCATCAATGTTGGCTTCCAAGCCACCTAACGTTTTTGGTTTGTTGACGTAGACGAGCGAATTCACATATCGCCAAAGAAAGTAATCCAATGGTGTCAAATCACACGATCTTGGAGGTCAATTAACAGGTCCATTCCGCGAAATTATGCGCTCATTGAATGCCTCCTTCAATAAATCGATTCTTGTTGGAACCACTTCTAATCCACATTCATGCCATCCAATTGGGGAACAAAATATTTCGTTATCATGGCTCTTTACCGGTCTACATTAACGGTAACTGGTTCTCCCAGCATCATTTCGGAAGTAGTATGGTCCAATGACTCCACCAGCACATATAGAGCACACCAAACAGTCAGTTTTTGTGAATGTAATGTCGTCTCAAGCTCTCAAGGTAACTCATGTGGATTCTCTTCACTCCAAATGCGCCAATTTTGCATGTAACCATTCCACCAAAAATGAGCCTCATCACTGAACAAAATTTTGCGATGAAAATCAGCATCGAGATCAATCTCATTTTCGGCCCATACACCAAAATCTCGACGCATTGCATGGTCTCCCGGCTTTAATTCTTACAAAAAGCTGGATTGTTCAAGGTCGTAAGCCAAGATATTTGCGCAAAATCTTCCAAAAAGTTGATGGACAAATCTCCAATTGCTGTGCGCGGTGGCGAATCGTTTCATTCGAGTCCTCTTCAAGAATTTGCTCTACAGCGGCAATTGTTTCTTCGGTGCGCACTGTTCGACGTCTCTGCGGATCCGTATTATCACATGAATCTCTGTGACGTCGTTGTGGCGAAGCTTGCGAAAAGATCTTGCCCTACATCCTTACAAGATTAATTTGACGCAAGAACTGAAGCCGCTTGACCACCAGAAGCGTCGTATGTTCGCAAATTGGGCTGAGCATAAACTTTAAAATGATTCGGATTTAAAAAAAAAAATCACCTTCAGCGATGAGGCTCATTTCTGGCTGAATAGCTTCATCAATGAACATAATATGCGATATTGGTCAGGCAGCAATCATTGCATGCCGAAAAAATTACGCTTTGGTGTGGTTTATAGGCCGGCGGCGTCATTTGGCCGTACTTCTTCCGTGATGATCAAGACCGTCAGGTTACTGTGAATGGGGATCGCTACCGTTCAATGATAACCCGAATATTTTTGGCCCCAATCGGGTGATGTGGACTTAGAGGAAATGTGGTTCCAACAAGACGGCGCGGCGCCACAAGCCACACAGCGAATGTCACAAATCACAATCAATTTATTGGAATCTAAGTTTAGAGAACGTGTTATATCACGAAATGGTCCAATCGCTTGGCCGCCTTGGTCTTACGATTTGACGCCGTTAGACTATTTCCTGTGGGGCTACGTCAAGTCTATGGTCTATGCCAACAAGCCAGCGGCAATTGATGAACTTCGTACGAATATTGATTTATTCTTGAAAACCGTCGAAAATTGGGTTCAGCGTCTGACCATGCAAAATAAATCGAGTTCCATACATAATGGCATCAAACGTACTTTCACAGGAACAAAAAAAAAATTTCGTTGATATCCAAAACCGTTTTTGTTTTATTTAAAAAAACTTTTGAGAAACCGATAATTTTGAAAAATGAAAGGAAGCAGGACTATTTGGTGTTTATTTGTGGGTACTAAATTGATCCTTTAGGACTAACTTAATTTTACATTGTATATAATTTACCACAAAATTCAACGACAAAGTGGAAAACATAAAACAATTCTATCCATTTTTAAACATTTATTAAAAAATTAACATATTCTATATTATAAATAATTAAAAAATTATTTAAATAAGTAAGAAACGACATAAAGGCACAAAACAAAATGTCGTGCGAGGGTTGGACACAGGTTTTCTTGACAACCCTTGTGAGTTTTCAAAAAACCTGGGACTGGACTGGAAAGTCCTGAAAAAACGCTAAACCACAAAAATACCACACATCCCTGTCATTTGAATAAAAATACATGCCATTTGACAACCCTCAACTCGCCACAGAAAAAACCTAGGGTGAGCTGTTGCTGTTGTTGTTGACCCAGGTCAACCCCAGGGCTCAAAAAACACTCAGTTTGACATTAAGGGCGACTTTAGGTTTTTCAAAAAATGCTGTGCGGCGACCACAGGGTGAACTAGGTCTTCAACGAACGAACCTAACGTATTCAGCTGAGCGGTTTAAATGCCAATTCCGAAAGGCGACCAACCGACTTTCAAACTGAACTTTTTTCAGACACTGCCATACGTTTGACTGTCGCTAAATTTTTTTTTTACTAATGCATAGTTTGCCATAATGTAGATAGATATATTAGATATACATATTTACATATGTCCCTATTTTCAGTCGAAAAAAGTATATTCAATACCGAAATAAAACAATTTGATCCAAACTAGGTTTACTATTCTTTTGGTATTAGTGTTGAAATGTTGGACCATCTTGAAAAATTAATTCAGAGACGGACTTAAATATTAATTGGTGTTCAACATAAATTATTGCCAAATTTCCTTCCCTATTACCTTTTGAACTATTTAGGGAGATGTATGTTCTAATTAAAGGTCTGTGCTATTATTTCCAATCGTTCTACTGACTATTTGAGTTGATAATTTACACTACTTGCAGCTACACATTTTTTTTTTTTTATATATTGAAGTAAACTCACACGAAATGAAATATTCATAATCATTCCAATTTACGTGACTTACCATGTTGAATTTGTCATAATTAATTATGATCTCATCTTTTGCTTGTAGAGAAAGCCCTTAACTGAAACTAACTAATGTGCAATTAATCGTCCGTGGTTGTAGTCTGTTGATATGAAAAAGACAAGGACGAGCAGTGGCGGCGCGCCACCCTCGGCTTCCCACTTCCCATACAATCGCGGTGCAAGCAAAACCTGACGGGTAAAAATGATTTATGCACTTTTAACAGCGACACAAACACTGGGTATGACATAAAGATTTGTAGCTTATTTTTTGTACTTACAAAAAATAAAAAGTATGGAATTTTAACTCAAAATAATAATATCACACGGTACTCAGATCGCCTCATCATCTTATGAAGCCCAGAAGATCTCACCTAGTTTATTAGTGGTCGACAACGCACGCTTTTTGTGTGACGATTGACATACTTGTGCCAGTCGATTGCTCGACGAACTCGGAGGATGGCCAACCATCACCACCACAAGAGTCTAACCACACGTATAACCGACTAAATATCAAGTGATTTCTATTTATATCATTTCAGGAACCACGTCCACGTCTGTTCATGCCGCCGAATAGTGCTTGCTACACTTTCGGAATTGAAAAAAATAAATCAAAAAAATTGTGTTCGTTTTGTTTTCAGAGTGAGAGCATTTTGTATCATCAGAGGCAGCACGTAAGATAGTCACAACGATTGGCTTATGTTTCAAAGAAAAGATCTTATATTATGTGTCTTCTAGAGGCATTGCTCAGTATTTAGTCTTGAAATGACCCATGGCGGGTCGGAATGCCATCAATTGTCACTAACAAGACACTGGAATTCGGCTTGCTACTTATTCTGCGGTGGTTTTACAAATAATTAAATAAAAATTATCCTTAATGGCTTCGCATCGGCGCGGAGATGGCATTCAATTAGTACTGTGCATTATCTTTTACCCTCGACAAAATCGGTGTTGGTGGACCCGAAAAATATTTACATAGCCCGTGACAGTTTCAATCAATTAAAAAGAGATATACACGTACTTTTGCATTTTTTCTTTTTTTAAATAAATCATGTGGAAGCTTGAACTTTGTTGTTTCTTATTCCTTAAAACAAAAACAAATTAAACAAAAAAGATGAGTTAGCAAAAATTGCATATCGCTTGTTGAATACCTTATGTGAATACAGACGTATTTAGTATATATGTACTTAAATTTATATATCTACTCCAGAATAAATAAAAACGAACATTCGCAAAACAAGAATGACGTAGCTGGTGTTGGTGTTGGTATGTTATTGGAATATGTACTTTGAAAATCAATTTTCGTAAAAAAAGGTTGTGATATAAAATAGAATAACATTATCCCCTGTATAATGTTATTCTATTTTATATCTACTATTTTCTGCCGCTTTACCAACGATTAATTTCGAATAAACTCGGCAGAACTATTCCCGGCCCTGGGACTTGCAAGTTCTGCTGCCGCAAAAGTGCAAGTAATAGTTCAACGCTTTAGCCGCTAAAAGACTGGTAACAATGTAGTAGCGTTGTCCGTTGTGTAGTGTAGTTTTTTATTTCTATATAAGTAAAATGTGAAAGGTATAAACTTCTACTAAAGTTACAAACTTTCAAATATTCTTTTCTTTAAAAACACTAATCTTTTGAGAAAATTATATTTTTTATTATTAATTAATAAACAAATAAATAAATAAATAAATAAATAGGGAAGGGGTAACAGACCGAGGAGCCCCAGAGCCTAGCGCATTTTTCACAACCATTGCATTGACTTGTGAGGAAATAGAAGGGACTAACATTTTTCTGCCGATTCCGAATGGCTAATCGAGAAAGTGCTTTTCATGGCAATGCATTTACTATCGGAGGAATTTTTCGCGAAAGACGATAGCTGTGAAAAAACATTTTACCTTCTGTTGGGGATTCGAAAAACGAACCTCCCGGTTAACAGGGAGACATGCTTCTTAATACAATTTACTATGGCATCTTTCATTCCAAGTTACAGTACGGAATTGAATGTTGGGGAGGAGCTTACAGAAATAAGATTCAACCACTGCTCATTCTCCAGAAGTGTATAGTCAGAATAATTAGTAGAAGAAATCGTCGACACCACAGCTTTGAACTATTTCGCGGTTTACAAATTCTTCCTATTAGGCATTTGTATTGCTTCAAAGTTCTGAAGACATTTTTCATGAGGTCAAGAAATCTGAACTTTAGGCTAATCTCTAATTACAGCCTTCGTGGAAATTCTCAGAATATTGTATCGATACCTAATTTCCGCGCCACTGCTTTTCGTAATTCTTCTTCTATATTTTCTTACCGTCTTTTTAATATGCTCCCCCTGGCAATCAGAGAATTATCAGTTTCTGGAATGTTTATAAAACGAGTCAAATACTGGCTATTTAACTTTGATTTTTTAAGTATTGAATCGTTTCTAAATGATATACATAATGGTGTGATAAAGAGTTTATTATATTAAAATTATATATTGAGTTAACATCAAGATGTGCTAAAATAACTTTTCTAGATGTGTTATTGAATCCCTTGCGATAATGCAATTTATGGAAGAAATTCATCGCAGCATTGACTGTGCATTAAACTTACAACGATGGAACATTCGGTACAGTTGTATCCAATTCGTTCCAATTTTTTTACGAGTACAAAAATACAATTTACCAAAATTCATTAAAATTTGCATAAAAAATCACAATCGATCTTTTCCGCACCAATTTCCCTAATCGTGTTATAAGCAGTCTTGGCTATGTCATTTGGCGGAGCTGCGTCCCTGGATTTGACCAAATTGGTTTTTTTTTGTGTGACACCGTAAAAAACCGTTCCAAAGATTGAAGTCATCAGAATTTTTTTCTTCTACGAAACTTCAACAAGATTCACACAATTGTGTAAAGAGATACGAGAAAGAACTTGCGAAAACTGGTGATCGTTGATGTACATGCCAGTTACTTCCAAGTAAAGTAGTTCTCAAGTAACTCGGCCTCTGGCTACATCAGTATCTATATTTTAACAAACAAAAGGACGTGGTTCTGCGCTGGGTTAGGGGAGCAAGGCGACTAACCTTTGCATCGGCGCGATTAGTACAATGCAAGTACACATCCACTGAATGTGTCGTCATTCTCAAAATGACATGATGTTTTCACAAATGAGTGAAAACTCAAATTGATACTATTGCTTTTAGACTAAATTTTTTTTATTTTTTGTTAACATCCCCAGGATTTCCTCATAGACATTGCCATAGACCCTCAGATTTCCCCTTACGGGCAAAAACAGTAGTTTTGATATTAGTCCCAAACTGGCAACTGACGAGAGCTATATGTTTCTCTAAAGTCACCGCTTTTATATCTATAAGCGTCTGCCTGTTAACCGGTGCGAATTTTTCGACATTCAACAACTCCCCAATAGCCGATCTTTTGCATAAAAAAAACATACGAGACAATTTTACAGACACACATAAGCAAACTTAAAGATATTCAGATAAACCTAGGCAGACGAAATCGATAGCAAGGTGTTTAATTCCAAGAAATTGGTCTACCTTGACTATGACTTTAGTACTGTGGTTGAATGAAAGCTGCCAAACGATTCACTTACTTACTTACTTAAGGTGGCGCTATAGTCCGGGTCGGACTAGGGCCTCAACCAACATGCTTCTCCAGCCAGCTCGGTCCCTAGCTAACTGCCTCCAGTTTTGCACGCCAAGTTGGTTGAGGTCCTCTCCTACTTGCGTGCGCCACCTGAGTCGCGGTCTTCCTCTACTGTGCCGTCCCTCGGGATTGGATTCGAAGACTTTCCGGGCCAGAGCGTTGGTGTCCATTCGCTCTACATGACCCAGCCATCTAAGTCGCTGGACCATGACTCGTTTGACAAGGTCATTGTCGCTGTACAGCCCGTACAATTCGTCGTTGAATCTTCTTCTCCACTCTCCATCTATGCAGACTGGACCAAAAATCACCCGAAGAATTTTTCTCTCGAAGCATCCTAAAGCGTTCTCGTCTGCCTTTGACAAGGTCCATGCCTCTGCGCCAAATATAAGAACCGGGATGATAAGTGTCTTATACAGGGACACTTTAGTTGCTCGAGAGAGGACTTTACTACTCAATTGCCTTCTTAGTCCGAAGAAACAGCGATTGGCAAGAGTTATTCTTCGTTTGATTTCAGCGCTGGTGTCGTTGTCTGAATTAATAGCGGCGCCTAGGTAGACAAAGTCCTTAACTACCTCAAAGTTATAGCTGTCTATTTTGACGTTCTGTCCAAGACGTCGGTGTTGGGTGTCCTTTCTTGATGACAGCATATACTTGGTCTTGCCCTCATTTACCACCAAACCCATCTTCTTCGCTTCCGTCTCAATGCTCATAAACGCGCCATTGACATCACGCTGCGTTCTTCCAATTATGTCAATATCGTCGGCATATCCGAGCAATTGAACGGATCTTTGAAAGATTGTGCCTCTTGTAGGAGTTTTGCCAAACGATTCAATACAAGAGAAATCACAACAGAATATCAATCAGCAAGATTACCACAAATACGGTAAAACACGGTGGATGAGTACGGTGTTCGAGCCAGTGCAGTGCTGAGAACTTTTGCAAGGAGAACTTCCTATCAGTTAGTAGCCATATCTAAATAGCAGCACCAAACTTCACTAAAATGATTACACTTAATGAGCTGGTGCATAGTATCGAGGTCTATTACGCTGTGGAAGAGTTATTTGTGATGCTTCACGCCATCGATTTGTATGGTGGAAAAAATGAGATTCCCTTCCTTAAGATCGGTAGTTATTCGCGAACACTGCAAGTTTGGCAATTGTTGACCAATGGCGTTGGCAAAGTGTCGAAGTTGTTCAGTCCCAAACACGTCTAGTCGTTTCAACAATAATCGAAAGCTATCCATCGATAACGGTCTATAATCTCAATAGACTAATATTTGAAGTAGTTCAAGTGATCGTTGCAGATCTCGATATAATCGAACTAGCTCAATTAACCACGCGCAGTTACCTCTTCCTCAGTGTTGTGTTCATTGTCAAAGGGGAGTTGTTTCTGAATATGATTTATTGGCTGTCTCATCATCACAAGGCTGTTCACACTCTCCGATGGAGGAGTTTAATTGTTAGTGTTATCATTTATCATATCAGGATATCGATTTCTATCACATTTACAAATACCAGTACATACAAGGATGGAAGCATTTTACCTATGGTTATTTAACAAATATTTTTTTTTATTTTTTATTTATTTATTTATTTCTCATCAAGTAGAGCACATATCTAAATAGCAGCACCAAACTTCACCAAAATGATTACACTTAAAAGATGGCATAGTGAGTGGAGTGGACAATTTGTTGCTACTGTGCAACAGGCACTTTCACTTTGGTGAAAGCATTCTACCAACTATAAAAAAAAAAAAAATTCAATGGGAGCGGATGTTTTCTTTTGTTTTTGTGGGATGATTCAGGGTAAATTCACTTCTATGTGTGAGACTATTTTTCTTTCCTATTTTGTAAATATTATAAAAACATTTTACGGGCAAAAAAAAAAAGAATCGGCAGAAAATTGCAAGTCTCCCACAAGGCAAAGGGTGTGAGAAAAGCACTAAGCCCGGGGCTCCTCGCTCTGTTGCCCCACTTTTTTCTTTATTTATTTTTTTATTTACTATTTGAAAAGACAATAAACAAAAATAATGATAAATAAATACTTCGTTATAAAAGGACTCAAACCAAAAATTTTACCAAAAAACGAAAAAAAAAAACTAAGCCGCTTTCAGAACTGAGACTTGAACTTTCAACCTCTAATCAGTATATGACTGAACTTTAAAACCTTATCGAAGATTTTTAGCCTGTATTCCTTAACGACTATCGTCTCCATCTTAGGTTAGTGTTAAAAAGCCTGAAGCTACCGCCTGAAAGCTACCGAAATTAGTAAGACGATAATAAAACAGCAATTTTCAATCGCTGAAGTGGAGGTTACATGAAACAATCTTTTGGTGTTACAGTCGACGACAAACGATTGTCCAATCAACGTCTTAAAAGTTACTGAATAGCAGCCCTGAATTACCATAGCCTCACGCCTTAATCGAGAATATTTTTTTTAAATTTTCAAATTGAGCACAATACAGTTTCAACACTGTACTATGCTTTTCACAGCAACAATGATTAATAGATATTGTAATCGGTTCACTTTAAATTTGGTTGCTCCAATAATAGGTATATGTTGTGGTTCCGTGATGATATCTTTATAAGATCACTTTGGTATCCATCGTCTGCCACACAGGTTTTCTTATTTTAAATTTTATTTATAATTATATAATATATTCCTTCTTATACTTATGTTAAAATTTTAACATTTCTCAAAACAAATCAAGGACATTGCTTTCCGACAGCCATTATATTTTTAACTTACCTTTCAGCATGCATACAAACAGCAGGAAAAGATAGATCATCATATAAACCTCTGGAACACATTGCAACCAACTCAAAACTCTCAGAAGAAAACAGCAGCACTTGTCAAGATAACCGAAGTAATAATGAAAACATAAATAGTAATGGAAGCAGTGGGAAGAAGTACAAAACCAAAAAGGATTCTGCCAAAAATGTAATTTGAAATAGCCGCCTTCAAGAAAAAAATAAAAAATAATGAAAGATTTCGTATACAGGATGAAGTGGTGCACCCATCAGTGGCCCAAGCTGTTGTCATCCTCGAAACTAAGCCCCTGTGGGATAAATTTCACGAACAAGGAACGGAAATGATTGTTACCAAAACCGGACGAAGAATGTTTCCAACGTTTCAAGTTCGAATAGGTGGACTTGATCCTCAGGCAACGTACATCATGATGATGGATTTTGTTCCAGTCGATGATAAACGTTATCGATATGCATTCCATAAGTAAGGCGATTTCAAAACTATCTTCTAATTTCAAAATGTTAACCCTAATAAATTACTATACAGCTCTAGTTGGGTTGTAGCTGGAAAAGCAGATCCCATCTCACCGCCACGCATTCATGTCCATCCAGATTCTCCAGCGCCGGGAACAAATTGGATGAAACAAATTATCTCTTTTGACAAACTGAAGCTCACCAACAACCAGCTCGATGAAAACGGCCACGTAAGTTTCAGAAATCCAAACAAACAAAACCAACTTATCCACTGCGTATCTCATTGTGTTCTTTTCCACAATAGAATAATTCACACAGTTTCTTTATTTTTGTTTGTCTTCTGCAGATAATATTGAACTCAATGCACAGGTATCAGCCCCGATTCCACATTGTCTATCTTCCACCTAAAAATACATCGCTGGATGAGAATGAGCATGCTAGCAATTTTCGCACTTTCGTCTTTCCGGAAACATCGTTTACGGCGGTCACTGCCTATCAAAATCAGCGTGTAAGCCAATTTTTTTTTTAAACAAATATGAAATTTAAAGTTTTAGCGGCTTCTTGGAACACTGAACGTGCTCGACACTAATTGTGACGTTAATGACGTCCATTAAGCATGTTTCGAGTGATATATCTCGGAAACGGATTTTCAAAATGCCCCCTGCTCAATTAAGCTATACCGTTTGTCAGAGTTTGTGGGTGATTCTTTTTGAAAAAATTCAATTTGATTAGAAAAGGCAATAAAGTCAGATGATTTAAGATGCCGTAAGCACATTGTTTTGGTTATTTATGTTATGGTTTGGCGGTAAGCTCCAGTTGCGGCCAACTTGCTCTTTGTACAGGAGATTTCTTCTATTTTTTTTTCCTGTAGATTTATTATCACATTGTTAGTCAGTGGCACACAAAACAAGCAGCAGCAAACGATTTTAGTTTTGTTTAGGAAAATGCAATAATTTCAACATCACTTAGAGTGTGGTTCTTTATTGATCATAAAAAATTTGTTATTTGTAAAATTTACGAATAAATAAATCCAAATTCATCATTTCTTCGTTATTGTGTGTAAAAATCTTTATAGTTGATGAGTCATCCGTGGGAATTGTCTTTTTTGATGTTTTGAGAAAAATGAGTCACAAAAGAAGAAAACAGGAATCCGGTAGGTGAAATGAATAAATTATTTTGAGTTTGTTTTGATGTTTTACCTTGGGGATACTTAAAAATGACAATCGAGAATCTTATCATTTGAATATTTGAAAATAAATGTCAGGTTAGCTTTTGTAGATTATTTTTATTCAAAGGCATCAAATAAATTGTACTTTTAGTAATAAAAAATGCCTTGGTAAAAGTTTTGAAACGCACCGCTTAGTTTTATCTCATTTTTTTTATACAAGTTACTTTTTTTGTAAGGAATTTTTGCAGGAGTTTAAACACTCTCGTTCTGTTTACATTAGGGACGTACTGTAACGTCTTATATGCTAATTATTTGGTGTATAGTGTATTACTAAAGACAAGGCTTTCATTTATCCTATTTGGTATTGGTCTGTATACAAAAATCTGTATTGGCTTTATAGGTTCAAGACCTCGAAGTAAGGTTATTCGCGCTTTTCTAGAAAGGCTTTTGTCGTTCTTGTTTTTTCAGTCTTTCACATTATGCAAATATTAAAATGAGCTTAAATGAAATGATTCTCATTCAAAAATATTTTCTTTCAGGTAACACAGCTGAAAATTGTAAGCAATCCATTTGCCAAGGGATTTAGAGATGACGGGACAAACGATGTGTAAGTTTTTATATCATGCTAGAATTTGATTCTTAAGAGACCCTAATATTAATTATGGTAGTTTTGATCGAAGTTTTTAACATTCTCTTCTGTTACAAACACAAAAATATCGAAAACACGTTCACATTTTTAAATTCATTTCAAACCAACTGACAAAAAAAATGGCGACTATTTCACTGTGTGGAGAAAATGGCACTACCTTGCCGCCATTTTGCCCTTGTAATGAAAAAATGCAACTCATCAAAAAATGGTTTGGGCAGAAGCGTGAAAATAATAATTAGACTTTATAAAATCAAGACATAAGAACACAAGCCTGTTTCAGATATTCTATCATGTATTTATTTCTGTATCTACTTCTTCAGATATTGAGTTGGAGTTGTCCAAAAATTCAACTACTAGGTTTTGGCATATCAAAACAGGCACATTGTTCTAACTATGTAAAGGGTTTTTCAATTGGCGCGGGTAGATTTTGGCGGCCCGTGGCGGCCACTTTGTTTTGGTGACAATTGTCAGATCTTTTGCTTATTATTCAGTTGCTTATGCCAAATCACCATGGCAGGTTACACGACCATAGACAACCTCGTTTGTTCGCTGCCTGGGCATCGAATCGTTTGGAAAGATGATCCCAATTTCAGGCGAAAAATCATTTTTAGCGACGAGGCGCATTTTTGGATGAATGGCTTTGTTAACAAACAAAATTGCCGTATATGGGACGACACAAACCCACATGAGGTTCACCAGGTGGTAATGCATCCTCAAAAAGTTACGGTTTGGTGTGGATTTTAGGCCGGCGCAGCGCGGCGGCGTCATTGGTCCGTATTTTTTCGAAAACGACATTGGTGAGGCGGTCACTGTCAACGGCGAGCGCTACAGAACGATGATAACCAATTTTTTATGGCCCACATTGAACCATATGGACCTAGACAACATGTGGTTCCAGCAGGATGGCGCTACGTGCCACACAGCGGACGCCACGATTAACATTCTGCATGAGCGATTTGAGACTAAGGTTATCTCTCGCAGGGGTGATGTGAATTGGTTACCAAGGTCATGCGATTTAACACCGCTAGACTTTTTCTTGTGGGGTTTTTTGAAGTCGCAGGTCTATGCAAATAAACCACAATCCACAATCCACCGATGCCCTGAAAGCGAACATAACACATGCCATCGCTCAAATTCAGGAGGATCTATGCGGAAGAGTCATTGAAAATTGGACCACTCGGATCCGTGCCACTGTGAAAAGCCGAGGCGGGCATTTGAATGATGTCATCTTCCATATACTTAATGGCATATATGGGCCTTTTAAATAAACAAAAAAAATTGTTGATACCTCATACGCAGCTTGTTTAATTTTGTTTCAAAATCTACCCGCCCTTATTGAAAAACCCTTTAGAAGAAAGTTTCTTCCCTTGTCATAAATTAAAAATTTTCTTCTCTTTGTATCGGGTTTTTTTAGAAGTTGGTTTTTCGAATAAAATTAAAACTGACATTTTGTGGTAAAATCGGCCAACTCTAATGTCATTCATGTTCAATTTGGTTTGCCATTTTATCATGAACAAGCCAACAAAAAAAAGAACAACGCTTGCAAATTGCATTTATAATAATGGTTCAGTTCGTTCCGTCTATTTTATGGTCGACATAATCGTCCATCAGGGCAATTAATTCGGTTAACCATGGATCGTTTTCGCAATACGTTTGCTTTATTTTATAATAAGCATCCGTAGAGACGTCTAACAGTGCGCAATGAAGAAAGAATTGCCGCTGTAGAGCAAAGTGTTAAAGAGGACCCAAATGAATCGATTTGCCACCGTGCACAGCTTTGTCCATCAACTTTATTGAAGATTTTGCGCAAAGATCTTGGCTTACGACCTTATACAAGATCCAGCACACATTGGTGGCGTTATTGCCGACATACGGCCTCAAATGCTCGAAAAAGTGGTTGAAAGTTAAACCTCTAGACTTGTCTTTATTCGAGCCAGTCGCGGTGGTTTCATGCCCGAAATCATGTTTAAACATTAATGGCATAAAATTATCCTTCTAATAAAGCCAAATTAATGGACATTAAAACGATTTTCTTGTGTTTTATTTTATTTCGAAAAAAACACCCTTTACACAAAACTCTACTATGCGTGTATATGTCACGAAATCCTCCTAAACGGCTGGAATGATTTTTGTTTATGAATTCAAGTGGAGGCCTCGAGCAGGTGATTATTGACCACGTGGCAGTGATCGGATTAACACACCTTTTTTGTGGACTATTTTGTGTCAACAACGCTTTGAATAAGTTGGATCAGATCAAAGGCGGGCTGGTCAGCTAGTATGATTTATAATATTGAACTTCATACTCTCTAGAGTGAATATTTCTTTTTTGTTGAAGTAACTTACACTTTTCTTAAACTTGACATAACATAGAAAAAATTGTAATTCCTACGCATGAGTGCGAACAACATTCCTACACGTGATCCTCAAGGAATTTCTTGTTTAAAAATTGGAAATCGCTGAACGTCAAGGGCAGTTAAAATTTCACAACTCCCGGTCTTCTTATTTAATCTCAATTATTTTCTCTCAATGATGAGAAATAAGATCTTTTCGATCTAAAAACTATAAAACAATAAACGTTGTAAGTTATTTTACAGCTATTGATATTGGTTGTATTTGTTAGAAAAATCAACACTGACTTTACTGACCAATTTCAAAAAAGCTTTTCTTTTATTAGCTAAGCGCGTGAAACCGAGCATTTTAAAAACAAATGTTCCGTAACACCTTTTAACACTTCAATCAAGGAGCCAATTACTTTAGCAAATATTTATTAAAACGAACATTTGATATTTTCCAGAAAAACCTCATAGTTCCAGTTATCAACAACAATTCAAACTGAAATTTTTGTATATTTATTTTAAAAGCATATTTTTTGATTAAACGCATAAACAATGCGAACGTATCTTTCGACTGAATCACGCAATCAAACTGGATTCCTTCATAATTTTTTTGCTCTTATGTCTTACTTAATCGGTTCAATTATTTCCATTTGAAAGAATACCAGCCAGACAGAAATGATTTTTAGGGGTAATGTGTAGAGTCGATCGAAGAGGACGACCGACGATGATATAGAAATTCTTCAAGTTCTTATAAACAAAAATGTTGGTTTTCATTCATTGTTTCTGTGTCTTTTAATATTTCACTATGGAAGCTTATGTACTTTTCAAAACTATCAAAACTTTAAAAAGTAGAACAAAAAAAGAAGCAGCTTTATGATTGTTTAGAAAATCTGAAGAGCCCACACTCTTGATGAGAAATGAGGAATTAATCAAAAATATAAATTCCTTCTGGAATATGTTTACATTTGTGCGCTCTAAATCAAAAAAGAATATTTTTCCAAGATGCGAGCTAAAATGTTAAGATGGCATTGTTTAGATTATCATTGAAAGAAGCATGAATAGAAGATGACTTATCGTTTACCCAAGTTTTTGTTTTTTCTCTTATTTTCTGTATGAGATTGGTCAATTCAAACCAAAGTCATGTCTCCGTTTAGCGAGTAAACTGCGATTAGACCTAAAGTTTGTCTATTGTGTGTTAAGCAGTACTATTTTGTGTCAGTAAAACTAAGGAAGGATGGAAATTAGTAGGTTGGTTTCAGTAACAAGGTTTTTCTTGTGGTACACCGTGTTCCCAATTTTTTTTTTTTTAATTTTACGAGATAGTAAATTAAAGAAATATTCGAATGAGTTTTGAAGCTTGTTTTAATACTAAAAACATATTTTCCAAAAGTGTTGTCATTAAATTAAACATTTATCAAAAGGTTAAAAATGTCTCTAGAAATGACCAGTTTCCTATTCGGATATATACTCTTTTCTTTGATTTAACAAGAAAAACTTACAACGAAAAAAGCAAGAATAATTATTATAGAAGTAACCAACATCCCTCCCTTCCCTTGAACATGGCATCTCTACAGACACTGTTGATGGGGTATGAGGATTGAGGAATCATATCTCTTTCTTAGAAAACGACAACTCGGAGATAACATTTTTTTTAAAAAAGACTCCGGTCCAACGCTAAAGAGCAAATACAAAGGCTTTATACTGTGCACCTATAACAGCAGACCAAGTCTCGTTCAATATTCCAATGCGGTATATAGGTAAAGTTCAATTGCTTCGGCACATTTTCAACCAAACAGAAAAAATTAAGGACTATTCATATGAAAGATGCGTTTTTGTTGCAATTCGGCAATTTCATAACCTTTTTAGACGGTCAGTTCTCAGTTCAATTTCCAGGTCAGTTAAAAAAAAATTTGTACATATTAGTAAACGTTAGTTTGATGTTCAGTTGAGCTTTTATTTAATTTATGAAAAATCAAAATCAGAAAGAAAACTGAGCTAAAAAAAAGCTTATGTGATAGCTCAAGTGAAACTGAAATTGAAATGATAGTCGATCATTTCAATTGAGCCTTCAGTAAAGCTTTCAGTTAAACGATGTCTAAGGGCTTAAAAATGAACTAATAACTGAACTGACAACTGATGAAATCAGGTTTCTGTTCTGTTCTCAGTTGTTTTTCTGATTTTGATTTTTCCAAAATAAAAAAGCCCAACTAAACATCGAGCTGACGTCTATTTACACACTGAACTGATAACTGAACTGAAAACTGAAGTGATAACTGAACTGAGAACTGACTGTCTAAAAAGGCCTTACTTAACTGATAGCTAAACTGAAACTGAAATGATCGTCTAAAAGGATCATAAGATAGACACTTTCCGCGGAAAAATTACCATAACTTCCGACTCTGAATGCCTCTCGCAGTTGGGCCTGAGCTCAGAATCAATACAATTGCTCACCTCATTTCGCAGGGGACAATTGAAACCACTTATAGCTCTTATAGCCCTTTTAGAAGGTCAGTTCTCACTCTCAGTTCAATTTTCAGCTCAGTTAAAAAAAGTCTGTGTAAATAAACGTCAGTTCGATGTTCAGTTGAACTTTTATTTTATTTCTGAAAAATCAAGATCAAAAAGAAAACTGAGAACTGAGCTGAAAACCTATGGAAATTCCATCAATTTCAGTTTCAGTCAAATTTCAGTTAAACGCTTCAGTTTTTGGCATTTAGATATAAGTTTAACCGAAAGCTTAAATGATACCTCAACTGAAACTAAAACTGAAATGATCGTCTAAAAAGACCATTAGATGGAGACTTTCCGCTGAAAAATGACCATAGCTTCCGACCATAGCTTCCGTATACTCAGAATCAATACAGCTAATATGGCATCTCATTTGGGATGGGAGGGGACAATCGAAAGTCGAAACCACCTATAGGCCTTACAGTCATATCTACACATATGCGCAGGTCACAGAAAAAGTAAATTTTCTGTGTGTCTTTTTTTTTTTTTTATCGAAACCAACACAAATTTGTATGTCTTTTTTGTTCTTGCGGGAGCTTCAACGTTTATTCTGACAGTACCTAATCCAAACGAATTCAATACAATAGTGGGATGGAAAAGTGATTTTTGAAAATTTAATCGAATTTTCTCTTGGTCTGTTAGCGAAAGACACCGAAGTGCCTGTGCCTGATATGCATAAGCTCAATTACCCTACAAATTTTCTTTATTTCGATTATTATCTGATGAACATAGCAACTGATCTCGTAAATATATGGATGCTATGGATTTTCTTTAGTTTTTAAAATCTTCTACGTAAAGTTAGAATTTGAAAAGCTTTTCAAGTTTTAATTTATGAAAATGTTTTATTATCACCATCGCTTTAAGCAAAAAACAATAAACAAGATTTGTTCTTTTTCGCAGAACATCAAACAATATGAGCTTAAGCCAAATGAATCATGAAAACCACAATCGTATTAAGCAACACCAACAGCAACAACACCAGCAACAACAACACCAACAGCAATTGAATCAACTAAAGCTCTCATCAAAAGACTCAAATTTAGGTAATAAAATTACAATGTAATGTTTTTTATTACAATTTCCCTGAAACACACAAATATGTCATTTCTTCCCTTTAGAGCTAGACACACATCAAAACGCACTTCAAGCCACAGCTCCCCTACCACCTCCTACAACCACCATCCACAGTACATCTTCACCCGAATTGGGATACCACTGTGGAAATAATATGAAGACCACAGATGTGGTATCTGCAGCTGCAGTAGCAGCAGCAGCAGCGGCATCCACAACAACCCTCAATAGCTCTCAAATGAATAGCCTGGCGACAAACGCGACCAATATATACTCTGCCATCGGGCAATCCTATTCTAGTGAAAGCAGCAACTTCGGAGCGATCTATCATCACAACCATCATCATTTGTCTCATGGCCACGGGTATGGCAATCCTTATGATAAAATCAAAGTATCAGGTCATATGCGTCAGACAAATCCATACAATACCTACCAGTCGTTCTATGGCAGTCCTCATCATCAGATGGTTCGACCAAATGGATACATTGACTTGGTTCCAAGGTGAATATAGGGTGTTCATCATTTAAATGTATTATTTTTGCCATTTTAAATTAAAAAAATTAATATCATCTCTATTTATGATACATATATATTAATGAATCTACTATAAATTACCTATTAACGATTGTAAGACGGGCAATTTAGTAAAATAAAAACAAAATTTTGCTTTATCATTATAAGCGGAATAAAATAGAACACATCGTAAAGTATTATAAATGTTAATCTCATATCTTAATGAAGTTTTGTGTGTGTTTTAAGTAAATAGTTTTAAATGTTTGTAATATAAAATAGGCACATAAGAAATATATATATTTTAGCCATTGTTAATTGTCTTCAATAAAATACTCAAGTTTGTTTTAACTCAGTTAACAATTTTTTTTTGTTTTCTATGGGAGCAAAGCTTTTCTTCCAGACAAAAAAAAAAAATATATGGATAATGCTAAGCATTAACAGTTTATCATTTATTAAACTTGGTCAGTTTCGGATGCCTAAAAATGGATTAAATATATTCAAAAAAATATTTAAAATCACCTGAGACATCGTAGTTTTGAGACCTAATATATGCTTTGTTCTTCAACTAACTTTTTAATTCAAGTTGTTTTAGTCAATGGTTTTTGAGTAATCAAGTTTTAAAGTCAAAAAAAGAACAAACATTTTTTTTAATTATATTTGATTCAAACACTAAAAACCGGATGCTAAAGTCTTTCTCAGTTTTTGAGAATTAAAAACAAAAAAAAAACAAAAAAATTAAAGGTACTTTTTTCCAGA
This sequence comes from Melanostoma mellinum, assembly GCA_914767635.1. Classification (NCBI taxonomy): domain Eukaryota; kingdom Metazoa; phylum Arthropoda; class Insecta; order Diptera; family Syrphidae; genus Melanostoma; species Melanostoma mellinum. The sequence continues at coordinate 20,330,102 of OU612059.1, forward strand.
AAATGCTAAGGGAATTAAGTTTAAAATAAAATAAATAAATAAATAGGGTGGCACAACAGAGCGAGGAGCCCCAAGGCCTAGCGCATTTCTCACAACCATGCTTTGTGAAGGAATGGGGGGGACCTACAATTTTCTGCCGGTTCCGAACGGCTAATCGAGAAAGCGCTTCTCATGGCAATGAATACTAACGGAGGACTTGCCAATTCCTCGCGAAAGGCGATACCCGTGGAAAAAACATTTTTGGGAATTAAGTCTAATCAAAGAAAAAATTTGAGAAAAAGTGCCTTCATTTTCCCGCTTAAACAGAAAGAAAGAGACTTCCTTCCATAAGAATTTCTCTCGTCTCGAAGTAATCTATACGTTTTAGCTTTCTGCAGCATTTTATGCAATGTTTATGTTTAATGTTCACAAAAGAGGTTCAATTCAGTCTCTTGTCGCTTTTGGCTTTTGAACAACAGTTCTTTACGAAAATGATAAATATGCAGGTACAAGTCTTATTAGTATTGATTACAGTTTTTACTTGCGATTATAGGTACTATGGGGCAAATTTTGCAATCGAGCGGAAAAAAAAATTTGAGACAATATTTACACATGACATTGCGTTGATAGAGAATACCTACGAAAAAATTCTGTCTGTCTGTCTGTCCGTATATGGATCTACAGCCTGAAACGCTGGACCGGTTTCTTCAATATTTGTAGTTAAAGTCTGTAGGACAACATACAGAGACGTTTTTGGAATTGAGTCTCTAGGCTTTGAAATAACGGTAACTGCAATACAACCGATATGATAACATTTATTTTTTTTGAAAACGGCTCCAACGATTTCGATCAAAATTTGTGCGAAGGATTAGTTTTATATTGTCTTTCTTATGATGTAAGAAAAATTTTTGAAAAAAGTCTAAAAACGGTACCTCCCACTGTATTTTAGAAATTTTATAAAAAAAATACTAGTTTTTTGAAGTAACTTCTGAAGTAACTTCAAAACTGTATCATTTTGTTGGAGGATTTTAAAGTACCAGCTAGAGCACTCAAACCTAAATACCGCTCCATTGTACTGCCAGAGTTACCTTCTATTTGTTATGGCTTTCCAGATGTTTTTAGAAAAGTCAAAAGACTCTACCATTATAAGGAGCCTAAGTTACCAGCTCTCACCATGTCTGCGCCAAGTATCTGTAACCTCGCTCGAGAAAATGCAAGACATTCACAAATGGAAGTGCACTGCAGTGTCCTCATCTTCTGCACAAGATTCACAGACCGTGGTAACACTTAAGCCTAACACGTTTGAATGCTTGCAAAAGAAAAGTTCCCGTTGGCAACGCCAATAAGCTTTCTAGTCTTTTCCGCTACGAGATAGCAAAAATGTTGCAGTCTTCTTATTTACGTTGGGAGCATACGTTTCGTTTGACCGCATTCAATGGAGGTATACCATCTACGGTTGTGCTCTTGACTGAAGCCCTGACTGAGGACCTGGCGACGGTTCAAGTCCTGAAAAAGCTGTCTGAGATCCTTGCCTAGCAAGTTAATCGGCGATCTCGTTTTCAGTTATGCCGCGATGGCAAACACAGATATTAAACTTTGCATACTTAACTTTTAAAAAACTCGTTTTTAAAAAAGTGAAAAATAACAGACCGTTTTTTTAAAATTCAAATTCGTTTTTATGTATTATTTGCAATTATGTACTTAAAAATCTTTTAATGTAATTTTCACATTGAGGGTAAATAATATTCATTATGTAGGCTTACAACGTTCGCAATTCTTCGACTTTTTCAAGCTTGGACTGTCTCTAAATTTGCGCAGTGCTTCAGTGTACTCTATTCTTTGCAAATATTTAGCAAAGTGTGCAGTAAAATAGACTACTAGACACAGTTGCTGTAGAATGCTCGATTACCGCATGGTAAAATGTTTCCGTTGTCTTCCACGTATGGGAGCTTGAAACAGGACTCGAAAATCAGTCATGTAATTTCAGAGCAAATTTAAAAAAAAGTGGGGTAAATAAAAATTTACACACAAAGTTTACACAGTTTAGCTACATACATGATTTGTCAGGAATCTATTGATATGAACCTTAACAAAAAAAAAAAAAAAAAATACTGTTTCGAATTTAAACAAAAGCATTTCTTTTCCATTATTGTACTCATCCGCGATCTTGAAAAAAATATACATACAATAACAATCTATTCATAAACAAAACATTGTATGAAGGCGTACATAAGCAATTATAAACCTCAACAAATGCCGCACTATTCAAAAAATCAGAATAAATGCTCTTTGGTTTCAAATTCTTCTTATCCACTTGAGGCCGTATCATCTTTGACATGAAATGTACACAAAAAACCTCGTTGCTTCAAATTTGTGGGCAACATCCCAAACTGAAAGACTGAAACCCCTTTTCCCATGTTAGTCAATTCTGTCATGGAGACAGAATCTAAAGTGTAACACGTCCTTGCGATCCCTGCGACACAACGCAACGGTAAGATCATCACATTTCATATCAAGACCTCACACCGTTACTCCAAGAAATTATTTTAAAAAGAAAACACACAAAAAAGAAAGAAAACACGGAACAGTCAATCGATAGATACTTGGACACAGTTCTTGTTTGGGCAATTGAATGGCGTGTGCGCCACAGGGTGCCACCATCGATAATGTGAAGTGCCGCAATTCGACTCCCAGTGACAAATGAGTCCATAAGTAAACAAATCTGTTTACACTCCCGCTATAGATAGCGTTTATTCCGGCAACAACATTGAAATTCCATATTCCATACAAAACCGATGAGCATCGATGGAGGGATGCGGCATCGTCGTTGAGGAAGCTATAAATAATTAATATCTTCGTTGTGACTGTTTGGAGTGATTTGCGACAGTAATTTATGGCAAAGAATAATATTTGGGCAAAATTCGTTTTATTGTTTTCATTTCTTCAATTTTTTTTTTTAAACTACTGTGTAACTCATTAAAATTCAAAGATATTGTTTTTCCAAAATGTAGATGGTCATGGTAGGTATTCATGAAGAGGTGGATTCGGTACTCAAAAATTGGAGACAGTTCGACGTCGGTGTCAGATGCTCAGAACCTGTCAATCATTTTGAAGGACGTCTCGGTGGTCGCACTTCACTGAAATTGTGTTATTTGACACTATACAGATTTACAGATCAGTGCGGGAAAACGTAAAACAGATTGACATTAACATAACAGGATCAGTGCTGCACTCCGTGTAGAATAGGTGAGATGACACTTGAGCGAACAATGTTTTTATACTGACCAGTGACCACAAGATTATAAAGTTTTTAGTTTTTAATTATCACCTCTGAATATTAAAATTTGTTTAAAGAGTACGAAGCTAGCATTTTACAAGCTCTCTTTGTGTATTTAGGATTTCATGAAACATATTATGTACCAAGGTATGTACATAGGGGTTATCAATGCCCTTGAAGTGTTATAAAACACAGGGCAAGTTTCTAGTAAAATAGGAGGGGTTAATGTAGTAAGCATGCATTTATGAGCATTATTCCATTATTGAGGTGGATGTTTTGGTAGAGTTGTTGAAAAAAAGCAATTGACTATTTCACTATGGAGCAGGCCAGACACTGCTTGTGAAAAAGCAAAAAAAAAAAAAAGGAAGAGAGAAAGAAAGATCTAGATGCTTACATTTTACAGAAATTGTGCTCAACAGGAATGTGAAGTTATTGTAAAACAGAGAGAAATGCTAGTATTAACATACAAAATAATGAAAGGGTTGAGATGGTGGTGTTTTATGTTATTTATCCTTGAAGTGAAGACTTTAAGCGTTCTTGCTGCTGCAGTCATGAGTAGCGTTTTCATTTCAATACTGTCAACCTACCTGAGTGCTGTACGCACAACCGTTCTCCCTCAAGCAAAAGCCGAAACACAGGTATAACTAAATTTCTATCCATATAGGTATGGGAGTGTATCCTTACAAGTCTACTAATTATCCTGACTGTGTACATAGCTCTGATCAATCACAAAACACAAATATGGATTTCAATCTACCCAATAATACCACAAGAAGTCAAGGCTCCCGGGGAAGACGGTATCTTTCCTGCTCTCTTGCAGTGTGTAATTGACAATCTCATTTGCTCACTTACACTTATCTACAGAACCTGTTTTGAACTTAACTACATTCTTCAAACTTGGAGAAGGGTTAGAGTAGTACTCATACCAAAAGCTGGCAATAGATTAAACTCAGACCCAAAATCTTTCAGACCAATCAGTCTCACTTCCTTCTTTCTAAAGGTCATGGAGTCAATCCTCTCAATTCTAACCATAGCAAAATCAGCTAATGTTTTCTGGGTTTGTTCTAGACTCTTTGGTAAAAAATTGGAACTTAGACTAAAAATGATATTCTGGACATACTTCACTATTATCACACCCATCATAGCCTATGCTTCGCTGGTCTGGTGGCAAAAAACATCAGAACAAGTTTATGCCCGTAAAGCTTTACAAAAGCTACAAAGATTAGCCTGTGTGTGTATCACAGGTGCAGTGCGCCTCTGCCCAACTTTAGCTCTAGAAAGTTTATTAAATTTTCTCCGCTACCACAACTTAAGTGAAGAAAACTTACAGGGAAATATGTGTATTCTGCAGGTTCTCCCTATATATTGGTATGGCCTGCAGCTCACTGACTCTATGCCTAGATGTATAATTTTACACCATCCCTTCGAAGTTATCTTTCCTAACCGCTCAGCATAGAAGAACCCTGTAATTCTTACAAGCAACCTCCAATAAGAACATGGGCATCAGCCATGATGACACCTACCGTCTCTGTTTCGAAGACACAGAAACGGCTGGACATATTTTATGTAAATGCCCTGCCATAGCCAGATCTAGGCTAAAATTATTCAATAAAGGATTCACTTGTTCTCATGATGTTTAGATTTTTTTAGATTTTAGATTTAGATTGACGGGTAGAGCTTGCTCAGCTCCGGGCACTGCGGTGTCTGAATGAAACCTATTGTGCCAGCCCATGTGATGTTTCAGGACAGTTCTTCTGCTCCTGAATTGAACCAGAAGTTAGCAATCTTCTGTGGGTGAATGAGTTTGAGTTTATCTAAGGGGATGATCTCATAGTCAAGTATTTGCTTTCTAAGGCGGAAAAGTGCTGGACATTCTGTAATTATGTGCAGAGATGTTTCTTCATTTTCGAGGCATAGTCTACCGATGGGATCCGCTACCAACCTCATTTGGTGAAGATGTTTGTTTTAAAGAACAGTGACCGGTTAGTAGTCCTGTGCAAGTTTTTAGGGTTTTCCTATTGAGGTTCAGTAGGAATATTGATGTTTTTTCTGTATATTCTGGCAAAAAGAGTTTTGAACAGATTTGACCAGATGAGTTACTCCAAGCTTTATTTGATTCCTCTAGTAGGATGTTCTTGGCAGTATGTTTGAAGGTGCTTTTATTTACACCGCAGAAGGGTTCAGGACCGATGAATGCTTTAGATGCGCTGTCTTTAGCTAAGATGTCTGTCTTCTCATTCCCATCATAGCCTTTGTGTGCTGGGATCCAATGACTCATGATGTTAGAAACACCCTTTTTTCGAATATTCTTAGGTTCTCACATGACAACTTTACACTTTACGTGTTTAAACCTGAGGGAACAGCACAAAACATCATACAGGTAGACGTGATAGTAAAGGTGTTTTGCCTTCAATTGAAACAAAAAAATCCATAAAAGTCTTTTGTTCTCTGACGAAGAATTGGCAAATCTTCAGAGTCATAAGTTATTACTGCCCTGAAAGCTTTTTTAAGTGGAAGTTTGGAGCTAGTAGAATATTTTAAGTCCCCTCTATTTCTCCTCGGAATGGACGAACCATGACCATCCCCATCCCGTCATCCCAAGTTTTGTGTGCCCAAATATCTAGTTTATTTTTATAGTTCACTAGCTTACCCACCCCGCATTGCTCGGGCCTTAAAAAAAGTAAAGTATGTAGTTTCCAAGTTTCCATTCTAGTGGGAATATGGGACGAAATAAAGTCTATGTTAGAGGCAATGAAGCACTCTAAAGGTGGAAGAATTTTGAAATAGATCTAGTAGTTTTTAAGTTCCCGTTCCCGTTTCCGTAAGAATATGGGTATGAAATAAAAATGCAAAACAGAATCAGAATTTATGATCGATTGAACTGAATAGCGGTTAAAAACAGCTATTAACATCAAAGATTTCAACTATAAATTACTTTGTTTAAATAAATTTTGTCTTGAAGACACTCTGAGCAAAACAAGTAATTTTTATTGATGTCTGTGGCAGTGGCGTAGCGTGAGTGTCTGCCGCCCGGGGCGGAAGACAATTTTGCCGCCCTTTTATTTAGGTATTTTAATTTAATGTATACTATACGTTACATACATTAATTATAGAGAACTTTTCGGTGAGAGCAGTCATCATTATTTTGCATAACAGTAGTTCCCGTTTATTTACCTCCCCGCTTTGATGCACAACCCCTTTATGTAAGCAATCTTCTTCTACGCTTGTTATTACAAATAACAAATTAACCCTGTTAAATACCTATTGGATATTTACCCAACCCGCTTAACGCCCTCTATTTATCAACACGTTTATCTAATAAGTACGCATTTTTTTCAGATAACTACCTTAAGCCTGAACTACATCGAAACACAAAGTAAAGCCTGAACTACATCGAAACACAAAGTGAAAAAAGTAAAAAACTAAATAAAGTAAAAGCTTTTCAAATACACACATATTACTGCGTGACACCTGTTGGCAACATTAGAAAAACTCCGAAAAGCTTTTAGACGTTTAAATATTTCAAAACAAAACAATAAACAACTTGTCAAAAAAGAAAAATTTCTGTTTTTGGGAGCTGGCTATGGTTAATTTTCAATAATTTTAATTGAATACGCCTCAATTTACTTTAAAATTTGAAAACACAGTTGACATTTACTTCAATTTTATAATTTTCAAAATAGGTTTGAAACTATGAAAGAGCTTTTGTTATGAAAATAACAGGATTTTAGTGATGAAAGCGCTACCTTTCAAGAAAAATAAACAAAATTATTTGATTGTGTTTGTTTTCAAAAAATTGCCTTAAGTGAAAGCTTCGATATGTGCGAGCTTTCACTTTTTTAAACTGAGAGGAAGAAATACAAATTTGTTTTTGATAAAGGAGTTCGGATATATTTTTGACTTTTTTAGGAAACTTTTCACTTTGTGTTTCGATGTAGTTCAGGCTTAAAAAGTTTCCTAAAAAAGTCAAAAATATATCCGAACTTCTCTATCAAAAACAAATTTGTATTTCTTCCTCTCAGTTTAAAAAAGTGAAAGCTCGCACATATCGAAGCTTTCACTTTAGGCAATTTTTTGAAAACAAACACAATCAAATAATTTTGTTTATTTTTCTTGAAAGGTAGCGCTTTCATCACTAAAATCCTGTTATTTTCATAACAAAAGCTCTTTCATAGTTTCAAACCTATTTTGAAAATTATAAAATTGAAGGAAATGTCAACTTTGTTTTCAAATTTTAAAGTAAATTGAGGCGTATTCAATTAATATTATTGAACTTTAACCATAGCCAGCTCCCAAAAACAGAAATTTTTCTTTTTTGACAAGTTGTTTATTGTTTTGTTTTAAAATATTTAACTGTCAAAAAGCTTTTCGGAGTTTTTCTAATTTTGCCAACAGGTGTCACGCAGTAATACGTGTGTATTTTAAAAGCTTTTACTTTTTTTAGTTTTTTACTTTTTTCACTTTGTGTTTCGATGTAGTTCAGGCTTTACTTACACAAAATAAAAATAAAATTTTCCTTGTTTTGTTTCAAAATTAGCACAGGAGCACAACTGACTTCAATTCACAGCAATTGAAATGTCATCAATGTCCAACAAAAACACAAACAATACTACATACTTCCTCTGTTACGAACGCTTTTAAGGTATTAAAGCGGGTCCTTTTATCAGGCACGTAACCGGGCTTCAATAACTAACTTTCCCGGTTAATTGAACATAAAAGATAGCAAAACCTAAGAAATATTTTTCGCAGGAGCGCTGTATAAAGATTAGATTTTAAATAAAAAAGTTTATCTAAGTTTTACAATCACGTTTATTAATGCAAAGTTCTTTTACTTTAACCACTAATTGATATAACTTAAAACTTAGGTAAATCGGATCGACAAGATTAAATAAAATCATTTTTTGATTAGAACAAGAAGTATACTAAGATGTTATATTCTTATTTTTACTGAAAAGTAATATGAGTATTTGTTAGAATTGAATTAAAATTTATTAAACTAAAAATTTACACGTCTACTTATTTTTAAGAGCAAAGTCTTTTATTGCTCGGTCAATGTCTATCGCATCACACACCTCTTACTCAATAGACAAAATAGCCAAGTTAGTTAGTCTTAGACAACTCATTGTCGATCTTAAATAATTTTTAATCAATTTCAATTTTGAAAAACTTCTCTCACAGCTGGCATTGCTTATGGCAACTGTGAAAAATATTCGGAACATTATTAAAATATTGGGCAGAGTATCTTCCAGCTTGGATTTAACAATAAATTTAATCAATCAATTTAATTAATCAATTTATTTTCGTTACCTGTAGCAGCAACGAAAGTCCGCAGTCAAAGTCTTTCCAGCTTGAAATCCTGCTCGTCAATTTCGTCAGATGCGTAGTCTAAATTGCGTTCAGTGTTGTCTGGATTTAATAATATAGCCGACGTTAGATATGCAATCCTATCCGTTAAATTCTTTAGCTGTTGAAAACGCTCACGAATTTCTACAATCACTCTATCTAACGAAGAAAACAGCTTTCGTCTCAACTCATTTTCACCAGACAAGTTAGCATCTCTAGTTCCGTCATCAAAAATATGCTTTCTTGTTATGCGCCTCCGTGGTTTTATGGAATATCCAAGTTCTTCACACATATTTTTTGCATAACCTACTGCACCATTTGCCCATTCCTCTCTTTTCTCTGTCAATATCATCTGCAAAGCATTTATTTTCTGAGCGCACAATTTTATGTCAAGTCCTTTTGTTTGTAAATATTTTTGTGCATCATTCACTTCATGTAGCACAGGTTGCCACAGGCCCAAAAAACAAAGGAAGGAAAGAAAGTGCTAGAATACACTCCCTATTCTTATTGAATCTTTCATCATCAAACGAACATTAATGTTGATCTGATATTTTAAAGAAAAGAATATTGAAAAGTGGAATTTCGAAAATGAAAACAAAATTTTTCACAAAAAGTTTTGAAACACGTTCAAAATTCAAAAAGTCAGCCAGACGTGGCTTTAAGGTGGAATTTCATAAGAATCAGTGGTGGAAGCTGTATTCAAAGTGGTAGTAGTGAGATTTTGTGTAAAGTAAATGGTGGAAGCTGTACTTATAGTAGAAGGGGTAAATATCGGTAGATATATTCGTAAATCTGCTTGAAGGCAGGTTTCAATGTGTGTGTAAAGTTGAGCATCTAATTAATTTTTCATCTGTGAAATGATATAATAATTCGACTTAAGCAGGAAACAAATAGCGAGATACATGCAGGTAATGTAGTTCTGTAGCCAAACGCTAATAATGTTGAGGCAACAATTGTGTGTCGAATTCGACACAAAATAGGTAATTGAAAACTCCGTGCCGTGCTCTTTTCAATCGGTCCGAATTTGTAGTTGCGACAAAAATATAAAATAGTTCAAGTATTTACAAAATATTTTTATAACTTATTGTTAAATTTTGCCGCCCCCTAGACACTGGTCTGTGGTGTTGCTAAAGATTTAAGTAGTGAAAGCCTTCATTGACACCACTTCGTTGTTTCTTTTTTCTATATCAAAGTCCTTCTGTAAAATGTTACGACGTGCAGTCTTATGTCTTTAAAATAAGTTCCCATATTCCGATGTTTAATGTAAAACATTCACGAGCATGGTGTCACCAGCTCAATACATCGTGTCCTGTTGTTTCACTAAAACAATGAATTACAGCCTTCTTTTCATAAAGCCAAAAAGAACCAAATTGTATTTTATTAACCATCAAACATACAAGCTACATTGAGTGACATCGCTTACATTGAATAATGCTTCATAGTTTGTAAGGAGCATAAAAGTTGTATCCCTCGGCTAACGCAAAGGAATGCCTCATGCACTTCTGCTTGCAATCGAGTGTCTTTTACAAAGTGCACACTTTGAACCGAATCATAAACGGCAGCGAGGCATAAACGCTTTCACAAATCTGTTAACAGTCGGCAATATTATTCCCATATTTTCTCATGTATTTTTTTTTTTTGTTTCAGTCTGTTTTTAAGTTCATACATTTCTCTATTTTAAAATCTTTAAAAACCGACACGATGTTGCTCTTGGGGTGAGTGTGCAATGGTTTAGTAGCACATAATACTGTATGCGTTGTGTGATTTTGAATCATTGGCCATGCTGAGGCTGTAAGTGTGCGAGTATCTTCGCGTACAGAAGTTGTCATCACCGGCATTAATTCTTAACATTTCATCACTTCTCTTAAGAACGGGCTAACATTAAATATGGCACCGATTTTTATTGCCTTTGACTTCCTATATGTGCTCGATTTCCGATGGTAGACATTAATAAAAGTGCTGCATTCTGTAATTGTATCGCAAGAAAACGGGAGTAGGAATTTTTGATTGCATTAACAAAAGAAATTAATATGAGGTGCGATTTTCTTTTAGCCTATATAGATTAGGCCCTTGTGTATGAAATATGAAGCTAACGATTTCGCAACTCAATTTTGCTTGTTATTTTGAATTCTAAAGCTGGGTTTTCACATACCGTTGATATGATATGCCCTGACTGTTGAAGAATTTCTCAATAATTGATACAATTATCTGATACCCACCCGAAGGCGTTGCGGCGTTGCGAAGCTTGGGTCTTACGGAGGCTGTATAGCATCGACAATGGCGCCATTAGGTTTGATCTTTGAAGCCCTAGGGTCGCCGTGGGGTCACCACAAAGCATTTTTTGAGAAACTTAAAGTCGCCCTAAATGTCAAATTGAGTGTTTTTTGAGCCTAGAGTTGAACTAGGTTTTCCCCCAACTCGCCCTAGGTTTTTGCTCTGGCGAGTTGAGGGCTGTCAAATGGCATGTATTTTTTTTTAATGAATTTTAGTGAGGTGATTTGTGGTTCAGCGTTTTTTGAGAACTGAAAAACCCAAGTTTTTTTTTTGACAACTCATAGGGTTGTCTTTCAACAAAGAGACAGAAACTAGGTCGACTTTAGCTTGGCACTATACCTTATATCTTTTACTTGACTATCTGTATTATCTATTCTGCGCTTGTTATTCCGATTTTTCCAAATTTTGGTCATTTGGATCTGTTAGTAGTCCTCTAAGATCGCACAGGGTAGATATCTACTCTGTGTTATACTCTGTGCTAAGACCGTTGACTTCTACTCTACTCTGACTATTTCCTGTTGGGTTTGAGAAGTCGCTAGTCTACACCGATAATTCATGAAGCTATTGTGGAATGAGGATTTGAGGCTTTGTAAATGTGTAGTTTCCCGACCCATTCTCATATATCAAACAACCCATTGCAGTACTGCGCGTTTTGGTGTAGTACTTTTTCCTTTGGCTCAAGGCCTGTAGTTTACACAAGTAACAAAAAAGTATGAATAACTTGCGTGATTGATAAAGTTTGCATAAGTTACCCCCAGCCATTATAGAAACTATAGTAAGTCAAAAAGGCGACTTAACAATCTTATGGATCGGAGGAGACTCGTTTCCCCATTTATTCAATGGGGAAAGCAATAAGCTTGGAACGGAGACTTCTTGGTTGGACCGGAGAGCGGAGGCAGTAGGTTCACCACCAGTTCAAAAGTCTTCACAATCCTGCAATAGTTTATATGTACAATGACCCAGTACTCCTATTCTCCTGTCATAGTTCATATGCCAAATTTTAGTTTACCTGTTCACTCTCTTCTTGAGCCTGCCAGTTTCTTTTTAAAAATCTATAACTCTAATTTGCTCGTCAACTTCTTTTCCGGTCCGCTGAATTAAATGGTTCACAGTTTGAAAGGCATAGTATGATTAGGAGCACCGCACACAGAAAGCGATGGATATAATTTAGTCCGCATCGCGTTCTGTTTGGCCACGGTCTGGATTCCGTTACTTTTGAACGACTATCGTCCAAGAAGTATCCAAAACTTAGACGATAGTCGTTTCAAAAGTTTTACCCGTGGTTTGATTGTTAATATGACCACCTGCTAACCCAGAGGTTCGAGGTACGAATCCCAGCAGAGGCAAAAATGTTTTTCCACGGGTATCGCCTTTCGCGAGGAAATGGCAAGTCCTCCGTTAGTGAATTCATTGCCATGAAAAGCGCTTTCTCAATAAGCCGTTCGGAACCGGCAGAAAATTGTAAGTCCCCTCCATTCCCCCACAAGGCATGGTTGTGAGAAATGCGCTAGGCCCAGGATCTAATCGCTCTGTTGCGCCACCCTATTTTTTTATTTTTATTTTTTTTGAATAAGGCTGTAAAAATCCAGACCGAAACAATGAAAAAATGATTTCGAAAAACTTTAAAGATTACCAATATTTAATCGATGAAAAATGACGATAGTTACAGGATGAAGACCATTTAAAAAAAAATTATTAACTATTGGTTACCAAATCGTTTTTGCAGTTGTGGCACCTGCAAAAAACCAGTTGTCACTGAGTTTCTTTTTTGTCAAGTCGCGTCGGTGTGGATATTCTCATTCGTCGCTATGTAGCGACTACTGCAAAATCGCTTTTCCTAGGGAGATTTATTATTCGCACTAAGTTTCAATAGTGCGTGTTGATTTGATTTTTAATAAACACTTATTCAATTGCCTTCCCTAACGTGTAGAAACCGCTAAACAATCGAGTATAAACGTTCCCATTCAGAAACCATATTCAAATAAATAGGAAAAGGAACTATCTTTTGAATAAAATCAACTTATTGGAATTGATGCAACTCATATATATGTGTTTCATGCAACTGCAGAAGTGCAGAAAAGTAAAGCGATACGGATGAATACTATAAAGCACAAAAGTTAAAAAGAGAAGCGAATTGAATTATGGCTGCAGATGAAAAATTATGGGTGCAGATGAACATGTTCATCTGCGTGCATCTATAACTTTTCATCCGCATCCTATAACTAAAGAAGTGCAGACGGTGCCTTCCCTCTCTATCAGACAAGTATGAATTTTACATCTTGTGTCTTTATCCTTTTTTCATCTGCACTTGCAGATGCATGTAAATCCACCATAATTTTAGTTCAAAGTTCTACTGGGACTCAATATATTGGGACAAAAATTCATGTTTCCATTAAGTATTTTTTAAAAATAAATAACTTACCCAAATTTTAGAACGCAATGCACGTGATAGCAATAGAAAATGTTCTAATTTGAAGAGTTGGCGAAGCTTATGTCGCTTTCCATTGGACGAAAAAAACGGCCCAGAAGCGTAAAAAAGAATTCTGAAATAGTTCCAAATGAGAATGCACTCAAGAAGCACTAACACCACATAATGTGTTTCTATGTGAGTAACAGTAGAATTTACGTAACTGAATAGAAACGAATGTGGGTGTCACATGGGTTTTCAAAATAAGTGCTTCCCCGAATGAAACCAATAGAAAGCACATTACATTAGGCGTGTTTAATGAAAAAAAAGAGCAGAGCAGCGTAGCTCAGAGCAGAGCAAGAAATGAGATAAATGTCAGGCAATTTAGAGCAGAACAGCTGATGTCAAAAGTCAGCTGATAAGAAAGCAACAAAAATTTTGTGACCTTAGCTAGTTTGCAAAATTATGTTTGGTATGCTATTATAATAAAAATCTATATGCGGAAACATTGGAATCAAAACTAAACTAACATGCGATGTTAATTCAATTGATTTTAAGTTAAATTCGATTTCAAATAGATTGCAAAAAGCAAAATATAAACAAAAATATTTGAATCAAATGTCAACAACTGATTTTGACACTTTTGCTCCACTCTACTCCTACTCAAAAGCAAGTGCAGAAAATGCTGCTCTAAAAGCTCTAGAGCAGGTCATTAAACACAAAAAGTTCTTGCTCGGAGTAGAAAAATTTGTCATTAAACACCAAAAAGCTGCTTTTTTCTGCTCTAGATCGATCTAGAGCAGGTCATTAAACACACTTATTAGTAGATTTGTGAACAAAACAAATCGACCGAAATGGCTATACTGTTCAACGAATAGGCCACAACGCCTTTTACCTAAAAACTGAAGTAACAAAGAAGGGAAACAGTCGCTTTATTCGCTCAATGTTTCAGTGTGTAGCGATTCGATTTCGGAAAACAGCTTTTACCTGCCCTCTCTCACCTCTTTGCCGACAAGCTGTTCATCAAATCGACCATATCCATGTTGGGGATGTTTACCCCAATGTAGGTAAACCAAAACGTATTTAACAGTTGCAATATCAGGGCTGTTTTTTTGGGAGGCTGTCCGATACCTTGTATGGTAAGTCCAAAAAAACGGTTCGCGTTTTTATGTTTGATGGTTGGTATCCGTGACGAGTTGTCAATTGTCATAACAATCTAATAATCCATCCGTCTGCTCCTTTGTCCAACTTATTCGCTGCTTTCTGCAAATAAGTAATGCATTAGAACATAATTAATATAAAAATATCTTTTCTTACCTCTTTCTTTCTTGAGCCATGTTTGTTTACAAATATACTTTTTTTCAATCAACTGGGAAATGTCAAAAATAGCCGTGTTCACAAAAGTATGCAAGTATTTTCTTGTGGTTTTTTTTCTCTGTTTACACGCTTGGGTTCAGTTCACTTGAGAGTGAATGAGAACAAGTGCGAAAAACTTTTAAATGTCGGTAATCCGCTAAAATACATTACTTAAAAGTTTAAAAGTTCAATACTTATATTTTAAAAGTGTCTTAAGAAATAAGACACAAGCGGATACTTATCTGTATAAGAATCAACTTCCGCTTCATGGTATATATGTAACGAATAACGAAATCGAGTTTACTATTCCTTAATGGTTATTAATTGTAGATTAAATAAGTCTGGAACAGATGGCGCTTTTGTTGTTATTAATCATAGATTGCATAAATCTAGAACAGATGGCGCCTTAAGCGAATTTCTTTACAGAGAACTGTAAAACATTGTCCCTTGCACCTCACAGACGGCAACCTACAGCAACGCGTGGCCGCGTCTGCTAGTAATCAATAAATAAATCTATTTTAAGATAAGACGTAGTAAATACTATTGGAAAAAATGTCAACATTCACCGAAAAATGTGTTAAGGAACTATGCAAAAAAGAACAAAAATATAGTTTAACAGAGTTTTTTTCGTTTCTTTTACGATATATTATTATATACCTATGAACCTGCAAATTAAATAATCAAAATCAATAAATTTCTACAACTCAAAAATCGTTACCAAAATTCTTTTCTACTCTATTCTATTCTTGTACAAAATTCATTTCCATTCACTTGTGAACACGTCCTTTTTTGTTGTTCGAGCCTCTAGTCGCACCAACATTTAAAAATGAAAAACTCATTCGAACTCGAATTCTATCCCTTGTAAGTTTTACTCATCCTTTTATCCCTTGTATCTTTTGTTGTTGTTGCTTTACATGTATTTACCATACAAGGTACCGGACAGCCTCCCAAAAAAACAGGCCTATCAATTGTGAAGGTTCTAGGATAAGCCACGCAACGTATCGCTGTGCACAAGTCAGCACGTTTTTAAGAGAAAGTGTCAGCACTTGTTAATATCACTCTAACTTTAAGATGGATTCATTAAATATGAACGATTTATAAACAGCACTCTAACTAGTGACAACTTTAAAACGAACGTGAAGAGTACCAACTTTTTGACAGTTATGGCACTTTCCATTGGTTTCACTCAGGGAAGCACTCATTTTAAAAACCAATGGAACACCCAAAATTGTTTCTACTCGGTTTAACGTAATTTCCTTTGTGTGAGTGAAACACCTATGGGTCTTAAAAAAAAAATTTTCCTTGAAGAAACTGTTCTTTTTGACATTTGAGTAACATGTGTTAGTGCTTCTGAGTCGATTCTCACTTCAAATCGAGAAGCGGCTGTCACTCCTCAGAATCATGAGAAGCGATCTTTTTGCACCAATGGAACGGTTTGAGAATGCTTCTGGACGCTCCTGGACGGTTCTTTTCTTCCAATGGAAAGTGCCATTAGGCAAATAAAGTGAACTAAGTATTTTATAGGAACAAAAAGTGTTTAATGAAAAAAAAGCAGAGCAAACACATTTAAGATGGCAAGCCTCACACACACAACTATATCCGTCCACAAACTGACTCTACAAACACCTTATTTTCGGATTTCAAAACCAGTTTGAAATCCGAAAATAAAGTGGTGTTAGTAAATTCACTGACACAGCTTTATATTCAGCTTAGTACGTGTATCATAGATGGATCTCGTGTTACAAAAGCAACAATGTAAGCAAATGGAAGTTACGGGGCAAGAGAGGTAATGGTTTTTCTCTTGTTCTTTATTCCTCTAAACTAAGCAGCAAACGAAAATTTGGAATGAAAGTTTTTTTTTCAAGAAATACTTCATTCAGAATAAATAAATCAAGAAATAAATCACATTTAAGATGTCAAGCAAGTGAGTAACGTCAGATGAGTTAGAGCAAGGTTGTAAGTATTTAAATGGGGGTTGTCTGATTTTTAATTTAGAGTGACTCTATAAAAGTATGAAGTTAAAATCAATTATAAATTGGTTCGAATGCCATTTTAATATACTGTGGCTATAAGTCTCATTTGAATGCGATTTACAAGACTATAAATTTGAGCTAAAGCTTCTAAAAACAAACAGTCGTATTTATAATCCCATTCTAAAGTATGTCTAACTTTGGACACCTCTTAGAACAGTGTCCAACTCCAAATCGTATTTATAAACACTTTCATCGCTGCCTAAGAAATGTCTAACTTTAGACACCGAAATTGGTTGTCTAAACTATGGCTAAAGTGACCATTATTACAGCAAAAAACAATTTTGTTGAACATGTTATAAAACACTGTTGAAAGTGTAAAGATCGAAAAAGTTAAGTAGTTTGAGTTGCAAAAATACTGCTTTCAACAATTCCATTTATAAATAGAACAAATTTGATCATTTTATCAGACTTGGAAAAGCTGAAACACAAAGTCAAATCAGCTGTTTTTTCGGTCAAGTTCAAGTCCTACACCACTCTTTTTCAAAGCCTTATAGTTGTTGTACTCGTATACCAAAACACAGACAGTGGTACTCCACGGATACATCATGAACGCTGCCATTTAGTTTTTCATTCGAAGTTGACAGTTTTAGGGGTTGTTAAGATAAGTCCCCTATTACATGATGTCTCACGAGCCCAGTCTCACATGAGTGGGAGAAAGAAAGGATATGTGAGGAAATGAGATGCACAAAAAAATTCCCGATGAGTACCGTGCCGATTTTTAGCAGTCTCTTGTCGTTTTCCATTGGTCGTTCGGAAGCCTTCTGAACGCTTCTCAAATCGTTCTATTGGCATCAAATGACAGTTCGTCTCCTCGAAAGAAGAGAAATTTGATTCTTGATTTGAAGAAGGAAGCGAAACCAGAAGCACTCACACACTGAAACACTGTTGACGTCAAAATTGACAAATGTGATTTGCCACCTCTAAAAATTTAAAAAGAGTGACCTGAAAACAATTATTAATTAATTAATTTTGTGAGATGAGTTCTAAAAACATTTTAAGACATATTCCTGTCGTTTTAAGTGAATTATGAAAAAAATGAAAAAAGTGAATGAAAAAAATAGCGCTCGACGTTTCACACCGATACACAATACAAGCAACGAAACTTCAAAGCAAATAAAAGTGTTACTTTAGCATCCCGGATCGGAGAGTTTTTCCGGATTACCAATGGAAAACGACATCATATTGACGTTTCTCTTTTCCCATATTCGTTTTTGCTATGTTGCTTTAATGTATTTTTTGTGTTGGTCAAATGAGCGTCAACTGAATGTTTTTTCATTTTCGTTGTGGTCTTGTTTTTTATTTTTCAAATCAAAAGTTGTAAAACCAATTTGTTATTTTTGTAATTTTATCAAGCAACTTACTTTATTTAGAGAAAAATAAAACTTTGAAGTTCATAAAGTGACAACAAGAAAAGGATTGAAAGAGAAATGAAGAATTGTCAAATTTTGAGACGTGAGCCTTCAAAATTGAACATGTAATAGTGATTGTCTCACGGGATGGAAATTTAAAAGGAACGTCAAAAATGAGACATGTCTCGTGAGACATCGTATAATAGGGGACTAACTGTTGGAATGCATTTATAAATACGATATTGGCTAAGGCTTGTCCAACTCTTTAGACACCGTCTAGCTGGACAACTGTCTAAGGATGTTCTAAGCAAATTTTATAAATACGACTGAAACTCCTTATAAAATTTAGTTTCGAATCTGAACCGGTTGAAACATTTTGAATCGGTAGTACGACTGGCAATATTTACAATGTTTTGGCAGCACTTAAGAACCTCAAAATGACATCTGTCAAACCCAAAAGTGACATGTCAAATTTTGATGTTTACAAAATTATTTTTCTTTTCAAACGTATAAAATTAAAGATTCTTTATTTATTTTCATCTATAAAACAAATAAGAAATGGATGAATCTCCAGGAAGTAAAGCTCTGGAAAATATGAAAACCTTGACGAATAACCTCGTGGAATTCAAAAAGCCTATAATTCCTAAAAAGCGTAATAAACCAAAAATTCTTACCGAAGAGAAATACATTGAGGTATGTATAATACACAAGCTTGCCTGCATATTAACTAGTTAACCAATCAGTCTATTTAATCTGTCAACTAAAGCCAAATGTGCGTTTCTTTCTTCGGAAAAGAAACTTCATTGTAAATTATTCTTTCATCTATGTACATTAGATTACATTCTCAAAAATATTTCTCATAACAATTCTTGGTAGAAAATTTTACAAAAGAAAGAAAAAACAAAATAATAAAATACAAATTTTATCAGCCGAGCTCAAAGTTGAAACTGTTACTAATATATGGCTAAAAAAAACCCTTCCCGGTTTCGAAAATAAAAGTGAATCATCATCCACTCGAAAAAATCTTAAGTGATTAATATTATCGATAAAAGTAATTCTAGCACGATAGATAACCTTTGATAAACTAGTTTCCATCGTAGCCAACTTGCTTTAGAGTGAATGAGTAAGCAATCGTGCTAATAATCAAAATATTAAAGCCTTGAGCTATGGAATGTTCAATAAGAACAACTCAATTTTAGTAGCCAAGGAGCATTCGTTTTTGTCGATTTTGTATACTCAAATCAGGTGTGACGGTTCTTGAAATACTTAAATCATCAAAAACAAATCAAATTCAAGAAAAACAAACAACAATATAGTACCTGTTCGTGACCATAGCGTTTTGGTTGAGAAACATGTCGCTTATCATTTTGACGCTCTACGGATTTGCAATATTTTTCCTGATTTTCTGGTTCGGCACTTGGTGTATTCATTTACTAGCGATCACTTACGGCAAATACAAATTCCATCGAAAACATTGCAGTTATCCCCCGGAGTCACCATTGCCCGGCGTTTCAATACTCAAACCTTTATTGGGAACCGACCCAAACTTGGAAAGTAATTTAGAGACCTTTTTTACAATGGATTATCCCACATATGAACTTTTATTTTGTGTGGAAAAATCAGACGACCCTGTTGTGCCCATTGTAGAAAGTTTGATAAAGAAATACCCGTTGGTTGACTCACGTCTGTTTATTGGTGGTTCAAACGTTGGAGTGAATCCCAAAATTAACAACATGTATCCAGGATATGCAGCAGCCAAATACGAACTCCTCATGATATCAGACAGTGGAATCAAAATGAGAAGTGACACTCTGATGAACATGGTACAGAACATGACAGAAAAGACGGGACTCGTCCATCAAATGCCCTTTACTTGTGACCGTGAAGGATTCGCAGCAACTTTTGAAAAGATTTATTTTGGAACGGTTCAGTCCCGCATCTACCTTAGTGCGGATTTGCTTAGCATAAACTGCCACACAGGCATGTCATGCCTCCTACGCAAGAAAGTGATGGACCAATACGGTGGACTTGAAAAATTTGGATGCTATTTAGCTGAGGATTTCTTTATTGCAAAAACTTTCACCGACCATGGATGGAAGATGCGTATAAGCAACCAACCAGCTTTGCAAAACAGCGGTTTTTGTGATATAAGCAATTTCCAAGCACGCCTAACACGCTGGGCTAAACTGCGTGCAGCAATGGTTCCAACTACCATAATCTTAGAGCCACTTTCTGAATGTATGGTGCTGGGAGCATTTGCTTCTTGGTCTGTATCGGTGCTCTTCAATTGGGACTCCTTGGTTTTTTATCTAGTGCACATTTTATCGTGGTTCCTCTCGGACTATATTCTACTAAACATTGTTCAGAATGGCTCTTTACCAATTCACAAATTCGAATTTCTAATCGGCTGGCTTTTTCGAGAAATTAGTGGACCATATATACTCCTACATTCCTTGTGGACTCCGGCGATACAATGGCGTTCTCGTATCTATAAGCTCGAATGGGGAGGAATCGCCAAGGAAGTACCCACAAGCAGTAGCTGTTCTAGTTGTGCCAGTTTAACAAAAAATATCTCATAGTATTTTCATTTCATCGATTTAGGTAGGCTTTCAAAAGCTTTTTACATTTGCAAACTGAGAAGAGTTCATCCAAAGCCTTAAGTCATTTCTAATTGAACTACTCTCTTTACTCAACAGGAACTATCTAAAATAATTCAACGTGATTTCTTCCCTGATTTGGATAAACTACGGGCTCAAAACGACTACCTCGATGCACTAGAAAAAAATGATCACAGTAAGATGCGAGAAATTCGGGCTAAGTACAGCGGAAATCAGTTCTCTGAAAGGAGTAGATGTAAGTTTTATGAATACTTTTATATCAAAGCAACAAACTAAAAAGATCCTTCATTTATTTTGCAGCAATGACTCCAGCTACATTTGAAACTCCACAGCTTAACACATCTGGAAGCACCCCAAAGAGTCGGCCACCTTCTGAAAGCGACACGCCGAAAACAATTCAGTCGACTTCAAGTGAAACGAAATCCTTGTCCACGTCGCATTCATTAGACTCGTTTCTTCAGGCTTATACCAGCGAAGATAACTATAGTTTCCAAGAGATTGTGGAAACTGCAGACGAGAAGCTTCGCGAAAAGTTTTCTGTTTTGTACAATCAGGAGTACCTTTCATCTGAAAAATTAGCAAGAGCACTTACCTTGCCGAGTATTGAGACTCAATTTTCAGATGCAGATCCACAGAAAGCAGTAAGTCGAAACAGTAGCAAAATAACAATATGTGTGTAAAGCTTATCTCTTTTCAGATAGAAACGTGGACTTATCGCAACAAAAATTTCATAATGTACATACCAGACGGGGTAGAGCTGACTGAAGAAGAAAAAATCGAATCTGTGAATCGGCGTCAGGTTATATCGCACAGTAACACCCGCCTATCAATGAATCCATTCAATGAAACACGCAACAAGGAAACAATGTCGGAAATCATCAAAACTCAATCACAACAGGTCAATGGAAAAGTTGGAGTTGATGGTAATATCATGAATCTGAAACCCGTTCCAAATATTCGTGGATTCGATATGGTAAAGACACCATCGCCACGGCCTGGTGATGCCTTTAGTCCTCTCATGACCTGGGGAGAGATTGAAGGAACACCATTTCGCCTTGATGGAAGTGATACTCCAATAAGATCCAACAATGGGCCTTCGTTTCGAATAAATGAAAATTCACGAAGAGAAACAATTGCCTTGGCATTGGCAGAGAAAGTTGGTGAAAAGATGAGAGCTCAAAAGCAAAGAGCCATGGACACGGCGAGGAAAAACATAGGTTCTCCTTTTATTCGATCTTCAATGGATCGACTGGCGTCTATGTCTCCAGCAGCAAGACGTTTGGCAACATCAAAATTGGGACTTCGCACTCCTAGTCCCCTGCGAACGCCAGCTTTTGGGAAAAATAAACTTAAAACTACTCCTCTTACATTGGCACAGCGAAGAAAAACTCCTTCCTCAGCGCTTCCAAAGTCCTCAGAGGTCATCAGCAAACCTGATTTAACAGATGACCTTTTGAAGATTCCAAAAACAACAAAACGATTGAATGCATCGGATTTTTTTTAAAAAGAGTATTACGTTTAGTTGTTAAGTGAAGTTATTAGAAATAAATTGTAGACATAAGTAGAAGGTGATACTTTTTTTGTTATTTTGTGGGTCGCTAAGCCTGTTCGGATATTCTTAATATAAGATTCATCCATGCTAAGATATTTCCAATTGAATCTTTTTCTAGCAAATGTATCGATTTACAATGATGACAATTCAGTAGAGAGGCATTCATCGGAAACGTCTCAGCAAGGATAAGCTTAAATAGTCTTTGAATATAAAAGATAGTTTAAGTAAGCAGTTGTGCTGTTCAAAATATAGGGGCCGTTTCGATGTTTGGGAAAGATCTCTGTTTTTCACTTTGTTAAACACTCCTTTCCGTTAAAAATATTCATTTAGTCACTACAGAGTTCAGACTCAGGCGCACATAGGATCCATTTTGTGCAAGTGATTCGGAAGCTACTCATTCGGAAGCTACTCATTCGAATAACTCTCAGACAATCGTTATCTTGCTTTGAAAAATGTTGATGAGTAACCTTAAATCTCAATTCACATGGCTGTTCTGATTTTCGTACGGATTCAAAACGGAAACCGAAATTGAATCCGTACGGACTTAAAAAGGGTGACCTTATTTCCGAACGGATTCACTACTGATTTTTTGTCACAAAAACGTGTTGAAAATTAAATTTTTGTGTTTATTGGAACTATTTACAGCCTTATTGCATGTTAGTGCTAATATAGTTTATTATTTTTTCATTTCTAGCAATAAATAATGCTCTACAGAATTCATTAACCGGATTCAATTCCGCTAACAAAATGATAAGCGAATTGAAAACGTACGGATTCGGAATTGAGAACCGCAAAAATTCTAAAACGGGAAGATATGGTATCCGAACGGAAATCAGAACAGGGGTGAATATTTAACAACTGCAACAAAAAATTTATAGTAAGTAGGTAGTCCTTAGTTTTTTTCGGTGGCAATTCCTCTGAGAGAAAGACCATTTGCGTACGGAACCATACTAGACAGTTGAAGCTCTGAGTTTTTGTCATGCCTTGAATGGGTTCAAGATCTCATCACCTAATCTCATTTAAAATTCTTTTTAGTTAGAAACAATTTTCTGGCGCCTGTTGCCAATAATAATTACTTGTGAGCTCGAACCTGGCTTTCACAATTTACTTTGCCTTTATTTTTCTCGCACAGATAAGCTTGAAGCTAACCGTCTATTATCTCAATTTATAAAAATACACGCAAATTAAAAAAAAAACATTTATTTTTAAAATATGAACATAAATATGTTAAACATGTGTATACAGAAACAGCACCATATAAATCAACTAAACTAAGTACATTTAATGGAAATAGAACATTTATTTTGAGATTCAATCATAATAATCAACGTGGTCTCCAGATTTGAAATTAAAGTCCTTGAGAACGGCCAGAAACTTTGCAGTAGTCATTTGTGTGGTAAGTATTGTTTTTTGCTCCCTTGAACTTCGAAAGCCCTCTCTAATTTCTTCGTTCATTGATTTTTCTTGCAAGATAACAGTCATATCAGTGTCGACCGGGCCTGGTGAGTAATTCAGAACAACAGTATCTTTCTCTTCTAGAGCCAGTACTCGGAAGTACATTTCACGAGCCGCCTTTCCAGATCCATATTGTGCCATACTTGGGAATGGTTCAATGCCTACTTTGGACGTTATGTTCACCACCACCTTAGGGATAGTTTCAAATCGTTTCATGAATTCGGCGTTTAACGCGCAAACGCCGAACACATTTAGGTGGTAATACTTCTGCCAGCTACCAATGTCAGACAATTCTTTAGCGGGTCTGGAAACATCTCCGATTGATCCAACATTGTGTATAATAAGTGCCCGTTCAAAATCATTTATCTCGAATCCAGTCAAGGCATCTGAGAGTGTTTCTTGGTATTCTTTATTTGCAGCTTGACCCAATTCAAGGGGATATACTTTAACAGTGATGTCTGTGTTAATAGCTATTATTTCTTTGCGGGTTTGTTCTAGACCTGCCAGTGAACGAGCATATAAAACAACCAAACTGCCTGGTTTCAGTAGGCGACTGCATTCAACTGCCATAGTTTGGCCAATGCCTTTGGAGGCTCCACTTAGGATAAAAATTGTTTTCTTATCAAGATCCATGACTATGACCGATTAAGATGACTTGAAATAAAAAAATATCGATTGTCCAACGCGACGATACAACGTTCAAGTAAAGTTTATGCGAGTTCAAATGAAATGAGAAAGTAAAAGTACAACTTACAAGTTGAATATACGAGCACTTGACATACACTGACAACAATTCACGTCTGGCTACTAGCTGCTGACTCAACCAATTCAAGTAATTTCATTTGATCTCGATGTTGACCAAAGCAACGCAACGGCTTCGGGGTTTTGCCATGAAAAAGATGTACCTACAAGATAATTACATTCACTCAAATCCACTTGTTGTCGAGTTATTTTACTGTTTGAATTTGAATAAAAAAATCTACTCTCACTCAATGCTCTTTAGAAACAGTGATGCCACTTTGAAAGAATGGCTATATACCTACTCATTCTTACTTGTTCGTTGATGCTTGTTTGTTCTCTGATCATATGCCAATAACGGTTAAACTTAACCCAGATGTGATGCCAATGGAGGAATTACGAGAGCTTCAACTCCCGCAGAAACTGCTATGGAAGGAAACAAGGGCAATAGAGTATCGAACTAATCTGAACCAAAACTTAACGACAGAAGTAGAGCTTCATATCGGAGATATTGGCAACATAATAAGATGTTCTTACCCAGCTCAAGGACAAACGCATACAAAGGGAGCAAAAAGGAAGGAGAAGTGGTTTGATGGTGACTGTGAAGCGGCACGAAAGAGATCTTTTGGATGGCTCAGAGCATTTCGAAAGCATAACAACCTCTGTTTTAAAAGTAATTACATTGAAGCTAACAAAATATTTAAGAAAATCTGCAAAGAGAAAAAGAAAACGTTCCTTGAAACAGAAGCATTAAAACTTACATGTTGCAAAGATGCAAAAGACTTTTGGACGGCAATTAAAACTCTCAACGGAAAAAATTTTCAAATAAGTGCTAAGTTATCTATTACAACTTTGAAAGAGCACTTTCACAGACTTTTAAATCCAGTTACTATTTCACCGCCTTTTTTGTATGCAAAACCTTCGTTCCAAAATGATATTCTTGATTCTCCTTTCACGCTTGAGGAATTACAGGTGACCGTGAATAAACTGAAGGATAGAAAAGCACCAGGAGCAGATAGAATCACTGTAGAATTCTTAAAATATGGAACGGTAGACCTTCTCAAGAAACTTACTGAGGCCTACAATAGAATTTTTGAGACTGCAAGTATACCAGATGAGTTTAAGGAATCGATAGTATTCCCAATACACAAAAAAGGTGACATAACTGAACCAAATAACTATCGTGGTATATCGTTTCTAAATGCGTCGTACAAAGTTTTTGTATCGCTGCTTAACAATCGGTTATGGGAATGGATAAACCACAACAAAAAACTGAAAGAATTTCAGGCTGGTTTTCGTAGCGGTTATTCGGCAAACGATAACATATTTGTGCTACGAAGCATTGCGGGGATCCTGCTGGAGCAAAAGAAGAAGCTGTATGTATTTTTTGTCGATTTTAAGGCAGCTTTCGACACGGTGGACAGAAGTGCCTTGTTTTACAAGTTGTACAATGCTGGAATCACATCCAAGTTTGGAAAGACTTTAGAGAATCTTTATCATGAGAACCATGCAGCTGTTTGGAACGGCGATGGCCTATCTGAATGGTTTGGGACATCTATGGGAGTCAAGCAAGGATGCCCTCTGAGTCCATTGTTATTTGCCCTGTTTATCGACGATCTAATCGACTATCTACCAGGTGGAATTGAATTTGCCGGAATCATGATTAAAGCCCTCTTATTTGCGGACGACGTTGTTCTTTTTGCTTATTCGCCCAAAACGCTGCAACTCATGATCAACCGGCTTGATTCGTACTGCCGATTGTGGAATTTAACGGTGAATCTTAGCAAATCTAAGATAATGGTCTTTAAAAAGGGTGCTGGCAGAATGGCCAGAAACGAACAATGGCATTTAAATAATGAACCGATAGAAATTGTGAGAGCATATAAATATCTTGGAGTGTTGATAACCAGCAATCTAAATATGGAAAGCCATTTAAGGGAAAAGCTCGTGAAATCCAAAAGTGCGATAAGTGCGTCTTGGACGAAATGTTTCTCTAGCAAACTTATCGACCATAGCGTAAAGTATCAAGTTTTCGTAGCAGTGGCGGAATCGGTGATGTTGTATGCAGCTCAAACTTGGGGTTACGAAAAGTATGACGATGTAGAAAAACTTTTAAGGTATTATGTAAAAAGATGTTTTCTTCTACCAAGGAACACGCCGAATTACATGATAACCATCGAGACTGGGCTGTCGCCTTTGTTCATCAAAACGCTAAAGCTGAACGTGGACTATTTATTGAAAATATTTGGTATGCCGGACGGAAGATTGCCAAAAGTAATAGCATTACATACTATTGCAAGGAAGAGTTTATGGTTTGAAAAGCTTAAAGAACTTGCGGACTACTGTGGCCTACACTTCGAGCTAAGCATACAGGAAACTAATGGAAGAAATATTAAAGAAGCGCTTTATAACCTTGTCGCAAAGGTGGATGAAAAATTTAGATTAGATTGTATCAATGAGGCTACTTCTTCTGTACATAGAGCAACCTACAGTATTTTACAACACAATCTATGCGAAAGAAACTATTTCCAATCGAAATTTAGCCAAAAGTTGATTTCAGCGATATTCAAAATGCGAGGAGAGCTGGTAAGGCTAAACTACATCCCTCATCGTGACGATCTGCCTATTATTTGCAGTCTTTGTAACCTATCCGTAAGAGAAGATATCGTCCATTTCATCGGAATATGTCCAATCCTGAAGGAAGTAAGAAGGATCTTTCTTGGCAGCGATGTAAAAGACGAATTGCAAGTAATAGCGATGCTGAACTGCGAAGGCGATATAAACAAGTTGTTTAACTTTTACGAAAAAGCAATTCTGTATAGGAGTAAAATCATGAATGAAGCCTTTTAAAAATAAATGTATAAAACTCCATTATATAATTGAAGTAATTTTTTTTTTTTTTTTATGATCAATTTTCACTTTATTGAATTTTTTATTTGCTATTAAAAACTACTATTTACTTTGTAAACCTTTATATGTCAATCAGGCAGACGGCAATAGCCAAGCTTTAACGATTTTATGAAAAAAAAGCTATGTAAATTGTATTTGAGAAAAACAATAAAATCAACTATCTATCTATCTATCTATCTATCTATCTTGTTTGATGGGGCGAGTACAGAAAGCTAACAAAAAGGCTACTTAAGGACTTAGTAAGTTAGTAATGGTACGCCTATTACATACGTACATCTTATATATAAAAATGAATCACAAAATGTGTTGGTAAGCGCATAACTCAACAACGCCTGGACCAATTTGGCCAATTCTTTTTCTGTTGTGTTTGTTATTCTAAGGAGAAGGTTTTTATGACCTAAAAAATTGAAAAAAAATTTTGCGGATATTCCCAGAGGAACGGGTTTGGGAACGAAAACTTAGAAACTACTAGACAGGTTTCTTAAACGATTCGAGCATAAGGGGTGCTACATTATCCCCCTCCATCACTAATTAAGATTATATTTCATCTATATAATCCCACGGGCACAGAAACGGGAACGAGAACCGAAATCTTAAAGTTACTTGACCGATTTCAAAATTTCATTCAACTCTTGGATGTTACATTCATATCTCAGTGACATAGACTTATGAATGACTCCTGTCAAGGGTTGATCCCCATATTCCGAAAGGAACGAGTTGGGGAATGGAAACTTAGAAACTTACTGGACAGCTTTCTATATCCCTTCCTGCACTAGGATTGCTACATTATCCCCCTTCATTAGTAATTTAGACTATATTTCATCCCTATAATCCCACGATAACAGAAACGGGAACGAGAACGGGAACCATAAAATTATTTGACCGATTTCCAAAATGCTTTCAACTCTAGGATGTTACATTATCCCTCAGGGAATTAGGCTTATATTTCACATATTTCCACGGTAACGGAAGATTCCCACAGGGCCGGGGCTGGGAACGGCAACCTAGAAACTACTGAACAGATTTCAAAAATTCTTTCGTTATTGGGATGCCACATAATCCCAAAGTAAAAACGATTATATTTCATCCCCAAGTTCCTACTTAAGCGGAAAAACGAGAACGGGAAACTAAAAACTACAGACCCAAGCAACGCGCGCCGGGTGGCTCAGCTATCTATCTTTATATTTAAAAATGAATTGCTGTTCGTTAGTCTGGCTAAAACACGAAAACGGCTGAACGGATTTATCTTATCTTGATCTTAAAATGTTCATGTAGGTCTAGGGAAGGTTTAAAAGCTTTTATTTCATTCCTATAATCCCACGGGAACAGAAACATGAACGGGAAAGGGAACCTCAAAGTTATTTGACAGATTCCAAAAGTTCTTTCAACTCTAGGATGTTACATTATATTTGATTCACATATTTCTACGGGAACGGAAGATTCCCTCAGGAACAGAGAACGGGAACCTTAAAGTCATTTGACCGATTTCAAAAAATGTTTCAACTCTAGAATGTTACATTGTCCTTCCAAAACGGGGTTTTAAATAGAAACTTAGAAACAACTGGGCAGATTTAAAAAATTCTTTCGACACATAATGCCTCAGTAACTTAGCGTAGATTTCATCCCTAATCCCACGGAAACAGAAACAGGAATGAGCACGGGAGCCTTAAAACTACAGACCCGAGCAACGCCAGGCGGCTCAGCTATTTAAATAACAAATAGTAAGATTATTGGATTGTTTGTTTTTAAGAACTCTTTTGACTTTCGCCTGGTAAGAAGAAAGATTGAAACTTTTTTTAGTTAAAAGTGTTACTTTTACAAAAATCCAAACTATTTTTTCATATGAACACATTGAACTTTATTTACATTCGCAAAACAAAACGAATTGATTTAAAGTGATATTATACACTTTGACATAAGCAATGAAAGCGTCTTATAGGCCTTTGGTAGGGATAATAAGGATCTCGAAGGGATACAGGGTTCGAAATGAAGTCGAAGTTCTTTAGTTATTATGTAGTCAGGAAGAAATGAGTAAAGCAATAAAGGCTCGAAGAAAATTTTAATTTTGGCTCAGACCCAATAAGGGTATTGTAAAATCGCTTGGTGGTCTCTGTGACCATGTTGAACGGTGCAGATGCTGACACTTTGATGTACTCAACAAGTGTCACGAGCTTCGGCAACGGGACGGGAACAACAACATTAGCGGGAACATGGAAAATATTGAACGAATTCCCAAAAATTTTTCAATGTTTGAATGCTTCATTGCTCCTGAGTATTAAAGACAACATTTCCTTCCCATATTCTTTCCGGGACGGAAACGGTAATGGCGAAATAACCAAGAAACTGGAAAGTACTTAAGCGGTTACAAAAATTCTTTCACTGTTAGAATGCTTCATTGTCCCTGAGAATATATTTCATCACCATTGTCCCACAGGAACGGGAACGGAAATCCAAAAAAAAAAACACTCTACCGATTTCAATGCGTATTTCAATTTAACAGTACTGGGCCGATTCCAAAAACTATGCCATCGTTAGAGTGCTTAGCTGTTCCTAAGTAACATAAACTATATTTCATCGCCATTCTCCCACTAAAATGGAAACTTGGAAACTACTTGACTAAACTTACCTAATTCGATTAACGTAGGGCCTGAGCCACGCCAGGCGGGTCAGCTAGTACATAATATATACGAGTTCGAGGTTCGAATACCTGAAACATCCCAGAGTTATTACACTGCCATGAAAAACACCTTGTCCTCGAGAATGCATTGTAAAAAAAAATGCGCTTTGCATAGGGACTTCCTGACCTTTGTTGTGTCATCCTATTCAAAATGAAATGAATATAGATGAGTAGGGTGGAACAACAAAGTTCGGGGAGCCACAGCCAACGATAGTCGAACATAAGGTCCGTTCGTTGAACTTTCCCCAGGGTTGACCCAGATTTTCTTGACAACCCTGAGTTTTCACAAAAACTTGGGTTTTCCAGTCCTCAAAAAACGCTTAACCACAAATCACCACACATCCCTGTAATTTAAATAAAAATACATGCCATTTGACAGCCCTCAATCTGCCACAGCAAAAAGCTAGGGCGAGTTGATGGAAAACCTAGGTCAACCCTAGAGCTCAAAAAACACTAAGTTTGACATTCAGGGCGACTTAATGTTTCTCAAAAAACGCTTTGTGGCGACCCCGGACCTAGGTCTTCAACGAACAAACTTATAAAACTTGTCAGTCAACGCAGAAATTCAATGTCAACCGTCAGTAGAGATAGTAGACTAATTAATTCTTCATTCATACAGCGAACATCAACAGTTCGTCAATCCTTGAACAGGTCTATTACATTTAATTATTGATGAAAATCTTTTTTTAAATACGAAATAACAAAGTAACCTCAAATATTTTACTATTGACAAAGTGAGGTTGCATTTAAGATGGCAGCTGCATATCAAAGCGCATGCTTATTTGAAATCCTCACTTCGTGAATGGTCATTTCGGAAATGACTGTTGCGTTATTAGTTTTATAAATTCGTTGGTTTTTAAACAACGCCTGTTCTATATGTAGAAGTATAGTGAACTAGACTATGGTCTTAGGTCAAAAAACTCAAATTGTAAGAACTCATGATTGAATGTTAATAAATAAAATAAAAATAGGGTGGTGCAGCAGAGCGAATAGCCAAAGAGTCTAGCGCATTTCTCACAACCATGCCTTGTGAGGGAATGGAGGGACCTACAATTTTCTGTCGGTTCCGAACGGCGCTTTTCATGGCAATGAATTTACCTACGGAGGACTTACCAGTTCCTTGCGAAAGGCGATACCCGTAAAAAAAACATTTTTGCCTCTGTTAGGATTCGAACCACGATTCTCGTTGTCAACAGGCGAACATGCTTTTTTTTAGTTTAAAATTCATTTTTTACTTTCTTTAACTCATAATTAACAAAAATGTTTGAGCTAGCTTACATAATAGCTTAATTAACTTACTGACCCTAGGCGTGTACTCTAAATTAGTCAATTCAATAACTTAATTCTAATGCCTTTCGGCCTAAGGATACAATATCATATTTCAAACTATTTTCTTAAAACTACTTAAAACTAGAGCAGCTACAGCAGCTTTTTGTTTTATAATTTTTTGGATTTTCAATGCCACTTTTTTTTATTTAGTGTTTTATTAATTTTTTACAATTTTTTTTATATTTTCGATGCCGCTTTATTTTTTTTTTTTTTGTTTTGATTTTTGTGTTTTTTACTTTTTTTTTGTATACATTTTTAATTTTCTTCGGTTTCCACTGTGCCCACCCGCTACCCTAAGACTTACACTCTAAACCTATGCAAGTCTGCCATTAGCGACTCGCTATCATTATCATTATCATTTTCAATTTGTTACTCCGACAACCACCAGACGTTTTAATAACGTCCAGTTGTAAAGGAGCTGTCGTTCTACGGATTTAGGGCAGATGTGGTAGATTAGCGGAAACGCCAACCTATCCTGTATCAAACCTACCATGTAAAAATAGAGAAAAGCCTCCGGTGGAACATATCCACTGAAACGTGTTCTCTCCCTATATTTCTAGGTTAGGGTATCCTTATATTCAATCAGGGCATTTTTCGAAGACATCGCTTTTGCAGTGTGACCCCGAGTCAGTTTTATATTGAAGTTTCCGATTCTGTTTATTTGAGCCCCGTCGTTGTAAGGGACCCCCATTAGGATAATATTTTCTGTACTCGTCGGAGTCTGGTGTTCTGTGCAATTCAAGACAGGTACGCAGACTCTGTCTCACAAACACCCGAATCTTTTCCATCTGAGACGCAGTAATATTGAAACACACAGGGCACCCATAGACAATCATTGGCCTTATGAGGGCCATGTAGCAAATCACCTTCACTCTGCTATCAAGTTGACTGCTGTAAAATAGTCGCTTCGTCAGAGCAAAAGCTCCTCTAGCCCTGGCCAGAGCCGCATCCATATGTTTGTAAAAATATAGATACTGATCTAGCCAGAGCGCAAGTCATATAAAATCAATCGACTTTTATATGGCTAGTTCATTGTATTCATGCCATACTTTATATGGCACAGGCTGTCATATATGTAAGTGTGATAGCGATACTTTTCTTTGTCATATAATTATTGTTTGCCATACAAATTGTCCATATACATATATATGGCATAGTGTAATATAACTTGCAATGTTTACAGAAAACGTGCCATACATTATATGACAAATTTGTTCTAATCAAAATTGTTTGATGAGATTGATCTCACTCATAGTTAGTTATTATAGTTGTTTATTATAAAACATTGGCTCCACGGTAGTGGAATCTTTGTCAGTCACGCACATTAAGTCATTTCAGAGTTCAATAAAAATTTGCTGAGCATTAGATTTTGGTGTATAGCTTCCACATTGCTTTATAATATGTAGATGCTCGTTTAGATTAGATCGGTTTCTTTCTATTACCGGACTTTTGAAAATATACATTTATAAGGGGTAGTTACGATCCGATGTTATTTTTATCGAACTATTCTTGTATCGTTGTATTCTTGTAAAAGTATAACTTTCAAGTAGCAGCTATAATTCCAAAAGAAAGTACAGTTTTACCATTTTTCTACGCCACCGCGCCGTCGGATCACGAATACCACTTATATAATTAAAAGTGCTGTGTTGGTGGTATTGCCATCTGTCAGATTGACTGAACTATGAAAAATAACGTTTGAGGATGGTTTCAAAATACCTTCGCTATAAGTTTTAGACAAAAAAGTCGAGGAATTGTTTGTAGCTTAGAATGTTTCCTGCAGAAAAAAATATTGCCCAAAAGACTCGCAGCAGAACGGCGGGCGGCGGCGTGCCACCTGCTACTTATTCCTATAAGAAAATAGTGAGCTTAAAACGTAAGACCGACCTAAAAACAAAATTTTCTATAGTTTGAGTGTTTTTCCTTAACACTTAATTAGATGTACTTATAACACTTCTATCTGACTATGAAAAAAGTCAAAGTTGTTTTAAGGGACATTGGTGAGATCCGTTCTCTGTCTGTGTTTAACCGCCTTTTCTGAAGAATTTTTTGGTTTCATTCAGGTGCTAATGTACCCTGCAAGAACAAGGACTACTTAAACGACCCAGTTGACGAAATTAACAACTCGCAAATTTTTATTTTTACACCACACATCCATACTCCATTGAGAAAACTTTTTCCGCTTCGCTTTTAGCTTCATTATTTTATCCGTGAGTAAAAAGCGAATCGAAGCAAACGAAATTTCACTTCGGGTAGTACGGTCTTGTGGTTGAACATAAAAGATTCACACGAACCGACCAGGAGAAAGTAGCTAAGAGCGAAACAAACATTAAGAAAGTGGATTTAGTTATTATTGCGCACATAAGAAGGTGAACTCCTATGTCACGAATTGGGAGACAACGTGAGCGATGAATTCATATATACATTGACAGCTGATATAAGTGGCCCAAATTTTGGAGCTTTGTTTTTCGGAACTTCAAAATGTTTTTCCTTCAAATAAATAAAAGGAAACTAGAATATATACATTTAGCGCATCCACTATGTTCTTAATCCTTTTTAAGAAGGAAAACTAGTTTTAAGATCATATGTATGTGCATCAGACTCATATAAATGCTGCTTCAAAATGGCAACAAAAGACATCATGGGCCTAAATTCTTTTCTTCAGTGGGTTTTATTGCCTCTTCAAAGTGGAAACAAAGCCGGTGGGTGTTACTTCCATTTTTTTGAGCAACAAGGCTCACGTGTCTTATTGCCGCGGCACTTATTGCACTGCACCGACAACATGAGCTTGAACTGTATTGCTGCGAACTGACTTGCTAAGAACTAGACTTAGAACTTTGTTGTATGAATAGCATAAGGAATTAGGATATTCAGACCCAAACCAAGTGCAAGAAAAAGCAAGAATTTCTAATGAAACAACAAAGTAGAAACAAATTACAACACATTATTTATATTTATTTAATTTATCTCTTTATTATTTTCAGTCAAAATAACTAACGTAATCGCCAGATTTGAATTTGAATTCCTGATGTTCCTTAATAAACTTTGCAGTGGTTTGCTCAGTAGTTAGCACTGTTTTGTTCTCCTTCAAATCTTTGAAATACTTCTTCATGTTCTCATTTGTGGTTTCTTTCTCATAACCATTAAACATATCAGTATCTACCGGTCCTGGTGAATAATTCATTACAACGGTGTCAGGTTCTTCGGCAGCAAGAACCTGGAAAAGCATTTGACGACTCGCCTTGCCAGAACAGTATTGTGCCATTGTTGGAAATGCCTTAATTCCAGCTCCAGAAGTGATGTTTACAACCAATTTTGGAATATCCTTAAAACGAGTCATGAATTCAGAATTCAGTGAACATACCCCAAACACATTTAAGTGATAATTCTTCTTCCAGTCCTCAATGTCCGAGAGCTCTTTAGCACTTTTTTTTATGTTGCCAGTTGTGCCAACGTTGTGGATAATAAATGCACGCTCAAAATCACTCACTTTAACATCAGCCAAGACTTTGTCGAAGAGTTGATGATATTCCTTGTGGGTAGCCTCGCCCAAGTCAATGGGATACACTTTAACATCGATGTTCTTGTTCACACTTAATATTTCTTTACGGGTTTCTTCCAGACCTGCCGCAGAACGTGCACACAAAATTGCCAAGCTATTCGGTTTAAACAGACGACAACATTCCACTGACATTGTTTTGCCAATACCCTTAGATGCTCCGGTTAGTATAAATATGGTTTTCTTATTCAAATCCATCGCTTATTATTTTTTTCGTTTCAAAAGATTAAAAAAAAAGAAAAACAAAAAACTTGGTTAAAGTTCTACTATTTTGCAGACTTCTCTGTATGAAGTGCTGTTTTCAACTGTGTCGGCTGTTGGGTGACTTGCAGTATCTACATAATTCTTATCTTACGCACTTGATATAAATGTTTTCAATCAGTGTCATAATCGCCTGACAAAGAAATGGTTGCCGCTGGCTGTTTTAAGTTGACATTTAGTACTTATCATGGATTAGTAGTTAATTTCAACTTTCCATATTATTATTTAAAGTCGAAGTTCACTTTGGTCGATTTGTTGCAACTTCGTGCGAATAAAGTGAATGTTTTCTTGTTCTCTTTCTCTGTAACTACAATTGACGTAGTCAATACCTACAAATTAGTGTAACAGAGAAGAATAACAAAAAAACAGTCGCTTTGTTCGCATGAAGTTTCAAAAAATTTATCAATCTGAACTTTGTCAAAGCCTTCCAGCCTCTGCCATATTAACACGATTTATAAATTGGGAGCTGAGCTTTTAAAGCATTCTTCTCTTCGGAATGTAATTTTTTAAGATAAAAATAGTTTCAATTTTACTCCCCATATAGAAAAATTTTTGCTATATAGGGAACTGAAAACTTTGAATTTAATTTGTGAACGAGCAGATTCTCACAGCGATCAAGGTCCAGAATGAGGGTCTTCCCGTTTCTGAATGGAGGGTCGTAAAACACGAAGCCAAAGGTTTTTTAACCTTTTCTGTAGACCACAAATCTGCGGCTCTACTGAAAACAAAAGAGGGTATCATAGAATTTAGGTATGGCAATGAGCAACTTCGCACAACTTCGGCAAAAGAGTGTGACGCAAGGCCATCATTAGCATTGAGTCCTTCTAACAGTATAAAAACCATCACTCTCTTTCTTTCCTCTAAAAACGTCGCCGTCGCCCTGTCTGCATCCAGAGGCGATGTTATAAAAAGTGAAGATGTAACAATAGCTGTCAGAAGCAGCCAAGTCGAATTCACGACTGAAAACGCCAGCGAGTTCTCCTCTACCCCACAAAAAAAAAAAAAAAAAACTCCCTAAAATTCCTGCAGATAAATCTCATGCAGGCCAAGGCTGCCTCAGCTGCAGCAAGCAAGGAATTTATCAAGCAGCATCTGGATTGTTTACTAGTCCAGGAACCGTGGGTGGTAAAAGGGCAAAATAAAGGGTATTCTGCAATCGACAATACGCAACTCCAAGGATACCAAGACACACGGACTGGAATCTCATCCGATCTCACTGATCAATCTTTAACTACAAATGTGAGTTACAACAATATACCCAAAAGCCAACAGTGCCGCACAAATTGTCTATCAAGAAATATGGAAAAAGTTCTTTCTTTACATATTTGCATTTCGCAATATAGTCAATCCTCTCAATGCTAACTAATTCGCTTATTAGACTAAAGATCCAGGCTAAAACGTTTCCAAAAAGGATTCCCCTTGACATAAAAAACACCTGTTCTTCGAATTTTTTAGGTTCTTACACGACCTCAACTTCGTTTAGTGCAACAATTTGAGCATAGATAAGAGTCCAGAGAAACACACAATTTCAATTCAAAACCTTTTTGTTTAAATAGCACTTCACTTCGTTGTACAGAGCTTAACGTAAGATCATATGGACAATCTTATCAACGCTATTCATAATAAGTGTTAGTGGTTAGTACTCGTAGAAAAAAAAACTAAAGCTTCGTGTTGCCGCCATAAATAAATCAATGTTCGAAAACTCAGATATAAAGGTGTTCGGACTATATGCAGAATCTGTCCAAAAAGCCCCACATTAGTTTGCGTTGGTTTGCTCGCACATCAAATGTCTGCAAGTGAGTACGCCAAAAAGGTCAATTTGACACGTATCCACATGTGAAAAAATCTCATCAGACATTTGTGATCACTGATCATAGATTCTTAGCTTCATAGATTCTTTGAAATTTGTGTTTTGCTCATGGTTTGTGACTGTTGATTGTAGATAAATTGAAAAATGCTAAAATTATTTAAAATTGTCGAAAAAAGTGTGCTGCTATTGCTGTTTCGGAATTGGATATAATTTATTTTCAACCAATTTTGTTTATTGCTTATAATATTATTAATCAAAACTATGAAATAAGTAGTAAAGTTAAAAAAAATAAAAAAATACTCTAAAAATCTAATATTTCAGTATGTATTGTAAATAAAACAAAAACAGTCTAAAACGAACATATTTTTGTTGCACCGTAAATGATTGGACAGTCCGCACATGCACGCAAAATGTCACAAATAATGTATAAGGTGTCAGAACGACATGCAATAAGGCCACATATTTATAAGCGACTAGCTGACCCGCCCGGCGGGCGTTGCTCAGGCCCTACGTCAATCGAATTAAGTAAGTTTAGTTAAGTAGTTTCCAAGTTTCCATTCTAGTGGGATAATAGGGATGAAATATAGTTTATGTAACTCAGGAACAGTTAAGCACTCTAACGATGACATAGTTTTTGGAATCGGCCCAGTACTGTAAAAGTGAAATATGCATTGAAATCGGTAGTAGGTGGTTTTTTTAATCCCGTTCCTGTTCCTGTGGGAAGAAGGCGATGAAATATTGTTTAGATTACTCAGGGACAATGAACCACTCTAACGGTGAAAGAATTTTTGTAGTACTTTCCAGTTTCTTGGTTATTTCGCCATTACTGTTTCCGTTCCCGAAAGAATATGGGAAGGAAATAGTCTTTAATACTCAGGAGCAATGAATCATTCAAACATTGAAAAATTTTCGGGATTTGGTCCAATATTTTCCAAGTTCCCGCTAATGTTGTTGTTCCCGTTCCGATGCTGAAGCTTGTGACACTTGTTGAGTACATCAAAGTGTTAGCATCTGCACCACTCAACATGGTCACAGAGACCACCAAGTGGTTTTGCAATACTCTCATTTGGTCAAAATTAAAATTTTCTTCGAGTCCTTATTACTTTACTCATTTCTTCTTAACAACAAAATAACCAAAAAACTTCGACTTCATTTCGAACCCTATATCCATTCAAGATCCTTATCTCTACCAAAGGCCTAGAAGACGCTGTCATTGCTTAGGTCAAAGTGTATAGTATCACTTTAAATCAGTTCGTTTTGTTTAGCGAATGTAAATAAAGTTCAATATGCGGTCATTTCATATGAAAAAATAGTTTGGATTATTGTAAAAGTAACACTTTTAACTAAAAAAAGTTTAAATCTTTATTCCTACCAAATGAAAATCAAAAGAGTTCTCAAAAACAAACAATCCAATAATCTAACTATATATTTGTTATTTCATTAGCTGAGCCGCCTGGCGTTGCTCGGGCCTGTAGTTTTAAGGCTCCCGTGCTCATTCCTGTTTCTGTTGCCGTGGGATTATAGGGATGAAATCTACGCTAAGTTACTGAGGGATTATGTGGCATCCCAGTGCCGAAAGAATTTCTGAAATCTAGTTTTTAGGTTTCCGTTCCCAGACCCGTTCCTGTCGGAATCTTCCGTTACCGTGGAAAAATGTGAAATATAAGCCTAATTCACTGATGGATAATATAACATCCTAGAACCTAGAGTTGAAAGAATTTTTGAAATCGGTCAAGTTACTTTAAGGTTCCCGTACTTGTTCCCGTTTCTGTTCCGGTGGGATTAAAGGGATGAAATAAAATCTAAATTACTAATTGAGGGGGATAATGTAGCAATCCTAATGCAGGAAGTGGAACGGTTATAGAAATCTGTCAAGTAGCTTCTAAGTTTCCTTTCCCAAACCCGTTCCTGTTGGAATATCCGCGAAATTTTTTGTAATTCCGTTCCTGAGGGAATTTGGGGAACAAAACTTGACAGGAACCATTTATAAGTCATTGTGACTGAGGGATAATGTAACATCCCAGAATTGAAAGAATTTTTGAAATCGGTCAAGTAAGCATAAGCTTCGGTTCTCATTCCCGTTTCTGTTCCCGTGGGATTATAGGGATAAAATATAGTCTAGGTTACTCATGGAGGGGGATAATGTAGCACTCCTAGTGCCGAAAGAATTTTAGAAATCTGTTTCGTAGTTTCTAAGTTTCCGTTTCCAACACCGTTCCTGTGGGAATATGGGGATCAAGCCTTGACAGGGACCATTTATAAGTCATTGTCACTGAGGGATAATATAACATCCTAGAGTTGAAAGAATTTTAAAAATCGGTCAAATAACTTTAAGGTTCCCGTTCTCGTTCCCGT
Source organism: Melanostoma mellinum (assembly GCA_914767635.1). Lineage (NCBI taxonomy): Eukaryota > Metazoa > Arthropoda > Insecta > Diptera > Syrphidae > Melanostoma > Melanostoma mellinum. Next base: position 20,369,381 of record OU612059.1, read on the forward strand.
TTCTGTTATCGTGGGATTATAGGGATGAAATACAGTCTAAATTACTAATGAAGGGGGATAATGTAGCTATCCTAATGCAGGAAATGTTATAGAAATCTGTCCAGTAGTTTCTAAGTCTCCATTCCCCAACCCGTTCCTGTCGGAATATGGGGATCAGCCCTTGACAGGAATCATTCATAAGTCTATGTCACTGAGGTATGAATGTAACATCCAAGAATTGAAAGAATTTTTTAAATCGGTCAAGTAACTTAAAGGTTTCGATAATCGTTCCCGTTTCTGTTCCCGTGGGTTTATAGGGATGAAATATAATCGAAATTACTGATGGAGGGGGATAATGTAGCACCCCTAATGCTCGAATCTTTTTAGAAACCTGCCTAGTAGTTTCTAGGTTTCCGTTCCCAAACCCTGTGGGAATATCAATTTTTAAATTTTTTATGTCATAAAAACCTTCTCCTGACAATAACAAACACAACAAAAAAAGAATTGGCCAAATTGGTCCAGGCGTTGTTGAGTTATGCGCTTACCAACACATTTTGTGATTCATTTTTATATATAAGAAGATATTGCCATCGAACATCGCTCGCCAACCATTTGCGTGGATCTGCGGACTGTCTGAAGAAGGTGTTCAGACGATAAACGTCAATAGTCGCATATTTTGACATAAAAATGATGTCAAGCCGCAAACGTTCGCGGCTTTTATATACCGGCTGCACATACATATATCAACACAAACGCTTAATGAATGAAGAAACAATAATTTACTTCAATTGAAAAAAAGAAAAAATAAATGCTCTTACAATTAAGAATTTGGATTACAAATTTGACAAAAAATAGATTGAATAGAAATTAATTATAAAGCCCTGAGGGCAGATCATACTCAAAAGATCATTCTTTTGAATTATTTGTTATCTGGGGTTGGATTCTGCAACTTTTAAAACAACTATCGTCTACATTCTAGGTACGTACTAGTATGTAAAAACCTAAAAAAAGTTACGAACAATTGAAACAAATTTGAAAACGAAATCTTTTGACGATACAATCGACGACAGACTATGTTTACAGTGGGAAAAATTCCTAAAATTCTATATTTTCGTTAATTTTGCTCCGAGTTTTGCAAAATATTTCAAAAAACAATCTCGTACAGGCATATATGGCTGCAAAATAATGTAAAAAAAGATATCAATATGCATTGGTAGCAATACTATGGCAACACTTTAAAAAGATTAAAAAGGAGACTGAAGACAGCTCAGAAGAGATATATTTATTTATTTCTTCTGACACATAGGAAAAAGGTGAAATGGAATACAGAAGTACTGAACGAAATAAAGACGTGCAAGGCGTCACTGGGTGAGTCTAAACGGTAACTACATGTCTCACAAGCAATAAATGAAAGCAATAAGAACGAAAAACATATACCATCTGTTGATATTTTCTTGATATCACATAAAAGTACAAGTAACCTTATAATAATGAAATGTGTTTCGCTCATGAACAACAATAGGTTGATGATTGATGAGTAAGATTGTATATTAGCTTCGTTCGTTGAACTTTATTAAAGGATAACCGACTCAAGTAAAAGTGCAAGCCCTATGATACATATGTCAAAAACCTGAGTATTATTGTTTTCAAAATAAATTCTGTTACGAAATCACCGCCATAGATGTACACTTGTCAATTAAAACAGAATACATTCCTTTTGAATCCAGTTAGTGGCCTGTACTTGCCTCAGTATTAATCAAAAACAGTGGTTTTGCACAGGGGAGGCCCCATCTAACCAAGCGCCGTGGGCAAGATTTACAGAAAGCGCCCTCTTTCGAGTTTTGCCCTTTAGTTCTAGTTGGAATTTTTATTTCGGCTTATTTTGATCTTTTAGACAGCCACCAGAACTCATTTGCCATGTTAGTAAACTCACGCTCTTCAACATCGCCGCGCCGCCTAACACACTAATTATTTGTATTCCGGTGTTCTATGCATTCCAAGACACGTACACAGACACTGACTCTCAAACACCCGAATCTTGTCCATTTGAGACACAGTAACGTGGCACACATAGGCAATCATTGGCCTTATGACGCCCATCTAGCAAACTACTTTCACCCTGCTATCAAGTTGTCTACTGTAAGACAACCGCCTTGCCTGAAAAAGCTCTTCAGCCCTGACCAGAACCACATTTATAAATATATAAGTTCGTCAAAATATAGATACTGATCTGATGAGACCGATGTACTTGATATGATTACTACTTTGGTTGAATCTTGATTTGGATTTATTTATAGGAAGCAGACTAATGATTGAATTTTGAATATTAAATAACATTGAATTTAGCTTCTGTCGCAGGTATTTATCACAATCGAAACTCATGAGAAGGACAAGCACACGAGCAATCTTTTTAAAGTGCTTGTAATGATTTAATAAAATAAGTAAACTTCTCTCCGAACCAAACTTCCGTTTACAAAATTTTATTGTATACTGTGGCGTATGAGTACTATTTTTGTGAAACTGGCAAGGAAACTAAATGAAAAAGCAATATTATATAAATGCTGAACTAATATGACAGTAAAAACACCTGGACGCAAAACTTATTCGCTTATTCGCGAAAAGCAAAACTTGGCTAGTGCGATAACCCAAAAAACTCCTTGCAAGCAAAAATTCACTCTCAAAGAGCACTTCCCTCGCATAAGCACGTATTATACAAGTCTTGTGCCAGTCGCTTATTACAAGCAGCAAGCAGCTGGCAATAGCAGCAGCAAAGCGACTGTCAGATGCGATGGCGCTATTTTGCTAAGTTGTATCACGGCAGAAAACAATACAAAGTAGCTGTTTTTATTTTTGTGTATTAACCCAAAAATATCGAAAAAAGATTTTTTTTTTTTTAATTTCAAACCAACTAACTAAAAATGGCGACGAACGGTCTCAAGGGTTGTAGGTTGAATTTAGCTTGTGAGAAAAACAGAACTACCTTCCCGCAGTTCACTCTTTGGTTCTTCTCTGTGTGCTGACAGCTGATCAACGGCTACTACGCCCAAACTCCCCAATGAACCTTTATTGTGTGCACTATGTATACATTCTCTAACTTCAATTTCGACAAAAGTGAAGGCTATTTTTTTTTCAACAGAACTCATGTACATTATCCTTCAAATTCATTCACGAGGATAGTGAGTGTGTGTTTTTTAAACTCACTCTTGCAGAATATGGCCCCTGCACCTGGACTGACAAGCACCAAGTCGGGGTGTGGCTGCACCTTACAAGCACTGGCGAGTCAGAGAGATATTAACAACGCTTGCAACTAACACTTTTCTCAAATTCAAATCCATTGACAACATAACGACGCAATAAAAAAAAAAATATGTAAAGTACAAAACAAACAAGAAACATGCTCAAACAAATTGAACACCAAAAAACTTGTTCAATGATCTGAAAGCCTTTTTGTAAGTCAGACCACGCGTTTTTGAAAATGGCAAAAGTAGGTACATATTTGAACAGTTTACTGTCATGACGGAGTACATTGTACAAGCTTACGCAATTATCTTGTGTTCTGTATTTTATCGTATTCGCAAGCTGAAAGTAAGCAAGACAAACGTAATTTTGCATTAGATAAGGTAAATTCGGGTCAATTTGATCACCTTCAGTAGTCCAACTTTTAAGTCGTAAAAAAATGAAGAAAACGCAATTTTTATCTTACTGGATTCAATAAAAATGTTCTTAAGTTGCAAATGGTTAAAGCAGATGATGGACTCAATCCATCGTTATTGGAAAACCATTGTGCAGAAGTTGAAGCTACAATTACCTGATCAATGACATCTGTAATTATTGTTTAGGTAAGTGGTAATCAAAATGATAATAAGTACTCAGTTTGAGACGAGTTTTCTTGATATTGATTAAAAGTTCTACGCATTAAAGTAGAAAACGATCATGGGGTACACACCTCTAATTCTAAAAAGGTACAGTGTTAAAAACAGACCATTTTCATTCGTAACTCTCAAAATGTTAAAACAAGTTACCAAAAAGCAGTCGATGTAAGATTGCAATTCTGGGCTATATAAGGTTTATCGCTATCGGAATAACGCCACAAAGTCGAAAATAACTCGACTTTGTGTTTCAAGAGAAGACTTCTTAAAATTTAGCAGTTTCTTCTTCTCTTTTTTGGTGTTGCGAGCATCGTAATCTCGAAATTATCACAGTTCCCAGCTCTCCCACTTCTCTATTTCATAATAGTCATCCTACGTCTAGGGGTACGTCTGATAAGAGATATCAGACGCTGGCTGTTGAAAAAGGAAATCAAAAGATAGAGATTCACAACTACTTTCTAAAAATTAACATTTTACAAGTCACGAGGTTTTACAATTTTGATACTTAACCGTGAATTGCCTCTTTTAGCAAGCACTCTAATCCGAGCGTAAAATGTTTGCGAGACCAAATTTTGTATTCCAACAATTTCTGTCTTTTTTTGAATGGGGTGCGGCTAATGAACCGCAGTACACAAATGTTTTAATTTGAATGACACATTTTTGGAAACAACAAGCTCCCAAAACACCTTTTGTTGAAAGAATAAGCAAACATACCAACTTTCGTCAATATATTACGAGCATGAAGTTGATCACTTGGCCATGGCAACAGCTATATAAGTAAACAAAAAAAGCCAGCTTCAAAATAGAAACAACACTTGCAATCATTGTTAGGAGCACAAATTATTGAGTAAAATAAATATAAAAACGAACACGAACTTTCTTGAGTAGTAATAAATAATTTTATTGATATGGCCAATAATGTTTACCATGGCAATAGACAACAGAACAAAACCCAAAAACTCCCTAAAGAACTTTCTAGTTGTATTAATTAGTCAAGTGTAGTACTCGACGTCGTGTCCAGAGCTGAACTTCGAGAACTCCAATGTGTTGATCAGTTTGTTGACAGTATCGATCGGCTCGACAAGGGGCTTCCTTGCTTTTATTGCACTTTTTGATGGTATTATCTCGTTGATGTTGTTGTTGTTTGGATCTAATAGAACGGTGTCCTCGAAAGACTTTAAAAATCCAGGCCGATAGTTTATAACTGTCACTTTTTCTTCTGAAGCTGCCATGGCACGGAAATACATATCACGAGCTTTCTTAGCTGAACACTTAAGTTTTTCAAATTGGAATGGAGCAATAGAAGCACTAGGTGTTAGGTTCACAATTAATTTTTCAGTGTTTTTGAAGGTATTCAAGAATGCCTGGTTCATGCCGACAGTAGAATTCAGGGCGATTTGAACGAAATGCAGCCATAGGTCACTATTCTTCGGCTCACTTACGACATCAGTAGCTATTGCTCCCTCATTGTGAATAATAAAGGCCAGCTCAAAGTCATCTGCATCGAGATCCTTGAGGATGTCATCATAGTGACTTTGGAATAAGTCCATCCGGCCCATGCTCCAATCGACGTTGCAGCAAATGACGTTGATTTTGTTTTGCAGTGCGTTAATTGTTGCCTTAATACGGTCCAAATCCACTTCGGAGTCTTCGAAGAGAACCACCACTGATCCTGGTTTGAACTTTTTACAAAACTCCAAAACCATAACTTTGCTTAGTTCATTCGAAATACCACTCATTACGAAAAAACAACGTTTGTTTAGATCGAACATTTTGTAAAATTTATAAAATTTTTTTTCTCTTTATTTGAAAGCTACGCGAAAAAAATACTCAGTTGCTATGCGAACAATATATTTGATCGTACTTAGTTGTTAAACGCTTGCCTTGCCTGCTCGAATTAAGAGTTGAGTCTTATTGGATGCTCCTTATATACCGATCGCGAATACCGTTTTGTTTTTGTTTTTGAGATAAGTAGTAGTAATCAGTAGGTGCGAATGTGTATATTCAGCCAGACGTTTGTGCTGATAACAAATTGTCTTCATAGAAAACCTAACCGAATAACAGTGAGATTACCTAAGGAAAAGCACATGCAAAGGTGGCGGGGGCTTATAACAAAAATCTATTGAATAACTAGGGGGACTGTACTATTAGCTAGTCGTAGCGATAAGTAAGCACGCCATACCGCGTACGGCGTGTGGTTTAAAGGGTACATTTATGATTCATTGTTGCCTCTGGTTCCTCCTCGATCAATGCAAATGCTCTAGATAAGAAGAAATCGCCTAGACCAGGCAGTCATAACATTCGATGGTATTTAATTATTTTTTTTTTTTTGGAGATGATAAGACTTAATCATTTCTCAGATCAAATGGTGAAAGTTTCTTTGATTTTGATTAAAACAAAAAAAGAACCGCTTGGGAAACCCAACTTCAGAGGCCATGAAATCAAATAATCAGTCCCTTGCCCATTCCCATGTATGCCTAATTACTTTGTTCATGTTGGAATCTTGTAAAATGAAAATGATAAGTAAATTACCAGTCAGAAACACAAATGTATTTAATGAGGCATGTGTAACGAGGAATTGTTTATTGACACAGATTAAACAAATAAAGTTTCCTACATAGAAACATCACATTGTAAAGAGGTATCCTGAAACAAACAGAAAAACAACTTAATTTGCTAAGATAAAATAAACAATTCACTGATCCAAAGTTAAACACAAACAAAATAACGAAAACCGTCAATTTTATAAGCATTTGCATTGAATTGCGTCAAATTTAAGATACACAAGTGTATAAGGTTAATGGCGTGTGTAAAAAAAATTCAAAAAATAGATTTTCTATTTTTAGTTTTTTATTTAGATAAATATTTATGTCTCCGTTGATCTCTGAAAACAAAAATATTAAAGGCATTACAAAGAACTTAAGGTTGTAGTTCTTTGACTGGTCCGGTGCTCTCTTAACTCCAATAATATCGATAGTGCATCATTTAGTTCTATCACAAATTCCATCGTAAAACTTCCACACGGAAAGCTAAGTTACGAACTACGAAAATTTGTGATCACAAAATCCGAATGGAATCGAAGAAAGCATTTCCAGTTGCCACACTAAATATAGCCATGCTGGTTTTCGAAATCAGCTGTTTTACGCCAAATGTGCAAGATCATTCACATTTTTCTGCAAACACAACTTCTTTCGTATATTAAGACGACGAACTTACATTCCATTCGGATTTGGTGATACCAATTCTACGAATTTTGAAATTCCTTCCACTCCGAATGGATTGTGTGATAGTTACATCGGGAAACTTGACTTTTTTCGATTACGATAGAATCTGTGATAAGGCTGATTGAAATGAAGTCTTGAAGGATAAAAAAGGTAAATGACGAAGTAAAGCTATGGAAACCTCGGGTCATTTCAAGGACCTACAATTTTATGCCGACTCTGAACGGGTAAGATAGAAAGACCTTTTCATGGCAGTGTGTAATTATTATTTCCGGAGAGTTTGCCTATTCCTCGCGAAATGCGATAACCCTGAAAAAAGATTATAGTGGTTTGAAACATGGAACTTTCATGTAATAGGCAGACATGCTAATAATTACGCCACGAACACCACAACCTTAAAAATTATCTTAAATCTTGTTCGAAAATATCAAAAGCAAAAAAAAGGAAATATGTAATACGGGCTTTATTTCCATTTTGACGAGGCAGTAAGACCCAACATAGAAAAAAAGTTAGGCCTAAGGCTTTTGGTGCCATTTTGAGGCGGTGTTTAAGCTAGCGTATTAGTACGAAAAATACTGAGAACTTATGTTGCTTCTGCTCAGATGACCTCAGATTGAAACTTTAGTGTGAAAAGTTTAAATATCTGGGATCAATGAACAATACTGAAGCTACAACTTCTCTTCTCCTAAACTGAAGAAAATACTCTAAACTGCGGTTTTGCGTTCAGCACTCTCGTACGGTTCAAAAAGTTGGAAGATGGGCAATGTATTGAGAATAAGTTGACAGTCGCTTTTGTTTTGTCGTTTTCCAAAAACAATTTCACTCTTTTCACTTCTTTTTCGTTTATTTTGGAATTCGTTTTAAGCGAAGTGACAGATCTGCAGTGATTGCATTGGTAGTGTTTTACTTGCTAGATATTTTCTTTCATGTTAAAGCAGAAAACAAGACTAAAAATTGTTCACTTGAATTTTAAAAATTATTTAATGGTCTTCTGAAGAAAATTAATTAACTATCGCGGGCTTTGGGAGCTGACAAAAATTAAAATAGAAACAAACAATCAAATGACAGCTTGTTTATGTGTTGGTGTTCACTCCCTTGCACCTAAACAGAAAAGGGAGAACGCCAAAAGTTGTCTCCAAACCGCATTTTGGAAAACAGTGATTTGGAGACTTTATCTGTCAGATCTGACATAAAAACTCTCTAATTCACTCCAGATTCGGTTTTTGGAAAACGACATGAGATGAAGATGCTACGTATGACTGCAGGAGTATCAATGCTTGATCGTATTAGAAGCACGAAGATTAGTGGAAGTCAAAAATACCATCTTGGTAAAAATAGAGCACGATCGGCTCAGATGGTATTGTCATTTTCAAAGCAGAGATCCAGAGAACCCCGTCAAGAAGGCAATATCACACGACGTTAATACACGATCGCGAAGAAACAAAAAGAAAGGTAGACTAAAACACTTCTGGTACAGACAAATGCAAAGAAACTCATATGAAGCAATCTAAAAACGAGAGATTTGTCGCCGCATTCTGATATCAACGCGGCGTTCCCACAAATGGATCACTAGTGCGAAGCAATTAAGTAAGAGCTGAGCTTGCCTACTAAATTGCTTCGAACTAGTGATCGCTTCGAGATCACGATGCTCGTAACGCCGAAAAAGGAAGAAGACAACCATCCATGGACATAAATCCATGATTCAAACATGTCCAACTTCGTAATAGTAACTTTGATCCCACACGGCTTCATTTCGCTTTTAGCTTCATTTTTTTATCCGTGAGTATAGAACGAAGCGAATAAAATTTCGGTTGAACATAAAAAATTCGCGCGAACTCACAGCGCTACACAGCAAAGGATAATTTTTCTCTTGGCAGAGCTGATTGTGACAGCTCACGCAAGTTTTGTGCTTTGTGCCACTGTAAAAAAAGTTTCAGTTTGGCCAATAATTGAACCATGAATCATTTTGCAAACGAAGAACGCTTACAAATTATTGAAATTTATTTTTAAAATGCCTGCTCTGTCAAGAAAGCTCATCACCAAATTCTTTCTTCATTGCATGAACTGTCTCATGTTCAAATGAACTGATTGATGTTCAAATGAACTGATTGATATTCAAATGAACTGATTGATGCTCAAACACTAAAATAAAAAACGGCCATACTGTCTACTCAAATAAAGGTTTCATCCATTTTTCTGAAATTTGTGGCAACGGGCTTTATTTTTTTTAAGGGAAAATATTTTCTCTGAATCTAATAAAAACAAAACAAGAAAGGGAACAATAAGTCAGAAAAAAGAAAATGCAGTGTTTTGACTGTGAAAAAAGTGTCCTTCGATTCAATTAAATTCCAAATACCCAAAAATCAAAAATAACTGCTAGGGCTGGTTTGTTCAGAAACATTGGATATCTTATATTTCTTACCCCAAAAGAGCCACCACATTTTTCTGTTTGAATCTTAAAAGCTTTACCTTTCCAATAACACGTTACTCGATAACGTAAACTATTCGCAAAAAACTTTGTATTAGGCTGACAATAAAGGGATTTTATAAGAGTGTCCTTAATAATACATGTAAGTATCTACGTTATTCTTTGCCTGATATTCAAAGATGCAAGGGTCTTGTTTAACAAGCCTTTTACGACATCCCAAGAAAATCATCAAGTCAACAGAGATCGCGAATTGTAACAAATCTAACAAATGCAATAGTTTTCTCTTATTATTTCTGTTTCTCAAACGTTTTCTTATTTTATTTCACTGACATTTTTCAAACCTACAAGATTTTCAGAATCCAGCATGGACGCCATTAAGACTTTTAACACCTTCACGGATGTCTATACGCGCGTGGGTGCAATTTTTCCATTAATCTTAGATTAGAAGATTACAGATTGTATAAAGAGCAAAAGCTTTTACTGTCGGGTGACTTTCAATTTTGATGTTGATGATAAAATGTGGAAAAAACCAAGATAATCAAAAATGAAATAACTGTCAATAAAATAAATGTGTACCTACAACACGAGAAGGCACTAGGGTGGAGAAGTAGAAGCAAGTACCTATAATAAAATATCTAAACAATATCTTAATAATACAATAGCGACAAAAAGAATACATCATACGAACTTGACAACCCTTATTGAAAACAACGAAGAGAGTACTTAATACGTAGAAGTCCAATGGCATGAATAAAATTCACAAAGACTAAACGAACTATTCAATGATTAGCTAACCAAATCAGTGAGCAAGAATCAAGTGTGCTAGCTTTTAAACAAACAACTTGTATTTAAGAAATTCTTAACTTTGTGTAATAAGAAAAAAGACAGAACTTATGAGCTCACAAAATACAGAAAATGTCAGCCAACTCAACGCAGAATCGGCTGGTGTCAGTTGGTTGTAAAACACCAGTAACATATGTAGTTCATTAAATAGTCGGAACCGCATTAGCAATCAATCCAATACAAAGAATACACGTACGTTGACTGCTTTCCTCGATATAGTGGGGGTCTTCAACAATATTGAATACTGTGGTATTCGAGAAGCATTAAGTTCCATAAATATCGAGCCAACGTTGTCAAATTGGATCGTCTCCATGCTTTAAATAAAATTAGAAAAAGCAGAAATGGATGCAAGCGCCCTAAAAGTCAAACCTTGTAGAGGTACGTTGGAAGGTGGAGTTTTATCTCCGCTACTGTGGCTCCTAGTAGTTAACCAGATCCTACTGAAACTAGACCTGTGCGGAAAGTCATGGTTTCGGAAAAAGTCATAACAACTCTTTGCGAGCTCCTCCAATCAGATCTCAGATCATCAACTGGGTTGTAAACTGCGCACTAAAAGTCAACCAAACAAAGAAAGAACTTGTTTTGTTAACGAGAAAGCGCAACTTTCCAGACTTACTTCTACGCACCATTAATGGTTTACCAATTCACTTATTTGGTGAATATTACGCACTGGAATATTTCGGAATTGTTTTCGATCGTAAACTCAAATGAAAATAAAAAAAAAATAAAAACTGTATCAAAGTATCACCTTCTACACTTGCAGTACAACTTTTTGATAAGAATGGGGATCTGGTCCCAAAACCATTTCCTGGATGTACATATCCATAATAAATACGTAAGGTCTTATTATGGATGAACCCATGACAAAAACCATAAGGTTATAACCTCCTACTTAAACATGTTATGTCTCCATCTTCACAGACACAGGTTCACAGTTTTCAAAACAGATTAAAGAGGAAGGTGATGAGGTATCTCCCTGATTATCCTGCCATAAAAAGATCAATAAAGCTTCCAAACTTTTGCAGTGGTTTCCAGGGGCAGAAGTATCCGCAATGAGTGAAACCGCAAAACTTTTTGCTAGACAAAAATTGCTCAGTAAAAACATTAAGTTCTTCATAGACAGCCAAGCGAACATTAAAACTATTTCATCCATAGTCACAAAATCCAAATTAGTAGAAAGCTATGTAGCAGTAATTTAGGACAGCTTTGGGTTCCAGGACACCTTGACATAACTTCGGTAACGAAATGACGGATAAGTTAGCCGAAATCGGGCCATCACTCGAATCCAGCAAGACGAACACATCTGTACTCAAGCCACCAGAGCAAGAAAACAGCAGAATTTGACGAAACTTTCTAAAAACTGCCAATTTCAGGTGGTTATCTTTTGAAACTTGCCTTGTATCCAGAAACCTATGCCCAGATATTTCCAAACAAACAACAACAAAAACAGAGTGTCTAGTCCAGCTATAAGCAGGCCTCGGCTCTCTACATCAGGGGTCAGAATCCATTGAGTAGCCACTATTGAGAATGGTGATTTCCACATTCGACTTATGTAGAGGAATCCAAGACGAAGAAGCAGAGAAAGCATTATTTCACTCCCTTTGTGAGTCCCTCTGTAAGTGCCCAAGATTGGTCTACACTAAAAAAAAAAACTTCAGAGAATCTTCGATGGTATGATGATAAGACCAATCGTCTCCTATCAGTCAGTTGTTTGGTGGAAAAAGCTTTCGCGTAAATACGTTATTGCCTCGTTCGCCAAACTTCAAAGAACAATTTGTCTTGGATGTACAGGGGCCTTCCCCAGCACTTCAGGTGCTGCTCTCTCTTGAATCTTCATCCCCTTGATACCTACATCATTGGGTGTACTCTCAAGACCATTTCTCGTTTAAGGAGATGTATTCTTTGGCACAATTCACACTGGAGTTTAGTGAAACTCGAAAGAAGTTTTGACTCAAGTCTAATGGATACGGCGTCCGACACGATGATCCCAAGGCTCAAACTGCGTCAAAAATACACAGTCAACTTCCCTTCGGTTCAGGACTGGTCCACTCTAGAATTTTAGCCAAAGCCGATGATGGATCTGGCGCTTGTGCCTTTGTGGAGAACGATGACATACGACTGCACGCCTCTTTAGGCTCATTCCAAGCGGAAGCGTATGCTATTCAAATAGCTTTAGTTGTTACGAGCAATGGTTATGAACGAGGAGAAATATCTGTGTTTGCAGCGATAGCCAAGCTATGCATAAGGCACTTATAAACCCTCCAATTACTTCGAAAGTGATCCAGGACTGCAAGAGCTCTCTGAATGCGTTCGGAAGACTAAATTTCTTGAGTCTTATTTGGGTTTTAGGGCATCAAGGTATAACTGGAAATGAGATCACCGATGAACTTGCGAAGCAAAGATCTAAGACAGCTTTTTCAGCCAGGGTCCGCAGTGAAGGCTTCAATCAACGATTGGATCTGTCAAAGGCACAACCGTAGATGACATGCCTCCACTGGATGGCATTAATGGATCAGTTAAGTTTCCCAACTCCGATAACCAAAGAAAATTGTCACCGCCACAATGAATTTCTGAGATCCGAGTGAGGGCTGCGACCCCACACACCCTAACAAAGCTTTATGTATAAGATGATAAGGTCATCTTGACCTAAAATTAAATACTTTAGGAAAGGACCCTCGCTGCAACTGTCACAGCAGTTCTTCTCACCCATTCTCTGAGGTGTAAATTAAAAACTAAAAACTTCTATGACCACAAATAAGCAGAACTGGGAGTTAAAAGATTCTCGGCCCTATCCAGGTAACCGTCGGAGCGGGGTTTTCTCCACAACGCATCTTTTTCCGGAGATTCAATTTTGCTTCGAAGTAGTTGTCGTCGTAAGACACTTTTTAGAAATGCGGCAATGCATTGCATTCCCAAAACTAAAATCTTCGCAACAAAAACTTATCGGAGAACGTCGGATCGTCCGATTGGAGAACTACCACGAAGCAAAATGTCTCCGATCGGAGAGAATTCCGCTCCGACGGTTACCTCGATATCAACAACGGCATCAATTCGACAGCAGTGAGACGCGTAGTATGCCCAAAAGATCTCTTCGGTTGAAGTATTTATTAAAAATTCTTCAAAACACAATAGAAAGTTATGAATTTCATTAACCTACTAGAAGTATGGTTAAGTTCTTATATGACTAATGTGAGATAATATCAACGAAATCATTTCAGTTGGCATGAATACCAGCAAAACGGAAATGCAAAAGTCTTTTTGTTATAAACTTTTGTTTACGGAAATTTTTTTAAATCCACGCTTAATGCGTGCAGCTTGCGCCATATCTTTAACCAGCTAAACCTGATAAAATGCCAAAAGTGAGAAAACTCAACAAAAAAAAGTTGCGCTTTACTTAAACCGAAACAACGTGTGTGCCAAACACATTTTTTTCGATTTCATTTTCCGACGCCCACCATCCATAAAAAGTAGTAAAAGAAAAGACAAACTTCCAAAGAAAACTAACGAAAGAAAAACAAAACTAAAAAACATTAAACACGACATTACTTTTCCCGGCAGTGTATCTGCGAAACGACAAGAAAGAACCTAACCCGACCAAGGTCAATTCATGGCCCCGAAAAAAATAATCAAATGATTCACTTCGCTGTGCAACACTCATTGACGGAAAACAACGATATGTCACATAGAGAACGCTCAATTCAAAAATGATCGAAAATATAAAAACCAACGATCAGATCTCATTACAACCAGAAGATCAAGTACAACCGTTAGAGAGTCTGTGCCTCACTAGTCAAACTAAAGTGAAAAATAATATTTTTTGCAGTCATGAATTCAAGATTTGTGTTGTTAGGAGCTATGCTCTGCCTTGTGATCGTTAGCCAGGTAAATTTAAAATGATGAAAGTTTTTTAAAAGAAATATGACCTAAAAATGTTCGTTTTTGTTTTGTTTATTTCAGACATCTGCTCAATGTCTCTGTGCCGAAAAGGGAATGGACTTTTGTTCTTGCGGAGCTGCAGTACCATCACCACCACCACGTCCTGCTCCAAAACTTGTGGAACGCTTCGGTATTACTAAGTTTCCACCAATCGGAGATAGCTGCTATTGTGGCAAACAGTTAGTCCAACCTGCAGTCCCACCAAAACCTTCGTGCAAAGTATGTGACACGTTTGAATGGTTAAATACACTTAAAACACACGTTACTAAAAAACTCTTAAACGCCGCCATTGCGGTCAAAACAAAATGTCTTGGCCACCTACAGTCAAAGCTTGAAAAGTTTGAAGCACTCACAGCAGATGCTGCTGAACCAGCACCAGTCTATGTTTTACCACAGCCTCAACCTGACTGTGATTCAAAAAAGACAGAACCTGTCTTTGTTTTACCAAAGCCAGATCCTGTGTATGCTGTACTAAAGCCGACACCAACATACACTTTACCAAAGCCGGCGCCTGCCTATGTCGTACCAAAGCCAGCACCAATCTCACCATGTCATGCGCCAGCACATCCCCGTGTGGCTTCATTGCCCGCAGCACCAGATTACAGCCCATATTTCACATAAGCCCTAAAAAACCATCTCATACATAAATCATAGCATACTCTTAGGATTACACATTTAAGTTATTTAGCAAACATTTTTGTATTCAAACACACACACAACACTACATTAATACGGTAATTGATTTAAACGTTTTGCGCATGCTCGTTGAGACCAAAAAAAAAATTATTCAGAACCGTACGTCTTACATTTGATTTAAAAGGTTAGACTAAGTTATGATTCGTTTCTTTTTCTTACAGCCTCCAGCTCCTCCTGCCCATGGTTGTAAGTGTAGTTGTAATTGTGGTCAACCTGCTCCAGCTCCGCATGGTTGTAAGTGTGGCCAGGCTCCTCCAACTGTTCCCGCTATTCCAATTGCTCCACTCCCATTACCAGCACCATCCTGTATAGATTCCTTGATGTAAGATAATTTAGAAACTTTCTCTTAAAAAACTATATACTAAGACTTTAATCAAAAATTTAACAGGCCCGCATCGCATCCAGCACCAGCAGCTCATGTCCCAGCAGGAGTTCCTGCCGATCCACTCAGTATTAGCATGGCACTTACTGCTGGCAAGTCTTTTTCGGTACCTGAAGCAAAGCTTAGTTATGGACCAGTAGCTGCGCCTTTGAACATTATCAAAAAAGTTCGACTTTTTTCTCAAGTTCCTGAAGAAAAGTTGTATGGACTGAATGCTCAAATTATTGAATTCAAAAAGAAGTTCCCACAGCCAACCAAAGCTGAACTCTTAGCTGAAGCAGTCGAAGAGGCCGAAGAAGAAGCTGCCGCAATTGCAGCACCACAACCTGCACCGCATTTGACATACGAGGATCTTGGTTATGGACCAGCTGCTATCAAAAATCCACTGTTCCTGAGATTAAAAGCCTTAGCGCAACCAGCCATAGCTGCATACGCAACAGCCAAAGCACCACCTCTAACTGGTTGTGGATATGTTCCCGGAAAGGTTACACCAGCGGCAGAGTATGTTGATCAACCATTGGGGTACGGTACTCCATGTTTGTAAGCGCTCAATTGTTAAATGTACATACAACGTAGTTATATGCACAAGTTAAGTTTATTGCTGAATGTGGTTGTTGTTGATGTGTTTTTTTAGTTTAATGTAAGATAAACGAGTAACTTATAATAAAATTTAAAAACAAAAAATCAAAAATGTTCAAAGTAAGATTGAGAGCCCGGATGATCAATATTTTATGCAGTGATATTCCCTCAAATTTTATCATGGGGATGATCAACTATTAGAGACATTGAACATTTTTATCAATTTTAGTGTTTTAGTGTTCTTTTGAAGTTTTATTTTGATTCTTAGTGTACGGAGTGGGTTTTATTTCACTGCTACTTTCTTAACAATTATTCTAAGGAAGCCGCAGATATTCAAAACGAATTTATTCGGAAGAGGAAAACCATTGCGTGGACGTATTCTGAAATTTTTTGACTGAAACGAAAGTAATGAGTTTTATTTCGTTTTACAAATTAATATTTAAAAGTAAGTCGAAAAATATTTCGGTAATTTTTCGATTCACAATGGGTGAAGAATTACACCAAGAAAGAAAAATGAAATAAGGATGTCATTAGCCCTGTTCAAACTGTACAATTAGTTGGACAGACTTGGGCTTGAACGACCAATGCTTGATAGTTTGAACCCTTCAGACGACCGCTTGACCAACTTGTTGGATAGTTTTCAACATTTTTGAAAATTTAGAAGTTCGACGAGTGGAAGGATATGTGACATAAATTTGGACGACAAGCTTGATAAGTGTGAACGCAAACTACATCAGACCATCCAACTTCCATCAAACGAAGTCTGTCCAATACTAATTGTACAGTGTGAACAGGGCTATTGAGTCATTCCGCCAACTCCTATCCCACAAACAGATAGTCAATTTGTCCTATCACCAAACATAAAATAATATAAATGTTAATACCTACTGTGATGATGAAGCTAAAGCAGTGATTAGAAAGAAGAAAGCAGCTTTCCAAGCTTGGTCGAAGTGCCCCTCAAGAAATACAAAGGAAAAAGCGCGTTTCAAAATGGAATACAAGAGCTGCAGAAAAGAAGCGAAGAAAAAGTGCGCCCAACTTCAAGCAAAAAGCACGGAGGGCCTGTATCGAGAGCTGGAAGAGATTTCTGCCCCAGCTGCTGAAGCAAATCAGGCAATCCAAGAGGTAAGACAAAGCAACTTGAATAAGGGAGCAACCATTTTCAAAATAGCCGCTCAGAGAAGGAGAAATGCGCAGAAGATTCGTTCGCCGAAGTTCATCAATGATGCTCAAGGAGTGCTACTTGTGGATGACGACAAAATTCTTCACAGGTGGCGACAGTATTGTGATGATCTTTTGAATGAACAGTTTCCTCGGCGCCACTTTCCAACAGCTGCACCTAACGAAGTATCCGACGTCACAGTCGAAGAAGTTAGGGAGGCAGTTAAGAACTCCAAAAAAGGCAAAGCGATTGGGCCAGACGAGGTACCATATGAGTTTTGGAAAAATATGGGAGACATCGGGTTAAGATGGCTCACGATTCTCATCTCCAAACTTGTAAGAGGTGACAGTTTGCCTAATCAATGGAGGGAAAGTTTTCTTCTTCCAATGTACAAGGGAAAGGGAGATACCAGAAGCTGTGACAACTATCGTTCGATCAAGTTGATGTCCCACACTATGAAGATCGTTGAGCGGGTTTTGGATAGCCGACTGCGGAAAATAATAAGGCTGTCTGATGACCAATGCGGGTTTGTCGCGGGTAAGTCAACTACAGACGCAATCCAAAGCATAAGGATCATTATGGAAAAACACCGAGATGCCTTAGAGGATTTGCATATTGTGTTGGTTGACTTCGAAAAGGCATTCGATCGACAACCACGAGATCTGATATGGGTGGCCCTCAGACACCGAGGAGTTCCTGAAGCCTATGTGCGAATAATTATGGACATGTACGAGGGAGCAGTTACAAAAGTGAGATGCCCAGCTGGAGTCACCGAAGAATTCCAAATAACAGTAGGTGTACATCAGGGAAGTGTCTTGAGTCCACTGCTCTTTATTGCTGTTCTGGATTATTTGCTCGAAGGAAAAGTAACGGACAATAAAGTACAACAATTATTCTTTGCTGACGATGGAGCCATCATAAGCGAGGATCCTACATCCCTACAACGAGCACTTGACGTTTGGATTGATGTTCTGGAAGGAAATGGGTACCGTATTAGCGCTAAAAAGACTGAATACCTGTGCTGCCCTTTTTCTGATCCAGGCAAGCCTATTCCAGACATTTATTTGAATGGAAATGTGCTTCCCAAGTGTGAAAAGTTTAAATATCTGGGATCTATGATCAATAGTGAAACATCTTGTGATGACGAAATCAATCATCAAGTAAGCGTAGGGTGGATGAAGTGGCGAGAAAACTCCGCTATCTTCTGTGATCGAAAAATGCCCCCTAAGCTGAAGGGAAGACTCTACACAGCAGTTGTCCGTCCAGCTCTGGCATACGGTTCACAATGTTGGACAATGTACAAAAAGTATGAGAGCAAATTGACGGCAGCCGAAATGAAGATGCTTCGGATGACAGCAGGAGTAACAAAGCTTGATCGAATTAGAAGTACTAAGATCCGTGGAAGCCTTCATGTCAAAAGTACCATCTTGGACAAAATTCAGCACGACCGGCTCAGTTGGTATTGTCATGTTCAAAGGAGAGATCCGCAGAACCCCGTCAAAAAGGCAATATCGTACAACGTTTCAACAAATTCGCGACGAAAAAGAAAAGGCAGGCCAAAACACTCCTGGTGCAAGCAAATGCAAAAACAGCAGCATTTGGTTGGCCTCAGACATGGAACAATCCAAAACCGGGAGGCTTGCCGACGATTTCTGAGGTCAACGCGGCGTACCCCACAGGCGGATCACTAGTGTGAAGCAGCAAAGTGGGAGAGTTGTGATCGCTTCAAGATCACTACTCGTAACGCCGAAAATGAAGAAGAAGAAGAAGAAGAAGTTAATACCTACTGTGACACCTACTCATTATTCTAGTGGTGATGCTACACTTTTAGACTGGTTTCTGGTTAGTGACTTAGGAAACGTAGCTCTATATGATCAGCTTTCTACCCCTGCTTTTTCTAGGCATGACTTAATCTTTTTAACATACACTTTTAGCTTTGATTACACTGCTTCCCAGCGAATATCATACCGTAATTTTCATTTACCATCTGCGTTTGGAAGAGCATGCATATAGGATTAATTGGGACCAAATCCTCAAATGAGCAGCTAGAGTTCTTGACTCAGAATACAAATAGCCTTTTTGATACTCATGTCCCAATTAATACCATTTCTCTAAGACAAAACTTCAAACCTTGGTTTACTTCCAATATAAGGCTCTTAATACAACAACGAGACACTGCTTACAACATCTGGAAGCGTTTCCGGTTGTCAGAGTTGCGACGAGCTTTTTGTTCACTGCACAATAGAGTAGTAGCAGAAATACGTAAAGAAAAATCAAAACTTTTATCTCCTTAGCTTAGTACTTCCCTTAGTGGACCACAATTGTGGAAAAATTTACGTAGAGTTGGTATTGTCAAGTCAAGAAATAGGATAGCAACCGACGTTGATCCCAACAGCCTCAATAAAAATTTTGTTTCTCAGCCATCAGCACTTGCTCCGTCTTCGAATACCTCGAATCCTTCTTCATTCCCAGATCAGTTGGGCCGTATTGGTTTTGGTTTTCGTGCAGCAGATTGTGCTGACGTAGTTGAAAGTTTGCTTTCAATCAAATCAAATGATGTCGGGTTTGATGATGTTCACCCTAAGTTTTTGTGTATGATTCTGCAAATATTACTGCCTTATATAGGGGAATTGTGCTCAAGATGACATACTTTTTGTTTAAAGTAAGAAATAAAATTTTCTACAAACCCTAGCGTTAAAATCTTTACATAATTAAATAATTAATGATTGTATGGAAAAAATAAACTTGGAATGAATAGTTTAAAGTAAAAAGAATTTATTTAAAAAAATAAGTTAAAAACAGTCCGAGGCTAAGGCTAAGATGACATAGTTGGGTATAAGATGACATACTGCATGAGGGTAAGATGACATATTGTAAAAATGCCTGCTTTATTTCGCTTTTCAGCTTCAGTCAGTATATAACTCACATTTTCAACTTAGATTTTCGGCCATTTAGCTTTCATAATTTTTGTTTTATGCTTGGTGAAATATAGTTATGTACTTTAAATTTGCATTTAAATGTTTGAATTAAAAAATAAGGTTTGTGTTTTTAGTAGGAATGTCATAGTATTTATAGTATGTCATCATGGACTGATAAGCAATATGTCATCTTACCCGATAGGAAATAAAACTTTTATAACCATTCAGGAATCAAAACATTATAATTTAGGAGCCAAATCACACAAAAAATATTCTCTATACACATAAATGCAAACATAAAACACAAAGGATATAGAAAAACACTTAATTTTTTAAACAATTTTGAAGTAAACAATGACTCGCAAAAAAATTTATTCTCTAGCTTTTTCCTTTGAGCCGATCACGATGACAGCAGGTAGTATACTTTCAGTTGTAAGTTTATTCTGGCAAAACAGATAGAAAAAATGCATGTCTGGATATGTTCGAGAGAACTGTGGCGGCTTTATAAACAGAGAAAATACGAGTATGTCATCTTACCTGAGTATGTCATCTTGAGCAGAACTCCCCTAACATTTGTATTTAATACTATCTTGATGTCAGGAACCTGTGGAAGATTGCCAAAGTCATTCCAATTCCCAAAAATGGCAAAGGTGTGGAATTTCGTCCTATATCTGTGTTACCATTTCTGTCGAAAGCCTTTGAACGAATCCTTCAGAAACAAATCAATAATCATCTAACAACTAACTCGATGCTTAAAGCATTCTGGTTTTCAGAAAAAACACCGTTGTATTACAGCGCTTCTTAACGTTACTGAAGACATTAGACATGCATTAGATAAAGATGAGATAACGTTGTTGGTTCTGCTCAATTTCACAAAGGCTTTCGACTCTGTTAACCATGATATCTTATGAAATAAGCTTATGCATAACTTCAATTTTTCTCCAAGTGCGGCAAAACTGATTAATTCATATTTGACTGATAGGAAACAAGCAGTGCAAGTTGGTGATAGCTTGTCCAATTTTCTCCCAAATTCCAATTCCAGATATCGTCATTCAGAATAAAAGATTCAACGCTTGTCGTTTATCACTGATTCACTGGCCGACTCTGGTTTGATAGGTGAAAATGTAAGTACGCAATGACTGGTTTGGTAGCAACCACATATTAATTTGTGTTATATCTTTTAATAATAAATAAATAAATAATTAATAAACAAGATGGCGCAACAGAGGGGGAGCCCAGCATTTCTCACAACCATACTTTGTGAAGGAAAGGAGGAGACCTACAATTTTGTGCGGGTTCCGAACGGCTAATCGAGAAAGCGCTTTTCATGGCAATGAATTTACAATCGCGAAAGGCGATACACGTAGAAAAAACATTTTTGTTTTCTGTTGAGAATCGCAATTCTAAAGTAATGGGCAGACATGCTAACCATTACGCCACGAAAACCACCTAATTGATCAAAAGACATGAAATTGTGGACTACTGCTTTAGAGTTACTGATGTTCTGATACAAAAAACAAACTGCCTTTAGCTTAGTACCCTTACTACGTGTTCATGAATAGGTTAGGTTAAGTTACAGTGGCTATTAGCTCGGTTTACACACTTAGGCTCGCTGGGCCCATTGTGATACCACAATGGATCCAATGTATCCTCATTCTAATGGAACCAATTCGAGCTTACAATGAAGCGACTTTATCCAATCTGATGCGGCATCCAAACTGTGTGAATGACTTTAGTTTAAAGCTAAACATTCCGAAGATATAATATATCAGCAAAGCTAAGAGCCAGACACAAATACTTGGATTGAATTTCAAGATCTTTCTGATTATGGATTTTTTTTATGTTTATTCATATATACACATTGACCTTGTAGGTCTTTATAGAGTGTGATAAAGTCACATATTCCAATGAACAATCTTTGATAACTCCCGGATAGCTCCCGATCCCGATACCCGATTAGTAAGTCATCATGTTTCCTCAATGACATATAAAAACTGTTTAAATGAAAGCAAACCTTAGTAATCATATAATCGTCTCAATGAACTACCTTCAAGACTTGAAAAATCATTCGCTTATTCCTTATCATATCAATTCATTTGTTTGATTCATTCAAAACCATAGATTTTGATTGTCATCTAATTACCGTAAATTAAGTGGGGAGCTTTTTATATGAACCTACTTGTACATGTTTAAGATATAATTGAATTTAAGGCATTTGTGATACGATCAGTGGCACACGTTCATTTGGCATGGCTAACTGATAAGTTTTGTGAAATAGACACTGACATCATTGGTATTTTTCTTTTCTTCAATACTTCGAACTTGTTTACTTCGCTATCCAAGTTGTAAACAGGAACATAGTCCCATAGAGTCTAGACGGAATTGCGCAATTTCCTCTAATACGACTTATTGATTTTGAAATCATCTCGAATTATTGCAATTTTAATAGAACTGAAATCAAACTATGTATTTGCCTCATAGTATAACGGAGGAAGCGATAAGGTTTCTCAGAACACACCATACCCAAACTCGAATTTTACACAAATTTCCGTGGGCGACCATTCCATCCAGAACAGACTGGGAGGACCGACCAATCATTCTCGGGAAACGAACACGTCCATTTTTATACGGACGGTTTAAAAGCAAATGATGGAGTAGGTTGTGGTGTCTATTCAAAACAAATGAAATTGAACTCGTCTTCCAGATCATTGCGGAGGTGATGGAAATTAGCGAAGCTCTATATTGGCTCAGATAAAACATGATATCCAAAAAGGATATATGCATCTTCTCAGACAGTAAGGCGGCCATTAAATTCCTTCAACTTTGTTATAGTTTTGAACTGTCGATCATATCTCAAAGAGATATAAGAGCAGTTTAACATTCAATTGTGCTGAGTGCCGGGGCAAAGAGACATTCCAGGAAACTGCAAAGCAGATGAACTTACCAAAAAAGGAACACTTCTGCCCTTCTCACCGAAAACAGAGAGTATCGGCATACCAATCGCTACATACAAACTCTTGCTCAAGCAGAACGCATACAAGAAAGCTAATCGGAGATGGTCAAGCAGTTTAACGTGTAACGCAACGAAACGGATCTGGCCCAAGCTAGATCTTAGGATCTTAAGCGGTAGAACGGCTTGATCTCCGCCTCAAACGACTGTTGCAGAAGCTGCATGGATGTGAGGAGGAGGAACGTATTTCCCACCTTCTCTGTTCATATCCAGCTTTAGCTCACAGACGTAGGACACACCTAGGTTTGTATTTCTTTGATAACCCTAGTAATCTTACTCACGTCGACGCGTTAGTACGACCGTATTGGCATGAATAAATGCTTCAATGTTGATTTTCAGTGCGTCAATCGTAGCTAGCCATGGGAATTAACAAAGGCCCACAAAAAATAGTCTAGATGTGTTAAATCGTACGATTGACCAGCCCAAACCTGAAATAAACTCGACTCTCGATAGGAAAAAAGTGCATGTTGAACTTTCTTGGCAGGGCAGGCATTTGAATAATAAAATCATTAGTTTGGAAGCATTGCTCATCTGTCGTCTATAAGATGATTGAAACTTAGTACGCTGCTGAAACGAAAAGAAAAACCACATACAAAAATGACAAGACGGAATCGGAAACGAATTGATTCGCTCTCCTTTCCGTTGTGCAGTATGTGCTGCTTTGCGAAACGGGTTTCATAGCTGGATAATTGTAGTGTGGATAATTGAAGTAGATCTTTTACTACAATTTTTGAATTTCTCCACACTTTAGCGTCCATCAATTATCTCCCAGTCCCAAGACAATAAATGCTTCCGGAATTTAGACAGTAAATTTTTTTTTTTTACTTATTGCGGTCAGCACGTTTTGCCATTCCACAATAAGTTTGTTCCTGGGTAGAGGGTAAGATATGCGGTCGTCACAATGCTTTATTTGAAAAACTTCAACTCGGCTTTAATAGGTCCGTTCGTTGAACTTTCCCCAGGGTTGACCCATGTTTTCTTGACAACCCTATGAGTTATCAAAAAAACCTTGGTTTTCCAGTCCTCAAAAAACGCTAAACCACAAATCACCACACATCCTTGTCATTGAAAAATATACATGCCATTTGACCGCCCTCAACTCGCCACAGCAAGGGCGAGTTGATGGAAAGCCTAGGTCAACCCTAGGGCTTAAAAAACATTCAATTTGACATTCAGGGCGACTTTAGATTTCTCAAAAACGCTTTGTGGCAACCCTAGGGATTCAACGAACAAACTTAATGTCACATGTATTGTTAACCCTGGGCTTACTAGGAACTTGCCCTTAAGTAGAAAATTGAAACTAGGTTATGGTGAAACTTTACACTTTTCAACTTTAGGAACAAACAAAGTTAAAATAAGAAAAAACAAAATAAACTAAGGCCTGCCTTTATTAGTAAGGATGAAATGAAAAAATAAATAGAGTAGCACCATAGATTTGGGGGAACCCCGAGGCTTAGAGCATTTCTCTGAAACATACTTTAATGAGCGATGAAGGGAAACTACCGATTCCTTACGGCTTAGAAAGAAAGGGATTTTAAATGGCATTCTAATTACTCTCGGAAAGCTTTCCAATACCTCGCGAAAGACGATATCCGTTAAAAATCAACTTGATACTTTCGGGTTTTTAACCTCGACACGAGTAACACTTTTTTTAACGATCTCAAATTTGAACAAATATAGGCAAGTCGACGCCCTCGAGCACTTGAACTTCTTATACGCAGTAGGTACCTACTCTAGCTAGACTTCGAAAAAATAATTCAGCTGGACGATTGATCAGTAAAATAATCGAATGAAAGCTAAATAGTCCAAGCAATTATGAAGATTGTCAGCTTGCTTACAGAAATACCTAAACACATATAGCTAAAGCACGAAACATGTAAAACTTGCACATTTTTGAACAACATCCATAGGAAACGAAAAAGAAAACTTGGTGGGCGGTCATTTCCACTGAGTGTACTTGAGGATGTTACAAAATATCTTTTGCAAAAGATGCTCAAACATTCTTAGTATTTATAATCATATTTTTTTTAATGCTGCTTCAATACGAATCTGTACGTGTAGAAACCTCAATGCATAATGTGACTCAATAACGGCCTGTCATATGTGCAAATGTAAAAACAACAATTTTCTTCAAAACATCTCAAAACTGTTATAATCACGTCATATTACAATTGTTCAAGTTCACGAACAAACATGGTGCACGCTAAATATTACCAGGTCAGCTCTTTCAGCTAAAATTCAAGAACGTTTGAACGATAGCTAAGATTTGTAATATAAAAGAGGGCATTGGCATGAATTATGAACTAGTTAAGTGCACTGTTCTCATTCAAAATGAGACACTCTTTGGGAAAATTCATTTTCATACTCTTCTTGGTGAAGGTTTGTTTTAATCAGAATGCCCTGACACAAAAATTGTCACTAGCTTTATTATAATTTTTTTCATTAGATTGACCGACTTCATGGTCGAGCACTAGAGGTGGTCTACACCGGTGATGCCTGCGAATGCACTAAAAATCTTCCTCTTCAAGTAAACGTTCCAGTTGCAGCAACACCTGTTGCGGTTCCCTGCGCTACTCATGGATACAAAATCGAAGTTCCTCCTGCTCCTGCTCCCCCCAGCAAATCCTGTCAATCATACTCATACGACGTTGTTGTTGAAGAACCAATAGCAATTGTACCAAAACCACCTTGCAAGGCAAATTTGTTTGCAGCCATAGACAAGGTTGTAGTACCAAAGGCTGGTAAATAAAGCATTCAAAATCCAATTCATTCACAATGTTCCTAACAATGAATTTCCTTTTTTTATTTAGATTGTGTTGAGGTGCCCGCAGCACCAGCACCAGTAGTAGTAGCTCTTCCACAAGCACCAGTCGTGTATGCTCCTCAACCAGCACGTAAGTATTAGAACTTCCATAAAGGGTTCCAAAACTAACATTATCTCCCATTGTTTTAGCTTGTGCTAAGTGTGCTGCTGCACCGGCTCCAGCACCAGCAGTTTCAGTAATCGGTAAGACGCCCCCGATATGGCTTCCTTATGAACAAAATTCTAATCTAATTTTACTTTAGAATATGATTATGCACCTGTGGTCGCGGCACCACTTCCTGCCCCAGCTGTAGGTTCCTGTTTATGTGGAAAGTGTAATGACCCACTTAAGCCACAATGTACAAGGTACGTATTAAAAGGCATTCAGATAAACCGTATAAGAAAAGGACGTTCCAAGCGCGATGTTTCCTCAAAGAAGGAACAATACATCAGCGACATACGCGACATTGTAAAGTCCCTAAAAAGTGCCAGGGAAGCACGAAAAATCAAAAAATCAAAACTTGTTAAGCGTGACATCAAAGGCGAATATGATCTTCTCCAAAGGGAACAGTCCTTCATGGACCTAACCATTCCAGACATAATCCAGTACATGCCTGAGACACTGAATCCAAATTTCAAGCGCGGCAAGTGTAATTTCGGTTGTGAAAATTGCATAAAAAAAGAATCAAAAGAACAACAGGAAAACAATGGTAGTCCACAACTACCTGTTGAAACTTCCAACACTGAACAAAACAATCCATCAACAGAACCAGAGACAGCAATAAAAGTTTTAAATGAGAGCACCCATGCAATGCTCAATCAGCACTTCCACACGAACCCACATTACGCTGAAGCAAGTTACTTAAAGCGCAGTGTCAATCCAATTCAATATCCGTATCCATGCTACCCTGGGTTAATGCCACCGCCATACATTCCTAGTGCTATGGAATCAGCTACCACTGCACAAAATCCAGGTAACCCGATTTGGTATCAGCCACGACCACTTATCGACCCAAATGGTCATTACGTATTCGATAGACTGGGTCACAAATACGAAGTGAAAAATGGAAGTCTAAAACTCGTAACACCAAAGTACAGCGAAGGTGATGAGGTAAATAGATCAATTCCCAATGAGTCCGATGGCATAGTTGCCATCATTGAAGAAAACAATAATGATCAAAGTAAGACGTTGGACGCAGTTTCGCATCAGGCACTTAATGCTGCTGCCCAACATACCCTTGACTCAGAAGCCCAAAAGGCAATGGATTCTGCTTTGCGACAACATGTAATCAGTGAAGTTAACACGCCAGTTGCTTCAGTTACTGCAGATAGTCAGTCGATTCAAGCACCTACTGTTGGTGCACCTTCACCTGCACGTACACATCACGATCCGTCCTATGATCCACAAATGGATAAGGTTATTCGAGACATAATTTACCAACATCCCGATTTCATAGAAGCTTCTCAACATGCTCCAGGATCGCTTACACTCCCTCAAGATGTGCAAAGTGATGAAACTATGCAGTTTTTGGACAAATTGATACAGGGCCGACTAAATAATTGGTTTCGAACACCCAACGAAGAGGTTCCCATGCACAATTTGCAAGACCTAAATCGTTATTCTCGAGAAACAGGCGCTTCTATAAAATTTATTCCCATTGTGACGGTCGATAAGGATAGATTAAATAAATATCGACAAGAACAAGCAGTGGCATCTGCCTGAATTCAGACTGAATAGAAACAACGCAACTAGCATAGTTAATTTATATTAGATTTAAGAATATTTATTGTTAAATAAAAACGAGTGTTATTAAAATTCTCTTCTTTATTTCTTTATCTTTTATAGTATCTGGAGTTGAATTGTGTGTGCAGCCTAGGCAAAATGTCAAAACCTACGACATAAAGAGAGCGACGAGGGAACATACCCGTTTGTTTAAATTTTCATTTGGTGAACAAATTTTTGTATGATTTTCAATAAAAAATAAATTCATTTTCGACTTCAAACAATATTGGTCTCTATATTTTTCATCTTTACGATTTTTCGAGACCACAATGCTTGTTATCTGTAAAAATAAGTAGAAAGTGATTATCTATATGTATGTACATAGGTCTAACAAAATTATTTTCAGTTCGAAAAAGTTATCAAAATTTATGAGACGAAAATAGAACAGCTATCGCTGATTTCGAAATTGCATAAAACAATGTTTTGGCAATAGGTTCGTTCATTGCAGCCCTGGGGCCTGGGGTCGGCCTGTGGTCGCCACAAAGCGTTTTTTGAAAAACCTAAACTTGTATATTTTGAACCTTTACCTCAGTTAAGTTAATGGACAGGGCTGTCCAATGGGTTCTATTTTTGTTCAAATGACAGGGATGTGTGCTGATTTTGTGGTTTACCGTTTTTGAATACTTGAAACCGCGGTTCTTTTTTGACAACTCATAGGGTTGTCAAGGAAGCCTGGGTCAAGCTGGGGTATATTTCAACGAATGATCCTAATATGTAATAGGCGTACGATTGGACGATAATGGTTTTAAAAGGAACGGCAAGTTTATTTGAGTTTTTACCACATTTAGATAATTTTATTTACAAAAAAAAAAAAAGCTTACAAAGTAAATTTAATAAGCTATTTATAAATTTAAGAGAAAAGAGGGTAACTTGACCATAGATCTCGTGAGAAAGAAAAAGTAAAAAAGGGATTGAGTTTAAACAAAATTTAAAAAGGTTAACAAGAAAGTTTAAGTTTTAGTACTATATCTCTTTCCATGTGCTGAACTAGGGCTTTCTTAATTCGTTGCATGGTTGAGGTCATGTCCGGTATTTGCCGGCAGATAGGACAATCAGTAAAGATTGTTAAAGGTTCCTGACAATTTCTGCATTCCAGGGATGGTTTCTTTTTTGAGTAGTGGCAACTTGAGAACAAGGTTTTTCCAACTATTACTCGAAAAAGCTTTACGCAGTCTTGAGAGCTTAGCTTTATATTATATGGTGGTCGATATTTTAAAAATTGGTGTCTTCGATGAAAGGTTACTTCGTTTTTCCAAGCCTTATCTTAGCCATCGTTTTCGTTAGCATCCAGAGTTCTTTTTTATGAGGAAGGTTTGGGAGTTCTGTTATTAAAAGACAGCGTGTAACTCCTGTAACTGTCTGCAACTTCGTTCCCATTGATGTCCTGCATGTCCTGGAATCCATGCAACCGTTATATGCTTGTGTTTTAGAGGATACTTTTCATACATTCAAAGGCGAAGCACTGGCTATTATTGTTTTTTTGAACCATTCAAGGCGTTAAGGCTGTCGGTCAGTATATGTAAGTGTTTTTTTCAGGTTTTGATTGTGGTAAAGTAAAAGCTTGTAAAGCTGTAATTACAGCAAACTGCGTCTGGTAATATACCTTGGAAGCTGTTAATTGTTTCGTTATCTTTCAGTTCTGCAATAGCATAAGTTGAAAAGATAATTTTTTACGATGCTATCTGTCACCAAAGATGAATGTTCTTGATTAATTGTTCAGCTAAAATGCCTTTTTGGAAGTTGGGGATTCAGACCATACCAAAAATGTCTGCACATCTGATTACTTCGTTCATGAGTCTTTTCTTAGTTGGAGACCATTTCATACAAGTCTGATAGTCACGTTATCAAAGCTGTTGACCTGGTGTGCGCCAGGGCTTCCATTTGTCTGCGACTCTCTTCCCTTTAAGTTCAAAGGCAGTGTGCATCGTTGTCCCCTATTGCCAAATCAGCAATTCTGCAACCGTCTACCATCCATTTGTTAAAGGGGACAGTTCTTAGGTAGCTATTTGATTAGAAAACTTGTTGTTGTCTTTTGTCGCAAATCAGCTGTTTGACATTTCATATCACATATTATCTAGTTGGTAACTACAACATTTTTAGACAATATATAACAGCTGTATTCAGATCGCTAAGATTCAAAAGGTGAGTGTAGGCACCTTTGTGTCTGTATCACTTGAGATGTTATAGCTGTGAATCATGTTGCTTGTATATGTCAGAAACTTATTTATGTAGGTTTGTTTTGAATATGGAAAGCGCAACACCAGATCTGAAACAGGGAACATGGGGTCTATAGAAAAAATCGTTTTATGCTGCCCTGTCATCGTAGCTAATAGGAACAAATTTTCTCAGATTTCTACGAAATGTAAGGTACCTTCATCATATGGCGTGTTTTTGTAGCAAAAGCTGTTAGAAGCTAAATATTGTTAAAAAAGGACAGCATTAAAGACTTAAAGACTAAACTGGCATCTATTAATTGACTTGTGCAAAGGAACTGGTACCCGTGGCGTAATGGTTAGAGGTTCGAATCCCAGCAGAGGCAAAATGCAAAAATGTTTTTCCACGGGTATCGCCTTTCGCGAGGAATTGGCAAGTCCTTCGTTAGTAAATTCATTGCCATGAAAAGCGCATTCTCAATTAGCCGTTCGGAACCGGCGAAAAATTGTAGGTCCACTCCCCTCACAAGGCATGGTTGTGAGAAAAGCGCTAGGCCCAGGGGCTCTCCGCTCTGTTGCGACACCTTATTAATTTATTTATTATTTATTTTTAAAGGAACTTTCTCCAAATATTTCAAAGAACATACATATATTAAATCGATTACACAAACCCAATACAAAAATCGTCTTTATCAATTACTTTCTATTCAAAAATCATTTTAATTACAAAAACAGTGAAAATGTGTAAATAAACCAGATTTAGGTCAAATGCGATTAACTTTATTCAGAAAAATGTCAACAATGCTAACCTAGACAATGAAAGCAATCTCTTAAAATATCACCAATTGATGAGACTAGGATCAATTTACACAGCTTTTAGTCACTAACTGTCATACCTTAAAAGATTGTTCATTTATTTTTTAATGCTCTTCTCTGTTTACTGACGATTACTAATAAACTAGTTGAAATGCATACATTTGCGAACACAATTTGAAGTGTTTCAATTGTTAAGTAAGGCCTCAAGTACTTGTCACACAGCTGCGACCTATGTCATTAACTCATTTTGTGTTACAGTAATGGCTATGTTGAATTAGTAGGACCATTATCGTCATATGAAAAATTGATTATTGATTCAACATTTCACAAAAGTCTAAGGGCCGGTCTGTTCAAGTTTGGTTAATTTTAACCCGTGGTTATTTCCAGTGGTTACCATAGAATGCGTCTGTTCAACCTTGGTTTGGTTAACAAATCAATGGTTTGGTTAACTAACCAGAGAAATTGTTAACCAGTCGATTTTAGTCGGTTAACGCTATTTAACCATCGATTTACTGGAATTTCGTCTTTTCACGTTTGGTTAATCTGTCTTTACGCATTATTTCCGACTCATCATTTGGCTATACAACAATTCAGTGTGATGGAGTGCGTTTGTTTTTAATTTTTCACATGTTACGCCAATGGCGAAGCTACTGATCGCCCTTCGATTTTATGCATTAGGCACTATGCTCATATCAGTTGGTGATTTTTTTGGCGTCTGCAAAGCTACAGTTTCAGTTATAGTTCAGCGAGTTTCATTTGCCATTGCTTTGCTAAGAAAGCAATTCATCAAAATGCCACAATCTGATGAAGAACTGTCCATAGCCAGCTACGCCTTTTACGATATTGCAAAATTTCCACGAACCATTGGAGCGATTGATTGTACTCATGTGAAAATCCAATCCCCCGTGGAGATAATGTAGAGCATTTTCGGAACAGAAAAGGATTCTTTTCACTCAACGTGCAAACCGTCAGTTCAGCTGATTTGAAATTTTTGAACATCGTTGCACGATGGCCTGGGTCATGTCATGATCAAACTGTTTTTAACAATTCGGTTTTGAAGATGCAGCTCGAACGGACAGATTTCAAAAATTATATCCTCATTGGTGATTCTGGATATGCAGTCACACCATATTTTGCCACACCATTGTGACATTTTCTTCAAAAATAACAAAAATTATGAATAACATAGGAAAAAAAACATGAATAATTATAAAACAACACACAATGAACTGCCGACAATAAACACATGTCACCGAAAAAGATAACCATTGATTAAGGTTATTGATTAATTTGACAGATAGACTGGAAAAATATTGGAATTTCTTGATAACCTACGGTTTGTTAACCAAGGCCGAAAAAATAGTGAAAAGACGCAATTCCTTAACCATAGATCCATAACCACGGGTTAAGCAAAATCTCTGGTAACCAAACCACAGATTTAACCACACTTGAACAGACCGGCCCTAAGAAATGATCAAAGTGTTTACAAGAAATCGAGTCACTGCGGAGGTAAATGTCTAACCTTCTGAAGTACAATCACGGCAATTCAGGTCAACCCTGCTTTAAAGAACTCAGTAGAAAATAAAAACCATTTCAACAACGACAATATCCGTTCACAAAACTCACAGCTCCGGTTAGGTGCAGATCCTTAAACCGTTCGATTAATGGTACAGCTCCACTCTCCACACGTACGACCGGAAACTATTTCAAAAGGAACTACCTCCCAAAAAGCTAATCGACACTTAACTTAATTTTTAAATCTTATTTTAAGTGTAACAATCTAATTAACTTCCCACAAAATGAAAAAAACATTTCTAACAAAAAAAAATATATATATATAACGAAAGTTTAAAATCAATGTCTTAAAAAAGAAAGCGTTGTGGATTCAATAAACAATTTAATAGCATGTCTGCTTCTGAAAAAATATGCATTGACAAGACATACTTTGAACTTATGTATCTCATCTATAAACTACTGAAATGGCTCAGATAAATAAGTGGCATACAACGATTTGTGCTCATGTTCATGTTCTCAACTACAAAACTCATGTTCATATTAAATTTACATAACAAACATTCATCACCCAATGTTTTGTTTGCTTTTTTTAATTACTCATCTTTACAAACAGATAGTTATGTTTCGCAACAACTCTGCAGACAAACCACAGACAAAGTTTATACCTCATTAAAATAAAATAGCATGAATAGCTTCAAATACCAGAACAATGATTCATCACTGTTCTTTTATATTAAAATATTAAAGGTGCTTTTTTCTTTTAACAAACTCTTTACTATCCCACACAATTGAATTTCATTACCTTGGCTAAGTGGCTGAGATCAAGCTGATTGCACGTTGTGCATTTTTAACCTCACGTCACGTAGAGCAGCCACAGCAGTTTTTCGAATCAAAATAAAATAAAAGAAAAATTGGGAAAAACCCCAAACTAATATTTAAGCGTTCAATTCAGATGACCGATGATTCAGTTTACCATGTCATAGAAGTGAAGCATTATGAAACCATTTTGCATTTGCCTGCTTTTTCTTTATACCAGTGTAAGTTTAACAAAAGTGCTCTTGTCCTTCACAGTTATTAATTTATGAAACTTCTTACAGGTTCTATCACATCCAACAAACTATGAAATTTCAAACAGGGATAGTCTTGGACTAAGCAATGAGTTCTGGATGCAACACTTTGGTTCCGACTTCCAAGACGCAATCCATATGACTCTAGGACAAACGGGTCTAATCAATGACGGAAATCGCATGGAAAAACATTTGCCTGGGCCTGCAGGCAACACAAGAAAACGTTCACCATACATCGTTCACACACCAAAAGTTGACATGCAAGCAAATCATGCATTAAGAAATTCTATGAAGGTTCACGTCTTGAGGCCCGAGGAAATTGAACAACTTGAAAAACAAATACAAGGATATGGCAGTCAAAACAAAATGGCAATGGCTGGATCTCCTGTTCTAGTTAACTTGCCTGGAAACGAGGCCGCTCCGGCAAAGAGTAATGATGACGAAGCTGTGAATGTTGCAAAGACTAACCCTTTTGTCTACCAAAATAATATAAATAGTTTTCAGCCACAGTATTGGCCCTTAAATCAAAAGTTTTCTGGGTACCCCAACAGTTTAACGTATCCACAAAAATTGATCCACCCACAGATGATGCCATATTCATACATGAATCTAATGCAACCTTCATTTGCAAAACTTCCTTCAGACAAAATACAGCCAGCTCAACCAAATCATGACATTGTGCAACCTGTTCTCGAAATTACGGAGTCAAAGAAGGATCAAAGTTCGACTGAAGCCAAGCAACTGCCATCAATTGAAAACACTAACCAGAAACCAGAATCAAGTAAGGAAGATTCTCATGAAGAGCATCCAGTGTATGAAGATTCGCTTGCGCAGTCATCATTTGAAAAAATTCAGGCAAAACTACAAAAAGAACAACCTTCGTCTGAATCAAAGTATTCTGATAAAGATTCGGAGTCCCCGATTGATAAGACGCAACCTTCTTTGGAACATACCAAACCATCTCCTGAAGTAGCCCAAGCATCAATTGAAACGGCACAACTTACAACAACAGAGAAGACGCAACCACCTATTGAGAAGTTGCAACCATCCATAGAGAAACCCCAACCATCATTGGAGAATTTAAATCCATTCTTTGGGAATCAACAACCATTTTTTGAAAAGCCACAGCCATATTTTGAGAAGATACACTCACCCTTTGACAATCCACCACCATACTTTGCAAAACGGCAATCATCATTTGAAAAGCCTAAACACTCCTATGAGAACCCACAATTTTTGTATCAGAACTTGAAGCCTTTCTTTGAAAAGACATCGCCAACGTTTTCACATCCTAAAATGCGTTCTTTATATGCAGAAATAAATAAGCCAAATTCCTATTTAGGTACTAGCCAACCTATGTACGACGACAAAGCTTTATTTTCCTACAGTAGCAGTATGTTGCCTATGTACCCAAGTCAAAACAAGAGCTTCGAACAACTCATAAATGGGGCTTCGCCACCACAAATACATGAGAAGAAACCACATGAGATTGAAGCGGCTGTTAAAAGCAAAGATGTTATTGCGTCGGGTGTTTAAAACGTACATACATATATTTATTTATTTATTTATTTGAAACTCTATAAAAAGAGAAAATTGGAAAAAATGTGATATTAAATTATTGTAACCTATTTATTTGTTGGTTTGATTTTTGTATTGGTACATGAGAGATCTGAAAAGCAATGTGCCATCTCAAACGATGTCTCGATATACACTGCCAACCACTAGGATGAGGCCACAAATTTTGAGATCGATTTTCGCTTTTTATACCTGGTGGAAGTTTTGTACCCGGAAAAGTTTATTACCAGTTAATAGGTACGTATTTTCCCATTACAAATTCATAAATTTAACGGGTTCATTCGAAACGACTGTTGGAATTTCCCAAGATCAATTAATGAGGTACTGAAAATAGGTATAAAAAAGGTGCTCCACTAGGATGAGGCCACTACGAATATTTCCGTGCAGAAGTGCGCAAGTGCGAATTTTTGTATAAAATATCTAATAGGGTGTTAAAAATAACCGTTTTAATTAGTTTGAAGCACACATGGGGTCCGGAAAGACTTTGACAGCAACAGAAAGAGCAAGAATAGACGCTTTCAAGGAAACAGGACTCTCAGGCCGTGAAATAGCAAGGAGACTTAACAGGAGCAAGACAGTCATAAACAATTATCTTGCTGATCTCCTAAACTATGGGGAAAATCGAAAAGGACGCACGGGAAAAGCCACAACACCAAGAGAAAATCGGTCGATTCTACGACTTGCCTGAAATTCTACTCTACCAGCGACTATGATAAGGGCCAAAAGCGGAGTTTCAGCCAGCATAACAACGGTTCGAAGAATATTACAAAAGAGTAATAATATTCAAAGGAGGAAACTAAAATAGAAACCAGTTTTGAAGCCAGTACACAAGGAGCATGAACGTTGCAAGACAGCATGTTGCTTGGAGCAGTCAATGGAAACGCGTTGTCTTTTCGGATGAAAAAAAGTTTAACCTTGATCGTGCCATAGTAGGTAATAGCTCCCCACACCATTAAACCTGATGTACGGCTATGATGTCTTGCCAAAATAAGCTCATCCCTTCTAATGTCATGGAAATAGAAGTTGGAACCATCAGGACCGTCAAGGTTAAACTTTTTTTCATCCGAAAAGACAACGCGTTTCCATTGACTGCTCCAAGCAACATGCTGTCTTGCAACGTTCATGCTCCTTGTGTACTGGCTTCAAAACTGGTTTCTATTTTAGTTTCCTCCTTTGAATATTATTACTCTTTTGTAATATTCTTCGAACCGTTGTTATGCTGGCTGAAACTCCGCTTTTGGCCCTTATCATAGTCGCTGGTAGAGTAGAATTTCAGGCAAGTCGTAGAATCGACCGATTTTCTCTTGGTGTTGTGGCTTTTCCCGTGCGTCCTTTTCGATTTTCCCCATAGTTTAGGAGATCAGCAAGATAATTGTTTATGACTGTCTTGCTCCTGTTAAGTCTCCTTGCTATTTCACGGCCTGAGAGTCCTGTTTCCTTGAAAGCGTCTATTCTTGCTCTTTCTGTTGCTGTCAAAGTCTTTCCGGACCCCATGTGTGCTTCAAACTAATTAAAACGGTTATTTTTAACACCCTATTAGATATTTTATACAAAAATTCGCACTTGCGCACTTCTGCACGGAAATATTCGTAGTGGCCTCATCCTAGCGGAGCACCTTTTTTATACCTATTTTCAGTACCTCATTAATTGATCTTGGGAAATTCCAACAGTCGTTTCGAATGAACCCGTTAAATTTATGAATTTGTAATGGGAAAATACGTACCTATTAACTGGTAATAAACTTTTCCGGGTACAAAACTTCCACCAGGTATAAAAAGCGAAAATCGATCGCAAAATTTGTGGCCTCATCCTAGTGGTTGGCAGTGTACATATATACAAATTAACCTACTTTTGCTTCTTAAATTTTTCTTTGCTATGTAGACATCAAGGAAACGTAGAGGAAAGGCGGGAGGCTTGAGCTGTTTTTGGTACTATATAGCTCATAATACATTTGTATCCATCTCAGCCACATGTTGGATACATCTTTTTAAAGCCAAATTCACCTATCTACTTAAAGACAAATCTTTTATTATTTATCAAAAATTAAGGAAAAGAAATAATCAAAAAAATTCACGTCCAGTTTTGTATATCCTTTTTGATGGAAAAATATGATTTTGACATTTTGCTTTACTAAAAAAGATAGTGAGTAGGTTTTTTATCGCCTACCGATCAGCTACCATAGATCGTCACTGCAGGCCAGTTTGGCTTGCAGATGTCACATATATTTTTATTTACGTATTTGCTTTGGTTTAATTGTTTAATATCGTTTTTCATTGACGAAAAGAGTAATGTACTCCTTTTGTTAAAAGATTTACTCCTTTCCCATTTTCCATGTTTCATTGAAAAAAAAAAAAAAAAAATGTGAACATTGATTTAACCTCCAATACCAGTAAAAACCCTAAAAACATGTTCAATGTTGTATTTCAATTTAAAACGACAAAATGACAAAATACAACGTTTGCCGTTTATGCGATGATTTGCGATTAAGTACTTTTGTTGGCTTCATTTTTGACAGATATAAGGAAACATTTCTCTGACGGCCTCCGATAAGTTTTTGCTGTGGAAAGTGTTTATGTTTGGGAATGCAATGCGTTGTCGCATTTGTGAAAAATTTCTTACGATGACAACTACCTCGAAGCAAAATTGAATCTCCGAAAAAGGATGCGTCGTGGATAACGACGGCAATTTCGATGAATTTTGTAATCGCATCGCAACTTTTTTCCGATAGAAAATTTTTCCGAACGATTCCCATGATAGATCTGAATATTTGAACTCGATAACTGAGCAAATCGCGGAGGCTTGAAAGTACGATATCCAATTTAAAACGACTCGCTTCGCAGAACAGGGTAAAAAACAAAAAGAAAATAAATAGCGTGGGGCGACAGAGTTTGGGCGCCAGGGTCTAGCAAATTCCTCACAACTAAACCTTCTGCCGATTCCGAACGAACATTTTTTGCTTTCTATTGAGACATGAACTACGTAACAGGCAAAGATATTAACCATTACGCCACAGGTATAAAATTTATGTATGTTTTTTTTTTTTTTTTTTGTGTTCAACTAGATATGGTAAATAGCTTTTTCAATAATTATTTCAAATGGATGCAGGTTTTTTTCTGTTGGATGTATTTAAGATGGAACACTCAGACGTAAATACCGGTCCATGGTACTACCAGATAGCAACCATCTATTTGTTTTAGCTTTCTAGATGTTCATATTTAGGAGGTTTACTATTGGCTTAAAAACATATCGGGTATCGAGTTACAGATTTTCAAAAATGTTAGGCGGCAGCATCACACATCACGCCATAGAACGAGTTTTGTAAGAAAGTTGCAAATTTCGAAAAAGTTAAAAAATATTCAACTATTGCTCTAACAATAGTTTGTACTAGTTAGTGATGTTCGGGTTCAACTCGTTTAAAATATTGCTAAAATAAAATTATCGAAAAGTTAACATCTGCAAAAATTTTTCTCATCCAATTATTCGCAAGAAGATTGCTTGCAAATTTCATCAAAATCGGTTTGCCCGTATATTGAACTCTTCGAGGAACGGTTTCGGTTTTGTATGAATAAAACATAATACAGATTGTCTTTTCAGCTTCTCCAAACACTACTCGTTACTTCAAACAAAGGAACTCTTTTGTATTTTTGTACACTTTACAAATTCCAGGAAAAGTTATTTAAAAAAATTTGAGAACCAATTATTACTCATCATTTGGTTAGAAAAGTTCTTCTACAGATGTTCCAGTTCCATTCCAAGAATTTCGTATTCTACACAGCCCACACAAAAAGAGAAAAATGTCCATGAAGGCAACTTCACGTAAGAAAAATATTGCAATTCATGTAAGCGGAGTTCACACTGAGCAGTCTTTGGCTTGAACGACGACCAATGTTGGATAATGTGATCCCTCAGACGACCTCTTGTCCAACTTGTTGCATGGTTTTCTAATATTTTTGAAAATTTTGAGGTTGGACGGAGTGGAGGAGTATATGTCATAATGTTGGACGACAAGTCTGATAAGTCTGAACGCAAACGAAGTCTGTCCAACTTTTCTTTTCACCGCTTCACAACGTCAAAAACTCTCATCTTCATACGCTTTTACATGACACGCGGTAATGCAGAATGTGGTCATGCAATCGATACTTAGACATTTGTTTCGCTGTGGCGTAGATGGCTAGAAATTATGCTAATATTCATAAATTTTTTTAATTTTGTACTACCATATTTTCTATATAAAACTAGACCAAATAATTTGACATTGACAGGACTTCAGACTTAAGGAATTTCAAAATTCCACTTATGAATGGATATTGGAGCTTGATAAGGCGTTGTTCAATTTTCTTAGTAGGTCATAGTAGGTCACGCCCCTTGTTAACGTCAGAAAATTAAAGGCCCTGTCCATGAGTTACAGGAACAGTTGAGAGACTTATGTCGCTTTCCATTAGTTTCACTCGGGGAAGCATTCATTTCAAAAATTTAAAAACCAATGGAGCACCCAAAATTGTTTCTATTCAGTATAACGTAATTTTTGTGTGAGTGAAACGTGAAACACCTATGGCTCTTAAAAAATATTACTTAAAGATTCTTTTCTTTTTGACATTTGAGTAACATGTGTTAGTGCTTCTTGAGTCGATTCTCACTTTAAATCGAGAAGCGGCTCTCACTACTCAGGATCATGAAAAGCGATCCTTTTTACAGAACAGCTGCGTAAAGCTTGGGATATTAAATGAAATTGCATTTTTCATGTTTAGGATTTGAACACGAAAATAATGTTTTTTTTTTTAAGATGTAAAACAATCAAAGAACTGAAAGTGCTTAT
Organism: Melanostoma mellinum; assembly: GCA_914767635.1. Taxonomy (NCBI): domain Eukaryota; kingdom Metazoa; phylum Arthropoda; class Insecta; order Diptera; family Syrphidae; genus Melanostoma; species Melanostoma mellinum. The sequence continues at coordinate 20,408,932 of OU612059.1, forward strand.
TTTCACCTCGCAATTATTCAAAAGAAGCATTGCATTGTTGAAAATGTCGTCTTTTTATGCTTAAAGGGTATCATAAAATTGGTGCTGTTTTCGGTTAAATTTGTAAACACTGTCTATGTCAGCTTTGGAGTATAACAAAACAAACAAAATTTTAATGCCGCGTCGATGAAATTCCACGACACGTCAACTTTCTTCTTCGACATAAAACTACTCGAAGTATAATATCAAAGCTTTTCTTTTGCTTTTGCATATTCTTCAATCACATCATCTATTTGACAAAGAAATCTCTTCAAAAATACAACTTATTAGCTACTAATTACCGCTGACTCTTCTACTTTAGCCTACAGAATAAAATAAACACATTTTCACGCTCCATCTCCAATAAAAACTCTAAACTAAGCACTTCTCAAAATTATTTTTTATTTCTTTTTAATTTTTTTTATAATAAAAACTACACAAAGACAATGCAATTGCGAATGTGCGAATAAATCACGTATTTCTTTGAAGAAGCGTTAAATTGAAACTGATATATAAATAAGTAGATGTTATCGGAAGAGATCATAACCAACAGCTTTAGGTTACAAACAACATGACGTTCAAGATTTTAATCGTAGTCGTTGCATTCGTTGCACCGGTAAGTTAAGCACTCTTTGCATATAAAAAATAAGAAATTTCTTTTATCTTTGAAATATATATTTCAGCTCTCGCTTTGCCAAGATTTGGTTGCTAGTTCTCAGCTTCAAAATGGGCAACCGCCAGTGGTCGTAGGGCAATTGAGCCCCGTTAGTGGTTTTGGTGACTTCAACACTTTCAGTAATGAAATTCAAAGCTCCAATAGCCAGGCTCAGGCTCAAGCTCAAGCTCAAGCTCAGTCACAATCCAACAGCATACAAGACCAGTCAAATATTGGATTTGTTAACAATTACGCCCAGCAATTGCCAGCATACTTAGCCGGAGTACCTAACTACCCTGCCGTCCAAGGACTTCCTGTACTTTCAGGACTTGGATTACCAGGAGCTGCATCACCAATCCCAGCCTTCAATCCATATGCTGGACAAGAGGCTATCTCGGAGTCCTTAGCTGAAACAAACTTAGCTTCAAAGATCCGTCAAGGAGCCATCCAAATGGTCCCACCAAACCTATCATCTCAAGCTGTTCTTCAGTCTGTGCGTATTCCCGTAGAGGGACGTTATGGCAACAGGGTGTACGCTTCACAGAATCTTCCACCAACATTTGTCACACAACCAGGCACTCCAGTAATCCAAATCAGCAGTGGACCAGCTGCTGTTGTTAGAGCACCTCCAGTTATCTATAGACAACCACCAAACGTTGTTTATCAGAATGAGATCATCAACAGGCACCCTGCTCCACTCAGTCTAAACCCAGTTTACGTTAAGGTCTACAAACCAGGCAAGAAAGTTGTTGCACCAACCCCACTCGCTGGCTATTGAAGCAGTTCAATGATTGTGTGACATGGTAGAGGGCTCATGTAACTTAGATATAAAATTTGTGTAATTTATATAAATAAAAAATAAAGCTTATGCAACAAAAAGAAGCTAGTCAATATATTGTGTTTGTTACTGATGCATATTGTGCCGAAAGTTCCTCTCTTCAGGTCTGAGAAAATGCCAATCTTAAAAAAAACTTAAACAACAAAACAAAAAATTTCTTCACTATTGAAACATAAATTAAATTATACGAAGAAATTCAAATTGGTCCTACTGATACATTCGCGAACAAACGGCAATCATTTACATACGGATGTTTAGTTAATTGACCGCCTGAAATTTATTCATCACAAGTATGCGAGAAACGGTGGTAAGTTTCTTTCATATTCATGGAGATGCAGAGCTTTCATAGATCGAAAAAATCGAGGTAGATAGAAGCATTTTGCTTCGAATAATTCTCGTAAATCTTCAGAAATTATAGATTCAAGGGTAATTCGTCCTTTGCAGTTGACGTGCAACTTATTCTTCCATTGAAAATTAATTTAACTTGATTTGGTGACAGATAAGACGGTGATAACACCGAAGTCGACTATTACACGCACTTGACGGCGATAGTGGATGCAAAATTCTTAAATGCACGTTGTTTTGCGAAGATTACAGTTTTGCAGTTAACACTAGATCAGGTTTGGAAATATATTCCTAGTAAAACAATTAATTGAAAAGCAACTACATTGCACCGAACTAAGCTTTCCTCTGAAAAATTGTATAATCACCTCTGAATTCCAATGGTTAGTTTCACCGACAAGGAGAAAAAAAGTCAAGGTAATAATATTAGGAGAGGATTTGAGAGAAGACACGAAACACAGAAGCAATTTCCACATTCTGACAAGGCATTCCACAGTCTAAATATGAATCTCTATGCTTTACTGTACGTCTGAAGTAAGGCTCAAGGTAAAATTGATGAGTATTGAACGGTCAGGTAGGTAGTTTCTAATCGATCAAAGAAGAGGCTCTTCGATACCAAAAGCACGCATTTTCGAAGAGAGAGCTCTATGCCAAACTCTATCAAATGCCTTAGTAATATCAAGCACAATAATCTTTCTTTTTCTAAAACAGTGTAAGGATTGCGTCCACTTTTCGGTGAAATATGCCATCAAACCAACAATACAGTCGGTCATTAAGAAGCTTTTGTTCTTCAAGATATTTCATGAGTCGGACGACTCCGAACGGCTAATCGAGGAATCACTTTTCACGAGGATTTGCCACTTCCTCCCGAAAGGCGATACTCGTAGAAAAACATTTTTGTTTTTTGTTGGCATTCAAACGACAAACTTCCCGTGTAACAGGAAGACATGCCAACTATTATGCCCATCGTTACTCAATTAAAAGATATAAAACCGTTGTAAGTGACTGAAAATTGAGAAGAACTATGAATGATTTTTTTTTTTAAATTTACTCAAAAAATCAGTTTGAAACTTTTGTCCATCTGATATAAAAGAGTGTTATGGGATGTGTTAGGTGTCTTGTGTCTATCTTACAAAAAAGGTAAAGCATAGTATTGAATACACTTTTCAATGAACTTTTAAGTATTTCAAGCAAACTTTTCTAAAAATTTGGCTTTCCCACCGCCTAAACGGACTAAAATTGATCTAACTCCGAAAAGCTTTAAATCCACGGAAACTGTGTTAACTAAAGAAAAAACTTTGCTAAAGTTAGACAAGACACAAGAATATTCGTTCCGAAAGAACTTCTATTTTTCCATTCAACCCTTCTTTCAGCACTTGACATAGTTACCATGGATCGAGAAATTGCGTAATAGCTTTACTGTGTTGTGTACTCCTGTACAAATATAGACTCATTGATAAAATTGAACCTTCCCAGCCTAATAACAATGTCAATTTTATTGAAATATTTATGCCGATAACATGCATGTTAGGGTGCCTTTTTGCGCACCCTATAACCAGGTTAAAGACACTCTTGACCAAGTGGGCTTAAAAATTAGTTGAGCTTCAAAAATTAGTGCAATTATACTACAGCGTCTTCTTCAACACATCCGTTGTTCAAAGCTATCGAGAAAAACAAATAAAAAAAAACTTTACCCAGCATGGTCTCTATGTATGTATGTAGAGCTCAAAACTCCATTCGGAATAGATACAACGATAGTATCTGAGAACAGAAAGCGCGGCGGATCGTATTTAAAGCGATAACGCAATTGCGAAGCGCTTCGCTTAAGGTTATTCTGAAAAGCGAACATGGTTCGAAATTAAACTTTCAATATTTCCATTTGGAAGTCTTATCCATCCACGCAAATGTCGCATCTATTTCCAAGTTTTTTCAATAAAAATTCCAAGTTTTAGAAAGAAAAGAAAGCTAATCAGAAGTGGTTCTTCTCCACTCGATGTAAATATGAATTATTTTTGTTTGTTTATTGCTTCAAGAATATTTTCTATACGTTTGTAAAATTATTTCGACTTTCAAAAGAAGCGTTTTGCTTTTGCTATATTTAAGATTGAACAAAGGGGCATTTTAAAACTCAAAATAGAAGCTCATTGACTCCTATTCTGAAGCTCGCTGCTACTCTAGGTTTCTTAGCGGAGAGTTCATACTCTACAAGCATAAAAATTTTTTGTGTTGTGGTGTGTTTTTGACTCCTTTAGTAAAATAAAAAAGAAAATTACTCTCAATTCAATTGATGATAGTTAAATTTTTCTTTATATTTACATTTTTCTATAAATCCGCTTGCAATTCGACACTACAACACCTATCGCTTTTGAAAACGAAATGAATCATCAAAAACGTATATTTTCTACGAAAAAAACAGTGACGATTGCAAAGCGATTTCGCTTTCCATGGAAAAAAACTAAAAAGCGATTCGTTTTTGAGAATACGAAAATTCATTTCCGCCAACAAAAGAGATCAGCTGCGCATTCTGGAATAGCCCTACTGGATTTGAATTCAGAATTCAAAATGTCTTACCTGATTCAAATTTCTCTACCTAAGCTTCAAAACAATGAATGACCGCGTGCGTTACAACTTTTGAAGTTTAATCGGCCCTATCGTGGTAACCGTCGGAGCGGAATTCTCTCCGATCGGAGACATTTTGCTTCGTGGTAGTTCTCCGATCGGACGTTCCGACGTTCTCCGATAAGTTTTTGTTGCGGAGATTCTAGTTTTGGGAATGCAATGCATTACCGCATTTGTAAAAAATTTCTTACGACGACAACTACTTCGAAGCAAAATTGCGTTGATGCGTTGCGGAGAAATCTCCGCTCCGACGGTTACCACGATAGGGCCGAATATCTCAGTGATTTGATGTAATAGAGCCATTTTGAGGTTAGATTTGGATTAAGCGCACAACAATTGATGGGAAAAGCAGTGGTTTATTTTAAGTTTAAAATTTTTTGTATGTTAAAAAAAGGCTAAAAAAACAGGGCAAAAAAAACTCCGAAAAACATAACTTGCTCTTTGTGGAGGACTCATTGTCGATAATCATAATTGTGTATTCCCGTGTATTCCCAACTTCAAGTGTACCAGGTTTATTCGTTGAAGGAATTGTGTTGCCTTGTGGTGACCAAAAAGCGTTTTCAGAAAAATATAAGCTCGCTATGAATGTGTGAGTGTTTTTTGAGCACTGGGTTTGCCCTCAACTGGCACTGAAGTAGTAATAGGTTTTTTCTGGGACTAGTTCAGAAAAAGAACATGGCTGTCAAATGGCATGTATTTTTCTTTCAATGACAGTGATGTTTGGTTAATTCGTGTTTTAGCGTTTTTGAGAACTGAAAACCCAGTTTTTTGACAACTTTTAGGGTTGTCAAGCAAACCTAGATAAAGTTCAACGAACGAGCCTTACGACAAAGTGCATTTTCGTCCGTTAAAAATGCTAACGGTATGCTGCTAGTTTAGAAAACCATCGACAAAATTTAACTAAGAAACGTCTACACAACATTGATTTGAAACCCAAAACCGCACCAAATGGAGCACTATGTAAGTTATGATTCTCCGAAATTCTTAAATACGTGAGCAGAACCAAACAAACAAAAAAAAACTTCACCCTCAATCCACAAACAATCCAATTATCATAAAGAAATACACATTCTTCCGAGTGCATTCTATTGCCCATACACAAATAACTCAGATCTGTTCCAACCATTACTTCCACCACGTTTATCTTTTGGATTAGATCTGGCTTTTGATAATAGCACGCAAATTTAATACCCAAGAGAATACTACAAACAAATCTTCACCCAAACCAAACAATGTAACTCTTTTAAGAAATTTTCTGCAAATTGTCACGTAATAAGTGAGTGGGCCTTTTCAAAACGCAACATATTTAAACAACTTGTTGATGACAGTCATTAGCAGTCGTCTCAGTTGTCTCAAAGTTAGAATGAATACATTCAGTTTGCTGTTTCAAGTCGTGATTGCATGTGTGGTACGTATATCTTCTATACTTTTAACTTTTTGTCTTCGAATTTACCTTCGAACTAGCTGATCTAATAATGTCAATTTTATTGTTTGGAAAATAGGCGGTTAGCTGTCAATATGTTCCGCAGCAGCTTGTAGGACCATATGCTGGGCAATATGGCCAAATTGACAATCAAGTGTCAGATTCGCAGTCTAGTTCAGCAGCATCTGCAAGTGCTTCTTCCAGTAGCCAAAGCTCGGACTTTAATAGCAATGGCCAAATCATTTCTGGACCAGTTTCAGGGCCAGCTGCTGGAGTAGTTGCAGGACCCGTATATGGTCGTGCTCAATACTCCTACACTGCTGTCGATCCAAAAGCACAAACAACATTTGCTACTGAGTCCTTTCACAACAACCAAGGTGAAATCCTCATTCACCGTCCAGCTCCCATCATTGTCAGACGTCCTCCAACCAAAGTTCAGGTCAACCATCCCCCACTAGTAGTCAAACCCGCTCCAGTTGTATTACACAAGCCCCCACCAGTCATATTGAAAAAGGTCTTCGTCAAGCAACATCCACGACCAGTCAAGGTAGAGCCAGTCTATGTCAATGTGGTTAAGCCTCCAGCAGAAAAATACTACGTTAACGAAAAGGCTACTCAAGGCGCTGTTGCTGCTCAAAGTGCTGCTGCTGCTCAGAGTTCTGCCTCTGCTCAAAGTGCTTCCGCTTCTCAAGGAGTTGGCTACCAACAACAGGGACAGTTTGATGTGCAATATCAGGTACCACTTCAATACCAGGTGCCAGCTCAATACCAACGGCCAGCTTACTACCCAAGGGGACCAGCACAATTAGTTGGACCAGTTCAATTCCCACAGGCACAGTCACAGCAGCAATTCGCTTTGCAATCCGACCCATCGAATTCGCAATTTTAAGCCCAAGTTAACTAACTTTCAAAAGTTTTTACAATTTGGAAGTTGAAAATTGTAATGAAATCATTTTATACTGAAATTATTTTTAAGAACAAAATTCCTTAAATAAAAATGACTTTCATTTTTTTCTATATTTCCGTTTCTCATTGACAAAGGTTGCAGAATATTAAGTTTTTCAGATCTAATCAAATTAAATTTGGCACAAAAACGACTGACAATTGTTGCGTCATTAAAATTTAGATTTGAGTATGATTTATTTTTAAGTAGTTTGTCGCATAAATGAAAGTCATCAAACATGTTTTTAAAAAAGTTAGCAATTTTTTTTCTTCGAGATCAAATTCCTCATAGCGGTTTTACAGCTTATTCAAAAGAAAGGGCGTTTTAGCATCCTTGATTCAAAAACTATGTATCCCATATATGCACATCGTAATTTAAAGCGGTAAATGAGCTAACATTAACACATGAAATTTAAATTTAAAAATAATTGGCAGGACTGGGTCGCACAAGCTTGGAATTGTGTGCTAAGTACAATATCAAAATATTAAGGCTGATTAAGATCGTCGGCGTCGTAGCGATTTCGGAATACGAATACCAAAATGGAAGCATTACAGACGCCCTTGTAGTGAATATTTTGCCACAAAATTTGTTACTATTAATAAAGTTATTAACAAGTTACAAATATCTGTTACCAAGCGTTCACTACGAAGATGTTTTTAGTCATTTCTATTTGAAATTCGTTTTTTAACATTCGCAGTCCGAAATTGCTACGACGGCGACGCGACGGACGGGGCCTGTAATAGGGGTGAATATATTTGGTGGTACAGGGTTACCAGCTACACATTAATGAAAGTATAATCGAGATCGTCAGAACGGTTTTTTGTACTTCGCTTTTTTAACAAGAAACATGCTTATTTTGACATTCTAATTCGATAGAAAGTTAGTCGAATTCGAAAGAAGTGTATTTTAAGACACGAACGATTCGAATGTTAACATGTAAACTTTCGAATCGTTCGAGTTTCTAAGTGCACTTCTTTCAAATTCGTCTAACTTTCTATCGAACTAGAATGTCAAAATAAGCATGAAAGTATGCAAGTCTCAAGATATTCGGCCCTACCGAGGTAACCGTCGGAGCGGATTTTCTTCTCAACACATCCTTTTTCGGAGATTTTTCACAAATGCGACAACGCATTGCATTCCCAAAACTTAACACTTTCCGCAGCAAAAACTTATCGGAGGGCGTCGGAGAAATGTTTGTTTTTATCTGTCAAAAATAAAGCCAACAAAAGTACTTAATCGCCAAGTATGGCATATAAACGGCAAACGTTGTATTTTGTCGGAGAGAATTTCCGATAATCCGATCGGAGACTACCACGAAGCAAAAAGCCTCCGAATCGTAGGAAATCAGAGAGGATTCCGCTCCCACGGCGGCGGCGCCGGCGACACGACGCGACAGGTAACACGATAGGGCCGAATGCCAGAAGATGTTCTGAAAAATAAATCAAACGCTTTGAAATTATTTCAAAAAATCCAAGCTTCTTATAAAACCAATACAAAATTAAAAAAAAAAAAAACTGTTTGAGGAAAAACGGTACTAAGGAAGGCACCTTAGTTAATTTATCCAAATTTTTTTCACTCCATAAGACAGACAATCAAGAAATAATCCCTTTCACAAAATTAAATCGAAATCGTTAAAGCCGTTTTCGAGAAAAATAAGTATCATCACATCACACAGGTTGTATGGCAGGTACCAAGACGAAGAGACCCAATTCCAAAAACCTCCCTTAGGCTGAAGCACAGACCTTAATTGCGGCCAAGTGGTTTAGGCGGCAGATCCTCATACGTAAAGTAGCAGTTATAGCTATCAGGAAACATTTTCAAACAGAATAATAACTTTGTTGTCGATAGTAAATGTCTCAGAGTTCAACAAATATTTTGAGTTAAAATTGTATTTTTCTACTTTCCTGATGAAATTGAATCAGGAAAATAGAAAAATACAATTTTTAACATAAAAAGAACTGTATGGCAATATGAGAAAGCTAATTGGGACGGCCTGAATAATTTCTTTCGAAATTTTAATTGGTCATTGTGCTTTCTCGACGGAAACGTTGATGCTTCAGCTGATATGATATCTAACGTAATTCTCAACGGCATGAGAAATTTTGTTCCTCACAGAACAAAAAGTATCATCCCTAAAGAGAATTCGTGGTTTGATTCAAGCTGTAAAGAGGCAATTCGGGATATAGAAAGTAGTTTTCGAAAATTCAAAGACAACCCTACAGTAGAAAATCGAAATTTGTTCAAACGGGCCAGAAATATCTGTAATGCTCATATACAAAAGACCAAGTTTTTGCATGACCAAAAAGTAAGGCAAAAAATACTGTTGTGTCCAAAAGGAAGCAAAAACTTTTGGTCTTTTGTTAAGAACGTTAAGAACTCGACCACGTCATCGGTCCCAACGCTCGTCTTCAATGACTCTCCATATGTTAGTTCCATCGATAAAGCCAATTTGCTTGCAGCTCAATTTGCTGCAAACTCAACACTACCTGATAGCATATTGGCTCCACCTGAGCTTGAGTCTGTAGATTCTGTGATGAAGCAGATATTTTTTCGAACTCGCTCGGTTGCGAGAGTCCTCAAAGATCTCAACATTCATAAATCCGCTGGTCCAGATGGTATCCCCGCCGTTATTCTGAAGAGGTGTTCTTCTACGCTGGCAAAACCATTGCGTAAACTTTTCCATCTTTCCTATTCTGCTGGGATTTTTCCGAGCAGATGGAAAACTGCATTTGTCCAGCCGGTCCCCAAAAAAGGCGAATCTTCCTCCCCTTCCAATTACCGTCCAATTGCACTTACGTCCCTTCTTTCCAAGGTCATGGAAACGTTGATAAACCGTCAACTTATGAAATATCTTGAAGAACGAAAGCTTCTTAATGACCGTCAGTATGGCTTTCGTAGCAAACGGTCCACTGGTGATTTGATGGCATATCTCACCGAAAAGTGGAACCAATCTTTACATTGTTTTGGAGAAAGTAAGATTATTGCGCTTGATATTTCTAAAGCATTTGATAGAGTTTGGCATCAGGCTCTTTTATCGAAAATGCGTGCTTTTGGTATCGATGAGTCTCTTCTTCGTTGGATTAGAAATTACCTTTCCGACCGTTCAATACAAGTTGTATTGGATGGCTTCAAGTCTGATACCCACTTCATAAATGCTGGTGTGCCCCAGGGCTCCGTTTTGTCTCCGACTCTCTTCCTCATTTTCATTAATGATCTCTTGTCTGAAACTTCTAATCCGCTTAGCTGTTTTGCTGACGACTCGACCCTCAGCTTTTCATATTCGTTTCCAAATTCACGTCCCTGCTCTTCGGATGTGGAACTGGAACGGTTGCGTATGATAAGCTCATTGAATTCTGACCTTGACAGCATTGTTGCATGGGGTCTTATGAACCGAGTAGAATTCAATGCTTCGAAAACTCAATGCTGTCTCTTGTCGATGAAGCTTAACATTCCCCCATTGCCATTATCCATGAATGGTACCTGCATCGAAGAAACCGAAAAGCTGTCAGTACTTGGTATGTGTGTAAACGATGATCTTCGTTGGAATGACCACATATTTGAAGTCGCCAAAAACGCTGCAAAATGCTTAGGCTTCTTGAGACGATTCTGGAAATTCTTCACCCCTTCTGATCTGGCTACAATTTATAAGGCCTTCATCCGCCCAAAACTGGAGTATAACTCCCATATCTGGTCAGGTGCATCTCAAACATCTTTGCACCTCCTTGATAGGGTACAAAATAGAGCGTTAAAACTGATAGGTGATAGTTCAATCGTAGAATCAATTGATTCTCTTGAACATCGTCGAAATGTTGCCTGTCTCACTCTTTTTTATCGCTTCTTTCACAAGCAGTGCTCTAGTAAAGTAGCCAGTTGCATTCCTCCCCTGAAACAATTTAGCCGCAACACCCGCCTCGCTAGGAATGTTCATCAGTTTTACCTTGAGCCCAACTTCGGGCGTACAGTCAAGTATAGAGATTCGTATTTCAGTCGCACCACCCGAATGTGGAATGCTTTACCTGGCTCAGTATTGCCCCTTCATTACGATTCACAAAAATTCAAAAGCAACGTGCATCGGTGTCTCCTTTCAAATCCTCTCCTATTCTCCTAAATGCTCGCACTGTGTTTAACAACATTATAAGGGTATTCATAACCCCTTGATGTGCGCGTTAATTATAAAAAAAAAAAAAAGGACAGATAAACAGACAGGCACAATAGCAGGATTCACTTTTTTCGTGTTCTCTATCATCGTAATGTCAAGTTTTTTTGTTATCTTGAAAATTCTTTTCTTCACGATTGCCAAACTTGCATTGAAGTACCTACAAACGCAAGAAAAAAGCCATTGAAATCTACCCATAAACCTAGTTTATCTTCAAACCTGCTTTTCCATTTCAAAGTTCATTCCCAAGACTTAAAACAAAATGACCCAAATATAAATGACAATTCAACAACAGACATTTTTTTTATCTTCCCATATGAATAACAAAACCCAAATTGGAGTTGAGTTTTTTTTTATCAGTAAAAGAGTATCAATTCTCAATTCTTAAAAGTTTTTTACCTTGCATTTGGAAAAGAATGTATATATTTTACGAAAGGCACTTCCATACAAAAGCTGTTTCGCTAAGCCAAATATGTTTTCGTTCTTCTTTTTAGCACAGACGTGTGCTTATGTTTTAGTAATTTTATATTACGACCTAAAATGACATGCTTTAAGCTGGATGCATTGTTACTTTATCAAAACTACGCCCAATGCATGGTTTGTGAGAATTAGGTCAATATCTCAATCAGAGGTCAGCAGTACTATACTTAAGCAAGCGATCAAGATTGAGTGTCTGTTGAGGTTGACGAATATAAGTGGCAAATCGGTTACGACAGCATTTCGGTTTTGTAATAAGATACTCAGACTCAAACAAAATGCAAACTAGGACAATACTTCGTTGCATTGTTTTACTTATTATTTTGAATTTCGTTAGTGTAAGTGATGTTTATTTATTTTTTTTCAACAAAAGTGCACATTCCGTCTTATTCCTTAAAAAAATCAATCCCAGGTTCGGCTATTTTGTAGCGCATTCAATTCAGTTCTATGCAGTGTTACTTATTAACCAATAAACCATTGCATGAGGCGTCAGTGGGCGCAGTAATGCAATGCAAGTGGATTTTTCATTTGAATAAAGTGTAATTCCCTTCACAGTAAGACTTATTTACAACGTTTTGAATCCTTCTGCTTTTTGAGTCAGATAGTTAAGTTTTTTTTTTTTTAACATAAGGCTTGCTTTGAATTTGATCACCAAACAACAGATTAAAGCTTAAATTCAATAGTTCAGTGCTTTTGCAATGCAGTGCATTTCTAATAAGGAAAGAAAGATTTATCTGTGCTGCTAAAAAAAATTACTTAAAAATTTACACTTTTAAAGGAGCTTAGCCAATCACACTTATTACAATAGGTGTTTTATTAAGTAAAACGTTAAAACACCAGCAAAATGGCATAGGTCAATGCGCCACAATTGGCATTGAATTGAAATAACTTTTACGAACAATGAAGAGCAGAAAAAAGCCGGACTTGAGTTTGAATTTTAACACAAATCGTCGCGTCCGGAGCTCTATCACTTTCAGGCGATTAAGGGGTAAGTAGGGTTTTAAAAAGTTTTCTGCTGTTTTTTTGTTTTATTTTATTTAGCCAATGCATAATATTTCAAGAACATTGTGTCAAAATCCCAATTCAATCTGTGCAAAACTGACGACGTTGTGAATATTATCACACCTGATCGGGCCAAGAGCGCTATTGTTCCCTATTGGCACCTGTAAAGCGTTTTTCCAACAACTTACGTTTTCGAAGGTGGAGTCCTCATAACTTCAGAACTAATGCACCTATCCTTTTAAAATTTTGAAAACTATTGCTTTATATGATTTACGATATAACGCTGAAGAGTTTTTTTTTCAAATTTGATAATATTTTTTTTTTTAACAATGACAAATGCGCCGTTCATTTTTTCTCAAAAACCGAAGCTTTCCCTTCAAAGTGTTTCCAAAAAGAAAAAATCTGAATTTCAACAAATTGTCCCAGCGTTACCTGGGAAAAACAATTATCTAGTGGATTTTTTGATTTTGGACTATCCAGTACCGAGCTATGAGGGACGCTTCACAATAACTGCTGCCATTGCCGCAGTTATTGATATTTCATATTATAAAATTTTCACACAGAGTTCTTTAAATATTATATTTCAACGTAGCATTGATCTTAATAAATACATAACGGATGTGTGAAAAAAAGCAAAAATGTACCTTTTGGGCGAATTCACCCCACTTCCCCTTCAAGTGAAACGATTTTTGTAATACAAGCTGAAAACTCTTATGAAAAACAGGGTCCTTTTTAAAATGAGAATTTTTTTTCAATTTTGCTTAGTAAACGTATGTATGTACATGAGAATATCATGCTTATTTTGACATTCTATTTCAATTGAAAGTTATTCGAATCCGAAAGAAGTGCATTCTGGAGACTCGAACGATTCGAATGTTTAACATGTAAACTTTAGAATCGTTCGAGTATCAAAATGCAAGAATTCGACTAACTTTCTATCGAAATAGAATGTTAAAATAAGCATGTACATATAACTTTGTTTCTTGCAACTAACTCTCGACTTATGATTTTTCAAGCAGTTCATTAAAAAAAAGTTTCAGGACATGTCTCAAATTTTTCTTTGATTATCATACTTCATACATTTGTTTCTAAAATGATAGTTTGAAAAACAAAACCTCATTTTCTAAATACTCTTTAGCAGATTTCTAAATTCATTAGCAGTTACAGTGCTCTCTCAAATATGAAAGGCGGAAAAGAACTGGGGTCGAACTACCGCAAACGTTATCGAGTGATACGTGACTGAATTGTGTGGGTCTTGTATTGCCACTCACGTCGTGCAGTCTTGTAACATATTTTGACATTCTGTAATTAGTGATTGACTGGATAGGTGAACAGCCGACTGAAGTTGTATAAAGAGTATTCAAATTTTAAAAGAAAAGTGCCACTCACTTATTCGATCACTGATGTAATTCGGTCTCAGCTTTTTGAATTAGCGTTTTCCTTTTGTAGGGACATAAAAGCAAATACAAGGTAAATGCAAAAGCATTCGTTTGTTAAAGCCCTGGGGTCGCCACAAAGCGTATTTTGAGTAACCTAAAGCCGTCCTGAATGTCAAACGAACTGTTTCTTGAGCCCTTGGTTGGGGCGAGTTGAGGGCTGTCAAATGGCGTGTTTTTTTTTTATTCAAATGACTGGGATGTTTGGTGATTTTGTGGCTTAGCATTTTTTGAAGGTTATCAAGGAAACCTGGGTCAACCCTGGTTAAAGTTCAAAGAACGGAAGAAATTCGTAAAAAATTTATTCCGAAAGAGGTTGGCAATCGAAAGTTCCTAATGTCCCTTTCGTACAATATATTATGTGGGAAACAACATTTTTTGGGAGATTACCAATAGGGCCCATATGTGGGTTTTTGTCTGACTCAGCAGCCCTTTAATTAGATCAGCAATAGACTTTAACACTGAACAAAAAAATCTACACTGGCCATATTTAGCTTTGCATGCTTCTGACTTAAATCCTCATCATTAGTTCCAATGTTCGCCTGTGAGCGAATGTTTTAGAGAACTGGATTATAGGGTTATCATACTTATAATAATATTATAAAGAGGAAATGTTTGATTGTTTGATTGTTTGTCTCGAATAGGCTCCGAAGGTACTGCACCGATTTTAAAAAATCTTTCACCGTTGGGAAGCTACACTATCCCTGAGTGTCATAGGCTATGTTTAGTTAAAAAAAAAAATAGAGTTCCTTACCAAAGCTACGATGACTAATAATCTTTATTAGTTGTGTATATTGTTATAGTAGGCATAGGCAGTTGTAAGTAGCTCAAAGATATGACAGGTAATTATTTAGTTCAAAGGCGTTTTTTTCTCTTATCATTTTAAAATGCCCAACAAAGTATAAGAATTTCTCAAATCCGGTCGCGAAAGTCAAGTACTGAGCGTTTGCAGCGGCTTGAAGAGCAAAATTCAAGAAATATACAATCCTGCACTAAAGAATCATGCTCTGAGCGTTCCCAACCACTTCAAGACCAGAGAGAAAGACAAGACTTCAAGAGCTAGCGTTTGCAATCGAGTTGCAGCTCATAGTAACAGATCAACTTTTAGATACGATCCACAGATCGATTATGCTCAACAGTCTTCCGTCCAAATCGGCGACATGAATATAAGATTTGCCCTAAGTGTTCTGCCAAAAAATGGGTCGATGAAACTAATGGCATGTGCTGTGCTTCTGGAAAAGTTAGTGTCCCCAATATTTTTAAGAACCCCCACAGCAAATAAAAAATCTTTTGACAAGTAATCATTCGCTATTTAGACATTTTCTAAATAACATCATTAAGTACAAAAGCCTTTTTCAAATGACTTCGCTTGGCACCAAAGAAATAAGAGAAGGTAATTTTATGCCATTTTTTAAAATTGAGGGCCAGCTATATCATTTTTGTAGACTTTTACCACCATCAGGCCAGAATCCACAATGCTTACAGATATATTTTATCTCAGACACAGATCAGCTATCGTTGAGGGCAAACATAGCTCCAACGCTGAAAATAGACTTAGGGCCGTTTTCTTCACTAAAAGTTGAAGTCAACTGGAGGATTTTTATTCATAACTTTTGGTTTTGTTTTTCTTCACTCAAATTTGACAGTTTCAACTGTCGATTTTCAAATCTCGATTTGATCAACTTCCGATTTTCTCAACTTATGGAAAAAGAAGAATTTGAATGAGTAAACTACATTTTGTTGCTTCAGTCTGTTGTTTTGAATTTGCATATGTAAAAAAAAATATTTAAAAAAAAAATATTGTTATTGTGAGAGTCATCCATCGTCGAAATTAAATATTTTGAATATTTTTCAGTTTAAAAAGTATTAAATTATGTGTTAAATATTATGCACGAATTACGACCAATTACTTAAATGTCGATAGTTCTGAGGTATTTTGCACTCGGGTCAATACAATTGGCCATTGCTGATTTTATTGGCGTAAGCATTTCAACAGTGCATCGAATGATAAATCCGGTGTCGAACGCAATTGCTAACCTTGCACCCCAGTTTTGTTTGCATGTAACACCAATCGTATGATCCACTACAGTATCAACTAATGTTCGTTAAAGGAGAAGACGGTTATTATTTAACCAGTCCACAGGAAGGTACAGACAGCGCGTAACAAAACTGTAACATGCATGCAATTTTATGCATTCAGGTTGATGGTTAGAGCTAACAGTTTAAATACATTACATCATTACGGGGACTTATTTAGTCAATACATTGTCGATATGATGGCAGAAATGATATAGGAACGATTGAATCACATATGTCGTCTCCAACAGAGACTTAGGGCTGAAGAATACATTCATCTCAGAGTAGAGACGCTTTAAATCAAGACGGAAATGTTGAGGTTGACCCATCAAATACTTACCATCTTCATTAACAGGTTCTCCGCGTTACATGCATGAAAAAACCCAAGACGCGATGACGTATGTCCGAAACTATAGGAGAACAGACTTATTTGTCACTTTAACGTGCAAACCTGAATGTCCTGAAATTAAAGCGGAACTTCTACGTGTTCAGCGATCTTTCGATCGTCACGACATCATTTCAAGGGTGTTTCACTTTTCTTTTGGGGTTATGACCTCTTTACAATAAAAGTTTTTAAGTAATATCTAAGAATTAAATTTCCTATTTTTTTTTTTTTTTTAATTCGACGCGAAAAATTGTGAATATGTGTGTAAATGTCATGTTTAGTGCCCGTGCGAAGCCGGGACGGGCCGCTAGTTATCAATAAAATTCACAGGTAATAGTAAAAAAATAAAGCAATTGTAAAAAATGAATTTACACTGTCCAGAATATTTAGAGCCGGGGAGCAAAGCCCATATGGCAGTATAAATAAATAAAATTTTTATATCCTCTTCAATGACAAGCTCTAAATATAAAAAAAATATTAGAACAGAAACAAAAAAATTTGGTGATTTGTTTTTTCTTAACCTGGAGTTGTTGCTGTCAATAGTAAGATTTAAAAAAGACATATAAGATTGAGAAGATCAAATGACCTCAGCTCCATGTCTGCGTTTCGCCTCGGTATGTATGATAGGGGTATTTGCCTCGAAAAACCGCTCATATAAGTTTTTCGAAAAATGTAAAATTGAGAAGTGATTTTTTTCTTAGCTGTAGTTAAATACCCATAGAAAAATGCACCGCATTGTTTTTTTTTTATGCACCCACTGCCGCACAGCATGGTTTTTTGCTATTGCACTTACAATGTTTGTTATGGAAGTTTCAGTTGCAGGTGTGTACCTTTTTTTAAAGCTATTTTCATAGCGTTCGGATCTTTAATTTAATGGAAAATGAATTTATTGAAATGTATGAAAAAGGACAGTATTTTTTTTCATTTATTTTTTTTTAATGGACCTTTTGTTATATCATTCCGTGTTATCCAGCAATATGTTTGATATCAGCTTAAAGAGGAAGATGTCACAAAGCAAAAACAATAAAAAAAAACCTGCCCATAATTGCACCTCGAAATTTTATCGTCCCTTATGTATAACTAGTGTTGTGAAAATAAATAACTTTTCATCATCCAAAAATAGGCCTTACTTTGAAGGGTCAATGTTTTTACAAAAAAAAAAAAAAAAACACCTATATGATGTTGTGAATGAGTGTGAAGAGAATGTTTTTAAAGGAAAAAAAAATTTCATGAGCGGTTTTTCGAGGCAAACACCCCTATGTGCGACAGTGGGCTTATCAGTTAGATGTTGTTGTACCCAGTCTAGATGGACAAGCAAAATACTTTTACAGCCTCAGGGTTGTGAGTTGTGACCACATCACAAATTGAATGTTGAATGAAAAGTTGTGACTTGGCTGGAATGTTGTTACTTGTTATCAGATATCAGTGATATCGAGAAGAATCAGGGTGTTAGTCTTGGGGTTTTACTATTTATTGCAAATTGTTTTAAAGGCATTAAAAAAACTAAAACTCATTCGAAGCTTGTGATAGGGTTGATTGTCTGATGATACACGGCCCTATCGTGTTAACCGTCGGAGCGGAGTTTTTTCCGCAACGCATCTTTTTTCGGAGATTCAATTTTGCTTCGAAGTAGTTGTCGTCGTAAGAAATTTTTCATAAATGCGGCAACGCATTGCATTCCCAAAACTAAAACTTTCCGCAGCGAAAACTTATCGGAGAACGTCGGATCGTCCGATCGGAGAACTACCGCGAAGCAAAATGTCTCCGATCGGAGAGAACTCCGCTCCGACGGTTACCTCGATAGGGCCGATTGTTCCCAGCTAATTTCAAAGCCAAACGATTTTTCATTTTTCTTTTTGTAATAGATACTTTAAACGCAGCAGTGCTTAAAAGCTCTGTCTCTCATTTCAAAATAAGGTGTTTTCGTTAAATTCATTTTATCCATCGGCGCGTTGTCTGTTGACTTGAGGATGGCAGCTCTGGCTGTCTTTAAAAGACCAAACTCTTCATAATTAGGAGGATACCAAGAATTTGTTGGTTCTTCAGGTTCTGTATTATTATACATATTCGTTTCGTTTAAGTACGCCCTATTATCTAAATCGAGAGCGAATGTGAAACGACGTTTCGTGCTTTTACTGTATGCAATTTGGGCACTCTTTATTTGTTTTAGTAGAGTAGTTAGTTTTATCGAGTAGCGACAGGAGCTTTGTTTTCATTGTGGTGTTTTATTTTGATGAAGTCAAGCCATTGAAAATATGGCAAAAAATAGTTTCGATTCACAGACTTCACAACGACTGGCTTTGTATTCCTTAAGAAGGAGGTGGCTTTATTCACGACAATCAAAATAGGTTTCATTTATAGTTCGTTTTACAAGTAGAAACAACATTTATCAAATAAAATTTAAGCTTCAGAAGAATAAATTTCAATGAGAAGAGACACTCAAAATTAAATTTAATATTTTTTCCAATTTTTCTTCAAATAATTTGTAAATTAATAAAACTGTTCTTTTTTGCTGGTTTGTAGATGCTTATACAAAACATTTCATATCTAATTTTTGCAGCTTTCATACTGCTCCAACTCTGCACTAGATGAGACCAGTTTAAGAAAACATTTCATAATGGGCAAAACAAAAAGGGACGGTTCGTTTAAGACAAGAAATATCCTCGAATTGATGCTAGAGATGATGGTGAATCTTCGCTTTGGTAGCCCCAAAAAATCTTAGAGGATACCTCATTGAGGTATTAATAAAACAACTTCTAAAGTAGTCTTACAAGCTATGTTTTATTTTTTTTGTTTGTTTCGTGAAACATTTTTTTTTTTTTTTTTGTAATACGATTAAAACAATGTTAAATAGATAAAAGCTAAATATACTAAAACTATCTTAAGTCAACAATTAATGAGTTGTATGAATGTATATAAATTAATAAGTGATTTACTTAATGTGATGTTTTTTTTTGTTTGTTTTTTAATCAATAAAAAAAATAAGTATTAATCGACATTGAAACAATGGATGAATATTTTGAAGCTGACTCGTACAACCAGTGTAGAGTGTAAATCGAATACAGAGACTAAACTCAATGTATATTTAAAAAATACCTACTTTCTAAAAAAAAAAAACAGAAAGAATATTTGTTACTACTAAATACTTTTGATAATAGTTTTAATAAGTTCCTGTAGTGTGTAGTCAAAAGATAATACTCAGAAACAATAATAATCTGACATGACATCATTTTATAAAAAAAACTATAATGAAGTGATAAATTAAAGAGGCGCAAAAAGTTGAATTTTAGAAACTAGTTAATGTATATGAGCTACATTGAGAGTGAGGATGAGATTATTGGTCTTATTGCTCTGCAGGCTGGTGAGGTATTTTTGGTTGAAGGTCACGTCGATTACCAGAGGTTTGGTTACAAGGGGCCATCACAGTAACAGACTGTGGCTGTGGGGAGGGATGTGTTTGTATTGGTGGCGGAAGGCACCAGTATCCCTGTGGAAAAGAAATACGATCAAACAAATTTTAGTAATACAAAATAATTTTATCAAATTCGACGGAATGGTGGCTGTATTGACGAAAGTACGCATGCAACGTGAACGTGAGTAAATTTGCAAAATAAAAGGAGAAAGAAATTGAAAAGACATGTGGAAATCCAGAACACACTCGTATTCCATAACTTCGAGTTTCATTTCCATTTCCTCTACAAATAGTCACACTTACTTTCTGTCGGCACGGTCGAATTCTAACAACTAGAACATTTTTGAATGAACCTGAACATACAGACATTGCATTGCGATCGGCCCTATCAAGGTAACCGTCGGAGCAGAGTTTTCTCCGCAACGCATCCTTTTCGGAGATTCAATTTTGCTTTGAAGTAGTTGTCATCGTAAGAAATTTTTCACAAATGCGGCAACGCATTGCATTCCCAAAACTAAAATTTTCCGTAGCGAAAACTTATCGGAGGACATCAGATTGACTGATCCGAGAACTATCACGAATCAAAATGTCTTCGAATCGTAAGAAATCGGAGAGAATTACGTTCCAACGGTTACCTCGAATACCTTAAAGACAATAAATAAAAAAAAGGGGCCACCATTCTCTGGCTTGATTATTGCCGACCTATTAACGACGCTTGTTCACAGCACCAAATTATAAACTTCATCCAAATGAGCGAATGAGAAAACTCCGTGATCTTACCTGTGGTCCGATTCCAGCGGGTACCCCAGCTTGAGCAGCAGATGAAACACCATTTGATGGAGAGTAATAAATCTGCATTGGTGGAGGATATCCAACACACGAAAAATGGTTTGGATCAATGTTGGCATCAATAATTGCCGCACCTCCAGACTCAGAGCTCGTTGTAGTGTAATAAGTTGGTGCCATTTGGCTTTGCGGTATACCGGTATGAACTGGCGAATGCATAGGCACTCCAGTAGGAGGAGGACCACTAACATAAGGATAACCACTTGTTGAATGCATAGCAACAGGCCCGGCTCCAATCGATGGTGGAGCTGCATAAATCCCATACGGAGATGGTCCAACTTGCATCGGCAAGTAAATCCCAGTAGATGGTGGTGCTACTACTGGTGATGGTTGTTGTTCATAATCTTGAACATAAGAACCCACATATGATGTAACAATCTGCCCATTTGAATTGTAAGTCGAAGGGGTCTGAAGTAAAGCAGCGCATTTTAGTGGAGCATGTACCAAAAAAGGAACAAAAACTACTTACTTGCATCACATCACTATTCTCAACAGGCGCATAAGGCATGGGTGATGTTTGAATTGCTTGTTCGCCAACTGTGATTGAGTTGCCACTAGCGCTTGCTGGACGTTGATGGTTGCCTACCGATGACCCGTTCCTGGAGTTTGGCGTAAAATTGTTATGAACATTCGAATGATGATGATTATGATTTGATTTTTGTCCCTTGCCACCACCACCATTATTGTTATGGTCATTTTGATGATAACGGTTGTTCTGTGGACCTGGTCTATAGTTATTGCGCTCCTTGCTGTTGAAATATCGAGACGAAAATCGACGCTGACCATTGCTTTGCTTATTTTGACCAGCATAGTTGTTACTATTACTGTTCTTCGTAGTGTTATTGTTGTTGGTATCAGGCTTTACCTTAAATAAAAATTTAAGCAAATAGACATTTTCAGAAGTGCTAGTTTTTGCAGGTAACTTACATCGATATCATTTCCGTTCTCATCCAGTTTAATTAGGTGAGTTTCTGCTACCATCTTGACGAGTCCCTCCTTCGAATCATTTACCGCATCTGAATTATAAAATAAACTAATACCCGATAGTATAATGTCTAACAAATAAAAATTACCAGTGTTTGCGTTCCTATTTAACTTCTGATGGTATTCCAGACCCAAATTGAAGAAGTACCTCAAAGTTGACACGTCCACTGGCAAGTCCGATCCGTTTGCTTTGACCGATTTTTTTACATCAAGATTAATACGCCCAGTCAATGGTGTTGTATTATTCGTTTGACCACGTCGATGAATCGAAGGTGTACCACCACTGTAGCTTCCACTACTACTACCTGGAGGAAGCGAATAATATTGTGGACAGAAATTGGCATGATTTTGAGTTGTGGCAATCATCTGAGGTGGTGGTGGGGCGGGCAAGTACATTCCTCCAGCCTGGGGATAGCCCGGGTTGCACATATAATACAATGGAGCACCATTGTTCGGAATAATAGCTTGGGGTCCAGTTTGAATGATGCTTGGATCATAGCCATAACTGTAGAACTCATCTGTATAAGCAGCCGTAGTGTATGCATGTTGGTCTTCTGGAGCCACTTCTTGTTCCCCTGAGCCGCCCTCAAACACTCCAACGACATTTTCGCCAGTGAACTCAGACTTTTGCACGTCTGAGCATCGTGACTGAGTTCGTGAAGAGTCATTTCTGTGGGACAACTTGCTATCTTGATGATCGCGTCCATGCTCTACCGTCAATGGCATCGTACAATACTCCATAGTATGGGTTTGGAAGTTTTCCAAGTGAGTATATTGCTTCAGTTTGTAGATGCAGTCTTGCTGCTTGAGATCAGCATCGTCATAGAAAGCATCCGAAGACTTCAGCTCAGGTAAGCAATATTCGCGAGTAGTAAATTGTTGGTCCACTTTAAATCGGTAATTGTATTGTCGAGCATACCGATAGGTGTTACATTTTTGGATGTGACGTTGCAAATGGTATGGCAAAGACCATGGTTTGAATTGATCTGCTGGCAATGGTTTAAGCGAATCATAAGGAACCTATCAAAGCAAAAACAAAAAAATCCATCAAGTGACATTGATAAGGGGTGTCGGAAGAGCTTTGACTTGCCAGACGTTTTTCACCTAACTGCTCCACGAATACAATGCAGTATCCTTTTTCCATGGACATCTCCTGAATGTGGCATGTATAAAGATCATTTTCTGATTTTAGTAATTTAACATGACACTTGGCACCAACCTGGAAGATTCGGCGCAACCATCGTTTGTCATATATCTTCAACTTTACATGCAAAAGACGAGGAACACAACATATATGTTTTTATGGGAACACAACAAGTTTACAAACACTTAAAAATTACACAGTAATTACACATTAAACTCAACTAAACAGTTCAAAGTAGCCCTTTCAAGTCTAGAAAAAATACGCGTTTGGGCTTTTTCTTTTTATGGGCAACAAACTTGACCAGAAGTTGCTCAACCAAATGTAGCATAAAATTATTTTTAAGAGCAACGGGTATAGTAACAAGTATAGAAAGTAAGCTGACACAACCGGAAGGTTCCCGCCAGGGTTTTACTCGTTTCTCTTAACCATACAATTTTTTGGCAACAACGAACGGATAGAGGAGCAACGACATCTCAGTATATTATGTGTACACTTAATCCGAATGCAACATTAAAAAAAAAAAAGAAACACTCACCTTAAAATTGGAATCTCCATTGTACCAGTTTTGTAGTTTAAGTTCTTTGCGAGCCTCATTCCACGAATCGAATTCTATGTTTCTGTACATATTCGGGTCCAGTGCTTTTGCCACTTTATACGGAAATGGCGTTATACCTTCACGGACAGAATATCTGTGAACTTATGCACATATTACACAGTCAAGAATACTGACCTTCAAGTAGCAATTGCCTCACACATGATATGTACTTATCGGGCAAAAGTGAATCAACCGTTTTGCTGAGAAATTTATGGTCATCCTCATCACGTTTGGTGCTCTTCAATTCTTTTTGCAACTCCTCAGAGAATCGAGGAAAGTCTGGATTATGAAAATGGCAGAGCCTGTAGTTCTCTAAAATACAATAAGTTTTCTCTGGCAAATCAAACTCAAACGAACGACCATCCTCGATATGGATATTAGTGCAATAACCGTCATCGTTACATTCCGATTGGTATGATGTTGTCTCTAAGGTGTTTGAATGCAACATTTGTTCAACAGCGAATGTCACATCGGGAAGTTTGAAGAGGTCCTTGTAGAGAATTTCATAGCATATTGCTATAAACGAGAGTTAAGGGGTATATTTATAATAGAAAAAACGTATATGTATAAGTGTTATATTTACATTGACAAACAGCAACATCCTTAATGTAGTCACTAGTAAAAACCGAATCAAAATGTCTCTCAGGAGTATAGAACACTCGAAACAAGTCGTTAAATTCCGAACGGAAACTAAACTCAGTTCCAAGTGTGTACGGTTCGAAAAGTAACACATTTCGTCTGTCAATACAAAAGGTAATAAAAAGCTTATTAGATCGATTTATGGTACAAACACCACAGTATGGAGCAAAGTGTTTTCATCTATTCTATTGTGTAGTTTTTAATGAACGACATTGGGGCCAACTAAAGCTTTGTGGCTTGAGAAACTCAAAGAAGTTGTAGAATAGTAGGAGAGACAGAAAAGAATCAAACCAAGTAAATTCTTTGCTTCTTTTTTACATAAAAGAAAAAGAGCGCACAGACCTTGAGCATGTAAGTGTAGATGTTAATTCAAAAGAAAAATAGTTTATTTTATTTATTTATTCGTCTAAGTTCAAGCAACATAAATACTAAAAAAATAAAACTCATTACTAACAAATTAAGTTCTTAAGTGCTAAGTACGGTTTAAAATATATGTTATTAAATTAAAGTTAATATAATTAAAAAGCTGAGGAAAATTTGAATTAAGGAGTTGAAGATGATTAGAGTATACTTCTTTTTAAGAGATGGTAGACCTATGTCAAGAATATCTTGTGAACTATTAGGTAAACGTAACATTCGACCACTAATGGGTTTAAAATGGCCATAGTTAGTGCGGTGAGTAGGAAGGTTTGTAAAAAGAGATGGACCGTAGACTACGTGGATTGGTATTGAGGTAAACATTTTCAAGGAGTGCGGGAGATTCAATTGCACGAGTGATTATTTGGTGAACAAAAAGTACATCAGCAATTGCATGACGCTTGACGAGGATGTGTAACTGAATTATTTGTGAACGATCTTCGTCTGGAGGTAGGATAAGGGGGTTATATAAGGAATTTACGTTGAACGGCTTGTATGTGACTGAGTGATTTGATAGTGAGGCCAAACCTGAGATGCATACTCGAGGGTAGGTCTGAAAAAAGTAGTTTATAGTGATTTTGTGACATAAGGATTGGAAAATTCTTAAGACCAGCGTTTTATGAAACCAAGGGAAGAGTTCGCTCTAGCTATTATTTGGTTTAAATGGAAACGAAAGTTGAGCTCCTTATCACAATAAAGACCAAGGTCTCGAATAGAACAGACAACTGGAACGGGTACCCCACAAAAGTCATATGTCCGAGGGAGAATAGGTAGTCGTTTTCATGAAAAAGTAATGAATTTACATTTTTTCTCACATTCAGATAAGAAAATAATCTAAGCCTAGTTGAAGTAAAGAATTATCGCGAGGTGTCGATATTGACTTCACATTTTTTATATCAACTGCATAGATTGAAAGATTTGAGTGAGAGGACCGAGATGGTTACCTTGAGGCACACCGGAGGAGGCAGAAATGGAATATATAAGAAACTTCTAAAAAATACCTTATAGATGCGGTGTTCTAAATAGGATTTCACTTGGGCTGGTTGTGAGATCTACAAGCAGAAAAGAAAGCTAGAACACAGTATTGGCAAAAATAAAAACAAGGAGCATGAAAAATATGAGGCCATTGAGACATGTCGTAAAGGGGAAGAATTTTTAAAAATTAACAAAAAGGAAATATGATCCATGTCAGACTACCAAACTTTTGACCTGTTAATACTGCTTACAGGCGATGATGATATACAGTGGTGGCCACACAATTAGAAACGGCACCCCAAACCATTATGTCTCCTCATCCATGATTCACAGTCTTCAGCGTGTATTTTGGTTCTAATTCTCTTTTCTGAGGACATTTAACATACACTTTACTGCCTGACCCAAACAAATTGAATTTAGATTCATCACTCCATACATAATGGTTTGGGGTGCATTTTCTTGGAGTGGTGTTTTGTTTTGGTTGGTGTTGGGTAGTAAGGATAAACGGTCGAATGGATCAACACGTTTATAAAGGCATACTGGAGAGTGTCATAGAGCCTTTTTCATTCCCACACATGCCCATCAGTTATGTTTTTCAGCAGGACAACGACCCAAGCAGTGGTTTGCGGGTACAAAAACCAGGGTTTTGGATTGACCCGCGCAAAGTCCGGGCCTGAATTCGATTTAAGCTTATGGGCAGACGTCGAGAGAGGATTAAAGTCCTAAAAATCTAAAGATTCGGACGAGTTTTCAAAAACATTAAGGAGGTCTGGGACGGTATATCACCAACAATGATGGAGAGAAGTTTGGCTGCGGTTATACAAAGTAATAAATTCCCTACAAAATATTAATACTTCCTCTATGTTAAACTGAAGATTTCTAGTGAAATACCATTTTTAATGTTCTGTTTCTAATTGTATGGTCACACAAAATTTGAGTTAAATACATGTTAAGTTTTTTGTATTTGTTATTGTCTAGCTTTTTTCTCGTATTAATTATTTAATTTGTACTCTTATTCATGGGCTACAAATTAAACCTCTTTTCAACCAGAAGAAATGTCTTTTAAGAAAGTTATGCATATCTACTTATATTACTCTATGGGTGCCGTTTCTAATTGTGTGGCCACCACTGTAAATACCGCCGCCTGACAGAATGCTCCATACAACTTGGACGATTATCAAAAATATCGTTCTGGGCCTGATGTAGACGAAGTTTACTTTCCCATAATATGTAACCTTTAATCAGATGCACACTCACGCCAAGGCAGTTGTGGATTAGTTGGAAAAGCATACACCAGCAAACCTGATGTTGTGCTCAATCTAAAAAAGAAGAGCCCACACGTTCGCCAATCAAAGAGGAAAAAGTCTCCTGTGAACGTTTGAATGAAATGGAGGTTAACAATTTTGATAAGTCCTTAAAAAATGTGGTTTTAGACCAGGAAAGTATAAAATCGTTACGTAAGACATTCATAAGTTGAAAGTATTTCAGGAACTCCGTCGCCATCATCACATTCCATTTAATTTTATATCAACTGTGACGATCACTTTCGGGGTTACACCAGAAGACGTTGGCTACCTACTCTGCTATAAAGACCGTAAATAACATCATCACCAATAAATTAATGTTTTACTTTTATTAGAAGGCAAATGAGAAACAGAAGCATCATTCAAAAAACTGACGTAACTCCTTATGAAACCGCATGCTTAAGCAAGATGCTATGTATAAAACAAATAGGTAGTAGGTGGAATAACACCGCTACTTCTAAGGCAACTTAACAGATATGGCAAAAAAATAAATCTAAAATGCACTTGCTACCCATAAGGCGGGCCACTGACTACACAATATAACTGCGCAAACTGACTTGAGCAAAAATCAAATCGTTTTGATTTTTACACAGTTAACTGCACGAACAACCCCATTCACAACACAAATGAACTGCGCAAACTCCAATTTGCGCAGTTATAATAGGTCTGTTCGTTGAACTTTCCCTAGGGTTGACCCAGGTTTTCTTGACAACCCTATGAGTTGTCAAAAAAAAACCTGGGTTTTCCAGTTTTAAAAAAACGCTAAGCTATACGCTAAACGCTAACAGCCCTCAAATCGCCACAGCAAAAAGCTAGGGCGAGTTTGGGGAAAACCTATGGCAAACCCATGGCTCAAAAAACACTCAATTTGACATTCAGGGTGAATTTAGGTTTCTCAAAAAACGCTTTGTGGCGACCCTAGGGCAACCCCAGGGCTTCAACGAACAAACCTATTGTGTAGTCAGTGGCCCGCCTAAGCAGATTGCACATTAGCTCTGTAATTGGCGTTATTACCGGACATTGCCTCATAGGTTGACACGCAGCAAAACTCGGCGTTTCATCAAACAATCCAAGCGATCTGTGCCCCTGTTCTGTAAGTATCGCCTCGATAAAACCAGTCGATAAACGGTGGAAAATGGAACAAAATCCTACTAAATTCATAGAATTTCGTTCCATTTTCCACCGTTTATCGCCAAGGCGTTACAGAAC
Organism: Melanostoma mellinum; assembly: GCA_914767635.1. Classification (NCBI taxonomy): domain Eukaryota; kingdom Metazoa; phylum Arthropoda; class Insecta; order Diptera; family Syrphidae; genus Melanostoma; species Melanostoma mellinum. The sequence goes on from OU612059.1 coordinate 20,436,827, forward strand.
AGGGGCACTGGTGAGGATCCTACATCCCAGCCAGAAACACTTCTCTTCTCTTCTGTGATAGAAAAACGCTTCCTAAACTGAAGAAAAGACCCAAAACACCGCCGCCGTTGTGCGTCCTGTGCCCCTGTCCTGTGACTATCACTTCGATAAAAGCAGGCGATAAACGGTGGAAAATGGAACGAAATCCTACTATAGTCATAGAATTTCGTCCCTTTTTCTACCGTTTATCGCCTGCTTTTACGGAAGCGATAGTTGCAGAACGGTGGCACTGCACTCATATATGATTCATAATGTTTGACAGTCTACAAAAAATACGAGGAAAGTTGGGAAAGTGGGAGGCAGATACTCCATGTGACAGCAGGAGTAACAAAATTTGATCGTATTAGAAGGCTAAAATCCGTGGAAGCATTCGCGTCAAAAATACAGTTATCTAAGAAATAGAACACTCCCGGCTCAGTTTGTATTTTCATGATCAGGAGATATTCAGAGAACCCGAACAGAAAGAAGTTGAAGCTTAAGTCAATTATGACCTTTAATAACTCAGAAACCGTTAGAGTTAGCAAAAAATCATAAAAGACCTTTTTTGTAGAGCGTTAAATTTTCTATAAGAAGCATTATTATTTGACATGATCTGTTCATTATTTCATAATGAAAAAAATTTCAAACAATCAACTTTACTTTTCCCATGTTATTTCCATACAAAACTTTAGGCGTGTTTTTTTCACAAGGATGTTATGTACATAACATGATATCCAAAAAAAACGCTTCGTTTTTTTTATTTGTGGGTTGGTGTTCTCGATCAGTTGTCAAACCAATAAAAGGCAACAAATGATTTTTTTTGCCAAATTCGCACAAAAACGCAAAAACTGTTTGTTAAAAACCTAAAGCAATTGTAAAGAGTGGAAAATAAAAATGTTCCGTAGTGAAATTAATGCAGGTAAACAATTTTTTTTGTCTGTTTTTTGTTAGTTTAGAAACGTCAAAAATAGGTCCGTTCAAAAAGGTAACAAAGAATTTCTCTTGACTCTGTTTACACGCTGGGGTTGAATTCATATGAAACTTGTGATTTATGTCAGAGTTGGAAAAATTATTTTGTTACTTGTTTTAAACGAATTAAACTATTGATAATAAAATAATAAAACCAATTTTATGGATTACTTATCAATTACTTTTGAAAAAATGTCAACATTCACAGAAAAATGTGAAAAAAATATGCAAAAAGTGCTTTCAATCACAAAACAGATCTTTTTTAGTTGCTATTACGTTCTTTTATGTATCTTTATATAAATATACAAATCTAACCCCTGAAATCAATGAAATTCTAAAAAAAAAAATTTAAGCAACAAGATTGCGGAGTGTAAGAGTGGGCAGAGGATTTTATTCAATGCAACATTTGTGAACAGACCTTCTGACACCCATTTTGCTTTTGTTCGAGATACATGAAAGTCTCTAGACGCACCAACATTTAGAAATGAAAAGTCGAAAAACTCATTCGAGACTCGACTAAACGTCAAAACTCTATCCCCGACCAAATCTTAACCATCCTTTTATCCATAACATTGGTTGTCGGGGATGTTGTTTTTGCTTTGCGTGTAAAATGTAGTTATGTACATAACAGTGCTGTGAAAAAACACGCCTTTTGATTGTCGGGGGGGGTCGGGTTAAAATTGAAATAAAGGGCTATAACTTGGCATGATTTTTTTTTAAATATATTTAGGAACCGATTTAGGACTATCGTGGAAAAAACAAAATAAGGACCACCCTAATGTACATTAATCAATCCAATTATTTGGATTCAATGTAGGTAGGTATTACACTAACAGATTTGCACAGGATTTTTCTTTTTCGTGTTCTTGCATAAGGGAAACCAATGCTGCGACGTGTAAAACTCGTCTGGCTTTTAGCAACTGACATATTTTTTTCCTTTGTTACAAACATTGTAGACACACATTGATTGATTGTGGGAAATTGATTCAAAAAAAAGTTTTCCAACATCGTATACCTATTCGCCCATTTATATTCATTACATAGGTACCTTCAAACATACACAGTTTTGAAGAAAAAGTAATGAAACAACCTCTCAGAGACTGCAAGTCCACATTCCACACCTACAATTTAAATTGAACATGACTCCGACAGCACTACTGATACTGATTACTGATTGATAAGAAATAACGTTGTTTAAATTTAACGGATTTTATTCTATTATACTCGTAAAATCGCACAAGCATGGTGAACTAACAGTTTATCCTATTGTGAATGGGTATTTTAAGCGTCTACCTATCTGCTTGTCTCACACAAAACAATGCTCTCATCCCACTCGTAAGACTGTGTGAAACAACATCTTATCGACAACAACAACTGTCAAAAATTAGTTATGGAATTTAGCTTTGCACAAAACCGAAAGTTCTAAATAAAAAAAAACTTTTACCGTTTAATTGTGCAACCAAACTGCACTAGCAAAGTGTTGTTTCGACTTATCAAAGTGTTTAATGAAATACAGTTGCCAATTACAAAAACGTCACTTTGTCTAGGTATGCTAAATTTATTAAACTAATAAACCTTCAGCTCCAAAACTAAAAAAATCTTTTTAAGGTGAATTTTGACTTTTCGCTGTGTGTGCAAGAACCTGTGGTGCTGCCAACTCTTCTTCAATCCTCATTCGAAATGCAATTCATTAAACCGAGCAGTGTGACAAGAATATACAATAATTTAAATCAGCGGCTTAGAAAAAGCTATGTTGTGTGCTACTCCACCAATACCAAATCAAAACCAAGTAAACTTCCCCCAGATGTACCTGATTTGAGAGAATTTCTTATCGTCAACCGCGATCTGACTCTAAAGTCGAATATAGCTACGCAAATAAATCCAGATATTCCTTCGTATTTGGAAAAATCAGACTTTAATGGTCGTAACCGCTATGTATTCTTCGAAGTTTATGGCTGCCAGATGAATGTTAATGACACCGAAATCGTCTGGTCGATTCTCAAAGACAATGAATTTCAAAAGTGTGACGATGCCAAAGACGCCGATGTTATTTTACTTGTTACATGTGCCATTCGCGATGGAGCAGAGCAAAAAATATGGAACAGATTAAAACACCTGCAAGCGCTCAAATCCAAAAGATCAAAAAAGAAACCACCTCTACAGATTGCAGTTCTTGGCTGCATGGCTGAACGATTGAAAACCCAACTTTTGGAAAAACAACAGTGGGTCGATGTGGTAGCAGGTCCCGATAGTTACAAGGATCTGCCCAGACTTTTATCACTCACTAGTCACTATGGTCAATCGGCCGTTAATGTTATCCTCTCCGCAGATGAAACTTATGCAGATGTCATGCCTGTACGACTTAACACCGAGGCGCCTACTTCATTCGTCTCTATAATGCGAGGCTGTGATAACATGTGTACATACTGCATTGTGCCTTTCACAAGAGGCCGAGAGAGATCAAGGCCTGTCAAGTCCATTCTTCAAGAAATCATCAAGTTGGAAGAGAACGGAATCAAAGAAGTTACCCTCCTTGGCCAGAATGTAAACAGCTATCGCTATTTATCTCCATCAGATGATTCAAAGGCAGAGAACGAAATGGTACCAGGATTCAAAACCGTTTACAAACCAAAAGTGGGAGGACTGCGATTTGGTGAGCTCTTGCAACAAGTTGCCGAAGCAGTTCCTGAAGTTCGAATTCGATTTACATCACCACATCCTAAAGACTTTCCCGACAGTGTACTAGAAGCAATTAAGAAGAACCCGAATATCTGTGAAAGTATTCATCTACCAGCTCAGTCTGGTAATTCCGCTGTTCTAGAGCGAATGCGAAGAGGCTACACACGAGAGGCTTACATAGACCTTGTAAAGCACATACGAACAACAATACCAAATGTCGCTCTTTCAAGCGATTTCATTTGTGGTTTTTGCGGAGAAACCGATGCCGAATTTGAAGACACTATAACTCTGATTGAACTAATTAAATATAACGTAGCTTATGTGTTTGCCTATAGCATGCGAGAGAAAACAACAGCGCATCGAAGATATGTTGATGATGTTCCACAGCAAATAAAAATCGAACGCGTTCAGAGAATGATGAATAGTTACCGAGAAGGAGCGGCTGAATTGCATTCACGTATGGTTGGGCAGTACCAACTGGTTCTAATTGAAGCCAAAAGTAAACGTTCTAACTCTCATTGGTTTGGTCGTAATGATGCCAACATTAAAGTTATTGTAGAAGATTGTGATCTGCCCTTGAACTCTGCTGGAAATGAAAACATGAAACCAATTGTTTCAGGTGATTTTATCGCTGTCAAAGTTATTCATTCAAATTCTCAAGTCCTAAAAGGTGTACCTCTGCACCATACAACGATACAATCGTTTCATCAGAAGTATAACGCAGTGCCCTAAACTTATTGCGACAAATAAAGAATTTATGCAAAGCAAAACTTTTTTTTTTTTTATTTCATAAGTATATTTACCTTGATTTGAAAGCTATGCAAATTTATTCTTTTCTTTTTATGAAAAGCTAAGACATGTTAGACTAAGCAAGGCATTGCCCTATTCCACAAAATAACTTATCAACCGAGGGCCTATTCTACAATATAAGTACAAAATTTCTTTCGCTTAAATTGTAAGGCCATAGGAGTAAATAGGAATAATTTCTGTCAACAGCAGGACGAAATTCGAATAGGATGGTTAACACTGTATTCTCATTTAAAAAGACTTGTCGCAAAAGTCGTCAGACCTTATTCTAAAATAGTCGCTTCAATTTAGCATTTTCGCGGAAAGTTCTCAGAAACAGCTTTGATTTTGATACATATATTTTTTTTTTAAATTAATCAGAATCAAAAACATTTTTTTTTTTATAATTAACGCGCATATCAAGGGGCTATGAAAACCCTTATAATGTTATAAAACACAGTGGGAGTATTAAGGGAATTAGGAGAGGATTTGAAATGAGACACCGATGCACGTTGTTTTTAAAACTTTTATGAATCGTAATGTAGGGAAAAAACACACTTAGGTAGACGGTAGAGCACTCCACTTTCGGGTGATGCGAATAAAAAATTAATCTCTATACATGAACCGGTCGTACCGAAGTTGGGCTCAAGGTAAAACTGATGAGCATTCCTAACGAGGCGGGTGTTTCGGCTAAATTGTTTCAGGGGATGAATGCAACTGGCTATTTCACTAGAGCATTGTTTGTGAAAAAAGCGATAAAAAAGAGTGAGACAGGCAACGATTCGACGATGTTCATGAGATTCAACCGACTCTACGATTGAACTATCACCTATCAATCTTAACGCTCTATTTTGTACCCTATCGAGTAGGAGCAAATATGTTTGAGATGCACCTGACCAAATATAAGAGTTATACTCTAGTTTTGGATAGATGTAGGATTTTTAAATTGTATTTAAACCCTACATCGTCTTAAGAAACCTAAGCATTTAGCACAGCATTTTTGGCGACTTCAAATATGTGGACATTCCAACGAAGATACCATATACTGACAGCTTTTCGGTTTCTTGGATGCACGTACCATTCATGAATAATGGGGGCTTTAACGACAAATGACATTGTGTTTGCGAAGCATTGAATTCTACTCGGTTTTTATCACCCCATATAACAATGCATACAAAGTCAGAATTCAATAAGCTTATCATACGCAACCGTTCCAGTTTCACATCCGAATAAGAAAAGCTGAGGGTTGATTCGTCGGTAAAAGATTTGAGAGGATTAGAAGTTTCATACAAGAGATCGTTTATGTAAATAAAGAAAAGGGTCGATAACAAAACGGAGCCCTGGGGCACACTAGCATTTATAAAGTGGGTATCAAACTTGAAACCATCCAACAGAACTTGTATTGAACGGTCTCTGAAAGGTAGTATATAATCAGAAAAGGCTCATCGATACAAAAGCAGGCATTTTCGATAAGAGAGCCTGATGCTAAACTCTATATCAAATGTCTCAGAAACATCAAGGAAATAAGGGACGTTAGTGCAATTGGACGGTTATTGTAAGGGGATGAAGATTCGACTTTTTAAGGGACGGGCTGGACAAATGCAGTTTTCCATTTGCTCGGAAAGAGCCCTAAAGAATAGGATAGATAGAATAGCTTACGCATTGGTTTTTCCAGCGTAGAAGAATGGGGGGGAGGGGGGGTTACCATCTGAACAATCGGATTTATCTTTATTGATCTTTGAGTACTCTCGGCTCTCGCAACCGAATGAATCTGAAATAATTATTTATATTGTTTGAACCCTCTATTGTTTATTATACAAGGTAATCTATCTCGTAGTTCGTGCGTAATTCTTTGTATTGTGGCTCTGGGTAATTTTATAAAAAAATTACCTAATTTAAAAAAAAACTTAAGATTAAACTAAACGATGAACACATGCTCGTTTGCATAAAGCTAGTCCGAAACGACGATCATGCTCGCCGTATTTTCATCGTGTAGGGGTTGGTTCGCGAGCAGCTGGCGAGCCGCTCGCTGTTGGCGAAAATTTTCGATTTTCTTATGTTCGTTGCCTTCGATGTTTGCCATGTAGGGCCAAGCTCGCCAGCAAAGCGGTTTTTTACTATGAAGCAAACCTCATTCCTGCTGTTGACGTCTACGTGTGCATATCGCGGATAATCTAAAATAGCAACACTCAGCCACTATTCAATTGAAGAATTCACATGTTCACGCTGTGGAGAATCAACACGAAATGAATGCTCGGCAAATGTGTTCGCCGTCTAGGGGATAATGCAAACGAGCATGCTCGACGGGCATGTTCGTCGTTTAGGACTAGCTTTAGCCCCTAGACGGCGACCACATATGCCGAACATTCATTTCGTGTTGATTCTCCACAGCGTAAACATGTGAATTCTTCAATTGAGTAGTGGCTGTCTGTTGCTATTTTACTTTATACGCGATGTGCACACGACAACGTTCAAACCGTGGTTCGCGTGGTTTTGAGGTTTGCTTCATAGTAAAAAACCGGTTTGCTCGAGAGCATGGCCCTACATGGTGAACAACGAAAACCAACGAACATAAGAAAATCGAAAATTTTCGCCAACAGCGAGCGGCTCGCGAACCAAGCCCTACACGATGAAAATACGGCGAGCACGAGCATGTTCGTTGTTTAGTGCTAGCTTAAGGTACTTTCTACTAGTGCTCTTAATATTACCCGGGTAGTACCCATCATATCAATTACCCGGGTACCCGGGTACCTGGGTAGTGCGGGTATTACCCAAGTTGGCGGGTACCCGGGTAGCGCGGGTAACGCGTCGGGTACCCGGTTACCCGACAAAATAAGCTATAACTGACGTGTTATGTTATGGGTAGCGAAAGTGAAAATTCTCTAATGCACATTGAAATATCTATCGGGTATCGATATCAAATGATTTATTTAATTATTAGCAAGTATGAGTTCTTTAAAAACATCAATCTAGGAAATTACATTTACATTTACATGAAACCTACTCCACACATAAATCTGCGGAGTAGGGGGTTTGCAGCCGGGCGACAAAGACCATTTGGCTGATACACCACAAGACTAACTACACAAATACTACATAGAACAAATAACAAATGACAACAGCACGCAGTAGTACAAGACGGTTCCCCATCTTGTCACTAACAGCGCTCATTCCGATTTAATTACGGTGTTCTAATGGGAACCGACTCTTTTCGGGTGACAAGGCCGTTGTCTCTAGGAAATTAATAAAAGGCGTTTTGATACATGAGCACCACAGACTCAAATCTTAATTGATATTTTTATTTTTATATTAAGATTCAATTGTCAAATTTTATTTCAGTTCTTCGAGCTAATCACAACAACACAAAATGCAACGTAAACACTTTAAAGTATTTCAAGGTTGCCAATCCTATCATCAGATTCCTTTGTTTTTATGTGTTTTTACTCCTCATCCATATTATTTTTACGCTATAAGCGGGTATACCCGGTAATTTGGTACCCGGGTAATACCCGGTTCTTTGGTACCCGGGTAATACCCGATATTGCGGGTACCCGGGTACCCGGGTGGGTACCCGGGTATGCGGGTATTAAGAGCTCTACTTTCTACCACATATCTACTGTGTTTTTGTTTTATTAACATTTTAGTTCAATCTTATTAGGTGAACGAATAGTTTTTGAATATTCAAGTCTCAAAGTCAAATTTTTTAAAACAATGTTGCCCTATTAATATTTACTTTTTTTTTAATAATTATCAAAGACCTAATGCAAACGAGCATGTTAATCGTTTAGGACTAGCTTAATTAGTTCTGAGTCAAACACAGAAAACCAAACGGAATAATCTTTCTTAGTTTTTGAGAAATTAAAAAGAGACGAATTACGGGAAACGCTGTGTAGTAAAGATTTATGTTTTTTAAACAATATAAATAATTATTTCCTATTTTGAAATGTTTCTGACTTAGATAAATATGTATAAAAAAACAAAAACTTATGGTATAAAACAAACAAAGAAACTTCAATACATAATCAATTTTAAATTTAATTTTCGAATTTAAGACTGGACGTCAAATCGCGGACATAGAGGGACAAAAAAGCACTTTTATCTTTTCATGTTGAATTGGGCAGGAATAAAAGCAGTTTTTCAATGGAAATCGACATTAGTTTTAGTTGGTTAAATGGCTTATGTTTTTGGTAGAATTGATTGAGTAAGTGGGCATTGTTTTAAAGTTAAGTTTAGGTTTAGTTTTTTATAAAACTATCCCTCCCTACCAAACGGAGGCATATAGACCTCCTCCCCCTCAAATACGATTTTCAATTAAATTCAATTAATCATACTATGACGATGGTTTAAACATAATTTATTAAATAGAGGTTAGGTACTGCACTAAGTGTCCAGCAATAAGTGACGGTGACATCTGGCTTGTTTCCTAATGTTATTCCGAAGAAAATATAAAAAAAAAACGGCTTTATACTTTAACAAAACATATTTTTCATATTCACATATAGGAATTCATATTTTCATGGTTTTTGCCAACAAATTAGTGAATTCTAACTTAATTAAGCCTGAACTACATCAAAACACAAAATAAAAAGTTTGTTAAAAAAGTCAAATGATATTCCGAAACTCCTCTATCAAAAACAAATTTGTATTTCTTCCTCTCAGTTTAAAAAAGTGCGTTTGAAAAAAGCTAGCCTATGTCGAAGCTTTCACTTTGAACAATTTTTTGAAAACAAACACAATCATATAATTTTGTTTATTTTTCTTGAAAGGTAGCGCTTTCATCACTAAAATCCTGTCGTTTTCTAAACAAAAGCTCTTTCATAGTTTCAAACCAGTTTTGAAAATTATAAAATTGAAGTAAATGTCAACTGTGTTTTCAAATTTTAAAGTAATTTGAAGGATATTCAATTAAATTTACTGAACCTTAACTATAACCAGCTCCCGAAAACAGAAATTTTTCTTTTTTGACAAATTGTTTATTGTTTTGTTTTGAAATATTTAACCGTCAAAAAGCTTTTCGGAGTTTTTCTAATGTTGCCAACAGGTGTCACGCAGTAATATGTGTGAATTTCAAAAGCTTTTACTTTATTTTTTTTTATTTTTATTTTTCCCCTTAATTTTTAGCAATTTTTTGATATCAACGCTGGCACAACAAATGGGAGTAGATCTTTGGCGTTTAGACTTAAGACTTTAGAGTAGCTCCGGATTTACTCTTTTTTTTTCATTGTAACATATAAAATGGAAAAGGAGTAAATGTTTCTATCAGTGTTGGGAACATTTTCATGGAAACTTTCAGCTTTCATAAAACAACGAAGATCTGGGCGTCGTGGGCTCTTAGAGGTTTTAATCTCGATTCTGGATTCGAAGTGAGAATCTATTCAAGAAGCACTAATACATGTTACCAATTGATAAAATAGAAATTTCGCTCGAAGAATATTTGCTTATGAGCCGTAAAGTTCTCACTCTCATACAGACAAGTTAAACTGAGCAGAAACAATTATGGGTTTTTGAAATACCTAAGTGCTTCCCCGAAGAAACCAACAGACAGTGTCATAACAAATGTGCTATTCTGGGTTTAATGGAGTTTTCGATTGAAGAAAACCAGTTTTTGCTCTTCAGTGCAGGACTATCGTACAAGTAGTGTAACAAACTAGAATTAATAGGGCGAAATTACTGTAGTTTTATCCAAAAACAAGGATTATCTTCCAACAGAACTGGTTCTTAAAAATTAAGTTTTCTAATAGCAAATCACTAGGTAGGTACTCACTCAAACATCAATGACATTGCGTGCAGTTCAACAAGAGATCCATACGTTTTTGGTTTCGACATATCATCAAGATACTCGTCCAAATCCCGATCGACCTGCTATAATATAAATGGAAAAATATGTTTGGTTTTAATTTTATCAATTAGATAAGTCCATTACTATTTACCGATTCAAAAAAGGATCGATTCTTTCGTTTCCGCATGTAATTCACACATTGCTTTCGAATAGTCAAATGATGCAACTGGGTATCGTACATTTGCTCCGAAATTGTTCTAAATAAACATGAAGCATCTCTTGCCGTATGTTTGCGATAGAAATTGTTCTCTTCCAAGTACTGATCGAAAGGATCTGGTGCTTGGCGACTTCCAGAAGTAAACGGGCGCTGCATAACGATGTCTTTTTTTTTAACTTACCCTAGATTAATTGAGGAAAAAAGTTTGGCTTTACTAATTGCCAGAATAGAATTGAGAAAAAAAAACACAACTGTACACTTTGACAGATTTACCGTTGGTTTTTATAAAGCATAGCAAATAAACAATAATTTAACACACACACACAGTCACACAAGTAAATAAAGGCGAAAGGTTCATGGCCGAATCTAGCACAATACAAATGTATGTATAACTGTTTATTTTTTTTTTTTAGTTGCAATGGCTTTTCAATTTCAATGAGAACTTACTTTTTAATTTGAAAATTTGATTACTAAACTTTGGAAACAGTTTTAAAAACAATTTGACTTAACACAATGTCTGAAAATAATTTTTTCTTAAAGTTGGGTTTAAAAGTATTTTTGTTTGAATAAAATAGAGTCTTTTGGCAAAGGTTAAAATAATAAACCGTTTAGTTTGAGTATTGCTTTTGCAATGAAGAAAAAATAAATAATTGCTGTTTTGCTGTTTAAAAAAGCACTGAAATAAAAATGAGTTTTTTTCTGTTATGAGAGCAAAACGCCACCTGCTGGCCAACTTATAAGTTTACCGAAGAAGCGTAATCATTCACAATAGATGCTCATCGAGATTAGCCGAGTTCACACTAGATGAGTTTCTTTACTTTGTGCACAGAAATTCACACTTCACATGTCGTTTTCCAAAAACCAAATCGGGAGTGAAATGGAAAGTTCTTATATCAGATTTGACAGATTTAGTATCCAAATCACTCCCAAACGTTTTTCAAAATGCGGTTTGGAGACATCTTTTGAAGTGATTTTTTCACTCGCGTTTCTGTTTAGGAGCAAGGGAGTGAACACCAATACATAATGCTGGATTAACATGCATCTGCAACTGCAGAAGTATAGAAAAGTAAAGCAGGACGGATGAAGATTATAAAACACAATAGGTAGTTAAAGAGAGAGACAAATAGGATTATGGCTGCGGTTGGGGGATTATGGGTAAAGATGAACATGTTCATCTGCACCCATAATTTTTCATCTGCAACCATAACTAAGGAAGTGCAGATGGTGCATTCCCTTTCTATCAGACAAGTATGAATTTAAATCCACCATACACAAACTGTCATACTGACTGCTTGTCAAAGCAAGCCGCAGTTTTTATTTAATTTTTGTCAGCTCCAAAAGCCCGCGATAGTTAATAAATTTTATTTAGAAAACCATTAAATAATTTTTAAAATTCAAGTGAACGATTTTTAAATCTGTTTTCTGCTTTAACGTGAAAGAAAAAATTTAGCAAGTTTACCACTACCAATGCAATCACTCCAATTCTGTCAGTTCGCTTAAAACGAATTCCAAAATAAAACGAAAAAGGAGTGAAAGAGTGAATTTGTTTTTGGAAAACGACAACAATCTATCACATTTTAAGGAGTGGGGGCAAAACTCTCTCTCGGACACAACGGATTGGGGTGACCCATAGAATCCGTTGCAGTGTGAAAAGAAAATTTCAAATTGGTTTTTACTGTGCATGTCATCAGTTCTGCCGGACCCAAAAGTTAAAAGTTGGGCTACTTTTTTCGTTGCGTCCGTTGCATCCGATGCTAATGGGTCACCTCTCATAAGATCGTGTGTATTTAATCGAGCTGTCTGTTGAATCCGGCAGCGAACGGGCGCAACGGATTCTATGGGTCGGGGCCTTTAAACAAACATAAACAAACGCTTGGAAAAACGTCTGTTTGACAGTTTTTGTATTTGTTTTGGCTGTGCACGATTTCTGCCCAAAGAAATTTAGGTGGCAGAAATTCGTAGAGTGGGGAAATATTTAACTCTCTCGTGAGCATTCTCTTTTGTGCACTGCTACGAAAAATCGCTGTGCTGGAACGGCATAAGACTGACTCGCCGAATTTCGGTGCATTTTGTGCAAATTTTCAGTAAAGAAACTACCTACTGTATAATTAGTTGGACACTCTTCGTTTGATGGAAGTTGGATGGACGGATGTAGTTTGCGTTCACACTTTATGTCAAACACTCTTCTACTCCATCCAACTTCTAAATTTTCAAAAATTTTTGAAAACCATCCAACAAATTGGGCAGGCGGTCGTCTGAGGGTTCACGCTATCAAGCATTGGGAGTTCAAGTCAAAGTCTTTCCAACAAATTGTACAGTGTGAATTCGGTTATTGGCATTAGCTGCTTATACTGCGTTCAGGCAGTAAGTTAAAATAAAATAAATAGGGTGGCGCAACAGAGCGAGGAGCCCCAGAGCCTAGTGCGTTTCTCACAACCATGCCTTGTGAGGGAATGGAGGGGACCTACAATTTTTTGCCGGTTCCGAACGGCTAATCGAGAAAGCACTTTTCATGGAAATGAGTACTAACGGAGGACTTGCCAATTCCTCGAAAGGCGATACCCGTGAAAAAACATTTTTGCCTCTGTTGGGATTCGAACCACGAACCTCTGGATTAACAGGCGGACATGCTATCCATTACACCACGGGTACCACAGTATAAGGCAGTAAGTTATACAGCGACATTATGAGAATACCCACACCGCGATGCACCGGCCGGCGCGACAAAAAAAACGCATCGTTTTCATTTTCATACAATTGTGTTGCCGCGACTACAGAAGTTATGACAGGAGGGTTCCTAAAGATGCCGCACCTGCAAAAACGCTTTGGTTTGGGAGAACCTTAAATTAAAGTAATAGACGTTAATTCAAATAATATGGTCTCTGATTTCACCACAAAAATAATTTAAAGCTGTTCCTGACATAGGGGGTATAAGTTGACTTTCTGTATTAGCTACTTTGTTGTTTTCGACAGGACTCGAGCAGAAAAATTAGGTTTAATTTTTTTGTTGTGAGAGATCAGAGTAAGAAATTTTTGCAGAATTACAGAACAACATAAAAAGAACGGCACACCGAAGCAATACCTACGCTCACAAAGAAATGCAATGGCATCGGCACTGAGCAACATCGAGCAATGAAACACCGAAAAGCTTGTCGACTCTTGCTGAGGTCAACGTGGTGTTTCCCACGCGTGGATCATTAATGTGAAGCAGATAGTGGGCTGGGAATGCTCTTTGTGCGGGGAAAGATGGAGGAGGAGAAGAAGAAGATAAAGTGATAACACCAAAATTTTCGCACATGCTTATGCCACGGCTTTTTAGGAACTAAGGCCGCTAGTAGTTTTTATTTCCGTTTTCCACAGCAGTTATCCATAGGTACATACCGTTTCTAAACGTTAAATTACTCGAAGTTTCTTGTTCTTGATGATTAAAACCAAATGTAAAATGTTTGCAATTTCCATAGATGGAGGGAGATACACATGTACACACCTACTACATACGAAATATTAAAAAAAAAAAATGTGGCGCATAGCATTCCCCATGCATGCAAATGCATTTTCCAGATGCAAATTCATTACCTAGTTTTTTTTCCTTATACCACAACCATGTACGTAGTGACACTATTAAAGTGCCAAACAAATGTCCAGTTCACTGAAAATGGCTGTGAATCTTCAATACCCCATACACTGCGAATGTCTTATCAATTAAAAACTGTGCTTGAATTGCTATAAAAGAAAAAAGGGCAGCTATCAATAGCCAGACGGCATTCTACACAAATGGTTTGAAACTATTGAAATTTCAATAATTTCTTGTGTATGATTCTCCCGTTCTTCTTTTTTCTTATCTGTTGGCACACGCATATAACAAGATCATCAATTCATAAAAAAAAACCAATAGAACGTTTGAATTTTCCATGAAACGAAGCTTATAAAAAGACGAACACATGCTGGGACGAAGTTAGTTTGAATTTTGGAATCCGGGACTCGAGATGGGGACTCATCCCCAAGGCGAGTAGTGCAAGTATTTTATTCGGTTATCTGTTTTTCGAGAAAAAATGAATAGTGATAGTGAAAGTGTTACCAAATAAATTTTGCAACAATTTTGAATTTGAAAAAAAAATAATAATCTGTATCCCACAATAGTGTGTGCTTTAAAGGAATAAAAATATCTTCATGCAGCATAATCCTTCGTGAATATGATTTTGTAGCAAAAACAGAGAAATTATACTTTTTCTTATAATTTCTTATACAATTTATTTCATAATCCTTTAAATTGAGTGGAAAGAACTCGTTGTTACAAGGGTTCCTTAAACTCTCACAACTCGTTTTATTAGTTGATCAATAGAAATGCTTGTTATATGTATCCTTGGATATTCAAACCCATCTCCAGTATTCTAGTTACTGTAACAGTTTTACAATGTTAAAGTGATAACGCAACAGGAAACAATTTAAAGTTCAATTAACAGACCTTTAAATTCAAATATCCCATTGATGGACTAGTTGGGGTGTAAAAATGTATGTTATTTTGGTACACAACTGAGACACCAAACGAGTGGGATGATAAGAAACTCAAATCATTTTTATAGGCTTCATGTAGGTATTTACATTTATCAAGTGAAAAGGGTCACAATGATGAACTCTTCCATGATGGGTAAACGAAACGCTGTATTCTATTTCGAGCACTCTAATTTCGAAATTTTTCAATATATTTTCAAATGAAAGCATAGTCTTGAAAAAATCAACTTTATTTTCCTTTTACGAGACTGAAAAAATTGGCATTCATTGAACAATGTGCATCGCTTTGAGATACCCAACCATCCTATCTTATTCAACTCATTTAAAAATGGAATGAGATCGCAGTAAGTTTTCGCAGTAACAATAAAGGACTCCTTCCAGGAGAGAAGAAAAAGATACTCCTGGGCGTTTTTTTCGTCCAGTGGAAAGTGAAAACAAGAAAACTGCAGTACTTTTGCTATCCCGTACCAGAAAAGAATGTAGAAAGTTTTTTTGGTATTGCAAATGGGCGCTTTAAAATAAAAAATAAATAGGGTGGCGCAACAAAGCGAGAAATCCCATGGCCGAGCGCATTTTTCACAACCATGCCTTTCGAGGGAATGGAGGGGACCTACAATTTCTGGCGGTTTCGAACGGCTAATCGAGAAAGCACCTTTCATGACAATGAATTTACTAACGGAGGACTTGCCAACTCCTCGCGAAAGGCGATTGGGATTCGAACCCTGAACCTCAGGGTTAACAGCAGACATGCTAACCATCACGCCACAGGTACCACTCCCCACTGGACACTTTGCCAAGCATTTAATCGTGTTATGGGCTTAAGTGATACCACACTTGTGAGTCATATGGAGAAGTTGACGATACCGTGGAGCACTTCCTCTGTAACTGTCCTGCATTTTCTCCTATGATGATACAGACACTCGGCGACATGGTGACAGCTGGTAATCTAGGCTCATTTTTGAGGCAACGTTTTCTAGCTTTTTTGAGTGTTCCAGTTAGTATCTTAAGAACCTATGATCCCTCCACCACTTCACCATGCGATCATCTTCAATAAGTAGTTAAATTAGAGTCTTGGACCGTCCACACCCGATGTCTCACACATTTTTTCAAAACTCGTGTGATATCACATCTGGCTCAGCACAAGCTTTTGTCTTTTTTGTAATTTTCAACTGCACATGATATTATGCGCCTGAATCCAAATGTATCTTTGTAGACATTTACAAGTTAATTGAGTAACTAGCTCATTGAAGAACAGAAGTTCTCGATTTTTCTGAAGAGCATATGGCTCCGTTGCATATTCCTCTCACTGTTATGTTGCGATCTGAGACTTTCAGAGTCCTATAAATTTCAAGTTCCTAGCAAACGCATTATTGTGTTGGATATTCTAACTTTTTGTTTTTCATTTCTTGAATCAAAATATGTTTCGTCAAAAAAATAGCGATGAATTAAAGCCAAAATGTTTTAATTCAAAGAACAAACAATGTTTGATTGTGACTTTGTTAAAAGAACCAAAATGAGCAGAACATTATTAGTTTTGTGTGTTATGTTAGCTCTTGGAGCTCTGATAAAAATCGCTGATGGAGCAAGTGCGGATAAAACCGAACAACGACGATCTGCCAATAAAACGAGAAAGCAAAGAATTCTTCATAAGAAGTTTCTAGATACACCTCAAGCAGAAGAGGCGCCAAAAACACAAGTGGATGGGCCAGCAGTTGATGAGTTCGATGAGCTCTTTGGCGAAGAAGACTACACCTATGATGACGAAGACCTCAATGGTAAGTAAAAATCAAATGAATTCTCATCATAAAATTAAATTCAAATGTGGTCACGTGCCAATTAACTCCACTTCCATTATCGCATATTCTATTTAAAAGAAAAAAGCATACCCTAAACAAATAATTATCAATTGAATGCAAGCAACACTTGTTGCAATATCACTGAATCATAGAATTCATAATTCTCCATAACATCTGTGAAATAAATTGAAATAAAAGTCAACTGGAATATATGCAGCGATTGCCTGTGCATCTTTTAATAACGCCGGCAGGAATAATAATTGAGGGTGCTCTTTATCAACGCTATGAACATATTTAATAAATCATTTCTTATGTGTGTGTGTATTTATGTACGTTGCCGGCCGAGTTGATCACAGTCTGCAGCAATCAAATCTGGAAATGTGATCACTGATCGTCATTCGGTTACTCCACAATATGTGAGGGTAGGTCAGTAACGCAACGATGAAGTTCGTTTTTAAGTGCGTCCTAGTTTTGAGTTGAGAGAACTGAGAAAGCAGACCTTACACTCTGACGTATGCTTACTGTAGCATATGTTAAGGCAATCTGACCTAGTTTTGGTCAATAGCTTGATGCAAGGTGGGAAAAGTGAGGGAATAAGTTGTTTTATGTCAATAAATACAGGCCAGGTGATGTGTTTGTTCATTTAAGATGGTTGGTGTTTTTCGTGCAAAACTCGTATTTAAGAAACGAAAATTTAGTAAAAACAAGTTTTTTAAAATTAACTACAAACTAGCACCCTCGTCCGCTTGGAGTAGTGAATATTGCTATATTATTTTATTTAGGTATATTTTTGCATGCGACGTTCTTACTTTTTGCATATTTTGCCAAATAAAAAGGTTTTGCTGGTTTGGTAAACGTGAGCGTGCCACATAGAGTTGCCATGGGATTCTTTTTTTCTAAACGAACAACTGCAACTTTAAACGTCTGAGCTTTATTTAATACCAATATCAAATACTGGTTTCAGAGGAAACTGATCTCTTTTAAACTAAAATGACAAATTAGTGGGAATTAAAGGAATACGGGGAATAAAAACGTTTTATTCTTTTGCGGTTTCAGTTATTATTAAAACTTACTTATTTTAGTGCCGCATCCCAGATGTGTAATTTGTAGCTGTGTATAATTCTAGATTTCTCTGGAACACCAAATCGCAGCCACTCCTGATAAACGTAATAAGGAATTGAGAAACTCTAAAGGGTATGATGTAACTTGCTCAGTATCCATAACAAATAACATGGTCTCCTGATATACATTCGACAACATCTCACACCACGTTAAACATCATTTATTAGTTTCTATGGTAAGCTATCTCATTATTCGGCGCCGAAATCGACCTTTCACACAGCCATATTTATTTGAAGATCAAGACAGACATTTCTTCTCAAGTCAACTGTGTGCCACATGTTATCGACAATTTAACAGAGATCACCGCGGAGTGAAAGAACTTTTGAAATCAATCCAGTAGTTTCAAGGTTCCCGTTTATGTTTCCATTCCCGTAGAAATATAGGGATAACAAATACGGCCAATGTCCCTCCTCAGGCTCTAAGCTATCTCTGATGAAAATTTCATTTAAATCGGATCAGTAATTTAGGTGGGAGATGGTTATAAAAAAAAACAGACAGACAGAGTAAATTTCGGATCTATAATGTTAGTAAAGACTTTTATTCCGATTTATTACTCGGGGATAGTGTAAAGAATAGAATAGAGGAAGTTAAACTTGTCATATGCCATCTTAAACAAATAAAACTGAAGGTGTAGATGGCCTTGATGTCGAACTTTTCGAGGCAACTGGAGACCAGTTGGAAAGGAGCATGCACCAGCTGATCTGTATGATATGGTCGGAAAAAAGCATGCCCGATGAATTTAACCTCAGTATCGTATGCCCGATCCTAAAGAAGGTAGACCCTTACCCCCAGCTCCCCCCCTCAATTATTGAGGGATATGCCTCCT
The DNA here is from genome assembly GCA_914767635.1 of Melanostoma mellinum. Lineage (NCBI taxonomy): Eukaryota > Metazoa > Arthropoda > Insecta > Diptera > Syrphidae > Melanostoma > Melanostoma mellinum. The sequence continues at coordinate 20,455,531 of OU612059.1, forward strand.
TAACGTCGCTTATAAGATCTTGTCTGGCTGTAATATGTGAACGTCTGAAACCCCACGTCAACAACTTGATAGGTCCTTATCAATGTGGTTTTAGACCAAAAAAGTCCACAATAGACCAAATTTTCACATTACGGCAGATCTTAGAAAAAACCCGAGAACGTAATATCGATATTCACCATCTCTTTATCGATTTCAAGGCCGCGTATGACATTATTTACAGAGACGAGCTGTAGAGAGCCATGTCTAGTTTCGGCATCCCTGCAAAATTCGTTCGACTACGCAGCATGACTTTGGAGAATTCACGCTGCTCCGTTAAGGTCGGTGAAGAACTCATCGAGACCTTTGATGTCGAAAAAGGTTTTAGGCAAGGAGACAAACTATCATGCGATTTCTTCAACATCATACTTGAAAAGATTGTAAGAAACTCAAACGTCAACACCAGAGGAACAATCTTTCCTTTCCAAAGTCTGTACAATTACTCGCCTATGCAGACGATATTGACGGAATGGGAAGAAATAAGCGTGATGTCATAGGTGCTTTTGCGAGTATTGAAACGGAAGCGGCAAAAATGGGTTTGATGGTTAATGAGTCCAAAAAAAAGTATATGTTGTCATCAAACAAGGACACAGAACATCGACGAATTGGACAAAACGTCACAATAGACAGACATAACTTCGAGGTAGTACAGGACTTCGACTAGCAAGGATCCGCTATAGACACGGAAAACAACATCAGTGTTGAGATCAAACGGAGAATAACTCTTGCCAACCGTTCCTTCTTTGGGTTAAGAAGGCAATTGAGAAACAAAACCATGGTAACCCTGTATAAGACCTTGATCATCCCAGTCCTGCTTTACGGCGCGGAAGGAAACCCTTTGTCGCTTTGAAAGAAAAATTCTCCGAATGATCTTTGGTATGTGAAGACAATGTTTGTAAGTACGCATCGGTAGGCTACGATGGTTGGGCCATGTAGAGCGGATGGACTCCGGTTCGACGGATTTTCGAAAGTGAATTGCAGAGAAATCGCGGAAGGGGAAGACCTCGTCTTAGGTGACGCAATCAAGTGGATGTGAACCTCTACCGACTTAGAGGGAAAAACTGGAGAGAGCTCGCCCGAAATCGAAGTCGTTATAGAAGGATGTTGATTGAGGCCCAGGCTCACCCCGAACTGTAATGCCCACCTAAGTAAGAAGAATTTTTGAAATCGGTGCTGTAATTTCTAAGCTCTCGTTATGCTTCCGTTTATGTACCCGTTCTCGTGAGAATATTGGGATAAAATATGTCCTTCCTCAGGTTCAAGACTATCTCTGAACAAAATTTCACTTCAGTTGGTGAAGTAGTTTGGGTAGAAGATATTAAGGAGCCAGTTATAGCGATCAGGAAAACGAATCCGGAAAAATTTTCAAATGGAACAATAACAATGTTGTCGTTAAAATAACAAATGCTATACCAATCGATGACATATTTTTTTTTTTTTTCAAAAAACGTAAAAAAGAACAAATATTTTCTGTTAAAATTGTATTTTTCTGTTTTCCTGATTCAATTTCATCAGGAGAGTAGAAAATTACAATTTTAACGGAAAATATTTGCTGAATTGGAAAAAAAAAATTCTCTGGGATGTTTACTATCGATTGGTATAACATTTGCTATTCAATTCCAACGTCAACATAGTTATTGTTCCATTTGAGTATTTTTCCTGATTCGTTTTCCTGGTCCCTATAACTGGTACCTAACATAGAAAGGCGAACAGACAGAGCTATTGATATATTTAGTAAGGACTCCCGTTCCTTAGCTACTAAGTTACCGTATACGTTCCCATTCCCATGGGAATAAAGGCATAAAATATATAGCTTATGTCCTTCCACAGGTTCTAGACTATCTCTTGGGTAGATCCTCTACGATATTTGAGTTCTATAGGATGGAGCGAATCGGGAGCATCAGTTAAGCCTGGTTAATTGGTTGGTGAAATAAGTATATATTAAAAGCTTCTTTATAGGGAAGAAGTTTAAAGGCAAAAAGTGTTTTTCAAGCTTTTGTTTGAGATGCTTTGGCTACATTAAGATGCTTTATTCTGTCAACATCATAACCAAAGAGAAGACACTTGTTACCTTTATCATAAGAAATGACTTGTTATAGTGTTAAACGAACCAACCCGAATCACACAATCCTTTTCCCCTTAAACGACTTGAGTGAAGTCGTGTTATGCAACTAAACAAGACCCTCGTCACGGCACCGTCATTCACTTTTTATTTTCAAATTTTGATTTTCATTTTCAAAGCTGAATATAAATTGAATCTTTTTTGCTTCCTTTTTCAGGCTCTGATAGAGGATTTATTCCAAATGGTGAGTATAAAAGTTTTTATAACTAAAGCGAAAGCATTCAAAATATCTGTTCTTTTTTAGTGATTGCGAGCACAACACTTAAAGCGCCTGTTGGCAGTGAAAACATTATCGGTAAGCGTTTGTATAGACTTGTTGTTGTCTCTCATCATAATTTTTTAAATTATGCTCTTTAACAGGTGCATTTTCGTGTTATCACGAAGGGAACTGGTATCGCGAAAATGACCAATTCCGTTCTGGTGAGAATGGTTGTGCCTCTTGCAGATGCTTTGAAGGAGCAGTCATTTGCGAAAAACAGGCTTGTGGACCTACACCAGACGTAGAAGTAAGGGTTAATGGTCAGGAAGGTTCAACGACGCCACGTTCCTTTTTGCCATTGCCTCCAAATACAACAATGACAGCAGTGACTACTCAAAGAACAACTACAACTACTACTTACCAGCCCAATTACACAGGATATGACATCTCATCAGGGGTGGGAGCTAGAGGAGAAATTGGTTATCCGGGAGCTAGAGGAAGAAGTGGGGAGCAGGGAATGCAGGGCGTGCCAGGAACACCTGGTATACCAGGCAATCCAGGACCTCCAGGCCCTACACCAGATCTTACTTACTACACTCAGCAGCTAGCTGATGTATTGTCTAGCGGTGATAAAGGTCCAACTGCACCAGCATTTCTTCCAGAACAATTTCAATATTTGCAAGCATCAGTTGGGGCTGCGGGACCGAGAGGTCCACCAGGTCCTGTTGGTCCACAAGGTCCGCAAGGTTTTCAAGGAGCCCGTGGTGATCCTGGTGAGCCAGGTGTGGAAGGAACTGCTGGGCAAGTTGGTCCTCCAGGCTTGCCAGGTGCACCAGGTAAGGATGGATCACCGGGAGAAGACGGAGAGACTGGGGCTATAGGACCAGCAGGAACTCCAGGCCCACGTGGTCTTCCCGGTATGCCAGGAATTCCAGGGATCAAAGGCCACCGTGGGTATCCCGGATTAGATGGTGCTAAAGGAGAGCAGGGTGCCCATGGCGAAAAGGGTAGTACCGGACAAATGGGTGCTGTTGGTCCTGTTGGTCCAACTGTAAGTACATACCGTTTAACTAAACATCATTCAGCTATTTATTTTTAGGGTCCATCCGGTCCACGTGGAGAAAGAGGTCGTGAAGGGCCACCAGGTCCACCAGGACAAAGGGGCTTAGATGGCATCCCTGGTGCTGCTGGCCAACCGGGGTCAATTGGGAAGCCAGGACCACCTGGATTTCCAGGAAGCCCCGGAGCTAAAGGTGATATGGGCCATGAAGGCCCAAAAGGATCTCAAGGCTTGCAAGGTCCTCGTGGTGAAGCGGGCCGGCCAGGAAATACAGGAGAACCTGGTGCTCAAGGACCATCTGGTAAAGATGGATTACCAGGTGATAAAGGTGCAATGGGATCACCAGGAATAGCGGGTCCGCAGGGATTCCCTGGAGCAATGGGTGCACAAGGATTATCTGGGAGTCCGGGAGAACCAGGAATGAAAGGATCTCTTGGTGCGCCTGGTGAGCGAGGTTTTAAGGGTGAAGCAGGAAACAAAGGGGACATGGGGCAAGTAGGGCCACGGGGTCTACCTGGTACTAACGGACCCGAAGGTAAGCGTGGAAAACGTGGTATGAGAGGTCCGGCTGGTCCACAAGGACCAATTGGAGAAAGAGGATTAACGGGAGCTGTAGGTTTACCTGGTCCTGATGGCCCAATCGGGCCTAAAGGCCAATCTGGTGAACGTGGCGTACAAGGCCCGGAAGGCATCAAAGGTACTTCTGGTGATGTTGGACAACCTGGATTACCTGGTGTTCAAGGGATTCGTGGTCTGCCGGGACGAGTAGGCCCCGAAGGTAGGATGGGGCCTACGGGAGAACGTGGTATGCCCGGTGCTGATGGAAAACCTGGTGAGCAAGGCGCTCAGGGTATCCAAGGTTTGCCTGGTCCAATGGGCATTCCTGGAGACAAAGGTTTTCCCGGAGAAAGAGGAAAAGATGGAGAGCTTGGACAAGTGGGTCCAACTGGTCCCAAGGGTGATATTGGAAAAGACGGATTACCTGGAGCTCAAGGGCCACCTGGTCCTCAAGGGCAAGACGGCTTGCGAGGTGAAGCTGGTTCTCCTGGGCCAAGAGGTTTTCAAGTAATAAATTGACCTAAACAACCAATACTTATGTAAATTAAATTGCATACATATTTCATTAGGGACTACCTGGTGTACCCGGAAGCCCAGGTGCTTCGGGTAAAGATGGGCAAACTGGGCAGCCAGGCCAGCAAGGGCCTGTTGGACCAGCTGGGTTACGTGGTGAAAGAGGCTATCCAGGTGAAAGGGGACCAATAGGGCAGCCGGGAACCCCTGGAGAGCGTGGTGAGCAAGGAGCAATGGGAAATGATGGACCACCTGTAAGTTCTCGTACATAACTCACAACAACTTCACAAACATATTTTTAATTTGTTTTTTTTTTTTTTTTATCTATCAAGGGTGCTCCCGGACCTGTTGGTATGAAAGGACATCAAGGTTCCCCAGGTATGATAGGTCTACCCGGGCTTCGTGGTCCTACAGGTCCAACCGGTGAAAAAGGAGATCGTGGAAGCGTTGGTTCTGTGGGACCAGAAGGTCCAGCAGGCAGAATTGGTGATAGAGGACCACAAGGAATCGTTGGACCACCTGGAGCTCCCGGTGAACCCGGTGAACGTGGACCAATAGGAGAAGCAGGTTCACCTGGTGAGCAAGGAGCTGCTGGATCACCAGGTGAACGCGGACAAATGGGACCTCAGGGTCTACCAGGCTTTCCTGGTGCCCCGGGCTTAGCTGGTCTACCGGGAGCAAAAGGAGACCGAGGAATGATGGGAATCAAGGGTGAACAAGGAAACGCTGGGCCACCAGGTTCAGTTGGAGAAATAGGTCCACCAGGAAGAATAGGTTTGACTGGCGCAAAGGGAGCACGTGGTGAACATGGACTGCGTGGTGAACCAGGAATGATTGGCCCTCCTGGCCGTCCAGGAGACCCAGGACAAGTAGTAAGTTAAAATGGTTATCTGTTTTGTTGACCCCGACAAAAGTTCCGCTTTCCAATTAAATTTTTCTTTTTTCTCCACATTACTGTAATGCTGTGAAAACTATCTTTTAAGGGTCAATCTGGAAGTCAAGGTCCTCCTGGGGCTCCAGGTTTGCAAGGGCCAAAGGGAAATCCTGGTGAAAATGGGAGACCAGGTGCACCAGGCTTGCAAGGTCTTCAAGGTCCTCTAGGACCAGATGGGCCCAAGGGAGAGTCAGGAAGTGACGGTCCAACAGGTCCACCTGGAAATCCTGGACCTCCAGGAAACCAAGGCGATCGGGGTCTTCCTGGTTTGCCAGGCCCACCCGGCAGCACTGGCCAACAAGGTATGCGTGGGCCACAAGGTGAAAATGGTCAGCCAGGAAAACCTGGAAAAGATGGCGAACAAGGACCTCAGGGGCTAATAGGACCTCCAGGACTCCCAGGAGCATCAGGTGAACCGGGACCAGAAGGTCCACCAGGAAAACAAGGTGCTCCAGGAATAGCCGGTCGAACAGGTGATAAGGGACCACAAGGATCAATAGGTGCCCAAGGAAGTCCTGGCAGTCCCGGGTTACCAGGACCACCAGGTCAAATTGGACACCCTGGACCAGCCGGAGAAAGAGGAATGAAAGGTGAAACTGGCTTACCGGGAGTAGAAGGGCAAATCGGGTTAAGAGGTAAACCAGGTCCACCTGGCGTTGAAGGGAACAAAGGAGAGATAGGAGAGGCTGGTCCTAAGGGAATCAAAGGACATAGAGGTTTCCCTGGACTACAAGGCCAACTTGGAAATCCAGGTATTAAAGGAGATACTGGAAATCCAGGAAATGAAGGCTCACCAGGTAAGCCTGGTGAGCCAGGGCCTCGAGGCTTCCAAGGTAGAGATGGAAGTCCGGGTCCACAAGGCCCAACTGGCCCACCAGGGCTTAGAGGTTCTTCTGGGAGTGAAGGTAAGCCCGGTCCGCTTGGATCACCCGGTCCTCCAGGTCCTCCAGGACCGCCTGGTGAATCTCTAGGCTACGATGCTGCTGCCCTCGCCGCTCTTCTTCAACAGCGCAACACAAAAGGACCCGATTCAATGGGTGATCAACCATTTGATATTCTCTCAGCAGGAATTTCAGACGAAGAACGCCAAACAATTATATTGAAAGCATACGAGCATGTCAAAGCATCCTTTGACCGACTAATTCGACCCACTGGGCAAAAATCGGCACCGGCTAGATCTTGTAGAGATTTATTTGCCGCTCATCCAAGCTACACTTCGGGCAACTACTGGGTTGATCCAAACGATGGAGATGCTAAAGACGCAATCTTCGTTTATTGTGAAGCGGAGAGACGTGCCACCTGTATATTGCCTCAACCAAAAGAAACAGATACCATTACATACACTGGAAACGATCGAGAAATTTGGCTGGGCGATGTGAAAGGTGGACTAAAAATATCATACAAAATCGATTCAAATCAGCTTGGTTTCATTCAGTTGTTATCAGCACATGCTACACAGAGTATCACCTTCCATTGCAAGAAGACTGTAGCCTTCCTTCATGAGGAAAAGAACACTTATAGGTGGGTATATAAATTGATTACTTCAAATAATTATTTTATTTATTTATTTATTTCTTGCTAGAAACGGATTGAAACTGCTGTCTTGGAATGATGCGGAAATAACTCCGAAAGGCCCACAAAGGATGCGCTATGAAGCTGAAATCGATGATTGCAAAGTAGGTTGAAAAATTTTGAAATTTTTAGAGTTTTATCTAATATCAACGTCCTTAATTGTTACAGTTTCGGTCTGACAAATGGGCGAAGACAATCATCAATTATACCACCGACAAGTCACAAAGACTACCTATCGTGGATATTGCTATTCGGGATGTAGGAGAAGCAGGACAAGAGTTCCGCATTGAAATTGGACAGGCATGCTTCTACTAGAATATAAACAATGACTATGCAACAGAATAAGTAATACAATAATTAACTTTTATGGTTTAGAATTTGAAGTTTGAACGCGCGTAGAATAATTAACAGTTTCCATATATGTATATGTAAGCAAAAGACTCTTGTTATGTATGTAAGGTTATTAAAGTAAAACACGCTTGTAAGTTTAAGTATAAATACACTTAATTAGATCTAAAAGAGGAAGCCATTTTTGTAAACTTTCAACAATGAACAACTTAAAATTAAACATGACAACTATAAAATTGACTTAACTTTTTCAATTAACATACAAGTTTCCCTTGAAAATGAAAAAAATTTCATTATAAAAAGGAAACGTAGGCGAAAATTATACAACGACAGAATTTTTATCATACATCAACTAGACCTATATGTTGAGCTGACTGTTTTTAGAGCCCTGGATTTACCCCCAACTTCCCTTAAAAGAGCGCTAGGCTTTTGATGGTGCGAGTACAGATAACAAACAGAGCTGTCACATGCCATGTGCTTTTCTTCAAATGAGAGGTCTAGCGGTTTTTGAAGAACCGAGAACCCAGATCCAGCACTCATGAAATGATGTTGTCGTTTTCAAAGGAGAGGACTGGGAGCTCAACCAACCAAAAAGACAATGCTCGCGTTCTCGGCACCAGGACATTGAAAACTACTGTCAGTTTTCGCTGCTCTGATTGGTCGAAAGTGTCAGAAGTTTCAGCTGACATTTCGCTGACAGTTAGGTTTTTCAGATTTTTGAACATAGACGGAAAAAACAGTCTGAATGCACTAGTTCAAAGCACCGGGATTTCGAATTATCAGTTTTGTGGCTCTGATTGGTCAAAAGTACAAGATTTTCAGATATATGGACACTACTTTCACCGACGCGACAGGAAAAAAAAACATTTACACAATGAATAAAAAAAAAATTATCGTGTTCCATTGGCAACAAAAAGAAATTTATTTTTTAATAGAAACCCAAATTTATTTATAGAAAACCCCATCACTGAAACACAAGTCTGTCAAGTGGTCAATGGTTAAGTGAAGACTGAAGTGTACGTTTATTGATATAAAAGATAACATACTACAAGTGTCTGTTAATAGTGATGTTTACATAGTGTAGGTGTAGGCAGGGGTAACCAACCTATATGACATCTTCCTTTTTTTATAGAATTTAAAGTTAATATTTAATTCAGCAAAAACTATTTAAATTCAATATGATATAAACATGAGTTAGTGATTTTATAGTTAAGGAAATTCAAAAAAAAAGTAAATTAATAATGTTGTGAATAGCTATGTAATTAAAATTATTTAGAGCTTGTAGATACGTAGCGATCGGGTTGTCTTACGACACGTCCGTATCTTGTCGTCTTAGCTGGGGAATTGGTTGCATCCAGCGTTACCGTTGGATATTTTGGAAAAGTTGCAAAAAAAGTGGCACTCGAGAAAAAAAGGTGGCACTTGAAATAAAAAACGAAACAACACCATATATTTATGAAAATTGACTTATTGATAAAAAATTTCACACATCTGAACGAACTCGTATATAGGAGTTGAAGAAAGCACATAATCTAAACAATCATAATCGCAAGTTTCAGTTTTTAGTCGGCTGGTGAGTTTATTTTTCATCAAATTTAGCTTGTAAAAAGGCCTCCCAGCGCAGGCACTGCTATGAGGCAAAGTTAATATTTTTGCAATAAATTCATATATGTAAGTCAGAAAAAGGTATTCATTCAAACTATTTTTAACTTTGAACAAAAACTATTCAATATTGACAATTTAAAAAAAAATGGTTTAAGCTTCAAGCTTATGGCACTTTCCATTGGACGAAAAGAACCGTCCAGGAGCGTCCAGAAGCATTCTCAAACCGTTCCATTGGTACAAAAAGATCGCTTCTCATGATTCTGAGGAGTGACAGCCGCTTCTCGATTTGAAATGAGAATCGACTCAAGAAGCACTAACACATGTTACTCAAATGTCAAAAAGAAAATTTTCTTCAAGGAATATTTTTTAAGAGCCATAGGTGTTTCACTCACACAAAGGCAATTACGTTAAACTGAACAGAAATTATTTTGGGTGTTCCATTGGTTTTTAAAATGAGTGCTTCCCCGAGTGAAACCAATGGAAAGTGCCATTAGTTGGGCTTCAAGGTAAGAAAAAGACTTTTTTGCGAAGTTTTTCTTAAATATGGATTGAGTAATTTTATTCGGACCTTTCGTACATTATTGAGCATACTTTTGACAGTAAAATGGTAGTTTTTTCATGCAGAAATATTGAAGCATAAGCCGTTAACAGAGCTTCCCCCAGAACGTCTTGAAAGAAAAACAATTTGCGGTGTTCACCATAACTCGGCTGGAAATTATTTGAAAATAAAAAACCAAGAAAAATTAGCCAAATTATGACCAAATCTTTCTCCCAACTTTCTCTGATAATTTTATTTTTCATTCAAAAATAAATTGGCGGCCATTGAAAGTGTAAACTGTTATTTTCTACTAAAAATTCCGCCTTTTTGGCAGTAGAAAACAAAATTTTATATGTCATGTCCATGTATTTTATATGTCAAAAATGTGTACAAAGTTTAAAATGAATAGCACAAGTAGTTTTTAAAAGACAGTGAACACGGACTTTGAAAAAGTAGTTTTGAGGAAAACGCGTCTAAAGTTTATGAACTAGTGTTAGAGCGTTAGAGGCCAGGAGATTAATAAGACAATAACTTTTAGAATATTGCTTCTATTGACCTAACATACCCCCCTCTTTAAGACCTGCTTAGACGGATTTTATTTCTAAAAATTAATATTGTTTAATTACCTTTTAGGACTAGTTTTAAATAAGTGATCTCTTGTTTCGACTTGATAAATTTGAAGTCTAAATGCCTCAAAATAGAAAGTTTTTCATTTTTGATGTCAATCGATTAAATATTTCATCTTAAAGTATTTGATAATGACAACGAACATTTTTTTTTAAATTCTGAATTGCTTACTTTAGTTTTACTTGTGGGGAATGCTTAAAAAGTGGCACATACTGAAAGGTGGTAGCTCGGTGGCACAGCCTGAAAAAAAGTGGCATTTTGATACTAAAGTGGCACAGCGGTAACGCTGGTTGCATCTGGTTGTTTGTTTATTTGTGTTGATGTAGTCGTCTTAGCTGCGGAATTGGTTGCATCTGGTTGTTTGTTTATTTGTCTTGATGTAGTCGGATCTGGCGTGTTTAGTATTTTGCTACGGTTGTTGGTGTGATTCAACGAGTCTGAATTTGGAGGTGGTATGTTTGCTGTTACTGACTTTGGTGCCTGGATGATCGATTTAGTAGGCTGGATGTGGATTGTGTTTCGTCGTAGTAGTTTCCCATCATCTGTTCGTATTACAAGCGACCTTGGTCCGTGTTTTGGTAACTCTTCGACGACTCCAGTTATCCAATCTCGATGGTTTCGTTGGATACGTACCCTGTCTCCAGCGTGAAAGGGTTTTGATGGGGTTGCGCTGTTATCGTAGTTTGATTTGTAGTTTTGTCGCATTTTGGTGATGTTTTCATGTACGTCCGGTGTAATCTTTGGCTTAAGTAGTTCAGAGGAAACTGGTAGTGTTGATCTGGTGAGCCTGCTCATGAGTCGTTGGTTTGGTGATTGCAGAACCTCATTTCGAGGTGTATTTCGATAATTCAGGAGCGCAATATAAGGATCTGATTGGTCTTTGAAGCATTTTTTTAGCATTGACTTCGCTGTCTGCACGTATCGTTCGGCCAGTCCGTTGGATCGGGGGTAGTAGGGGCTTGATGTCTGGTGTTGGATGTCCCAATCTTTAGCAAACTTAGCGAATTCTCTTGAAGCGAATTGTGGCCCGTTGTCTGATTCCAGGACTGATGGGATGCCATGGGTTGCAAACCAGACCTTCAAAGCCTTAATGACCTCGGTTGATGTTGTTTGTTTGAGTTCTGTGTAGTCGAAAAAACCGGAGTAGCTATCTGCAATTAATAAAAATTCATTATTATGGAAATGAAAAATATCGATTGCTACTATTTCCCATGGGAGAGTGGGAATGGTTTTTATAATTAGTGGTTCCTTGGGTTTAGATGGCTGGTAAGATTGACATATGTTGCACCGCTCTACAAAATTTTTGACGTCGTTGTGCATTCCCAACCAAAAAACTGTTGCTCGTGCACGGTGTAGACTTCTTTGTATTCCGAAATGGCCTTTGTGAATTAGTGTGAGGGTTTCAAGTTGCAGTGATTTAGGAATAACAATTTTAGCGGCTTTGTAAATGATTCCGTCTTCATAGGTTAACTCTTCCCGGAAGTTCCAATAATTTCTTATCAGGGGTGGTAGGTCGGTGATTTTTTCCGGCCAACCCTGTAATATAAATTTTTTAATAAGTAGAAGTTCATTGTCGTTTGATATTTCTAATTTTAGTTTTTCTTTTGTGATTAAAGTAAGTTCTGTTAAAGCATGTATTTGTATGTTGTCGTCTGGTGTTTTGTTAATTTCATTGCTGCAGTTTCTGCTGAGTGTGTCGGCCAGTTTTATCTCGGTCCCTTTTCGGTAAATTACTTTTGGTGCGTACGGAAGCACGTAAAGGAGTATTTTTTGAAGCCGTGGTGAGGCTGAGCACAGTGGTTTTTTGAAGATCGTTTCCAACGGCTTGTGGTCGGTCTCGATGGTAAGATTTTGTCCGTATACATACTCGTGGAACTTTTCGCAAGCAAAGCGTATCGCTGTGGCCTCCTTTTCAATCTGAGCATAGCCTTTTTGAGTGCTCGTCAGCGCTCGGGAGGCGTAAGCTATCGGTTGATCGTTTTGAAGGAGGGCTGCTCCAAGGCTGTGTTGGCTAGCGTCCACTTGTAGCTTCACATCAAGGTTGGAATCGTAATATCGCAGCAATGGAGTTGAAGAAAATGATTTTTTAAGAGCTTCAAACGAGGCTTGTTGATCTTTAGACCAGAACCATGAAACTTCCTTTTTTAGAAGTTCTCGTAACGGATGGGTGATTTCAGATAAATTAGTGATGAATTTCGAAAGATATGTAGCCATACCTAGAATTCTTTGGAGTTCAGTTTTATTTTTCGGTACCTGTAGTTGCTCTATGGCGATCGTTTTTTCAGGATCAGCACGAACACCTGTTGACGTTAGTATGTGGCCAAGATATTTTATTTTTGTAGCGCAATAAAAATCGAAAAATAAAGTTCTTGATTGTGAAAGATTTTCCAGATTTAGAGCCAATATTAGGCAAAGATGACTGTGAAAAGTGTTCTCTAGTGCTGCGTGTGCAAGAAATAAACTTGGATAGCGAGATTTTCCAAGGACTTGGAAAGGTCAAAGATTTTGTCTATGATATTGACCTTATCGACAATCCAAAGTTTGAACATTATGCGCCAAGAAAAATTCCTCATTCCATCCGAGATGATGTCAAAAAAGAAATTGACAATATGCTCAGACTCGGTGTTTTAACCAAAACGGACGGATTTCCCCCTGCAGTTTCACCGATGGTAGTGGTAAGAAAGAAGGACAAAATTAGGGTATGTATCGACCCCACATCTGACACCATGTCAAGTGGTCAATGGTTATATTTTATTTTTGTAGCGCAATAAAAATCGAAAAATAAAGTTCTTGATTGTGAAAGATTTTCCAGATTTAGAGCCAATATTAGGCAAAGATGACTGTGAAAAGTGTTCTCTAGTGCTGCGTGTGCAAGAAATAAACTTGGATAGCGAGATTTTCCAAGGACTTGGAAAGGTCAAAGATTTTGTCTATGATATTGACCTTATCGACAATCCAAAGTTTGAACATTATGCGCCAAGAAAAATTCCTCATTCCATCCGAGATGATGTCAAAAAAGAAATTGACAATATGCTCAGACTCGGTGTTTTAACCAAAACGGACGGATTTCCCCCTGCAGTTTCACCGATGGTAGTGGTAAGAAAGAAGGACAAAATTAGGGTATGTATCGACCCCACATCTGACACCATGTCAAGTGGTCAATGGTTAAGTGAAGACTGAACACTGAAGTGTACGTTTATTGATATAAAAGATAACATACTACAAGTGTCTGTTAATAGTGATGTTTACATAGTGTAGGTGTAGGCAGGGGTAACCAACCTATATGACAAAGTCCAATTTTCAGTTTTTCAAACTTTGATTTTATTTGCCATAACAAGGAAAACAACACAATTTTGTATATGACAGTCGGACTTTACTCTGTACCCTCTGTTATTTTTTAAATCTTCTAGTTTTTGTTTACTTGTTGAACTAAGATTGTTTTGATGTTTGTATATTCTGTTTTGTGAATGAATACTAAAAGTGAATTTATCAACAACGAAAATATATTTTTGAGGGCATACGATTTTAACTTTTTGCTATCAAAATCGATTAAAATGAATACAATTTGAATATTACCTTACACAAATACAGCCTTATTTATTAGATTTCACTAATACTCGGTTCAACCTGGTATTAGTTAATACTAGTATTAGCACTTAATACTCCCTTACGCCAGGTCGAGCGAATCCTTATTTATAAAACATTTTCCAACCCGTATTAGTTAATACTTGCTTATGTCAAATTTTTCATCAAAAAAATGACCCATCTGTAGCTCTGGTTACTATAAACGTAAGCAAATCCCAGCTGACTTCATTGTGCACGTTCAGCGCATTAAGTTTTTTCAGATATTCTTACTTCTTTCGGACTCTGATTGGCCAGAGTTTCAGTTCTTCTTTTGATACGTGACTTCTGACCAATTAGAGGTTGAAAAAAAAGTTAGATTACATGAAAAACTAAATTGCGTTGAACCCGAGTGTTATGATTTATATTTTTTTTTGTGGTTGGCGGAAATTTTTCTAAAATGGATATTAAACAAAACAAAACAAGAAATACTAGTTTTAATTTATTAATTTATTTATCTGGTATTTAAGGCGGAAAAAGAATTTAAGTTATTCACAAAACCAAAATATTTTCCACTTTTCCTCCAGAAATTTCAACAATATTTTTCTAAACTTTTATCCTCAAAATGACATTTGACTATAATACGACCTTAATCCTCCCTTAAAACTCCTATGAACCAGTATTAGCTTAATCCGTCGCTAATACTGGTGTATTTTTTTTATAAATAAGGTTTGGAGTATTAGTGGAGTATTAAGTTCGTAGTAACCTTTATCCGCCGATAATACGGGTTTATAAATAAGGCTGATAATGTTTTGCTACTAACAATTTAGAATCGAAAGCTTAATCACAATTGACATCAAAACAGTTTTAGTTCAACAAGCAAAAACTAGGAGAGTAAAAAAAATAATGTCGATTTCCAGTGGTACACAAAAGCACTTTAATGCTATGTCCGCACCTGAGAGTTAAACTTGGTTATCTCAAAACAATCCCAAACCAACATGATAACCAAGTGGTTTGCCATACAAAATGAAACCTTTTTAGTCACTGGGTTTCGAGATAACCTACTCGAAACCAAGCGCGCTGAACGCACTATTTCCAATATTCCATTGAATTTGACATTTAAGAGAGTGGAAGTGTGTGGAGAGAATGAATTCTCTCACACGTCGTTGACGTTCTGCTCACACTTTATATCTATCTGTCTCTTTTTAACTTCAGACAAAAAGATAAACTCAAAACTTTTTTGCATATGCGGACACTACTTGGTTAACTCAAACCATATTGGAACGAAACCCAGGTTAACTTCATGTGCGGACATAGCATTATGCTATGTCCGCACCTGAGAGTTAACCTGGGTTATCTCAAAACAATCCCAAACCAACATGATAACCAAGTGGTTTGCCATACAAAACGAAACCTTTTTAGTCACTGGGTTTCGAGATAACCTACTCGAAACCAAAGGCGCTGAATGCACTATTTCCAACATTCCATTGAATTTGACATTTAAGAGAGTGGAAGTGAGTGGAGGGAGAATGAATTCTCTCATACGTCGTTGACGTTCTGCTCACACTTTATGTCTGTCTCTTTTTAACTTAAGACAAAAAGATAAACTTAAAACTTTTTGGCATATGCGGACACTACTTGGTTAACTCAAACCAAACTGGAACGAAACCCAGGTTAACTTCAGGTGCGGACATAGCATAAAAAGTGCTTTTTTGCTCGAAATACGTTACATGTAGACACCAGATCACTTTTTTTTTGCCCCGAAAAGCACTTTTACGAATCTCGATTCAGAGGCAAGATTTACACGCACTTTCACGTACACCAACGCAAAACATTTGACGTTTACCAGTTGGCAGTTTGATTATTTTGCATTTTTGGTTAAAGGACTGTGAAAGAGAGATAATTAAAATAAATAATAAACTATTTTGTGAAAATGGATCGCTCAATTTTAGCTGAAATTATCAAAATATTTATCAGTCGTCATCTAGTTCTGATTCCAACAAAGAAGTGTTTGAAATTCTGAAATTCCTTACACAAAACGAAAGGCATTCTGTGAATAATATTGTTCAAAGTGTTGTGTACAATTATTCGGATGAGGAGGTTTCTTCCTAGTGCATTTATTAATAAAGTTTCGAAAACATTCTTTCTATATAAATTGCAGAACAAAACAAACGGGAATAGTTGGCTGTCAAAAATAGCACACATACAATGATAAAAAAAGAATTTTGTCTTTTCTGTTCCAGTGAGCACGAAAAAAAGTACTTTTTTAGAGTGCTTTTGTTTTTGCAAAGGAAATCGACATAACTCAAGAATTCCGAGTTAAGTCGGATTGTCATATATTTATATTTATATTGTTTTGACAAGTAATTTAACTGTCATCTGAGTTGTCATCTGAAAATCTTGTACTTTTGATCAATCAGAACCAAGAAAAGTGACAGAAACTTAAGATAATGTAACGTGCGCTTAGTTCGCAAAATAAAACTTCAGTTTTCAATTTATTTCAACCACTTTTATTCAGTATCTATACTTAATTCGATCTCAACTCGACTTTTGGACTATCACTTGTAGACAATTTACTCTTCACTTTATCACTGAACTGCCCTCTGGTTGCCTCGGGCAGGCTATTTATATCGAATGACATTTCATCTAGAACTCTTCAGTAACTTCTACATTGTCTCCACTCTACACGATTTTGGCTGTCAAACATTTTCTCTCCTACAATAATTCTATACTTACACTAGTGCTCCCAGATGTGTTTTTCGGTTGAACGTTTTCGATTAGGAAATTGGTATTAAATGTTGGGTTCACGTTACAATAAGTTTAGAATTAACTAAAGAATTAATTAAAGTAAAGAACTAACGGTACTTCTGCTGCTTCAAATCACAACGACATCTCTGTGCATTTGTTTGTCCTCAGACATGGAACAATTCAAACCAAGAGGCTGTATTATGTTGTGTACTGCACGGGAGGATCGCTAGTATGAAACTGATAAATTGGAGAGATGAAAATCCTTCGAGAGCATTTCATTTCATTTTCATATATAATGATTGCCTATTTCTAGGCAAAAAGCAAATGTTATTTGAAATCACTTTAAAATGATTCATTATACTCGCACTAGTTTAAAACTACAATTGAATCAATTACAGGTGATTTTAACTCAACACTTTCTTTTAAAGTCGCTCGAAGTTTATGTTGCTTTCCAATGGTTTTATTCGAGGAACCACTTATTTTATTAATCAATGGAACACCTAAATTATTTCTGTTCAGCTTTTCGCAATTTCGTTTCGCATCAGCTTAAGAGAGGATATAAAAATCCTATCAATACTAATTGCCAACTTGAGAAATTCTAGTTCACTATAGTTTTTATTCAAATAAAATAATGTCACGTTATGCATTGCTCCTATTTCCCATCCCTCGTCCTGTAACGCACAGTAACGCACAAGATCTTCTCCCCTCAAATCGCGTTAAATTATCCTTGAATGCCCCTTAAGGATGGTTGGTGGTCAAAAATTTCCTTATTTGAACGTTTGGTATCTTAAAAATATGCTCTTAAAATTTGATGACGAGATTCCGTGTATTTCAGGATCTACATCCAATTATAAGATCAAGAAAATAGAAGAATCGGTGAGAATATTGTTCGCTAATTGCAGCTGCTCGTGTTTGTATACCTGATTAGCACTACTGTATAAATTCAACGGGACATGTTTTAGTTTTAAGAGATATATTGGAAAAAACAAAAAACTACTCGACTGATTGGTCTAAGATTTCAATATTTACTCATTATTAACAGTTCTAGTTTTCACAGGAATAGTTTCCTGCAAATATTTATATTTTGTATTAACATTCCAAAATACCAACCGTTTTCAAATTTCTGCTTTTAACTACCCGCCATTTAGTTAAAAAAAATTTGTTTTAGTTCTTGCGATAGCTACATTTGTACTCATTAAAAAATTGTCAACTTTCTTCATTCAAATCAAAGGGAGAGATAAATCATTTCTCAGCAATGAATTAAATTTTTTTTATAGAGGGAGAGATTTTAGGTCCATTGTTTGCTTAAAAAAAGATTTTTAGGTCTTAAGTTTCATTTTTCTGCATTTAATAAGTAATAAAATAATTTTTAAAGAATTTGAAAGCATTAACTTCATACACAAAAAAATATTTATTTGAGGGATATTACTTAGAACCGGCACAGGCACATTCTTTTCAAGCGCTGCGCTGGCGCTGTTTACAGATTTATTTTCTTCGATTCGGCTGAGATGATTGCTCAACTTGGAATATAGTTTTTATTGCTTCTCTCAAATTTATAACATCATCATTTGTTTTGTTTTCAGCAGGAACAACATCAACTTTGTGTTCAAAACTCATGTTCACACACCCAACGCTGTCTCTAGAAAGCACATCATTACCATCAATAACTTCTATAAATTCCTCATCAAAGTCATCGTTTCGGCACCACCCTAACTCACCTAAGTTTCTGCTTATGTTATTTTCTTATGTGGTACCCGTGGCGTAATGGTTAGCATGTCCACCTGCTAACCCAGAGGTTCGAGGTTCGAATCCCAGCAGAGGCAAAATGCAAAAATGTTTTTCCACGGGTATCGCCTTTCGCGAGGAATTGGCAAGTCCTCCGTTAGTAAATTCATTGCCATGAAAAGCGCATTCTCAATAAGCCGTTCGGAACCGGCGAAAAATTGTAGGTCACCTCCATTCCCTCACAAGGCATGGTTGTGAGAAATGCGCTAGGCCCAGGGGCTCCTCGCTCTGTTGCGCCACCCTATTTATTTTATTTTATTTTCTTATGTTATTGCTTCTTCGACGCAATAAATGATGTATAAGTTTCCTGAACATAACTTTGAAAGTCTTCAAAACAAACATTTTTTTGAACTTTTCAATTTATGAAATCACATGTACATTAAACGATGAATCAGTGGATAAACTTTTGTTATGAGTAGTGTAAAGCGAAAAAGAAATCGAAATACAGTTTGAGAACTGCTGAGCTGGTTTGAGTATACACTAAACAAAAAACAAATTAAAAGTTCAATTCTTCGTTAATGAAAGCTCAATGAGATTTTTTGATAATCTAATCATGTGTTTGCTTTTTTAGACCATTTTGTTTGATTGATTGATCGATAACATTTTTTACAACAATTTGTTTTGTCTTGGCACCTCTATCGTGATTTCAATAAGATTCCGTTGTATACAAACTTTAAATTTGAAATTTTGACTAAACATGCAAAAAAGCTCCTTCCTCTGACCGGCGAATTTCTGTGAACGCAGCCATTGTTCCGATAAATTTTTCATTCAGAGATGTCCTTAGAATGAACTTCCCTAGGACTTTCAATTCAACCAATTTCAACGACACAGCTGTGATCTTTCTGACAGTAAAAATTCCCACAAGTGACGTTTCTTTCAATAGTCGTTTGTCGTGTGCCTGTGCCGTCTGCCGTCTCCCGTGTCTCGAGGTGTCGTCTGTCGTTTTTCGTATATAAGTTTGGTTCCTGCGCTCTGCATACTCTTCGAAATCCACCAAATCAAATCCAATCCGAATAACGAGAACGACCAGCAAATTTCCATCTCTTGCTGACCCTCATTGCCGCAGTCCTAAACGTTAAGTCAATGAAGTCTGGGGTATACTTCAAGTTCGCGCTGTTACCGCGACTAAAGTTGTCTGGAAAAGATGTGAGTTTCTAAACCAATTGTATTTGTTTAAATTCTTCATTTGATATTGTTTTACATCTCTGTGTGTTTTATTTAAAATACAAAAAAAAACAAACGTACAAACATAAAAGTTTATTCAAAGAGAGAAAAGAAATGTTTCTGTTTGAATTATTTTTCGAATTGTTTTACTATGTCGAAAAGAAAAATGAGTTTCTCTTTGAATTTTGATTTTATTTTGTGTTCCTGGATTGCATTATAAAAGAAAAAAATCATGTGAAGAGTTTGCATAGTTAATTGAATAGCTTCATAAGTCCAAGTCTGTGTGATTGATTTGATTTAAAGATTTCATAGTCTGGTGCAAGTGCTGATGTTTCTTCCACTCACATGCTTTGGTCAAAATCGATATCATACAAGAAGTGTATCCACCATTCCCAGTGTACCACTCGGCGAAATGCTCTTGAAATAAAAACAACAACAAATAGCAAACAGTGTCAAAATACCTAGAAATCTAGGTTTGTATAGATAATACCAATGGGGGATTCAAGTTTTCAGATAGCCCACCCTATTTTTCACCATATGGTTAAACAAAAAAAATTTCCAAAATTCATGAAGATGAGTTGCTGTTTTGTGAATCAAATGCAAATGCAAACGATTCATAGACTGTCACTGTAACACTAGGTAATAGAAGACTTCGTTGGCACTTCATACCAAGCAGGCAAAAGGCAACAGGGAGACCGAATAAAAATTTTTTAAATTATGAACGATTGACAGAAAACAGCTGCGTCTTCTCTGCTGTCTGCTCGTGCTCGCTGATCCTTGTACTCTTTCCAGTTCTCAATTTTTTCCTGGTGAATTTTGGGTGAACTCCATCGAAAGCACGTGTGTTGGCTGTTGGCATGTTAAGTTGGTTGTTGGTTTGGTTTTTGGAATCAATTGCTAAAATTAAAAATACTTCGTCCTTGAAACCAAGCACTATCCTTTTTGTATCATCACCACCCACGTCTTTGAATTTGCCTTTTAGCTTAACTCGCTTGGTCTTGTTTTACGAGTTTTGATAATGAAGAAGGTTAAAATAAATTTATGTTGTTTCTTGTTTTTGATTGTGTATGCCTATGAAGTACTGCCATCTGCTTTTTTGTTTGCATCATTAGTTTGAAACGACTCCCTATCCCTACAGTGGGGTAAAAGAAAAGTCTCGACTATCTGCAAGGTCTTTTCAATTGAATGAAAATGAAAGATTTCCTATTTAAAAAAAAGTTCTGTATCTAGGTACTCACAAAAAGTTTGAATTTTTATTTTGTTTTTATTAAACTGCTTCAAAAAGATACAATTATGTCTTACACCCCTGTTCTGATTTTCGTTCGGATACCATATCCTCCCGTTTTAGAATTTTTGCGGTTCTCAATTCCGAATCCGTACGTTTTCAATTCGCTTATCATTTTGTTAGCGGAATTGAATCCGGTTAATGAATTCTGTAGAGCATTATTTATTGCCAGAAATGAAAAATAATAAACCATATTAGCACTAACATGCAATAAAGCTGGGAATAGTTCCAATAAACAAAAAAATTTAGTTTCCAACACGTTTTTGTGACAAAAAATCAGTAGTGAATCCGTTCGGAAATAAGAACACACTTTTTAAATCCGTACGGATTCAATTTCGGTTTCCGTTTTGAATCCGTACGAAAATCAGAACAGCCATGTTAATGAGGTTTTAACTTTAGTTTATGTCTATGATCTATCTACAAGTGATGTAGTGAAAAGTGGAGTTGTCTCGATTGTGAGAAATTTGTTTCAATTCGCTACAAATCTGTTTCCTTTTAAACATCCATCCACACTTTATTGGGACAGATGTTTTTACACGTGTGCGTGAATTCAGAGTCGATCTCAAAACCAGATAGGAGTAGGTCCGCAATCCACATTGAGAGTAGCTTCAGAAATGTTTTTTTTTTTTTATTATAAAAAAGAGAAACGCTTGCGTTCAAGAAGTTATAGCTTCAACTCACTCTGAAGTATCCTTAGGTTTTTGCTGGGGCGATTTTAGGTAATGAGAGCTGTGGGATGTGGGATGTGTGGTAATTTTGTGGTTTGGACTTTGGAATTCTTTACGAACTGAAAACCCAGTTTTTTTTTAGAAGTCATTGGGTTGTCAAGGAAACCTGGATCGACCCTTGTAAAAGTTCAACGAATAAACCTAATTTTTAGTAGGGTGAATTTAGCTTTCAACATTCTCCTGCGTGAAAAACCCAAAAATATCAAAACTACGTTCACTTAGAATTGATTTGAATCCAACTGACAAAAGAAATCTTGGCGAGGATGCCCGGTCGGGTGTGTTCGGTTTAATTTAGCTTGAAGGCAAAATGGCACTAGCTTGTCGCAGTTGACTCTCTGGTTCTGCCCTTTGTCGTCTAACGTGGTATGATGGTATGATAGCACGTACATATTATTAGTAGTGGCGAACTCACCGTGATAATATTAATTGCACAATCAACCTACAGATGCCGTCGCGAGAAGTGAAATTGGAGTATGGAGAGTTAACGGAAAATACTAAAAACTGTGCAACAGTATTTTCAAATTTGTGACAAACTCCACTTTTCATTTTTGCCAAATTAAACGACTTTGATGAAACCCTGGTTATGAAACCCTTTTTATATGCCAAAAGGCGCACATATTTGTGGTTCTGATGTCATACAATGCTGAAAATTCAACGCTATGCTATACGTAAATCAGTGTACGCAAACTAGCATATTATGTGTGTTCAGACGATGTGCAGAATCTGTCCCAAATGCCGCACATTAGTTTGCGTTGATTTGTTCGCACATCAAGTTGTGGGTATTGAATAAGTCAATTGTGGTAACAGAGAATGATAACAATAATATTCGCTTTATTCGCACGAAGTTTCAAAAAATCGACCAATGTGAACTTCGTCTTATAAAGAGGATCTTTATAAGACGAAGAAATAAATACAGTCAAACCTGGATAAGCGAGAGTTCAAGGGAGCACAATCTCATTCTCGCTTATAGAGGTTTCTCACTAACCCGAGTTACTCGCTAATTAAGGTACATGGGTAGCGTTTCTCACTTATAGAGGTACGCAGCAATAACAAGTGACAGCAAGAACGAATGTAGTTAATATGTAATAATGATAAAATTACATAAACACAGGGACACGTGTCCATTCGAAAAGAATGCGATAAAATAACAAATTTTTTTAGTTCCACGAAATAAAATGGGTACAATATTGACGAGAAAACAATACAAAAACAATGGTAGAAAGTTCCACGAAAGTTAAGAACGAGTCATAAAATAGCAGATGTTAAATTCGTTTGCTCGACTGTCGCTTAGAGAGGTATAGTTAAGTAGCAGTCTCACTTACGTAGGTCAATGAGGGAAAAACGACGTCGAGTCCTGGCTATTACTCTCACTTATAGAGTTTTCTCACTTATCCAGTTCTCACTCATCCTGGTTTGACTCTATATGACAAAGCTATTCGGGTTTCCCACTACGTAAAAATCAAACTTTTCACGGTAAATCGATTGATATCAATGTTCATGTTGACGTCTATTTTCCACGCGCCATCAATAATTGCAATGAAATTGCAGTTTGTTAGTATTTTTATCAACTTAGGTATCAGGTTATCATGTGTTAGACTGGCTTTTTGTTGGATTGACAAGGCGTCTAAGCTTACCTACGTCAAATGATCGATCACACTCAAAAGTAGTTCAGTTTTCGTCAGTATAAATCAACTCTGACAAACACATTAATCAGTTTATCGTTTAAGGATCGATTTATAAATACAAGAGAATTTTTGAGGACGTGTTTTGCAGCAGTTTCTTTGAAGCATTAAAAATTAAACGGACCTATCAACACGTCTGTGCAATTGAAATACTACATATCAAGCTATAAGTTTAAGTAGTAGAATTATTTTTGAAAATTATTGATTGAGCTTAACAGCACTTTGTGACGTGAGAAGTTTTGACTGTTCCAGAGAAATGTGTTATTTTTGATTTAAAAGTTTAGTTTTTTAGCAGTTTTGTCTCATCACATCGCCTAATTTGTTTTGCTATGAAGCATCAGATTCATGTTCAAAAAAAACATAAAATGGCAAGGCTGGGCAGGGCGTCTTTAAACAATGGCACCACCGGACTTATTCTTGCTATGATAAATAGACACGGAAAATAATTTAATATTTAAACAAAAATTTTTTTGTTAACATCACTGAAATTTTAAAATTTTTTAGTTAATTATCTGCATACGACTTATAAACACATTTATACTTTCGATAACTAGCGACAACTATAAATTAGACTTCTATAAAAAATTATGTGAGCATTATCCAAATTTTGACACTTCAGGCAAAAAATAGACCTTAAATTTTCTCCGAACCCAAAACATTTTTTTAGAAGCACGACAGGGTCACACAAACTTGCGCGATTGGGTAATAAGTACAATACCAAAATCTTTAGGCTGACTTGAAGGTTTTTGGATTTGCTCTTAATATATTTGGCGGTACAGGGTTGCCAACCACACATTAACTATGAAAATTAAATTAAATCACGCAAAATATTGAAAAAAATTAAATTAAATATTCCAAAGGTTCATCATTCAAATCAATTTTCTTCAACATCGTGTTAGCCATTAACGAGAAAGTAGGTTAAAAAAAACGGCACTGTGGGAGGTAGGTACCGTTTTTCCAATTTTTTGTTTTACATCATTAGAAAGGCAATCTTAAATTAATCTTTCAGACGAAATTTTATTGAAATCGTTGGGGCCGTTTTTCGAGAAAAATAGGTATTAACATATCAGTTGTATGGCTTACTTACTTACCTAGGTGGGCATTACAGTTTGGGGTGGGTAACGACTTTTCGGACGAGCTCTCTCCAGTTTTGCACTCTAAGTCGGTTGAGGTCTTCATCCACTTGATTGCTCCACCTAAGACGAGATCTTCCCCTTCCGCGATTTCCCTGCAATGTGCTTTCGAACACCCGACGAGCCGGAGCGTTTGGGTCCATCCGCTCTACATGGCCCAACCATCGTAGCCTCGCAATGCGTACTCTTCTGCCTATGCCCATGTCGCGGTACAGCTCATACAGCTCGTTGTTGTATCTTCTTCTCCACACATTGCCTTCGCATACGGGACCAAAGATCATTCGGAGAATTTTTCTTTCGAAACGACCAAGGGTTTCCTCATCCGCTTTCGATAAGGTCCATGCTTCCGTGCCGTTTAGCAGGACTGGGATGATTAAGGTCTTATACAAGGTTACCTTGGTTTTTCTGGAGAGGGTTTTGTTTGCCAAAGAAGCAACGGTTGGCAAGAGTTATTCTCCGTTTGATCTCCGCACTAATGTTGTTGTCCGTGTCTACAGCGGATCGTAGGTAGACGAAGTCCTGTACTACCTCGGAGTTATGTCTGTCTATTGTTACGTTTTGTCTTATTCGTCGATGTTCTGTGTCCCTGTTTGATGACAGCATATACTTCGTTTTACCCTCATTAACAATAAAACCCATTTTTGCCGCTTCTGTTTCAATACTCGCAAAAACACCTATGACATCACGCTTTTTTCTTCCCATTACGCCAATATCGTCTGCGTAGGCGATTAATTGTACAGACTTTTGAAAGATTGTTCGTCTGATGTTGACGTTTGAGTTTCTTACAATCTTTTCAAGTATGATGTTGAAGAAATCGCATGACAGTTTGTCGCCTTGCCTTAAACCTTTTTCGACATCAAAGGTCTCGGTGAGTTCTTTACCGACCTTAACGGAGCAGCGTGTCGGTTGTATGGCAGGTAACGTTATTTCAAGACATATTAACATATCGGTTGTATGGCAGGTACCGCTATTTCAAGATAATTCCAAAAATGCCTCTGTAGGCTTTCCTAACTGCCCTAACTGCAAATTTTGAAGAAAATCGGCCAAGTTGTTCAGACCGTAGATCCATATACAGACAGACAGACAGAATTGAAGGAACCACTTTTTTCGTACTCTCTCGTGATGTCATGTTGAATTGTTATCTCAAGACTTTTTTTCTGCACGATTGCAAAACTTGCCTTATTGTTCCTTTACTGCGTGAACACAATGGCTGCAGAGACGCAGCCGCAAGAGATGTCAAAACATTAAATACAAGCGAATACAACAACAACGCAAGACGGAGTTGGACAAGTTAACTTGATTTTAACTCTTGCGGCTCCGGCTCCGTATGCGTATGCGTATGCATTGTGTTCAACCAGTTAACCGCAAGTAAAAATGGCAAACGCCAGATGATAGTTTAAGCAAGATTTTTGTCCTCGTACAAACCAGCGCGACGATTGCGATCCGATT
This sequence comes from Melanostoma mellinum, assembly GCA_914767635.1. NCBI lineage: Eukaryota > Metazoa > Arthropoda > Insecta > Diptera > Syrphidae > Melanostoma > Melanostoma mellinum. The sequence continues at coordinate 20,481,178 of OU612059.1, forward strand.
GCTGTCAAAATGAAATACATGCAACTTGACACACATCTATGCGACCTACGGTGCACAAATACGTTCGACAAATCGAGATCACAGACTGCTTCGCTTTGTTGTCAAAATGAAATTAACTCACTTTTAATTTAAAGTGAATTTAAAGAAATGTTGAAGCTAAAATCAAGTACAAGATTGAGGAGCCACTTAAGCTCCTATCGACACAAATGAATTGTGGTGATATATTGTCCATGAATGACAATGAGCCTCCAAAACAATTCTGATGCAAAACATTACTGCACCACTGTTTACTGCCAAACCTGGGGTAAATGAAGGTACAATTTTGCAGTTACGTTTTATAAATAGCTTATGGAAGAAGTGAATAGACGTTCGGAAGGAAGTTCTATTTATCATTAATTTCCAAATTAAAAGCCAACTTACAAGAAGAGATAACTGTGACAGTTACAAATTTTAATCACGCTCGACACGAAAATGTTTTCCATTTAATGTGATTTTTCTATTTTTGTGCTTTGATAAACCATTGTTGGTATGGTAGTTCAAATTGTTTTGTAACTCTCGTTAGCCGTCGTAATAGAGTAGTGCTTTATTGCCTTCCAGTTGGCACTTGACTTATTTGTTTAACATTGTGTGCATAGCATCAGATGTGAGTCTTTGCCTAGTCGCATACCTATAAAAATAAAATTGCTTGTGGGAACTTAAAATGCCGTTTACAGATTGAGATAGCAAATTGAAGTACCCAACTAATTATTTTCTAAAGCACACGTTACACAACACTATTTTCAATACAAACACTTCCTCATTGATTATGAAATGCAATGATTTACTACTATCTCGGAATGTTGATGGATAGTTAAAATGGAAATTAATTTAACGTTACAGTTTGAAAGACAGAACTGACTTTAAACACTATACTTAAAATTATGTTCTGAACTGGTTTATCCGTCCAGACTCTAGACATTTGTATTGGCCTTTGCAGAAAGTTGAACCTATACGTAAGTCGACCTTTTTTGTTTTCACATGATTCTGTGAAACCAATCCAACCTTTACCGACGATTCATACGTGCGTCGTTGGTAGATTCATAGTTTTCTAATGTTGATAAAAGTTAAATAAATCTTCCAAGAAGGAATCATATTGCTTAATTGCTTGAGAGAAGTGGAACTGATTCACAACACCATTCAATAACGTTAGTTTTTTTTTTTATTGCCTAAGCTGCAGGTTCCTTGCATTTTAATTACTAATTCAATGTATACTTTCATCCGTTTATTGATTAAGGTTAATTTTATCACTATCTTTAATGTCTTACGTGATGTGATGTCTCACGAAGATCAAAGTGTGATCGTTTAAAACATGCATATACAATAGCTTTTTAATTTAATAGTAATTATGTGAATTGGAATTTTTTTGGCTTGTTGATTTACATTTCTCAAGAAAACAAAGAAGCATTATACTTAAAGTTAAAGTGTTTCTTTAACGAACTACCCTTACTACGAAACAATTGAACCTTCACATCCCCACACATTTTCCATTATTTTAAAGGCCGGCCCTTTGTGTAATAATGTACACGTGTACAGTACAGTCCTTAAAATATTGCTCAACTTGAAGAAAGCTATTTGCAAGATATTAAGGGTGGGAAATACAGAGTTTTACAGTTCCATAAATTGAAAACGCATTCCAAGTTATTACACAATCTTCGTAATCATAGATTTTTGGTTATATCCAACCCAAATGAGTTGTAAAAAAAATGGGAGTGGCTCTTTAAAAAAAATTCAGGACATTTATACTTGTTGTGAACAGTGCGATTTGTCGTCTGTTTTTACCTGGACAACGCCCTGTTTTTACCTGGACACGCCCTGAAAAAAAAGCAATGCGTTTTGACATCCCTGTTATCTGAACTGGTTGCAGCAAAAACCTAGTGTCACTTCAAGGCAAACCCAGTGCCCATGTTCTGTAAGTATCGCCTCGATAAAAGCCGACAATAAACGGTGGAAAATGGAACGAAATTTTTTGAAGTTAATAGGATTTCGTTCCGGTGCTCACCGTTTCCCAATCGGTGTTATCGATGCGAGTTACAGAACAGGGGCACAGGACTCGAAAACCACTCAGTTCAACATTAAATTTTATTTTTCTGACATTCTTTGACGAACTAGGCAAAGTCCAACGATCAGAAAGTATATGTATCAGTGAACTCTTCGCTAAACACCATCGACTACCTTAGACATATTCCTTATATCTTACCCCTCGATATTTACAGCCAAATAACGGACGCTAGAAGAGCAAGTTGTCTTTGAGCAAACTCCCAATAGACCAATTACTCAATTGGCCATTCCATCATTCTGAATTTATTCAGATCAATGCCAAGATCATTACCAAGTTACTATTCCACAAAGATCAACATAGAACGACAAGAATTTCATACGAAATGATTCATGTACTGAAAAGAACTAAATATTCCGTCTCCCAAACCACTGCAAAGTGTTCCAGGCGAGAGTTCTGATGATCAAAAGGGTCCTGGCTGAGAGAAAACTTGATGTCTTCGTCAATAATCTTCTCATCTTCCCCATCTTCTCGTAAGCAAGATGAGAAAACAATTTACCATTTACCTTTTTGGCTGCCAAGGCACAGACATTCTGTATACTCACAATAGACGATGAACTCACAAGAAAATGAATTTCTATGAATTTCTAAGTAGACAGTTATGGTAAAGCAAGATGCAGATGTTTAAAAAAAAAAACTAGTTGGACAAACATCGCCACCAGTGGTTTTTTTTGTATTTTTTTTTTTTTAATTAAAAAGAGGAGGCTAATGCTAATCTGGAGCACTCAAATCTAATTGTCGGGCCATTGTACTGCCAGAATTGCCTTTATTGTGGTGCAGTAGATGGTAAATAAGGAAGAGAAAACCCTGCACATGCTCTACTCTCTCTCCAAAGACTTGATACACATTTGGGAGAACTCTTTCAACGGTTCAGGTGATATTAGGAACTTGGACATCTATGGACTTCACCGCTTTATAGAAAACTCAATATTGGTTCAATAATGAGACAATTCCTAGAACTCTTATGTGGTAACAAAATGAACCTATTATTATTGGTCTAAGTGCGTCGATAGTTTTCCCGACACTATCTTAACCTAGGTTAGGTTAACCTGGCATTCGAAACTCGAATTCTCACGAAGCAGGGCAACATGCTTTGGCTACGGGCAACTTTTCCGGGTCAGATCGTATGTAGTAAATTCTTCGTGTACCGAACTTTTTGTTGACCTTACCTTACGTTAAACATGTTTTTTTAGAAGCCTGCAAGATCAATAAACTACCCGAAGGGTATCTATAGATTTCTACAGCTACATACTCTCAATAACTCAAGTGCACTTCAATGTTTAAAACACATTGCAGGTGTTAGGAAACAAGGAAAGAGTAAGAAATTAGATGTCACTGCTTTTGAATTTCTATAAAAGTAATGCGTGGGGTAAATTGAGTTGGGTAAAGCATTCTACATACATGGTCTGAGGGACTAAAATATTAATTTTTATCTTAGCTGTACTATCAAAATTGGGCTGAAGGGCGATCTGATGCGCATTCCTTGCGAGGCGGGTCTTTAATCTCCCACATCGGTTCCGCAAGGTTGAAGGAGAGTTTTTTTTAATTGGATTATCACGAAACCCGTGGTGTGATGGATACCATGTCCGCCTGTTAATCCGGAGGTTCGAGTTCGAATCCCAACAGAGGCAAAAGTGTTTTTTCCACGGGTATCGCCTTTCGCGAGGAATTGGCAAGATCTCCGTTAGTATTCATTGCCATGAAAAGCAATTTCTCGATTAGCCGTTTGGAACCGGCAGAAAATTGTAGGTCCCTTCCATTCCCTCACAAGACATGGTTGTGAAAAATGTGCTAGGCCCAGGGGCTCCTCGCTCTGTTGCGTCATCCTATTTATTTTTTTTTATCACGAAATCCACCGAAATTCGGCGAAAGCCAGTCTTATCATATTTCTGCACACCGATTTTTCGCAGCTATGCACAAAAAAAATAGTGCTCACGAGAGAGTAAAAAGTGTCCCCACCCTGTTAATTTTTGCCTCCAAAACTTCTGTGGACAGAAATCGTGCACAGCCAAAAGAAATACAACAATTGTCAAACAGACTTTCTTTCAAGCGTTGCTGACAATGTTTTGTTCAAGACAATTCTTAACTTTTCAGACAATTACGCTTGTGAATTTTTGTGCACAAAGTAAGAAACAGACCTCTTGTTTCGAGTCATCATACCCTGTTAGGGGTAAACATAATGTTTACCCCTAATGTGTTGAAGAGAATGGAAAGTTTTTTTTTTTATTTTCAGCCGGCCTAATAATTCTTACATTAGAAAGATTATAAATTAAACAAAACTCGTTCATTTGATTTATGATCAACGATTATAATGACAACTACTGTACTCTATAGCTACATCTAATCATTAATAAAGATTAGCGATTAAGAAATTAACCATTAATCAGAATTAACTAGCGATGATATTTCTAATCGTTGAATCGTAATCGTTTATAATCAGATTACTTTTTTGTTTAACACTAATTCAACACAGTCAAATCCTAGATTCTGAACTGCCCTGCTCTGAGATAAACTTTCCAACTGATCAAGGATTTCGTAACTATTTAAACGATTATCGTCCAATCGTTGGCTGTATCGTCACCTGTGGTTTAATGTAACTTTAGGTGCATTTTATTGAGAATCTTATAGCTTGTGCAGTAATGAGTCTCATTAAAACGATGTACTCATTAATGCAACTTTATTCCATAAACATCATAACATCATTTAACATCACTGTTGTTCACTTTTGAACACTGACTTAGTTTTTTTTCCTTTATCTGTGTTCATTAACCGTTGTTGTTTTCCCAAGTGCAATGTTTTGCGATGTGTTGCGATCTTTTGCAAACCTTCATATAGAATCCCAATAAAACACGGCTTTAATTTCGTCGTCTAAAAAGTTTCGGAATGCAGGCCTTGAATACGACAATTGTCTAAAAAGTTACAGAATTCACACGGAAAATGAGATCTATCTGTAGCTACTATTTAAGTATGGTGTGATGGATAGCATGTCCGCCTGTTAATCCAGAGGTTCGTGGTATGAATCTCAACAGAGGCGAAAATGTTTTTCCACGGGTATCGCCTTTTGCGAGGAATTGGCAAGTCCTCCGTTAGTAAATTCATTGCCATGAAAAGCGCTTTCTCAATTAGCCGTTCGGAGCCGGCACAAAATTGTAGGTCCCCTCCATTCCCTCACAAGGCATGGTTGTGAGAAACGCGGTAGGCCCTGAGGGCTCCTCGCTCTGTTGTTTATTTAAGTTTTATGCAGTATTAATTTTGCGATCAGCAATGTAGGCCAAAGGCAAAGAACTATTTGATTACAAAACATAAATAAATATAGTGATCATTCAAATGTGACAATTTTTTAGTTTCTTTATAAAAAGAAAAGCAGTACGTATATTGAAGTAAAAGTAAAAAAATAATGAAACAAGTTTGGGCTTTGTATCTTATCTTAATAGAAGTCACGAAACCTTGAAGGGAATAAGAAAAAAATGTGTCCACTTAGAAACCCACTCCTCTACACTCGAAATATGTACGGTTTGTGTATTGTGTTACTAGCATAACTTATATCTTTGGCAGTAGTTAATTCCTTTATTTCACATGTCATGATATACGAGTACGCTTTTTTTAATATCGGCTTGTCCGCCACTTTGTTATCAAATAGCTCGTGAGTAGTTGTGGCGGTGCTCATTGAGTTTGAGTGTAAATTTAACCAGAGCAATCGAGAGTGTTTCTATAAGAAATTTAAAAACAAAACAACAGAAATTAAATTGTTCTTTCTGTTCTTCGATAAATGCATTTTTGTTTGTTTCAGTTTTATTGTGCGTCAGTCAGTTCTAAAGTGTGCGCTCTCAAAAATAGATAGGTCTAATGTACTTCTTTCAAAATTCGTAAAAAGAATTTAACGGAAACGTAGTTTTATCTTATCTTTGTGCAACAAGTAAATCGCATACAATCAAAATACACGTATGTTGGCTGACGTCGCCGTCGCGTCGCGTCGGTCGGTAGTATCTTTTCATTTGTTTTACAAATTGGAAATTATAAAATTAAATGAAAACGTGAATAATATTCAGAAAAATAAATTCTTCTTGTTGGGGCTCACATTTATGTACAAGTACATCCACAAGTATAAATACATCAGTGTACTGAACTACACTACACTTGATGCAATGTATCTTACGAAAAGAAAAAAAAATGTCTGCTTAGATAACTCTGATGCATCAACGGATGAAAATTTATATTTTTGTTTGGCACGGGCGTGAGTGGATATTATTCTATTTTTGTTTCATCGGCTTGGCAGGTTGCGCTGCATGTGCACTGTCCCGGTGTTAATTTGCAACATATGTGAATCCCAACCTTGCACTGCATTTCAATCAGTTGCAAGTTGTGATTTCCGAATTGAATTACTGCTTGTGGATGCTATGGTACCCATTTTTTGTTTTTAAAAGTCGAATAGGTAGGTATATGATTTGAAAAGACTACCAACTTCTTAAACGAGATAAATTTTAATAAAAGGAGCTTTATGAAAATGTGTAACTTAAATGAAATATTTTTTTATTTAAAATGAATGCGAATCCATTCAAAATTGGCACTTCAGAACCAGATGATTTGAAATAGGTTGATATTGATACCTAACTCATTTGAGAAGCCTTTCCTCTATTGATGAGATTTGTCATCATCTTCAGGCCGTTTTTTTTTTTTATTTTGAGTAGGAAAAATCACACCCAAATCAGTGAAAAGTGTGTGTTTTCTTATTCTTCCTCGCTGGCCTTAGAACTGCTTTTGTGTAACGTATTCTAATGTTGGTTTAACTTTTCTTCTTCTTTTTTTCCTTCGCACTTCTTTTCTTCCAATTAATTGCATCCACTTCATATCACGTTTATAGAGACATTGCCATTGACTATCAAGAACCTTAACGGTGACTAGATGTCTATCGAACGACCTTTTACGTTTATGTCTTCAAGGGCCAGTTGCTCAATCGAATCATAAATTTAAGTTCTACATAAAGTTTTCATATGAGACGTTCCGGAATTCTTAAGTTCTACATAAAATCCCCATAGTAGAACTTTATGTAGAACTTTAATTTATGATTCGATTGAGCAACTGGCCCTAAGTAGAATTGTGAGTCGTTGTCGTTAATTTTTTAATTTTTGGTGCAAGCAAGCTACATACATTTTTCGAAAAATCTTTAGCTCAAGTTTTTTTCTTTCTAAGAAAAAAGAATTACTTTTACTTATTTTGCGAGAGCTCTGAACCTATTCTATTTATGTTTAAACGGCAGTGAACTAATTTTATTCGTTCCTTCGCGGTGTGTGTGATAGTAATAATAAATTTTCAAATCAATTTTTTGAAAGGTTCAATAATTGATAATTTTTTGCAGAATTGACTTTTTAAAAACTGTAAAGTGCTTTTTTGAAATTTGAAAACTTTTTTGTTGCGGTTTGGAGTTTGTTGTTGGAGTTTTTGCAGAATGCGCAGAAGACCAAACCGTAAGAATTTTTTTATTTATTATAATTTGCTTTTGTAGTTTGCTTTAATGTTTTGCTGCTAACAATAATGCAAAGTATGGTAGTGTAACCATAATATAAGCAAAGGTTTTTTTTTGTAAGTAGTCGTAAGATAAACGGTATATGGCTGAAATTATTAACTAACAAGCACTCGAATTCGTGTTGAGGTTTTCAAATTATGCGGCCCTTCCATCACGCAACATTCAGTACTCGGTATTAAAATATTATTGACCGTGTAAGGGCTTTATTGTGCCAATATTTCCCAATATATTTTGAAATTTATTAAAAAAATTTAATTAAAATTAAATTTTTAATATTTTTTGGAACTTCTTTAATACATTCCACTTTGACACAGCATGTCTTCTTTTAGCAACGAATGATGCAGAATAAAGTGCAAAAGCTCAAACGCTATTCAACCTGGAATAGAATATGGGTCGAGATAAGAAAAAAATAGTGGGGTCTGTTTCCTTCCTTTCAAACGGGAGAGACAATTTTATAAAAGAAAAATCACAAAAGAAACTGACTTAAATAATAAAAACAAAACGTGAAAAAACAACAAAGTCACCTAAGTTCGAGTTTTAAATTCCAACAGAAAACAAAAAATGTTTTTCCAGGGTTATCGCCACACGTAAAGCGAACTTTATTTTTCGGAGAATCTTTAATTTCAACAAATTTTCTACGATATAGTAAAATACTTTACCTAAGAAATTTAACTTTTTCCAAAAAACTAGAAAAAAAAGGTAAAATACATTCAACCCTATCACAGATTCCATCGTAATCGAAAAAAGTCAAAGTTTCCCGATGTAACTTTCAATCACATAGTCCATTCGGAGTAGAACAAATTTTGAAATTCGTAGATTCGGTATCACCAAATCCAAGTGGAATGTAAAATCGTCGTCTTTATATACGAAAGAAGTTGTGTTTTGCAGAAAACTGTAAATGATCTTGCACATTTGGCGTAAAACAGCTGATTGCTATAACCAGCATGGCGGTATTTAGTGTGGCAACTGGAAATTCTTTCTTTAACTCCATTCGGATTTTGTGATCACAAATTTTCTTAGTTCGTAACATAGCTTTCCATGTGGAAGTTTTCTACGATGGAATCTGTGATAAGGCTGATTAGGTGCGCCCTTTCTTCCTGCTTTTGACGTGAAGGAAAGATATTTAATTCATAAGATTTCAATACTAATTTAAATGTTCATATAGTGTTTCTTTTGTTCTTAATTATATCCACAGTGAATACAGAGGTATAGAGAGAGGCTGGCTTCCGATTTTTTGTTGCAGTGTGTTCATAATTTTCAGCTTAATAATTACTAAATTTTTTTGGTTTAGATCCAATCGTTCAGTTTTTTTTTTCGCTGAAAGTTAACAGAAGGTGTCGAAAGACATTTCTGTGGAACGAAAATTCATAGCTTTATTTTGTCACTTGTCGTATGTTATCTGGCATCTGACTTTTATCACCTGTCATCTGTTATCTATAATGTGTCATCTATCATCTTTCTTCTATGAACTATTATCTGTCGCCGGCAACTAATTCATTCGTCGTAAGCAATTCAAGTTGAAATTCATACGACGAATATACGAATTAGTTCAAAGCTAAAAAGATAATTTGCGTTTTTGTTCTTATTTTGAAATTCTTTTAATTTTTGTGGTCAACAAAGGATCCTTTTCAATTTTAATTTTTGATTAACCTTGGTTCAACACTTTCAGTATTAGATTTAGAAAGTTTACTACTTTATTCGAATTTACGAAGTACGTTACTCAGTTTGCTGTAAATCATCCTATACTGGGATTCTCTGGCTTCCCTTTTGAATTGCTCGTACATCCTGAGCTCGGTTGCTTTCAGAAGATCAGTGAATTTCGCCTTCACAACTGCTACAGGTTCTTCCAGTTCGATTCTCCAGTTAAATTTACCAACTACTGCTAAGTTGTCCCATTCCTTGACGAATCCTCTTCTGGATTCTAATAAGCGTGCTATGGTCGTTTTTGGCAACCTTTCATTTTTCATCTCAAGTATCTTGACTTGAAAGTGTCGAGATATAAGGAAGGTACACGAGTCTTCAAATGTAGCATGTAATTGGGTGTGCTGATAGGTAAGGTAAATAATCTTTTCAGATAGTAAAGAAGCAATTTTCAATTCGTTACAAACTCGCTGTATTCCCACACTAAAGCAGTATTGACATAGCAGTTGCTCTAAACATTTTTTCCTTTGTACTGTGTAAAATGTTTTTGTTATCTATCATGTCGATTGTGGAATCCGCAATTATCTATTCCCGCGGATTTCATCCGATCTGCAAGGTATTCGCATCTGCATTGAATTCAATTATTGAATCCGGCGGATGAACTGCAATGTCGATCCGCAACACTTCTACCATTACCCTCAACCACTTGTCAGCTGGTTTGTTTTGACATTTGTCATTCTCCATCTGATAGATAGATAGATAGTTGTTTTTATTTGATACATTTATAATTCTTGATTACATAGTTTACAGAAAACAAAAAGCATGGCTTTTCTGCCGTCTGCCTCGCTGACAAAACATAATAAATGTGGTGCGGATGAGGAAACGTCAAAAAATGTATGGACTGCGGATGAACAACGGATTCGGTAATACGACTTTTTTAACCTGTATTATCAACAATGTTTCACTTTCACAACGTCGGATTCAATGTGAGCTCGATAATAGCAAACATTTCCAAACTCGTGCGGATCGCTTTCGCAGTCCATTTTTCAAATTCTATAATCGGGGTGTATTATCTCACCCCAGAGGCCCCAGACCCCTCTTCAGCTTCAAGATGTTTGTTGAAATTAGCATTCGTGGTGAAAAGCACTCCTAAGTATTTGTATTCTAACTATTTCTATAGACTCTCCGTTCAGATATCATTTTTCTTCCTCCTCCACGTTTGATAAATCATCATTTTGGATTCCTCCACATTGATTTGCTAAGATCCATGTTTTGCAGTATTCTGGCAACTTACTGACGTACAGTTAAATAAAGAGAGCCTTGTGGAATGTGTATTTCTTTACCTGACTCTATTATCCCTCCACATTACGATTCACAAAAATTCAAAAGCAATATACATCTTTGTCTCCTATTAAATCCTCTCCTATTTTCCTAAATGCTTGCACTGTGTTCAACATTAGGTTTGTTCGTTGAAGCCCTAGGGTCGCCCTGGGGTCGCGACAAAGCGTTTTTTGAGAAACCTAAAGTCGCCCTCAATGTCAAGCTGAGTGTTTTTTGAGCCCTAGGGTTGACCTAGGTTTTCCATCACCTCGCCCTACCTTTTTGCTGTGGCGAGTTGAGGGCTGTCAAATGGCATGTATTTTCTTTTAATGATAGGGATGTGTGGTAATTTGTGCGTTTTTTGAGGACTGGGAAACCCAGGTTTTTTTTTTGACAACTCATAGGGTTGTCAAGACAACCTGGGTCAACCCTGGGGAAAGTTCAACAAACGAACCTATTACATATAAGGTATTCATAACCCCTTGATGTGCGCTCTTATTATAAAAAAAAAAAAACTTTGGGTTCCGTAACGTTTTAGACGACTATCGCCTGAATTGTAGGTCCTAAAAAAAAAGTGTCTAAAACCTGAGAGACATACCAAAATTTGCAAAACGATCGCTGAAATTACATGAAACAATCTGTTAACGATACAATAGATTTAATTAATCGACGATAGACGATTAAACGATTATCATCTAAAAGATTATAGAATCTTGGGCCATCTTGGATTCACTATATATGAAGTATCCTCGAACCAATATTTCTTAAACCATGTTCGAGTGTTTGCAGTGCCATTGTAGTATGAAGAAATGAGAATGACCAACAATACTTAAAGCTTATGGTAACCGAACTACCCCGCAGACTAGTAAAATCAAACCCAATGTGATATTGCAACCAAGTCTCGTGGCAAAAAGTCCGATCGTTTACATAGCAGTTAATAAATCAAAAATGTATTTCTAATGTTGTGACAATTGAAAAGTCATATCTATACTAAACAACTAGCCGATCAAAAAACAACACCATTTGAAACGGAAATATTCACTTGAGTTGTAAATTTATAACTGTAAACTAACACCTACTTCAGACTCTTGTCATTCTACACTCAACTGCAGTGCATCAGTTAAAGTAAGTTCAAAAATATTTACAACATTTCATTTGTATCTACTTAAACTTTCTCGTAAGAATATCGGGGTACACCTACCATTCGAAAGATAAAGCAATGTGACAATTGGTTCGCGACAACAAATAAACTCAAAACAAGTGTACTCCTAGACACTTTTATGACGTCTTATTTAGCTACAAAATGTTTATGATATTTTCACATGTATCAAAATAATTATACAGAATTTGACAGGAAGGGTTGCGCTATAGGGTGTACAATAAAAGATTAATAGATAAATTAGTGAGAAAGATTTGTTGTAATAAGCGATTTTCAAAGAAAAGATAGTAAACTAAAGCATTTATCAACTAAAAATGTATACATCCTGTTTAGACAGGAAGTTTGGAAGTTAAATTAAAAGGCGTACCTACATGTTATTTTCACCTGTAGAAGCTTTCTTCGGTAAGGCAGTATATGAACATACATTTATCGATTTATCATTCCCAAATAACCCATAACACCTTAGCAATTAATTTTAAAACATCCTTTTCACTAGTATACTTAACCCGTCTGGTAACACAGGTAAAAAAAAAATGACTGATTAGGAAGTGACACATAGTAAAACGTCTAATGCAAAAATAATAAAACATTTTAATTGGATTTTATTGTCTGTACACAGCGAAATCATCGGTGCTATCTTTATTCTTGAATTATTACACAAACGATAATTATTCAGCACACTATGCTTAATCTTGTGTTGTATAATTGTCAAATTATAAATTTGTATGTAATTGCGTCAAGTATTCTTAATAACTTTTTTGCCGGCTGTACTAATACGAGTTCTATCGTACTCGTAAGTACATACATAGGTACACAAATGTTTACTTCCAGACGAACTTTTTCAAAGTCATCGCAGCTGATTTGCAAATGATGAGGAAGAAGGGTAGACGATGTCGGAGAAATGTATCTGGTTATGGAAAGTACAACATTGCGCAGCATGAAAGCGAGTCTTGAAGACATTTATGATGAACGTGTGTGCAATTTCATCGTTGGTTGAATAGTTCAAAAAAATTAACATGCATTGTTTGCGATTTGTGAAGATACAATTTAATGACAACCACGTGCGTTCTAATGATGCATTTATACAAAAGAAGATCAATTTAGCTACTCCGCCGCATCACTGAACCGAGATCCATTTGTATGGGTTGCTTGGCGTGATACAAAACACAACTTCAATTTCGCATCTCGAGAGTAATTTAAAGTATTGCTTAGCTTTTCTGATGTGTACTTTACAGCTATAAATATTAGTTTAATTTTAGGTTACACTGACATTAGACATACTTCCACCCAATATTAAATAAATATATGAATAAATAGGGTGGCGCAACAGAGCGAGGAGCCCCAGGACCTACTGCAAGGGGCTTACAATTTTCTGCTGGTTCCGAACGGCTTACTGAGAAAGGGTTTTTGGATTTGCCTATTCCTTCCTGCTTAAAACGCTGGAAATAATCGTCGAGGTCAAATACACGCTCTCTATCAGACGCGCTTACCAACGCAGAAAATCTTGTGAGAACACACTTCAATATCTTGTATAAGCAGAATTGAATGGGAAAAAATTTGCAGTGGGCATATTCATCGGCATAAATGATGCTTTTGCCAATGCTAGCTTTGATGGCCTTCAATTTGTTGAACCGACAACCACCAGAATAGTTTCGACATTTTAACAATACCACGACGATCGCGATCTGAGACCGCCATGTTGTACCGAAAGAGCTCTTCATCGTCTCCGCCTATTGCGATGAAGTCTCGGCTTTAAAAGAGCCTTCGTTTCACGGACTTAAGGCAGACGTGGCAGATTTGCGGAACCGCCAATCTATCCTGTATCAAATCTTCCATCAAATATCAGCCCATTGGTAGAAGTCATCGCTCTTGCGGTATGAGTTCGAATCAGTTTTATACTGAAGTTGTCGATCCTGTTTATTTGGGCCCCGTTGTAAGGGAAACCCATTAGAATAATAGTTTTTTTTTACTTCGACTATGGTGTTCTGTGCAATCCAAGCCAGGTACGCAGACACTGCCTCTCAAACACTCTCTTCTTGAAATACTCAATATATCTAAGAGCGCCCGCAAATGGCGACCACGCCAGCATTATCTCTGTGGGATCTAACCTACAAGCAATATGTTCTAGACCCCAGGCTTCGGAAAACTTGGTTCAAATGACATGACATGATGATGTGCTAGAAACGCTTTCTCCTTCAATCATCTTAAAACCAAAGTTGTTATCATTACGAGATGTAGGAAACTGTCTGGCCTACTCCAACTTAGACGTCGAAACGTCCCTTTTTAAGCGAAGTGAAACATACTGTAGTAATCCTTGAAAAGGTAGCTTCTTTGGCGCCAGACATGTCGAGTTTAAAATTTTCAGTCTTTTGGAAACGTAAGAGAGCCTCTGGTAATATGTGGGGTCCCTTCGATCTATACGGCTACGACAAGGCCAATCAACTCCTATGCGTTGGATATTTGGGGGAACGACTTATAGATAGAAAATTGTAGGTCCCCTCCATTCCGCCACAAGGCAATGGTTGTGAGAAATGTGCTAGGCCCCGGGGCTCCTCGCTCTGTTGCGCCACCCTTTTATTTTATTATATTTATTTATTTATTAAAAGCTATATTAATTTTTTTTCTTTTGCTTTTGATGGATGCTCCGTTTCCGTTTATCCAACTGTAGACCTATTTGAAGTCATACCTTGCCTGAATTACCTTTTGCCAGCTATTGCATCGACAAATGACAAATTTTGGTGCGGTTAGCATGGAGTTTGAGTTTCGAATCCCAAAAATATAAAATTTTTTCCACGGGTTCTTCGAGAATAATTACGATGCCATGAAAAGCACTTTCTCTTTCAAAGTTTGTATAGGTCCGCTTCATTCTTTACATGGTTCAGTATCATCTTCAATAACCTAGTCACCAGCTCAATTTTTCCCTATTCATCACCTCCTCCCTCCTCCCCTCTCATTCTATGTTATCACGGGGAGCACAATGGATTCTTTAGATCCGAGTGAGGTGTTGCTTCCTGCGGCTGCAGGAGATGCAACCTAACCTAACGAACAGCGACTCTAAATACACTTGGGTGTAATATTTTAAAACAAATTCATCTTATGATTGATTCGACATATGTATAGCCGTAGTCTAAATAAGTACTCATTAGTTTGTAGTTGCCCTTAAGAAAAATAAAAAATAAATTTTAACTTGTGTCTTACCTTAAAATAAACTCGAAAGGTCACTTTACTTTATTTTTCAATTTATTTATTTATAGCTCTTCAGTTACAATTGGGAAATTTATGACAGCTAGGGTCATTCTCTGTATTTTAATTCAATTTACAATAGAATAGTGTGGGCTGTAGGGCGTATTCCGGTTAAAGGTTAAGAATAATCTTAGGTTGTTATCTGACTGTGCTCACCTCGACTACCTACTCTTAAAGTGCATGTAAGTGTGTGATCAGTGTAATTGAACGTCGGAACTGCAGTGTAATAATTAATCACGTTTCTATGTAATTGGCTCCTACAATGTAAATACCTTGACGAAGTCATGCTTTTCGCCCTTTTTCTAAGTTTTTTTCGTTCATTTTGTATACCACCAGCTGATGTGGATAACTTTGAAGTGCATGTTTTGTTGACATTGGCATTCATTTGAAGTAAAATTTTAAGAAAAACAAGGCTTTTGGCATTGAGATATTAAAAACGAACTTTATGTTGACTAAACATGGAGGCTGTTTCGTGGAGCTTTGTTTGTTTGACAACATCAACACTAGTATGTTTGAACTTATCAAAAAAGTGGTGGCTGAAGCTCTGTTAAATTTGCCCCTAGTAAGCAATAGTGGCGCTATAACGTCGGAAATTAAAATTCGACCTAGTTTTGTTGCTCTTTGCAAGTTTTTCCAGAGCCTTACATATAATAATCTGGAAATCAACTGGAGATACGATCGTGATAAGCTTTCACAGAAAATGTATCAAGCTGTTGTTTAAATTCTAGCTGAACTCTGTATATGTAGCTAAAATAAAAGTTCTTAGAGTGGTACCTATACTGACACAAAGATTTTCCCTAATTGTCAGTTGCTATTTATTTGTCTGTTATGAAATACAAAGAGACACAAGTTTATTTTCTCGCTCACTCGAGAGTTTCAAAATCGAGAAAGTTGATCATGAATAACTTCGTCACTCGTCAGTCCGCAGACAATAAATTTTCGCAACCAAGTAATCGACCCTTCTATAAAAACATTAATGGTCAGTCAACCAAATACTGACCTTCCACTACTAAAAACTACTGGTGGGCATTCATCAATAGCTGAAGTGCCCCTCAAGCCTCAACGTATACCTACTGAATATCTAAAGAGTCACACCAAACAGTTTTTTGTCTGAGTGCAATTAACTTGCCTTTAATTATCACCCGAACCAATTCATCATTATTTGTTATTTATTTAAATCTATAAACGACATTACTGTGCTAAGAGCCGTGTCATATTATGCCATAGGCGCTTTAAAACCACCCACCACTAGCAAATTACACAGCAACTTACCATATCAGCCTTTTAAGTTCACTGTCAAGGTGCTACCAGACTAGGCCAGCTCTACAACTGGCTGAGTATATGTGCGCTGCTTATGGAGATATAAGTACATTTATATGAGCAAACCGATCCGGCAATTGGAGAGAATCTGACATTACTGTCACTGTGGAACTCCGTCTCTATATCTACTGTTGGAGCAAAATGCAATTTATTTACTAGGTAGCATGACGTGCAGCCATGTGTTTAGAAACGCATTACGGCAGAGCGGTCATGACAGAAGCAGAAGCAGAAGCGTTTCTCATTACAATTGCGGCTTGTGACGTAATAATGGGACTTGAAGGTCGTTTTAGAGATGATCACAAACCGCGGAAGCAGAAGATTGACACAACAAATTTCGTTTCGCAAGTGGCTTCCGAAGATGTGCAACAGACACAGAGACGCTGAGTTAGGAAAATTTTAATTAGAGTACTTTTCCTGTATTGTGAGAGTGGTTGGTTTTTTTTTTTTTTTTGGTAGTAATTTATTTAAAGTGAACAAAAACATTTGATAGACCGACAGAGGTTTGTCATATTGGTGTAGTATGAGAAATAAAATTAAAAATATTTTTGTGGATTCAATGAGGTCTATGAAGGGATACGAGTCGCTTTTATTGACAGGTGCCTAGTGTTAATTGTTTTTTGTTTTTTTGCTTTTTTACTGCTGCTAATTTTAGTTGAAAGTGTTATGCTTATTAAGTTAACTAAATCGTTTTATAAAAAAAAGCTTTGTGAAAAATTCGTTGGTATAATGTGTAATTGTTTTTTTTTTTTTTTTTGGTGCTTTGTCATGTTAATGTTGCTAATTTAAAATTAAATAGCGTTAAATTGTTAGTGGCTCACTATTTTTAATATGACAACTTTTTGTGTTTTTTATTGGGGACACTTGAAAAAAGTGAGGTACTTAGTTATAAGGGAACATTTTAACTTTTCGTCAAATTGATTTCATAAATAATTGAGGTCTACATATTTCAAACTAAGAACATTACCGGTTACCAAGGGATATAGTTTGAAAAATAACAATATTCAATGAGAATTCGACATGTTGAGTAAAAAATTTAAAGTACATCCATTTTACTATGAGTCGTCTTGTTTTCTTTAAAAAAAAACGCAAGTTTTTACCTACTGGAAATGAAAATAATGAAAAGTGTAAAAAAGTTGATTCAGACTAGCTCACAATGAGAAATTGTCACTCAAAAATTTGCTGAAAAAAGTCTCATAAAATGTTGGTTAACAGTTGAATAGGCAAGGATTTCCTAATAATTAAATACGATACAAGGTCATGCACTTAAAGATGATGCTTTTTAAAAAACTAGGCAAATAAGCTTGGCAAAATGTTTCCAAACTTACGAGTTTATTACACGAATCATTTGAGGTGTAGAAAGGGTTATCCCATTTGCTTTTGACTAATCTGAAAAGAGCTTCATATTGCACTCGTTTGAGTTTAAAACTTTATTGTTTGGCTCGTGTATAATGGTGTTGGTTCCTTTCAATCGAAATCACTCTGAAACGCTGATATCGCCACCTATATTCAAAGTTTGGCGAACCACCTTCTCGAATCGGAAAAAGCGAATCCTATAACTTTTAGAACGCATTATTTTACAACTCCTTTTAAAAAAGTAGCATTTTTTCGTAAACGTGGTAAGAAAGTGAGAGAGAGGGAGAAAAATAAATTAACCCTATTACATACTTTGGTTGTTAAAGTCAGAAAGGTTGTTGTTTTGTGCTTAATGCAACTTCATCGAACATTTCCCGAGAATTTCAAATCTATGAAGGTTCTTTTTACTTTCATACTGTTTCTTTTTGGCTCTGTTTTTGCTTTTCAAAATTTTTTCGCTTCCTTCTACCAGTGCTTTTGCCATACATTAGCAACATTTATAATGACTCTTACAAAAGCAATATTTCCAAATTCTTGGAAGCTTGCAAAAGTTATACCCATTCGAAAAAAGTCTGTGAACAAGAGTTAACAAATTACAGATCAGTTTATTTGGCTTTTCTAACGCCTTTGGATTTCTTGATCACAATATCAATAAGTTAAAATATAAATACAATTTTTCTTCGTCTTCCATAGTTACAAACAGTCGTCATAGGTGCAACAGTATCTCAACCTGCTCATTTTCTTTGTGGAATCCCGCAAGGATCCTTGTTAGGCCCCATTCTTTTCAGCAAGTTCATTAATGATACTGTCGATTTAATCAAATTTAGTTCCTGCCACCTATATGCAGATGATCTTCAAATTTACTTAAACTTTCATTTAGGGCTGCTGGCAGATGGGGTACATTATCTGAATGAAGATATGAATGAATAGCTTATATCAGTGGTCCGTTGAAAATAACATAATTAATCTCAATCAATTTATTATTTACAAAAAGAGTTTAGATGAGTCTTATTTTCCCAAAGTCTTTTTAAACAATCATGTTATTCCTGAGGAACTTGGGAATTATTTTCAATAAAACTTTGACTTGGAATAATCATGTCAATAAAATTATTGGTTCAATTTATCTTTGCCTAAGGCGCCTGTGGAGGATTTCTAACTTTGTACCTCAACAAACTAAGCTAATGCAAGTAAAATCCATAATAGCTGCACTTATAACCTATGGTTTACCTCTTTTTGCTGGGATGGACTCAATAAGTAAACAAAAACTAAATGTTGCTTTCAATTCTTGTGTCCGTTATATATACGCTCTTAGAAAATTTGACCATATATCCCACTTGTCTAACTATGTCTTTAATATGCCAATCATTTCGTACTTCGTTCTAGAAATTTGCAAAAACGTTTTTAGTTTAATTCGTTCAAAGATGCCAATCTATTTATTCGATAAGCTGAAGTTTTCACTGGCGCGTCGCGTCGTACCTACTCTAAACTTAAATACTATTAAAACTTTTACAATACAAACACGAAGATCCTTTTTTGTTTTAGTTGCTAAAATCTGGTATGCCTTGCCCGTCGAAATCAAGAATTCATCGAATTTTACCAATTTATTGCCTTAACCACATTCCATTTACGAAACCCAGACATTGTCTTACGTTTCCACTCGATTTTTGTTGTTTAGTTTCACTTACTTTTTATTAGTAGTAACTTTATTCTCTCCTTAACTTCAATGCTGCTTTCTCTTAATGTAAATTTTTCCTATTATATATTATTTTATATACATGTATGAATTGAACAATTTATTATAATTTTATATTGTTAATTTTAAGCCAAAATAAGACTCCAATCTTAAGGCTAAATGAACTGAATAAATAAATGAATTGAAATAATGTTTGCATTATAAAATTGTTAGAAGAGCATTCAAACATGCATGCAAGTACCTACTTTCCACAAGCCTAATGCTGGATTTACATGCATCTGCTACACAGAAGCGAAGAAAAGTAAAGCCGGATGGATAAAGCTTATAACGAATGAAATTATGGCTGCAGATGATAAATTATAGGTGCAGATGAACATGTTGATCTGCACCTATAATTATTCATCCGCATCCTATAACTAGACGTGTCTTCCCTCTCTATCAGACGAGTATGAATTTTACATCTTGTGTCTATTTCCACCATACATTAACAACAAAACCAAATTTCTCAAAACACCAGCGTTTTGCCTCGATGTTGGAATCATTCAGTAGAATATTATTCAATTCCCTTGCGCACAAGTCGCTGATTCTTTTTTAAATCTGATGTAAAATGGCCGATTGGCTCGACGTGTGGTGCAACTGCTTTTTTGCCGGAAGGACATCGGGAACGTGTTTTGATTGAGAATTGTATCATTCTTTTTGGCCGAAACGCAAATAATTTAAACTCTTGTGTCATCGGAATAGACTTCATTGTGACAGCCATACTGACAGGTGACACGTGACAGCTACCTTAAGGGCAGTATCGCATCTGGAAAGTCAAAATTTTTTGTTGGAAAATGAAATTTAGTACACATACTAATACATGCTTGAACAATATTTTGTAATTTTTTTACAGCAAAATATTCATAACAACTGAACTTACATGTAAATAAGTAAGGGCATGTAAAAAAAAATTCTTTTGTGGTGGACGCGATTCCGCATTCAAAAATTATGTGAAACAAAAAAAAAATATATATATAGTTAGATAACATTTTTTCTGGTACCTAATCGTTGGGATTTTGGAATTTTTGATAGCTACTTAAAAAAAAGGTTCGATTTTCACCAAAAGATCGGACATTTAATCGGCTATAAAATCGGTTCTACTAAGAAAAAATTAAAACCCCACGACTGAGTACTTCGTTTTTGTATTGACAATATGTGTGAAAAATTTGAGGATGATCGGCTGGACTGTTTTTGAGTTATCGCGGTAGCCGACTTCAAAAAAGTGGATTTGAGATAACCGCATTAAAAGTTTTTAGTTGATGTAAAACGTAACATAACACCCTGTAAACACGACCAAGTAAATGTACTACTACCGTTAACCGTCACCACTATATACAGTAGGTAGGCATTGTAGTACCGTGTTCACTCACCTACTCCACTACGCCACTGACTCGAACGAAAGGCGCCAACTTTAAACGACCGTAACTCTGAGACTAATAATCAGATCGACTTGAAAATTTCAGTAGATATTCTCCGTTGTACTTTGATATATATTTAATTTCGACACTCCAGATGCGACAGCCACGTTAACCAAGTCCAATAGATGAGCCTTACGTTATCAAATGAATTTACTTATTTATTTATTTAACTTCCTAGCATAGAGGCTCAGCGGCATCGTTGGGAGTTATGTGACTCCGTTCACTGTATACATTACACAGATAGGCAAAAAACAGAACATTAAAAAACCCAAACTAAATCTTGTTGTCTACAAATTTGCGCCTGCCTGACGCGGGGATTTTTCAATTTTTCCTCCTACAATTCAATTCATCAGAATTTAAACATTCATTCCATGTCCTAGCCTATTCTTTCCAACAACATATTACTATCGTTTAAGATCTCACGTATAGGTACGAACAACCCGGCTGTTAACCTGCAGTAAAGCTCTACATAAATTATAATCCGGAAACTGCTATCAGAGTGGTTTCCAAATCTTAACAACAAATAATTTACAACTTCTAATCCCTCACACGTGGAACTTTCATTAATGTGTCACACGCGTAGATACTTCAAATAATGAACAACAAACGACATAATTAGAATAGATATAAATACATATTCAGTCTTTTTTTTGTTGTTGTTATATACATTCAATGTGCGCTTTAAATCAGTCATTAGGATCGGTCTTATGTCTGCGACTTCAAATTGATTGAAGATTGGAATACCTATGACTGGGTATAAAACGTATGCTGTGCTATAAGAAAAAAGAACCTTAGGTTCAATAAAATACGGCGCTTTCTGAAATTCTAAAACTAAGTTTCTATAGGTACGCTTTCGAAGGATGAAAAATACTCTTTTAATTCAGGATCTGCGACTTTTGCATGGTTGTGAACTTTTTATTTGAGAGATGATTGAACTTTTCAGGGTCTGGTTCAATTTTAACTAAGAATGAAGTAATTGTATCTGATGGTGGAACACCCGATGCACACACTTTTCAACTCATTAAATTGTTAATCCTTATGCTAAAATCTACAAATCTTACAATTAAGATAAAACAACTAAAAACGTAGAGAAGAAGTCATTTTAATCGCTAAAATATCATTTCAAAATACATTAAAATTTTGACTTTTCACATTAAGTAACACCCGAAACGATGGAATGACCCTTATGTTGTGTCGCATTCCATTGGAATTTCATTTAGTCTAAGAAAAATCCTCAAGATTAGAAGTCAAAAACACCCTGTCAAAAAAAAAATTATTAACTAGATAATTATGGATATTTTGATACAGATCGGCTTTTTTGAAGACTGTTTTTACATTTTTGACGCACTTTGCTATAGTTTAAAATAGAAGTTGATCTTTTTTTTTTTCAAAACTACGTTGTTATAAATTCGTTAGAATTATAAAATCGATTTATGGTTTTTCAGTTTACGACTGTAGCCTTCATCCATAAATAAATTTTATCGCAATAGGATTATTTGATTGACTCTATCAAAGGTTCTACCGTTGGATATTCCGTCTTAAAAAAAGGAATGCATTGAGGTAATACGTCACAAGAATGTGTGGAATCCGGTCAAAAAATATGGATCACAAATATGAATCACAAAGGGCACAATAAAGTCAATGGGAATAATTTTTATTGTGTTATTGCTTTTTTTTTTTTTTTTCTTTATGACGAAATTGCTTCTTATCGACATTTTAATCTTTACGAGTAAAATCAATGCTGAGAAGTCAAACGCGTTGTATAATAGAACAAGTTATCTTCCCAATTTGTAGGACTTAAATATAAGTCATGAACAAATTTAAAATTCGCCATCAGTAAAAATTTTGCATAAAAGTTATGTAACCACTAACTTACCCATGTGAGTGTGAATGTTTTTAACTCTTTGAAGTATTTAAAGAACAAAAATCATAGCCTTCTTTATGGCATGGTACATATATATTTTTATTTGAAATTAAAAATAAGAAATAAACCAGACGATTTGAACTCTTATAATGTGTTCATTCTAACAACAAACACAGTCGTAAGGAGCATAAGTGTGTGAAAAAATTGTTTTGTGTGCTAATGTACGCAGATGAAAAGTGATACTTGAAGTAAGAAACAAAAAAAAAACTTAGAACTTCATCCCGTATCCCGTATGCCATCATTACTCTTTTGTTTTGTAAAGAGAATGATGAATTAATAAAAAAAAAAAAAATCAGTTAACTTGATCATGTCACTTTTTGGATGTCGGTGCTTACGTATCGTAAGTTGTTTTTTACTATTATTCATCATTTGCAAACGCGCCAAGAAAAGTATAACCTGACAGTTAATAAAAAATCCTAGTTCCTTTTATCCACTTATTTTCCTTATGAAGAAGAGCGATGAAGAAGACAGACGTTTAATCAAGTCTAAGAAAGATATTGGCCACATTGCGATGGAATGAAAGATTGTCACAGGTATTTTTTTTAATGAACTCAGAGGAGAAAAGTTGAACGTTTTTGGCTTGAATACGTTAACAGGGAAGCATTGATTTATGAAGTGTCTCCTATTTTTGCTTTTGTATTTAAATCTTTTAAGTTCATCAATCTCTAAAATGTGGGATGGTAATCGTCTATGAGAATATTTTAAAATGTCGCGTCGGCAAGAGGGTGTATTTTAGATCCAATTGTGTGCACTGAAGTTGCTTGCGAAATTCTACCAAGATTAGTAGTATTTGCCGAAACTCTAATCAAAGTTATACGAAGAAGACCCAGGCATGGAGATAATAAGGCCCAGGTGCACCCTGCAATGCCCACCTAAGTATACGCCAGGGAGAAGAAAAGTCAATTATTGGGAGTCTGATTGCTTTTTTATCTTTTTAAAATGGCTTCATCTTAACTGTAGACTGCAGGTCAGTAAACAAATGGCCGCCAGTGCAGTCATTTGTATAATAGCTATCTCCCAATGGACCAAATACTACAACATCGGTCATGCTACGATCCTGAACTTGTTCAGATCATTCCCATGTCACCCCGCCTCATCCCCCAATTGGTTTTTAAATACAAATTCCAATTTTAAATCCCATCGAGAACTATCTCAAAAGACGAATAATTCCTGAGAAATTATTTCGTTTATTTGTATGCAGATGGTTCAAAATCCCGAGAAAGGGTCGGCTGCAGGGTGTACTCAGACTTAACGTAAGTCTCTCATTCCGCATTTCAAACCACTTTAACGTGTTCCAAGCGGAAATTCTGGCGATTAAAAAGAGTTCTATCGTGAGTAAAAGAAAATGTGATATCCTCAGTGAACATCCGTATCTTCTCAGACAATCAAGCAGCCCTCACATCACTCGCCACTGTTGCTACGAACTCAGTAACCGCACTCTCAAGGAGATAGCCGAACAGTTCAATATTCACCTTATTTGGGTGCCAGGGCACTGGAAAATCCTAGGTATCTGCAAAGACGATGAACCCGCCAGAAATAGAACCGGTTTACCGATCTCAATCAGCAGGTTGAGCATTGGCATACCAATCGCTACATGCAAACCCATGCTAAGAAAAGATGCAATGGATAAAACGGACAACAGGTGGAGCAATACCACTACTTTTTTGGCAACAAAAAAGATATGACCAGACCTATATCTAAAACGCACAAGACACTTGCTATCCATAACTAGATTGCACATTAGCTCAGTAATCAATGTCACTACCGGACATTGACTGATACGAAGAAACGCCATAAGACTCAACGTTCCTTCAAATGACTACTTAGATCAGGAGGAAGAAGAGACTTTCCCACACTATTCTTTCTGCTCATGTTCGTTCCCTCGAGCTACTTTTGCAGAAGCTGCTTAGACGAAGAGGGAGAAGAGAAAATCCCGCTTCCGCAGAAGCTGCTTAGACGAAGAGGGAGAAGAGAAAATCCCGCACCTAATATACAGGGTGTTCCGTTATTCGTGTTACATGCTTCTGGATGTGATTTTTAGTCATATTCTAAGAAAAAAATTGTTCTGCAGTTAAGTACGTTTCTCAACTTTGTCATCACTTTTTGACGATTTTAAAAAAGTGTAACTTTGGTGTACCCTCCCCTGTGCTAAATTCGATTCTGTCAATACTGTGGGTGGACCCCTAATTTTAGACTTAATTTTTTGTAGTATAATTTTTAAAACTGTATCTAAATTGGGCTCCTATAGGCTTAGGGTTGCCAGGTTTTCATTTTTAAATGTTGTTCAAACTTTCTTCCCCCAGCAACGTTTTGACTTTGAGGTAATTTTTTTTTTCAGATAATGAAAAATAGAGTTTTTTTATTTTTATCGATGAACAAAACAATAATAAAAAAACTCAGTAACTATAGTGCACTAGTGCACATCCCAAAGTATGTAACACGAATTACGGAACACCCTGTATAATACTTCCAAGTGATCTGATGAACACAGGTACCCTTCACCTCTGCCGCTTTATTAAAAGCTCCAAATGGTTAAGTTAAGTGAGGAACTCCTTCACACTCTTCTTATGGTATCACAATGGACCTTATGTTGGTGTAAGTGTGTGAGTCGTTTTCCTGACAGCCATTTAAATCTGACCTAACCAAACTTTGTGTAATACACACCAATTTATTTCTAATGTTAATCATATTTTCATGTGGTACCCGTGGCGTGATGGTTAGCATGTCCACCTGCTAATCCAGAGGTTCGAGGTACGAATCCCAGCACCGGCAAAAATGTTTTTCCACGGGTATCGCCTTTCGCGAGGAATTGGCAAGTCCTCTGTAAGTAAATTCATTGCCATGAAAAGCGCTTTCTGAATTAGCTGTTCGGAACCGGCAGAAAAATGTAGGTCCACTCCATTCCCTCACAAGGCATGGTTGTGAGAAATGCGCTAGGCCCAGGGGCTCTGTTGCGCCACCCTATTTTGTAATCATATTTTCATGCCTTTCGGTCTCATCATATTATGTACTTTTTATGCGAATTAAAGTACCTACTCTTATAATAGTTCTCGTGTGAACTTAATGTGTAATTGAAATATCTATTAAACTATAGGAAAAGGTAAAACTTTTATTGTAAAAATTATTATCATGTTTAAAAATTCACGATCATCTACAATGTGGCTTTTTTCAAAGTTTCAATTCTTAGAATTGAAAGAAACCTCACTTCGTGTTCAATTAACTTTTTAATTACAGCCATTTCAACTCCAATCTCGGATGAAGTGTAACAACACAAAGTTATTTGATGTTTGGACAATTTGAGCAAATATATTCAAAAGTGGTTAGTTTTCGTGACGAAGTTTATTTATGATAACTTTTCATCATTTCATTGCCTGCGTATCTCCCTGTTTACTATTCCCCATATGCCATATACCACGATTGTGATGATAACTTTAAAATTAACTAAGTCAATGCAATTGCCACTCATCTCTACATAAAAACATATAATTACTATACTTTGATGCTTTTATCAAATAGTCTTGGATACGAACATTAATTCTTCAACTAATTGCTTCTAAGCTATTCTCAAGCTGAATTTATTGTTTGCACCATGTTAATTGCTTAATATGACACAAATCACGTCCAATACATCGTGGGAGGTTCAGATTCAAATTAGACATTCTACTCGTTTATAAACCACTTCAAATTGGTTTATTTGCATACCTACCCAATTTTTTTTAGAAGGAAGTTATTATACGCTCGTTGTGTGGAATATCTACAGACAACAAGAGCATAATTTCTTACTCTTGTTGTTAAATGGCAAATAATCAGAACTTCATTCCTACAGAGGATCACCCTCAATTTTTTTTTCTGTTAAAAGCTGCAGTTAAAGTCGCTTGGATTTAAAAGAAATGTCACTTGCATGAGAAATATCAGACACTTATACCGGATATAGTAACTATGCTTATCTGTACTCCTTCTTTAGGGCAAATGTAGAATGATGTCAATGGAAAAAAATATTAAAAGGGTTGACTTATAAGAACATAGTCGCCAGCATGGTGTAAAAACATTTAAATATGGTTTACCACCGCCAACAAGCGACATGTTCTCCAGCATTTCGTTCCATGTGAACCCTTGTTCTCATATTCACTGCTACTAATTTCTCCTTCCTCATGAGAACTTTATAAATGCCGATTGGAAAGGAACTAAGATGAGTCCTTATTGTACACCGAATTTAATAAGGACAAAGCTCTCCTCGCTCATTTTATACGTTGATAATTGTTTTTTGCAAGTTTTGTGCTCTGTGCTCACAGCGGCACTAGTGCCTGAATAGCCTAGTTCACACGGTACATACAATTAGTTGGACAGACTTCGTTTGATATAAGTTGGATGGTCGGATGTAGTTTGCGTTCACACTAATCAAGCTTGTCATCCAACTTTATGTTCACTCTGTCCAACTTCTCAATTTTCAAAAATATTTTAAAATCTTCCAACAAGTTGGTCAAGCGGTCGTCTGAGGGCTCACAATGTCAAGCATTGATCGTTCAAACAAAAGTCTGTCCAACTAATTGTACAATGTGAACGGCTCTAATTGCAATCACGCTTCGGCTTCGGTGTCAACCCGCTTTGCCGCTTTATTATTATTTATTTTATTATTATTATTTTTTTTACTGTCAAAGCGAACAAAAGTTCAACCAAACCGAACATTTTGCTTGTTGAGTGTTGAGTCACGTTACGTTGTCTTGTACACGAACCAACGTGACATCGAATTCATGATTTTTATGATTGCTCGTAAACGTCAGGTGAAATCGAAGCTAAAGCGGCATTGTGATTGGTATAAGACTTAAGGTTTGACACAGTTACTTTGTTTTTTTTTTTTTTTTTTTTAATTTAATAAAATGGGCAAACTTTACTTTTACTTCTATCTAATCGCTCTTAAGGAGCGGAGCGTAGCCAATATCGAGAATGTGAGATACAGGGATCTTATTTAAGATTCAAGGAAAGAGTTTCATTTCATCAATACGAGTTCCTGTTCAAGACGATTGATTGAAAAAAGTACTATATGATTATTTATGAATCATTTGATTTTAAAAAAGGAATTCCCAGAACTTTCTGTGATTTTCCGCAACATCAGTAACCACTGAGCAGTAATTGAAGATAAGTTACCGTGTCAGAAAACGTGACTGCAAGTAGCCCACATATTGTAAATTCGAGATATCATACAAGAAAAAAACACGAGACGCTAAGACTTATCAGACACTTCACCTTGACGAGACAGCCTTCATTCGGCTCATGCAAGTAAATCCTCCGTTGTAAAAATTACTGCTCTCCAAAGGTTTATGCTTCAGTAAATATTTACAAAGTGTCTCTATTTTTCTTCTTCAATTTATCGTGTATCAATTGAAGAAAAAGCTCTTGCAAATTCGCAGAACCCCCATCTGTGATCTTAAACATATAACTACGCACTTATCACTCAGTGATAACAAAACTTTGTATCTTGTTTATTCATAAAATTGTCTAATTCTCCGTCGAATCAGATTACTCCATATGCAAAACTACATTTTGCGAGCTTCCAATTAATAACATCAAATATTTGAGTAGCATTTAACTTTTATTGGTTCGTTGACATTTAAAAGACACGATATAATCATATTGTTTTTTTTTTTTTTATTAATTTCCTTAGCTTTAAACCAATGATTGCTCTTATTAAGTCCAAAGTGATTACGAGCAATTGACGTTGTAAAAATGCAATCGTAGTTCAAGGCGTTTAAGGCAGCTTCGGAATGATACATTTTTGAGAGAACGTCTCAGAAAGTTACCTTTTTTTTATAGTAAAATCATATTAATATTAATGTCATGGATATGGTACCGGAGGCGAAATCACATATCATATGAATAAAAATAGCTAACAGAACGAAATTTTACAATGTTTATAAAAAGATTCCCCCAGGCATTGAGTGTCAGAGTAAAGAAAAAACCCCAATTGCAGGGAAATTTATCGAACTGCCTTGTTATTATCACAAATGCTAGGATTGATTGTTTAAATCAGCATTGGTTTGGTTCAACATTTTTCAGGCTGTCAAGCTGACATACCTTTTAAGATGATGCATTATAATTCTAAAGGGGAATTTTATTTTTAACGATTATTGGAAAAATTAAAATGCGACAAAAGGAATGGGGTTGCCTATTTTAGCTCATGTAAATTTTTTGAGTTAAATGAAACTCGTTGATTTGAATTTCAGTCACAAGAATTATGGCTCAAAATTTTGTGAATTCCAGTACTTTGTGAAATGAGTACTAGATGATCCGCCTGGCGTGTGCGGCGTTGCTCGGGTCTAACTTATTATTGAAAGCGGTTTCGAGATAAAATTTCCAAATAGCCAAGTAAATGTTTATGGATCCGATGACTAATAAAGTTTGAAAAAAAAATCTGTTGATCTGATGTGAAAACTGCATAATATAATTTCATCTAAATCGGTACAGCTGTTTTGGAAATCACGCGGAACATACAAACACACTTCGACCAATCATCGAATGATAAGGATAAACATTCCTTGAAACTGTTTGGTTTGTTTTGATAGAAATCATTAATGTTTGTGTATGTAATGTAATTTTGAGTTAATCTTGTTGTTATGTGCAAGTGAAAACCCGAGTTACTGAAGAGCAAAATAAAAGACGTGTTTCTTGAGTTGAGGTAGGCACAACCGGAAGAGAAAAACATTTTATTTATTAATGCATTTCAAGTGTCAAGTATTATAAGATGTATTCACAATCGTATGTAATGTATTCTATTACAATAATATATTGATTCTGTTAATTGGTATAATAATCAATTCATGATAACAAGTTCTAAGGTAAAAACTCTGCTCTGCAAAAACACTCTCTTCGAAGAATGCCATAAATGTTCTACAAAAAATGCTTCGATTGAGTTCTTTGGCCAGATAGCAGGGGCCTGTAACTGAAGGTTGGAAGTCTACAAGTTAACAACTACATGTGCATTACGTGCAATACAGTTGTAGAAAAGCAAGCAAATTTGTAACTTTTTGCTACAGAAATTTTCGCTACTTGTTATAATTCGCTTCAATTACAAGTACGTGTAGTTTTGTGTTACAGGCCCCAGGCAGTGATACTAGTGTTTCTGATGGCGGCATCAATTTTAGGAATTTGACTTTTCAAACATAATTTTGGTGGCTCAAGTCGAAACCTTAATGCGTTTCGATATACAAACATCGTTTAGAAGTGGTACCCGTGGTGTGATGGTTAGCATGTCCGCCTGTTAACCCAGAGGTTCGTGGTTTGAATCCCAACAGAGGGAAAAATTCTTTTCCAGGGGTATCGCCTTGGAATTGGCAAGTCCTCCGTTAGTAAATTCATTGCCTTCAAAAGCGCTTTCTCGATTAGCCGTTCGGAACCGACAGAAAATTGTAGGTCCCCTCCATTCTCTCACAAAGGCATGGTTGTGACCTGTGAGAAATGCGGTAGGCCCTAAGGCTCTTCGCTCTGTTGCGCCACTCATTTTATCTATTTTTATCGTTTAGAAGTCCAACGGTATATTGACAGCAAAGTTGATTTTTGGACCTTATCGGACGGAACGTTAAAATTTCGTACCTATTCAACTTTATCTGTTGTATATTTTGCCGATGTTTGAATTGAGCTGGTAGAATTTAATTGTTTTCGTTGTTCGCGAGTCATTTTTGGATGGATGGACGTGCTTCCTTTTTTTGCCTCCAAGCCTTGGACAGTTTCATTGACTCGATAAGCCTGGTGCCAGCTTGCATCACAAGATACTAAGAACGAACTTTTTCTGCAAACTTTCAGTTAATGATACACTTTTAATTTGATTGGAGTAGCTTAAGCCGTTTATGAGTAATAAATTCAACAGAAGTATCTGACGGGTTAGAGACAAGTTCAAGATTTCGAATAATCTTCTTAGGTAAGCGTTTTTTTTATGAAAGGTTATTGTTGTTATTTTGTAAAAGAACATTGTGACTCTCCGCCAGCAATCAGTTGACCACAATCGGTTCACTAGTGAGAAACAGTTGAGTGGGAGAGCAGTGAAAGTGATCCTTCAAGATCACGATGTTCTGGAACGCCGAAAAAAGGGACCAGAAGAATCTGGTTTTTTGTAAGAGTTTGAAATCTTTTTTGCAAAACCAGCGTAGGTAGCTTAAAAGGTGCTGTGTTGCTGTCAGTTAGAAGAGATGATTCTTAATCAAACACCGCAATTTTTATTTTGCGTCCTACGAGCTACGACTCAACGCTAACGTTTTATATTCTGCAATAAACCACATTTGTTTTTGTTTTTTATTGAAAAAATGTAGGCTTTTGCGCAAATTGTTTAAATATCTACACATACTTATACATAGTTGGCGTAACAGAGCGGGGAGCGCGGTCCATGGCCTGGCGCATTTCTTACACCTATGCCATGTGAGAAAATGGAAGGGACCTACAATGTTCTGCCGGTTCCGAACAACTAATCGAGAAAGCGTCTTTCATGGCAGTGAATTTGCTATCGGGGGACTTGACATATAGGTTTGGTTAGGTTGCATGGGGGGGGGGGGGGGATCTCAAGGATCCATTGTGCTCCCCGGGAAAATCAGAGGATGAGGAGATGGGAGGATGTTAGAGGTAGAGGGTTGGGTTGGTAATTGGTTTATTGGGGTAAGGAACTTCCACTGAACCATTTGGAGCCCTAAATAAATTTCAGGACGTTGCTCAATGGGAGGTTAGAGATGTCACCCAGTTCGTCGAAGAAGTATTCTCCGAGGGTTTTTTCCGAGTGTGGGCCAAACTAGGACACTCACAGAGGAAGTGGAATGGTCCTTCCTCTTCATGTGGGTACCCACGAGTTGTGGACTTGACATATATGCTTTCATTTGTATAGCTTTCAATTTTGTAAATGACTATCTCCTTAAGTTTTCCTTATACTTTTTGGTTGGTTGTGCTCTTTTCCACTCATTTATATTCTCGTATCGTTGGTTTTGGTGGTACTCCATGATCGGGTTTTACCTTAGTAGATTTAGGTTCTCTTCTTCTTGATTGCGTCTTTTTCGGTCTACGTCTTTTGAGATGTCCTTAGCAGTGCTCGAAAACTCGTCGAATTGTTTAGCAATCACACCATCCTCTGCGATGGCTGGGAATGGTATAACCTTGCAATTTGTCTGTACTCCTTTAGCTGAATTCATGTCGCCGCACAGGATTTCTAGTTCTTCGTCTCTTCATCTGCATATATTCAAGAGTATATCTCTGTCGAAACTACTCAAGTTCGTTTTGGTGAGTTATTAACCAACTTTGACGGACCTTTACCGTCATTCTTCAGAGTGGAACAAGTTTCGAATACGAAAAATAAATATGGCTCTTTACAACTCGAGAGGGTATTTCGGTGAATTTTCTTCAAACGGATCTTCGATTTCAAGCTTTCAGAGAAATTTCTGTCGCTATTTGATACCCATGCGAGTTTAATAGATTTAAACCTCGAACTGCCGCGTATTAGTGCGACGATGTCCATTGAGATTGCAGTTCAACAATAAATATTGTCCTTGTCCCTGTTTTCTTAAGTTAAAATTTAATGTCTCTGTTCTAAACATCAAGGCAAAGAACGAATGACGGTCGCTCAGTGTTGCTTTCAATTGAACATACTTCAAGGTGTAATATACGATAAAAGATCGCATTAAAAAAAAATCCCCAACTAAGCCCATCAACTTAAAGTTGTAATAGTCAATTATTGTGCAGCTTTTTTTATTGACGTATTCACTGTATTCTATTGCCACAGCAGAACAAATATAACTTGGTAAATCCTACTTTTTAGTGCCCCAGTTTAATGAAAATCAAAATCACTAGAAAAACAACCAAAGGAATAATACGTCAACACATCACGCTGTTTCTTTATCAAATACAAGCCCTTCAATTTCCAAAGATAACCAAGATAACCGCAGTCTACCTGATTACAAGTGCAATTATTTCACTTTTTAATAAATATAAAAATGACTAGGCTAAGACATCAATACTGTTCACTCCAATACTAAAGTGAAAAGAGTTTCCTTGAAATTCTCATGTTAGTTTTTTTTCTCCCCCCAATCATCTGTACAACGGCGAAAAGATTTTTACTATCTATCAAAGACAAAGCATCTTAAAGATAATATCCACTTTCGTGTTGATGTATACTCGTATACCTATGCTGTGTGTCGAACAGAAATTTATAGGTGCGCGCTAACTAATCAAGAGAACACCAGTACACTTCAAACTGAAGTGACAGCACCAGGTTCTATACAAATAACGGCTCTCGTTTAATAGCACAGCACAGAGCACATATACGATAGTTAATCAACAAAACTTACCGTGTAAAAGTTCCTATTATCCGAGATACTCTGTAAAACACTTCTTAACAATTTTTTATTTTTTATTTTTCCTGATATTTCACTCATCATATCTTGCGCGATTCGTAATCGGGCGAACGAATTGGATTATATACCAAGCAGTTGTCGTCTTTGGTCATTCAGTATTCGGAAACTCGGCGCACAGTCAACAGACTCTAGCTTCAAAGATACCTACTTAAAAATAAGAGTGTATATTAAATACACGAAACAAGAATCAATTAGCAATCATAACGCGACGCGAAGCTTCGAACGTATGTCAGGGCTACTGCCACAGCTGAGTGAAGAAAATCAACATTGTCTGAAATCGATCACGATCATTGACACCAGCTTAATATAAAATAATTTTATTTAAAACTTAACGAATTTACTTAAGGAATTTTTAGTAAAAGTAAAGTTTTCGGCTACGGAAATTGAAAAACTCAAAACGCATAAACTTTATAAAAAATGTGCTCAAATATTTAAATTTCAAAACTAAACAAAAAAAAACGTAAATATTAATTTTAGTTGTTTTTTCATCACAAACCATACAAATACCTGCATACAATCAATTACTACACTGAGTGAAGTTAAACATTTATGCATTATTGTACTTTTGTAGCTACAGCCAACATGCTTTTGGTCCCGGTTACCAAAATCAGTATGCAAGATCATACGTTTGCATTGTAGTTGCATAATGTCAACGATCAAAAGTGAAGGCTTAAACAAATAAATTTATGGTGACAGTGTTTGTTTGAATCAAAAAAAAAAAAAAAAATGCCTTGAAATTATTTTTAAACAAAAAAGTGCCTCACAATAGTTTTGAGTAGAAATTAAACAAATTTGGAATACAGTTTTTTTGGGTAACTATCTGTTTTATGCGACTATGTCCTTGCACCTTCCGAATAGCTCTAGAGAATGCATTTCCCTCCCCATTCTTTGCATAGATCTTCTTCATATAGAGAATGTTTATCCTCACGTCAAACTATCACTAACCGAGAAATGAAACTGAACTTGCTACTGCTGCTGCTGCTGCATGCCTGAGTTGCACTTGGCTTTCGTCTTTTATTGCTTTTAATTGGTTTGAGTTTGATCAGTGTTATCGTTAGTGAGCATTGAAATTTTTGTTGTTGTTGTTGTTGTTGCATCGGGTTAGTTATTTCGATCTTTGTAACATGAATATTGATGATTTCGTTTATTCTCGTTTTGAATACCGATACCGTGTGAAAATTGACATCTTTTGCTAAGTGGAAACGAGTTTCTAAACGAGCGATCGATTGATAGATAAATTATGTGGGTTATTTGGCGTTTGGCTCTCTCACTTGTTGAGGCTTTCTACGCCACGCGACAAATCGAATACATTTCTATCAGATGCCGATTCAAATTCAAAAAGATGGATGAGTCTAGCGCGAAGTTCAACTATGTATGTTCCGGTTTGATGTGTTTTTCTAATTTATTTTATTTTCATACACGAGCGCATAAAAGTAAAAATAAATAAAAAAAAAAAAAAAAAATGGAAATTATCCTTTTGGCATGCGTGGTTTATAAATCGGCGTCCAGTGTTTTTCCATCCTTCATTCTTCTTAGCTTCATTCTGGTATTTTTTTGTTTTTGCATGGAATGGTGTATGCAAAGTAAAGTAGAAAGAAGTTAGTAGACATAAATTCATAATCATAGTTGCTAACCCAAGACATCAAACCATTTGAAATTGAGAAATGCAAATGTCGGAATTTGTTTGTTTGTTGTCACCCAAAATTTTATTCATTTATTCAAAAAACCAAAAATACTTTTTTGGTTAAGTGCATTCTTGGAACTATTATTTGATCGTTTTGTTTTGTTTTTTTAAATTTCAGTCATTTGTGACTAAATCTTTTTATTTAATTTGATTAAATTAAAGCAGCAGAGAGAACTGACTAATTTTTAAAAACAACCATCAAAAATACAAGTTTTTCGGGATCTTTTTTTAGAGTCTCATTGCTACTTGAAGTGGAATTAAAAACATTGCTATTGAATGCTAATTCAAATAAAGTGGCTGGCGCCGGGCAGTCTAGTGTCTACTAATTGTATTATTTTTACAGCTCTTTCCAATCTGTGTCCAAAAATAGAATTCAATGAAACAAGACTTTCGTACTTTGGTTTTCATTATAAAAATGTAAGCAGATGCCAATTTTTCTGTTTTTTGATAATTGCACAATTTTAAACGATAATAGCTATCTCGGGTACATGTACCACCTCTGGTTGTATTTATATTTAGATAATTCTGAAATCTTTAACCAATGTAAGTTTGCGCTTCCGACAACTAAAGCTCCAAACAGAAACTCATCCTATCTCTGCCCTGGTGCATGTCCAAAGTTTTTTTTTTTTATTCAAGGCAGCAAAATGAAAGGTATTTAACAAGAAACTGGCACAAAGTCCGGAATTTATAAAAAATGTGAGTCACACAAGCGTGAAATGACTAGGTTCGTTTGCGATTCAATTATGCCTCATAATGATGCCACTCTCATGATTTATGTAATTTAGTTCCACTAGTTTCGTTTCTGAAAATGTCACACTAAATAGCATGACATAAAAAAATTGATCTGATCTTAAATTGCTTCGACTGTTTAAAGCTGCTTGCAGCTGCTTTCACGCACATTTTAGCTGAATTGTCAACATGCGACGGGACATTGGGTAAGAATCATTTTCAAAATTAACTTTTTCTCTGTTTAGAACTGTAAAGTATCCGCATGTTTGTTTTGAACTTGCCAAATGTCAAGCCATTTCGTGTCTTTTGATTGCTAAAAAAAAATTCAAACTCTGGCCTCAATCACAAATCTCTATTTATTGTACAGACAAAGTGCAAGTCGCCGGTTTTTGCATTCTGCTGATAGTTTTTATTTCTTCTTCTTAGGTAGGCATTACAGTTCGGGTGAACTTGGGCCTCAACCAACATCCTTCTGTAATGACTTCGATTTCGGTCGAGCTCTCTCCAGTTTTGCACTCTAAGTCTGTTGAGGTCTTCATCCACTTGATTGCGCCACCTAAGACGAGGTCTTCCCCTTCCGCGATTTCCCTGCAATGTGCTTTCGAAAATCCGTCGAACCGGAGGGTTTGGGTCCATCCGCTCTACATGGCCTAACCATCGTAGACTCGGATGCGTACTCTTTTGGCTATGCCCATGTCGCGGTACAGCTCATACAGCTCGTTGTTGCATCTTCTTCTCCACACATTGTATTTGCATACGGGACCAAAGATGATTCGGAGAATCATTTCGAAACGACCAAGGGTTTCCTTATCCGCTTTCGATAAGGTCCATGCTTCCGCGCCGTATAGCAGGACTGGGATGATTAAGGTCTTATACAAGGTTACCTTGGTTTTTCTGGAGAGGGTTTTGTTTCTCAATATCCTTCTTAACCCAAAAAAGCAACTGTTGGCAAGAGTTATTCTCCGTTTGATCTCCACACTGATTTTGTTGTCCGTGTCTACAGCGGATCCTAGGTAGACGAAGTCCTGTACTACCTCGAAGTTAAGTCTGTCTATTGGGACGTTTTGTCCAATTCACCGATGCTCTGTGCCCTTGTTTGATGACAACATATACTTCGTTTTGCCCTCATTAACAATAAAACTCATTTTTGCCGCTTCTGTTTCAATACTCGCAAAAGCACCTATGACATCACGCTTTTTTCTTCCCATTACGTCAATATCGTCTGCATAGGCGAGTAGTTGTACAGACTTTTGAAAGATTGTTCCTCTGGTGTTGACGTTTGAGTTTCTTACAATCTGTTCAAGTATGATGTTGAAGAAATCGCATGACAGTTTGTCGCCTTGCCTAAAACCTTTTTCGACATCAAAGGTCTCGGTGAGTTCTTTACCAACCTTGACGGAGCAGCGTGAATTCTCCAAAGTCATCCTGCATAGTCATACGAGTTTTGCAGGGATGCCGAAACTAGACATGGCCTTGTACAGCTCGTCTCTGTAGATACTGTCATACCCGGCATTGAAATCGATAAAGTGATGGTGAATATCGATATTATATTCTCGGGTTTTTTCCAAGATCTGCCGTAATGTGAAAATTTGGTCTATTGTGGACTGCTCTGGTCTAAAACCACATTAACAAGGACCTATCAAGTTGTTGACGTGGGGTTTCAGACGTTCACATATTACAGCAGACAAGATCTTATAAGCGACGTTAAGGAGGCTTATCCCTCTATGATTGGCGTAATTGTGAGGGTCTCCCTTCTTTAGGATCGGGCATACGATACTGAGGTTCCATTCATCGGACATGCTTTCTTCCGACCATATCATGCAGATCAGCTGGTGCATGCTCCTTTCCAACTGGTCTCCAGCTGCCTTGAAAAGTTCGGCATCAAGGCCATCTGCACCCGCAGTCTTACTTGATTTAAGTTTGCATATGACAAGCTTAACTTCCTCTAGTTCGGGAGGACGGCATTCTTGATCATGTCCAAGCTGAATGGGGCAATCTGCCTGACAGCGGAATTTGTGTCCTCATCGCCGCTAAGCAGTCTGCAGAAGTGATCTATACAGATCCTCAGTATCCTCTGTGACTCTACAACTATGTTTCCCTGTTGGTATTTACAGGCTTGAGTTCGGGGCTTGCAACCCTGGCGCATCTTTTTACTTTTTGGCAAAACTTCCGAATCTCGGAACATCTTGGATTTATTGTGCTCCCTGAGATAGCGGGGAATGATGAGGGGCGGCGTGTGAAAAGTAAGATGTAAAGTAATACTAGGTTTATAAACTTAGGTAGGCACTTATAATGCAGCCCATTTTTTTACTGTGGAGATAATCTGTTGGATGGGCTCTTAGAGGGTGATTTTATCTCAAAGCCCTACACGAAGGCAAAATATTAGGAATTCCTTGCTTTGTGAAGTGTAGATTATATTTCATACAGAATAACATGTACCTCGGAGAATCAAATCACACTTGTATTCAGATTGGTTTCCATCTATGTATATCATGATCGAATAAAAATTCCCGATTCTGATTCGATCTGACTCGGCTGTGCAACATGCAAGCTGTGTCATATCGCAGCTATCACTCGATTTGGTGTGTTAAAAAAAACCTTGATCGAAATCTCGTTTCCAAATTTATTCCGATTCGACTTCCTCAATTCTCGTTTTTTGCTTATGAATAATCTGAATTTTGAAACTTAATACAAGTAATAATAACGAGTGCTTCTTGCAACAATACGGATGCAAATAAGTCCAGAAATCGCTGCGATTTGGTTTAAAAAAATGCAAAAGTCGAGTTTTAATTAAGTCTTGCTTAATAACAACTAACTCTCTCAGTTCTTCAACATAGGATGAAGAACTCTATACTATATGTATTTAATTTCGAAGGATAAATATGATTTGACTCCGATAAAGTTCATGGATCTAGGCTCCAGGGTCCTATTTCGCAGATCACAAACACACACATTTCCTACTGTTAAAGTCACTCGTTTTATGTCATATATGATCAGTAAAAGAGGCCCCAGATCATCATAAGACTAATATCCAATCCAATAAAAAACAAATTTCAATTAGTGCGTCAATTCCTGGTTTGATCAAGTGTTTGAATCTTAAATGTATTTAGGTTAAAAAAAAAAGTCTGCAAAATTGTCCTCCTAAGTTAACAACATCGCTTAAAGTCACCCGTAAATTGTCTTAAACAATTTAAAATGTAAATAATACCTGTACGTTTACCGACACCTGTATTTTGTTTATTTAAAGCTTAGAAACATTGTTTGATATTTACTAAAAAAAAAAAGGAAGTACATATCTACATGAGGCAATAAAATCAATAAGAAATATATTGCTCTTTAATCGGTTTTCATGAGAGTTTTTGAAATTCATCTCAAATTGACATGGGACGTCATATAGCAAAAGAGTTCGTGCAATAAATTATGTAAATCCCCAGCAACATTCAAACCCAATTGATTTTTATAGCAATTCGCATGCATTTCACATCATTTCACCTACATTATCCGTAGATAGATACAAGCATTTATTAAATGGAAAAAACAAATAGCGTCATCACCCATCTACTTGCGTCAGAAACTACCATGTTTTGTATTCCAGTTCATTGACTTAAATACAAATTGATTGATCATATTCATGGACAACACCCACAGATTTGTATTCCCATCAGTTGCCTTCAAACTTACAATTGCTCCTTTATTTATGCCAGGGGTGATGTGATTTTGTTCAACAATTGCAAAAGTGTTCTACATATTTCATATACTAAAGCACATGCAGATGGCACTGTCTAGTGCTGCAGTCGCTAAGAAAACAAAAAAACTTTTACGAGACTTAGCGCATCGGCCAGGTGATAGGGACTAATAAACATTTAGTTGTTTACTTAGTAAACGATATGATAATTAAATTGCAATTCGTTGTTTTGAAAGATGAATGGTTTTAAGGAACGACACCGAGATGGTCAATTGATTATGTTAACTCAAAAGATAAATAATAGAGTTTCGACGTGTTAACATCGAAGTTTGAAATATAAACAATAAATCAACATTTTGATTTGAGTACCGACTCGTGACAGGCAATGATGAATATATAAGCATGGGAAAAGAGCCTCCGAACTTGCATAAATTTATTTCAAATTCCTAAAATTTTATAAACGGAGAGAAATGGAAGCTTTTTGGACTGCCACTACCCTTGATTTATTCAGTATGAAGTATGTATACCATGAAAAAGAGTTTTTGCAGCAAAATCTTAAACTAAGATGAGTTTAGCAAACGGCACGTGTCTTCATTTGTTTTGAATGTTTTTTTTTAAACAAATCGTGCTCAAATGGACTCAAAAGTCAGACTTGTAACTGTCATATTTCTTTCAATTTGTATGTATTTTTAATTAATTTTAATTTGTATGTGTTTTTAATTAAAAGTGTGTTTTTTTTACACCGACTCGGAAGTAAAAGGTTTGAATTTTAATTCGCTTCGATGTTGTCAAATTGAATAAGTCTAATTCTTTGCATATTGATTTTAGGATGACTAATTTACCCACACAGGGTAAAATGTGCATATTCTATCTCAAAAAGAGGCTCTTTTATTGAGAAAGATTACTCACATTGAACTCCAACTTAGTATGTAGAAATGAAAACTTACAAAAATTAACAAACGAGGATATTTTGCATACATACACTGCACTGTATTATTTACTACTCACGTGCAGGGTTGGGACTTTACTGCAATTGCAGTAGATCTACTGCACTTTTCTCGAAAAATAAATCTACTGCCTTTAAATCAAATCTACTGCACTTTTGTTCTTACTCAGCCGTATTTATTAGATTTCGCTATAACACGCTCAAAACGCAAAATAGTTATGCAGTGAATAGGAACTTATTAAAACTTTATTCAGTGAATAAAAATCCTTATTTATAATCCTTTTCATCACCCATTATAGTTATTCATACCTTATGTCAAAATCATAAAGAAATTTTCTAATTTGGTTTCTCAATGGTTAAAACTGACAACAGAAAATTGTTTTTGTTTATATTTTCTTAGCTATGGAAGATGAAATGTAGGTCACACAATGTACGTTATTCTATATATTTATGTACTTCTATATTATTCTTTGGCTTTA
The DNA here is from genome assembly GCA_914767635.1 of Melanostoma mellinum. Classification (NCBI taxonomy): domain Eukaryota; kingdom Metazoa; phylum Arthropoda; class Insecta; order Diptera; family Syrphidae; genus Melanostoma; species Melanostoma mellinum. The sequence continues at coordinate 20,521,812 of OU612059.1, forward strand.
ATTTCTAGTTGTTTTGTTAACGTTTCGCAACTGGAAAACTTGTAAGAAACCAATATACAAAAAAGGAAAACAACGCATATTTCTTTTAATTGAAACACAATTACTACATCCAAATTATTTATAAAGTTAATGTAATTTGAGTACATTTCCATTTTAGTTATAGTAAAATTCTCCAAGTTGTAAATAAACCACTGAATGAAAACTCAATACTCAAAATCAAGTGAAATTTATGCGCTAAAACACGCTTAAAACACGCATATCAGTTCTTATTCACTGACAAAAATTGATTATAAATACGATTTTTGTTTTATTCAATGATTAAGCGTGTGTTAAAGTTGTGCGGAGTTTATTATGCGATTATAGATACGGTTGACTATGTTTAACTAAACAGGTCTTTACATTGAAATTTTTAAATATTATATTAGTATGGATTCAGTCAGTACCAATGCAGGATTAGAAAGTACCTTACATTTGTCTTTCCTATACGGATATGAATTCTGGGATCGAGTTCTAGCGATATATTGCTTCTCACAATTTTGAAGAAAGCAAAATTTTTGAAATAAAAAAATGTTAGGTTCAATTTTATGTAGAAATTTGTGATTAAATAAAAAAGCGTTTTAATTTTAATAATACACAATTAAAACTTCTTAAGTATTTAGATGCAAAGGTAGTGATAGTGGGTATACAATGACCTCGTTTTGGCCATTGTAGCGTCTTTTCCTTTCTTTAATTTGATTTGATTGAAAATTTTGAAGAACTTAACATTGTTTGGAGGTCTTTGTTGGGAACACAATATCTTTTAGATAAATATTATGATGCTGTTGACATAACAGCTTTTAGGGTCAAACTTAAAAATGAAGAAAACACTTTTGGGAAAAAAATCTAATAGTTTATGTACATATATGTTAATTTTATGATCACTGCCACATAGTAGTACCGCAGCAGATCGGAAATTTTCGACAGTTAGTTAAGTGAAGGATAAACTTCGCAACAAATTGAATATAACCATACTTTAGAAAATGCTATACCCTGTAAGGAAATGGACGACCTAAACAAAGATTGTTGGGAACCTTCGGATTCCGTGGGCCTTAAAGAGTATTTTAATAAGTTTTTATTTGTCGACGGACAATAAAAAAAAGCAATAAATAGTTAGCAATTATGACAGTACTTTTTTTAATTCAAAGCTGATGTTCATATAAGTATATGAATTTTTAAGTGAATTTGCTTTGAAGAAAAACGTTTATTTTTTTATCTTAAGTTATTTATGTATGTGAATCTATGTTTAAAGTTGTTCATGTTTTGAAAATGAAAAATCTACTGCAGAACAGTTGAATCTACTGCATTTTTATTTCAAATCTACTTCGGACATTTTTCCAAAAAGTCCCATCACTGCTCACGTGTAAACCAGAATGTTGTTTTAAAGTCTTAAGGCCCCGATCCATAGAATCCGTGGCGTCCGTTCGCTGCCGGATTCAACTGACAGCAGTGAGTTTTACCGGACACAACGGATTGGGGTGACCCTTAGAATCCGATCCGGTGTGAAAAGAAAAGTTCAAATTGGTTTGACAGCTTATGTCATCAGTTCTGCCGGACGCAAAAAGTTAAAAGTTGGGCTACTTGTTCCGTTGCGTCCGTTGCATCCGATGCTTATGGGTCACCTCTCATAAGATCGTGTGTATTTAATCGAGCTGTCAGTTGAATCCGGCAGCGAACGGACGCAACGGACTCTATGGGTCGGGGCCTTTACCTCTTCCCTAATTTAATTTAGTTTCATACCATATGTTTGTTGAAAACACAACATCAATGGTAAAAATAGAAATTCATTTCCGATTGAAACTTCCATTTTGATTTATTGGCTGTGTTCAACAATATCCCCAGTTGTAGTGGTGCCAATCAAATAACAATGACGTCTTAGCTCATTGCAAGTTCTTTTGATATCTGTTTTATATTTTGATTCAATGTTATGCATCTTGGCGTCAGTTTAGTTGTACTGAGCATTATCGTTCTTTTTAAATGAAAGGAAGGCTTATGCAATGCTAATCTGGACTCTGGAGCATTCAGACCTAATTTCCGGGCTATTGTATTACCAGAGTAGCAGTCTTCCCTTTTTGTAATGCAGTATAAGGAAATAAAGAAAGCTGGAAGGTTGAAAGAAAAGTAGATGCCCAGAGCGGGATTCGAACCCACTCGTCCGGTCTATCTACTGAACACTCTTCCACTTCATCACGGCCGCCCTTGAGCGTCATCTTACAGAAAGTCTCTGTGGCGTTGAATAAATTGCCTTGCAAGGGAAGGGAGAGGACCTAGAATTTTCTGCCGGTTTCGAACGGCTAATCGAGAAATTGGTGCAATGAGTCTAACATCGAAGGACTTCTCAGTTCCTCGCGAAAAGCAATCGTGGAAAAACATTTTTTTTGTTTCTGTTTGGCTAGGGATTCGAACCACGAACTTCCCGCGTAACAGGAAGATATGCTTCCCATCACGGCACCGTCTTTATTGCTATACGTTTCAAAAAGCTATGCTATGGGGAAGGGTGGGGTTGGTCAACGTTCGTACATAGATAACATTCATATAAATAGGTACATCAAATTGAAGGCTGGTAAAAGGGTCTTAAAGAACTTTCCATGAACTTTTTTATATAACTAAGTGAAGAAGCGCTTTTCATGCAGTGCTATAATTCTCGGATGTCTTTCCAGTTTCTCGGCGATAGTCATGAAACAATTAAGTGTTCTAAGATTTGAATCTCGAACTCCATGGTAGAAAACCGATTGTGGTGTAATGGTTAGCATACACGATACACTCCAATCGCCACGGCCGGAGGCCTAAAAATTTCTTTAAATTTGCGTATTAAGTGCTCTGTTCTTTAAATTGTTGTTACTGCGGCTGGAAAGACTCAATTGATAGCTAAACTTTAACAATAGTCTGTAAGTTTACGACCAAGGTATGCGTATTATTTTGTAATAGCAAGTTTGGCTCAAAACCTATAAACTATCAGCTATATCTCTTTGTGAATTGTTGTCGAAACTATGTTTTCACTTGGTTTTGTTTTTTTCCTTGGTTAAGTAAGATTCATGTTCGTAGAGTAAAATTGGATAAAATTTCAATTCATTGCTCGTTGCGCTCGAATTTTTTGTTGAGTCTTGTCATCAATAATTTTATCCCTTACCATTCGAACTGCCGAATGTTTAGTTTTTCGACAAGGCTGTTATAAGTCATTCACACAGAACCTAAGGAGTTTGATGTGTCCTCTCAGTTGTTCTCCTACACGGCTTAATTATGAACTTATGAAACCAAAACAGGCAGCACACACAGCTGCGTTTTATTTGCAGAGCAAACATCGTTACCAATTGTACAAACTACTCCCTGTAGAATTATGGACTGTTGTACAGAGTGTGGCCTTGTGCAAATTTAGTTTTTTTAGGAAATATGTTTTCGGCAAGTTTTTGTTAAGTGAGCGGTGAAATCAATTTTCTTATCTGAAGCTGTTGGTTGCTTCGGTTCTGTGATTTGATAGTTCATCAATCGTTCAACCCCTAACCTGGAGGCCCAGATTTTTTTGAAACCTCTTAGGACGTAAGTGGCCGGTTGTTTGAGCTACCATCTCTATTTCAATACCCTGTTCAATTAATGAAAGATTTGAACATGAGGAGCTCGTTCAGGGCTTTCTAATTTTTGATTGGTGATGTCCACCATTAATTCTGAAGTTTAAATGCACATTGTAACATTTTGTCTAAGCTCTGACAGACCACTTTGATTCGAATGGTCATTAATTACTCTCAGATATTTATATTAGCGCCGCTTTTTGGTCGCACATATAGTCACAAATCAACTCCAGTTGAACGAGGCCAGAGCCCAATGGTTACCGTTTGGTGGTTGCAGAATCTACGTACCCCTAAGTTGAAGCCTATCAGGGCCTAAATACTTCCTTTTTCTTAGTTTCGGTTAGAATCCGTCTTTTTTTAAGACTGTGTTTAGTTCATTTTTATAAAGAAGCATACGGTCGCAAATTAACAAAACACACAATTTCAATTTAAGTCTGAACTTATGTAACATAAAACATTTTTTTTTTTGTTTTTACCGCCAAAAATAATAATGTATCTTCAATGATTTTGATTACCAACAGCAGTTGTGATAGTCTTATCTATGAGAACTAACAATATGTATATGTATTGTACAAGCAAGCCTTTCTATAGTCTGCACCGAAACAATATCAAAGCAAAAGTGAACGTTCAACGTTCATCAAGGCCTTTCTTCAAACTTTTACTTCATCTTCTTCGATGCACAAAACTAAAAATAAGCCACAAAACAAAAGCCCGCACCATATTTTATTCAAAATATGATCTCATTTGAATGACATTGAGTTAAACGTTAGAGAAATCCCCATTCTGTGTCGTCATAATGTGTATTATGAAAACACAAAAATGATTTCCGTTTAACTCTTAACCACACTCTAGCTATAGATAATGTTAAAGTAGTCCCAGTTCGCACCACTCCAATTTAAATCAATCTCTACCTCATTTACTAATTTATGCCGTGCATTTAAAAATAAACTCGCGTGCGAATAAATTAATGAGAAACTATCTCATAAATAAAAAAATATGTCTAGATAGTTGATACGTCAGATGAACCAGCCAGCAGATAGATAATATGCTGTCATCTAGTTAAAGTTCACGTTCAATGTTTTATCCACCCTGCCGTATGATGAATATAAAACGTCAAAGTAATCAACAAACTAACACGTGCTCGAAGAAAAAATTGTGAACGAAAATCAGTCCATACTCTGCGCTTGTTATTCACTGATGCATGGTGTCGGCTGTCGGAGTGTGTGTGTTTTTTGGTAGTCATTGCAAAGTGAATAGACATTTAGAATCTGTCAAATGCCATGACAATGCGAGCTGTCTGGCTTTGACAGTTAGTCTGTTGTTATACCTTAAATGTAAATATTTGAACTTAGCTTTTGTTGTCTGTGCGGGTGTTGAGCTTAGTTTATTTAAACAATTAAAATCTTTTATACACATAATGAATTATCTGATATTATAACGGATTTATCTGGATACATAAATTTTTATCAAGATAGGTATTTTGTTTACCGCATGGTTGTTTGTGATCGTTAAATTATATAAAACTATAACTTGAAATTGCTGGTAATAACTTGACGTTAAATTTGTAGCTGTATATTACAGCCGGCATAATATTTAGACATGCTTAAACTTTGTCAAAACTCAAAACAAATCTTTCCACAAAAGGGGTGCCATGTGGGATTATGGTAGATGATGGAGATACCTACATAAGTGCTTTATAAAGTTTTCCGTAAACCATATGTCGATAAGATAACAAGTTTATTTACTTTTGTTTTGTTTTCTATTGATATTCTTTTTTTTTTGTTTAATTGTACCCTTGTTTGCGTTCGTCAATTCGTCAATTAATCATGTCTGTTGATGAATGTACGAAATGTTTGGCCTTGAAGTACATAAAAACAGTCGACAATTATGTATCAAATGAAGAATGTTTAGTTATGGCTTAAATTCTTGGCGTAGGAGTTTTTTGCAAACGAGTACGAAATTAGCAGGTTTTATATTTGGTGTTGTTTAAGCTTCTATATAAAAGAAATAAAATTTTTTTTGTGTAAAAAAATATCTTTTATATAACTCAACTTGAAAAATACCACACCTCATTTTTGGCAATCCATACTTGTTAATGGTGCCATCATTCGATAAACTACTTCATTGGATACAATATTAAAAAACAATTTTTTTTTTTTCAAAAAGTGATGAATGCTTTTTCCGCATATAAAAAATCTTTCACTTAACCTTATTTCTTCCTACTTTTTTCGAAATGTGGCGATGATTGAAATTGACACATTTTTGCTCTCTTTGGCGCGAACCTATCTTGTCGGTTATTTTAAACCGAGTTAAGTTTGGTGTTGAAGGTCCAACTGTATAAGACGCAAGTAATGGGAGGGTTATTTCACTTCAACGAAAAGTTTTCTTCCAACACGTGGAGCGGGTGAGTTACTTATGACATGATGCACTTGAACAAAGTGCATAAACTTTTGTATAACACCCGAAAGCAGCGAAATCGGACTCTATGAACATACCCAAAAGTAAACGAAAACTGAACGAAACTGAGCATTCTATCGTATGGTTTTGTACGTATCACTCCTGACGTTATATTTGGGCATAGTAGTACACCGCAGTAGATTTGTTTTGTTAAAAATTTCAAAGCGTCTAGTATCGTGTTGCAGTGACTGTTTTTTCGTTTTGTTACCGCTTTTTTGCAGATAAAAAGAAACAAAACTTAATAGATCTGGTAACCCATCCACTACTGGTTGGAGTTTTAAAGCGATAAAGCCTGTTCTGTAGGTTTTCTTTTAGTACTATGCAAAGTTCCTTTATCTATGGAATTATTTGCCGCCAGTTGATTCATTCTAAAAGTAGCAAAATGAATTTTCGAAACGTTTTTTTGCGCTTTTACGTTCGATAGGTGCCGGGGAAACAGATGTAAAAGTTTTCTCAGTTTATTTTTTCTAGATTCATGCACTAAGACAACTTTTTTACCAAAATTTATTCACCACAAGATTCAGCAGAGATACTCACCCCTATTATGAAAGTCGTTACACTTGAGTGACAATCACCCTTATTATGGTAGGCGTTTTGCTTGAACGACAACTTTCATTTAGGGAAATCGGTATTATGAAAGTCACTATGTAGTCGTTTGACCTAGCGTTACGCCATTTGACATTTTTTGAACGACACCCTGTCATAGTGACTATTGTAACTCAAGTGTAACGCCTTTTATAATAGGGGTGAATAGTAACTTTATTTGTCGAGTAATTTTTTAGGCGTTTAAGCGTTATTACGTACCTTGAACGCCACTTATTCACCCCTATTAGGAAAGGCGTTACACTTGAGTGACAATTTATAGTCACTTCATTTGTCGAGTCACTTTTTAAGCGTTTAAGTATCGGTATTACGTTCCTTGAACGCCACTTACTTACAATCCAAACGCCATCCACATGATCAGCTGATCATGACAGATTGGGATTTGAATAGAAATTCTTGTTTTGTCTTGAAATTTAAATTGTTTTTGAATAACAAATGAAAGTGAATAGTTTTCATCTGTTAATTGCAATGAGAAATAGTGGTGGGTGGGAACGAAGGGCAGAGGATTTTAGAAACAAAAAAAAAATAATCTGATAAGAGAAAGAAGAATCCTTTACAACTACAACTACAGTGACTTGCTTGAACGTGCTTTTTATTGAACAGAACCTGTTTAATTCCGTTTAACAAAATTTTGAATCGAACCATACCTTTAAAAATATACACACATGAAAAATACGGGATGAAAAGATTTCGTTTCTCAATTATTTTAACTTTGGCCATTTTTTTTCAGTTCTAACCGCTAACTGCTATTCATTCTTCTTTTTTTTTTCCTCCGTTTGGGAGACACCCCGTCGAAAATTTGTTGCAAGTTGAGGATTTTGCTCCATCGATATGCTCCTGACTTGCTTTTTTCGCCCTAAATTCAACAAATTAAAGTTATTTAAGAAAAAAGAAGAAACCAACTGCAACTTCATTTTTATTCAAGTAAAACAATCTTGGCGTTTGCAAATTTATAGTCGCCAAAAAATAGCGTTTTACTAGTCGTTTAACTGAAATAAAACGACAGCTGCAATACCGAAGAATGACAGGGTATCGTTCAAAAAATTACATTCCACTGAAAGCTAAATGTCAAATGGCGTAACGCTAGGTTAAACGACTACATAGTGACTTTCATAATACCGATTTCCCTAAATGAAAGTTGTCGCTCAAGCAAAACGCTACCATAATAAGGGTGACTATTATGTGAATCCCCAGCCGAGCTACCAAAATTTTCCTTTGACTGACAAAAGATTTTATCGTCATCAATATATTAAGATAATAGTACATAGGTCTTTTATCGACATTAAGCCGATGACTCCTTTTTGAAGACCAAGTCCACCAACTGACGGTTTGCATTTCTTCATATTTTGCACAAAGTTACGAGCTGTTAAACGATCTTATTTCGGTTGGGGTTTTCATCTTAACCTCACTGAGCGAAAGTCCTTGCATGTTGAGGATACGGTTCAAATAATTGCTAGTTTTTTAAAACAGGAAACCACATTAGTTGAATTTTGTAAGTTGTTTACAATAAATCACAATATAGTCTTATTATAATAATTTAGTGATAAAAACAAACTTATTTCGGGATAACATGCTGTTGACCTCTTATGCGGTTTTCAAAGCCTACTAAGCTGCAAATACTGGTATCTTTTTGAGTAAAATCACACTCCATCTCTTACTTTGAATAATTTATTCACTGTAATTTAATTCAAGCCGAAATAGGTCGTTAATTTGGATTTATTTTTTGTTCATCGAAGTTAAAAAAAACTTAGTGAGTTGTCGGATTTAAGTTCAAGGTTAGAAGATATCCAAAAATAGTATGAATGCAGGGTGCTTCTGTATTTATGTACATGTGTTTTTTAACCAAACAACTTCATTTAATGCTTAGCTAAACAAGTAATTCCTGACACATGGGAAACTTTTTTAAAAATTCCCTGTAATCGTTAATCAATTTTAAATTGCAATCTAGGATCAGCTGTGGATTGTCACAACAAAATTCAACAATCTGATTTCCTTCCAGTTATTCATTAGCGCAGAAATGAATCATTTCAGAAAGGTAATTCAAGAGCTTACGTTGTTTTTATTTCCTCAAAATATTACTTCCCTATCGAAAAATACAAAGTTCTTAGAAAAAATTCCACGATAAACAATAAGTTCTAACAGATCTTATCGTGAACTTAACCACATTTAACTTATTTTAATCAAAAACGAAAATGGCGTATTTGACAATTGAGAAGGCCAATTAACTGACTGAGTAAAAGTGGAATTTTTTTCTGCTAAATCTAAAATATTGCTATCAGTTTTTATTTTACGAAGAACCCACAACTTTATGATTGCTTGCAAAAAAAAATCGTTGCACACAATCACGACAGCCACATGTAGTCTAAAACAAAGTGTTTCGAATTCACTTGTCTTTGTCGAATTTACTTCTTTGAGATAATTTTCAATGGATTTCTTCTATCAACCACTTTTTAACGATCTATCCATGCTCAAATTAAAACTGTTAAATGACACTTTGAAAAAAAAAAAAACAATATTTATTGAAATCAATTGAGTTCAAAAGAACACTTTGGGGTTGAACATTTTGCTGCTGTTTCCTTTGATTTTTCAAAGATGTTCCAAAGATTTTAGTCTGCATGCACTTGTTCCTTATCTTAAGTTAGCGTTGTTATAATGCGAAAAACGATACCTTTTCTACAGGGTTTTCCATTAAGAGCTATCCATTTTATTTTTTAAATAAAAACGCCAGCCATTTGAGATATCAAAAAAATATTTATTTCATTTTAAAGTACACCCAGTACCATTACGAATGGAACTCTATTTCGTTCATATGTCCTCCACGGGCGTGCTTGCAGCGATCGATACGTTTTCGACCACTCTCTCGCACATATCGACCGGTATTGCGGCAATTTCGCGTTCAATATTGGCTTGAAGATCCTCCAAAGTCTCTGGCCTGTTGGCGTAGACCAACGACTTGACATAGCCCCAAAGAAAGAAATCCAAAGGTGTCAAATCACACGAGCGCGGCGGCCAATTGATCGGTCCATTTCTTGAGATAACACGTTGACCAAATTTCCTCTTCAAAATGTTGATGGTTGCATGAGCTGTATGGGCTGTAGCTCCATCCTGCTGGAACCACATGTCACTAATATCCATTCCACGCAACTGACGCCAAAAAAACGCCACAATGTGGTTTGTGCGATGCCCAATTCCTGTGAATGACGTGGAATTGACTGATTTGGGTCGTTCTGAACGGGATGCACTTACGGTCGCGATATTTTCAGCACTCCGTCCTAATCTTTGTCTCACTGGCACGGGAACATTGTGCAGCGAAAACGTGGATTCAAATTTGTGCACTAAACTAAGAATTGCGGCACGGGTGGGACGATTATAACGACCAAAAATCGGAGTTAGCGCTCTTAAAGTTGCAGCGACTGACTCAAAATTTTGATATAGTACGCTTTAATAATTTGGAAACGTTGTTGATTCTTGTAACTCACCATGATGAAATGGTAGACCTTAATGAGCAATCTGACGTTTACAGAATGTCAAAAGACCTTAAGGGCGCGTTTACATTAAAGAAACAAAATGGATAGTCCCCAATGGAAAACCCTGTATTTGCCTTGTTTAACAAAGCCAATGTTGTGAACAAAACCGCAATTATGTTTCCCTTGATTTAAAAAAAAAATATATTCATCCTTCGTTTGGATCCTTGACTCTTAATTGTCAACCACTTCTAAAAGGCATAGTTGTTCTTCCTACATCATCTTGAAGAGCAGGTCATTTAGTATCAATTATTTGTCTTGTGAAATATGAAAAAGATTGTTTTTTAAAAGTCTTGGTTGAACAAAAAACTTGTGCCGTTTTTAAAATGTTGAACCTTAACTAAACAAAAAAAAACTAGATAAATAAAAAAATTTAAATGAGAAATTTAATCTTCTCTTTCGAAATGAAATTGAAGTAGGTAATTTTGTTTTGATGTAAGAAAAAGTTGAAACGATTAGCATTTTAAACATGTGATAGCTGAATACAATATTTTCATTTGACAAATTACCCTTGAAATCATAATTGAAATGTAATTCAGACTCTACTTTACGTCCATTATTTTGTTTTTCTAGAATCTAGAGCTGTAAAGTAAGCTTTGAAGACAAGCTTATTGGCTAAAAAAAAAAAAACAAATAAATTGATAAATGCATAACAAATCAGCCATAAGCAAGAGGCTATGGATGGCATTGAACTTGATTGTTGTCATTTTCAGTAATTATAATCCTAAGGCATCAACCCGACCGTAAAGTCGCCTTTCAAACAAAACAAAAGACATAAAAACAAGAACTGTTCCGCCACCTGACTAAATTACAAAATAACAATCCTATCGCGTCATACTTACGTATATCTTGGCGATAGTAATTATTGACTTTTTCCAATAAAAATATCATCGCATCTGGTGACATTTTGTTTAGGTGTGATGCAATCTAGTGCAATGGTTTTCATAATTCACATATGCACTCTTGTTGATTCTGTATGAGTTTTTCAAATTAAGTTCCTCCTGTGGAGAAAGAACTTATCAATTGAAACAGATATGTATAAAGAAATAAAAAAAAAAAATACCTTAATCCACATGCCGACTTGTTGTGTAAATATTTAAGATTAAATAACTTAAGCAAACGAGACAAATTCTCTGTGGCATGGCATCTACTATACACTTCTACAGATGATGGCGGCATTGCGTAATGATTCTTTGTGATCGAAATTGAAAAGCTTCGCTTTAAATGCTTCAGATAGAGATGCAGAAATATTTGACTGTTTGTGTTTGATGAAATTGTTGTACCTAAAAACATTTCACTTCCTGACTGACTGACTGCCTGACTGCAGCCGTGAGAAGTTATTTCCCAGCTTTTCAATTAGTCATTGAAATTGATTGAACAGCTGTTTTGGTTTTTATGAATGAAGTAGATTTGTTTAATCAATGTGTAACTGTGAACTTTTGTGAAAGGTCATTAAAAGTGATGATGCGGACTGTGAGTAAAACGGTTGAATAGACATCAATAAAGCCATTTATAATGTTGTCGAGCTTTGGTGGGATTATTTTATCTGATCTGTTGTGTTTGCTGAACTGCTTTGAAAGTATTTTGCAAGTAGAACGGTCCCAAATCTCATATAAATAAATTTATTTTGCAGCTTAATTGTCGCATTATAAAATGTTTCATTTTTTTGAGAGTGATTTCTCAGAACCGTGCCTTGTGAGGGAATGGAGGGGCCTACAATTTTCAGACGGTTCCGAACTGCTAATAGAAAAAGCGCTTTTTATGGCAATGAATTTACTATCGGAGGACTTGCCAATTCCTCGCTCAAGTTGATACCAGTCTTAATTACTGGTTTCTGTTGGGATCCGAACCACGAACTTCCCACGTAACAGTCAGACATGGTAATCAGTGCGCCCTGCGCCCCCGGAGACCACCACATACACAGAGGATCAATTGTCTAAATATAAATTTCTTTCCTACTTTTTCCAAAAATTCTGACTCTTTTGTGTGAAGCCGCTGAACCAAGTAGAGTACGTATGTTGTATGGGTGGCTTAGTAGCTGGATATGTTACCTTCTTGTATTCAAAGAGCAGCTGGTGTGTGAGGTTTTTATATATTTTCTACGCTGCCATTATAGAACTGAACGAAGATTATTTATTTTCATTTTTCATGGCATGCAGACTTCCTCGAAATAAGGTAAACATTTTTGGCAAATTCTATGTCGTATTGTGAATATGCCAATGTTTTTGCAAATGACTTCATTGTGCTTTAAGTTATTATGTTGCAGGCATAATGTTCGTTCGTTGAACTTTAATTAGGGTTGACCCAAGTTTCCTTACAGTTTAGTTTCCTTTGTTAAAAAACGCTAAACCACAAAATAAATAGACATCCCTGTCATTTGAATAAAAATACCTGCCATTTTTCATTTCATTTCATTTCATTTATTGAGCATAAAGTTTTACATGACACTTCAAGATTGATATCTTTTAAATAAGCATCTAAAATAAATTACAGTTTTTTGAAATATAAATAAATTAGTATATAAATAATATAATTAGATTTAATAACATCAAAAAGTATAGAAAAAGAAAAGTATAGAAAAATAATAGTTACAAAGATTAGCAATATAAAAAGCAAATTAGATTGATTTCTTCATATATTTTGTGAAATATGTAAAAAAAGTTTATTAACAAAAACGGTTGATGAGTTTAGCCTTTGCAGTTGATGTGGAAGATTATTCCACAACTGAATAGCCTTGACAAAGTAAGACCGCTTTACAGCCCTCAACTCGCCCCAGCAAAAACATAGAGCGAGTTGAAGGCAAACCCAGAACCCAAGTCAACCCCAGGGCTCAAAAAACACTCATACATTTAGGGCGAGTTTAGGTTTTTCAAAAAACGCATTGTGGCGACCACAGAGCGACCCAGGGCTTTTTTACTTTAACCAGGTTTCTTTGACAACCCTATGAATTGTCGAAAAAAAAAATTAAACCACAAAATCACTACACAAGTACACATCCCTGCTATTTGAACAAAAGTACATGCCATTTGACAGCCCTGTTCATTACATAAACTCGCCCCAGCAAAAACCTAGGGCGAATTGAGGGAAACCCCAGGGCAAATCTAGGGCTCAAAATATACTGAATTTAACATTCATTACGAGTTCAAGCAAGTTTCGAGATTTTGACAGCAACTGACATTTTATCTATGTAGTACACTTGTTTTGAAATTTACTTACCTTGTTCTTGTTTCCACTTTTCTAAATGTCAGAAATCTGAAATGCATTCACCGCTTTCGATTCTCCAATAATAGGTTTGTTCGTTGAACTTTCCCCAGGGTTGACCCAGGTTTTCCTGACATCCCTATGAGTTGTCAAAAAAACCTGGGTTTTCCAGTCCTCAAAAAACGCTTAACCACAAATCACCACACATCCCTGTCATTAAAAAAAAAAATACATGCCATTTGACAGCCCTCAAATCGCCACAGCAAAAAGCAAGGGCGAGTTTGGGGAAAACCTATGGCAAACCTATGGCTCAAAAAACACTCAATTTGACATTCAGTTCAGATTTAGGTTTCTCAAAAAACGCTTTGTGGCGACCCTAGGGCAACCCCAGGGCTTCAACGAACAAACCTAATGTGTATCGTATAAATTATCTAGGATTCTTGTATGCCAATTCGCATGTCGAAAACTCTAGGTTATGTGGAAAACGGCATAAACAACAAGATTTTACTCTGTGCCCTTCTCCAAAGGGATGATCTTACTTGTCATTATTTGATTTTGGCATTGACATCAATTGCTTCTACAGGTGTCTCAAAAGTAAGTTCACATTTGCTTATCTTATTACGCGAAAGCAACTATTCTGAGGGGCGCGGGGGGTATGTCAGTCGGTAGTCTGGCTCTTGGGAATTTAGTCGCTATGGAGCGTTTCTCTGGTGCGGACCGTGCGTTGTGCGTACGTGAGTTTTACAAAAACGGTAATTCGGCGACTGTAGCGCGTAGAAAATTCTGCAGTATTCGACATATTCGTCACTTAAATGATGCGCCTAGCACTCGTCTCATTGCAAAATGGGTTGAGAAGTTTGAAGAGACTGGGTCAACTCTGGAGAAACCAAAATCTGGGCGACCAAGAACATCAAGAACAGCCGAAAACGTGGACAGTGTTACTCAGTCTATTCGAGATGATCAATTTAGATTAATTTAGCAATTTTAGTGCCCGACTAAATGAATGCCGAGAGCGCAACGGTTTACATTTGGACGATGTTATTTTTAAAAAATAAATTCCCAAACAGTGTACTTCAATATAAAATAAACATTTTTTCAATAAAGCTAAGACTTTTCTTTTAAAAAAAAATTTGTGAACTTTCTTTTGAGACACCTTGTATTTACTATTGTGAATGATTCACCTCGTTAGGACGCTCTCTTCTCTTGATATCTAAGTTCTGTTTCTTGCATGATGATAGTATACGACACTGAATTGTCTACCCCTTTAGTGATCCCAATAGCTTTTTGCATCAAATTTTTTTTCGCCTGAAAAATCGCTGAGACATTAGGTCTGTTCGATGTTTGCACTGGGGCGCCCTAGTGCGCACTGAAATCGCACTGATGCGTTCGATGTGACATTTTTTCTGCCCCAGTGCATTTGCACTGTGTTCGATGTTTGTCCGGTGCAAGCACTCAGTGCGCACTGCCATGCCCCAGGTTTTTTCTGGGGTTGAGGTTTTCAGTGCTGTCAATTGGAAATCAGCTGTTTACGCCAAAAAGATTAATTGCAAAGCAAAGTATATTTTGTTGTCAATTGGGTTGTAACTCAATATTTGGGTTTCATTTTGATATTTCATATCTTTTCATACATCTATGAAAGAAATAAAACCATATTTATTGCCAAATGGAGGAAACTAATTTATGAAAGTCGAGTGCTACGTGAGTTTTAGCTCTTATGTGTTCGATGTGAAATCAAATCCGGAGCAGGTATTCAGTGCATTGACAGATAATTTCAGTGCGTTGACATTCCCCAGTGCCTTCTGGAGCACTGCACATCGAACAGACCTATTGGAGACCACACACTAATACAAAAAACATGAGTGTATTGATTTGTATTGGTCTTGTTTATAGTGGCACAGCACAACGCACAAAAAAAAAAGTAACAATGAACATAAACAAAAAGTCCGTTGTGCATTGTGCTCGCTTTTGCCAAATTCCTCGTATCAAATGCTCAGGTGTTGGATCTAGAAGCTATTGCGTAAAAAGGGAACCTTCTCTCTTCCTGACTCCCTTCCACGTGTCCGTAAATGAATGGTATGTTCTTGTTAATTTTTTCCCTGAGCTCTGCGTGGCTCTGGGCAAGAAACAATCATACTCAAAGCCTTTTAAGCCATTTAAGTGATTTTTTAATGACATGTAAGTACAGTATGTCGTTTCTAAGTGTAGAATAGAATTGATTTGTTTTTATTTACTATTACGTGATTTGTTCTTCTGTCAAAACATCAAATTCAATTCAACACTTAGTGAAGGCAGAAGCAGAACAACCGCTCAAACATACGAAACGAGTTTTTCTTCATCAATCAAATTGTTTTGTTTCTTGTGTTGATTTCCTCTGCTGAAGTCAATAAAATGAACATGCTATCTTATCATCAAAACACTGCATCTAAGTTAAAACAATTAGATATGTCATAAAGAGAATGGATTTCTTTTTGAAAGGTGTCAAGTGCATATTTGATTTATAGTGAGAAGCTTCACTTAGCATTTCTTTGATTTTGACTTCTTTCTAATCAGACGAATAGTATAAAAAAAATTATTGAAGAATGCTTTTTTGTTAGAAACCCTGGGTTGTCAATTATCAAAAATATTTGCCTGAAATAAATATCAGAACAAAAACGCAATTATTTTTATCAAGTGATCATAAATACCCATTAATTCTGATGGACAATTGAATCAAACCGAATGTTGAACAAAAGTCAGGTATAGTCCACACGCATTCATGAGTGATAATTTTTTTTCTTTCGATGCATGAAGGCAGATCGCACGTTTTGTTTAGGGCGAAAAAAACTTATCTAAAAGGCATTAATTATTATTATTGAAAGAATCTTAACTGGAAATCTATAAAACCCAAGTGTCCATCAAGTGTCTAGTAATGCAAAATTTATTTTTCCACTTCTTAAATCTTTACGAGATTATCTACAATTCGCAAACTCGGTTCATTTTTTAATTAAAAGTCTAGTAAAAATATATGTATTTGAAGTTTGTTTTGAAGAGGTGCAAATAGACAACAATTTTTTGTAGAAAAATAGCAATCTTATCTCAAGAGGAAATTGTCTTTATTATTCGTTAAAAACCACCTTTAATCAAACAAAGTCTTTTCTATGCACGAAACCCGATAAAATTCGATTATCTTTCAATAAGTGAGGTGATTCTTTTTATGATCGTATGACAAAGGTTTATTTTAATCTGGAGTACTTCGCACCCCTACCAGCTACAGGTTTTATACCTCACCTTGTGTTTATTAACAGTTGTTTACATCTCAGATTTTTGGAATTTGCTTCCAGTTGGGATTGCCGGGGTTGTTTTTTTTTTTTTTTTTTTTGTTTAATCTTTGTAATAGACAGGATTGAATTGAATTGCTTAGCATGACTAACATTTTTCGAATGTAAGAACTACCTTTAAACTTAGTAATTGTGTATTTACCTTGGTTTCTTAAAAACAACTAAATTTATCGATTTCTTAGATAGGAATCAGATAACAGCTATTTAATTTTGAATGGAATTAGGAAAGTTACTTTTGAACCAGAACAGGGTGAGCTCTATAAAAATTGTTCAATATAACTAAAAGGTTTGTTCGTTGAAGCCCTAGGGGCTACCCTGTGGCCGCCACAGATTTTTTTTTAAATCTAAACTCGCCCTGAATGTCAAACTGAGTGAGACTGAACCTTTGAACCCTGGGCTTACCGTCAAATTGCCCTGGGGCCGAATTGCCACATCAGTGATCGAATGAGTGAGTGCATTTTTTCTTTCTAAATTCGCTCTTTATTACACAACATCAGTCTGCTGTTCATTTATCGACTTAAATTCGTTCCAATTTTGATGAAATAATGTCAAATTATGGTAATTAAGTGATAGATAACGGGAGAATTAATGCCAAAAACACGCAATTCAGACACGAATTACTCGATCACGTGTGCGGTAATTCGACCCCTGGTTTTTGCTGGGGCGAGTTCAGGCAATGAACAAAACTATCGAATGACATAAATTTTTCTTCAATCGACAGGGATGTTGATTTTGTAGTTTATCGTTTTTTGGGAACTGAAAACCCATGTTTTTTTTTAACAATTCACAGGGCTGTCAAAAAAACCTGGGTAAACCGCAGGTAAACTTAATTGAACGAACCTATAGAAAATAGCACGGAACCTTCTTTGACATTCAAATTTACATAGTTCAAAATAGATTTTTTTTTTTCAATTTCCGTTCTTCTTGGGTACTCTAACTGCCTGAACAGAATGGTGTAGCTGTAGCTGTAGTACGCCGCGCTGTCAAAGTCCAAAGTAAGCAAATGCCACAAGAGCGTACACAATGCGGACTAGTAGCTGTAGCTACTAGTACGCATTGTGTACTGGCGTTTCACACAGAAAAAAAAAAACAAAACAAATCAAAATGGCTCAGCAAAATTGACATCCTGCGCTACACCATTGTGGACTTCACTTTTTCTTACTACATTCCTCAGCTGCGTAAGTAAGTAAGTAAGTAAACTTTATTGAGATTTTCTCTTTAACACATTGGGTTCTTAAAATCTATGTATTCATACATATATATATATCTTTCTTTATTTTTTTAATTTGCCGACTTTGAATTGGTCTTGCTAGACTACTTAGTATTATCAATTTTATAAAAGATTTTATAAAGCACCAGTGTGTGTAGAAATAGTTATTAAACTTCACTTTATTATTTAGTAAATCGTCCACTCAAAAAGACGATGACAATGAACAGCTGCGTTCAGATTTTTGATTTGACAGCGGGGCGTACTACAGCTACAGCTACGCCATTCTGTTCAAGCAGCAAGGCATTACTATTGAAAATTAAATCATACCTTAAAACTTTTTTTTATCGATCTACACTTTTGTCGCAAGCAGGTAAACTCATAAGTGCAAAGTCTTAAAGACCTTTAAGAGCTTGTTGAATCGAATTAATTTTTGTACACTACACCATTTTATTTTTTTCTTGAAACATATTTATTGACTTCTTGGTGCCAATTTGGTGTCAATTTGACAACTGGTGGTATATAGACTTGTTATTGTTATTGTCGATAACGACATCAGTATTCAGTTGCTCGAAAAATTGAAGCTAGCCGTGGGTCCATATCTTACCCTATCCTATCATTACCCTGATAATGAAGCTTATTTTTAAATGTTTTGTTTTGAATTTCTATGCCTCGAAAAAACACACGCTTTATACTCAAGATTCATATTCTATAGAAGCTATTCCAACCAAATCGTTTATGTATCTTCAAAGGGCTTCGTTTGTTAAAACGAAGGTCTTACGCGGCCTGCGATACATGCTAAAAAGGTACATAAATCAAATGTGATTTTCGTTTGCACCGTTATTACTTGTCATGTTTGGCTTTTCCATCGTATGGCCTGTGAGGAAAAAGAGAAAAACTAATTTGGATGCGCTGCGATGTCGTAGAGCTCGCAATGAGAAATTAGCTGGCTGTTAGAAGGTTAACTAGCCGACTTGTCCATACACGGAATGGAGGTTCATACCACGAAAAAAATTCCACCTACCCAAGGTTGCGCTGCGTTGTGATGTTAATACTTACATCCCTTTTGCTTCTCTCATGGATGATTTTTGTTTTACTTTTGAACCTCTCATCAAGAAAGCCGATGTGACAACGTGGATCCTCTAGTCAATTTACTGATTGAGAATTACACTCAAAGAGGCTTCCACTTCAGAGAATATGCCGCTTAGGAGGCCAATGATGAATTGGCCAACAACACGATAAGGTTTTCTTATCTTAAAATGTAATAAAGAAAATTAATTGGATATCGCAACTTCTTGAAATCGATAATGTGTTTTCCTAGTCCTTAAAAAAAAGAACAAAGAGCAGCGACCCAGAGTGTAGCAACTCGAAGAATTGTAACTCTTTAATGGATTGGTTGCACAGAGGATGTTTTATACAAAAGAAAGAGTGTAAAAATAGACCTTTTTTATTATTTGTTCCCCTTAATCACTTAAAGAGTCATGGTTGAGAGAAACACTCACTGATGTGTGCTTACCACACACGTGATCGAGTAATACGTGACTGAATTATGTGTTTTTGGCATTATTTCTCGAGTTATCGCGCACTTTAGAACCACAATTTGACTTTCTTTCATGAGTATTTGAACGAATTGAAGTCGATTAATGAAAAGCTGATCACTGATGCGGTGATTCGACCCCTGTGTTGCCAGCCTATGTTCTAATAACCGTTCTTTTCCCTATGTTCTTTGAGGCTCTTATTTTACGTCGCAAATTGTAATTCCGACCCTTGTCAAACAATCTAGTACAAACTACATTTTTCGTCGACATATATATTAAGAAAACTGCACATAAGTAGTAACATTGGCAAATAAATGCTATCGCGGAAGGACTATTCGTGTTCTTTTGGATATTTTTTTTTATATTTCACATAAACTGTCTGGGTGCCAACTTATCGTATTACCATTTTGATATTCAACCCCACACTTTAGAAAAAATTCATAGTTTTAATTGAATTGGGTCTTTTCAAAATAATCAATTAATTTACTTTTTTGTCTTTGACCTTGATGCTTTCTCATCTCCGAATTTTAGTGATCTAGACAAACGAACATCGTTGCTTAAAATTTTTCCATGCATTCATGAACGTAGAGCATATTTTTACCCAAAAAAAAAAAAAACATTCATAACTCAGTGTCAGTGATTGATTGTAGAATCATAACGTCAACCATTTAATTTGTCTTTCTCAGACAAACAAATTTTTCAAAACTCTTATCTTCAACAAAACAAAAATTGTTAATTCTAATTGCAGCCATCTCAACGGTCCGGTGACTAAAGCCTTTAGATTTTCTCTAACAAAAACCAAAACAAAACTAATAAAAAAGCGGAACAATGTAAACCAACAGGTTTAATCTTCATAAAACAAAAAGGAAAAGAATATACTATAACATCTTTTAATTAATAGTTTATTCCGAGTTTATACAATAATTTAAAATATTTAATCTTATATAAATATATAAAGAAAAAGAAAATAGTAATTTGTGTGATATAAAAATAATGTAATCGTATAAATAGTATTCATAATTTTTTTCCTATTTATATATTTAACTTGAATTGAATTTCTTCTTTATAGTCGTGTAAATATATAAAAAATTCTCAAAACTCATTTCAATTCTCAACTTCGCATTCCTCACAAGCCTTAGCGCTCGTTTAACACTAACTTTTAAATTAATTGTTTGAAGAGTTATTTTGTAGATTGCCAATTAATGAACAACATAGAGCAACAGCAAATAAGTATTTTTCAAAAACTAACAAACATGTTAAACCGTCAGTACGCCGACTTAAATTATACATCAAGCTTGATTTACAAAAAGTAAAAAGTAGAATATAGAATTAACACACAAAGACACACACCCGCAGATATACACAAAAATATTCACACAAAAAAAAACCAATAACAAAAACGTAACACAAAAAAGTATTAAACAATCTTTTGTAAATTATTTTAGTTATTTTCTAATACCTTTTAAAAATCTATTTATTGAAACAGTTTTCTCTAGAAATTAATTTTTACTCTTAATTTATTTTTCATTTTAATATACATACTTACGTAATATATACAAAAGTAATCAATTTTATTTTCCGATTTAAAACAAAAAATTCTATAAATATTTATTCAAAATGAATCAAAGAAATCCAAATAGCGAAAAAGATTTAATTGCTAGCAATAACTTCTTTAATAGCTGCGATAATAGTAGTTTAAATTCTGATACACACAAAATTAATATAAATGACACACATATAATCACAAATAATAATGGAGTACCACCAGGACACTACACACAGGATGACAAATATAAATTATTTACTATTTATGGAAATGGTGAGTTTTATTTATTAAACTTCTTTCATTGTTATTTCCTATGTTTTGTAAAGTTTTGAATTATTTTTTTCTCTCTTTATTAAATTAGCAATTTTTTAATAATAATTTTTATCTATAATGGTCATTTTGTCCTTGTAAATATAAATGGTGTAAGGGATACCAATGAGTAATTATTAGAAAGACCTATTGAATGTATGTATTGTAAATATATATGTAAAAAGTATTTCTCTCTGTTCGGTGACACTTTTCTAAATAACAGTGATCAGTTTCTGAACTTGAAAGTTAAGCTTAGACTGAAAGTATACATCGGAATTTTTTTACATGAGTACTTGCAACGACTGTGTTTTAAAGATCTGTTGACGTTAACATACAGTCCGTAACAATGCGATAGCCTCACGCATTAGTTTTCCGTAAACTCACTGTTTTTGCATCTATTTGATCTGTGCCTATATGAAATTTTGGGTTGGTTTGAAAGTTAGAATTGAGTCTGTTCATGTTCATAACAAGAAAAGTTTCAAATAGTTTCGAGAAGTTAACGAAATTATGTTAAATTATTCGTATGGATACACTAAAAGCTTAAAAGCTATTTTTTTTTTTGTAACATTAGAATAGCATCACCTTCTTTATTGGATTTAAAATGAAAACTAGACCATTTTTTTAAGAAAAGTTTTTTTTTATTTGTTTCTACTGCTTTCAAAATTATCTCAATACGTTGTACAACATCCCCCCCCCCCCCCTTTATTTTGAATAACATCAAAAATGCGGTCTTTTAGGGAATCATACAAAGATTTTAATAAATTAAGGGAAATACTTTACCAGGCCCCTTTAATGCCTTCAATGGGTTCCTCTTTGTTGGTGTACTGCTTCCCACCTTCATACACTTTTCGTATCAACCAACCCCATACATTTTCGATGATGTTTAAGTCTATTTTAAGTCTATCGAGTAAGATGGCCAGGAAAGTCGTTCTAAATTTTTTTACTTTGTAGCCAAGTTTTAATTTCTCCAGCTGAATGGTAGCATATTGTCTTGTTAAAAAATGATCCGCAGTGGTCCAAAAATATCCTGGAACTGCGGTAGAGCCGTTTCCAGTATAGTTTTGTAATTCGGTGCTGTTATTCTACAGTTTACAAAAACCAAATCGATTGTGCCATAATATGATATCGCACCCCATACCATGACGCCTCCTTCACGGCTGTGGTGACGGTCCAAAAACATTTTTTCTTTTCTTAAATCATGTTAGATTTAGATTTAGATTTAGATTGACGGGTAGAGCTTGCTCAGCTCCGGGCACTGCGGTGTCTGAATGAAACCTATTGTGCCAGCCCATTTGAGGTTTCAGAGCAGTTCTCCTGCTCCTGAATTGAACCAGAAGTTAGTAATCTTCTGTGGGTGAATGAGTTTGAGTTTATCTATGGGGATGATCTCGTAGTCAAGTATTTGCTTTCTAAGGCGGAAAAGTGCTGGACATTCTGTAATAATGTGCAGAGATGTTTCTTCATTTTCGAGGCATAGTCTACAGATGGGATCCGCTACCAGCCTCATTTGGTGAAGATGTTTGTTTAAAGAACAGTGACCGGTTAGTAGTCCAGTGCAAGTTTTTAGGGTTTTCCTATTGAGGTTCAGTAGGAATTTTGATGTTTTTTCTGTATATTCTGGCAAAAAGAGTTTTGAACAGATTTGACCAGATGAGTTACTCCAAGCTTTGTTTGATTCCTCTAGTAGGATGTTCTTGGCAGTATGTTTGAAGGTGCTTTTATTTACACCGCAGAAGGGTTCAGGACCGACGAATGGTTTAGATGCGCCGTCTTTAGCTAAGATGTCTGCCTTCTCATTCCCATCATAGCCTTTGTGTGCTGGGATCCAGTGGAGGATTACAGTGTTTTTCCTTGCTAGTTCAGAGAGTGACATGACTGTCTCTTGGACTAGTTTGGATCTTATGACAGATGAGCTTATCGCCTTTAGTGCAGCTTGGCTGTCTGAAAAAATGAATATGGTTTTGTTTTTTGTGTTCGATGAACATATTATTCTCGAACATTCGTTAATGGCAAAGACTTCAGCTTGGAAAATGGACGAGTGACTGCCCAGACTTACTGAGAAATTCGTTCTGGGACAGTCGCTGAAAATGCCGGAACCTGTACCAGTTTCCATTTTTGAGCCGTCCGTATACCAGACCATATCTTGCCTTGAAGGATGAGGTTTTGTGTTCTCCCAGTCTTCCCTTGGGGGGATGACAATGGAGAAGTTGAGTTTGAAGTTGTACATGGGAATAGTAGCATCCAAGCACATACTAAAGGTATTAAGTTTTTCTAAACTTTCCATTATCGACAGATGTCCTTTCGGGTATGGATGTGATTTTATGTGTCCTTGATGGAAAAGACGGTGTGTCGCCAGTCTTGCTTCCTTAAATCATGTTAAAAGCTTTCTTAATCTCAAATTTGCTTGTTCTTAGCTTGTCACCCAATGCTTTTTTCCTTAGCAACAAATCAAAGAGCACTCAAAACACACAGTTTAAGAAAAAACAATATGTGAGGCTATCCAATTGTTACGGACTGTATCTGGAAGTATACTCTTGAACAAACTTTCAATAAAAAAAAAACAATGCCTTCCTCCCATTCCTCAGAGTTATTTTGGGCTGCGACGCGGAATATATAAATGTTTTCCGCTTTATTCATTTGAGAAGTGTCACTACAGTTGGTTCTAGCTATTCTTTAGTATGATCTTTCTTTTCATGCTTCTCGTTGCACTAATGACATAAGTAGCCGATCGGCCGGCATAGTTCATTGGGACAATATTCTTTATACTGGAAATAAGCTATTTGCGCTTTACCAGCTTCTAACTGAATATTTTGTCTGAAAACTTGTTTGTTACATCGTGGATCGTGTTTTATTTTTAACACTTCCAAGCCTTACCTCTGGGTACTTTACCGCGTCCCTATGGCAGCTGGGTATTTCCTACTTCCAAATAAACTATGTCAATTACTAAAGGGTGGTCGTTTTTTTTTGATAAACACGATCTCGCCGATATTATTATACATATTAACTACTTGGCCGATCAAATAAACAGTACACCACTTACTGCAATTAGCTTTGTAGATTTTACAACAATAATGATTTGACCCAACTCCAGGTATTTGCTTCTTTAGTAGTTAATTAGCTGTTTGTTTATTTTAGAATGTTTTTGCTTTGAGAGTAAAAAACACGAGTATTCAGAACAAAAAGAAAATGCAATTTGAAAATCGGTGTATTGAGTTAAAATTAGATCATTTGATTATTGCATAGGCTCCAGATGTTCCTCATTGTTAGTAAAAAAAAACAAAAAAAAAAAATTTGACCGTAGTTTTCAGTGCAGCGTGACGTTTGTAGAACGTTGTTCCATTAATATGTATCATATTTGATATCTGCAATACATTTTGATATCTTATAACAATTTGTTTTCTTAACTTTGAGTACTGTCTTGTTTGCATTAAAAGTCAATAAATGCTGACGTGCCCCAAGGTTCTATTTTGACTCCAATTCTCGTTCTCATTTTCATTAATTATCAACTGTCTTAAACTGCTATGCTTCCTTTATTACTGAATTGTTTTGCTGAACACTCTGCTTTTTATTTTCGTTTCCTGACTTTACTCTCTTCGCTTTGGACGTGTAACTAGAACGGCGAAGTATGTTTAGCTCTTGTCAAATCAATGCTTCTTTCTTGCTGTCGCGAAGAGCTAAGGGTTCTTGGCACACATCATTACGTTAGACTCTGCTGGGTTCCTGGTCATAGTGGTATACCGGGAAACGAAAAAGCGGACGAACTAGCGAGAAAAGGATCAGCAATTGACCGTTCTCTCATTGATCAATCAATCAGGATTCCACCCTGTGAAATTAAACAGATCATTGGTAACAAAATAATACGAAAATCCAATGAAAGATGTTAATGCCTAGATTCCTGTGTTACTTCCAGGAAACTATGGCTGAAATACAATAAGGATGGAGTATCATAATTCGACACAACCTACTAGCTTACCACAAAAAGAAAATGGGTCTTTGCACCGATGACCTGTGCAGAGGATGCAATGACGAAGATGAACATGAGGATACCACTCACATGCTTTGTCAATGCCCAGCAATCTGCCACACCAGGAAAAATTTATAGGAAATTTCTTTTTCAATGAACTAGAAAAATTACCAGGCACTCCAAGAAATAGCCTTTTGCACTTCATTAAGGCCACAAAATGGTTAAAAACTGACCAAACATAAACTCATAGGTTTCTAGGACGTTACCTCCAGGGTATCAAAATGGATCAACATTGATCTAAGAGTGACGGTAATAAGATCAACCGTCAGCCCATTCTACCTAAACCTAAACCTACCTATGTTTAGCTCATTACAAACTAAAGAAACCCAACTAGGAAATGGCTGAGTTAAAAAGATGGCAAGAAGAAATGAGTGCTTCTAGAAGTGATAATCGGTTTGCAACACTACGCGGATGTGGAATGCTGCACTATCGATTTCTGTAAAATTCAAAACTACTACATCAGAATGCGTCCTTTAAAGCTCTGCTCTACCCCCCCCCCCCCCCCCCCCCCCCCCCCCCCCGGCATTTTTACGAGTACAAAGAGTCGATGCTTTTCTTGTCTATTAGCTGCTATTTTCGCATTTAAAATTAAATGGTGAGCGAACGGCTATGTTCTAATTTTTCGTACGGCCAAATGTATTAGAAATTTTAATTCCATAAGCCCACTGTTCCAGTAGCTAGAATGCTGGATATTCCCGGTGTCCACCTTCTTGTTGTCATTACTTTTCTATCGGGTAAGTAACTCCAATTAAAGTCAAGATTTTGACCAGTTTTGGAAAGCCAAAATAAAATATCTTGTTGTGCTTGAACCTTTGGAACTTTTTCGTTGGGAAAGATTTCAATGCTATAAGTAGGGTGCCGTTAAGCCTCCAGTAACCTTACCCACTCTGTGATGGTTTTCTGCAACACTGACGCTATATTTGCGTATTTCCAGATTGTTGCCAGCGGTTGCTGAAAAAGATTTCGAGAGAAGATAACAGTACTCGGCATTTCCTTAAAACAAAGTTACAGATATTATCAGGATCAGTTCAATTGTTGCAAATTTTCTTCTTTGATAGGAGCACTCACCCTCACCTATCAAAGTATCATCAATGGTCGTTTGGTGAACAGCTTTCTCTTCGTTGAACGTGATGATGGATATTGTCATATTGTTGTCAATGCTTCTTTCCGCACTCGTAATCCAACAATTCCACCAACTGGATAGCACGAATAAGCACCGATTTAGATTTGGTTTGGTACCTACAAAGTAGATGGCAAGACAATCGTTTCCTTATTTTCCACCCTTTCTCTGTAAACTTTTGACATATTTATTTGGACTGGTAGCTCTAGCAATTTGTTAATACATTTGTTGCTAAGAACCTATGAATGTATTTATGACCAAAAAAACCAATTCTCTTCAATTGACAAAAAATGTCATTAAATTGAAATTTACAACAGGAGCTACAATCTCTGATCAAACTAACCATCCAAATATAGTCACACCTGACCAAAGTCTGTCCAATTGCTTTGTTACGTATTATCAAAGTTACCAGGCTTTTAACGTTGTGTTGAGGCTTACTGTCAACAACTTTTATAGTTAATTGAAGGGTTGTAAAATAAATGTGTTACTGTGCAGATTATTATAGAAAAGGTAATAATCTAATAAATATAAGTCAACCTAAATGCGACGGTTCTTATTTATTTCCTGTACACTCATAACTGCAAGAAAAATCAATTATGGCTTGCATGCAATTAAAAAGTCATTGAACTATATTTACTAAACCAAACTCGTGTGTCTATAAAACAAAACAAAAATAGAAATTAGGTAAACAAGTATTGTGTCAAATCGTAACGGCATGCGATGCCTCTTAAAAAACAAAGATGTCAGTAACTAGGTAGGTATTATATGCACGATTATTTACTTGTTTTTCCAAGCTTCGGTTTTCCGTATAGTATTTGCTAATAAATATATGAGATCATATTGACAAGTGATAACACTTGGCTCTTTGTTCTTAGTTGTTCTTTTTAGTTAGATGATAACACGTTGTCTTCCATGCACCTTCAGTTTAAGTTGAAAACTCTGCGATAAAGCATCACTGTTTGGTTTGAGTGTCTCTCTAATAATAAATCCCATAATAAAAATGAGTGTTTGTGTTGTTCGGGCGCTGTCTTTTGATTTGGTCGAAGAATTAAAAAGAAGATTTGATATCACGCCGGATGATGATGTGTCCACAAATTGGTTCTTATCATATTGCTATGAGAAATATTATCTTATTGGTATGTAGAAAGTTTATCGAAACACTAAATAATAATTGATGTTAAAACAAAACCCTAACGTGGAGTGCTATCGATAAAAAAGTAAATTATGAAATGAGTGCAAGTGCAAGAGCTTTGAATTTTGATTCCCATTGACGACATAAAAGTTTTCGCTCAGTGCACAAAGCATGTGGATGGTTATGTTTTTTGTTTACAAATGTCAATTTACTGCCGTTAATTTTGCAACTCTAGTGCGTTCAAATTTCGTTGACAACGCATTCACTTCATTTGTTTTGACAACAAACATTTCTGTAAAATTTATAGCCGGTGTGTTTTCAAGGTTGCCAAGCTTCTTTACTTCTTTTGTTAGATGTTGTTATTCCCCGTCAAAGTTATTATTTCTCAAATACATTTTCTATCGGCCACCATTGATTATCGAACGGAAAAGGTACAAACAAAATAATATCGATGTGGACTTATAACACCTAAGAAAGGAATCTATTATTATATTGTTTGACAACCTTAGATCAGGTATCTATTGTGATTAGCTCGTAGGAATCAATAATTAAATTGACGATTAGATGAAGATTAACTTCGTTTAGTTGTAAAAAAGAAATGAATTAAGATTTGAGTCTGCGTCTGGCCCTTTTTACCTTCTCCAACAAAGGATGTTGATAGCTTATGACTGTTTTTATTACAGATGATTAGGTTAATTAGGGGCTTTCTATTTACTTAATTATTTTTTTGAATTGAGGTGATGCTACAAAATCCAAATTTAGTTCAGATATATGGAGTTTATGAAGGTTCGTTAAATTACAATCTGTAACTTGATTCGTTCGTTAAAGTTTACTCAAGGTTGATCGAAATTTTCGCAGCAACCCCATTAGATGTCAAAAAAACCTGTGACCTAGAAAGAAATGAGTGCTACTTTATGGCGAGTTGACGGAAATTCCAGGGCTTAAGTAACACTCTGTTTGACATTTGGGGTGTATTGAGGTTTTTCAAAAGGTTTGTAGTAGGCCACAAGTAAAGACCAAAGCTTCAAAAAACAAACCTTGATAGTAAAAGGCATGGGGCCGCCGCGGCTGGATCGAATACAGCCAAGTCTAGAGGTCCAATTTCCAACCACTTTTTTGGGCGTTTGAGGCCGGATGTCGGTAATAACACTACGAATGTTCAACAAACAAACCTTAATAGTAAAGGGTTTTTTTTGATGTATAGAACTTCACATTGAAATAAAACACAAGAAAATCGTTTTAATGTCCATCAATTTGGCTCTATTGGAAAGATAATTTTATGCCAATAATGTTTAAATATGATTTCGGGCATGTGGCCGCTTCGGCTGGCTCGAATAAAGCCGAGTTCCAATTTTCAACCCTTTTTTTCCGATCATTTGAGGCCGTATGTCGGCAATAACGCCACGAATGTTGGCTTCCAAGCCCCCTAAAGTTTCTGGTTTTTTGACGTAGACGAGTGTCAAATCTCACGATCTTGTTGCAACCCCATCTTATCCACATTCATATTATCCAATTCGGGAACAAAATAGTCGGTTATCATGGCTCTATACCGATCTCCATTAACGATAACTGGCTCGCCACCATCATTTTGGAAGAAGTATGGCCCAATGACTCCACAAGATCATAGACCATACACCAAACAGTCAGTTTTTGAGGATGTAATGGCGCCTCAAGGTACTCATGTGGTTTCTCTTCACTCCAAATGCGGCAACTTTGCTTGTTGACGTAACCATTCAACCAAAAATGAGCCTCACCACTGAACAAAATTTTGCGATGAAAATCAGCGCATCGAGACCAATCTTATTTTTGGCCCATCCACCAAAATCACGACTTTGCATAGTTTCGTGGCTTTAGTTCTTGCACGAGCTGGATCTTGTAAGGTCGTAAGCCAAGATCTTTGTGCAAAATCTCCTCCAACTGCTTAACACGAATCGATTCATTCGCA